>CM060940.1:608943668-611443668 GCA_030765085.1 Allium cepa
CTTGCATAATGTTATGAAGCTGTTTTAAATATATCTTATATTCTTACTAAGTGAATGAAGTTAAAAGTTTAATTGAATTTTTAGATATATTGAAATATTCCTTTTCTCTTCAAGGATAAATACCATAAACTTGTCAACATTCAGTTGTAGGATCGATTTCACCATAGACGAGAGGTGAATATGGTGATACTAATAATTATAAAAATTTAATGCAGAAGTATATAAAATAATTGCAGCACTGAAAATAGCAGAATAATAGCAGCACAGATAATAGCAGAATATAAAAGGCAGAAATAGAACAACACATATTTACCTAGCTTCGGAAAAACCCTGCCTACGTGTTGCTCCCAACGTTTCTACAAGAAATTAAGTAGTCAGACGCATACACACATAAACTCACGACCCCCGCTACCGGGTAACCAAACTCTACACTCAAAACTCTGCCACGACTCAGCCACTGAGTTGTGAATTCTCGAACTAAACTACTGTAGTCCCCTAGTCACACGACTAGAAATTACAAAAGTTTAAAAGAGAAAATACAAATTTAAAAAAATTAAAAACAAAAAAACCTAATTTAAAATAAAGCCCAAGCCGGCCCAAATTAAAATGTAGTGATAAAAAATTATCCCCGTGTTTTCTTAATTTCTTCATCCTGACTTCTTTCCTTTGAAAAATAGCTTCTTCCTTTTTGCTTGTTCGTTCTTCTTAGGAGAAATTTTTTTCTGTGATTGAAAACTCTGCCTATATGTGATCAATTGCAGTGATTATCTTCTTTGTTTGGCTTGGGCTATTGATTATCTAGCTGTGAAATGGTTTTGGTCACTCCAATTTAATCAAGTTCGATCTAAAATGGCATGTGATTTGTGCTTTTTTCTTTACTGGTTAGCTTTCTTAAACTTGATTTATTTTTATGCCGATGATGTTAATGGTTAAATAAGGACCGATTCCCTTTATTTCTTTCGAATATTTTATTCGAATCCATCAGATAATTTTAGTTTAACCGTTCGATTTTGCTTGATTGTTGATGATGTTTTCTAACATTTGCAATCGTATAATTTGCACTGCTTGAATATCATGGCAATGATTTTAACTTGTTCGACTCTTCCTTGGTGTTGGGTGCGTTTCCACCACTACCAAACCATTCACTACCGAGCCAACCCACCTCCTAAGCCTAGCCGAACCAAACTCTATCCTTTATCACCTAACTCACCACTCTCCACCGGACCAAGTCCCACCGAACCAAGTCCCAACTCATTCACTACCGAACCAATCCACCGGATCAAGTCCCACCGAACCAAATCCCCCCTCATTCACTACCGACCCAATCCACCGGACCAAGTCCCACCGAACCAAATCCCAACTCATCCACTACCGAACCAAGGCACTACCGGATCAACAATGCCAAGCCAGATCACATCAGCCCAGGCCCACCAGTAGCCATATACATCCAGAACCCCTACCCCCAGCCTCACTCTATAAATAGAGGGGTAGGGGTACAACAATGGCAGACAAATTTGAGAGCTCAAGCACGGACAGAACTTTCAAACAACTTTTATACACCTGTAATCTAAGCTTTGTACTTGTAATCTGAACAGCGAAAGGGAATAACATATGAAGTGGACGTAGGCACATTCTGGCCGAACCACTATAAATTTGTGTCTTTTACAGCTTAGTCCCTGCTTTTTACATATCTGCATAAATCACCCAAATCATTAATAACAACATAAAATCGACTAAATCGTACGACTTGGAGGTGTTTGCCCATTTTTTGTGCAAACATTTTTGGTGCTTTCATTGAGAGATCGAGCTAGAAGCTTCAGCTTCTCCCACTTAACCTTCTTCTCGACAGCATCGCTCATTGCTTGGAAGACATGCCTCCCAGGCAGAAGAAAGATGTTAGCAAACAAAAGAACATCACAACTAGCAGCGTTCCAGATCCAGTGATCACAGATCAAGAGAACCGTCCCGTTTCAACAGCAGTACGAAATGGAAATCAGGCAAATCCGACAGCCCCTGCCACGGAACAACCAACAGCAATTACAAGGGCAGATCTAGACAGGGTTGTGGCTGAAGTGGCAAACTGTTTCACATCCTAACAAGAAGCCTTGGTGGACCGACTCATGTCACGCTTAAGGGATGCTGAAGAATCGAACCGCAACACTGAATCATGGGATGAGTCCCAGTCTGGAGGATCTGGAAGGCGACAAAGATCTTTCTTCTTCGAAGAAGCTAACAACAGAAACAGCAATGATAGGAGCCAAGCCCGAACTCAGCCCGAACTCCGACCCGAGGAAACACTTGGAACCTGTAACGACCCAGAATTTATATTAATAAAAATTTAAATATTTAATTAATTTTAAATTATTAATAAGTGAAATTAATAAGTCGAATAATTTATTTATCGAATATTGGATTTAATTTGGTAATTAAACCGATAATTTAATAGTTGAAATTACAGAAATAATTGAAAATAGGTTTAAAAATGATTAAAATTGATTTGTAAAATTTTATTTTATCATGTTGGAGTTAGAGAGATATTATAGAACTTTTAAAATTGAATTTGGAGTTAATCTGTGAAAATTGAATATTTTAATATTTAATCGACTAGTGAAATTAGCCAATTTTTGAACAGTCTCAGAATTGGACGAAACTAGTTCCATTGGATCCGTAATAGTTTGTTATTATCGGATTTCAATTTTCGTAGCAATTGGAGTTATCATTTGACCGTGGCAGCTCGAAACGCATCGAAATTGTTTTAATATTAATTTGGCGAGTGCAAATAGTCATTTTTCAAAAAGTCTCGGATTTCGACGAAACCAGTTTCATCGGATCCGTAATTTGATATTATTGTATGGTTTCAAATTTCAAGTCAATCGGATTTACCGTTTGTCCGGTGCAAGCTAAAACGCCTAGAAAATCGTTTAATCGGTTTAATTTTAAATCGAACGTTTAATTCCATATCTCGCACAGATGACCGAATTAGCTTCCGAAACCTATTCCATTGCGTCCGAAACGCAGGGTAAACCCTAGAAACGCTGGTCACCGCGCGTAAATCGGAGTTTAGAAAACCCGGAATGAATAGTGTTTTGAATATTTTCCTATATAAGCACTTCATTTTCTCATATTCAATAAAAATTTAACCCTAACCCTAATCCTATAGCCAGCCGCCACCCCTCAAATCTATGGCCGAAAAACAATGTTCTTTCTCCTCAAATTTCTTCGAATCCAAGCAACGATTCACAAAACTTTCAACAGCAATATTGAAGAGCGAAGTGAGAGCTTTGGTTTCATATGGGTATGATCGAGAATAGTGGAGTAGATCGATGGAAAATAGCCCGCGTTCGCGTGCGTTTGGGCACGACTTTCGAGGCTATATAGAGGGTCGAGTGTCAGTTGGTGGTGGTCGAAGGTAGAGGGAGAGACGCTCTTCAACATGGTGGTATCTGATCGTGTTCAAGATCGTCGTGTGTTGGCTAAAAAATCAACCCTAGTTTATGATATGGGTTCGGCTTTTTTACTGGGAGCGTGCGTACGTGAAAGAGGAAGGAGAAGGGTAAGGAGCGCACGGTCATGATGGGAAGATAGTAGATCCAAGGTCTGAGAATAGATGAAGGTTAAAATTATAAAGAAAAGTTGTAAATTGTTTATATAAAATTCGTGAAACTTGTAAAAATCATATCTTTTTCATACGAGGTCGAAAACGCGCCGAACCAGTTGCGTTGGAATCGTATGGATGAGCACTACGCTATGGAATTGGATTGGAGTCGTTTGGGGTTAGTGAGAATTTCGGATAAAATTAAACGCGCGTTCAATTTTATTCGAAATAAATCGCTAAAACGAAATTGAAATCAAGGTGAGAACTTCTCACTCAATCGAATCGGTTTCGATTTTAATTTTAAATAGTTAGATTTAAAATACTTAAATGCATGTTTGAATGATGATTGTTATCTGTTGATTGTTAAAATAGACATTATGCGCCGTTAGTAAGCGGATGTTATTTATTAAAAACATATACCGCGAATATTTCATAAATAGTGAAATTGGTATTATTTATGTAATTGGAATTGATTTCCCGCATTATATAGCGGATGAGACCTTATTGCGCCGTCTATTAAGCGGATAATATTTTATAAATCCCATATACCGCGATAATTCCGTACTGAAGCGGAATTGGTATTGTGCTAATGTTTGTGGATGCAGGGAAACAGGTTGGTGGTATCCAACTGGATTCCTCAACTGTATTGATTTATTTACAAATATTGTGATATTTGTTGATTATCATATCGATATATGATATAAGGATGTCGTTTTTGACTATTTGGTGCTGCTGCATCATCGGATCCATTTTTGAAGTTTTAAAATAATGATTTTGGTTTTAAAAGGAATTTTAAAGTGATTTTCGAAAGTATACGTTTTATTAAATTTTGAATTGTTAAAAATAAATAAACGTTAAAATTTTAATGTTATAAAAGTATGGTTTTTATGAAATGTAAGTGAAAAGTGATTTTTGAAATAAATAGTTAATAAATTTATGAAATGGTTTAAATTGGAATTTTTGGACTATTACAAACAATTTTTATAAAAGATTTATAAAATGGATATTTATAAATTAAAAATATTGGAATTATAAAACGAAGTTTTTTATAAGTGTTAAAATGAAGTATAATGGATTCATAAGTGAATGAGAATTTATAGATTTATAAATTGTGAAGTTATAAAATGAATAGATTTTGTAAAATAGAAGATTTATAAGTAATTATCTTATAAATCGGATTTTGGCATTTAAATGAGATATAAATGGAATTTGTTAATAATGAGATTTATAAATCGAAGCATATAAATAGAAATGGAATTTATAAACATTGTTTATAAATTCGAGATCGATTGAATTTGATAAATTGAATATGGAAGTTTATTAAAGGAAATATATTCACGATTTTGGACAGTGAATACATTATTGAATAAAATGGTCATGTTTGGCAAAATGAATATTATAGAATGAAGTTAATTATTTTAAAGATGTTTTAAAATGTATTATGAATCGAAACCATAGATTTCAACATTTATTGTTGAAATAGACGTTTTCGAGAAAGAAGGAAATGGTGGACTATAACACTGTTGTTATAGTAAATGATTTCCGAAAGGAAATGTTTTATATAGTATTGGGATTTATATATCTATCTAAATTTCGAATCCCTATACTAGTGATTTTGGGTCGTAGTAACGATGTTTTACGCAACATTCGTTTTAGCCCAAATAAATGTGTTAAGTGAATGATTTCCTTAAGGAATGAAATATATACCAAATTCTGATTTAAGTATATCGAATATTTCCAAATGTTGAAAATAAATAGATTTGTGATGTACTTATTATTAAATAAGTATGGAAATGTTTTCCAATATGAAGTGAATGTTTTGGGATTTTATCTTTTAAAAGATGAATTGAAAATGAATATTAGAAGTCGATTAGAAAATCGTATATTCATAGATATTTTGGAAATGTAAATTCAGTATGGAATTTATAAATGAAAAGGGGAATTTGTTAAAAATAAACGTTGATTTATTTTTGAAGTGTGAGAATTAATTTACGGATTAGGAACGTAAATATGAAGTAAATCGTTAAGGATTTATTTAATTGGTTTAAATGAACCATGTTGGATTGAAAGTATTTCGCATAAGGAAATTGGTTGAATTTTGTTTTCAAAAGTGGTAAAGGTGAAAAGTGATTTGAAAATTAGTTATCAAATGTTGAAGTGTGGGAAATATATATATATCTTGTAAAGATATTTTGGAAAATAAATAATTTGAAAAATTATTTGGAATCTGGTGATGTTGAACATGCCTATTGGTAGTTAAATAATCCGACTATCAATATTTACCTTTAAATAGGTATTTGTTGTGATTGTTTGAATTTGAATGCCACACTTATTTTTGAATAAGCGCTCACTATTCGGGTTATCTGAGAAAGGACCTTGGGGTCGTATAACCCATTCCGAATATGTGATACGTCCTTATGGATTGCATTTGATGACTGGTGTTGAAGACCGGATATTTGTGAAAACGGAAGGATTACCGTCGAGTTACTCTACATCGGCTGATCTCCGATATAGAGGTTTTATCACCCTTAGTGACGGGAAGTCCGGTCGTGATTAGTGAATATCCGGATTGTAAGGACTTCTTTGCAAGTGCCTTCGGTTCTGTTCGAGCCCGGGACAGACTTGTATGGATTGTATGTCTGACATTACAAATTGAGATATAAAGCTGATTTCTTTCAAATATATTTCTGTTGGTGGCGGAGAATTTATTCTCTTAGCTTAACACCCTTCTCTGAGACGTACGAGCTTAGAGGTTATATGGTTGAAGGTTATTAGTGATATACTCCCAATTTGGTAGTGTGGCATGCTGAGTGTTGCTGTGAAATGATCATTGTTTGATCATTTGTGATAGGATCATTTATTTGATCATTTATCTTGGTGATCATTTCTATGATCATTTGTTGACCTAAAGCACGGCTTTTGTATAAAGCGTGGCTTTGTGGACGAGACTTCGTCGGACCTCACACCCCGAAAATGGTCAAAACAGGAAGGATGCGGCAAGGTTATTAGGGTGTAGCGCCCCTTTAGTGTATGTCATTCCTTCTGGATAGAGGTGGTATCACGGTATGGAGCCCAGATATTTAACCTATGTTGTTGCTGCAAATTGTGTGGTTGTTGGAAATCGAGGATCCTCGGAAAGATCGGTTACGATCGGGGGATGACATATTCGTGTCAGTAGTTACCCAGTTAGGGGTAACCCGGCCTTGTGTTGGCAGAGATCCGGTTTGGTTCTCGGGACGTCATTCCAGAGGCGTTTCCATGTGGCAATGGGAAGTTCCTTGGCCTGACCATTTGTTGGAAATCCAAAGGAACAATACGATCTTGTACGGTTTTAGTTGTAGAACCTATCATTCACTTATGGTGGCGCCCCACTGTTTGGATGGTAGTTATAGTAGGAATAAGTGTGAAATGCCTATGCTGGCTAAGATTTATATTCTACTTTTGAAATTGTTTTCTACACTATGCACTAGTAATAATATCAAATGTTTCTTTTTAATGCGTATCAAGTATCTTTGACTATCATAAGGAGAAATCTCCTTCGATTCTGCGTTTGCATTGTGTGTGTGTGCAGGAGGCCTTATGGTAGTCTCATTTTTTAAAAGCATTGCGAATTGACTTTAAAAATATTCCTCTATTTTGATTTGTAAAGATAAATAAACTGTTTTGAGTTCTCACACCAGTCACATGACTGACTCGGAGTTTATTGTTTTCCTTCCTAAACTCTGGGTGTCCACCAATTTCCACACGGGCAGTCAAGAGTTAAGGGTTTATTCAGGATATTCAGGAGTTGCTGGAGGCAAGATGGATGGCATGGCGTATTACTAGTATATAGTATTTCTTTTCCGCTGTTTGTTGTTGTGTGTTGTTGTACACTCTGATGATATGATGAAATGAAATGTGATGTAATGTAATAAACTGATATAGTTCTTTGTTTAAAGATTATTCATTTATTTATTATATGTTGTTCCGCTGTGATTGTGAGATTCTGATGTTGTTCTGTTGTTATTTCTTTCTGTTCTGTTCTATTTTTTCTATCTTCTTCTACTTTTTCTTCTTCTTTAACCATAACGGTACGGTTTTTCGACTTTCGATTGCTCGGCAGTTGATACAGTGGACGTATTGATGTCGGTTTTCGTGAACGAAAAATCGCGGTCGTTACATTTGGTATCAGAGCTTATGGTTAAGCGACAACTATGGCTCTGTTGGGTATTACTCATTAGAGATAGAGTCAGCGGTACTCTAGAACGAGTTCGAGTGTAAGAATAGATACAAGCGCGTATTTGTTAGTGAATATAAATTTTTTTATATTGTGATGATTGGTTTGTTGAGTGGTATATGGATTTTGGTCAACACGAGTAATTAACGTTGTTGATAGGGATCTATAAACACTTGAATAGAACAATTCGACACAGTATTGTTTAAATTGGGTAAATGAAATAATTTTACCTTGATTATATTTTATATATAAAGAAATAATTTTTCAGAATTATTAAAGTATATAATTGATTGTTTGGTTGTTGAATAAGTTAAATAAAAACAACAGCTGTAAAAAGAATGAATTGTATAAACAAATAAATCATAAGTGTGAAGTTATAATTAAAATAATTTACAATTGTAAGATAACCTTATATATAAGAAGTGAAATTATATAAGTAAAAGGTTTGTAAATGTGATTTATAATCTGAAATGATATTCCAAAGAAGTATTTTGAAATGACTTGATATTTTGGAAAATTGTTTTGAAGAGAAATTAAAGCTCTAAACTCTTTTCGGTCGTTGGAAAATAATTCCGATGATGACCGCGGCATCATTGGTGTTCATTTTCGAGTTTCCAAAAGAGGAATTGCTGCCAGATTATTTTAAAGGAAAGTTGTTGGAAAATAAGGGATTTGGTTTTGGAAATTCAGAAGGTAATTTGAATTGATTTCAAAAATGGTTTTGAAAGGTTGAAAAGACTCTGGAATCCTATTTAAATATTATGGAAATGATAAATGAGTTGATAACTTATACAGATTGAATTTTGATAGAATAAATTTAACTTAAAGGATGAAGTTAAATTAAAGGAAGTATAAGTAAATCAATAAAATCCAAGTTGAAATAAATTTGAGTTGTCATCAAAGACATGTAATCTGAAATTTAACAAAAGGAAAGTTAAATAAATTGATTTGGATTTGATAAGATGTTTGAAATGGAATATAACTTAAGTGAATTTGAATGAAGTAAATTTTGGTATCGAAGTAAATTAATAAGTGAATTAATGAAGTGAAGTCATTAAGAATTAGAACTTGAGTTATATAAATGAAATTCAACATTATATTGTTAAAGGAGTTAGCAATTGAATTGATAAATGGATTGAATGTTAATCAATTGAATGTAAATAATTAGTATGAAATAATGAATATATAAGTGTTAATTCATTAGAAGCTAGTTGAATAAATTGAATGGAAGTTAATTTAATATGATCCAATTGGAATTAAAAGTGTTGAACCAAATTGAATGTAAAGTGAATAAATTTGGTTGTGTTGAATATACATTGGTTGTTATATTGATTGTTGATTGATTGTATATAAATTCATTAAGTCTTAATGAAATTGAATTAGCAAAATTGGAAGCTAAGTAATTAAATTCAAATTGAAAGTAAATAAATTTGAATAGAATTGAATGTGAATTGGATTTAATTAGTGAATGTAAACTAACTGAAAATTGGATATGAATGAATGTTAGTAAAATTCCAATGTTAATGAATCAAATGTGAATTAATTGGAAAACCAATTCATTAAATGTTAATGAGAAGTAAATTTATATTGATTTGGTAGTTGCATTTATTGCTATTGAATGCATTGCTATGTTGGCACATGTAGTTGTTATGTTGCTATATGTTATATATTGATACTATTTTCATATATGCATGTTTCTCATGTTGTTGTTGAGTGTTTAGTAGGTGCGGATTGCGCTTGCTTCGCGTTTGGAGCTCGCTTTCGCGCTATATTAGCCGTATACGCTCGCTAATAAAATATAAGGTACATATCTCGGATTACATACCGTACTTTTACACTTTTTTCCCTACGAGATGCCTCATTACTTGATGAGATGTATATTTGTGATATATATACTGTCATTTTTTTTCGGATCGAGCCGCGCAAAGGAGACTATGGCGAATTTTTCCGAAAATTTAAGGCGTTAGAAAAATTTTGGAAATTTTGGGAAAATTTGTGAAAACTATAACTTTGATTTTGGAATTGAAAGTTAAATGATAGTAGTTGTTTTTGAAAAGATAACTAAGTTTGGATTTGAAAACTTAGTAAAGATTTGGTAAGAAGTTTAACTATGGATTTTGGGAAAGTTAATAGATTCTGTAACTTTTCTTACTTGATAATTTCGAGGACGAAATTCTTTTAAGGAGGAAGTATGTAACGACCCAGAATTTATATTAATAAAAATGTAAATATTTAATTAATGTTAAATTATTAATAAGTGAAATTAATAAGTCGAATAATATATTTATCGAATATTGGATTTAATTTGGTAATTAAACCGATAATTTAATAGTTGAAATTACAGAAATAATTGAAAATAGGGTTAAAAATGATTAAAATTGATTTGTAAAATTTTATTTTATTATGTTGGAGTTAGAACGATATTATAGAACTTTTAAAATTGAATTTGGAGTTAATCTGTGAAAATTGAATATTTTAATATTTAATCGACTAGTGAAATTAGCCAATTTTTGAACAGTCTCAGAATTGGACGAAACAAGTTCCATTAGATCCGTAATAGTTTGTTATTATCGGATTTCAATTTTCGTAGCAATTGGAGTTATCGTTTGACCATGGCAGCTCGAAACGCATCGAAATTGTTTTAATATTAATTTGGCGAGTGAAAATAGCCATTTTTCAAAAAGTCTCAGATTTCGACGAAACCAGTTTCATCGGATCCATAATGTGATATTACTGTATGGTTTCAAATTTCAAGTCAATCGGATTCACCGTTTGTCCGGTGCAAGCTAAAACGCCTAGAAAATCGTTTAATCGGTTTAATTTTAAATCGAACGTTTAATTCCATATCTTGTACAGATGACCGAATTAGCTTTCGAAACCTGTTCTATTGCGTCCGGAACGTGGGGTAAACTCTAGAAACGCTGGTCACCGCGCGTAAATCGAAGTTTAGAAAATCCGGAATGAATAGTGTTTTGAATATTTTCCTATATAAGCACTTCATTTTCTCATATTCAATAAAAATTTAACCCTAACCCTAATCCTATAGCCAGCCGCCACCCCTCAAATCTATGGCCGAAAAACAATGTTCTTTCTCCTCAAATTTCTTCGAATCCAAGCAACGATTCACAAAACTTTCAACAGCAATATTGAAGAGCGAAGTGAGAGCTTTGGTTTCATACGGGTATGATCGAGAATAGTGGAGTAGATCGATGGCAAATAGCCCGCGTTCGCGTGCGTTTGGGCACGAATTTTGAGGCCATATAGAGGGCCGAGTGTCAGGTGGTGGTGGTCGAAGGTAGAGGGAGAGACGCTCTTCAACATGGAGGTATCTGATCGTGTTCAAGATCGTCGTGTGTTGGCTAAAAAATCAACCCTAGTTTATGATATGGGTTCGGCTTTTTTACTGGGAGCATGCGTATGTGAAAGAGGAAGGAGAAGGGGAAGGAGCGCACGGTCATGATGGGAAGATAGTAGATCCAAGGGATGAGAATAGATGAAGGTTAAAATTATAAAGAAAAGTTGTAAATTGTTTATATAAAATTCGTGAAACTTGTAAAAATCATATCCTTTTCATACGAGGTCGAAAACGCGCGAAACCAGTTGCGTTGGAATCGTATAGACGAGCACTACGCTGTGGAATTGGATTGGAGTCGTTTGGAGTTAGTGAGAATTTCGGGTAAAATTAAACGCGCGTTTAATTTTATTTGAAATAAATCGCTAAAACGAAATTGAAATCAAGGTGAGAACTTCTCACTCAATCGAATCAGTTTCGATTTTAATTTTAAATAGTTATATTTAAAATACTTGAATGCATGTTTGAATGATGATTGTTATCTATTGATTGTTAAAATAGACATTATGCGCCGTTAGTAAGCGGATGTTATTTATTAAAAACATATACCGCGAATATTTCATAAACAGTGAAATTGGTATTATTTATGTACTTGGAATTGATTTCCCGGATTATATAGCGGATGAGACACTATTGCGCCGTCTATTAAGCGGATAATATTTTATAAATCCCATATACCGCGATAATTCCGTGCTGGAGCGCAATTGGTATTGTGCTAATGTTTGTGGATGGAGGGCAACAGGTTGGAGGGATCCAACTGGATTCCTCAACTGTATTGATTTATTTACAGATATTGTGATATTTGTTGATTATCATATCGATATATGATATTTGGATGTCGTGATTGACTATTTGGTGCTGCTGCATCATCGGATCCATTTTTGAAGTTTTAAAATAATGATTTTGGTTTTAAAAGGAATTTTAAAGTGATTTTCGAAAGTATACGTTTTATTAAATTTTGAATTGTTAAAAATAAATAAACGTTAAAATTTTAATGTTATAAAAGTATGGTTTTTATGAAATGTAAGTGAAAAGTGATTTTTGAAATAAATAGTTAATAAATTTATGAAATGGTTTAAATTGGAATTTTTGGACTATTACAAACAATTTTTATAAAAGATTTATAAAATGGATATTTATAAATTAACAATATTGGAATTATAAAACGAAGTTTTTTATAAGTGTTAAAATGAAGTATAATGGATTCATAAGTGAATGAGAATTTATAGATTTATAAATTGTGAAGTTATAAAATGAATAGATTTGTAAAATAGAAGATTTATAAGTAATTATCTTATAAATCGGATTTTGGCATTTAAATGAGATATAAATGGAATTTGTTAATAATGAGATTTATAAATCGAAGCATATAAATAGAAATGGAATTTATAAACATTGTTTATAAATTCGAGATCGACTGAATTTGATAAATTGAATGTGGAAGTTTATTAAAGGAAATATATTCACGATTTTGGACAGTGGATACATTATTGAATAAATGGTCATGTTTGGCAAAATGAATATTATAGAATGAAGTTAATTATTTTAAAGATGTTTTAAAATGTATTATGAATCGAAACCATAGATTTCAACATTTATTGTTGAAATAGACGTTTTCGAGAAAGAAGGAAATGGTGGACTATAACACTGTTGTTATAGTAAATGATTTCCGAAAGGAAATGTTTTATATAGTATTGGGATTTATATATCTATCTAAATTTCGAATCCCTATACTAGTGATTTTGGGTCGTAGTAACGATGTTTTACGCAACATTCGTTTTAGCCCAAATAAATGTGTTAAGTGAATGATTTCCTTAAGGAATGAAATATATACTAAATTTTGATTTAAGTATATCGAATATTTTCAAATGTTGAAAATAAATAGATTGTGATGTACTTATTATTAAATAAGTATGGAAATGTTTTCCAATATGAAGTGAATGTTTTGGGATTTTATCTTTTAAAAGATAATTGAAAATGAATATTAGAAGTCGATTAGAAAATCGTATATTCATAGATATTTTGGAAATGTAAATTCACTATGGAATTTATAAATGAAAAGGGGAATTTGCTTAAAAATAAACGTTGATTTATTTTTGAAGTGTGAGAATTAATTTACGGATTTGGAACGTAAATATAAAGTAAATCGTTAAGGATTTATTTAATTGGTTTAAATGAACCATGTTGGATTGAAAGTATTTCGCATAAGGAAATTGATTGAATTTTGTTTTCAAAAGTGGTAAAGGTGAAAAGTGATTTGAAAATTATTTATCAAATGTTGAAGTGTGGGAAATATATATATATATATATATATATATATATATATATATATATATATATATATATATATATATATCTTGTAAAGATATTTTGGAAAATAAATAATTTGAAAAATTATTTGGAATCTGGTGATGTTGAGCATGCCTATTGATAGTTAAATAATCTGACTATCAATATTTACCTTTAAATAGGTATTTGTTGTGATTGTTTGAATTTGAATGCCACACTTGTTTTTGAATAAGCGCTCACTATTCGGGTTATCCGGGAAAGGACCTTGGGGTCGTATAACCCATTCCGAATATGTGATACGTCGTTATGGATTGCATTTGATGACCGGTGTTGAAGACCGGATATTTGTGAAAACGGAAGGATTACCGTCGAGTTACTCTACATCGGCTGATCTCCGATATAGAGGTTTTATCACCCTTAGTGACGGGAAGTCCGGTCGTGACTAGTGAATATCCGGATTGCAAGGACTTCTTTGGAAGTGCCTTCGGTTCTGTTCGAGCCCGGGACAGACTTGTATGGATTGTATGTCTGACATTACAAATTGAGATATAAAGCTGATTTCTTTCAAATATATTTCTGTTGGTGGCAGAGAATTTATTCTCTTAGCTTAACACCCTTCTCTGAGACGTACGAGCTTAGAGGTTATATAGTTGAAGGTTATTAGTGATATACTCCCAATTTGGTAGTGTGGTATGCTGAGTGTTGCTGTGAAATGATCATTGTTTGATCATTTGTGATAGGATCATTTATTTGATCATTTATCTTGGTGATCATTTCTATGATCATTTGTTGACCTAAAGCACGGCTTTTGTATAAAGCGTGGCTTTGTGGACGAGACTTCGTCGGACCTCACACCTCGAAAATGGTCAAAACAGGAAGGATGCAGCAAGGTTATTAGGGGGTAGCGCCCCTTTAGTGTATGTCATTCCTTCTGGATAGAGGTGGTATCATAGTATGGAGCCCAGATATTTAACCTATGTTGTTGCTGCAAATTTTGTGGTTGTTGGAAATCGAGGATCCTCGGATAGATCGGTTACGATCGGGGGATGACATATTCATGTCAGTAGTTACACAGTTAGGGGTAACCCGGCCTTGTGTTGGCAGAGATCCGGTTTGGTTCTCGGGACGTCATTCCAGAGGCGTTTCCATGTGGCAATGGGAAGTTCCTTGGCCTGACCATTTGTTGGAAATCCAAAGAAACAATACGATCTTGTACGATTTTAGTTATAGAACCTATCATTCACTTATGGTGGCGCCCCACTGTTTGGATGGTAGTTATAGTAGGCATAAGTGCGAAATGCCTATGCTGGCTAAGATTTATATTCTACTTTCGAAATTGTTTTCTACACTATGCACTAGTAATAATATCAAATGTTTCTTTTTAATGCGTATCAAGCATCTTTGACTATCATAAGGAGAAATCTCCTCCGATTCTGCGTTTGCATTGTGTGTGTGTGCGGGAGTCCTTATGGTAGTCTCATTTATTAAAAGCATTGCGAATTGACTTTAAAAATATTCCTCTATTTTGATTTGTAAAGATAAGTAAACTGTTTTGAGTTCTCACACCAGTCACATGACTGACTCGGAGTTTATTGTTTTCCTTCCTAAACTCTGGGTGCCCACCAATTTCCACACGGGCAGTCAAGAGTTAAGGGTTTATTCAGGATATTCAGGAGTTGCTGGAGGCAAGATGGATGGCATGGCGTATTACTAATATATAGTATTTCTTTTCTGCTGTTTGTTGTTGTTTGTTGTTGTACACTCTGATGATATGATGAAATGAAATGTGATGTAATGTAATAAACTGATATAGTTCTTTGTTTAAAGATTATTCATTTATTTATTATATGTTGTTCCGCTGCGATTGTGAGATTCTGATGTTGTTCTGTTGTTATTTCTTTCTGTTCTGTTTTATTTTTTCTATCTTCTTCTACTTTTTCTTCTTCTTTAACCATAACGGTACGATTTTTCGACTTTCGATTGCTCGGCAGTTGATACAGTGGACGTATTGATGTCGGTTTTCGTGAACGAAAAATCGCGGTCGTTACAGAACCAAACCCAACAGGGGAGGTACCAGGCGAGGGTCGACTGTGGCTGAGCCGGTCATGCTACCTAGCCATGGAAACACCAATGAACGGGCCGAGCCAGAGTCCAGCCCGAAGTTGGACCTGAGAAAGTGCTCAGAACAGAACCCAGCAGGGGAAGATCAAGGCAAGGGCCAACTGTAGCTGACCCTAGCGTGATCCCAGAAGACCAGAGGCAGCCACTGGAAGATATTAGGAGTGATAGACGATACCACCCATACAGATCATCTGGACGGAATCAATCCCACAGAGAAGAACCAAACTCATTTCTATCTGCTCCAAATTATGATGAAAGGATGGCGCGATTGTTCAGAGAGTGCGTCCAACGGGATCAAAGAGATCGAGGGATAGACGCTAGGGAAACTAGCCCTTTCAACCGCAATACCGAAATTTCCATCACCCCTCGAGAATGGAAAATGCAAACAATGGAACCTTACAAGGGAATCTCTGACACCGTTGTACACTTGCAGAGATACACGCAGCATATGCTCATGAGTGAAGCCACGGAAGGAGTATTGTGCAAATGCTTTCCACTATTCTTGGCAGATCTAGCTACCTCCTGGTTCTGCCGCCTACCCCAAGGATCCATCGGCTCATGGGAAATGTTGAAAGAAAAGTTCATCAGCCAGTTCCGCATTCATGTGGAACAACCCAAGGATGCTTATTCCCTATCTAATATCAAACAGAAGCCTGGAGAGACAGTGCAGCAATATCTAACCCGATTCAATGCTGCAGCGGCCGCAGTCCAAGATGCCGATGAGAAACTTATCTTAATGGCCCTCTGTAGTGGTGTGCATCCGGATACTAAGTTTGCTAGAAGATTAACGAAAGAAAAACCAGCTACCTTACCCGATTTCTTCCATGAAGCCGGAAGATATATGAGACTTGAAGACGCTGCCACTGAAAGACAGACAGGACAACAAACCAAGGCAGCTCATGGCGACACACCCGCTGTAGCAAAGGACGTTCGAAGAAATGACTCTAGAGACAATGTTGGGGGAAAGAAGGAAGAAAAACGTCTATACCGGCCAGGATCGAGGTTTGACACTTACACTCCTTTGAATGAGACAATCGAAAACATCTTCCTAGCCACCCAAGATGAAGTTAAATACAGACGCCCTCCATACAAGAAGGAATCAGATAACGCAATTAAGCCTGGAAAGTTTTATCGCTTCCACGAATCTCATGGGCATGATACCAATGAATGCCATCATCTCCGGGACTTAATTGAAGAACACATCAGAAGGAAGAGACTGGAACGCTATGTAAAAGGTCAGAACAGGACCCCATCTCCTGCTAATGAGAACCCAAGGCTACCTCTCCCAGAAACAGGAGGGGGAAATCGCAACACCGACGGCCCCAGTCATGAGAAGATAGTGGTCCATACCATATCGGGAGGACCACACATCGCCGATAGAAGCTGGGCAGAGATGGAAAGATACGGAAAGTCACTTAGAAACAATGAAGGCTACGTTAATTCTATTATGGAAGAACGCCACCCGAAGCGAAAAGAGAATGATGGCATTACATTGAATAGGCGTGACCTGGAAGAAAGGTAGTACCCTCACATGGATCCTATGGTCATCTCTGCCCGGTTCGGCCCAGCCGAAGTTTTTCGAATTCTAGTAGACACTGAAAGCTTAGTAAATATCCTATTCAAGCATGCTTTCGATAGAATGAAGCTGTCAATGAAGGATGTGTCGCCCTGCAATAAACCACTACACGGTTTCATTGGAGATGCGAAGATGCCACTCGGGCAATTGGACCTATTTTTTGAAATAGGAAGCCACCCCCGCTCCGTTGTGCAGAAACAAACATTTGTGCTGATAGATAACCACTCGGCCTACAACGCCTTTTTAAGAAGACCAGCCTTGTCTGACTTCCAAATTGTCTTGGCCCCGTGGTGCCTGAAGATGAAATTTCCGACAGACAATGGAATAGGAGAAGTAGAGGAAGATCAAGACGCCGCTCAAGATTGCTATGTAACTGAACCTCGCAATAATCGCAGGAAGGATAGAGGGAAGAATGCAGAGACTCCTCTCTGCATGAAAAACTTGGAAGCATAGCAACTAAAGAAAGCCCCTCCTCTTCGATATACCAGTGATCCTTTCAATGAATTAGACCCCAGGGACAAAGAGGAGGAGGCCACCGCCGAGCCTGCAAAGGCTATGGAGTTTGTATCTGTAGACAAACACGACTCAAGTAGACTGTTGAAAATCGGATCTCAACTAAGAGCAGAATTGAGGGATCAACTTATTGATTTTCTCCGCCACAACCTGGATGTATTTGCATGGATGCACGCTGACATGACTGGAATCTCCCCAGACGTGGCATGCCACATACTAAACATCGATCCTACCAAGGCGCCAGTAAAGCAGAAAAAGAGAAGTATGGGGACAGAGCGATCAGCAGCCCTCGATGAAGAAGTAAAGAACCTACTTGCCAACAACTTCATACGAGAAGCCATCTACCCAGAGTGGATCGCTAGCCTGGTACTAGTAAAGAAGGCTAATGGGAAGTGGCTAACATGCATTGACTTCTCCAACTTAAATGACGCTTGCCCGAAGGATTGCTTCCCACTCCCCCGAATCGATCAGCTTGTGGACAGCACAGCCGGGCACGAACTCTTATCTATTATGGACGCATACTCAGGATATAACCAAATTCCTATGCATGCCCCCGATCAAGACCACACTAGTTTCATCACTGATTTGTACTGCTATAGAGTAATGCCTTTCGGACTTAAAAACGCCGAAGCTACCTATCAGCGCCTCGTCAACAAGATGTTTGCGGAACTAATAGGACGAACTATGGAGGTTTATGTGGATGACATGCTAGTAAAATCGAGGAAAGCCAACGATCACGTAAGCCACCTGAGCGAGATGTTTCACGTACTTCACCAATATGGAATGAAGCTGAATCCTCTAAAATGCTCGTTCGGAGTATCATCAGGAAAGTTCTTGGGATTCATCATTCATGCCAGGGGGATTGAAGCAAGCCCCGAACAAGTCCGAGCGCTGAAAGATATCAGGATACCTTCCACTCAAAGATAAATGCAAAGCCTAAATGGGAAGGTGGCCGACCTAAGCAGATTCATCTCTAAAGCGACTGACAAGTGCGTCCCCTTATTCGAGGTTCTAAAGAAAGACAAAGGAAAGTTCGAGTCGACTGACGAACGCTTAACAGCATTCTTTAACCTAATCGAACACCTCCAGAGACCACCAACACTCTCAACTCCAAACGAAGGCGAAGAGCTATACCTATACCTTGCTGTGTCATCTCATGCTCTAAGCGCCGCTTTGGTGAGAGAAGACAACCGCGCGCAACGGCCAGTATACTTTGTAAGCAAGAGTTTAACAGGGGCAGAAGCTAGATATCCTAAACTTGAGAAGCTAGCATACTGTTTACTAATCACGTCACGGAAACTGCGACACTATTTCCAATCTCATTCCATCAGAGTTCTAACCGATCAACCGCTAAGGCAGGTACTCCATTGTCCCGACACTTCTGGACGACTACTTAAATGGTGCATTGAACTGAGTCAATATGATATCACCTACC
Organism: Allium cepa; assembly: GCA_030765085.1. Lineage (NCBI taxonomy): Eukaryota > Viridiplantae > Streptophyta > Magnoliopsida > Asparagales > Amaryllidaceae > Allium > Allium cepa. The sequence continues at coordinate 608,962,766 of CM060940.1, forward strand.
ATCCTCGCACCGCCATCAAGGGACAAGCCATGGCCGATTTCATTGCCGAATTCACTACCAACGAAGGTAAGGAGAAATCTAAAATAGCAAAAGACATTAAGTGGAATCTCTTTGTGGATGGAGCTTCAAACGAACAAGGCTCAGGGGCAGGTGTTGTAATAATCACTCCCAGGGGAAGGAAGCTACGCTATGCTCTAAGGTTGGAATTCGCTGCCATCAACAACAATGCAGAATACGAAGCAGTAATAGTTGGATTAGAACTTGCCTTAGAGATTGGAGTCAGTTCTTTATGTCCTCATAGTGATTCTCAACTTGTTGTAAACCAAATACTAGGAGAATTTCAGACTCGAGGAGAACGACTCACAACATATCTAAAGAAGACCAAGCAGCTACTCGATCAATTGGATCACTATTTAAACAAACACATCCCTCGAGAAGAGAACCAAGAGGCCGACGAGCTGGCAAAGCAAGCTTGCATGAAAGACGGTACCATTTCTGGAACAGTAGCCATCTCAAAGCAACTAACCCCGAGTTTCGAGCAAGTGAATCTGGTAGCTGCAATCGAAGAGGAAACCTGGATGACTCCCATCCGAAAATTCTTACAAGATGGCACACTGCCCAGCGAGCGTAACGAAGTCAGGAAAATCTTGAGGAAAGCTTCCCGCTACACGATACAAGAAGGCATCCTCTATCGGCGCGGCTTCTCTAACTCCTTATTAAGATGTGTCGCTGGAAGGGAAGCTAAGGAAATCTTATCCAACATCCACCAAGGAAGCTGCGGGGATCACACTGGAGGGCAGCTGGCAAAGAAAATACTCCGATATGGATATTTCTGGCCCGCCTTAAACAAAGACGCCTTAGACTTCGTTAAAAAATGCGACAGGTGTCAGAAATTTGCCAAGATTACTCGTCTACCAACAAACGAGATTACTCAAATGACCAGCCCTTGGCCCTTTGCAGTATGGGGAATTGAATTGATTGGCGAACTGCCAGTGGGCCGAGGCGGAGCCAAATATGCGATAGTGGCAGTTGACTATTTCACCAAATGGGTGGAAGCAGAACCTCTAAATAAAATATCTTCGGCAAAAGTTATTAACTTCTTAATCAAAAATGTTCTATGTAGGTACGGAGTTCCACTCAAAATCATATCGGACAATGGACTTCAGTTTGATAGCGAGGAGTTTGCCAACTGGTGCCGAGAGCACGGAATTCACAAAAGCTCCTCATCTGTAGCTTATCCCCAGGAAAACGGATAAGTCGAACCTGTCAACAAAATTCTCAAAACTCTAATCAAGAAGAAACTTAAAAAGTCAAAAGGCGTTTGGGTGGATGAACTTCCTACGGCACTTTGGGCCTACTGCACATCTTTCAGAACATCAACGGGGAATACTCCTTTCTCTTTGGCATACGGATCGGAGGCCGTGCACCCAGTTGAAACTGTAGTACCTTCCCACCGCAGGATCCACTATAACCCAGAAGAGAACGAAGAACTCCTTCACATGTCTTTGGATCTAATTGAAGAGAGGAGAAACGATGCAGCGTTCAAAGCAGCAGCTCACAAGCAAAAAGTGGTGGCGCAATACAACTCCAAAGTCAAGCATCGTAGCTTACAAGAAGGAGATCTTGTCCTCAAACGAATCTTCCCGCGCCCCAGTGCACTAGATCCAATCTGGGATGGACCATATGTAATTCATAAAGATCTTCACAACGGAGCTTATATTTTGTCAACAGTGGACAGAGAAGTGTTCCAGAGGGCATGGAACATCCAACACCTTCGTCGATACTTTTCTTAACTTGTACTGCCCATATGAGGTGAATTAACAAAGAGAATAAGTGGACGTAGGCATTTTCGTGCCGAACCACTTTAAAAACTTGTCTCTTTTTTAACTTATTCCTTTATATCTTGGCTACTTGTTAACTTTATCCTTTTATGTTGAACAAAATCCTGTGTAATGGCATTTCCATTCAAGACACATCACAACACGACTTCATCTGGACAAGACCTAACAGGTACTAAGCGAATCCATGCCCTCGCCGATGAGACACTTTTGCTCCAACATCCCTCTACTACGGGTTAACTCATTGCTCGCGATCGACCTTTAAAACCAACTGTAATGAGCCAATTATAAGCCACCGAGAAGGCCGACTATAGCCGAGGCAGCTCATTACGGCGTTCGGCTCGCCGACAACCGTGAACCTACTTTAAGCCCCAACATAAGGTGTGGCCAGCCAGGGGTAGTTCACGGTTGACGATCGGCACCCACGCTAGCCAGCCATGGTAAATCGAATAATACCCACGATTACGGGCCATAATGGCCCGGGTAGTTACTGTGCGCGATCTCGGCTCCGAGTGTCTTAAGTGGGCTGTGGTAAAAAAGAGCAACTCCCCACGGAGGCGTAAGATGGGTGACAAATGTCTCCAAGACCCACAGCTAGGGAAAGTGACTACAAAACCCGTTTGCCACGAACTTAAGCACATCGCAGGCCTTCCGTGATTGGAAGTTTTACTATTTATTATATTTAAAAACTTTCCTCCTATCCTCTATAACGATCCCTAAAGTACAGGACACAAAATAGGAGACGCTCGCTAATGGAAATAGGAACTCACAACTAGATGACAGGTCACTCGGCTGCATTCCATGCTCAGTCATACAAGACGCTCAAAGCAACCGTCTACGACTAAAACATGAAGCGCAGTACATTCTTCTTTTGTATATGAATACGTAGCTATAATTTATTCGCTCATCACACTAACATTGTAAGATATGAAATTATATTTTAAGCAAGAACTTGACATCAAACACAATTAAATCACAGGAATATGCACAGCTATATTTCTTATGCAACACACCAAAATAACGATAGTATTCAAATATGACAGAATCAGCTTAAGTTAAAAATTACATGCCAAGAATAAAGTAGTACGTTACGAATAACATAATTACAGCCTAAAAAGTTACATTAATGTTTTGGGACTACCATAGATAGCAATGTCAAGTAAACCAAAAGGTATTCAAATCAAGTCAAGGAGTCGACTGCATCAGAACTTCACCTCTATCCTACTGGCCCTCCGAGATCTACTTAACCGCAGGATCAGAACTCTCAGCATGTTGACCAGAGGAAGTTGGTGCTTCAGAGGTCCCGCCTGTCCAATTCATGAGAAGAATCCATTAAATAAACAATAAGCAATCAAGTTATGAAAAGCTAAAAGAGAAGACATACCAGCGTCTGCTCCTTGATCATCATCCTCTAATTGCACACCTACCTCCTCAGCGGTAAGCAGCCGCATACCCTCCTTCGCCGCCACTTTCTCCTCCTTGGTGAATTGAGCCGTAACCACATCCATTCTAAAGGCCACGCCACCCTCCTTATCTGCATCGGCCTTAGCCTCCTCCAGGGCCCTGAGATAAATCCTGGCCATGACTCGGGGATAATCATCCATCCAAGATAAGTTACCCTGTTTCCAAGTGTGAAAGTATATATCTTGAAGAATCTCCTCCATTATCCCCTCGTTCTCCTCGAACTCCCTTATTCAGTCCTCGGAAGCCAACAGCATTGCAGTGGCGGCATCCCTCTCCGATCGGTATCGTGAGCAGTCAGCCCGAAAGGATTTCCTCATCGCCTTCATCTCCTCCTACAGCTTGGTTTGAGCAAGCTCTGCGGCTTCAAGTTTCTCGGATAACTCCTATACCCGCTTGAGATCCGCTTTCCGAACCTCATCCACCGTTGCAATAGCCATGTCAATCCGTTCCTTACAAACAGCCTCCATTTTCTGTAACTCTGCCCTATTGGCCTCTTCCATGGTTTTCTTTAATTGCCTAGAAGCGGCCTCATGTTGAGAGATCTGAATGGCCTGATCAGCGAGTTGTTTGGCCTAGTCGGAAACCATTAACCGCAATCAAATGTTAGCACTCCCGATTTCTTCTCCAGCCTTGACCAGTCGGGCATGATGCCCCATCAGCTTCCTGGTTTCCTCAGCGACCCGGTCAATGTTTGCCTTAGCTTCGTCCCCCAAAGTTACGACCCGAGTGGTAAGCAAATCAAGGTCCAGGGATTAGCTTCATCCAATACTCTCACTATAGGATTACGGGGAAGAAGGTGCTCACCAGTAGCCTCATCAAAAGTAATATCACAAGAACCCGGATCCAGATCCGGATGACCTGCAAACGGATTACGAGCTAAGCCGGGATGGCCTATCCGGGTAACGGTAGGATCTTCAGACGGATGCAGAGGAGGTATAAATTCAGTATTCTTCTTCGTGGTATCCCAAAGAGGCTGAGTTGGGGACTGAGGACCAGGTGAGGGTTCAAACAAGGAACGACTCCTCTTCTTCCTTTGGATATCCTCTTAGATAACTCCAAGAAGAGGACGGTAGCCGACTACGTCTCCAGGGCAGTTAGTCGGAGGCTTTGGTTTAGTAGAAGCCTTGAGAAGTTTATATTGTTCAAGAGGTGCTGAACATCTGATGTATTGGCCACCTTACCCGCTTCTGTGATAAAAACCAAGTGTTACAAGCATGCTTTGAGCTATAATTCAAGAAATACATCAAGTCAAGAAGAGTAAAGAGATGCTTTTGTTATACAAACCCTGGGGAGGAGTAGGATATTGCAATAAGTCCTGGATCTCATTCCAGGACGGGAGCTGACCATAAAATATTCCTAAGTCCTTATCATAAATGGAGTCGGTAGGAGTCAAAAATTCACCTTGAATCGCAGGAGTTGCCCTAGCTGAAGCGCTCTTAGAAGATGAATCGGCGCCAGTCCCAGCCTTGTCAACTTTTCTAGGCTTCTCCACTAAAGCCGATCCTTCCTCCAACCCTTCGAAAGCTAGACGGAAAGCATCGTCCGTACACTCCTGGATCACACCTGCTTGCTCAGAAGACAAAGCCCCAGCACCACTACTACTCTGTCCATCGCCACCATCATCACCATGACCATCACCATCACCTTCTCCGTCACTTCCGCTCTCCTCCTCACCTCCTTCATCCTCACCTCTTTCCTCCTCCACATCTTCCTCCTCCGGAATGTCTGGACATGTGTTGGGGGAGGGACCGTCAGACTTCTTAAGTTTCTTCCCCCCGGCAATTGGATGTTTCGAGAAAGGTTTCCTTTTGCTGCTCTTCGCCGTAGCCCCTCCTTTAGCTTTGGAGGCCCTCTCCTCGGCTGTGTCTCTTTGCTTGACCACAGACTGGCGTGGCAGAATCAAGTTGTGCTCCAACAGAGTAGCATTCCTGATTAAATAAGAAGCTGCCCTCTCCTTTTTCGGAATGGCTTCTATTTCCCCAGCCATCCGAACTAAACGATCATTTTCTACAACCACAAAGCCACCTGTCGCTAGCAAGAAACAAAGCACATAAGGAGGAGCATTACAGTCAGAACGGAAATTATAAGTAAGAGTCGACTTACAGCCAGAGGTGAAGCGGTGGAAAGAAACAGAGTCGTCCTTGACAAAGAACCATTCCTTCTTGAACATGCTAAATTTCAAATACAAGTCCAGGCCTGGCTTGAAAGACACGGCCGACTCTAAGCTGATATATGGAGACCTCTTCTTATAGCCTCTCAAGTTGTACAGGTACCGAATCTCCCGGTTGGAAGGGGGACGTCCGTACTTTCTCTGGAAGATAATAAATAGACTCACCAAGATGGCATAAGAGTTGGGCTGAAGCTGGAAAGGGGCCACCTTCAAATAGGTGATGAAGCTGACTATCCAAACGTTGATCGGAGAAATGGCCCTGCACATGCAATGGTACCTACTATAAGCGAAATATCCTTCAGGGGAATTATACGGCATCACTCCTTCCCCCGGCAACAACATATGCGCTCTGTCGATCCCGAAAGAGCGAGATATAACATCAAGCTGCTCATCTTTGAGGGAGCTGGGAAAACAGTCTGGCGGTGAATTCAAGAGCTCTTGAGGACCATACCCGTCTACTAACCATCTCGGGGTTGGTCCATGACGTTCTGCCCGAACTAGGGGCACTATGGGGGACTCTCCTGTGTCTTTGGATTTCTTCTTATCAGAACGAGTTTCTACTTTATGAGACATTATCTGCAACACAAGAAAACATATTGTTAGAACAAGGAAAGTAGAGATATAAACAAGCAAGTGCGTACAGTCTGGAATTTCATTTGTAATTCAAAACATAAAAGGCTCAAAGTTCATTCGACATTCAAACTCCCCAATCTCATTCGGTATTTCCAACATAAAGTTCGTTCGGCATTCAAACTCCCCGATCTCATTCGGTGTTTCCAACATAAAGTTCGTTCGGCATTCAAACTCCCCGATCTCATTCGGTATTTTCAACATAAAGTTCGTTCGGCATTCAAACTCCCCGACCTCATTCGGTAGTTCAAAGCAAAAGTTCATTCGGCAGAAGAGGGCCTCACCTGGTCCGGCAGCTGAGGTCTGGTTCGTTGATGCGTTTGATTCGGCAAAGACAAGAATTTGGTTCGGCTGGTAGGGAATAACAGAGGCGTGAAGCCCCTACTTATAGACCAACATAGACGATCGGACCAATTGGCTCGGCACTTGGGCCGAACGTGGAGAAAACAAAGTGCGGCATATGCTGGCATATACCCCACTTTGGGGGGCAAGTGTTGGGTGCGTTTCCACCACCACCGAACCATTCACTACCGAGCCAACCCACCTCCTAAGCCTAGCCGAACCAAACTCTATCCTTTATCACCTAACACACCACTCTCCACCGGACCAAGTCCCACCGAACCAAATCCCAACTCATCCACTACCGAACCAAGGCACTACCGGATCAACAATGCCAGGACAGATCACATCAGCCCGGGCCCACCAGCAGCCATATACATCCAGGACCCCTACCCCCAGCCTCACTCTATAAATAGAGGGGTATGGGTACAACAATGGCAGACAGGTTTGAGAGCTCAAGCACGGACAGAACTTTCAAACAACTTTTATACACCTGTAATCTAAGCTTTGTACTTGTAATCTGAACAGCGAAAGGGAATAACATATGAAGTGGACGTAGGCACATTCTGGCCGAACCACTATAAATCTGTGTCTTTTATAGTTTAGCCCCTGCTTTTTACATATCTGCATAAATCACCCAAATCATTAAGAACAACATAAAATCGACTAAATCGTACGACTTGGTGGTGTTTGCCCATTTTTTATGCAAACACTTGGTCACCACGGCTCTGACTAAACTTGACTTTGGTTTCGTGAATTTCTGGCATCGTGGACATATGAATTTTGTTATCTTTGTGACTTCGACACGCTGATACTATGATAACATTTGACTTCCACTTATTATGAACTACTTCTCTTTACCGCCAACAATTCATTATTCACTATCTATGTTCGAAACTGCTACTCTGATTGTTATTTGAATTGGTTTTGAATCTGACGTTTCTTGTTTGATCACTGTCACTGCTCACTGGTCCATGTAGTTTGCTTGAAGTTGTATTGAGTCTTCTGGTTGACATGTGTACATGTTGCATGTTGTCATTCACTTGTGTACCTGCACTTGTTGTCTAAAATGTTGAAATTACTGTGTTCATAGTTTGGATTGCTCTGATCAGTTCATTGCACCAAGTTGTTGCTTCAAGCTAGTTTAGTTCTATATCACTTGCTAGTTACCTTCTGGCAGCATTTGAATCTCCACCTTGGTCAATAGTTTTGGTTGTCTGCATTGCAATATGTAACCTGATTTATACTTGAGGTGTTTATCTATGCTGCCTTCTTTGTGTTCTCTGACCACATGCACTATTTCTAGTTGAAGTTGTTGGTTCATGTGTATACTTTTATGCACTTGTATACAGTTGAGCTTGTGTGGACTTCATTTTACATATGCATACTTATTTGCCTCCTTTATGTGTTGTTCACCACTTTTTTTATACTCGTTCATTTTTTATTTTGGACTGGTCGAGTTGTTTTAGTTTTCTTAACCATTATATTGAACTTGCATATCTGGATTACACATGCGTTGAATCCAGCTTATAGCTCGGGTTTGTCCTTATGCTAATATCTTGACTTAATTTGTATTTCACTTGAGTTGAACCCGTCTTTTGATTGGGTTTGACCTTGTGCTCACATGTCCCTACAATTTTATCAAGTGTACATCGGTGTGCACGATATTATGGCATGTACAGTGATACTCTGAGCATGTCACAAGTTGTTCGTGTATGATGAATTCAAAAATGAATATGATGATGAACAACCCGAATAACTGAGGCAAATAGCATTTTCAAAATACACATTTTATTTCACACCACACAAATATTTCTTTTTCAATTTTACCGCGTCAGTGTATATCTTGCAGATAACTCAGATGCTGGATTCAAGTTTGCATAGAGTTGAAGATAAATACAAGTGAATGAGTGATATGTAGTGAGGTGCAAATGTAAATTGAAAATTGTGATGTAATCAAAATTATATGTGTGTGTCTATATATATATATATATATATATAGCGAGAGCTCAAAATTTTACAATTCAAAACAGTAATAAAATATTTGTTTGAATACAAGTTTTGTGTTATTTATTTTACTTAGCAAATATATATTTAATTATGTGAAAAATAAAATAGTACAATAACAAATACATTTAAATGAACATATATATGTTTATTATCATCGAAGAAAAAACATATACTTGCATATTCAGTAATCTCCCGCTTTTGATGATAAAAATCATATTCTTTTGATTTTGAATTTATTAAATGTATTTAGGTATTGATGAAATCTATTTGCTCCCCCTTTTTGAATGCTCCCTTTCTACAACACGGCTCCTCCTTCACATATGCATGAAAATAAATGTATTTGGGTATCGACGAAATCTATTTGCTCCCCCTATTTGAATGCTCCCTCTCTACAACACAGCTCCCCCTTCATATATGCATGAAAATAAATAAAAATATGCAAATGATCCTAAATGCAAATAAAAATAATATTTGACCCATATTTTCCAAAATCTTAACTTTTCTCTCCGCCTTTTGTTATCGGCAAAAGAGTAATAGTGATAGAAAAATATAGATAAAGTGATAGACATTAATACAACATTAATACCCAATCGAGTATAAATATTAAATTTTAATAAAAAATCAAACAAAAATCAAAAATACTCTGTTAGGCACATATTCCACTTTAGAATGATAGGGATGATGTTGGTATATAAAACCGTATAGTTGTGTCTATTTGTGGTATATTTATATCAGGAATTTGAATATCTACTAACCATGCATAACTGTTAGGAATTTTTTAAATGAGATTAGTAGTATTCCCAATTTTTTATAAAATGAATATCAAGCATCTTGTAACGACGCATAACCATGAGGATTTTTAATTGGGATTAGAATCAATTGTCAATTTAATAATCAATTTTGATATTTGTTCCATACATGCATAACCGTGAGGATTTGCAAATGAGCATGAAAGCACATAATCAAAAATTTCAAGTAATTCACCTATGCATAACCGTGAGGACTTTTAAATGAGAGTGAATACTTTAGATTTATTTATTGCTAAAAATATAATAAGTTGAAAAACAAATGATTTCCTGTTTAAAATACTACATGCTGACATACTATATTGGATTTTAATGAGTGATGTTTGATAGAAATATGATAGAATTAGAGATGGTCGTGGAAATTTTTACCAATAAAAAGTTTTTTATAACTCTTGTTTAAATTTCTAAAGAAATCTAATTAATTATACCGCCTCAAGTTATAATATATGATTAATATCAACACTCGTCACTTTTTCAACCACTATTTATCTTTTCGATAATTAATAGGGAGTCAGGTTAGTTAATTATTCATTTATAATCAAATTTTCTAAAATAAGTAATCTGAAACAAGGTCTACAAAAACAATTTTGTAGAAGGGGTTTTATAAGAAAAAATGTCTGCTATTTGAAAATTAGTTGAAATGAAAAAATGCAGATATTTTCTTTGAAAAAGCGATGCAACTAATGAATGTCTCAATATAAATCACGTTTCACTAGTAATTTTTCTATCAACTAGATTTCCAGTGTTATCTGCATCCATATTTTCCTTTAACTCAAGATTATCATTAGTTTGATGTCATAGATGAGACCCTGAAGCATGCAACAAAATATCTTAAAATCATTTTTAACAACTTTTAATGAAATTGAATTTAAGTCGTGTAAATAAACAAATAGTGAACATAATGTCAATTCTAGAAGCAATAATATAAACAAATATATCCATGTGTATCAAGAGTAATCATCAATAAAGCAACATTATTAGTCCAAATATATATATGAACTAGTCCATAGATTCTAGATGTACTTATAATGTTCCCGGCATAAAAATATAACTGGCCAACAATTTTGAGTAAGTCAGAATCAAAATCAACGTTCATTTTTTTATCATATAACTGGCTGATTTAAATTCAGATTATGATGCAGTTTATCACATTTACTATATCGTTCAAGATAGATGTACCTTTACCTATTTTACCTTTTCCGATAATATTTCGTTGTTTCCCATTGTGATTCTTCCACCTTTGTACTAGGCTAAGAAACTTTGATTTGTCATTGGTTGTACGCTTGGAACGCCAGAATCCAGATAACACTATTGTTGTTTCTTAGCCTGCCACCACAACTACACGAGAAAAGATTTTTGTGACCTATTTCTTTTTATAAGTCCATGGTTGTTAGTGGCAAAATTTTTTGAAAAATAGGTTTGAGTAAACCCAAAACTATTTATATATGTTCCTTTCGATACCCAGTTTTGTTTGACTTTAAGAGATTTTATATTTGTGCCTTTTGGAACCCAAATCGGAATGGTTTTCACGTGTATAGTTCTATACGAACGAATACTGTGATTGTGTCCAGTTTTTCCACAAATTGTGCACTTAGAATTTACTTGATTAATTTTGCTACCAACACGTTTAGATTGAGCATACCTAAGTCCTTGTCTATCAATATTGACGGTTTGTTCTCGTATTAGCATTTTAGTGATTTTTCTCCTCTGGAGAATTTTTCTAAAGTCGTTGACCGTTGTTGGATTTGTGTTTTAAGTGATTCGTTTTCGTTCAATAATTGAGTGCACTTTTTAATAGAATTTTCTCTTCTAGTGTTTTCACTCTCTTTCAAAATCAGAATTTCATTTTCAAGTGATTTAATTTTAACTTCTGATTATTTAATTTCTTCTTCGAATGATGGATACTTATCATACTTAGGGCTCTTGCTTTGATAGTTTTTAACAAATTGATCAAGCTGTTTATTTAAATCTATCAAACTATCTTTCGTGATTCAATTTTAGTGTATTTTTTCCTAAGTCTTTCAAAACAGCCATTTACTTCATGGAAATATACAAATAGTTCCGAGTGAGTAAGTTTTGAGGCATCGCATGGCTCGTCATCGTCGCTATCAGTTATATCACCTCAAAGGTATAAATCTTCTCTTTCACTCTCATTCCTTGTGCTCTTACAATCATCACCACTTTTATTCCACACGGCTGTAAAACTTCTTCTTTTTGATGTCTTTTCTTGGCCGTGTCAATTCTGAGGATAATTGGCTTCATGTGACCGGGTTTGTTGCACTTATGATAGATGATCTCCCGCTCTTTTGGATTGTCTAGTACTTTGATTATTCTTCCTTTTACTTGTCGATTTAGAACTGGATTTCCATTTTTGTGACTCCATTTTTTGAATTTCATTATTCTAAGTGTCAATTCTACTTCTCCATCATCATCATTGTCATCTTCACTTTCAGTTGTTCCTTTGAGAGCTATTGATTTCTTTTGCGTATCATTTCCTTCTCATTCTTTCTTGAATTTCATTTCTAGCTCATAAGTGGTAAGATTTCCGATGAGTTCTTCGACTTAAATTTGTTTCAAATCCTTCGATTCTTGAATGGATATAACTTTCAATTCAAAATTTCGTGGAAGAACTCTGAGGATTTTTTGGACTATTTCCAACTCTGTATATGATTTTCCAAGAGCTTTTGATTTATATACGAGATTAGAAAGTCGTCCATACATCTCTTTAACATTCTCATCCTTGGCCATTGTGAAGTTCTCATATTCGCTACAAAGCATTACAAGGATAGATTCCTTGACTTGAGATGTTTTGAGTCACTTCGAGTGTGTGCCAGATTTCTTACGCAGTTAGACAATGTGAGACACGCCTAACTCAATTTGATCCAATGAACAACTAATAGAATTCATAGCTTTAGCATTAGCGTTCTGTAGTTTATTTTCTCGATCTATCCATCGATCTATTGGTTTTTCTATTTCCGGATTACTTACAGCTATAGTTGGTGCTCTGTAATCCATCTCAACAATATTCCAAGCATCAATGATTTTCAAAAAAAAATTCATTCTATTTTTTCAGCTAGCATATTCATCATTGACAATTGGTGGTCTAACTATAGACCGATCCTCAACAAAAGCATTATTAAAAGAAGGCATTTTAAAGATTCAAATTTTAAAACAAAAATTGGTTTTTGAATAAAATTTTTAAAAAAAATTGCTTTTGTTCCGAGCTCTGATACCACTTGTAGGATCGATTTCACCCTAGAGGGGGTGAATAGCACGATACTAATAATTATAAAATTTTAATGTTGAAATATATAAAATAATCGCAGCACTGATAATAGCATCACAGATAATAGCAGAATGTAAAAAGCAGAAATAAAACAACACAGATTTACCTAGTTTCAACCAAACCCTGCCTACGTCCTGCCCTAAAAGTTTCTACTAGAAATTAAGTAGTCAGACGCTTACACATGTAAACTCATGACATCCTCTATCGACTAACCTACTCTACGCTCAAAACCCTGCCACAACTCAGCCACCAAGTTGCGAATTCTCAAACTACACCACCGTAGTTCATCGTTTAGTCACACGACTAGATATTACTAAAGTTTAAAAGAAAATACAAATTTTAAAGCAATTTAAAAAACCTAATTTAAAAATAAAAGCCCAAAACAAATATAAGCCAGCCCAAATTAAAATGTAGTGATAAAAAAATTATCCCCGTGTTTTCATTATTTCTTCGGCCTGGCTTCTTTCCTTTGAAAAATGGCTTCTTCCTTTTTGCTCGTTCGTTCTTCTTTGAAGAAAAATTAGGGCTTTTGTTGTAATTGGAACCGCCGCCTGTATGTGATTAATTACAGTGATTTTCTTCTTTGTTTGGCATGGACAATTGATTCTCTAGCTGTGATATGGTTTTGATTGCTCCAATTTGGTCGAGTTTGAACTAAAATGGTATGTGATTTATGCTTTTTGCTTTACTTGTTAGCTTGCTTGAACTCGATTGTTTTTTACGCCGATAATGTTAATGGGTTAAATAGGATCGTTTCCCTTTATTTTCGTTTGAATATTTTATTTGAATTCGTCTGATAATTTTAATTTAGCCGTTCGATTTTACTTGATTATTGATGATGTTTTCTAACATTTTCAATTCATATAATTTGCGTTGCTTGAATATCACAGCGTTGATTTTGACTTGTTAACTCTTCCTTGGTCACCACGGCTCTGACTAAACTTGACTTTGGTTCTATGAATTTCTGGCATCGTGAATAAATTTTGTTTCCTTTGTGACTTCGGTACGTTGATACTATAATAATATTTGACATCAACTTGTTATGTACTGCTTCTCTTTACTGTTGACAATTCATTGTTCATTATCTTTGTTCGAAACTACTGCTCTGATTCTTATTTGAACTGGTTTTGAATCTGACTAGTTTCTTGTTTGATCACTATCACTGTTCACTGGTCCATGTAGTTTGCTTGAAGTTGTATTGAGTCTTCTGGTTGACATGTGTACATGTTGCATGTTGTCATTCTCTTGTGTACCTGCACTTGTTGTCTGAAATGTTGAAATTACTGCGTTCATGGTTTGGATTGCTCTAATCAGTTCATTGCACTGAGTTGTTGCTTTGAGCTACTTTAATTCTATGTCACCTGCTAGTTACCTTCTGACAGCATTTGAATCTCCACCTTGGTCAATATTTCTGGTTGTCTGCATTGTAACATATAACCTGCTTTGTACTTGAGGTATTTATCTCTGCTGTCGTCATTGTGTTCTCTGACCACATGTGCTAGTTTTGGTTGAAGTTGTTGGTTCATGTGTTTACTTTTGTGCACTTGTATACAGTTGAGCTTGTGTGGCCTTCACTTTACATATGTATACTTGTTTGCCTCCTTTATGTGTTGTTCACCACTTTTTTTGTACTTGTTCATTTTTAATTTTGGACTGGTCGAGTTGTTTTAGTTGTCTTGACCATTATATTGAATTTGTACATTTGGATTGCACCTGCATTGAATCTAGCTTATAACTCAGGTTTGACCTTGTGCTAATATCATGACTTAATTTGTATTTCACTTGAGTTGAAACTGGCTTTCAATTGGGTTTGACCTTATGCTCACCGGTCCCTGCAATTTTATCAAGTGTATATCGATGTGCACGGCCTTGTGGCATGTACATTTATACACTGTGCATGTCACAAGCTGCTCGTGGATGATGAATTCAAAAATGAATATGATGACGAACAACCCAAATAACTGAGGCAAATAACATTTTCAAAATACACATTTTATTTCACACTGCACAAATATTTCTTTTCCAATTTTACTGCGTCAGTGTGTATTTTGCAGATAACTCATATGCTGGATTCAAGCTGGAGTAGAGTTGTAGATAAAACGAGTGAATGAGTGATATGTAGTGAGGTGCAAATGTAAATTGAAAATTGTAATATAATCGAAATTGTATATTATAGTGAGAGCTAAAAATTATACTATTTAAAATTGTAATAAAATATTTGTTTGAATATAAATTCTGTGTTATTTATTTTATTCCGCAAATATTTATTTAATATGTGAAAAATACAATAGCTCAATAACAAATACATTTAAATGAATATATATATATATATATATGTTTATTATATTAAAATCGTATGCTTGCATATTCAACATCAATTACATTGCTAAAATATATATATATATAACTTACCAGAAATGTTTAATAAGTTAAAATGTTAATATAATATTATAAAAGTAAACTTAAGTAATGGAAGTGTTCAATGAAATTATCTCTAAATAAGAATTTTGATGTACAAGAAATGTTATGAACGTAAGTTAATATTGTAAAATAATCAATGTATGTATATGAAAGAAAAAGAAAAGGAAATTATATGAAGAAAAAAAGAACAGTAATGACGTCAAAGAAACCAATCGAATGAACTTGAATATTGTGTTGAAATTATTGGTTGTTTTGGCTTATGGAATGTTACGAAAGGACATTTCTTAGTGTATAAGGATGTATAGATAATCTATCAAGTAATTATTTAAGGCTGTTGAGCATGAGGTACATTTAGTAGTTTATTTATCATCTTGTATGATTAAAAGTTTTTGAACCTGAACAAATCCTTAGTTTGGTTGTTATGGATGTTTGATTGATTCCTTAGTTACATATGATGCTCGTGTTGTTTGTTTGCACGTGACTGTTAGTAAGTTGTGTTGGTTTGTTTGTTATTGATTGCAACAACTTAAATATATCTCTTTTCATGTAATTAATAACTTTTTCGGATTTTATTAGCGAAGTACATGTTTATGGAAGCAATAGCTACTGCTTTTGGTTTTAAAAATTAAGCGTTGTTTGCCCTGCAAATAGGTACGTTTTTGGATTACGGGTGTCTAGCAATATTATATCGTTTTCCCATGGTTTAGGATGTTTATTTTTGAAATATGATATATATATATATATATATGGTAATTATTGATATGGTAATTATTGATATTATTGTTTCTCTCGGACCTCTTTATACAAAGAAGACTCTTCTTTCCATGAAATTTCAACTTAGAAATTTGTGAAAAGTGAAATATATTCAAACTTTGATAGACTCGAATATGAAGACTTACTTGTTATTTATTGTATGTTGTATATAAATTATTTAATTATGAAAATTAATAGTTTATAAATTGAATACTTTGAATAAAATATATTGATTCCTCATTTCTTCCTTTTTTCTTTTCGAGGATGAAAAGTTTTGAGTGGTGGAGAGTATAACAATCTGTATTTTTCAATAATTAAAATATTAGATTTTAGAATTTTATATTGAAAGAAAACTAAAATTTATGATGTTATAATGAGAGTAATAACTGGAATGTAATGTTAGTAATGTTAATATAAGGTAATTACCAACTATTATAATGTAATTCTAATTAATTGAAGTGACTGTAAGTTGTAATTGGTTATAAACTATAAATAAGGAGATACACTGAAGGTTGAATTTATGTGTAATCAATTAGAATTGGCTAACATTAAATATGAAATTGGTGATGTTGTTTGGATGTCGTTGATAACTATTTGATGTAATTTCAAATCAGTTGAAATAATTGTAAGGTTATTTGGTTATAATTGTAAATAATGAAATAAATTAAACGATCTAGTTAATGGTGAACTTGTATGTAATTAATTGAAATAGGTTAATATTGAATACAAAACCTTTTTGGGTAAGAAAATTATAACCCTTAGTTGAAAAGAATACAATAATGGTATGAATTATTATTATAAACGATTGTATTAATTATTTTCTCATAATTTATCCATTTGAATATTGAATGGGTGATTAATGTAATTAATGCAATTGAATGTTGGGTTTACTATTGGAATTGTATGTTTTTAATTGAAATAGTTGTAAATTCATTTGGTGATAAGTTGAAATAAGGAAATGAATTAAATGTTATATAAAAAGTGGAAAGTTATATGAAATTAATGGAAAATTAAGTATAATCAGGTTGGGTAACTAGTCACAACATTTGTTGTTGATAATAAACTTATATATGAGATTAAGTAAGTTAAAGGTAACATTTGTCATTTGTCACCTATTTATTTAATCCATTGAAAATCAATTGCACTGGACTAGAATTCAAATACTTGAACACTTAAGAAAAAGAAACAATAATAGAGTTAAAGCAGAAAAGAGTTTTATTTCAACTATCCGTGGAAGAAATTCATGTACAAGTTATATCAAAAATTCCTATTAGCAGGGGCCGAACCCTCATATATATACGGCCTACAAAAGCTAAAAGCAAATTCCTATCTATCTACCAAAAAATGTGCCGAAGAGGCCTATCTACTCTTTCTTCTTCCTCAGGTTCTTCTTCAGCATGGACCCGGTAGAGCTGCTAGTGATTTTTCGCTTTGAGCTCTTGCCTTTCGGCGACCAATCTCTGGGCGAGGGCATGATCTCAACGTCCTCCTCCGAACTAGAGTGTACGGGGATGCTTCCTGAAGGTGGAGTCGGGGGAACATGATCAATTATAGGAGGCAGGATGGCCACACTGGTGTCGACAACTATACCTCCGTGCGATATTATTCACAACGGAGCCGGGCCAGGCCGTGACACCAAAAGATTGACTGGAAGCCAAAGACAGTTCTCCTCGATTGCCAGTTATGTACAGATCGGCTATGGATGTCCGTAAATTTTGTCCAAGTCCGTATCAAACTACAATTGACAAGACATGACAAGGAAAGCTATGAAAACCTACGTTCCAAATTCCAAGTCAATCCGAGTTCTTATGCTCGAGATACGATCGATGCAATTTAATCAATCCTCTTGTTCGCATCCATCAAGCAACCAAGGAAAACCCGACTATGTATCAATAGGTTCGAACCGATCAGAAGCACACAATTTCATATCAATCAGGAGAACAGTGTTGTTCGTATCCATCAAGCCTCTGTTGTTCGTATCCATCGAGCCTTCATCATTCGTATCCATCAAGCCTCCGTCGTTCGTATCCATCAAGCCTTCGTTATTCGTATCCATCAAGCTTCGACTATTAGTATAATTCAATAAGTATTGTTTCGTATCCATCGAGTGCATCACTTCGTATCCATCAGACAATTGCTCTCCTAGTGTCCATTGATTACCGTCGATATGAGGTAGTACCCTAAAAATTGATACGAAAAACTTGCATAAGAATGGATACGAAATAGTCTCTAGTCATTAACACAAAGTAACCTATGATCATCGATACGAACAAGAGCAGCATTGATCGACACGAACAGCGCAACAATGATCGATACGATCAGAGCAATGAATCAATGCGAATAAGGCGCAAACGTTGGGAAGACTCACCAATTCGGCATGAACTTTGGATCAATCCTAAAAGAAAGCGCCACGTCGACTAACATCACGTGCATGATTATCGATACGAACTGATCGAGTCGAACAGCATCGATGCGAAGAGAACGGCAGCCGAAAAGCCCCAACTTGCATCGATCATAACTCGCAATCCACGAGTCCAAATGTTGTGAAATTTTCACAGGAGCTTACGTACAATTTGAGGAATGTTCATGCCAAAGTTTGACTTGATTAGATCACAGGAGCTTACGTATCGGTCACGGATCGATTCGAAATCGCATGGGATCAATCGTGTGGGCCCACACACGTGCCAGAAGAAGTCTCCAAGATCTGGGCGAGATATTTTCAGTCTATGCCTATAAATAGCACCCCAGAGCGTACAGAAAAAGGATCTTTTGCTGATCGACATCCAGCCTCTGTCGAAATCATTTTTGTACTTCAAAGCTACTGTTGTACTCGAAATTCATCACTATAGTCCGCTATAATCAGCTGTAATCAGCAAGCAAACATCAATAAAGTCATCAACTTCAATGTGGATGTAGGCCGAATTGCCGAACCACTATAAATTATGTGTTCTTTACTATTTTCCTCTTAATTTTCAGAGTGCTTTTCATTTTTAATTCTCCACATACTTGTTATCTGTGATCTATGATTGTGAATTGGTGCTTTCACCGGCAATTGGGTGTTTGTGACCAATTTTGGTGCAAACATTTATATGCTTTCACTGAGAAGGCTAGTGCTCAGCGATTCTAAAGCTTGGGTTTCAAATTTGAAAGCTTGAAAACTTGGATTTGGAAAGCTATGGCAAGGCAATCTACAAGAAGACAAAGGACTGAAAGGAGTCGGCATGAAGGAAGTCTGGAGGCTTCCTCAGGAGCGAATCAGATGTTGATCTTCATCACCAGAGGTGAGATGGAAACGATGCTCAAGAGACAATAGGAGATGATGAAGAACCTGCTACGACAAGTTGAAAAAGTTGGAGTGCAGAATCAGTGGAATGCAACTGTAGGAGATGTTGGAGATAGGAATCGGCACCCTAGAGCAACCAGACTCCAAAATGGAGCAGGACCATCGGACGCATCACTAGAACTAGGGGGCACTCACCTCGAGCATGTTCAACCAATCCTGGGAAGAGTATCAGGTGGGCCCGAGCAACATGGCACTCATAGAGGAATGGATGCTCGGCCAGGAGAGCAGATTCCAAGATTCCTTCGTGAACTCGAGGGGCAGATCGGAGGCAGTGGACGAGGACTACAATTTAGAGATGGTTACAGATTGGCGGAGATAGTCAGATGACCCATGAGAGGTGGACTAGTGAATAGAGATATGGAAGATGTTAATAGGAGCCCTTTCGCTCCCGCAATTAGGCATATCAGAAATCCACCAGAATTCAAGCTACCGACATTGGCGATGTACGATGGAAGGACATACCTTGATGTTCATCTGACGAGGTATATGCGACACATGGAAGTACTGGGGGCATCAGAGGAAGTCATGGCTAGGTGCTTTCCATTGTATCTGACAGACATAGCAGCATTATGGTTTAGGAAATTGAAGAGTGGTTCCATTGGAACGTGGACCGAGTTGACCGAGAAGTTTATGAGGTAGTTCAGAGTTCACATTTCGAGGCCTAAGAATGTGATGAGTCTAGCAGCATGAAGCAAAGAACTGGGGAATTTTTGAGGAACTTTCTAACATGATTCATTGCAGCGGCAGCATTGGTGGATCACCCAGATCCATCCATGGCAGCTGTATCTGGCAAAGCTGACGAAACAGAGTTCAAAAATTCACTGAAAAAGGATCCACCTATGGATCTAGGGGAATTTTATCATGAGGCTAGCAGCATGAAGCAAAGAACTGGGGAATTTTTGAGGAACTTTCTAACAAGATTCATTGCAGCGGCAACATTGGTCGATCACCCAGATCCATCCATGGCAGCTGTATCTAGCATAGCTGACGAAACAGAGTTCAAAAATTCACTGACAAAGGATCCACCTATGAATCTAGGGGAATTTTATCATGAGGCTAAAGGATTTCTACGATTAAAGGATGCAAATGATGAGAGAGAAGAAGGAGAGGCTGTTGATGTTTATGCAGTCAAGAGCGGAAATCCGCTTGGAAAAGATTCGAGTAAGGATAGAGGAAAACGAAAAGCGGAGGATGCCGGCGATGAATCAAAACTACCACGAAAGGAACCGAGATCCACCTCTTATATGGAGCTGAATTGGAACGGATCTACGAGGACACCAGAGGGCAGATTCCTTATCGAAAGCCAATGAGAGGGGATCCGACCAGCAATGAAAGAAGATCCGATAAGTATTACTTATTCCACGAGTTGAATGGTCATAGCACGAATGATTGCAGGCACTTGAAGGATGAGGTTGAGGGGCATATCTAAAATGGTCTGCTATCGCAATATGTAAGAAGGGGAGCGACAACGGTGGAAAGAGAGCGGCCACTACCTGCATCAACTGGGAACGGCTCAGGATCTGGGCATCATCTTGTCGTCAACTGATTGAAATAATGACGAATAAGTGGCAAACTCCACACTAACATGATTAAATCATTTACACATGCACAGGACCACGAACGATCCTCAGGCATGCTCTGATTCGACTACTAATCGTATCAGTGTAGATGTTGGCGCTTTGACGTTTCTGTGTTGATTTTGTTTTCTAGTTCTCATGTTTGGATTTAGTTTTGTTGGACATTTTTGTTGAAAGGCTCATTTTGAATGTAAATCTTCTATTTGTGATTCCATAACAGCTGAGCCACTTATACATGTACGGGATCGCGAACGGTCCTCGGGCATGCTCTGAGATGGCGATAAACCACCACCACAAACAATTCAGAAACTCACTCGAATGTGAAATCTAACGTTAATAATACTAAGTACCCCCCCCCCCCCCAGGCACACATAACTCTCCTTGAACGACATTCGACCACAATTCGCCTCGAACGACACCCGACCACGAATGGTCACAATTCGCCGTGAACGACACCCGACCGCAAACGGTCACAATTCGCCTCGAACGGCACCCGACCACGAACAGTCATAATTCGCCTCGAACGGCACTCGACCACGAACGGTCACAATTCGCCGCGAACGACGCCTGATCGCGAACGATCACAAATCGCTTTGAACGGCACCTCGACCACGAACGACCACAATTCACTGCGAACGGCATCTGACCTCGAACGGTCACATACCACCTCAAATGACATACGATCTCAAATGATCGTCATTCAAAGTCAGGTAAAACTATCAATCTCTTTGCAGGTCATTAACGGGATATGAACATCCGGCTTATCGAACTATAAAACACGCCTTCCTATGGTAAGGAATATTTTGGAAGGCAAGTGTTATCCCGCCTTTTGGCAAGGCCATGACACCAAAAGATTAACTGGAAATCAAAGACAGTTCTCCTCGATTGCAAGTTATGTGCAAAATGGCTATGGTTGTCGGTAAATTTTGTCTGAGTACGTATCAAGCTACAATTTACAAGACATGACAAGCAAAGCTATGAAAACCTATGTTCCAATTTTCAAGTGAATCCAAGTTCATATGCTCGAGATACGATCGATGCAATTTAATTAATCCTCTTGTTCGCATCCATCAAGCAACCAAGGAAAACCCGACTTCGTATCGATTAGGTTCGAACCAATCAGAGGCGCACAATTTCGTACCGATCAGGAGAACAGTGTCGTTTGTATCCATCAAGCCTTTATTGTTCGTATCCATCGAGCCTCTATTGTCCATATCCATCAAGCCTCCATCGTTCGTATCCATCAAGCCTCTATTTTTCGTATCCATCAAGCTTCGGCTGTCAGTATCATTCAATAAGTACTGTTTTGTATCCATCGAGTGCATCACTTCGTATCCAACGGACAATTGCTTTCTTCGTGTCCATCAATTACCATCGATATGAGGTAGTATTCTGAAGGTCGATACGAAGAACTTGCATAAGAATGGATACGAAATAGTCTAAGTCATCAACACAAAGTAATCTATGATCATCGATACGAACAAGAGCAGCAATGATCAACACGAACGGCGCAACGATGATCGATATGAACAAAGCAACGAATCAATGCAAACAAGGCGCAAATGTTGGGAAGACTTGATCAATCGGCATGAACTTCGGATCGATCCTGAAAGAAAGTGCCACATCGACTGATATCACGTGCATGATTATCGATACGAACTGATCGAGTCAAACAGCATCGATGTGAAGAGAACGATAATCGAAAAGCCCCAACTTGCATCGATCATAACTCGTAATCCATAAGTCCAAATGCTATGAAATTTTCATAGGAGCTTACATACAATCTAAGGGATGTTTATACCAAATTTCGACTCGATTGCATCTAACCTTGATCGATACGAAATTCATTCGTATCGGTCACGGACCGAGTCGAAATCGCATGGGATCGATCGCGTGGGCCCACACACGAGCTAGAAGAAGTCTTCCGAGAACTTGGCAAGATATTTTTAGTCTACGCCTACAAATAGCACCCCAGAGCCTACAGAAAAAGGATCTTTTTGCTGATCGACGTCCAGACTCTACCGAATCATTTTTATACTTCAAAGCTACCGTTGTACTCGAAATTCATCACTGTAATCCACTGTAGTCAGTTGTAATCAGAAAGCAAACATCAATAAAATCATCAACTTCAAAGTGGATGTAAGCCGGATTGCGAACCACTACAAATTCTGTGTTCTTTACTGTTTTCCTCTTAATTTTCTGAGTGCTCTTCAATTTTAATTCTCTACATACGTGTTATATGTGATCCGTGATTGTGAATTGGTGCTTTCATCGGCAATTGGGTGATTATGACCAATTTTGGCACAAATAGTGACTATTTAGTAACATTTGTCATTTATCACCTATTTATTTAATCCATTGAAAATCAATTGCAATTAATCTAATTACTTATTGTAGTTAATATGAATTAAAGTGATAACTATAGAAGATTGAGGTAATGAAATGGTAAATCAACGTTAAGTATATCCATAAGATGATAATTAATTGAATAATAAGATGACAATCAAAATAAATATATATTGGAATTTAAATTAATTAATTAATTAATTACTATTAATTTGACTTGGAATCTTTCAATAAAAGGGAAAGATAATTTATTTGAAATCAGTGGCGTTTAATGAAAGAAATGTACGTTTGTTAGAATCCGTTTTAAAGTGCGATTTTGAAATTAATTATAATTATGTCGAGTTGGAATCTTTCAATTTAAAAGAGTAAAAAAAGAAACATTAATTTTAATTAATGGATTTAACGAAAGAAATATACATTATTGTTAAAATAAATGAATGTTTTAATGAAAACAAAAAGAACATTTTCATTTTGAAGGCAAAAATAATTTTATAAAAAGAAGAAAAAATCGAATTTAAAAAATATTTTACAGTAATTAAATACCAATTTGAGGCAATATATAGGTGATTTTAACACTAATCTTGAAATTTAAATTAAATTAACAATATAGGTTTTGTGATTGCGCTTTGAGAAAATTTTATTTTGAAAAAAAAAACATGAATTTGAGTTCTAGGTAATCTTTTATTTTGCGTAACCTTACATTGGTTTTTGTATTCAAATTTATTTATTGTATGTTAATTATGTTTAAACGGGTGTAAAAAAAAGTATATTTAGCGTTAATAAATTTAATTGAGTGGAACATGCAATTAATTCGATCATAAGTTGTCCCTTCATTTCCTTATTATTCAATACACCTGCCGTTATTTCCACATTTTGATTTTACTACAATTCTCTGATGTAGTTGAAACGTGAATTCACATCCTTTCTCATGCTTTCGTTTTGTTTATTTTATTACCCAAACCATTTGCTTAGATCATATAGCTTCATTTTATTTGTCCCTTCCATACCTATTCCGTTTATTACTTCCCTTTCTTCTTTTGTTTCATATCATATCTCATTCTTTCCTCTAGAACTTCATTATTTTTTCAAGCATCAATGCATCTGTTTTTTTCTAAAAGTCTCAGTGTCAACATAGCTTTATGCTTACACCTAGTTACCGCCAATTCATTTTTACTAAAGCTATGTTCAAAAAAAATGAAAAAAAAGTGTGAGCATCTATTTCTTCCTCAACCACATTCGCACCTTTCCACATTACCTTGCCTTATTTTGCAAGAAGCCTTCAAAAAAATGAACAATGAGAATTAGCTTTCATGGTTTTGCCTTTCTACTTCTTGCCTTTGTTTTGGGTATATCAAATTTGAAATGTAAGTTATTAAAGTTTCTTATTTTAATAATTAAATGTGTGCATATTTTTTTTAATATATCCTTATAGCATGAATAGCTTCCACATACGAGCTTTGATACATTCTTCTGTTGGATTGTTATTGGATTTCCTGACGACATGAAATAGGTTTGGCTGAGTTTGAAGACTGTTGGAAAAGACATATTTTTTTGGATTTTCGCGTTCTAAATATCAAAGGTGAGCGTTTTGACCCACTCACGAACACTAAATTATCTTATATTAGTTAAATTAAATTTATGATGTGAGTAGAAATTTATTGATTGTTGTTTGATATTTTTAGATTGTCATTTAAGTTAAATTTGAATTTATATTGAATTGAATTGCCACTTAATTAACATTGAATATAAATTGCTAGATAAACACCTGATAATGATAATCAATTGATTGTTGTGACTTATTGGTTGATTTGAATGTTAGATTGTGACGGATGTTATTGTTTGATATTTTGGATGATTAGATGTTTATTTATGTATATATCTTTGTTATCACTATGGATTGAAATGATAACGCGAGCGTTTTCCATTGATTTTGGATACTAGTTGAAATGATATACCCAAATAATTTCTTGAATTTGGATTATTTATTGGAATTGAAATATTTGAAAGGTTTAAATTTTAAATTTAAACTTTGGATTTATTTAATTAAAATGATTAAGCTTGGTATTTCGAATTATTTGAAATCTTTTAAATAATTGTATCCACGTTGTACACATGATAGGAGATAGAAATCTCGTATCATCTCTGAAGTCATTACAGTAATATTTCTGTTTTACTTATTTTGATTTAACTTACATAAGATCTTTTAGTCCTGACTCGAGTGTTTTGTCTTTTCATTACGTTTGGATCAGTCTGAGCTTTTCAGTGTATTGAAGACCATTTTATTTTGGAGGATGAAGACGGAGATGAGTCTACTATTTATTATTAATTATTCAACGACATCATGTATTCCACTGCATTATTTATTTATTTCCGCTGTATGTATAACTCTGATTTGTACTGTAAAAGTGTAATCAAATGCCATTTGTAAAACAGCTTCCTGAACTGTTTATTTGATTATTATATTTTGTAATTCTGCTGCGAGATTCTGCGTTTTGTTTTTCCTTCTTTTCTATTATTTTCTTATTTACGCCATTAATAATCCTCCCTTTTGAATGGTTTGAGTTGACATGTGTAGTTTGTTGTCGATTTATGCAGTCTAAAAAGGTGGGTTGTTACATATACTTTTCCGCTTCCACTGTGGAATACCAATGGCTGCAATAGTGCACTAGACTTTTTATGCTCCTCCTTTACCCTCTTACAAGTCACACACTTGAAAACATACTCCGCTACATGCTATTCATACTAGGCCAATAAAATACTTTCTTCATATCACTATATATTTTTTCACCACTAGGATGAATATGTTAGAATTGTACAACATATCCTAGAGAGGTGGTGAATATGGTATTTGAAATAATTTATTGATAAATAGGTAAATAATGCGAAAACGTAAATGCGAGAAGTAAATAACACACATACATATCTAGTCTTGGCCGCTAACCTGCTAGTGCATACTGCTGCCCTAAGATTAATATTAGAACTATATATTTGAACGCTTACGGTACGTGTAAATTCGCACTCCCCGCTAATCGGAATATACTAATCATGTGCCTAGCTATCCTACCTCGACTTTATCCACAAATGGAGAACTTTTCAAACCACAAACCATGGTTCAACCCTAAATAAATCTAGGGTTTGAAATTCAAAGGAAAATAGAATAAACAAATGCCCCTAAATAAATATCATGATATAAATGGGCCTAGAAATAAATATTCCCTTAAAAATCTAAACATAAATAAAACGAAGGGCTTTAATGTGAATATCCTATGCTCCCCTTTTAATCTGTTTGAACTTGTCCTTGCACGCCTTATCAAACCCGAAATCAAATCAGTTTCCCCTCCTCAACGCATCCTCACAAAAAATAGTATGCCTTTTGAAATTCATGTGCTCCTCCCCAAACAAAATTACAGCCTCAAAAAATCACCGTCTTAAAAAGCTTGTGCTGCCTGGAAATTTGATTGCTGGAGATGTACTAGACGCCGAAGAGATTGCCACTGCCTGAAAGTCACCACCGCTTGGAAATTCACCATGCTAAGCTGCCATGTGAAGAAATAATGACATCGTGTGTTGCCGCTGTTTGTTGCCGTCGAATTTTGGATCTAGTGATGTTGTGCGTGTTTGATTTGGGTGATGCTTTCACTAATCCCTAGTTGTAGGGTTCTGCGGCCTAAAGTTTGCCTGAGAAATCGATAGGGTTTTGTGCCTCCTGCTATTCGACGTTGGTCTGAATAAGTACCGGCTAATAATCTAAGGTTCAAGTCGTGGCTTTGTTGCTTGCGTCTTGATGTTTTGCTGTTGGAGACGTGTATGTATTCAAGCTTGCTTGTGTTGTTGATCCATCGAAGATTGTATTTGCCAAAGTGGATGTTTTTGTCTGTGAATACTGATGTTGGGTGGATTGTGAATAAGGGTTGCATTACTTGATAGCTGGAGTGTTATCTTATTTTAATTTGGTCTGAATTCGGTGACGGAGATGATGATATTTAGAGATGCGTGAGATGGTGGTATTCTAGATGGCTTTTCCTTGTCAGCAACGGAGATTGTTGTTTGATACTGACATTGAGATGTTAGTATAACTGAGATGTTTCTTTGTTGATGATATGTTGAAGGAGAGGTTTGCTGATGGCCTTATTTCTCTCTGCACTTTGATCGGATATGGTATGTTGTATTAAAAAACGAAAAAGTGAAACTGAAAAAGGGACTTTTATGACTCGAGTTTGTATATATTCCAATAAGGAAAAAGCATGGATGACGTGAGTTTATACTGACTCTTGTTTTATTAAACATGGGTGACGTGAGTTTATATTGAATCTTGATTTATCAAGCAATAGTAAAACATAATAACTTCAGGTCCTCTTATCAATTTTAGAAGATATCTTCTTTCTCCTTGGTTCTCTTCAAGTATAAATATTTTATTTTCAAAGTCCTGTAATATATCACCTTATAGTTATGCTAAACTTCTCGTACTATTTTACATTCTAATGCATACTTTTAAAAAAAAATTGTACAATTATTAACAAATCTTTCTTCGTTTTCTTCCAATATTTTACATCAATGGTCACACATTTAAATTAATTATACAATCCAAACTAAACTAATGGATAAACTTAGTCAACTAATATTTATTAATAAATCCTAAAAAACAGAAGTTTCAATATGTATGCTATAGGCGTATCAACAAATTGGTAAAAGAAGATATTTTAGTTAGATGCATATATATAGAAATCACATAACGTAAATTATATACATTAACAATAACAACAAATTTATTTTATAATTTATTTACTGAATGAATTTATCATTCACTGTAAAATTCTATTAGCAAACTTCAGAAGTTTAAATTTTTATAATTGCTTACAAACCATTCTCAATTCTCTTCTAATATGTTACATTCGAGTCCATATTTTAACTAATTGTGTAATCTTAAACTTAAATTATTTGAATAAATTGAATTAACAAACATTCATTAATCAATCTAATAAATCCTAAAAATAGGAGTATTTCAATATATACAATATTAATATAGGAGGAATTAATTTAAAGCACAAAGATTTGTATATTTTTTGCCTCAAGGACGCGACCTCGATATTTTTACCATAAAGACAAACATTCTTCTAAAAATTATTCATAAGGACAAATATTTTCCAAAATTATTCATAACGACAACAAAACTGCTACCGAGCTAAAAAATGATACCTAAAAACTGCTACCGATAACTACAAACTGATACCTAAACACTACTATCAATAACTAAAAACTGATAGCTACAGAAAGTTGTTTTTCGGGATAAAATATTGAAGGTCTGTCCTTGAGGCTAAAAAGCTGTGAAATTTTGTCCTTACAATAATTTCCTGATTAATATATGTGTGAAAAAATGATAAAATTATTTTTTTATTAAGACATAAGGATATTTAAATCACATAGCATAAAATGTATACATAAATAATTATAATTCCTTTGATTTCTAATTATTCATCTCCAAAAAATTATCGTACATTACATAATATAATTTCATTTATGATAATCTTTAAATGATAAATTTATATTTTGCAACATTACGATGTGAACACACAAATTACATTGATAAATATTAGACTATGTAAATGTTCTCATTTACAACACGTTATCAAACCATAGTAGTATCATAACTACACTAAATGATACATAACATTATTTTATATTATCAAAATTGTAAGCATGACTTTCCTACAACGATATGAAATCTATGCTTAACAACAAAGATAAAATTGTTTAGAAATAAAAACTAAATAATGGATAAAAGTCCACATGCAGATAAATGGTCATAATATGCGCTTCTAAGTGACAAACACATACATAGCTATTCTCAATTTTCTTCAATTTTTTTTACATTCAACCTTTTATATTTAACTAGTGTGAACCCATGCTACGCACATGGTGTTTACAACATAATTTATTTAGCGTTTTTATTTTTGTAGTAATATGGAAATGAGAACGCATGTTTATGGACTGAAGAAACACTAATGCAAACTACTAATTATTCCTTATTTGTTGAGCATGCATGCCTGTTAATTTAAATGATGCATAAGCTCAACATAGATTCATTTTATACAAAATATAAATCTAAATATGTGCACATTTAATGTGATAATAGTATTCATATATGACAAAGAAATCATGCTAAAAGAAAATTAATGTTTCAAAGCCAATTTGAATAAACAATATTCTAACAGTTACAATAGTATAGTATCTTACACAATCCAAAACTAACCAAATTATTTAAGTATCTTGAAAAGTTATATTTTTATTACATATAACATGATAAATATACGTAAACCATAAACATCATATAGGTTATTTTATTGAATACGTAGTTAAATTGGACAATTTCATTTACTCTTAAGTGAGTAGAACATTTAATAATACAAAATTTAGCACAATCCAAATATAAACAATACATCACCATAAGAAAAATTACATGTAGATACGTATAAAATATATAGATGACACAATCTTGAAGATAACTATAAGATCAATGGTATAAGAAAATACAGTCCATGTGGCAAACTATTACAATATCATGCAATTATACACCATTATGAGTGCTTACAAAAAAAAATTGTTTAGCATCTAACATCACTATTGTATAATATATATAACCCAGTACCATTGTCATGCATGTAAAGACAACAATTAAATTGTGTTTTGAAATATACTAAACATATAATGTTTTGTTTCATGCATAAAAAAATATGTCAAAAATATCAAGTTGCTGTAAAAGCATGAGTATTACCCGGGTAAATTTGTTAAGAAAATTATCAATAAATATATTTGTTTACGATCCTTTTAGTTTTTTTAACCAACTTTGTTAAGAAAAAAAAAACTATTCGTTAAAAATAGGTATTGAGTTCCAAAGTTACTTGTGACGACCCGGAATTTTCAAGCATTTAAAATCGAATATTTAATTAATTTTAAATGTTCAATAGAGCAAAATTTAACTTGAATTATGAATATCACAGTTTATTTGATATTTAAATTATTAAATTAATAATTTGGAATCGGATAAAAACATGTAATCTGAAGTTTTAAGCCGGTTAAAAATATTTTGAAGGTTTACAAAAATTTATATTGATAATACTGAAGAGGATAGAAGTGATGAAATCAAAATTAAAAATGGCTTTGTTAAGTTTTGAAATTTTATATCGTTTAAATTGAATTTAAAAATAGCCTTCCGAGGCACAGTCTCGGGATTCGACGAAACTGGTTCCATTGGGTCCGTAATATTGAATTATTATCGGATTTCAATTTTCATATTGATTGAAGTTGTTATGTGAGCATACGATATATAAACGCGTTGAAATTTACAACGATAATTTAATTTAAATTTTATAAGTATAATATCACATAAGCAACATCACAGCCGAGATAAAAAATTAAATAATATTATAACTTGACAAAAATCAAGTCTTGGCTTCAAGAGCATGCCACTTCCTTTCCAAAATATCACGTCCCCTCTCCTCTTTTATAAACCGAGCTTCATCTCTTCCTTCAGAACAGAATGAAATCAAACAAAGAAAAAAAAAAGGCGATCCTATTCCCTTCCTCCTTTTTATAAATCATGTGTAATCCTATTTCCCTTCTCCCATTTAATCGAAATCGGCAAGAGGAAAAAAAAAAAGAGTTGCGCTCGAACGTGAGAATCGAAGGCGACTTAGCAGATGATGGCGGCGAACGAGGTGGCTCAAATTCGAGCACGCGAAGGGGAGTCTCTGGTTTTGGTGGTCGGCAGCTCGATGGATCTCGGTCTCGTATTGGGGATGCTCGAAATAACTGGAAGGCTCGGCGGCGCACGTTTACGCGAGGTGGGAGGCCGCGTCGTTGAGTGGCGCTCGTGTTGGAGGGGGACGAAGGCGCAGAGGGTGTAGCAGTGGGGATCTCGAGTGAATAATAGAATTCGAGTAAAGGGGGATCTCGTGCGCTGGGCACGGTTTTCGGCAAGGCTCGATGGCGGAGGTGACAGCGGCTCGAGTTCGTTTCCGATGGAAGCCGCGAGTTCGTTAGAGCAGCAATCAGGAGATTGTCGCTGTGTTGGGTTGTAGGCTACCATGTCAGGCCAGGGTCGTGGAGTTCGCCATCGGTTGAGGGGTTCGGCTGTTGCTTTCTCGTTTGGATTGAGGTAAATAGTGGTTTAAATCAAGTTTAATTGACAAGTATAATAGCACCTGTTTTAATTTAAGTCAATATTTTTAAATTGGTTTGACAC
Source organism: Allium cepa (assembly GCA_030765085.1). Lineage (NCBI taxonomy): Eukaryota > Viridiplantae > Streptophyta > Magnoliopsida > Asparagales > Amaryllidaceae > Allium > Allium cepa. The sequence continues at coordinate 608,993,991 of CM060940.1, forward strand.
AGTAATAGGATTTACATTAATAGAAAATTAATACAGGAATTCATTTTTTTAGATTTCTAGTCCATATAAATTATTTCTTAAAGGTATATATATATATAGTTTCAAAATATAAAAATAAACATGCATTTACATATTCTAATTTACTGGTTTATTTTAAATTAGTAGATATGGTGAATTATATGTTTTACTAAACTATTTAATTTATTTTAGTTACCAAAAATAATATATTAAAGGAAAATTAGTTAATTAAATTTATTTAATGGTAACTTATGGTTAGACCATTTCAAATGTTAATAAAACGTATAATATTTATACAAGGTCAAGAAATGGTGGAAACAAGCTAAAATGGAAGTGAGTTGTCAAACAAAAGCAAAGGTGAGTTAATCTCACTCAGTGAATTTAAATTTTGATTTAAATTTAAATAATTAAATTTAAATAATTGTTTGAATGGTTGAATTAATTGATGTGATATAGTATGATATTTTGGATTTGGTATATATATTGTGCTAATGTTGTGGATGCAGGGAAAAACAGGTTGGAGGGATCCAACTGGATCCCTCAACATTTATTATTTAATATTCTCTGTTGTGATTACTTGATATTCTATGATGAATATATTGGAATATTGAATGTTATGATTTGATTGGATATATTTGGATATAATGAACTACCAAAAATATATAAATTGGGTTTTGGAAAGAAAATAAAGGAAGTAAAGTTGTAAACGGAATAATCTTAGAAAATTTAATAAAATTAGAATGAATTGAAAAAGAAATAGAAGTATGTTAAATACTAATAAATAACTTCGAGTTTGAAAGGAAAGGGATTGAATAAACAGAAATTAATGAGTTGTAAAATCAAATGATATTATTTTAAAGAAATAAAGAATTATTTTAAACTTAAAGTTTTAAATTTATCTAAAAGGAATAGGAAGTAAATTGAGAAATCTAAATTGGCATTTCAAATAAAAGTATTTTAAATCATAATTAAGGAATAAATCTGAAATTAAAGGATTTTGGAATAAATGAAGTAAACTGGAAATCAATTTGGGAATTGATTTAAGTGTTTGAAATTGGATATTTGGAAGAATAAATTCAACGTGGGAATTTATTAAGGAATGGGAAAAATTTGTTTAAAAATAAATAGTGATTTATTTTTAAAGGAAGGTAAAGAGAAGTATATTTCCCTGGATAGCCAAGTAAAGTATCAAGTAAAATTTTAAAATATAAGATAAAAGTTTACTGTTGGTTTAAAAAAAGCATGTTTTGGAAAATTTATTATTTCTAGAATATTTAAATTCTAAAATGAGTATTTTCTTTAATCTAAACTAGTAGTAATTATTTTAAAGTGATTTAGTGTTTTGTTTTAAAAAGTGAAACCCTAGTTTTACACTTTATAAAGTAACCTTGTTTTCAAATATTCATATAGTATGTATTTTTAACAAATTATTGAAGTAATTTAACTTAAATGTTTTAAAGTATATTTTAAAGTAAAGTGTTTTAAAATATTTTAAAAATCTAAAGTTTTGTGCTTGGTGATTTCAGAGGAGATAGAAAATATTTGGGAAATTTTATTCTGAAAAGAAAGATGGTTTTGAAAACTGTTTTCAAGGATTGAAAATAGAAATATATCTTTTGAACATATTTTGAGGTTAATAAATAAATAATTTGGAAAATTATTTATTGTTGGATGGATGTTTGTGAATATTAATTGATAGTTAAATAACCGACTATCAATATTGGCCAAATGCGTTGATCGTTTCGAAGAGACCGGGATCGAGATTTATTTCTCGAAAACCACTTCGATCCGGTTTGTACGTTTCGTGGAAAACGATTTTGGATTCGAAGATGGAGCAGTGAAGTGCAAGGGCTAGTCGCTACTAATCCTGAGGATATTTCCAAAATGGATGTAGTATGAATAGTGCCTTCGGTTTCGTTCGAACCCGGGACGGACTTGTATGGATGAATGCTTGCGGAAACATTGTCAGGTGGACGATGGGAATTCTAAGGAATATGTTCTATAAAGGTAACGCTTAGCCTCAAGCCTCATCAAATGGGAATGAGAAAATCAGGGGTTATGCAGCAAGGCTAGGTGGGTAGTACCCAAGCAGGGTGAGGTCATTCCAGTCTAGATGTCCCTTTTTATTTCGGCTTAGTGGACGGTTGCTGATCCCAACCGTGGGGTGATCTCACTCGGGATTATCTAGTGAGGGGTAGTCCCGGCCTTGTGTTGCACGGGAGCGGGCGTACTCCTCGGTACGGTGATCTAGGCCTCGTATTGTGACAGGTGGTACCCCAGTTCCTAGTCATTGGTTGGAAATCCATTCTCCCTACGAGCCTTGTACGAGTTTTGTTTGTATTACCCACTCTGTGGCTAGTAGCTGGAATTTAATCATGTAACAATTTCGGCTATTTTATAAGTATTTGTATATAGACCCTATTATAATATCATAGGATTTCTATAAAAATTGTTTTAGCTATCGTAAGGTAAAAACCCGACATGTTTATTTGTGGCGTGGTCTTACGAGATGCTTTTGTTTTTCAAAGGATTTTTGAAACTTAATAATCAATTGGGTGTGATTTTCTCACGCTGGTATTCTAGACTGACTCGGGTGTTATTTAACTAAAATGCTCAGGTCAGACCGATTATTATAGGATACAGGATATGATGCTGTGGAGCTCAGGAGACGAGCTGGATGATGATACGTATTCTTGTACTTGTATGTATATATATATATATATATATATATATATTTCCACTGTGTTGCGTTGTTGTGTATCCATTTGTATGACATTGATGTTGAGCTGTGTTTGATGTACTCTGATGATGTAATTTATAAACAAAGATATTTGATGTTTAAGTAATGAGTATTTATTATCTATTATATTTTATTCCGCTGCGATGGTTAGATTCTGGTGTTGTTTTCTATTTTCTTCTTCTACCTCTTTTTCTTTAACCCAAATGGTTCGTATTTCTGTACAACTTGAGTTGATTTAGGTAGAATAGTGTTGTCTCAAGGGGTATGGATTTGCGGGCTGTTACAGTTGGTATCAGAGCTTAGGTTGGTGATAACCTTGGCTCTGGTGGGAATTACTCATTTAAAATAGAGTCCGTCGTACTCTATAATGAGTTTGAGCGTATTAATAGATATGAGTGCGTATTTGTTAGTGAATATAAATTGTTTTAGTATTGTGTTGATTGATTTATTGAGTGGCATTTGAACCTTCGTCGACACAGTTTGCGCAACTGTATTGAAGGGGTTTCTAAACACTTGAATAGAACAATCGACACGATATTGTTTTAAATATGGTTAAATGAAATAATTTTATCCAAAAATATATTTTGATATAAAGAATAGTTTTTGAAGACTATTTAACTAATATATGGTTGCTTGGATGTTAGGAGTGATGATATTTAAAGTATTATCATTTTTGAGTGGAAATTGAATTAGAAATTGTAAATACAACCAAAGATTAAGGAGATAAATTCAATTATGAAATGAAATTTATAAATACGAATTATAAATGTAAATTATAAATTGAAATATAATCAAATGATAATTTGCATGAGTATATACAAATGAATTATAGTTAAATTTATTTAAGCAGGCTTTAGAAATTTAAAATCCCGGAGACTTTGGAAGTGTTTTAATGATAAATAATGGTATTATTGTTCTGGAGATATTTATGAAAGGAATTTGTTTTAAACGGATTTTGGAAGTGTAATAGCATTGAAATCACTTGGATTATTGGAAAATAATTCTGATGATGACGGCCGCATCATCAGTATTCATTTTCGAATTTCTAAGTGACGGATTGCTGCCAAAAATTTATTCATTCAGAAAAGCTAGTTGTTTTTGAAAGTCTCAAAAGAAATTTGCTGGGAATAAAACAGGATTGGTTTAACTTTTGAGAAATGTGATTTGTGATGTTGGAGATTTTAAATGATATGAAACCAAAAGCCGGGAGTTTAAAAATCCTGATGAGATAGGTTGTAAGCTTATAAATTGAGATGGTTTTTAAATCAGGGAAATATAAGCTTTGGATGTTGGGAATTTAAATTTAAAGAGGAAAGTTAAAAATGAAATTTACTTGGATTGGAGAATAAAACTTAACTAGATTGAAATTGATTAAATAGACTGAAAATGATATCCAGTTATATTCGAATTAAGTTGAAATCGAATTGAGATTAAATAAATCTGAGATAAAGTAAAATTGAATTGTAATGGGAATTCAATTGAATTAATGAATGAAATTAAATTCTTACCCGAATAAATGGAAAAATAAGTTGGGTAAGAATTGAATTGAAATAGATAGACCAGAATAACTTATAAAAGAATTAAAATGCATGAATAAAATATGCTTGGGTTATAAAGAAGCATAAGGCTTGAGTTAAAATAAAAGAAGAATATATTCAAGCTTATGATGAATGGAATTGTGTAAATAATAAGTTGTGACGTATAAAATCAAATAGTGAGATATAAAATCCCAAAATAAATATAGTTTGATGTATTGGAAATAAAATGAAAATCCAAACTTGAATTATAAAATAATTTGAACTAAGAAAATTAAATGAAGTGATATTGGGACTTAAAAATCAAGTATTGAACTATAAATAAGGGAAGAACTAATTGATAATAAATTAGTTAATGAAATGTGTAAATGGAGTTCAATGTAGTTAAATAGAAGCTGAATTGTAAGCTAATAATGAAGTTTGGGAAATAGAACTCAAGTTATAAATCAATTTCGACTTGAATCATTAGTGAAGAAAATAAATTGAAAGTGGTTTTGCATTAATTAAATAAATAGAGAATGGAGTTGAATTGTGAGTTAATAAAATTTGATGGTAAGTTAAGGTGAATGGTGGAATCAGAACTTGAGTTATTAATTAAAATGTAACTTCAAGTGTTAACAAATTAAATATAATTGGAAAGGTATCGAATAAAAATGAAACTGGATTAAAATAGTAATGGTTTGTATTGCAAATAAAATCCAAATATGTTGAAATAAATTGGATATGGCCTTGGAATCAATTGAGTTAAGTTGAGTATTAAAGAAAAAAAAATTACTTGTAAAATAAAAATGAGCTTAAGTATAAAATTTGAATAAATTGAAGTAAATTGACTTAAGCTGAATAAATGGAAGAGAGTTGAATTGAAGTTAACTTAAAATTAAGTTAATGATATTGGATTGAATTTAAATCAAGTAAACATAAATTAGAATCAAAATAGAATTTGGTGGGCCATAAATAATATTTAAGGAAATGAAAATTCCTAATGGATTGTGTGGATAAACTAATTATGTTGAGTGAATAAATGGATAGAATAAATAAGAATCAAAATGAAGTGTGGTTTAAATAAGTTGGAAAAATGGTTATGGAATGCAATAGCTTGGATTGTCTTCGAGCTAAATATAATAGTTTGGAATAAACAAATGTGGAATGGAATTTAAATGAATGGATTGTGAATGAAATTGAAATGAAATGTGTCGAGCTAAATAAAGGATTGTGAATGAAAAAAAAGAAAAAAGAAAATTTAATTGGTAATTAAAATGAATCTAAATTGTTAATGGTTTTGAATGAACTAATTTGGTTAATAAAATGGAATGCGAGTAAATGGATTCAAATTTAAAATGCAAGGAAAATGAGAATGTATGGATTGTGAATAAATTGAAAATGGAATAGAATTAAGTATCAATTGAGTTGAAATCAATTTAAATTGGTTATAAACATAAATATTTGTTTGTTCACATAGATCTTGTCAAATTTGCATAGAGTAAATATCATTGGATGTAAATGGAGGTAATTAAAATTCTATGAATTAATAGGAGTGCAATAAATTGATTTTGAAAGCAATGGAGTTAAATATGAATTGAATTTGCTTAAGAATAAATTAAATGTAAGCGATTGAGTTTTAAACCATTCAAATTTGAATGAAAATGGTTTGTAAATTAATTGAAATAGTTGTATTACTATGAAAGTTGTGAAAAATTGCTTACGGAAAATGTTGGATGTGCATTTCTTTAGAATTCATATGTTTTAACCATTGCAACTAAGTGAAATATAGTTAAACTGTATATATTCGGCACTTACATGTTTAAATTGAGTAAGTACAGGTACCTGGAAGCCGTGTGGCTGGATTTGGTTGTGCTATTTGCTAAAAATAATAAGCCGCTTGCTTAAAATGCTAAATAAGGTACGCCTACGCAATAAAAATAGGAAATATGAACTGTTTTTGGTTTTTCCGACCGGGTGGGTCGATGTATATATATTTATCTCTTTTGTCAAATTGCAAAAGCTCCTCCGTACAAAGGAGACTCTGCCAAAAATATTCAGAAATTTTGGGAGTTAGAAAATTTTTGAAAATTTTGTTAACGACAAACAAATTCAAATTGGAAACTAAAATAAGTTAGTGAATGAAACTAATTAAAATAATGACATGAATTAGTTATAAATGAAAAATAAAATTTAAATATTCAGAGTTAAAGATAAATTAGATTCATATGAAAATGAAAGAATTAATTTGAATAGAAATAAATATAAGCTGAAGTGGTAAGATGAAAATGGGTATAAGGAACATATTTCATACATATACTAACTTAAGAAGGAATGGTGAATTCTTAATTGAAATCTGGTATTACAAATATATTCTAAGTTGATATTTGGATGAATATTGACATTTGGTAAGAAAGTCGATAAAATGTTTTTGGAATGTTGTGATTGGATATTAGTGCTAAGCAGGATATGCAGGTGTTATAAAGGGAAAAGAAAATTGGACTTGATTTCAAAAGGGAATATTTGAAATGCTCGATAAAAAGGTATGTATTTAAATTTGGTGTGAAATTTGATTTGGATTTTGGATTGAGCCACTTGGCTTTTTTTTTCTTTTTGGATTTGAGAGGCCGTAGAGCCATTTTGTAGTTGTACCGAGCTAGCCGCGCAAAGGAGACGCTGACAAAAATTTTCGGGAATTTAGGGAGTTAGAAAAATTTTGAGAAAATTTTGATAATTCAAAATTTAGTTTTGAATTATAATTTGGATAGTTGATCAAGTAAGTTATTTGAAAACTATATAAGGTTTTGGAAAAGTTTGGAAGGTTAATAAGAATAATAATAGGTCTTTTAAAAAAAAAAAAAGATAGTTGGTAAGATGTCGAATTGTTAGAAACCGCTTGGTTTGGGGGAAAAGGGTAAGCGGGTATTAGCCCATTCTTCCTAACTAGTAATTTCAAGGACGAAATTCTTTTAAGGTGGGAGAAATGTGACGACCCGAAGTTTTCAAGCATTTAAAATTGGAATATTTAATTAATTTTAAATGTTCAATAGAGCAAAATTTAATTGAATTACGAATATCACAGTTTATTTGATATTTAAATTATTAAATTAATAATTTGGAATCGGATAAAAACATGTAATCTGAAGTTTTAAGCCGGTTAAAAATATTTTGAAGGTTTATAAAAATTTATATTGATAATACTGAAGAGGATAGAAGTGATGAAATCAAAATTAAAAATGGTTTTGTTAAGTTTTGAAATTTTATATCGTTCAAATTGAGTTTAAAAATAGCCTTCCGAGGCACAGTCTCGGGATTCGACGAAACCAGTTCCATTGGGTCCGTAATATTGAATTATTGTCGGATTTCAATTTTCATAGTGATTGGAGTTGTTATGTGAGCATACGATATATAAACGCGTTGAAATTTACAATGATAATTTAATTTAAATTTTATGAGTATAATATCACATAAGCAACATCACAGCCGAGATAAAAAATTAAATAATATTATAACTTGACAAAAATCAAGTCTTGGCTTCAAGAGCATGCCACTTCCTTTCCAAAATATCACGTCCCCTCTCCTCTTTTATAAACCGAGCTTCATCTCTTCCTTCAGAACATAATGAAATCAAACAAAGAAAAAAAAATGGCGATCCTATTCCCTTCCTCCTTTTTATAAATCACGTATAATCCTATTTCCCTTCTCCCATTTAATCGAAATCAGCAAGAGGAAAAAAAAAAGTTGCGCTCGAACGCGAGAATCGAAGGCGACTTAGTAGATGATGGAGGCGAACGAGGTGGCTCAAATTCGAGCATGCGAAGGGGAGTCTCTGGTTTTGGTGGTCGGCAGCTCGATGGATCTCGGTCTCGTATTGGGGATGCTCGAAATAACTGGAAGGCTCGACGGCGCACGTTTACGCGAGGTGGGAGGCCGCGTCGTTGAGTGGCGCTCGTGTTGGAGGGGGACGAAGGCGCAGAGGGTTGTAGCAGTCGGGATCTCGAGTGAATAATGGAATTCGAGTAAAGGGGGATCTCGTGCGCTGGGCACGGTTTTCGGCAAGGCTCGATGGCGGAGGAGACAGCGGCTCGAGTTCATTTCCGATGGAGGCCGCGAGTTCGTTGGAGCAGCAATCAGGAGATTGTCGCTGTGTTGGGTTGTAGGCTACCGTGTCAGGCCAGGGTCGTGGAGTTCGCCATCGGTTGAGGGGTTCGGCTGTTGCTTTCTCGTTTGGATTGAGGTAAATAGTGGTTTAAATCAAGTTTAATTTGGAAGTTTAATTGACAAGTATAATAGCACCTGTTTTAATTTAAGTCAATATTTTTAAATTGGTTTGACACACTAATAGGATTTACAGTAATAGAAAATTAATACAGGAATTCATTTTTTTAGATTTCTAGTCCATATAAATTATTTCTTAAAGGTATATATATAGTTTCAAAATATAAAAATAAACATGCATTTACATATTCTAATTTACCTTTATTTTAAATTAATAGATATGGTGAATTATCTGTTTTACTAAACTATTTAATTTATTTTAGTTACCAAAAATAATATATTAAAGGAAAATTAGTTAATTAAATTTATTTAATGGTAACTTATGGTTAGACCATTTCAAATGTTAATAAAACGTATAATATTTATACAAGGTCAAGAAATGGTGGAAACAAGCTAAAATGGAAGTGAGTTGTCAAACAAAAGCAAAGGTGAGTTAATCTCACCCAGTGAATTTAAATTTAGATTTAAATTTAAATAATTAAATTTAAATAATTGTTTGAATGGTTGAATTAATTGATGTGATATAGTATGATATTTTGGATTTGTTATATATATTGTGCTAACGTTGTGGATGCAGGGAAAAACAGGTTGGATGGATCCAACTAGATCCCTCAACATTTATTATTTAATATTCTCTGTTGTGATTACTTGATATTCTATGATGAATATATTGGAATATTGAATGTTATGATTTTATTGGATATATTTGGATATAATGAATTACCAAAAATATATAAATTGGGTTTTGGAAAGAAAATAAAGGAAGTAAAGTTATAAACGGAATAATCTTAGAAAATTTAATAAAATTAGAATGAATTGAAAAAGAAATAGAAGTATGTTAAATACTAATAAATAACTTCGAGTTTGAAAGGAAAGGGATTGAATAAACAGAAATTAATGAGTTGTAAAATCAAATGATATTATTTTAAAGAAATAAAGAATTATTTTAAACTTAAAGTTTTAAATTTATCTAAAAGGAATAGGAAGTAAATTGAGAAATCTAAATTGGCATTTCAAATAAAAGTATTTTAAATCATAATTAAGGAATAAATCTGAAATTAAAGGATTTTGGAATAAATGAAGTAAACTGGAAATCAATTTGGGAATTGATTTAAGTGTTTGAAATTGGATATTTGGAAGAACAAATTCAACGTGGGAATTTATTAAGGAATGGGAAAATTTTGTTTAAAAATAAATAGTGATTTATTTTTAAAGGAAGGTAAAGAGAAGTATATTTCCTTGGATAGCCAAGTAAAGTTTCAAGTAAAATTTTAAAATATAAGATAAAAGTTTACTGTTGGTTAAAAAAAAAGCATGTTTTGGAAAATTTATTATTTCTAGAATATTTAAATTCTAAAATCAGTATTTTCTTTAATCTATACTAGTAGTAATTATTTTAAAGTGATTTAGTATTTTGTTTTAAAAAGTGAAACCCTAGTTTTACACTTTATAAAGTAACCTTGTTTTCAAATATTCATATAGTATGTATTTTTAACAAATTATTGAAGTAATTTAACTTAAACGTTTTAAAGTATATTTTCAAGTAAAGTGTTTTAAATTATTTTAAAAATCTAAAATTTTGTGCTTGGTGATTTCAGAGGAGATAGAAAATTTTTGGGAAATTTTATTCTGAAAAGAAAGATGGTTTGAAAACTGTTTTCAAGGATTGAAAATAGAAATATATCTTGTGAAGATATTTTGAGGTTAATAAATAAATAATTTGGAAAATTATTTATTGTTGGATGGATGTTTGTGAATATTAATTGATAGTTAAATAACCGATTATCAATATTGGCCAAATGCATTGATCGTTTCGAAGAGACCGGGATCGAGATTTATTTCTCGAAAACCACTTCGATCCGGTTTGTACGTTTCGTGGAAAACTTTTGGATTCGAAGATGGAGCAGTGAAGTGCAAGCGCTAGTCGCTACTAATCCTGAGGATATTTCCAAAATGGATGTAGTAGGAATAGTGCCTTCGGTTCCGTTCGAACCCGGGACGGACTTGTATGGATGAATGCTTGCGGAAACATCGTTAGGTGGACGATGGGCATTCTAAGGAATATGTTCTATAAGGTAACGCTTAGCCTCAAGCCTCATCAAATGGGAATGACTGAAAATCAGGGGTTATGCAGCAAGGCTAGGTGGGTAACACCCAAGCAGGGTGAGGTCATTCCAGTCTAGATGTCCCTTTTTATTTCGGCTTAGTGGACGGTTGCTGATCCCAACCGCGGGGTGATCTCACTCGGGATTATCTAGTGAGGGGTAGTCCCTGCCTTGTGTTGCACGGGAGCGGGCGTACTCCTCGGTACGGTGATCTAGGCCTCGTATTGTGACAGGTGGTACCCCAGTTCCTAGTCATTGGTTGGAAATCCATTCTCCCTACGAGCCTTGTACGAGTTTTGTTTGTATTACCCACTCTGTGGCTAGTAGCTGGAATTTAATCATGTAACAATTTCAGCTATTTTATAAGTATTTGTATATAGACCCTATTATAATATCATAGGATTTCTATAAAAATTGTTTTAGCTATCGTAAGGTAAAAACCCGACATGTTTATTTGTGGCGTGGTCTTACGAGATGCTTTTGTTTTTCAAAGGATTTTTGAAACTTAATAATCAATTGGGTGTGATTTTCTCACGCTGGTATTCCAGATTGACTCGGGTGTTATTTAACTAAAATGCTCGGGTCAGACCGAGTATTATAGGATACAGGATATGATGCTGTGGAGCTCAGGAGACGAGCTGGACGACGATACGTATTCTCGTACTTGTATATATATATATATATATTTCCGCTGTGTTGAGTTGTTGTGTATCCATTTGTATGACATTGATGTTGAGCTGTGTTTGATGTACTATGATGATGTAATTTATAAACAAAGATATTTGATGTTTAAGTAAAGAGTATTTATTATCTATTATATTTTATTCCGCTGTGATGGTTAGATTCTGATGTTGTTTTCTATTTTCTTCTTCTACCTCTTTTTCTTTAACTCAAATGGTTCGTATTTCTGTACAACTTGAGTTGATTTAGGTAGAATAGTGTTGTCTCAAGGGGTACGGATTTGCGGGCTGTTACATTACTATTTCTCTTTGATACACATATTTATTACATCGACAAACCATTCGTTAAATCTACACCACTCCATGTTTCATGTTCCCTAATACAGTAGAGTTATGCATCATATTAATTCCATAATTGATTAGCATTAAAGAGAATGGGTATGTAATAATTCTCTCATGAGTTTGAATTAATGTTTATAGTTTGAATTCATATTGATCAAAATCAAAAGCAATTAACTTAATTCATTTATTGCTGGGTAATTATATATGATATGACCATCTACTTAAAATAGTTTATTTAAACCATTATGAAAAACAATGCTCTAGTTTATAGTTATGCATATCCATAAACAATTTAAAACTTCTAACAATTCAAAGTTATGTAACATAAAAACAAATTTCATAAAAATATCATTGATAATTACCTAATTATTGCGTAAGATTATCGAGACTTTGATGATAACCGTGAATGTGTGTTGCCTATGGACATTTTATAATCCATTAAAAGACATAGTGATCATTATTGGAAGCCTAAATTTATTAAGAAGGACAATGTTAGAATTTGGTAAAAAAGATGAAGTTTACAATAATTTTGCGTTCAAAGAGCATTTTGGAAAGAAATAAGTTGTCAAGACACGTATTTAACATTAAATTCTTAACAAATTTTAAAATTATACATCAGAGGGAGAACAAATGTGTTGTTTATACTTTTATACTTTTGCCAACAATAGAGTATGAAATTTAATATTTGAATATTATTTTACTTCAAATATAATGTTTACCTTCCAACTTAATTTTCTTATGTACTTATGTGTGAGAATGAAATAAAGATCAACTTAACCTCTATTTAATTACGTAGGAAAACTAAGGTTTTTTTGTATATATGTATTGATGAACCAATAACCTATCCATAATAAAGAGAAGAACCCAAATTCCTAGTCTTACTAATAAAAAGCAAAATATTAAAAGGGAATTTGATATAGAACAAAAGAAAGGATAATTAGTTCAAATTTACGTGTAGTAGATTTTAAAGAATTATAGAGGCTTCTAGTGTTGTAATACATTTGAAATGTTGTCAATAAAATGGATAAAAACAATAATTGACTATTTTTAATCTTGTTTTGTTTAGCATTAAAAATACTAAATGTGTAATTGGTTCTCTCCTTAGATTGGATTGTAGTCCAATTCTGAAATTACTTTTGATTCAGGTTGATCTAAATTAAAATCAATTAATTACTTTCATCTATTGTATGATAGAAATATTTGATATGATCCTTCATAGTTGAAAAATTGTTTGTAGAAAACCATTGTGAATAATTATATCTCTAATTTATAGCTATTTATAAAAATTACCGAACTACATAAAGTTCAAAACATATCATTATTGCATAGGTCACCAAGTTTTGAATGATAACTATGAATGTGTTTTACATACAAGCGATTCATAATCTATTAGATAACACAATAGATAAATATTAAAAGTCTATATTGGCCAAGAAGAATAATGTTATAATTTACCAAAAAAAAGTTTAGGTTGACTAAAACTTCATAAAAAATTTGAAGTAAATAAATTTTCAAAACATGTATTTAACAGCAAACTTTTAGCAAAATTTAGAATTATGTATGGGAAGCATAACAGAATTGATGCTTATACGTTCATACTTATCCCTTTAATATAGTGAGAAAATTATTATATTGAATTTCTTACAGTAATATTATGCTTTTCTTTCAAATTAATTTTCTTATATGCATATGTTTGAGAATGAATCTCGACTTTACATTTACCTAGTTATAGGAAAAATTAAATATTCTTTTAATTGCCAATAAATCACTTCAAAATAAATGAAGTAAAGAGAACAAATTACCTCCCAATAGTAACTCCCATTATAAGGTATTACCTTATGAAGGAAGCTATTATTTGGTTCGTAACAAAAATACGATTGATATAAAGTGTGTGAAATAAGAAATAACTCAACATTACTTATAGTAGATTTTATAAAATAATAGAAGCTTCTACGGTGGTTGTGAATTAATATATCCAATAAAATCCAATAAAATAAATGAAAAAACCTAAATTCATAACTATATAAATCGAAATAAAAATAAGAGGAAAACAAATATTTGGGACAAAAAATTAGAATCAATGATGTAAAACCATAAATTAAGGAAAAAAGAAATAGTTCAGATTTGAATTAAAAGAAAAGGCATAACAAAATATCTAACGTTTAGATCGAGCTTGTTGATTCAATAATCTAAAGTCTTCTGGCAGCATTTAGATAATTTATCCATAAGAATATTATCTCTAAATCAAACGGTAGAAATACAACCACTACATAATGAGAATAAAATAAAAAACAATTAAGGCGAATACAAACATGAAGAATATTGATATATTCAATCAAATTATAATTATGTCAAAAAAATAACAAGATATGTAAATAAAATATTTGGAAAGAATCTCAAAAAAAAAATTCTAATTCAAAATTGAATTTTTTTATGTAAAGCCGGAGACGGGGACTAAACACAATTGTGAAAAGAGAGAGAGAGAAAAAATGAAGATGGAGAAAGGAAGGAAATAAGAATTTTTCTAGTATTAAGTGTGCTAAGTAGAGGAGAACTTAGTTGGATTAAATTAGAATGAACGGGTATTTGCATTTATTATGAATTTTTTTCATTTATTAACATAAAAGTAATCAAATGCATGTATTATGAAATAATAATTTAAATTATAATAAGTTACACTGAATTGTAATGGTCTTACTATTGATGAGAATTCTCTCTATTGTTACTTTTTATCTCTCCTTTTAAACCAACCAATGTGGAACTGACGAAAAATAAACCTTATTATAAAAAAGAAGCCAAGACAAAGGTTTGAATAAAAAGTCGAGAATAATGTTAAAAGTTAGCAAATATAACCTAAACTGACAAATAAAGAAGAAAAAACCTTGAGAAAATATTCAGTCACATACAATATCGGATCTACAATAAGAATAAGTAACATATGTATCTCATAATAGACCAAAATAGTTTGTAAATATGCGTAAGCATGATTACCAAAATCTATAAGAATCTTATCCCTATAGCAAACGATAGAAATACAACCACTACATAATGTGAATAAAATAAAAAAAACAATTAAGATGAATACAAAAGATGAAGAACTATTGATGTATTCAATCAAATTGTAATCAAGTTTAAAAAATTATGAGATAAGGAAATAAACTATTTGAAAAGAACCTTAAATTTGTATAGCAAATTGAAGATGGAGAAATTAAAGAATTAAGAAGTTTTCTGGTAATAAATATGCAAAGATGTGGAAAAGATCTTAGTTCGATTAAATTAGAATGAATAAATAAATGCATTTATTTGAAATAAATGTATTTATTATAATAAAAATAAGAAAATATATGTTAGGAACTGGAGATAGTGGTTTTGATCAAAACAACCTTTGTAACTTATTTTATTATAACTTATATACTAAAACTATTGTCTATATATATATATATCTGAATGTTATAATGCATGATATATAAGGCAGGTACCGATTATTAAAGGCTGTACAATATAAAGATCAAGAATGAAGAAATCAAGTTTAAGGACTCATGAGTATCAAGATCAAGATTTTAAGATAAGTGTTTAGTTTTTGTTAAAACTTCATAATAGCACGGAAATCTTCATTTCAAATTTCATTTGGGATGAAACCCATTTCTATCTTCTTAGTGGCTTACAAACCCACAACAAGTAGCTTACAAACCTACGACAAGTGGCTTACAAACCCACGAACATCCTGGTTTTGTACAAGTTCTCGAGTCCTGATGTGATGAGATATTCTACAGAAAGAAGCTTGCAAAACTACTTCACAATGGGTTTTTTAAATTATTTTAAAAACTGCTTTTCAAAATTTTTTATCCTTAAAAATTATCTTTTCAAATGATTTTCGAAGATGTTTTAGCCTTAAAATATTCTTTGTTTTTTTTAAATGAACTCTTGTTTTAAACTTCATTTGTTTTTAAAACTATCTTCTCATTTTTAATTATTTTTTGTAATATATATATACTTGAGATTTAAAATCAAATTTATATATACATTCTAAAAATATATTTTTCTACTCTTCTTTGTTTTAAAACATAGGAAAATTAGTTATTTTTACTCCTGAATAATTTTATCTTGTTTTCCTTTCAATACCGTTTTCAAAAAAAATTACATTGTTTTTTTACTAAGGATGTCGACATCATGGGATACCCCATGTCGACATGGTGGCCGTTGAATTCAAGAGTTTCAATTTTCAGAAGAAGTGTCTATTTGTTTAAATCTCTTCACGAATGGTTATGATCGTTGGTACTCTATAAATATTCTTCACAAATTAATTTTTTAACTAACTATTTTCTTATTTTCTTCACTCCTTCTCCACAAATCCATATTCTAAAAAATTCATATTTTTAAGATCATGACGAAATTCTGCCGAATTCTTAAGTGAATCAAATTAGGAATCTCATTCTTGTTTGATTCTCTGCCCTCTCTCGAAGATCAAAGTGCTATTCAGAGTTATAGGATCAATTTGTAATCAAAAGTTTATCGAGTCTCTCTATAAGGTGTGGTTGTGCCTGAAAATAAATTAGGTGATCTTATGTCCCGTAAATCAAGAGAGTTTGCCCCGGACTCGAGAGCCAGGAGGGTACCTCAAGGCCTTTAGAAATTGAGGATTGTAATCCCGACATTGGTTTAATAAAAATCCATATGAGGTGTTTGCCTTGGTACAGGACTGGATGTAGGGTAACTCCGAACTAGTATAAAACCCGGTGTGTTCTTTCCTTTTACTGCTTTCTATTTACTTTCTGCATCCGTGTTTGATTCTGTGATTAATCTGTGATTTAGTTCTATATTTATTTATATCATAATTTTTAAATTAGTTCATATAAGTCTTAAAATCCATTAAAAACTATTCACCCCCCTCTAGTCTTGAATTAGCCTTAAGATCCTTAATCCGCACTCCCTTTCAATATACGCATTATGAAACAAATTTTCTAAATTATCATAATAAGTTACAATGAATAGCAATGGTCTTATGTAACAACCAGACCATAATCAGACTATTTGCAGGTTTGCAGGAGGAGTGTGCAGGGCCAAAGACATCAGTTAGGAAGAATTCTGGTGAATATCAACAAGGCAGAGCTAATTCTAGTGAATATGAACCGAGGAAGGAATTGAACGAATGTGCATGTTTACACGTGCAACCTTAGTTATCTGGGTATTGCTAGTTTTGTAGTGTTGTGAAAATGTTGTGTTGCGGGTAATTGGGTCAGTGGATTAATATTGGATGAAGTGTATTTTATCTGGGCCATTACTGAAGTATATAAATATGATTGTACAAGCAACTGAAGAGTGTGGGAATTTCATAGTAATAAATCAAATTTTCTTTGTTATTGTAATAAGAAATTATCTCCACATATCACTATGTTCACTGCCATGCTACTGATGATTCACGAAATTACATTCTTGATTGAATTCAATTCTTTCTGCTGTTGAATTTGATGCGTTGTTGTATTCTTTTCTTCTTTCACAAGTTAAGCATAATTCTTGAATCTTAAATTCCTTGCAAACTTGTTTCTTAGTGTTAATTTTTCTTGAATCCACTGTAAACCAATCTGTGATTTCCAAAAAATTTTGATTTTCTTTTATAGGAAGAACAAGAATATTACTGTCATGCTTCAGTTCTTGAAGTTGAAATTACTACATTCCTTGTACAATTCTGTTTCCTTCTTGAAGGAAAAACTCTGTTCTTGATTTTAGTTCCCAGTTTCCTTAATTCTTGATTTTAGTTCCCTGGTTAAATACAGTTTTTTGTTTGTTTTGTTTTTAGTTTAGTTGGTAATTCCTTTCTTTAATTTCAGCTTAGTAATCTGTAGTTCAAGATTTTGTTACATTCCAGTTCCTTATTTCCTTAGTTAATCTGAGCATTTCTTGCAAAATAATCCATTTTTGAAATCAACCTCTGTAGTTGTCAGTTGCAAAACAATTCTGTTGTTTCATTCTTGCGCAAATTAATACCTGTGAATCTTGTTTACTTCGAGAAATTTCTGTTTATTCCTGTTATCAACTTCGAGAACATTGCTATAAACTTCGAATTTACATACTGTTACATTATAAAACTTCATTTGATTGTTTTTTTTACTGGTTCTCAATTCACATGTGCACGTGCACATAAGTAACTTCTTCTTCTTCTTCTTCTCCTTTCTGAGTTCATCATTAGTCATCAGTTTCTTTCTTCAATCCCATGGCCAGAAGCTCGGATCAATCTGGTCCTACCAATTTGGTATCAGAGCAACCACCCGAGTTACCCCAAAATCCTCAAACCGATCCTTCAACAACAACAACTCTGGCCAACCACCATTACCACATCAAGATTCAAAATGGGTAACGCAGGAAGCTTTTAATCGAAGAATTGACCAAGCTCAACAAGAATTGAATAAAAAATTTGAAGGATTCCATAATGTGCTTACTGTACTATCTCGAGACATTCAACATCTCAAAAATTAACCTTCACCAGTTGTGCCGGTCCCAAATTCTATCAAGAACCACCTCATACTCATAATCAACGCGGAACATGGCCCCCTCAGATACCTGTTTACCCTCCACCTTCATATCCTCCTTATTCCTCTAATCCCTCAAATTTTCGAACTACTCCACCAAGAATTCCTGTACCTCCAAGAAATCATCCTAATTTCCAATGTCATCCGCAAGGACCCCCATATTCCTCTTTTAACTCAGAAAATCCATACCCGAATCATTATTATTCGAATCACACATCAAGAAATACTCCATTGACTACTCTTAAATTGGACTTTCCTATGTTCAACAATGAAGATAGAGTGATAGATTGGCTTCAACAAGTTGAACAGTATTTTAGGTTTCATCTAACTGACAAGAGATTATGGATGGATATATGTTCTTTTTATCTAAAAAAAGAACCCCTACAATGGTATAACTAGTATGTTCATAATGTACCCAATCATTGTTCTTGGCAAGTTTTTAAAGAAGAAATTATGGTGCAATTTAATCCAGAAGAAATGGAAAAACCCTTTGAAGCATTGGCAGGATTGAAACAAACTACCACTGTTTTGAATTATCTTAATAAATTTGAATAATTGCAAATGGCCACAGAAGCTTTACCACCGAAATTTGTGCTGGATTGATTTGTTGGTGGTTTAAAAGAAGAACTGAAGTATGATGTACTTACTTCCAGACCAACTAATTTCAAAGAAGCAGTTGCTTTGGCAAAGATGTATGAAAGTAAACAAACTTACACTATGAAGAACAGTAAATCAGCAAATCCTACCTTGAATATTCAAAGGAATACTAATGCCCATCCCACTCCATCTCAAGGACATTCCATTAATCACCCTATAAACCCTGCCAGTAATCAAAAGGATACTCAGTTGGAAGCTTTAGCAAAAAGCAAGGGTCTCACACCTAGTCAATTAATTGAAATGAGGAGACAAAACTTATGTTATGGATGCAAATAAAAGTGGCATAGAGATCACAAGTGTAAAAATCCACAAGTATATATATTAGAAGGAGTAATGCCTTTATTTGAGGAAGAACAAACAGAAGCAGTTGGAATTAAAACATGGGTAGAGTCAGAAGACAATGAAGATGAACCACTAACCATCACATTACAAGCTATGTGTGGAATACCCACTCTGTCAACTTTTAAGGTTAAAGGAAGTATACAAGGAAAATCAGTTCATGTCCTAATTAATTCAGGCTCTACTCACAGTTTTATTAACGAGGATTTGGCAAAAAAATTAAAACTCAGAGTTGAGGAATCCCGAGTTTTTGAAGTAGTGAAAACAGGGTTAATGGTGTGTTCCATGAAGTGATATTCAAGTGTCAAGAGTGTGTAATGCCTTTAGACCTACTTTTGTTTCCTTTAGAAGGGTGTGAAGTGATTCTTGGTGCACAATGGATGAGGAAACTGGGAGAAGTCACTTTAAATCTTGAGAAATTACATGTCAAATTCACGTACAATAACAAGGAGTATATGTGGCAAGGAATGCATCAAGAAGAGATGAAAGTTGTCAGTAAGAAAACCATCAATAAGGAATGCATTCAAGGGCAGATTACCATGATGCTACGCACTTCAGAAATTTCTAAAATTGACACTCCAGATATTCCATCAGAGATTGTAAAGCTTCTTCAAGAATTCCCTGAAATCACAACTAATCTACCACTCCTTCCTCCACACAGATTGCAAGATCATAAAATACCTCTATTGCCAAACACTCAACCTATTTGCATCAAGCCTTACAGACACTCCTATCATATTAAAAATGAACTCGAGAAGCTCATTAAGGAAATGCTAGATTCAGGAATCATTAGAAACAATAATAGCTCGTACTCTTCTCCTGTAGTGATGGTGA
This sequence comes from Allium cepa, assembly GCA_030765085.1. Taxonomy (NCBI): domain Eukaryota; kingdom Viridiplantae; phylum Streptophyta; class Magnoliopsida; order Asparagales; family Amaryllidaceae; genus Allium; species Allium cepa. The sequence continues at coordinate 609,014,025 of CM060940.1, forward strand.
GAAAGAAAGATGGGACATGGAGGTTGTGCATTGATTATAGAGTTCTTAATTCTAAGACCATAAAAGACAAGTTCCCCATTCCTTTAATAGATGAATTGTTTGATGAACTACATGGAACTAAATTCTTTTCCAAGCTGGATTTAAGGTTAGGCTATCATCAAATAAGGATGGATGAAGCAGATATTCATAAAACATCATTTAGGACTCATGATGGCTATTACGAATTCATAGTAATGCCATTTGGTTTGGCTAATGCACCTTCTACTTTTCAATCCTTAATGAATGAAATATTTAGACCTTATCTGAGGAGATTTGTGTTAGTTTTCTTTGATGATATACTTACATACAGAAAATCATGGACTGAACACTTTTAACAATTGCTAGTCACTTTTCAGGTTCTAAAACAAAATCATCTAGTGATTAAAATGTCTAAGTGCAGCTTTGCAAAAGAATCCTTGAAGTATCTAGGTCATATAATTTCAGTAAATGGGTTAGCTGTTGACCCAAGCAAAATTAAAGCAGTAATAAATTGGCCACTGCCAAACAGTATCAAAGCTTTGAGAGGATTTTTGGGTCTCACTGGTTATTATAGGAAGTTTGTTAAGAACTATGGTACCATTGCTAAATCCCTGACAAATATGCTAAAAAAAGATGCATTTACATGGAATGAAGAAGCGAAAGAGGCTTTCAACAAACTCAAGTATTGTTTGGTTTCTCCTCCAATATTGGCAATGCCTGATTTGACACAACCCTTTGTCTTAGAGTGTGATGCAAGTGGGTATGGTGTATGAGCAGTATTACTACAAAATCAAAAACCTTTAGCTTATCTGAGCAAAGCCTTGCATGGCAGGAATTTAAATCTATCCACATATGAGAAGGAACTATTAGCCATCATCATAGCTACAAGGAAATGGATGCAGTACTTGATGGGTAGACAGTTTATTATTAGAACTGATCATCACAGCTTAAAGTATCTTTTGACACAGAATTTACACACTGGAGTGCAGAGCAAGTGGCTTGCCAAACTTCATGGATTTGACTATAGAGTTGAGTACAAAAGTGGAAGAGACAATAGAGTGGCTGATGCATTATCAAGAATAGAAGGCAGTGAAGAAGAAGCTTCTCAACTACATGCAGTTTCTGTAGTACATTCACCATGGATGCAAGAGTTAAAAAACACTCTACTAAGCTCCTCTTGGTATCAGCAGCAGTTAGCACGAATCCATAGGAATGAATTGCCAAGTAGTAGATATAAAGTAGTAGACAATTTAATTTTTCATAAAGGAAAAATCATAATAGACCATCAATTGAACACCATTACCAGAAAATTAATAACAGAGCACCATTCCACTCCATTAGGGGGACATTCTGGAATCAACGGTACCTTGAAGAAATTCAAGCAAGTTTTTTACTGGAAAAAAATGAAGACAACTGTGGAGGAATATGTAAAAAACTGTGATGAATGCCAAAGAAATAATGGAGAGAACATACTTATTCCTGGACTCTTGCAGCCACTTCCTATTCCAGAAAAAATTTGGATGGATATCTCTATGGATTTTATCACGTGTCTGCCACGAAGTCAAAGATATACTGTTATATTTTTTTGTAGATAGACTTAGTAAATATGCACATTTCTTCCCTTTAAGTCATCCTTATACAGCTAAAGAAGTGGCCACAATCTTCTTTGATGGGGTGTTCAAGCTACATGGGATGCCCAAAACCATTGTGAGTGATAGAGATGTCTTGTTTACAAGTAATTTTTGAAAGGAAATTTTTAAACTACAGGGAAGCAGTTTGAAGTATAAATCGGCATACCATCCGCAAAGTGATGGTCAAACTGAAGTAATTAATAAAATTCTTGAAGGTTACTTAAGATGCTTTGTTTGCCACAAGCCTCAAGAATGGTCGATATGGATAACTTTAGCCGAGTTTTGGTACAATACCACTTGGAAGACTTCCACTAATACTCCCCCATTTAAATCAGTATATGGTATTGATCCACCAAATTTACTATCGTATGTCCCAAATTCTGCAAAAGTAGAAAGAGTTGAAGAGGAGTTGTATTCTAGAGATGTAGCTCTGGAGTTTTTGAAAGACAGTTTGAAATTAGCTCAAGATAGAATGAAGAAATATGCAGATTTAAGAAGATCAAATAGAGAATTCGAAGTGGGAGATTGGGTGTATTTGAAGCTATAACCTTATAGGCAACTTACTGCTAGGCTTCAGAAAACTCACAAATTATCACCTAAATATTATAGGCCTTATTAAGTTGAGGAGAGAATAGGAAGTGTAGCTTACAAATTACAATTACCTGCTAATGCTAAAATGCGCCCTGTTTTTCATGTTTCTCGGTTGAAGAAGAAAATCAGTGAAGGCTTGATAATACAAGAAGATGTGCCTAGTTACATAGAAGAAATAGTGGATCAACCTGAGGAAATTCAAGAAAGAAGATTAGTTCCCAAAGATAATCAACCAGTGGTACACGTATTAATCAAGTGGAAGAACAGGCCTAGGGATGAAGCAACCTGGGAAGATTACTGGCCGTTGATTAAGAGATTCCCGACACTAGACCTTGGGACAATGTCTGTTCTTAAATAAGAAGGGAATTGTAACAACCAGACCATAATGAGACTGTTTGTAGGTTTGTAGGAGGAGTGTGCCGGGCCAAAGACATCAGTTAGGAAGAATTCTGGTGAATATCAACAAGGCAGAGCTAATTCTGGTGAATATGAACCGAGGAAGGAATTGAACATATGTGCATGTTTACACGTGCAACCTTAGTTATCTGGGTATTGTTAGTTTTGTAGTGTTGTGAAATTGTTGTGTGTTGTGGGTAATTGGGTCAGTGGATTGAGTGTTTTTTATCTGGGCCATTACTGATTTATATAAATATGATTATACAAGCAACCGAAGAGCGTGGGAATTTCATAGTAATAAATCAAATTTTATTTGTTATTGTAATAAGAAATTATCTCCACATATCACTATGTTCACTACCATGCTACTGATGATTCACGAAATTACATTCTTGATTGAATTCAATTCTTTCTGCTGTTGAATTTGATGTGTTGTCGTATTCTTTTCTTCTTTCACAAGTTAAGCCATAATTCTTGAATCTTCAATTCCTTGCAAACTTGTTTCTTAGTTTTAATTTTTCTTGAATCCACTGTAAACCAATCTGTGATTTCCAAATATTTTTGATTTGCTTTTATAGGAAGAACAAGAATATTACTATTATGCTTCAGTTCTTGAAGTTGAAATTACTACATTCCTTGTACAATTCTGTTTCCTTCTTGAAGGAAAAATTCTGTTCTTGATTTTAGTTCCTTGTTTCCTTAATTCTTGATTTTAGTTCCCTGGTTAAATACAGTTTTTTTAGTTTAGTTAGTAATTCCTTTCTTTAATTTCAACTTAGTAATCCGTAGTTCAAGATTTTGTTACATTCCAGTTCCTTATTTCCTTATTTAATCTGAGCATTTCTTGCAAAATAATCCATTTTTGAAATCAACCTCTGTAGTTGTCAGTTGCAAAACAATTCTGTTGTTTCATTCTTGAGCAAATCAATACAAATTGTGAATCATGTTTACTTCGAGAAATTTCTGTTTACTCCTGTTATCAACTTCGAGCTCATTGCTATAAACTTCGAGTTTACATACTGTTACATTATAAAACTTCATTTGATTGTTTTTTTACTGGTTCTCAATTCACATGTGCACGTGCACATAAGTAACTTCTTCTTCTTCTCCTTTCTGAGTTCATTATCAGTCATCAGTTTCTTTCTTCAATCCCATGGCTAGAAGCTCGGATCAATCTGGTCCTGCCATCTTACTATTTATGAGAATTCTCTACCGTTACTTTTTATCTCTCCCTTCGAGCCAATAGGAATGGAATTAATGAAAAACCAACCCCTGCTATAGAAAATAAGAAGTTAAGACAAAGGTTTGAATGTAGAGTCGATAATAAAATAAAAAATTAGCTAATACAACCTAAATTAGAAATAAAGAAGAAAAATTTGCAAAAATATTCATTCATATACAATATTGGATAGTGTCTACATTAAGAATAACCAGCACATATATCTCATAGTAGACCAAAACAATTAGTAATTATCGCGTAAACATGATCATCAAAATTTATATGATTAACACAAAAAATACAAAGTATGAATATAAAAATTGAAATAACACACAACTTATGAGCAATTAGTATTTATAGGCATCTTTACCACCAAGATACATTTTTAGTATAGCAATAGTTGAAATATAAATACATTATAGTTGAAGATGATTAATATGAAAGAAATCACAAAGTAAGTGATTTAGATGAGTAGGCGGTACGAAAGGAAACACAATCATGAACAAATCTAAGAATAAATTTCAATACAAATCATAAGATCACAAAAATCATGTCATAAATTAATAATTAAAAAATTATTCACTTGGTTTCATAAAAATTAAAAAGTAATTATAACAAAATTTGCAAAATCGAAAAGTAACCTTAGATTTATAAACCAACTTAATCTAATATAAGAAAAATTAATTTCAATATCGTATGAACTATTTTAGACATCTATTACGACTAAATTTGATAAACATAAATGGATAATAGATAAAAGTTGATATAATGATAAAAAAGGTCAACAATCTGATTCTGCCTAAAATAGAGGATGATACACACTTGCTAAACCATAATATATTTCAATATAAAATTATCGATTTATAAAATTCATGAATAATCCAAGAATAAATGGTTGGGCTACTTACTTATCATTCAAGTTATTTATTTTCATGAAGATGTTCACCTAATTACTCTTAAAGAGAGTGACCAAAATATAATATACAAATTTAAAATAATAGAAAATCTTGGATTGATAAAGATACCATCATCATTATTAAATAAGAATTTAAGAACGACAATCAAAAAGTTAAACAATACCCAAAATTAATAAATTTGATAATTGGATGTTATCTTTAGGTGTTCTTTTTCACTTTATCACTCAATGTTGAAACAAGAATATTAAGAGAATAAGGAATTTGATTCTTGAAATGGCTTAGCCTTGATAAGAGATATGAAATAAATGATTTTTAAATTTGAGTAGAAGAAAAACAGGAGAAATAAACATGAGAAAATATATAGACATAAGCTGTAGAGTATAGAGGAAAAAGGAAATGGATGCATCATAATTACTTGAATGATAGAGAAGCATATATATATATATATATATATATATATATATATATATATGAACTAAGAAAACAAATAGGCACCAAATAAAATGGTTAGAATGTAAGTGGATCAGAATAATTTGAGGGGATTATTGCAAATTGTTTACTCAAATCAAGGAGAGATGAATACAAGACTTCAGATGGAATGAGCAATAAGAATACAAATAGTCACTTATTCTCTTTTATATATAATAGAATAGATTAGCTATGTCGATTATTAATTCAAATTATTTAAATAAATTAAATTAAATTAATATCATTAATCCATTTGTCAATCCTTAAAAAATGATAATTCAATATATACACCAGCAATCATATTTTAAAAAATGGTAAAGTTATTTATTCACTCATACATATAAAACATTTATCACATAACATATATTGTTTACATCTACAATATAAAAATTTTAATTTTATATTTATTTTGAGTTATAATTGCTATAATATATATACTTAGCGACGATTGAACCCTCAATCTTACATCTGAGCATCTTATGTCATGTTAATTTATAATTAATACATTATAAAAAATTTATCATATGATGCGTAATAAAATTCTATTTTTAACAATAATTTAAATATAAATTCAATTTTTAATAACATTATAATACGCAATGTACGGGTGACACACTAGTAAGAAATAATATAAGAGGAGAAATAACAGGGAGTTTTGTAAAAAAAAATCAAATGTGATTTGAATTTGAACCTGTTAAAATATCTTTTACAACTCTAGAAATATCTATGCATATTTGTAGCTATTGCAATTGTTTCAACTTATATATCCAATTATCACTTTAGCTTGAAAATATCAACTCGTTACTTTGTTAGTCAACTCACATCTATTATAAGCATTCAAAATTGAACATATACTGGAAAAATCATATTTAATATAAAAAATCTGAATTAAATAAAATAACCATTTGATAAAAAGATAGAAAAATATTATTTACTCTCTCAAAAATATTTTATACTTGAAATTACTCATTATTTTCCTTGACGATATTTTATTTGTTACACACCTAGTAATTCATAGAACATGTCATATACATATATAAATATTTATCAAATAGAATCGTTGATTAGTAATATTTTTGATATATTATGTATGATATCTATATCGCATTCAGTTAACGATATTAAATGAAAGTATACGTTTGTTAATATCAAATAGAAATTGATAGCAATATTTCATGATCTCTCTCTTTTAATAATAACAAACACATGACAAAATTTGCAAAAAAATGTGATTAATATGTGATGCACTAGTTGAAAATAAATAAAGTTAATTGAAAATAAAATTGTTCTTTTTTATTAATTTTAAAACACGCTCAAATATAAAAATATGTTTGTTTTCATCAAACAAGTTATATGCTCCATAGAATAGTCATCCTAGAACAATGAGACTCTATTTACAAACTCCTTAACAAGAGGGACACAAAACATATGATTTTTTTAGCAACCATCATTTCGAATCAATGAAATAGCGATCCAAACGAATCAAATGCTCTTCTCTGTTCAGTTTCTCAAAAATATCCAACAACTCCTCGTTTTTCTTTAAAGTTTCACTAATATGGTTCATAAGTTAATGCTGAACATCCCAAGCTGCCAACAATCCCGTTTATAGTCCGATGAAGGTTGAAAATCAAATATAGAGATGAACTCAAATTGCTTCCATTCCTAGAATATAGGATTTAACATCGCATTCTTTCAACTCAAGGTATCAGCAACAACAATACCCTTGCTTGGAATATATGAGATACTGAAACTATACGATGCTAAGAACTTCATCCACCTCCGCTGCCTCAAATTTAAATATGAGAATAAATACTTCAAAGACTTATGATTCATGAATAGCTCAAACCGCTCCCCATTATGAAATACTTCTTCGAATATGCCCATCCCAATAATTCATTTACGTACTTATTTATCTTGCTTCTTTCTTTAGAAGCCTTTTGCCTAAGGGGTAAGGAAACATGTCTAGCATTCTCCTCAAGATAAATTCAAATTTTGATCTTTCTATGTGGAGGAATACCGGAAAGTTCGAAAAAGATATCTAAGTAATCCCAAGCTATAGGCATAGAAGCTAACTCAAATGTGACAGTTCAAGAGAATATAGATAACTCAACATAACCAAACTCTGAGATCGCAGTAAACCTCTTGGTTGCACCCTTAGTAAGTACTCAAATGGACCACCTTCCCATCACAATCTAGTACTGCTCCATATATAGTCATCTATTCCATTCTCAAAGTCAAACTAAACTCAGAAAAGCCCAATTCAAGAGCGTACAATCAAATTTGAGACCTATAATATATAACTTCAAGCTCTTACAAATCATAGACAGATGAATCAATCTTCCAACAAGGTTTTATACAACTAGAAGGTCTATAACTATACTACTCTCTTAGTGTAATTCATCTATTAGTCTACTTGAAATAAATAAGGGTAATGCTCCAGTGTCACATAAAGTGCAAATAGATAAATCATAAAAAGTTAACACACCTTCGATGACAACTATCTTCCCTTTCTCCATAGCCACATTCGTGCTTGAGCTAGGAATAACATCTAGTGCTTACTTGGAACCACTGAGTAAATGTCTTAAACAAGTTCGGGCACTCTCTCTTTATGTCACCCAGCTGGTTATAGTAGTGGCATTGATCATTGTTAAATTCGTCTTGTAGTTCTTAACCAAATATCCCCCGAAATTCATCTCCTAAACCTAAGCACCTACTTCTTTATCTTGCTGTGAGCTCACATTTTATCCTTGCCGTGATTCTGCTGAACTAGCTTCCTTCTAATTCCTTACATTCCTCCTTCTAATAGAATTCAACATGCCATCTCAACAAAGCTCTCAAAAGTCCTCCAGTAGGTACATGGCTCAGAGCAATACCTTTGAAAGTCGGATTCAACCCATTTTTAAACTTCATTGCCTTCTAATTTCTCATTCTCACCTATCTATCAATAGTGATGTTTAGCAACTTTCCTCAGATAGTGTTTAAGCATTACTGAAATTATAAGGGTGGTGTAATTTTTTTTACTTATTTATATAATAATAATTTCTGAAAATATACGAGTACGCTCTCTCAAGTGCACCTAATCCCTAAAGTTTCGAACTCCGCTCTGATACTAATTATAACAATCCGCGCCACCAGATACATTAGTCCAAAGTCTAAAGTGAATTCTAAACTCATGTCGTGCCGAGACGTACGAGTCTTTAGGTTTAATGATGATTTACATGGTATAAAGGCAGATACTTTTTTAATGCATTCTACATTTTCTCTCAACGGAAGGAATAAAATATAAATATTGAAAATAACTAAATCAGATAATGGTATAAATAACGTAGTCATACGATAATATCTTCAAAATGTAGTACATAGCTTTTGATAAATTGCAATAACATAGTACAAAATAAAACATATGGAGAGAAAAATAAATAGATATAATCCTAAGATGCACCTTGTTCTCCACATGCAGTGTTCTGGCCAAATTACCCATTGGCATATCCTTCCATAATAGGGATAAAGAGGTAGAAATGGAGGGGGCCAGACATAGTCTAGTGAGTGAATTATATCACTAGTGTGAACAAGTAGTTGGATTCTAGTTATAACCTATAGCTAAGAGTGTTCTTATCTAAGTGATTAACTATGTTCATGATATGGTTTAACTACTCCTACGGTGATAATACTCCATTATTTTTATTATGAAGATTTCAATTCACAGGTGGAATATTTGGAAAAAAATATTCATAAAAGATATTTATGTTATATTGCTACACATCGAGTTAAAACTCTCATTTATAATTGTTTGATCAACTCTGATTTAAATACAACTTACTATTCTATGTCTATATATATTCAGGTTAATAGTCCCGAATTTTCCACTTTGGGTTAATATTCCTAATTCTATTTGTTTAGGTTAACATTCCTAAATTATCCATTTTGACTAAATCTCCATTGCTAGTATACGTATCCTATGCTCTCTATCTTAACACAAGTAGCATTCTAGAGCGGATTAACGATTCCAACTCCCTATAGGATTAACAATTCCTACGATAAAAGATTTGTTTGCCACTCCTCTTTCCTGCACCCACCCATTGGTGGTTAGGAATTATAATGAATGATAAGAGTTTCAATCCACAAGTTAATCACTTGCTACGCTTAATTCCATCTCCACCAAATTCAAAAGTTCGATCGTTGGAATTCACCGAGATGATCATGTTTCCAGCTTGCTGCATGACTACATTTCGCTACATGAACAGGAAGTGGGAACACATTTCCCCTACTTCTTCCAACTTGGCATGTACCAGGTTCAGGCTGATTGGTATATTTTTGACGTCTAAAAAATGACTTCAGACATCTGATCATATATATAAAATAATTATGCATTAGGTATTCAGGCGTTTCGATTCTTCCTTAGGAGTCTGATTTCAGCTCAAGACATCTAAAAAAGAAATCAGACGTCTGAATCAAGATAAATTCGAACAGATTCTTCTCCGATTGTGAAAATATGAAATTCAATCTTCTAAAAAATGCCTTGGACGTTTGAAAAAATAGCTTCGGACGTTTGACTCACATTTGAGACATCTGGTTTACTATTCTTCCAAATTTTTAATAACTTTTCATATTTTATTTTTATCAATCACTTCGTCTTCTTTTCGAATTCGAGCAAACATGTCGGGTCAAATTCTCATAAGGGTTCAACAATCGTTTCACCGTTGTTTATATGCGATTCTAATCCATTCCATTCAATTCATTATAATGAATATTTATATTTAAATTCTATATCTTTAAATTGATTTCAAAAAATGTCATGTGTGCATCCAAATTTAATAAGGTAATTCGTAATAAAATTCAAAGGGGTTATATTATTTATCCTTCGTCTATCAAAAGAAAATTCAATTTTTATAAAATATTCATATTCATAAAATTTATTGGAATCTCAATTCAAATGATTTCTTATTTAGCAAAATAACCTTAAACATGTTACATAAATTTTGATCTATAGGACACAAGCTAGTTCTAATTTGATTACTCCTCATTACTTATGTGATTTTTGAATAGGTTGGGTATTTGGGTGAATAAAATTAATTATGAATTAAATTGATAAGTGTAGGGTTCATAGTCATCCTAGGAAAACTATGGAATGTGTGATGGATAGTTCACATAATTCTTGAGATGGATAGTCTCTATATGGTTAATGTGACGACCCACAAACCTGTACCCTTTGAATCGATAATAAACCACACATATCTGACCCAAAAGGCACAGAATGATGGAAAGTCATTAGAAAGAAGAGAAAGGGTGAGAAGAAAGAAATAAGAGAGAAGAAAAGAGGAGAAGAAGCAGAGAGAAATAGAGCCATAACAATATAAAATCTCACATCACAGCGGAAATACATATAATATAGATGAATAATCTTTACAGAAGAGAAACTGTAATATACGTACATCAATCAAAGTACACAAATAAATAATTATCAGCTTGGATAGTTATAACAACCTGTTCTCACAAATGCTGATAATTTACAACAATAATGCAATGGAAAATTAACAGAAACGTGCATACGACATGGAGATCTCTAGCTCGTCTGCTGTAGCTCCACAAGCAACAAATAAGAACCTATAAATATACATGGTATGACCCGAGCATTGAAAGGGAAGAACGCCCGGATCTGTCTGGTAAATCAGCGTGAGAAAAAAACATCTCAATTGAATTTTAAAGTTTTAAGATTATCAAACTTTCCTTATCAAAACAAAGGGTATCTCGTAAGACTATGTCCATATATAAATCCAGACGGGTTTTTGCTTACGATATAACCAAAACATTTCATATCAAATTCTCTAATATTATAATAGTGTCTATTGCATAAATAATAATTAATCATTGCTTAAATTGTTACATTATTAATTTCCAGCATAATAGGTTTACAAACAAAATGGCAGGCACATAGTGGATATTGGATTCCATACAAATGAAAAAGTAAGGGACTACCTTTTCAAACTCGGTACACCTCTAGAAGAATGTACATAGGTTCGAGATACTCAACGCCTAAACCGACACAAGGCCGACCTACCCCTTCCTGGATAGTACCGAATATTTCATCACCGCGGTCATTACCGACCTTTAATGGGTACCTAAGTCATACATTCACCACATACTTAGACATGTGTAGAGTAAACCAAGAAGGATGATGACATCTCCTAATGAGAGCGACCCACTTAGCTGGATCTTAGGAATTCACGAACACTTGTAGTACACCCTATGTCATCTGTAGTAGAAAAGAAGTTAACTTCACATGATCATCACATATTAAACTTGTACTCATTTACAGACTTTTGTCTTACCCACCCCATTCCCCTTCTTTTTCCCCACCATGGCTGGACAGGGCAGCAGGTGATTGGCCTATTCTTGGTACTAAGAAAGGTGAGTGTAGGATCGATATCACCCTAGAGGGAGGGTAAATTGGGTGATACTAATAACTATAAAAATTTAATGTGGAAATATATAAAATAATTGCAGCATAGATAATAGTAGAATAATAAAAGCAGAAAATTGAACAACACAGATTTACCCAGCTTCGGCAAAACTCTGCCTACATGCTGCCCCCAACGTTTAGACTAGAAATTAAGTAGTCAGATACTTACACATGTAAACTTGCGACACCCTCTATCGACTAACCTAACTCAAGCTCAAAACTCTGCCACAACTCAGCCACTGAGTTACGAATTCTCGAACAACACCACCGTAGTTTGTTCCCTAGTCACATGACTACAATTTAATAAAAGTTTAAAAGTATTACAAGATAAAAATAACTAAAACAATAACAGAAACCCAAGTGTAAAATAAAAGCCCAAAGTGTTAATTATTTGTCGGCCCAAAAACAAACACTCAGTGATAAAAAAATCCATCTTTTTATTTTTCTTTGAGTAATAATGTTGTCCGTTTCCTTTTGCTTCCATTACTTCTCTTCGTTCCTCTTTGAGGGATTAGGGCTTCTAGAAATTGAGCACACCAATTCAATTAATCGATCAAATATATAATCTCACATTGCTTTGTTGATCGATCGTCTTGCTTTTACTATACTCGTCTGCTTCAATTTGTCGAGTTTGATTTGAATAATCCTGGTATGTATTTTCCTTTATGACTCACGTTGATGTGCATGAACTCGATTTGATTTGAGTTATTTATTTGAAACTTTGCTTTGTGATATTGCTTAAACTCGAATACATAGTAGCCGATGATGAGATTGGGTTAAATAGGATTCTATCCCTTAATCTTCGTTCATATACATCTGGTTTGAATAATTCACGTTGCTATGCTTGGCCATTGATTTTTAATTGAATGGTGTGATTATTTGCTGACTTGTTCATATTCATATATTTTTTGTTATTCTTGCTTTCCACGTCTTTGATTCCGACTTGTTCGATTCTACCTTGGTCACCATGGCTCTGAGTTTGGTATTGGTTCCGTTCTTTTCTTTTCTTTGTTGACATCTCTTATTTCGGAAATTTTAATTTTGAGATAATTGACTTGGTATTGTACTTGCAATATAATCATGACTTGTTCAATTCGGTGATGCCATGTTCATCTGAAATCCTTTTTTTTAATCCGTGATATTCTGGACTTCGGATGAAACTCCGACTTGATTTTCTTTGTCATCATTGCATAATGCTTATGCATATGTGTGTGTGTGTGTGTATGTATACATATGTATTCATGTATGTATGTATGTGGTCATATGCACTGTCATGATTGTCTACACTATCGCATAGTTGTTGTGAATTTTCCCTCTCAGGTTAATTTGCGTTAATGCCCTTGCTTTGAGTTTAAATGATTGAGGCTTGAACTGTATGTATGTTGAATGCATATGTACTTGCTCCTGACGTCTTCTTGTGTACTCGAGTCTGTTGCTTTCATGCGAGCTTCAAGTGCTCTGGTTTTGTGGTTCACCTTGTGTTAAGTTGCCTTGTTAGACTTGAAGTCTGCATTCATGTTTAAAGCTTCATTTATACTTTTGTTTATGTGTTCATAGCTTTCCATTTGTAGTTTGGCCTTTTGTAAATTTGCAGTACATGTGTGCTGGTTCATTTGAGGTTTGTACATTTTATTCCGATTGACATGTTTCTTTGCACCGGACCATATTTGTTGAGCATGTCATGTTTGGTCTGGACATCATCACTTTACTGTATTTGGTGGTAGCTACATGTTTGTATTACTGGCACCCGAGTTGAATCCAGCCTCAGCTCGGGTTTGACCTTATGCTCGCCTGTACCTATAATTTTATCAAGTGTGTATCAATGTGCATGGCCTTGTGGCATGTGTAGTGATACACCGTGCATGTCACAAGTTATTCGTGTAGATGAATTCAAAATAGATGTTGACGAACAACCCAAATAACTGAGGCAAATATGATTTTCAAAATACACATTTTATTTTACACTGCAAAATATTTCTTTTTCAATTTTACTGCGTTAGTGTTTATTTTGCAGATAGCTCAGATGCTGGATACAAATTGGAATAGAAGTTGAAGATAAAATATGAGTGAATGAGTGACATGTAGTGAAGTCAACATTGTAAATTGAAATTTGTAATGTAATCGAAATTGTAATGTAACAGAAATTATTTATATATAGCGAGAGCTCAAATTTGTACTGTTCAAAATTGTAATCAATATTTGTTTGAATCAAATATTTGTTTGAATTTAGATTCTGTGTTATTTATTTTATTTAACAGATATTTATTTAATTATGTGAAAAATAAAATAGTACATTAACAAATACATTTAAATGAATATATATATATATATATATATGTTTATTATCATCAAACATATATTTTGATCATTAATGAATATATACATATATATATATATCCACCTTTTGATGATAACAAATATATATTTAAAGTTTTGAATTTATTAAATGTATTTGACCATTAATGAACTCTATTTACTGCCCCTATTCGAATGCTCCCTCTTTACAACAAAGCCCCCCTTCATATATACATGAAAAATAAATAAAAATATGCAAATAAACCTAGGTGAGAATATGCAAATAAAAAATTAAAATATTTGACCTTTATTTGCCAAAATCTTAACTTTTCTCTCCCCCTTTTGTTATCAGGAAAAGAGTAATAGTGTAAGAAAAATAGAGATAAAGTGATAGACATTAATTTAACATTAATACCCAACTAATAAATATTAAATTTCAATAAACAATCAAACAAAAATCATAAATACTCTGTTAGACGCATATTCTACTTTAGAGTGATAGAGGTGATGCTATCATATAAAACCATATAGTTGTGTCTATTTGTGATATACTTATAACAGGAATTTGAATTTATACTAACCATGCATAACTGTTAGGACTTTTAAATGAGATTAGTAGTATTCCAAATTTAAAAAAATGAATTTCAAGCACCTTCTAACCATGCATAACTGTGATGACTTTTAAATGGGATATGAATCAACTTGTCTATTTGATAACCAATTTTGATATGTGTTCCATACATGCATAATCGTGAGGACTCTTAAATGAGCATGGAAGCATATAATCAAAAATTTCAAGTAATTCCCTCATGCATAACCGTGAGGACTTTTAAATGAGAGTGAATAATTTGGATGTTTTTATTGCTAAAGATAAAATAAAATGAAAAATGAATAATTTTCCATTTGAAATACCACATATTGATATATTATATTGGATTTTGATGAGTGATGGTCATTAGATATATAATAGAAATAGAGACGATCATGGAACTTTTACCAACAAAAGTTATTATAGATCTTATTTAAATTTTAAAGAAATTTACTACAATTTACCGTCTCAAGTCATATCATATGATTAATATCCACACTCATCACTTTTTCAATCACTATTTATCTTTTTTGATAATTAGTAGGAAGTCAAATTAGTTAACGTGGGCATTTAAGATGAAAATCAAAAAATATAGAATCGAATTTCTAAAATGCCTAAACTGAGACGAAGTCAACAAAAACTAGAAGGGGTTTTGTAAAAATATCTGCCAATTGGGAATCGGTTGAATTGAAATTTATACGGATATTTTCTTTGGAAATATGATCTCTAATAAAGTGATGTCTAACATCTATATGTTTTGTCCGTGAGTGATGTACAAGATTTGTAACAACCCTGAATTTTGAACAATTTAAACTTGAATGATGGTTTGAATTAATATTTTCAATCTGTAACGATCCCAATTTTGAATTAATATTCAATTGATAGTTAATGTAGATTTCGAACAAATTTTGGAATAAAAGTTGAATGTGGCTTTGGAGTTTGAAATTGAATATTAAAATTGTATACAAAATTCGAACTAATGACTTAGAAAAAATAATTTGGATTTAAAAATTATTATTTATGTAAATTAATAAATTGATGGTTAGTTCTAATAACATTTTTCTTTAACTTAAATAAAATGGAATAAAATTTTATTAATACAAAATACAAGTATAAAATCTAATTGTAAAACATGTTAATATAAATTGATGTTTGATAGTTGAACTTCAAAACGTTTATATATTTATGAAGCTTACTAATGAAAATATCTACAAAACAAATTGAATTTAAAATGGAAAATGAAAATAATAATAATAATAATATGATATTCTTTTCACCAGTACCCTAAAATCACGCCGTTACATACTCCTAAAACCACGCAGAGAATCACGAAGAAAATCGTGTAAGGCATGTCTCGTTCTATTTTAAGTACCCCGATACCCCTTCCTTCATCACTTCAAAATCAAAACGAAAAAAAAAATTAATGGCGGCTTCGTTCTTCGATCCAAATTAGGGCTCGTTAAAAAATCAAAGGCGCCGACTTCGTTCTTCGATTCTTCACTTTTGATAATTGCAGTCTTCATGTTGTATTTGTATCATGTTGGCAGGCTTGAGTTTATTTTTTTGGTCATTTGATCTGTTCATTGGAGTCAGTGTTGCACTGTGCCTTACTTTTTGGTCTTCATACATGTGTATGCATTCATTCTTGATTACATTCTTGTTTTGCTTCAACCACTGTCTTGCATTCACTCCAAATTTTTGTTGACACTGGGTTGCTTATTTTTTCTACCTCTGTTTGATTATAGAAGTGTTGCTATATCTGTTGCTCAAGCTCTTTACATTTTTTTTTGGGTTTCACTGAGCTTTGGCATTTGTTTGTCTGGCATCTGAACTGCTGCCATGTTGCCTTTATATTATTTGGAGTCTAATTTGAAGCAGTCTTCATTTTAAAGTCACTTTTGTTGCATGTTTAGAACTGGACTGACCATGTGTACATTTTTGAAATACTTGCATTCAATTTGACTCCTGCTGCATACATGTTTGAAGCTTGTTGTTTTGACTTGCCTCGAGTTAAACTGCCCTTTTTATTTTGTTGCTCCTGACCATATCTTGTTACCTCTAAAATCTGGTCTGGTGCACTTTGTTGAACATGGTTTGCCTGACCAAGTCTTGTGCATATTCATTGATCTAGTCTTGCATCTGACATTTCATTGCTTGATCTGTTGCACTGTGGTTTCATGCCCTATGTTTGCATACATCTTGCAGTCTGTTTGATCACTGCAAAGCTTTTAATTTAAGTTGCATTTCATTTGTTTGCATATATCAGTTGCTTGGCCCTTGGTTGTTTACCTGTAGTTGCATTCACTTCATGCTTGCATTATTCATTTCTCAGTTGCTTTTGTATTTGAGTTCACTTGCATTGCTGAGTTTGTCCTTTGTGTTTGTTGTCCATATGAAATTGATTCATATGTATGCTGAACATTGCTTTTCAGTGACATTTACTTGCATACTTGTCGACATCACTGATGCATTGATTTTTGTTCGGCTGTGTCTTTGATGCTGGCTTGCATTGTTTTGGGTATGACTGCCTTTGTGCACTTGTTGTTGAACTGCAGGTTGCCTTCAACTTTGAATACTTGTGGTAGTTGCAGCTTCTTTTGTTGCAATTGTACCCTTGTTATTTTGTATTGCACTGAGTCAATTCTCATGTGCACCGATGCATTTATTTTTGTTGCACTGTGATTGATCATCATGGCTGTGACTTGGTCTTTGATTTCTTTGCATTGCTGTTAGCTCTGGGTTTCCTTAACCACTCTGGTTTGAATACTTTGTTTTGATTTGGCCTGACAGTGACATGTATAGTTGTAGTGTTTCAGTTCTTAACTTGTGTTGTTCAGTTGAGTTCGACACTTACGTTGTCGTTGCTCGACTGTTTAGTTCCGTGGCCATTTTCTTGTTTCAACTGCAGATTCTATGTGTAGTTGTTTCTTGCTTTACTTTGATATTTGCAGTTTTCCCCTGTTTGGTATTTGTTTCTATACATTGAGTTGAATCCAGCTAAAATGCTCGGGTTTGACCTTGTGCTCGTTTGTGAACTTCCATTGAGCTTTTGGGTACATCATCACTATAGTGGCAGGGCAGTGCACGCAAGCGTGGACTGCAGCCACACAGCATGTTTTTTTATTGATATCCTATTTTGTTTTGATTTATGATCTTTTGCATATTCCATATACGGTAGTGGCGAGGCAGTGCACGCAAGCGTGAACTGCAGCCACACAGAATTAACATTTTAAATGTGGCGAGGCCGTACACGCGTGCGTGTACTGCAACCAATCAGTTTTTGAAATTTTAAAGTAACTTTTCAATTGTTTGAATTGATTTGGTTATAATTTGATGATTTTGTTGTTGATTGTCGTTTAGGCAATTTTGATGTTTTTCTTTTTTTCTAAATTATCTTCATTTATAATTCCTTCATCTATCTTCGTTGATAATTTGAATATGCTGATTTATTGTCTAACACTGTTAAGTGTCATATTTACCGTTATCCGATTTCTTTGTTAAAGGATCGGATAGGTGAATTTATATTTGACTATCGTCTAATTGTTATTTGATTATTATTGCCTCTATGCACTAATAACCGAGTTTGAATTAGACTGACCCGTGTATTATTTTCTTTTGAATGTAATACTCGGGTCAGACCGAGTATTTTACAGCTTGAAGATTTTCAGGCAGCGAAGTTAGAGAGAGTTGGGGAAAGCACTTACTTTAGCTTTTCGGGGATTTATTTTTGTACTTAAAGAAATATTCCACTGTATAAATTTAATTCATTGTATAAACTCTGATATATGTACAAAAATTCATTTATGTGAAATAAAATTATTCTGTGTTTCTGTGGCTGGTTCTGGTTAAACTCTATAAATTGAATAACAATCCGTCATTTTTAACGTTTCAAGTTGGTTTAATTACCGACTAGGGGCGGTCAGAATGGCGGGTCGTTACAGGATTATTTGTCACACATTAGTGGTACACATTTAAAATTTAGTCCATAGTCTTGCAAAGTTCGTATCATCCATAAAATTTGAGCAGAGAAACCACTTAGAGCAATGTGCTCTGCATCAGTAGTGGATAATGAAATACAATTCTATTTTCTACTTGATCATGTGACTAAAGAATGTCCTAACATAAAACACGTTTCATGAGTACTTTTTCTATCAACTAGATTTTCAGCATAATCGGCATCTGAATATCCTTTTAATTCAAAGTTATCATTAGTTGGATGCCAAAGACCAAAATGTGGGGTGTGCAACATATATCTTATAATTCTTTTAACAGCTTTAAAATGAGATTCTTTTGGATTTGATTGAAATCGTGCACATAAGTAGGTAGAAAACATGATATCAGGTCTAGAAGCAGTAACATAAAGAATGATCCAATCATACCTCGATGTTGCTTTTGATCAACTGCCTTACCATTCTCGTCCTTATCAAGTTTAATTGTTTTTCTCATAGGGGGTTTTGCAGGTTTAACATCTTTCAATCCAAATTTGTCAAGTTCTCTAATATATTTCATTTGAGAGATGAATGTACCTTTATCACTTTGTTCAAACTTCTCCTGCATGACTTTTTCAAATTTCTCATACAACAAGTTGTTAGTGACACCGTCAATAATGCCATCAACATAAATTTGAACAATCAAAAGATCATATTTTTCATGTAATTGAAATAATGTGGCGTCTACACAGCTTATTTTGAACCCATTTTCTAGCAGGTAAGTGCTAAGACATTCATACCAAGCTCTAGGGGCTTATTTTAATCCATATAGTGCTTTCTAAAGTTTATATACATGGTTAGGATATTCATGACTTTCAAAGCCTTCTAGTTGTTCAACAAAAACATCTTCTTTGAAAATTCCGTTATGAAAAGCACTTTTAATGTCCATTTTCTTAGTTTAAATCCTTTATAGCAAGAAAAAGCTAATAAAATCCTAATGGATTCTATTCTTGCTACAGGTGAAAAAGTTTAATCATTCCAGATCCATCAAATTTATTTTTAAAAATCTATTTTGTTCCTACAACTGGATAATCATTAGGTCTAGGTGCTAGAGTCCAAGCATCATTTCACTCAAATTTATTTAGCTCTTTTTGCATAGCCATAAACCAATTTTCATCATTAAGAGCTGTATTTATGTCTTTGGGTTCAATTTCTAAAATAAATCCACTGTATAGACACAAATCACATAAATTTCTAAAGGAGGAACGAGTTTGAATACCTACGATAGAATTTCCTATTACCAATTCTGGAGGATGATCTGCTTTGAATTTCAATCTCTTTGGATCCAGATTTCTTTGGACTTCTTTCGTGGTTGTGGTTTCTTTTGATTTTTCATTTTCATCTTTTTCGTTCTCCTGTTCAACATTGCTTTTGTTTGTTTCCTTGTTTTGATCTTCAATACCTTTATTAAATTTCATATTGATTGACTCCGTGATCGTTTTCGTCCTTTTGTTGTATACTCTATTGGCTTTGCTTCTGGATGAGTATTCCATGAACATGCCTTCGTCAGCTTTTGCCTTAAATTTTCCCAGTTAATCACCTGTATTAAGAATAAAACGCAGACAGCCAAAACTTTGAAATATGCAAAGTTTGGCTTTGGCTGAACCATATTTCATATGGTGTTCTCTTAAGAATCGGCCTAATTATGACTCTATTCATTATGTAACAGGTTATATATACTGCCTTGCCTAAAAAGACAAGGGTGGTTCATACTTGTTTATAATAGATCTAGCCAACTCTTGTAAGGTTCGATTCTTTCTCTCGACTACTCCATTTTATTATGGAGTACATAGGGCAGAGAATTCATGTCTAAATCCATTTCCATCATAATAATTTTCAAATTCATAATTTTCAAACTCTCCACCATGATCACTTCTTAGTGAAATAATAGAAACTTCTTTTTTATTTTAACCAATTTTATGAATTTGGTGAAGAAAAAGTTTCTAATTTTTAGCTAAGAAGTATACCCACATGTGTCTAGCATAATCATCAACTAACACGAAACAATATTTCTTACCAACTAGACTTACAATATCGTTAGGTCCAAACAAATCCATATGAACTAGTTCAAGGACTCTAGAAGTGCTTACATTATTCTTGACATGGAACCGCGATTTTTTAAGTTTTCCCATAGTACATGCTTTACATAAAATTTCTATTTTGAAATCATGTGATGGCAAACCTATTACCAAATCTTCTTTTTTAATTTGTTTAACAGTTTCATACTAGCATGTCCTAATGTCTATGCCATAAATTTACTTCTACATCCTTAGCTACCAAACATTTTGAAAGAGTGAGATCATCAAATGTTAGAGAATATATATTACCTTTCCTTTTACCTGAAAACAACATTTCTTTTGATGATTGGTCAATAATTTTGGACAAGTCAGAATCAAAAACAACATTCATTCCTTTATCACATAACTGGCTAATTGAGATCAGATTATGGTGTAGATTTTCAACATATAATACGTCATTTAAGATAAACATACCATTACCTACTTTACCTTTACGGATAATTTTGCATTTCTCATTGTTACCCATTGTGACTCTCCTACCTTGGTGTTTTTTTAGGCTAAGAAACTTTGATTTGTTGCCTGTCATGTATTTGGAGCAATCAGAATCTAGATACCATTCTTGTTGTTCTTTAGCCTGCCAACACACCTCATTTGGTTCTTCAATTTCACTGTCATTTGTTTCTCCTGAGAAACACTTATTTACTTTTTCATTATATTCATTACTAAATTTGTCAAGATGAGATTGTGAGGTTCCTTCTGAACTACTACAAGTGTGTGCAAGATTTCCTATGTAGTTAAACAATGTAAAACACAATTTAATTTAATTTGGTCTAATGAACAAATAATATAATTCATAGCTTCGATATTAGCAGTTAGCAATTTTGATTTTATAATTTGTCCATTGATCCATTGGTTTTTCTATTTCTTGATTATCTATCATAACTGTTGGTGTCTTACATACCGTTGCAACAATATTCCAAGCATTTATGGATTTTAGAAAGATTTCCATTCTATTTTTCCAATATGCATATTAACCATTGATCCTTGATGGCCTAACTATGGACTGATCCTCAGTAAAAACATTATTAAAAGAAGCCCATTTAAAAATCAAAATTTTAAAACAGTATTTTGTTTTTGAAAAATCAAATTTTTTTCAAAACCAAAAATTAATTTTTGTTCCTAGATCTGATACCACTTATAGGATCGATTTCACCCTAGAGGGGGGACGAATAGGGTGATACTAATAATTATAAAAATTTAATGCGGAAATATATAAAATAATTGCTGCATAGATAATAGCAGAATAATAAAAGCAGAAAATTGAACAACACCGATTTGCCCAGCTTTGGCAAAACCCTCCCTACGTGCTGCCTTCAAGGTTTCTACTAGAAATTAAGTAGTTAGACGTTTATAAATGCAAAATTCGTGACAGCCGCTATCTAACTCTACACCGAAAACCCTACCACATCTCAGCCACTGAGTTGCGAATTCTCGAACTACACCACCATAGTTTGTCCCCTAGTCACACGACTAGAATTTAATAAAAATTTAAAAGTATTACAAGATAAAAATAACTAAAACAATAATAGAAACCTTAGTTTAAAATAAAAGCCCAAAGTGTTAATTATTGGCCGGCCCAAAAAAACACTCAATGATAAAAAAAATCCCCTTTTTTATTTTTCTTTGAGTAAAAATGTTGCCCGTTTCCTTTTGCTTTGGTTTCTTCTCTTTGTTCCTCTTTGAGAGATTAGGGCTTCTAGAAATTGAGCACGTTGATTCAATTGATCGATCAAATAGAAAATCTAGCGTTGCTTTGTTGACCGATCGTCTTGCTTTTACTCTACTCAGCCACTTCCATTTGTCAAGTTCGATTTGAATAATCCTAGTATGTATTTTTCTTTATGACTCACGTTGATATGGTTGAACTCAATTTGATTTGAGTTATTGATTTGAAACTTTTCTTTGTGATATTGCTTAAACACGAATACATAGCAGCCAATGATGAAATTGTGTTAAATAGGATTCGTAACCCTTAATATTCGTTCGTATACATTTGGTTTTAATAATTCGCTTTCTATGCATGGCCACTGATTCAAGATTGAATGGTGTGATTATTTTCTAACTTCTTCATATTTATATATTTTCTGTTATGCTTACTTTCCAAGGCTTTGATTCTGACTTGTTTGATTCTACCTTGTTCGATTCTACCTTCATAACATATGACTAATACTTTCCTATATTTTCTGTTATGCTTGCTTTCCATGACTTTGATTGCTGATTTAATGGTTTTAATATCTTTTCTTTTCTTTGCTGACATCTCTAATTTCGGTAATTTTGATTTTGAGATAATTGACTTGGTTATTGCACTAGCAATATTATCAGGACTTGTTCAATTCATTGATTCCGTGGTCATCCAAAATCCCGTTTTTTCTTGAATCTGTGATATTCTGGACTTGAGATAAAACTCTGACTTGATTTTCTCTGTCCTCTTTTCATACTGCTTATGTGTATATATCTGTACATGTGTATTCATGTGTGTGTGTGTATGTGGTCATATGCACTGTTGTGATTGTCTGCACTATTGCATAGTTGTTGTAAATCTTCCTCTTAGGTTTATTTGAGTTGATGCTTTTGCTTTGAGTTTAAATGATTGAATCTTAAACTGTATGTATGTTGAATTCATATGGACTGGCTCTTCATGTCTTCATCTGTACTCGAGTCTGTTGCATTTCATGTGAGCTTCAAGTGCTTTGGTTCTGTGGTTCACCTTGTGTTGAATTACCTTTTTAGACTTGAAGTCTGTATTCATATTTGAAGCTTCATGTATACATTTGTTTGTGCGCTCATAGCTTCATGTTTTGGTCATTATTCCATTTGTAGTTTGGTCTTTTGTACATTTGAAGTACATATGTGCTGGTACATTTGAGGTTTGTACATTTTATCCTGGTTGACATGTTTCTTTGCACCAAACCATATTTGTTGAGCATGTCATGTTTGGTCTGGACTTCATAACTTTGCTTTATTTGGTTGTAGCTGCATGTTTGTATTGCTGGCACCTGAGTTGAATCTAGCTTCGGCTCGGATTTGACCTTGTGCTCACTTGTACCTATAAATTTATCAAGTGTATATCGGTATACACGGCCTTATGGCAAGTACAGTGATACACTGTGCATGTCACAAGTTGTTCGTGTAGATGAATTTAAAATAGACGATGATGTACAATCGAAATAACTAAGGCGAATAAGATTTTCAAAATACACATTTTAATTTACACTGCAAAATATTTCTTTTTCAATTATACTGCATTAGTGTTTATTTTGCAGATAACTCAAATGCGGGATACAAATTGGAATAGAAGTTGAAGATAAAATATGAGTGAATGAGTGATATGTAGTAATATCAACATTGTAAATTGAAATTTATGATGTAGTCGAAATTATAATGTAACTAAAATTGTTTATATATAGTGAGAGCTCGAATTTGTACTATTCGAAATTGTAATAAATATTTGTTTAAATGAAATATTTATTTAGAATTTAAATTCTGTGTTACTTATTTTATTTAACAATTATTGATTTAATTATGTGAAAATTATAATAGTAAATTAAATAATACATTTAAATGAATATACATTTGTTTATTATCATCAAAAAATCAGATACTAGCATATTCAACAGTCTCCCCCGTTTGATATTAACAAAAATATATTTAAGATTTTGAATTTATTAAATGTATTTGGTCATTGATGAACTCTATTTGCTCCCCCTATTTGAATGCTTCCTCTCTACAATAAAGCTCCCTCTTCATATATGCATGAAAAATAAATTAAAATATGCAAATGAACCTAGATGAGAATATGCAAATAAAAAGTTAAAATATTTTATCTTTATTTTATAAAATCTTAACTCTTCTCTCCCCGTTTTGCTATCAGTAAAAGAGTAATTGTCTTAGAAAAATAGAGATAAAGTGATAGACATTAATTCAACATCAATACCCAATTGAGTATAAATGTTTAATTTTAATAAAAAATTAAACAAATCATAAATACTCTGTTAGACGTATATTCTATTTTAGAGTGATGTAGGTGATGCCATCGTATAAAACCATATAGTTGTGTCTATTTGTGATATATTTATAACAGGAATTTGAATATCTACTAACCATGCATAACCGTAGGACTTTTAAATGAGATTAGTAGCATTTCAAAAAAAATTTAAAAAATGAATTTCAAGCACATCTCGAATTTAGGATCGATGTATAGACTTTATCTATCATTTGAATGTAGTCACCGCCTGTGATGTAATCACTTATTGTATATATTCCATCTTATTGAATATATATTTCCTTTTGAGCTATTTTCTTCTTATCTAATTTCAGGATGAAATTCTTTTAAGTAGGGGAGAATATAACGACCCAAAATTTAAACACTTTAAAATATGCTATTTAAAGAGTTTTTAAATATATATTTAGCAAGTTTATATGATTCAAACAATATTAGATTGGATTTGTAAAGAGAAGTATATGCAAAAATAATAACATTTGCTTATATCGACAAAAGTGGCAAAATTCGAATTTTAGAAAAGTAAGTTTGAATGGTTTGATAAATAATTTTAATTTATTTATGATTATTTATATTTTTAAATGATAATATAAAAATTTATTTTTAAATTTGGTTTGCATAAATAAATAGTTTAACTGAAACATCAAAGTGTGACCGTAAAACAATTTGTTAAAATCAACGTTTTGTCACTTAAAAGTTGTCGCAGCGTTGTTGCACCTTTATGTACACAATTTAATAAATATATTAACATATAAAGATAGTTAACAATTAACTAAACAAGGTTTCTTTTAATAATCACAGTTAGAAAATTCTAAAAAGTAGTTAGTAAAAGTAAACTAAAAAAGACAAAACACACGTCACATCACATGTGACATAAACTAAAGTAATCATTTTTATTTTTTACTTAACTTTTCAGTGTTTGAACTTTAAAAGTGTGATGCGATGTGGATGGTAAGTGTTGAATTTAATAAATTTACTTAATTATTAAGGAAGGCTATTCAAGTAAAAACATAAATCTATATTTTAATCTCAAATATTTTCTATAAATACCCACCCACTTCTTCTTCTTCACTTTTGCACCATTTCTTCTCTAATTTCTCAATCTCTCTTACATCTTTTTATAGCTATTTTCTACAATTAAATAATGCCAAAATATTTCAAAAATAAAACAAACAAAAATATCAACAAAGCTTTATCTGAACCACTTCAAAACTCCTCCTCTTCCCTTCTATTGCTCACAGCCCTATCCTTCATTTTTTCGAGCACATTTTTCCTTTCAAGCATGGTCATGGCCTCCTAAGGCAAGAATGAGGAAGTTTAGCAAGTTCTAAGAGCTTAAGGAAAAGTTTAGCAAAGTTAGAAAAGTTTAAAACTAGGTTGAAAGAGACAAAATGAGAGAACTCTAAATTGTTAAGTTGGAAATGTTTATGTGACATTTTTCAAGTTATAAATGTTGTTTGGATATTAATAATGATGTTTGATAAGTGTTTGAAAAAGAAAAAAACCACATTTAAATCATTTGTAAAAGTTAGTAAGCAAATATGTACATAAATGACAATCATATGATAGTGTAATAAAAAGTTGTTAAATTGATTTCCAAGTTCATATAACATGTTAGAATACGTTAAAATGATTATAAACATTTTTTGGGATGTTTATTAATTATATATTGAAAATATATATTGAAACAAGTCACGGATTTACACGACCTATAATCACATGGAAATCACTTTCCAAAAGAAATGAAATGTGATATGGAATCATTTATACCTTAAAAAATATTTGAACATACTTCAGAAATGATTCCTAAGTGCTTAAACTTGTTTCGGCAAAGTTTGGATATGAATCTCAAAATATGTCTAAAATTTGACGCGTCGCGTAATAGTGGTTCGTGTTTTCACATCAAAAGTTCAAATGAAAATATGAATTCGAAATTCTTCGAAGTAAAATTTTTTCAAATCCTTATATCCATATCTTTCATATAAAAAAAATAAAATCAAGATTTCGTCTTGTATATTTTGAAATATGGCAAAATCATTTTCAAGAAAAATCCAGTTTTGCACTAAATGACCAAAGTTGAAAATTGATAAAATAATCAGTTTAAAAATATGACATAAATTCTAAAAATATTTTAAAAGTTATTTAAGTTGAAAATATGGTTTTCTAAATGATATAAAAGTCGTTTTGAAGAATATAGCTTTTAAAGCACTTTTTGTAACACTATTTGCAACACTTTTTGCAACGCTTTTCAATAACTTTGGAAATGAAGGTTGGAACTAAATAATTCTTTCCCAAGTCTTAGGAAAACATTTTAAAACAAATAACGAAGCATTTTAAAAGAAATTTGAACAATTCAAAATTATTTCAAAGATGGTTAAACAAATAATTAAGTGATTTAAAAAGAGAAAGTGAGTACGCGGAAATGATTAGTACATTTGTCCCACATGTGAGATCTAAAAGTGAAAACAAGGTAGGTAACTAAGGTTAGGAATGGAGCAGCCAATGAATTAAACTTACCTGGCCTCAGTTTTCTCTTTTAGGCGAGGGGTGGAACATATCGAAATGAAAGCTCGGATGCTCAACTCGGACTCTATAGAAATAATCTTCTTATACTCATTAGTAAAATCCGAAGAGGGAACTTGTCCTATTCGTGGAATTTAAAAGGTTATCTTACCGTTATTCTACCCATAGCACTCGTTGAATACGGAAGTTGATTTTGGATAAAAGTAGAATGATTTCAATAATCCTATTTTCTCAAAAGATACTCTTTAAAAATGATTTGAGAAATATAAAAAAAAAGAGGTTTAAATGATTCCATATTCACTAAAATAATATTTTGAAAATATATATCTCTCGAAGATATTTTGGTAAAGGAAAATGAATGAATCGAAAAACAATCACATAATTACATTATTTTTATTGATAATTGGATTTTGAAGGAACATGTATCAGTTTTGGGTGATTCCTATCCGAAAACCCCTTTGAACCCATTTACGTGTTCGAAGATTGAAGATGTTTAAAGATGGAGATATTGAGACGAATAATAACGAGGAACTACTTTTTGATTTATTGGGGTTAAACTCCTGATTCACTATATTGTAGCAGTGGTCTCTTTGTTATGAAAAATCTCAAAACCATAAGGACTTCTCCCCTAGTAACGACCGAGGAATGTACCTCAGGTTTTGTTCGATCCCAAAACGATCTTGTATGGATGAATGTTTGATCTTGCATTCTAAATCACAATGAGCGGTCTCTATAGATGTATATCAGTCGGTAGTGGAGAAGACACCTTCTCTTAACTTAACACCTTTTCTCGAGACATATGAGCTTAGGAAGTTATACATTTGTATAAATCAGTCGTGCGAGTGTGGAATGGCGGTGTGGCATTAAAAATGAAAGAAGATGTGCTATGTGAAAAGGTAATCGTAGCCTCAAGTTTCATCAAACGGAAATGACTGAAATAGGGTTAGATGCAGCAAGGACAAGTAGGTCATTCCCAATTAAGGTATGATCATTCCCCTTTAGATATATTTCTTCCTGTTATGACGTTCGGGATGTAAATTAATGTGTATGTATGTGAAGAGAGCTCTCGGATAAAGGTCGGTAACGACCGTGGGATGACATATTCGGTACTATCTAGTTATAGAGGTAGACCGGTCTTGTGTTGCTAGAGGGCAGATGTTTTGTGCCTCAGGATATCCATCTAGTGGTGTACCCATTGGAAGGTAGTCCTTTCACCTAGTCATTTATATGGAAATCCATTCTCCAATAAGAACTTACTATTTTGTTATAGAATCTAGTTTTATAGAATTTAATAATGTTAACAATTTTGACTAAGATTAATAAGTTTATTTGCAAGTGTTTTCAAAGAAAGTCACTAAAAATAATATCCCCAAATTTTATGTAATAAAGAGTTTTGGTTATCATAAGGTAAAAACCCGTTCCATGTTTGTGTGTGGCGTGGTCTTATGAGATACCTTTTCGTTTTCGAAACGTCGTATTTTAAGTTCCCACACCAGTCCAATGACTGACCCAGAGTTTGTTTTTCGTTTAAACTCTAGGTGCTCTATTTTTCGGACAGCCATGTAGGCAGGATACTTTAGGAGCATTTTGGATCATGTTGGGGAGCATTTTGGAGAAGCCTTTTGGAGCTATGAAGCTGAAGTACCTTACGTAGATATCTATCCATTTTTCGCTGTGTTATGTAGTATGTATTTTCCAGCATATGTACAGATAGACAGCTATAACTATCACGCTGGATTTTTATTTGATTCTGATCATTTATGTATAATTAAAATGTTGAATGTGATGTGAGATTCCATTATTATGTTATATTCTATCTTTATTTTCATTTACATCCTTGATAATTTGCCTCCCTAGCACTTGGATTTACGGCACATGAATACCATGGATGTATTAATGTTAATTTCTAAGGGTCGAGGAGATGGGTCGTCACAAGTAGTATCAGAGTTGAAGGTTAAGCGAGATCCTTGGCTTTATTGAGGTATGACTCATTAGAGATAGGGTTAGTAATACCCGAGAATGAGTTTAGTCTAAGAGAGCGCATAACTAAAACTTTTAACCTGAATAAGTATATTCATACTATATAAAATTCCCTAAGATATTTCTTCTATATATCCTAAATATCTTTTTCTTACCATATACGGATAGTAGAAAATGAGTGGAAGAAGAGTAGGAGGCAGGGGAGGAAGTAACACCACAAATGGTCAAACTCCCGCAGCCACAGTAGTAGTTCCGGTACAGCCCCAAATCAACTTTGCAACTTTGTGCAAGAACTATAGTAGCCTTGGTGGTAAAACATTCAAAGGAAAAGAAACCATCATTGAAGTACAAGCGTGGATCCGCTCTTATGAAAGAATTTTCAAAGGACCAAATATTAGAGATGACCAGAAAAGATACTTAGCTTCCTGGCAACTACAAGATGGAGCCCTAGTTTGGTGGGAATCTATTACTCAGAATGAGTCAGAGGAAGATTTTTCATGGGAACAATTCAAGAAAGTTCCGGAGGTGCAGTATATGCCAGAAGCAAGAAAAACCCGTCTTTACCGAAATTTTATGGATTTTAAACAGGAGGAGGAGATGTCGTTTAAGGAGTATGCTAACAAGTTTAACGAATTATCTCGTTTTGGGCATGGATTAATAGGTACGCCCCTCAAAAAGAATGAAAAGTTTATTTACGGAATGAAGAAGCAATATCATGTCAGAATGACTGGGCATGTGAAAGAACCATTTGTAGACTTAATAGACATGGGACACAGATATGAAGCTTTGGATAAGATAGATCCACCCATTGTACAAGAGGGCAACAACAATAAAATCGAAGAATTGGAAGTTCAATGGTAAGAAGCCACGGCATAGAAAACCCAAAGGAGGATCTCAGGAGAACCGCTTTAAAGATTCACTTGTAACAATTGTAAGAAGAAAGGCCATATTGCGAAGAATAATCATTTCCCAAAGCTCAGAGTGTTGCCTCTCCTGTGGCTCAGAATTATCTCTACTATAATTGTCATAAACCAGGGCACCTGATTAAGGATTGTCCCATAATGAAGAAAGGAGAACTAGCCAATGTTTACGCGATCAAGGATGAGCCTTCAACCTCCAAAGATGTAAAGGGCAAAGGAGTGTTGGAAGGTAATATTTTGATCAAAGATGTTTTAGCTAGAGTATTATTTAATACAGGAGTTTCTCATAGTTTTATTTATAAAACAATTATAGAAGAATTAGAACTTGAATCTAAAATTGTTGACAATCCTATCTGCGTAACGAATCCTATAGGAGGTTCCACTAATCTCTGTATGCACTGTGAAAGAGTCCTAATTTCCTATCCTTCCCTTCACTTTCCTTTTGATCTTTTCATCTTCTATTTTGTTGGGTTCGAAATTTTACTTGGTATGGATTGTTTGACTAAAAATGAAGTTATTCTAGATTGTTTGAAAAAAACGGTTGCAGTAAAAACAAAGTTAGGGAAACTCATAGAAACTTGTGTAGGTCCTAGTCCAAGAATGGATAGTTTTCTTTATGTTTTAGATACATCCTAGACAGGATTAGAAACAATACCCGTTGTTAAAGAATTTGCAGAAATCTTCGAGGAAGTAAAACATTGGCCCCCACATCGAGAAATCGAATTTCGTATCGGTTTAGTTCCTGGTACGATGCCAATTAAACAACAAGATAGAAGGATGGCTCCGAAAGAAAGGGATGAGTTGAATAACTAAACCCAAGAGCTGTTAAAGAAAGGACTGATAATACTTGGTCGATCAAGTTGGGGATCGACCGTAGTTTTTGTTGCTAAGTTAGATGGATCATTGAGATTGTGTGTAGATTATTGGGTTCTAAATAAACAAACAATCAAGAACAAGTATCCTCTACCTCGAATAGACGACATGTTTGACCAGTTACACGGAGCTCGAGTTTTTTCTAAAATGGACCTAGCTACTGGATTCCATCAGTTATGGTTAGAAGATTGCATCCATCTAACTGCATTCAAAGGTTCGAACACTTTCTATGATTAGTTGGTTATGCCTTTTGGGCTGACTAATGCGCCCGCTTATTTTGTTGACCTTATGAATAGAGATGTGATAAACAAATTTGTGCTAGTCTTTATCGATGATATCCTTATCTGCTCAAAGACAGAAGAAGAATATGCAAGGCATCTAGAAGCTGTGTTGGAGATACTGAGAAATAACGTGCTTAAAGTAAAATTTTCAAAAGTACCATTTTTTAAAAAAGGAGGCAAGATTCCATGGACATATAAATCAAGGGATGGAATTTCAGTGGGTTCAGGGAAGGTTATAGCTATTCAAGATTGGAAGCAGCCACAAATTCCTAAAGAGATTCGTAGCTTCTTAGGTTTAGTAGGGAACTACAGAAGATTTGTTTAGGACTTCTCTAAGATTACCTATCACCTAACGAAGTTGACAATGAAGGATGCCAAAATTTATCTGGACTCTTAAATGTGAAGAAGCATTCCAAGAACTAAAGAAGAGGTTGACAACCGCTCCAGATTTAGCAATTATAAATGGAAATAGTGGATTTACTGTTTGTATCGATGTTTGTGGAGAAGGAGTTGGTGTAGTTTTAATGCAAGATGGGAAAGTAATTGTTTACACAAGTAGACAGCCGAAGACGCATGAGAAGAATTATGCAACACATGGCTTAGAATTATTAGCCCGTTTGTGTTCACTCTAAAGATAGCGAGACAATATTTGCTGGGTAAAAATCTTTCATGGTTTCTTTCGATAAAACTTTAAATTAACCTTAGTAAATAAAGTTCCTTCTTTTAGGTGAAAAAGTCACTCTTTACAGACCATAAATCTTTGAAGTAACTTTTCATCCAGAAGGATTTAAACATGATATATTAACGCTCGCTAGAATTTCTCATATCATGTGATCTAGATATTCTAGAACACCCGGGAAAGCTAATGTAGTAGCAGATGTATTGAGCTGAAAGTTAGCTACTATTTCTTATTTGGTAGTAACTCCAACTCTTTTGTAAAGAATTGCAAGTAAATAGGGAGAAGATGAACGGTTTGAGAAATACATTGAAACAGCTGAAAAGGGAAGAAATTCAAGCTTTAAAATAGATAACCTTGGAGTATTACGGTTAAATGGAAGAATTTGTGTCCCGAATGTTGAAAATATTAGGCAAGAAGTACTAGCTGAATGCCACATAGCCAAACTTAGCATTCATCCGGGAATTCAAAAGATGTACAAGGACATGAAATGTACATTTTGGTGGAAAAGTGTAAAGAGGGACATATCTATTTATATCAGCCATTGTGAAAATTGCTAATGAATCAAAAGTGAGCAATAGAAGACGGTAGGATTACTTCAATCTTTGGAGATTCCAGCTTGGAAGGGGGATCAAATATCCACGGATTTCATTAATGGCTTACCCCGAACAAGGAAAGGAAATGAAGGCATTTGGGTTATCATAGACCGATTAACCAAAAATGCACACTTTATTCCAATTAAGCCAACAAGAACTACAGCAATACTTGTAGACATATATGAAGGAGATTGTCCAATTGCATGAAGTTTCGAGCAGTATAGTAAGAGATCACGATCCAATCTTCAGTAATCAATTATGAGAAGCACTACAAACAGCTTTGGGAACCAAGCTGAGTATAAGCACTGCATATCACCTCCAAACCGATGGACAGACGGAAAGAGTCAACCGCATTTTAGAAGATCTTTTGAGAGCATGTATTCTAAACTTTGAAGGCTCGTAGAAGAATCATTTACATTTAATAGAGTTCTCCAATAATAATAGTCATAAAGCTAGTATCAACATGGCACCATATGAAGCTTTGTATGGTCGTCCATTTAAATCACCAGCATGTTGGATAGAATCCAAAGATCAGTTAGTGCTCGGCCCAGAAATGATATGAGAAGTTTAAGAGAAAGTTCATATGATTAGAAAAAAGGTAAAAGAAGCCCAAAGTAGACAGAAGAGTTATGCAAATTGAAGTCGTAGAAATATGGAATTCTCAATTGGAGATTCAGTTTTTTTGAAAGTCACTCCAATGAGAGGAGTAGTAAGATTTGGAAGAGCTGAAAAGTTAGCACCTCGATATATTAGACATTTTCTCATTCTTGAACGAATCGGCCCACTAACTTATCAATTAAAATTGCTAAAAAGATTGTGTAGTGTACACAATGTTTTTCACGTATCACATTTACGGAAGCATGTATATGACCCAGAGCAAATCATAGAAATCGCTGCTCAGAAAGACTTGGAGATAGAACGAAACTAAGAAATTATTAGAAATCCCATTCGAATCGTGGATCAAGATGAGAAATGATTAAGAAGGTAGGTTATGTAGGATCTAGATTAACCCTAGAGGGGGGGGGGGTGAATAGGATTATAGCAAATTTTCTCAAATTAAACACAGAAACAAACTGTAGAAATAAATATACTGAAAAAGTAAATCACACACAAAATTTACCCAGCTTCGGCAACCCCTGCCTACTGCTGCATTCCCAGATTTCTATTAGAATTAAACAGTCTCACGCTTACAAACAGTCTGACAAACTCGCAAACCCTTGCTCCCGCTCACAAACACTCTAATAGACTCGCAACCCCTGCTCCCGCCTATAGAATTTCGCAAACTTGCAAACTCTGCTCCCGCCTGTAGAGTTTTGCAAACTCGCAACCCCTGCTCACCGAACTAATTCTAACTAGACAATCTGACACAACCTAAATCCTAGGTGGTGATTTACCAAGGTTTAATTCAAAAGTTACAACCTTAAAAGAGAATTTAAAAAACAAACTTAAAAACAATTTTCAAACTATAAAACCCTAAGAATAAAAACAAGCCCAATCGTAAAACAATGCCGGTCCAAATTAAAAAAAGAGATTTTATCCCCTTTTCTTTTAACTCTTCGGCTCGTTCCTTTTTCCTGTGCTCTTGATAATGGCGGCCGTTGTTCTTCTCGTTCCTCCTGATTAAAATTAGGGCTTTCGTCCTTGCGCTCTTTGTTCCAAATTAGGGCTTTTGCGAAGCTCCGATACTAATTCGATCGTTGTTGGTTGTGCGCGATTTAGCCTGGCTCGATCGATTTCGTGTTGCTTTCTTCGGTTGCTTCGATGAGTTCGATTATTGCTTCGGTAAGAATTTTTGCTCTGATGCTTTTTGATTTTTGTATTCGAACTCTTATCTCTTGCCGATGATGTTGAATGGTTTATATAGGGTTTAATGCCTTGAATTTTCGTTCGTATTTCATATACGACTTTGTCTGATAATTTATTTGAAACTGTCAATTGCTTTATCTCGGCCATATGATTTTGATTGAATGTTGAGATTTATCTCTGACTAATTCATAATCGTATGCCCTTGATTCCTTGGTTGACACGGTAGAGAACTCTGACTTGGTTCGATTTCTTCATTGCCAAGGCTATCACGACACTATTTGATTTCGTTCTTGTTGTACTCGGCTTTGACTTGATTTTAAAAAAACCGCTGTTACATTTGTACTTGAGCATACTTGATTTTGTTCCTCGGTTTTGAATCTGTTCATTCACGGCTTTAAGTAAACTCAGGCATGTATTGTGTTGGGCTGCTTCATTATGTACTTGATGCTTGTTTAAATGCTTGTATCATCACTGTAACACATGTTACTGTCTACTTGAGTTTGCTTCTTTCGTTGTATATTTGGTCGTTAGATTATGTGCACTGATATCTGTTGCTTGTAATTTGGTTCTGGCCATTATTTGTTTCAGTGCAGATTCATGTATGAGTCTGGTCATTGCATTTGTAGATTGCATTGTTCATGTGCAGTTTGCAGTTTGACATCCATGTGCACCTAATATTCACTGGTTCTAGTGGCATTTGATTTTGCACTACTTACATATCCACATATACTTGCTGTATCACCATATGTACACATGTTCATCAATGCATGCTTTGTACTTCATTTGGGGTTGTAGCCTTGGTCTGTTCTTAACTTTACTTGTGCATCACTGTCTGGTTCATCTTGTAGTATTTTGTATTTATTTTGATCCATGGTTTCTATATGTCGAACTTGCTTGCTTTCATGTTTGATCACTGAGACTTTGTCATGTTGCATACTCTCTCTGGTATACTTCACATACACAGCTTTTAACTTAAGTTCCATTTCTTGATTCCAGTTGTACTTGTCTTTATTCTGATCATGTTGGCACTGAGTTACTGTCTTGGTTCAGTTTGCAAATAGTTTTGTTCATTTGTGACTTGATTAGTACTGGTCTTGTTTATATTGGACTAGTCGACACTTGATTCTTGAGGTTTGGCCATTTGCACCTGTGTTGAATCCAGTTTCACAGCTCGGGTTTGACCTTGTGCTGAAGTTAATATTTTATTTATGTTGCACGTGAGTTGAACCCGGCTTTTCACTTGGGTTTGACCTGTGCTCACTTGTCCCTGTAGCATTATCAAGTGTATATCGATGTGCACGGTCTTGTGGCATGTACAGTGATACATTGTGCATGTCACACTGTTCGTATGTGATGAATTCAAATGTGAATGATGACGAACAACCCAAATAACTGAGGCAAATAATATTTTCAAAAATCATATTTCATTTTACATTGCAAAAAGATTTCCTTTTCAATTTTACTGCGTTAGTGAATATTTTTGCAGATTGCTCAGATGCTGGATTCAAACTGGAATGCAGTTGAAGAAAAAATACGAGTGTGAGTGATATGTAGTGAGGTTATTAATGTAAATTGAATTATGATGTAATTGAATTTGTATCAAAGTTGTATAGTGAATAGTGAGAGCTTGAATTTGTACTATTAAAATTGTAATAAATATTTGTTTGAATAAAATTTCTGTTTGAATTCAAGTTCTGTGTTATTTAATTTATTCAACAAATATTTATTTAATCTGTGAAAATAAAATAGTATATTAACAAATACATTTAAACGAATGTATATATGTTTATTATCATCAAACAAAAATCATATAAGCGCATATTCAACAATCTCCCCCTTTTGATGATAACAAACATATATTTAAGATTTTGAATGTATTAAATGTATTTGATCATTCAATTTGCTCCCCCTATTTAAATGCTCCCTCTCTACACAATACTCCCCCTACATATATGCATACAAATAGAAATATGCAAATGAGCCTAGATGCAAATGGAAAATTATTTGACCTTTGCTTGATTTTATTTGACAAAATCTTAACTTTTCTCTCCCCTTTTTGTTATCAGCAAAAGAATAATAATGTTAGAGAAAATAGAGATAAGGTGATCGATATTAATTCAACATTAAAACTCAATTGAATATAAATATTAAATTTCAATAAAAAATCATAAATACTTTAATTTACACATATTCCACTTTAGAATGATATGAATGATTTCATCAAATAAAACCATATAGTTGTGTCTATTTGTGGTATATTTATTTCAGGAAATTTGAATATCTACTAACCATGCATAACCGTTAGGACTTTTAAATGAGATTAGTAGTATTCACAATTTTTATTTTTATTTTAAAAATGAGTTCAAGTATCTTCTAACCATGCATAACCGTGAGGACTTTTAAATGTGATTAGAATCAACTTGTCTATTTAATCAATTAATTTTGATATGCGTTCCATACATGCATGACCGTGAGGACTTTTAAATGAGCATGAAAGCACATAATCAAAAATCCAAGTAATTCACCCATGCATAACCGTGAGGACTTTTAAATGAGAGCGAATACTTTGGATATTTATTTTTTATTGATAAAAATATAATATATTGAAGCACAAATGATTTCCCGTTTAAAATACCACATATTGACCTACTATATTGGATTTTGATGAGGATGGTCGATAGAAAAAAAATGATAGAAATAGAGATGGTCATGGAATATTTATCAACAAAAAGTTTTTATAACTCTTGTTTAAGTTTCTAAAGAAATTTTCTAATTATACTTTCTCAAGTCATAATATATGATTAATATCAACACTCATCTTATTTTCAATCACTATATATCTTTTCAGATAATTAGTAGGGAGTCAGATTAGTCGAAGTAATCATTTAAAATCAAATTCAAAAATAATTATAAATCAAATTTTCCTAAATAACTAATCTGATACAAGGTCAACAGAGATAGTTTTCTAGAAGGGGTTTTTAAGAAAAATTTCTGCTAAAAATTATTTCAAGTGAAAAATATATAGATGTTTTCTTTGAAAAACGATGCAGCAAATGAATGTTTCAAAGATTAATCACGTTCCACTAGTAATTTTTCTATCAACTATATTACCAGTGTAATCTGCATCTGAATTTAAATTTCAGTCAATATTCACTCGTTGGATGTCAAAGACCAGATTGTGAAATTTCAACAAACTATCTCAGAATGAAATTTGAAATGAAGCCATGTTAACACTCATACAAATATCATAGTGTTAATTTCAGAAACCGTAGGATAAGCAGTTATATTCATGAGTAATCAACAGTCAATCAACATCATAATTATTTCAAAAACAATTTCTTGAAGTTTCAACAATTTCTTAAAATCCCTTTTAACAGCTTTCACATGAAATTTGAAATCGTGCAAATTTACAAGCAGTGACCAAAATGTTAAAACAAATATATCTACGTGTAGCATGGGTAATCAAAGATCAATAAAATACCATTATTTGACCGAACAAAATTATATGGATTAGTTCAAAGATGAAAATCTGATTGGTCATCATTTAAGCACAAATCAAAGTCATAGATAAGAACAAGTCATGTAAAATCATATCAAGTAAGTTAGAATCATTTCACATAACTGGCTGATTTAATTCAGATTATGGTGCAGATTATCACATTTAATATATCGTTCAAAACAAATTTACCTGTTTTACCTTTACGATAATTTTTCGTCGTTGTCCATTGTGATTCTGTCACCTTTGTACTAGGCTAAGGAACTTTTCTTTGTCACCCATTGTGTTCTTGGAATAGCCAGAATCCAAGTTAACACTAATGTTGTTTCTTAGCCTGCCACCACAACTACACGATGAAAGATTTTTGTGACCTATTTGTTTTTATAGGTCCATGGTTGTTAGTGGCAGAATATTTATAAAAACAATTTTGTGAAGACCCAAAACTATTTATAATTGTTCCCTTCGGCACCCAAATTTGTTTAACTTTGAGAGATTTTATATTTGTGCCTTTTGGAACCCAAACTTATTTTGTCCTTTCATTTTTGTTCCAATAGACATGAAATTTGTTTGTAGAATTCCTAGGAGCCCAAACTTGTATAAATTTTGTGTTCTTGTTCCTATGACTACAATTTTCAACACGATGTCCAATTATTTCACATTTAGCAAAGACACTCTTATTTTTTGCATTTTCATCAACTTGTGTTTTCTCAAAGCCTAGTCCTTTTCTGTTGTTAGCAAAAATTTGATTTCCCAATAACATTTTGAAAGATTTTTCTCCTTTTGAAAAGTTATTCAGAGATTTCTCAAGATTTTGGACTTTGGTTTTTAATGTTGTGTTTTCAGTTACAAGTGAGGTGCATCTATTTATAAAATCCTTTTTCCTAGTGTCAATTTTTTCCTTAAGACTCAAGTTTTCTTTTTCAAGATTCTCAAAGCTATTCTTAAGTCTTGATAATTATGAATCTAAAGTTTTACATTTTTTACAGTCTAGGTTTTGAATATTTTCAAGCTCAGTTTCTAACCCAGAATTTTCATGGGCGAGTTTCCTCCTTTCAAATTTCGGTTTTTCAATTTTTGATTCAAGACTATCAATTGTTTTAGTAAGATCTAAGCACGTAAAAACAAGATCTCTATAGGAATACTCACCTGCCTCACTAGATTCCTCAGAGCTTGCTTCTGATTCTGAGCTGCTATCCGAAACTTCCTCTCCTTCTTCATCATCCCAAGTCGCTGCAAAGGCCATCTTCTTCTTTTTCTTTCCTTTGTTGTTTTTGAGAAGTGGGCATTCTTGTTTGAAGTGGCCAGACTTGTTGCAGTTATAACACGTCAGTTCATTATCGGAATTGTCAGAATCTTTTGACCTATTACCCTTTGTTTTCTTCTTGCGTGGCTTGAATCTTGACCATTTTCTAAGATTATTGACACCCATTGCAAGCTCTTCAATTGGATCTTCTCATTCTTCATCGCTCTCTTATTTTCTCTTTAAGGCAATCATCTTCTTCTTTGGTTCAGAGTTGTTGCGTTCTTCCTTTGCTTTTAGCTCAAGCTCATATGTCATCAAGTTACCAATCAACTCCTCCATGCTTAGTTTACTCAGATCTTTCGATTCTTGTATTGCCGTGACTTTTGCCTCAAATTTTATTGGTAAAACTCGTAGCACCTTTCTCACAAGCTCTACCTCAGTGAAGACCTTCCCAAGCGCTCTAGCATTGTACACCAAAGTTGAAAAACGTCCAAACATATCCTTTATGCTCTCGCCTTTGTCCATCACAAAGTTTTCGTATTCATTACTGAATAGGGCTAGACGGGAATCCTTGACTTGAGAAGTTCCTTCGTGTGTTACCTCCAAAGTGTGCCAAATTTCCTGTGCTGTTGTACAATGAGAAATTCTATTAAATACATTTTTATCAAGAGCACAGATCAAAGCGTTCATTGCTTTGGCATTTGTAGTTTTTAATTTCTTATCGTTAGCATCTCACCTATCCTTAGGTTTAGGAATCTCGGTACCACCAACAGTTATAGTGGGAGGTTTATAACCAGTTTCAATAATATCCCAAACATCATAATCAACAGAACTAAGATAAATACCCATCCTAACTTTCCAATAAGCATAATCATTCCCATTAAACATGGGTGGCCTAGCAATAGATTACCCCTCAGAAAAAGCATTATTTGGTAGATTCAAGACTCTAGAGTTAAAGAAAAATACCGGGCTCTAATACCACTTGTAGGATCTAGATTAACCCTAGAGGGGGGGTGAATAGGGTTATAGCAAATTTTCTCGAATTAAACACAGAAACAAACTACAGAAATAAATATACTGAAAAAGTAAATCACA
Source organism: Allium cepa (assembly GCA_030765085.1). Taxonomy (NCBI): domain Eukaryota; kingdom Viridiplantae; phylum Streptophyta; class Magnoliopsida; order Asparagales; family Amaryllidaceae; genus Allium; species Allium cepa. The sequence goes on from CM060940.1 coordinate 609,054,165, forward strand.
CACAAAATTTACCCAGCTTCGGCAACCCCTGCCTATTGCTGCATTCCCATATTTCTATTAGAATTAAACAGTCTCACGCTTACAAACACTCTGACAAACTCGCAAACCCTTGCTCCCACTCACAAACACTCTAATAGACTCGCAACCCCTGCTCCCGCCTATAGAGTTTCGCAAACTCGCAAACTCTGCTCCCGCTTGTAGAGTTTTGCAAACTCGCAACCCCTGCTCACCGAACTAATTCTAACTAGACAATCTGACACAACCTAAATCCTAGGCGGTGATTTACCAAGGTTTAATTCAAAAGTTACAACCTTAAAAGAGAATTTAAAAAACAAACTTAAAAACAATTTTCAAACTATAAAACCCTAATAATAAAAACAAGCCCAATCATAAAACAATGCCGGTCCAAATTAAAAAAAGAGATTTTTATCCCCTTTTCTTTTAACTCTTCGGCTCGTTCCTTTTTCCTGTGCTCTTGATAATGGCGGCCGTTGTTCTTCTCGTTCCTCCTGATTAAAATTAGGGCTTTCTTCCTTGCGCTCTTTGTTCCAAATTAGGGCTTTTGCGAAGCTCCGATACTAATTCGATCGTTGTTGGTTGTGCGCGATTTAGCCTGGCTCGATCGATTTCGTGTTGCTTTCTTCGGTTGCTTCGATGAGTTCGATTATTGCTTCGGTAAGAATTTTTGCTCTGATGCTTTTTGATTTTTGTATTCGAACTCTTATCTCTTGCCGATGATGTTGAATGGTTTATATAGGGTTTAATGCCCTGAATTTTCATTCGTATTTCATATACGACTTCGTTAGATAATTTATTTGAAACTGTCAATTGCTTTATCTCGGCCATATGATTTTGATTGAATGTTGAGATTTATCTCTGACTAATTCATAATCGTATGCCCTTGATTCCTTGGTTGACACGGTAAAGAACTCTGACTTGGTTCGATTTCTTCATTGCCAAGGCTATCACGACACTGTTTGATTTCGTTCTTGTTGTACTCGGCTTTGACTTGATTTTTAAAATACTGCTGTTACATTTGTACTTGAGCATACTTGATTTTGTTCCTCGGTTTTGAATCTGTTCATTCACGGCTTAAGTAAACTCAGGCATGTATTGTGTTGGGCTGCTTCATTATGTACTTGATGCTTGTTTAAATGCTTGTATCATCACTGTAACACATGTTACTGTCTACCTGAGTTTGCTTCTTTGGTTGTATATTTGGTCGTTAGATTATGTGCACTGATATCTGTTGCTTGTAGTTTGGTTCTGGCCATTATTTGTTTTAGTGCAGATTCATGTATGAGTCTGGTCATTGCATTGTCCATGTCATGCTGTTCATGTGTCGTTTGCAGTTTGACATTCATGTGCACCTGATATTCACTGGTTCTAGTGGCATTTGATTTTGCACTACTTACATATCCACATATACTTGCTGTATCACCATATGTACACATGTTCATCAATGCATGCTTTGTACTTCATTTAGGGTTGTAGCCTTGGTCTGTTCTTAACTTTACTTGTGCATCACTGTCTGGTTCATCTTGTAGTATTTTGTATTTATTTTGATCCATGGTTTCTGTATGTCGAACTTGCTTGCTTTCATGTTTGATCACTGAGACTTTGTCATGTTGCATACTCACTCTGGTATACTTCACATACACAGCTTTTAACTTAAGTTGCATTTCTTGATTCCAGTTGTACTTGTCTTTATTCTGATCATGTTGGCACTGAGTTACTGTCTTGGTTCAGTTTGCAAATAGTTTTGTTCATTTGTGACTTGATTAGTACTGGTCTTGTCTATATTGGACTAGTCGACACTTGATTCTTGAGTTTTGGCCATTTGCACCTGTGTTGAATCCAGTTTCACAGCTCGAGTTTGACCTTGTGCTGAAGTTGATATTTTATTTATGTTGCACGTGAGTTGAACCTGGCTTTTCATTTGGGTTTGACCTGTGCTCACCTGTCCCTGTAGCATTATCAAGTGTATATCGATGTGCACGGTCTTGTGGCATGTACAGTGATACATTGTGCATGTCACACTGTTCGTGTGTGATGAATTCAAATGTGAATGATGACGAACAACCCAAATAACCGAGGCAAATAATATTTTCAAAAATCATATTTCATTTTACATTGAAAAAAGATTTCCTTTTCAATTTTACTGCGTTAGTGAATATTTTTGCAGATTGCTCAGATGCTGGATTCAAACTGGAATGCAGTTGAAGACAAAATACGAGTGTGAGTGATATGTAGTGAGGTTATTAATGTAAATTGAATTGTGATGTAACTTAATTTGTATCAAAGTTGTATAGTGAATAGTGAGAGCTTGAATTTGTACTATTAAAATTGTAATAAATATTTGTTTGAATAAAATTTCTGTTTGAATTCAAGTTCTGTGTTATTTAATTTATTCAACAAATATTTATTTAATCTGTGAAAATAAAATAGTATATTAACAAATAGATTTAAACGAATGTATATATGTTTATTATCATCAAACAAAAATCATATAAGCGCATATTCAACAGGTTGTAAGGTTGGTAAAAGTTCAATAGAGCGGGGATGTCAATGATTGCACATGAGAAACAGAAAATAGAATGAGAAAAGCATATTCCAAGTTTAGGAATGATGTATAGATTTATCTATCATTTGAGTGTACTCGCCGCATGTGGTGTAATCACTTATTGTATATATTCCGCCTTGTTGAATATATATTTCCTTTTGAGCTATTTTCTTCATATCGAATTTCGAGAACCAAATTCTTTTAAGTATGGGAGAATGCAACGACCCAAAATTTAACTACTTTAAAATATACTATTTAAAGTGATTTTAAATATAAATTTGGTTAGGTTATATGATTCAAACAATATTAGATCAGATTTGGAAAGAGTAGCGTACACGAAAATAGTAACATTTGCTTATATCAACAAAAGTGACCAAATCCTAATTTTAGAAAAGCAAGTTTAAATGGTTTAATAAATTGTTCTACTTTATTTATGAGTGTTTATATTTTTAAATGACATTATCAAAATTTATTTTTAAATTTGGTTTACATAAATAAATAGTTTGACTAAAACGTCAAAATGTGACCTTTATAACATTTTGTCAAAAATCAACATTTTATCGATTAAATATTGTCGTAATGTTGTTGCACCTTTATGTACACAATTTAATAAATATGTTGACATATGAAGGTAGTTAACAATTAACTAAACAATATTACTTTTAATAATCACACTTAGAAAATTCTAGAAAGTAGTTGGCAAAATTAAACTAAAAGAGACAAAACACATGTCACATCACATATGACATAAAGTAAAGTAATCATTCTTATTCTTTACTGAAATCTTAAGTGTTTGAATTTTAAAAGTGTGATGTGATCTGGATGGTAAGTGTTGAATTTAATAAGCTTACATAATTCTTAAGGAAGGTTGTTTAAGAAAAAACACAAATCTATGTTTTAATCTCAAATATTTTCTATGAACACTGATCCTCTTCTTCTTCTTCACTTTTATACCATTTATTCTCTACTTTATCAAGCTCTCTTACATCCTTTAATGGCTTCTTTCTATATTTAAACAATGCCAAAATATTTTAAAAAAAACAAAAAAAATATCAACAAAACTCTATCTGAACCACTTCAAACTCCTCCTCTTCCATTCTATTGCTCTTGCTCCCCTCCTCTATTTGGCTGAGCACATTTTTCCTTTCAAGCATGGTCATGGCCTCCTAAGGCAAGTACGAGGAAGTTTAGAAAGTTCTATGATCTTAAAGCAAAGTTTAGCAAAGTTAGCAAAGTTAGAAAAGTTTAAAACTAGTATGAAGGCGACAAAAGGTGAAAGCTCTAAATTGTTAAGTAGAAAATGTTTATATGATGTTTTGCAAATTATAAATGTTGTTCAGATGTTAATAATGATGTTTTATAAGTGTTTGAAAAAGAAAGCAACCACTTTAAGTCATTTGCAAAAGTTAGTAAACAAATATGTACATAAATGACAATTATGTGACATTGTAATAAGAAGTCGTCAAATTGGTTTGCAAGTTAATATGACATGTTAGAATATGTTAAAATGGTTATAAACTTTGTTTTGGACGTGTATTAATTGTATATTGAAAATATATGTTGAAACAAATCACAGATTTACACGACGTAAAATCACATGGAAATCACTTTCCAAAAGAAATTAAATGTAATATGGAATCATTTATACCTTTTAAAAATGTTTGAATATGCTTTAGAAATGATTCCTACATTTTTAAACTTGTCTCGGAAAATTTTGGACATGAATCTCAAAATACGCCTAAAATTTGACGCGTCGTGTAACAGTAGTTCGTGTTCCGCCTCAAAAGTTCAAATGAACATACGAAGTGGAATATAGTTTGGAATTTTTCGAAGTAAGAATTTTCCGAATTTTTATATCTGTATCTTTCATATAAAAAAGAAAATCAAGATTTCGTCTTGTACATTTTGAAATGTGGCGAAATCAATTTTCAGGAAAAATCCAGTTTTTGCGCTAAATGACCAAAGTTGAAAACTGATAAAATAATCGGTTTAAAAATATGAAATAAATTCTAAAAATATTTTAAAATGTTTAAAAGTTATTTTAGTTGAAAAGATAGTTTTCAGAATGATATAATAGTCGTTTTGAAGAATATAGCTTTTAAAGCACTTTTTATAACACTATTGCAAAACTTTTTGCAACGCTTTTCAATAACTTTTTATTTCAAAGATGGTTAAACAAATAGTTAAGTGATTTAAAAAGGAAAAATGAGTATGTGGAAATGACTAATACATTTGTCCCGCCTATAAGATCCAAAATTGAAAATAAAGTGTGTAACTAACGTTAAAGATGGAGCAACCAGTGCCCTAAACTTTCCTGGCCTCAGTTTTCTCTTTTAGGCACGGGGTGGAACATATCGAAAGGAAAGCGCAGACGCTTAACTCAGATTTGATAGAAATAATCATCTTATACTAATTATTAAAATGCGAAGAGGAAATTGTCCTATTCATGGAATTTAAAAGGTGATCTCACCGTTATTCCACCCGTAGCACTTGTTGAATATGAAAGTTCATTTTGGATAAAAGTAGAATGATTTCTATAATCCTATTTCCTCAAAAGATACTCTTTAAAATTGATTTGAGAAATATTCAAAAAGAGGTTTGAATGATTCCCTAGTCACTAAAAGAATATTTTGAAAATATATATCTTTCGAAGATATTTTTTTAAGGGAAAATGAATGAATCGAAAAACAATCACCTAATTACATCCTTTTTATCGATGATTGGATTTCGAAGGAACCGAGTATCGGATTTGGGTGATTCCTATTTGAAAACCACTTTGAACCCATTTACGTGTTCGAAGATTGAAGATGTTTGAAGACAGAGATATTGAGACGAATAATAATGAAGGACTACTTTTTTGATTGATTGGGGATAAACTCCCGATTCACTATATTATCAAACTGGTCTCTTTGTTATGAAAAATATCAAAACCACAAGGACTTCTCGCCTAGTAATGACCGAGGAAAGCACCTTCGGTTTTCTTCGGTCCTAGAACGTACTTGTATGGATGAATGTTTGACCTTTCCCTCTAAATCATAATGAGTGGTCTCTATAGATGTATATCAGTCGGTGGTGGAGAAGACACTTTCTCTTAGCTTAACACCCTTTCTCGAGACATACGATCTCAGGAAGTTATACGTTTGTAGAAATCAGTCGTGTGAATGTAGAATGGCAATGTGGCATTAAAAGTGAAAGAAGATTTGCTATGTGAAAAGGTAATCGTAGCCTCAAGCCTCATCAAATGGAAATGACCGAAGCAGGGTTAGATGCAGCAAGGCTAAGTGGGTCATTCCCAATTAGGGTATGATCATTCCCTTCTAGATATATTTCTTTCCGCTATGATGTTCAGGATGTAAATTAATGTGGATGTATGCAAAGAGAGCTCTCGGATAAAGGTCGATAACGACCGGGGGATGACATATTCGGTACTATCTAGTTACAGAGTAGGCTGATCTTGTGTTGGTAGAAGGCAGATGTTCTGTGCCTTGGGACATCCATCTAGAGGTGTACCCATCGAAAGGTAGTCCCTTCACCTAGTCATTTGTATGGAAATCCATTCTCCAATAAGAACTTGCGGTTTTATTGATAGGACCTAGTATGCTGGAATTTAATAATGGTAACGATTTCGGATAAGATTAGTAAGTTTATTTGCAAGTGTTTTCAAAGAAAATCATTAAAAATAATATCCCCAAATTTTATTAATAAAGAGTTTTGGTTATCATAAGGTAAAAACCTGTTCCGTGTTTATGTATAGCGTGGTCTTATGAAATACCTTTTCGCTTTCAAAAGATCGTACTTTGAGTTCTTACACCAGTCCCATGACTGACCCGGTGTTTTTTTCCTTTAAACTCTAGGTGCCCTATTTTTCAGGCAGTCGTGTAGTTAGGATATCTTAGGAGCATTTTAGAGCATTTTGGGGAGTATTTTGGAGAAGCCTTTTGGAGTTATGAAGCTAAAGTACATTATGTTGATATCTACTCATTTTCCGCTGTGTTATGTAGTATGTATTTTTTAGCATATGTACGGATAGATAGTTATAAATATCCCGCTAGATTTGTATTTGACTCTGATCATTTATCTATAATTAAATTGTTGAATGCGATGTAAGATTCTATTATTGTGTTATCTTCTATCTTTATTTTCGTTTACACCTTTGATAATCTGCCTCCCCGACACTTGGATTTACGACACAAGAATACCGTGGATGTATTAGTGTTGATTTTTGGGGGTCGAGGAGATAGGTTGTCATAGGTTTGTACATTTTAAACTGGTTGACATGTTTCTTTGCACTAGACCATATTTTATCAGCACGTCATGTTTGGTTTGGACTTCACAACTTTACTTTATCTGGTGATAGCCGCATGTTTTTATTGCTAGCACCTGTGTTGAATCCAGCCTTGGCTCGGGTTTGACTTTCTACTCACTTGTACCTATAATTTTACCAAGTGTATATCAGTGTGCACAGCTTTGTGGCATATACAATGGTACACTGTGCATGTCACAAGTTATTCCTGTGTATGAATTCAAAATAGATGACGATGAACAACCCAAATAACTGAGGCAAATAAAATTTTCGAAATACACATTTTATTTTACACTGCAAAATATATTTTTTCAATTTTACTGCATTAGTGTTTATTTTGCAAATAACTCTGATACAGGATACAAATTGGAATAGAAGTTGAAGATAAAATATGAGTGAATGAGTGATATGCAGTGAATTAAACATTGTAAATTGAAATTTGTGATGTAATCGAAATTGTAATGTAATTGAAATTGTTTATATATAGTGAGAGTTCAAATTTGTACTATTCAAAATTGTAATAAATATTTGTTTGAATAAAATATTTGTTTGAATTTAAATTATGTTTTATTTATTTTATTTAAAAATATTTATTTAATTATGTGAAAAATAAAATAGTACATTAACAAATACATATAATTGAATATATATATATATGTTTATTATCATCAAACAAAAGTCATATACTAGCATATTCAACAGCAAGCTCATCCTTGGAGTTGCTTCTTATCATATTTACCATCCATGTATTTATCTATCTTATCTTGTTAGTATATTTCATTTCCTGCATCAAATTTGGAGTGATTTTTTCTGTGTACCCTGCATTGGACCACGTATTGATTTTCTAAGACTATAATTTGGATATTTTCTGAGATGGATATTTTTCTTTAATATTATCTATGATACCTTTTTATTCCTTTCGCTGTGAGTTCTAAAAGTGTATATATATCTTAGATTATATCTGTATATATTGGCCTCTGTAATGTTAAATGAAACACCAACAGTCCATGTTTCTCCACACGAAACTGTCCGAAAGTCATCCTAGGCTGTGGGTTGGTGTGTCGAGAGGTATGGGTTGTCATAATAATTATAGAGTTTACACTTTTTCGCAGAATTGATTCAGTTCTTCTCTTTTATTTCCCCCGTCTTCGATTTTTTTTATATGTCTATAATATTTTTGTATAATTTTTGGAAATAGTGAAGGGAAAATGGCAGAGCGCCACTACTCCGTTTAGAAAGTATGAGAAGAAAAGTGAGGGGATAGGCCTATATTTGTAGGCACTCAAATCATTTCTAATGTTCGATTATATTTTATTAACTACTAATAATCTGGGTCGTTTGGCCAAGTTTCAGGGTGCATCAACCTTAGATTGACCGGCCGACCGATGGTAGGCGGCTTTCTACCACTAAGTGTCGAACGACCATGCTTTGGTATCGACCAGTAGGGTCCATGCATCAACTGTTATTTATTTCCTTATTCCATTTAATTATTTCCGATCCAAAAGCTTCAAACGCTTATAACATCTTTGTTTGAATTCCGATCGCAAAACTTTACTTATGAAAATTGCCCAAAAAATTGTCACGAACATAATGGTGCTATTCTTATAGCCAAATTCTGATACTTTATCTAATTGAATTGTAATGACCCACCATTTTGACTATTCAAATCGACAATAAATCCACACATGCCGGGCTTGAATAATTCAAAATAGTAGATTGTAATATAATTTGGAGCAAACAAAACAAATCACAGAACCATAGATACAGATAAATCAGAATAACTCGCAGCAGAAATAAAAATAACCATAGTAGTTCATGAAGCTACAACAATACAGAGTCACAAAACAAGTACAAAATTCAGAGTCTGAAAAGTAAATACAACAGAAATTCCAGATACATAAAGGTCCACTAATACATAAGATGAATAGAAATACTGGATGAAAATAGATAACAACTAGATAGATGGATAATCTCTAGAAAATCCTCTAGCTCCAGAAGGTGCAATCCAAAGCTGATACTCAGGCTGACCCGAGCGTAAATCAAAACAAAAAACACTCGGGTCAGGACATACATACTTATACAATGTAAACCAACTCAAGTGAACTATAATATAATTGCACAAGTAACTTAAAGGATGCTTGGGACCGTCCATCCTTTAACGATACGTTAAACTATCTACTATGTAGTAATATACGCTATTATAGTAATGTCTAAAGTAAAGTAAAATATATTTAAAAATAGCATTAAGGAGTTGCCCAATATTCCTCTTAACAAAATTTATATATTCCTATAGTCTATACAGTACCGTATTCTCCCCTGTACTGGGCGTCGTCAGAAGGCACTCCATAGGTATGGTACAAAACAAAATTGTACAAGGCGCACTAGGGTAGGCGACATGGCACAACTGGGCAATGCCAGGGTAGATATACCAATTGCACTTCTGGACCGGTGGTAACACATAGCAGCTACTACCGCCCACCACATGCCACACTCCCAAAATCAAAGGTACCAATCAATCGCAAAATAATAGAATGGCATACGAAGAAGTGTGTCCGATAAGAGGAGCGACCTTATTAGCCCGTCGATTGCTCCTATTTTATCCACCTTATGCCAACTCATGGGAGTCAGGTCCACGTTCATACCTCAAAGTACGTTGCCACCATCCTACTTCATTCTGGAATCTCCACCGTGTGCACGATTGTTGAAGTGGTTTTCGGAGTTGGCAGAGAGTATGACAACTTCAGATCCCGGTCTGTTTAACAACCAAACATTATTATTACCCGTGGTTATAATTTCAAAAATGGTTTATATTTCAAATCAAAACATATTCATTTAAACCATTTAAATTCAATGTCAATATCTTTCAAAAATATATATTCATTTCCAAGATTGTAGCATTCCTAAGTTCCAATCAATTATAACAATTTCAAGAAAAAACACATTGTATCGTAGCAACAGTAGCACTTAGAAAACGTTATTATAGATATAGTAGTATTTCAGAAATATGGTCTTTCAGAAACAGCAGCACTTAGAAAATGCTACTATAAATATAATGGTATTTCAGAAAAACAGTTTATTTCAGAAGATGTAGCGCTTAAAAAATGCTACTGTAAATATAATGGTATTTCAGAAAACAGTTCATTTCAGAAACTGCAACACTTAAAAAATGCTACTGTAAATATAATGGCATTTCAGAAAAACAGTTCATTTCAGAAACTGCAGTACTTAAAAAATGCTACTGTAATTATAATGGTATTTCAGACAAACAGTATATTTTCAGAAACAGCAACACTTAGAAAATGCTGCCTTAAAACCACAGCATTTTCAGAAACAGCATTTTTAACTTATAAAACATCTCATGTTTCAAAAATATTTATTCGGATATCATTTAACTTATGATTAAATCAAATAAAATTTTATAAATAAAATATCTAAATTAACTATAATTCATTTATTAAGTCAAAAGTACATTATTTTCTTAACTTTTTAACTTAACAAATAACTTAACACTTTATTTTAAAATACCCATTTCAAAAATAAAATATTCTTATTGCTAAGTTAAGCATAGAATTTCCACTTGAAAACCAAATTTTCAATTATCAAGTTAAGTCATATTTTAAATTACATTTTAACCCATTTATTTACTTATACATTTTTAACTTATAGAAAATCACTATAACATTTATTTAAATAATTTAAATCCAATTTAAGTTAAAATTTCATATTTCAAATTTCAAAAATACTTAATAATTTTCAGAAAATATTTAAAATTAACCACGGGTCTGTATATAATTTTCTAGCCTAGATCAAGTGATACTGATATGTATCATTTCAATACATAATTTAAAAATAAAAATCCGGGTTCTATCATTTCAAACCTGCAATCCCAAGTCAAATATAATAAAATGAAAATCGCTTGAGCCTATCATTTCAGCTCATAACAATTTTTCCCTATTCTAAAGTCCGTTTGGGCATGCATCATTTCAACCCATAGTGATTCTCTACTAATAGAGGACTTGCAGTGTGAGAAACAGGAAACACAATAAATAGTATAATATGGCATATCATATCAGGTGATGTAACAAATATATATCAGGTTATAACATCATGAAATATCATATCACATGCATATATAAATTACTATCATATCACCAACTACAATCCACATGCCATTGTTTCACAATCATATAAGTATGAATGTCGAGAATGATAAACTCACCTCTTAAAGCTGGAGATAAAAATTCAAGACACACAAACAAACTTCAAAAAGCACGACAAAGCATGAATCAAATTCAAGTGGACGGAGAGCCAAAAATTGAGTCTTGTAAACAAACAAATACGAACATACTTAAGTATATAATTCAATACAAGAATATAAATTAGAAAAATGAACAGATATGAATCAATGAAGCAAATGTGACTTAACCACCAAAAGTGGGCTCGGCCACCTTCACACATGGCTAGACCATCGCCACAACATGGCTCGGCCATCATTGTTTGAGGCATCTAGTGTAACAATCCAGAATTTTCAACCTCGAAAATTCAACATTAATACGTTTACTGTAGAACTGTCAAGCATCCGAACGCCGAAAATCCCAGATTGTTAGGGTAAAGAAGAACAGAGATAGAAGAAGAAACAGAATCAAATCATAGATTCACACATTCGCAGCGGAAAAATATAATATCAAATAATAGCAGTTATACAAAGGAAAACTGTATCAGTTAAATTACATTTAATACATCAGAGTTACAGCCATTACATAGAACTGGACAGTTAAAATTAACTTGTCCTAGAAATACAAACAATAATATACACAGCAGAATACTCCATACGTTCCTGCCATCCAACTCGCCTCCTGAGCTCTAGAACGTCCTTACCTGAAAATCTGTAATACTCGATCTGACCGATCATTACATCAATGTAACACCTGGGTCAGGCTGGAAACCAGCGTGAGTAAACCCATATAATTTGAGATACTAAGATATAAAACTTATTTAAAACCCGGGGTAACTCGTACCTCACAGCGAGGTCTTAACTTGCCATAGTCCAATACACATCTTACAATCATACCTAAGTGTCATTGCTCAGATTAAATGACCAAGTTTACATTATTTATTCCATCCCAGCCCATTTATTCCAGACTCAAATCCATAAAGAATTATTGTAGATTACAAATCGAAGTGGTTTCGGGTATGTACTGATGCCCGACCATGGTCTCTTCGAATCCAATATCATCTTAAAAACAAAACAGCTTAAGTTTAAACAATTCCATTTATATCCAGAATTACATATTTATATAGCCATTTATCTCAGATAGACAACCATATTATCACAGTTCAGTCCAACATATCATATCACATAGCATCATAAATTTCTTATCCGAGATATCAAATAATCCAAGGCATACAATATCATTCAATTATCCATAATCAAGATAAATTAGTCACACCATTTCTAATTAATTTAATTTAAATAAATTAAATTAATTAATTCAATCACCCTTTTATAAATCCTGCTTACTTAATCATTAATTTATTACAAAAAAATTAATTAATCATCCTTTAATTATTATCTAAATTTAATCATCCATGATTAATTTTTCTTTAATTACATTAAGTAATTAGCCTTAATTGATTACACAAATTAATTATCCTCAAACCAATCACATTAATTAACCTTTAATTACTGTCTTAATTAAATGTTTATAATTAATTTCATTAACCCTCAATTAATTACATTAATTAATTATTCTATAATCACTTTCTTTGATTGGTTATCCTTTAATTAATCTCATTCATCAATTAACTAACCTTTGATTAATTACCTTAATTAATAAATCCTTTAATTAAGTACACTAAGTAATTAATTCTTAATTACTTCCATTAAGTAATTATTCCTAATTACTTCATTATGTAATTGTTATAGATTACTTACACTAAATAATTATACTTTATCACTCTTGTTAAATAATTGTTCTTAGTTACTTTTATCAATTAACCATCCTTTAGTTAATTAATACTTTAATTAATTACATTCATTTATTATCCTCTAATTACTTTAAGTAATTATACTTTAATCAATTACATCATTTGAAATCTTCTTGATTAGTTTAAATTTAATACCACATACCTACTACTTCTTAATTTCATCATTTATTATATTTGAAATCAACTAGAGATTTAATTAGATAATTCACCCAAAATTTAGTTATTCAAATCCAAACCAATTTATCTTAACAACAATCAACTAAAATAATTAAGTCTTGTTTAATAATGCTTGGAACTTGTTACAAAATTTTAATTTTTGCTCTGGAACTTTGAAAAAATTTGATGCTTTAAGACTTGAATTTTCCAGCCCTAAAATCTGGTACTACAAATTTACTTGCGTATCAATTTACCCGGTAATTAAATAACCCGAGCCACAAATCAAAGTTTTTGAGTCAAAACTCGAGCTAGCAACACATCTTTCTCAAGCAAAACAGAAACCACATGCGAGCAAAACTGCTCATCTTAGCTTTGAGACAAACCACAAAAATCTTCGAGACAAACCTGAGCATCGTCCTCCTTCTACCCCGATGCCAATCGACACAGCACACAACTGATACGCTGGAACCCTCGTGCTTGTGTACGTGCCACCGTCGTTATTCCGATCATCATCACCTTCGCGGTGAGTCGACCCTGACCTCCCTACACGATAACGATCATCAAAACTTCGAGTCGAACACAAAATAGAGATCGAGCCGGAGTGAACCCAAAAATGGAACGACCCATCGTCCAAAACATCACCTCACCACCACCTTACGCCACTAGAACCGTCACCACTCCGACCATCGCCTCGCCATAGGCCCATTTACCAAATCCCCCTCATGCGATTAAATCCGAAGCATCCACGACTCCATAATAGCCCTGATTTCAACGTCGGCGCCACCAAGCTCCCAAACCCTACAATCACCCCACCACGCCACCACGGCGAGTGATAACACCTCCGACTATTTTTTCCACAACCATTTATCTACGATCCACTTTTGTCCAAGACCCCGAGTCTACAGACTGTTGTGATCGCCAAAAAAGGATGTTTACCCAATTTTCAATCAACTCACAAAATCACGACACTCACAACATTAAAAATCATGAAACTATTGTCAAAAATCATTATTTTCAATAACAATTCAGATTACAAACTTGAATCCAAAAATCATTTAATTCGAAATTTCGATATGATTTGAATCTTACTGTTCTTCTCCTCTCTGTTAAATAGCTACTGATTTAGCTTAACGTTATTTTTAAAATTGATAACAGGGTATAACAATCAAGTTTTTTTTATACATCATGTCCTAAAGAAGATCAGGGAAAGAGAACATGATTTTTTTTCAAATCTTAAACCCTGAACAACAAGAACAGAACAAATGTTCTGTAAACAAACATATTCATCCATTCTATTCATATATATATATATATATATATATATATATATATATATATATAAAATTCATATTAAACCATCATATTAGCATTTATCATACTTCACTTCAAATTTGCTACATGCAACAAGATTTATAAAATAGATTTGAAGTTTGTTCACTCACCTGTTTTGCCGAGCAAAGAGAAAACCAGAGAACAAGCCTTTGAAAAAAATTGAATTCTGCACTGGCTTCTTATTTGAACTTGAAAAGGCAGCTTGGATTTTGAACTTGATTAGGTTGAGTTGATTTCTTGCTTGTATATTTAGTTGAGCTTTGATTTGCATGAAGCTTGTTCTTGAATTTGGATGGAGATGCTTTTGGTTTTGATTTAATTTCTTGTCAGGCTTTGATTTTGTTTCAGGCTATTTTTCTCTGGTTTATATATTTTTGTTTGATCTGGTTTTGAATTTTAGTATATAGGCTTTTGTTTTGAAAAGAGAAGGTGTAAGAAGATGATAGAGAGGAGAGTAAAGATATTATATAATCTCATTTTCTTTTTATTTGTTTTTTAAAAATAATTGAAATAGATGGCACTTGTTCAAATTTATAATCCAATTGTTACACTTGTATATCCTTATGTTAAATGAATTTACCTTTGTTAATTGTGTATTAAAATCTTAACCCTTGTCATCATGCATTTTTAATTAATTTTTAAATGGTTTATTAACTTTTTATATTTAATTTCCTAATTAATAAATACTTTTCTTAATTTATATAAATAAAATCTTTTGAAGAAAAAAAATATAAAACCAATTATATTCTAAATAAAATCATATATAATATATTTTTTAAATCCAAAATATTTTAAGATATTTATCTTTTGAATTTCCAATTCAACTTCAAATTCAATTTAAAATCAAATTTAAAATTAACTCACATATATATATATATATATATATATATATATATATATATATATATATTAAACAAACACAAATTCAATTTTTAAATAATAATCCTATTTAAAATCTATTCGTATCTATATATATAAACAATCATTTTTATTTGTTTTTAAAAGAATAATTTGTAAATTTTGGGTAACTATATTAGGAGATTATCAAATAAATATTTATCCAAGTACAAATATTTATCATCAGATTTATTTATTCAACTTATAAATCAGTGTTTTTACTGATTCAATCTAGTTAATTATCAATTTACATATGCCAAAAAATTTGGGTTATCATATTCCTCCCCCATTTGAATCTTTTCATCCTCGAAAAGGAACGAAGCCAAAATTTATTCAATACTTAAAATCAGATAAATTATTCTTTGATAATTTTTAAAACACTTTTAAAATCTGTATAATATTACCAAATAGCCTTATAAAAATTCTTTTTATAACTCGATGTCTCAACCAGTCCATCCTTGTTCTCACAGAAATTCGGTCATACGTTGATCAGGCATAAGACTGAAATTCTATAAGTACTTAGCAGACCCATTTTCAACACCCAGTGAAAATACTTGGAAAAACATTTTCGAAAACTTTGTGAAAATATGGAAAACATTTTTGAAATAGAGGAAACATCTCTGGTGAGAATGCTCTAGAAATCATCACCCCCACCACGGTCGCAGTTAACTCGATGGTTATGTTGCCATCCTGGCAAAATCCATAGATAACTATAGGCACTCTGGCCCCTCGATTATGCCGTGGAACCCGCTACAGATTGCAGCTATATCTGAGGTTACGTTGCTATCACAGTAAAAACCCATATAACTCTAGGCATCAGCGCCCTCAAATTTTGCTGTCAAAAGAATGAAGCTTCCCATTCGACCATAGATGTAATATTCCTGGTTTTTAAGCCAAATTAATTTAGTGATTAATTTGATTTTTAAATTTAATTTTGAATTAATTGGCAATTTAATTTGAAATTTTCAGGAACAAGTGAAATAAGATGTGTTTGATTACGTAAAAATAGACATAAAAAGAATTTTGATTTAAAATTCAAGGATAAGTATCTTATAAATAAAAAATTGAATTTGTTAACTCCGTATTTTGGAAAATTAAAGCATATATGTATATAAGATTATTTATTTGTGTATAATTGATTTTCAATAAATTTTAAAATTTAAATAAGAATGAGTAGGAAAGTATGGTTTAAATTCAACATAATATTTACAAAAATTTTCAAAGTTAATCATTTTCAAAACATTAAAATAGATATTTATTTATTTAAAAGATTGGTAAATTGAGTTTAAAATTTAAATAAGATTTGTATATATCTAAATATAAACACATAATTCATGAATTAATGTACAAAACATAAAAACACAAATTCTAAATTAATTAAGAAAAAGGACTTGGAAATAATCTATAAATAAAATAAAGTAAAGGTCTAAACATAAATTTTCTTGTTTTAACAAGTGTAAAAAAAATTAAAAATATATTAAAACATTTGTATGCCATGAAACTAAAAATTTAACAAGTGTTAACATGAATGAAACAAGTGGAAAATCATTCTTTTTCTTTTTTTACTAAAACATGTAAACATGTATTAGAAATTAAGTAAAACCAGGCCACATTTTTTGTTCATCTAAAAAGTAAAACCAGAAAACTTGGAAACCAAAACTAAATCAAACTCAAAACTGATCCATGAAACAAATCAGAAAACAAAACAGAGAAGAAGATCGAAAGGAAATTAGATCAAAAACAAATCAAGTCTGGAAACAAGAAATTAATGCAAAGATCAAAGGAAAAAGAAAAACTTCAACCTGATTCAGATTGCGCAAGTTGCAAATCTGTAAACTAAAAGAAAAAGGCTTCGAAAAAATCTGCTCAAACTCAAAAGATCTGATGCAAACCAGAGAAAGATAAAAAAAATCAAAAGCCTGAAAAATCAAATCTGAAGCCATGATCAAACTCAATTCCAGTTCTCAAACTTCAAGCCTGGAAGCTATCAACCTATTAAGTCTTCAACAAACCTGAAGACAAGTGAAAATTAAAGAAGCAATGCTTTTAGCTCAGAAATTAAGCATTCCAGTTTCAACGTCAAATACATTTAAACTCAAGCCTATTCTCTGTCAAAATAATCTCCAGGTGAGAAAAACCTTACACCCATATATTTACTCTGGTTTTCATATGATCAATATTGGATATATGTTGCGTAATATGTTTGTATGGATGAAATATGCCTGCATGTATGGGTACTTTGTGTACATGTCTAGAAATAGATACATTTACTTCTGTTTTAGTTCCAAGTTTTTAAACCTGTTAGAAAACCAAAAATCTTCATCTCTAATCTATATTAGGCTTTGAAATCTAAACAAAAATTGGTTGTACGATCATGATTTAGGTCTTAAAATACTGTTAAGAAGAATTGAATTGAGTATTATCCGAAAATTTAAATATACAGTGAAAAATTAATAAACATGATAAATTTGAATCTCATAATTAATTGATTCATATACATCATCGGGTTTGACTTGAAAATTCATGATTTCTAAAACAAAATTCAAGATTTTTAATTCACTAAATCATGAGAAAATGTGAGATGAACAGAATCAAAATTTTCACCAACTCCGGCGATCGGTGAAGCATTGATTCTCGTGATTGAAGCTGTAGCTTAGTAGGAGGTCAAAGAGTTTAGGGAATTTGTTCGACGAAATTTTGGATCATCATAGATGGCGATCATGGTCGATCTAGGATTCAAACCCAAATTTTGGTTGTTCTTTTTCTTGAGGCAACTGTGTCGAAAATATGAAATCGTTCTGCACCGAGTCAGGTGGAAACGTAGCATGGATCGTTGATGAAGAGGTGGACGAGATAGCAAAGATTCTGTTGGTCTAGATGATCGATACGAGGTGATTTAGTTGATCGAAGCTGGGTTGCAGGTGGAGTCGAGCAACTCGATTTGGATTCCGATCAAATCGGACGATATATGGTGCTGGAGATGATCGGTGAGATTGTCGCCGTTGTGTCGATGACCTTGACGTTGGTTAGAGGTGATCTGATTACCTGTGCATGTGCACGAGGTGTCAGAGGTGACTGGGTTGTTTGGGTATGGGGAAGAATGGAGTTGCCCGAAGTCATACTCGAGAAATTTTGGATCAGGCTTGAGTTTACTATCGAGTCATTTCACTAGGAGATAGAGTTTTTTAAGTTTTCATAATAAAAACAGTGGTTTCGGGTTTACTCAAGAAAGGCTCGAGAAAATTTGTACTTTGCTTCGGGATGGACTCGAGTCATCTGGGGTTGAAGCAGAAACAGGTTTAAATTTTCAGACAAATCAAGTTTTAAATTTTAAATCAATTAAGTTTTGAATTATCTTCTTAAACAAATTTTCTTTTAAATGATAAGTATTGTATCTTTAGTTTGAAATTAGCTAAGGATTTTAAAATGAATTATTTCCATTAATCAAGTTTTAAGTGTTTAATACGTGTATACTTCCATTTGTTAAGATTATTTTAAATAAAATTTAATAGCCTAGTTAAAAGGTTAATTATGAAGATAAAATGTTTTATTAAGTGGCTTGAGAATATAAACAAATTTATTTGTTAATAATAAATTTATATAAAGGTTAAATTTTTAAAGTTAATTAATTATAAGTAATTGAGGGTAGTTAATTACTTAAGGAATTACTTGATAAAAATAATTAAGGATAATTGGTAATGATTAAAGGACAATTTACCAAGTGATCAAAGGATGATTACTTTAAAGAATAATTACTTAATCTAAGTAATTAAAGATTAATTAAGGATGATTAATATAAAATGAAGGATAATTAATCAAGGTATTAATTAAAGGTTAGTTACTTAATAATTAAGATTAATTAATGATTGGGGAATGAATTAAGATTAATTACTTGATTAAGGATTATTAATTACACGATTAAAAGTAATTAATTTTTGAATAACAGATAATTAATTAAGAAAATTAAATTGAGGATAAGTTATTAATTAAAGGTTAATTAATGAAAGTAATAAAGAGATGATTTATAAATTAAGGGGTTAATCAATTAATGAAATTAATTAAGGGTAATTAATTAAGGATAATTAATTAAAGGATATTTAAATAATTAAAGGTTAATTATTTAATGATTAAAGGTGGATTGATTTATTAATAAAGGTTAATTAATTTATTAATAAATGATTAAAGGTTAATTAATAATTAAGCTTTGTAATTAATTAAAGTTAATTAACCAGGATTAGTGATCAATTTAGTTTCAATTTATCAGATGATTAATTAACCTTACTTATGGATGTTTGAATTGTATTGAATGCTTGTATTGTTTGATATCCCTGATGTATAATGCTTTGTGACATGAATTGTTTTGTTTTGAGTTGTGAAGAATGTAATTTATATATCTATGATAAATTTATTATGTGAATCTGTGAATGAAGATAAGCATTATAGATTATACCACTTATCAATATTGATATGACTAAATCTGTGATGATTGATGTTGTTGCACTATTGTGTAAAACCCCTGACTACACCTTACACGTATAAATTTGGATTGCACGAGGAAATTGGTTAAGTCATAGATTTATGAAATGGTTTTAAAATTGAATTTTAATTCAAATGAATTTGGAAATGGAATTGGGTTAAATATGAAAAGCTTTTGAAAAGGAGTTTTAAAGATAAAAGTTATTTTGAATAACTTGATAGAAATTTAAATAGTTTGATTTGAATTTAAATCCAAGGTTTAAAATTGAATTCTATGTTGAGAATTTTAGCTTAAAAAGGTTGTACAAGTTATATAATGTATTATGGGTTTATGAATTATTTTAAAAGTATTTTTTTGTAATTTGAATTCAATTCAAGTTTTATACTTGAAGAGCTTTAACTTGTGCAAATGTAATCGGATTTTTTCGAAACGAAAACTGTTTGTTTCCAAATGGTAATAGCTTTCATATAAAGAAAGGATTTCAAATTTATGTTGAAAAGATTTCAAGTTTGAAATGAATTTTTTTTTGAAAGTTATTAATGAATCTTGGTTAAAGATTAGTGAGCTTTGTTTCCAAAATTGAGGAGGATCTTAAAAATGTATCTTTTCTACAAAATATTTGAATTGTAACTGTTTTGAAAGCTATAATTAAATCTTTATGGAGGATTGTTGAACTTTAATTGAAAAGGATCTTAAAAAGTATCTTTTATATAAAATATTTTAGATTAAAATGGAATTGTTTTGAAGGGCTATAATTGAATCTTTATGGAAGATTGGTAAACTTTGTGAAGTGAATCTTTTGTTTAAAAGGATTTAAAATGCTAATTTGTTTAAACCATTTGTTTTGGGTAATAAGTTGTGATTAATTGAGATCTCATTATCCATATGTTTTAAAATTTTGTGCTCATTATTCGGTTTAGCTGGAAGAGGACCTTTGTGTCATATAAACCATTCCTAATAATGATACGACGTTATGGATCGCATTTGAAGACCCGTGGTGAAGACCGGATATTTTCGAAAGCAAAAGGATAACCCATCGAATGTCTCTGCATCTAATGGCCCTCGGTATAGAGATTTGATCACCTTTTGTGATGGGTAGTCTTGACGTGATTAGGAATTATCCGGATTGCAAGGGCTTCTTTGGAAGTGCCTTCGGTTCTGTTCGAACCCGGAACAGACTTGTATGGATGTGTGTCTGACATTGCACTTTGAGATGTAAAGCTGGTTTCTATCAAATACATTTCTGTTAGGTGGTGGAGATTTATTCTCTTAGCTTAACACCCTTCTCTGAGACTGCGAGCTCAGAGGTTAGGTAGTTGATGGTTACTAGTGATACATTCCCAATTTGGTAATGTGGCATACGAAGTGCTGTTGATCATTTATTGATCGAAGCATGGCTTTGTGAAAAAGTGTAGCTTTGTGGACGAGACCGCATCGGACCTCACACCCAGAAAATGGTTGAAACAGGAAAGATGCAGCAAGGTTATCAAGGGTCGCGCCCCTAGGGTATGTCCATTCCTTCTGGAAAAGGGTGGTATCATGATATGGAGTTCAGATATTTAACCTATGTGGTTACTGGAAATACATTACTTTGTGGTTGGTGTTAAGGGCCCTCGGATAAAGGTCGCAAACGACCGGGGATGGCATCCTTGTAGGTGTTACTTCCGAGCAAGGGTAACCCGGCCTTGTGTTGGCAGAGAGCCGAGTAGGTTCTCGAGGCGTCCCTCTAGAGGCGTTCCCATATGGCAATAGGAAGTTCCTTAGCCTGACCATTTGTTGAAAATCCAATCTCCAATACACGTCTTGTACGGTTTTAGTTGTATAACCTTCCATTTAATTATGGTGGCGCCCCACTGTTTAGATGGTAGCAATAGTAGGCATATAATAATAGTTATATGATGGCTAAGATTTATATTATACTTTCGAAATGTTTTCTGCACTATGCACTAATAATAATATCAAAAGGATTTTGCGTATCAAGCATGTTCGACTATCATAAGGAGAAATCTCCTTTAATTCTGCTTTGCATGGTGTGTGCGGCGAGAGGCCTTATGGTAGTTTCATTTTCCAAAAGCATTGCGGATTTCTTTTAAATTCTTTTGTTTTGCTTTTGTTTAAAGATAAACTGTTTTCGTTTGCTCATACCAGTCCCATGACTGACCTGAAGTTTGTTGGTCCCTTTCTAAACTCTTGGTGCCTACAATTTTCCACATGGGAAGTTTAGAGTTGGGGTTTTCAGATAATCAAATAATAGGTGTAGAATTCGATAGCATCTAGACTTTGGATTCGGCGTTAGCATTAGCTACCAGCACAACATGACTGACCCTGCTTAAGTCAACTTGATTGGGAGTTCGAGCTATTTCTGGACTGGTACTTTGGAGATGGAGATTACTGAAATTGAAGTTTCTTCTTTCGAGTTCAAGTTATGTTATTGTTCCGCTGCTTGTATTATGTATCTTCCGCTATGATTTGTAGTATTATATCTCTGATATATGTTGGGTGGTTGTATCATAGTTGTATATCATTGGATATTGTATTCATTGGAGTTATATGATATTCATTTTCTTCCGCTGTGTTGTTATACTTAATGTGTTATAAGCTCCGACGTATCAGATTTGAACGTTTGAATCTGCGGCATTCGAATACGAGTGAAGTATGGATGTCGATTTTCGAACGTGAAAATCTGGGTCGTCACATTTGGTATCAGAGCTGGAGGTTGAAACTTTAGCTTAGGAGTATAACACATTAAGTAGCTTATTAGAGATAGGATTACAAATTCCCTAAAATGAGTATTCCCTAAGATATCCATCTGCATGCCTCAGTAAATTCTCTTACTATTCACATAGTAAGTATGAGTGCAAGAAGAGGACGAGAAAGGGGACAGGGGAGTACCACTACAAATGGTCAATACCCTGCAAAAACGGAAACGATCTTTCTCTATCAATCTCCTTTTATAATGTTTCAATTCTTTGATTGTTTCATGGCAGCTACAAGAAAAAGCTTCGGCGCGATGGTGGCCCTGCGAATCGTGTAGATAAGTTCATGTTTCATATTCTCTTCATCGATTTCTTATCAGCTTTTCGTTTTTAAACTTTAATGAATTTAGGATTCTATTTAAAATGTATTGATAAATAAAATATGAAAAAAATCAATAAAATGATTTCGATTAAAGCCAAATTTGAGACTTTTTTTGTGATTGCTTATGTGAATCCAAGTCCGATGAGGGACAAGCCGGTGTAAACTTTGGGGTATTCCGACCTGAGTTTGGAATCCATACCTAGTGTTTGAAAATTATAGAAGATTAAATCCATTTATTTATTTTTATGTCTCGATATATTCTACAAACGTTTATTTATCTCTTCGGATTAACCAATGCCCCTGCATATTTCGTAGACCGGATGACCCGAGTATTTCGTGCAGTATCGAATGATTTGTTCTCATATTTTTATATTCAGATTTGGTAAGCCAAATGCAGAATAGATAATTAGCTTGATTGATGAGTCGATTCTCTATCTTTGTGTATCCATCCTTTGTTATCTCCCTTGCAAATTTCGAGGACGAAATTTTCTTAAGGGGGAATCTGTAACATTCCTGATTTTTAAGCCAAATTAATTTAGCGATTAATTTGATTTTTAAATTTAATTTAGAGTTAATTGGTAATTTAATTTGAAATTTCCAGGAACAAAAGAAATAAGATGTGTTTGATTACATAAAAATAGATATAAAAAGAATTTTGATTTAAAATTCAAGGATAAGTATCTTATAAACAAAAAATTGAATATACAACTCTGTATTTTGG
Source organism: Allium cepa (assembly GCA_030765085.1). Taxonomy (NCBI): domain Eukaryota; kingdom Viridiplantae; phylum Streptophyta; class Magnoliopsida; order Asparagales; family Amaryllidaceae; genus Allium; species Allium cepa. The sequence goes on from CM060940.1 coordinate 609,077,680, forward strand.
AAAATTAAAGTATATATGTATATACGTTTATTTATTTGTGTATAATTGATTTTCAAATCATTTTTCTTTATATAAGTACAAATATCAACATTCATTCATTTAAACTATAAATTTTAAAATTTAAATAAGAATAAATTGGAAAGTATGGCATAAATTCAACATAATTTTTACAAAAGTATTCAAAGTTAATCATTTTCAAAACATTAAGATAGATATTTATTTATTTAAAAGATTGGTAACTTGAGTTTAAAATTTAAATAACATTTATATATATGTAAATATAAACACATGAAAATATAATTCATGAATTAATGTACAAAACATAAAAATAGAAATTCTGAATTAATTAAGAAAAAGGACTTAGAAATAATTTGTAAATAAAACAAAGAAAAGGTCTAAAAATAAATTTTCTTATTTTAACAAGTGTAATTTTTTTTGGAAATATCTTAAAACATTTGTAAGCCATGAAACTAAAAATTTAACAAATATTAACATGAATGAAACAAGTGGCAAATCATTCTTTTTATTTTTTAATTAAAACATGTAAACATGTATTAGAAATTAAGTAAAAACAGGACACATTTTTTATTCATCTAAAAAGTAAAACCAGAAACTTGGAAACCAAAACTAAATCAAACTCAAAACTGATCTATGAAACAAATTAGAAAACAAAACAGAGAAGAAGATCAAAAATAAATTAGATAAAAAACAAATCAAGTCTGGAAACAAGAAAGTAATGCAAAGATCAAAGGAAAAAGAAAAACATCAACCTGATTCAGATTGCACAAGTTGCAAATCTGTAAACTAAAAGTAAAAGGCTTCAAACAAATCTGCTCAAACTCAAAAGATCTGAAGCAAACTAGAGAAAGATCAAAAAAAATCAAAAGCCTGAAAAATCAAATCTGAAGCCATGATCAAACTCAATTCCAGTTCTCAAACTTCAAGCCTGGAAGCTATCGACCTGTATTAAGACTTCAAAAAACTTGAAAACAAGTGAAAAATAAAGAAGCAAAGCTTTTAGCTCAGAAATCAAGCATTCCAGTTTCAACATCAAATACATTTAAACACAAGCCTGTTCTCTGTCAACATAATCTCCAGGTGAGCAAAAACCTTACACCCATATATTTACTCGGGTTTTCATATGATCGATATTGGATATGTTGTGGAATATGTCTGTATGGATGAAATATGCTTGCATGTATGGATACTTTGTGTATATGTTTGGAAACGGATACATTTACTTTTGTTTTAGTTCCAGGTTTTTAAACCTGTTTGATAATCAAAAATCTTCATAACTAATCTATATTAGGCTTTGAAATCTAAATAAAACTTGGTTGTATGATCATGATTTAGGTCTTAAAAATACTGTTAATAAGAATTCAATTGAGTATTATCGAGAAATTTAAATATCAGTGAAAAATCAATAAATACGATAAATTTGAATCTCATAATTAATTGATTCATATACATCATCGGGTTTGACTTGAAAATCCATGATTTCTAAAACAAAATTCAAGATTTTTAATTCACTAAATCGTGAGAAAATGTGAGATGAACAGAATCGAAATTTTCACCAAACTCCGACGATCGGTGAAGCATTGATTCTCATGATTGAAGCTGTAGCTTATTAGGAGGTCAGAGAGTTTAGGAAAATTGTTCGACGAAATTCAGGATCATCGTAGATGGCGATCATGGTCGATCTAGGGTTCAAACCCAATTTTTGGTTGTTCTTCTTCTTGAGGCAACTGTGTCGAAAATATGGAATCGGTCTTCACTGGGTCATTTGGAAATGTAGCATGGATCGTTGATGAAGAGGTGGATGAGATAGCAAGGATTCTGGTGGTCTAGAAGATCGATATGAGACGATTTAGTTGATCGAAGCTGGGTTTCAGGTGGAGTCGAGCAACTCGATTTGGATTCCGATCAAATCGGACGATACAGGGTTCTGGAGCTGATCAGTGAGATTGTCGCCATTGTGTTGATGACCTCGATATTGGTCAGAGGTGATCTGATCACCTGTGCATGTGCACGAGGTGTCAAAGGTGAGTGGGTCGTTTGAGTATGGGGAAGAAAGGAGTAACCCGAAGTCGTACTCGGGAAATTTTGGATCAGACTCGAGTTTACTATCGAGTCGTTTCACTGGGAGATAGGGTTTTTCAAGTTTTCGTAATAAAAACAGTGGTTTCGATTTTACTCAAGAAAGGCTTGAGAAAATTTGTACTTTGCTTCGGGATGGACTCGAGTTATCTAAGGTTAAAGCAGTAACAGGTTTAAATTTTCAAACAAATCAAGTTTTAAATTTTAAATCAATTAAGTTTTGAATTATCTTCTTAAACAAATTTTCTTTTAAATGATAAGTATTGTATCTTTAGTTTGAAATTAGCTAAGGATTTCAAAATGAATTATTTCCATTAATCAAGTTTTAGGTGTTTAATATGTGTATACTTCCATTTGTTAAGATTATTTTGGATAAAATTTAATAGCCTAGTTAAAAGGTTAATTATGAAGATAAAAAGTTTTATTAAGTGGCTTGAGAATATAAACAAATTTATTTGTTAATAATAAATTTATATAAAGGTTAAATTTTTAAAGTTTATTAATTATAAGTAATTGAGGGTAGTTAATTACTTAAGGAATTACTTGATAAAAATAATTAAGGATAATTGGTTAATGATTAACGGACAATTTACCAAGTGATTAAAGGATGATTACTTTAAAGAATAATTACTTACTCTAAGTAATTAAAGATTAATTAAGGATGATTAATCTAAAATTAAGGATAATTAATCAAGGTATTAATTAAAGGTTAGTAACATAATAATTAAGATTGATTAATGATTGATGAATGAATTAAGGTTAATTACTTGATTAAGGATTTTAATTACACGATTAAGAGTAATTAATTTTTGAATAAATGATAACTAATTAAGAAAATTAAACTGAGGATAATTTGTTAAATAAAGGTTAGTTAATGAAAGTAATGAAGAGATGATTTATAAATTAAGGGTTAATTAATTAATGAAATTAATTAAGGGTAATTAATTAGGGATAATTAATTAAAGGATATTTAGATAATTAAAGGTTAATTATTTAATGATTAAAGGTGGATTGATTTATTAGTAAAGGTTAATTAATTTATTAATAAATGATTAAAGGTTAATTAATAATTAAGGTTTGTAATTAATTAATGTCAGGATTAGTGATTAATCTGGTTTCAATTAATCAGATGATTAATTAACCTTACTTATGGATGTTTGAATTGTATTGAATGCTTGTATTGTTTGATATTCCTGATGTATGATGCTTTATGACATGAATTGTTTTGAGCTGTGATGAATCAACTTTTTTATCTGTGATAAATTTATTATCTATGAATCTGTGAATGAAGATAAGCGTTATAGATTATACCGCTTATCGATATTGATATGTTTAAATCTGTGATGATTGATGTTGTTGCACTATTGTGTAAAACCCCTGGACTACACCTTACACACACAAATATGGATTGCATGAGGAAATTGGTTAAGTCATAGATTTTTGAAATGGTTTTAAAATTGAATTTTAATTCAAATGGTTTTGAAAATGGAATTGGGTTAAATATGAAAAGCTTTTGAAAAGGAGTTTTAAAGATAAAAGTTATTTTGAATCACTTGATAAAGTTTTGAAATTTAAATAGTTTGATTTGAATTTAAATCCAAGGTTTAAAATTGAATTCTATGTTGAGAATTTAAGTTTAAAAAGGTTATACAAGTTATATAATGTGCTTATATGGATTTTTAAAATATTTTAAAAGTATTGTTTTGGGAATTTGAATTTAATCCAAATTTTATACTTGAAGAGCTTCAACTTATGCAAATGTAATCAGATTTTCCAAACGAAAACTGTTTGTTTTGAAACAGTAATAGCTTTCATATAAAGAAAGGATTCCAAATTTGTGTTGAAAATATAAATCTCCACCACTAAACAGAAATGTATTTGATAGAAACCAGCTTTACAATAGATCACAGTCTACCGATGTTATGTTGCCTTCCCGGCAAAATTAAACATAGACCGTTGACACTCACCTCCACATAATTTTCGCTATGGTCCACAGTAGATCGCAGCGACATCGAGTTACACTTTCGTCATAGCATAACCCAAATGCCTCTGTAGGCATCAGCGCCCTCGACTTTTACTACCTAATAATCCTCAGGAACTTCGGTTTGTCCGGGCTTCCTCGCAGGATCAACTTTAGAACCCCCTTCAGGGCTCAAGGCGGTACCTACCTATGGTACTCCTAAGAAGTTCATTTCAAGGGAGCGCTTTTCGCCTAAAGCCATTCTCAAAACACATTATACTATACACATATAGTATTTTCCAAATCATACACCTAGTATGAATCCCATATAAATCTTCTTTTCTCAAAATAGATTATCGCAAAATCGATAATTCGCAAAACAGGCTTTCCAAATTTCCAAAATTGATTTTTCCCCAAAAATCAAAAGCCTGTCAAAATCCATAGGTTTCAAAACCCTTTTTCCCAAAATCTTTCTCATAAGATCCTTTATATACACACACACACACACACATACATATCCTTGAAAAATCTTTGAATCATTTCATACTTGTATAAAATCCCTTTTTTATACTTCAAATACCTTTCAAAAACCCTTTTATTCTGGCAATAGATTCAACAAGGGGAGATTTATCTTATATAACAAAGATATATAACTTTGTTTATTTACAGTCAAATATTCAAATTTGATTACTCTTTTATAAAGTTATTAAAATTTTTACTTTTCTATAAAATGAGTTCTAATCATAGAAATATCCAACTCCTATTTTATTTCATCATATATTTCACAAAATATACTTTTTATTTCAAAAACCATTTTACAGTTCTTATCAACAAATTTTCAATATCAATTTCATTCAAATCCGTACGATGTACACATATCATCCATACACTATATCAATCTGGTCGCTCACTCGATCACACAATTTCTCTTCCGAACTAGTATCGTCCACCTGACTTCCTAGTGCGGATTCAGATCTGGTTTCTTGATCAGAAACCATTATTCTCCTTGCATAGCCATAACTATGATAGAGAATTTCTAGAACCAACCAAAAAATCCATATCCAGGTTCGCCATCGAAAATCGAGTGAAAAATCCTAACTCGGATCAATATATTATCTCGAAATTCTATGCTCGAATCCGGTTCAAATCACTATGCGAATAGAATAATATACATACATCCTACGCAATTATCTTTATTGATCATTTGCTAAATAAATTCTCTTTTCTATTCGCCTTCATTTCGATTCCATTCACTTATCCACAATTCCTCCCGATTTCCATTTGGGTTAACACTTCAATACTTATCTCAATTGGTATTTAATTATAGATAGTTTGCACTTTGACCAACTTGTATTTAGAAAATAGCTTGAAATGTTTAAAATAGATAAGTAGTTGTAAAATACCAATAAAATAGTTAAGTAGTTATAAAATAGTTGTAAACAGTTAAATAGTTTGTAGAATAATTTAGATAATGGCAAAATAGTTGTAAAATAGTAATTAGTTTATAAAATAGTTGTAAAATTGTAAAATAATTAAATAGTTCCAAAAGTAGTTGTAAAACAAGTATAAGATAGTTTTGGGTTTATAAAGAAAAGTTGTATAGTAAATAGCTAGGAAAAATAGATTAAAAAAAACAGTTTATATTAAAACATTTTATTTGGAAAAATAGTTCAGAGCCAAACTGTTCACCTTTCCAATCTCCATTCCCATCAATTCCATTTAAATTTCCATTTCCTTTTGAATTGATTTAATTTCAGCTCAATTTAAATTAACTTCAATTCCTATTCTAAATTCAAATCAATTTCCATTTGAATTTTATACTTATCCATCTTCAATCATACTTCCAATTAATTCAAATCAAATTCAATTTAAACTAATTCAATTTAAATCTCAACTTTAAACCATCTCGAATTATATAAATTCGAGTTAAATTCTTAACGTCGATTTATCCTTTAAATCAAATTAAACCTTACTCTTAAATCAAATCAACCTTTATTTTTAATTTAACAACTTAAATCTTTAAACCATTTAATTCTGAATCCAAATTCCAAAATTCAATTTTTAAAATATCTTTACTTAACCTATTTCAAAGTTCAAATATGAATTAAAAAACAATTTAATCTTTAGATTCTAATTTATTATCCATTTTTAACTTCGAAACAATTCTCAGTTTCACAGATTATTTACAACAATAGAATGATATCAGGATAAATAAACATCCAAATTTATCCGAACATCAATTAACATCATCCATTTTCAATTTCCGTATCTCAAACCCATTTTGAGATCACTCATAACTCCCATTTTAAATCAACCATTTAACTTCCCAAGTTAAATTTCAATTTCATCTTGAAATTTCTAATTCAGGTTGTTTGTTCTAAACTTATTTGACTTTCCTTAAGTTACATTCACTTCAATTTTATCCAGTCAACTTCACCCAATTTGAATTCCCATTTCAAATTTTAAACTTCCTATTAATATCCAATCCCATTTATAAGTTCAAAAACTTATCACTTAGGCTTTTCATACCACATTCCAAGCAAAAATTTAAAACTCAGCACTTAGAATTTATTTCAAATCGTCTTTGATATTATGTATATCCCTCATATATGCATATTTATTTCCTTTGCATACCAAGTTATTCTTTAATTTTAAACCACCTTTGGTTTTAATTCAAAACAAATTCCCTTAAATTTTACAATAAATCTTGTTTGAAACAGGACCCTTTTGTTCAAATACATTAAATAATATTATTTATTATTTCTTCATCACTTTGAAACAATTTTCAAATTCCTGGACCTAGATATTAAGCTTCATAATTTAGATCATCTTCAATTCCAATTTGTAAGTCATACTCACCTGAATGTTTTACTTCCCTAAAACATTTCATTTTACTTACTCATTAACACACATTTCATTATTAAATACATCAAACATTTTAGGATAATAACTAAGGTTATCATATCTGAAAACCAATTCACTATATATTATCTTATTCTGCAAACACTTCTACAAATTCAGGATTTTAATTTCAGTTTGGATCCATTTCAAACTTATCTTTATTCAATTTTCAATTTGGTTGTATTACTATTACCACTTAATTCTCATTAATTTATTTAATTCCAATAACCAATAGCCAATTTCTTTAATATATTTAATAATTGGAAGAAAAAACTATTTCTGTATATTTGAAAAGATAATCATTTTGAAAGTCATTTTATAAGAAAATAACAAATACGCCCTAATATATACTACACTCAACTCATTCTAGGGTACTATTGACCCTATCCTTCATGAGTAAACCTACCAGAGCCAGGGTTCTCACTTAACCTTCTGCTCTGATACCAAATGTAACAAGCCGAAATTTTCGACCTTGAATATTTGACATTAATACGTTTACTGTAGAAGTGCCGAGCATCCGAACGCCAGAAATCTCAGATTGTCAGGGTAAAGAAGAATAGAGGTGGAAGAAGAAACAGAAACAAATCACAAATTCTCACATTCGCAACTGAAAAATATAATATCAAATAATAGCAGTTATACAAAGCAAAACTGTATCAGTTAAATTACATTCAATACATTAGAGTTGCAGCCATTACACAAAACTGACAGTTAAAATTAACTTGTCCTAGAAATACAAACAATAATATACATAGTGGAATACTCCATACGTTCCCGCCATCTAGCTCGCCTCCTGAGCGCTAGAACGTCCTTACCTGAAAATCTGTAATACTTGGTCTGACCCGAGCATTACATCAAAGTAACACCTGGGTCAGGCTGGAAACCAGCATGAGTAAACCCATATAATTTGAGATACTAAGATATAAAACTTATTTAAAACCCGGGGTAACTCCTACCTCACAACAAGTTCTTAACTTGCAATAGTCCAATACACATCTTACAATCATATCTATGTATCATTACTCAGATTAAATGACCAAGTTTACATTATTTATTCCATCCCATCCTATTTATTTCAAAGTCAAATCCATAACGAATTATTGTAGATTACAAATCGAAGTGGTTTCGGGTATGTACTGATGCCCAACCCCAGTCTCTTCGTATCCTATATCATCTTAAAAATAAAGCTACTTAGGTTTAAACAATTACATTTATATCTGGAATTACATATTTACATAGCCATTTATCCCAAATAGAAAACCGTAATATCGCAATTCAGTCCAACATATCATATCACATAGCATTACAAATTTCTTATAAGAGATATCAAATAATCCAAGGCATACAATATCATTCAATCATTCATAAGCAAGATAAATTAGTCACACCATTTCTAATTAATTTAATTTAAATAAATTAAATTAATTACTTCAATGACCCTTTTATAAATCCTGCTTACTTAATCATTAATTTATTACAAACAAATTAATTAATCATCCTTTAATTATTATCTAAATTTAATCATCCTTGATAAATTTTTCTTTAATTACATTAAGTAATTAGCCCTTAATTAATTACACAAATTAATTATCTTTAAACCAATCACATTAATTAACCTTTAATTACCGTCTTAATTAATTATTTATAATTAATTTCTTTAACCCTTAATTAATTACATTAATTAATTATTCTATAATCACTTTCTTTGATTAATTATCCTTTAATTAATCTCTTTCATTAATTAACTGACCTTTGATTAATTATCTTAATTAATAAATCCTTTAATTAATTAACTAAGTAATTAATCCTTAATTACTTCCATTAAGTAATTATTCCTAATTACTTCATTATGTAATTGTTCTAAATTACTTACGCTAAGTAATTATACTTTATCACTCTCATTAAATAATTATTCTTAGTTACTTTTATCAATTAACCATCCTTTAATTAATTAATACTTTAATTAATTACATTCATTCATTATCCTCTAATTACTTTAAGTAATTATACTTTAATCAATTACATCATTTGAAATCTTCTTGATTAGTTTAAGTTTAATAGCACATACCTACTACTTCTTAGTTTCATCATTTATTATATTTGAAATCAACTAGAGATTTAGTTAAATAATTCACCCAAAACTTAATTATTCAAATCCAAACCAATTTATCTTAACAATAATTAACTAAAACATTAAGTCTTATTTAATAATGCTTGGAACTTGTTACAATATTTTAACTTTTGCTTTGGAACTTTGAAAAAATTTGATGCTTTAAGACTTGAATTTCTAGCCTTAAAATTTGGTACTACAAATTTACTCGCGTATCAATTTGCCTGGTAACTAAACAACCGGAGCCACAAATCAAAATTTTCGAGTAAAAACTCGAGCTAGCAACACATCTTTCCCAAGCAAAACACAAGCCACATGCGAGCAAAACTGCTCGTCTTAGCTTCGAGACAAACCATAAAAATCTTCGAGACACACCCGAGCATCATTCTTCTTCTACCCCGATGCCAATCGACACAACACACAACTTATACGTTGGAACACTCGTGCACACGCATGCGCCGCCCGTCGTTATTCCAATTATCGTCACCTTCGTCGTGAGTCGACCGTAACCTCCCTATATGATAACGATCATCCAAACTTCAATTCGAACAAAAAATCGAGATCGAGCTTGAGTGAACCCAAAACTGGAACGAACTATTGCCCAAAACTTCACCGTGCAACCAGCTCTGGCCACCAGAACCATCGTCACTCTGACCATCACCTCGCCATAGGCCCACGCACTAAATCCCCCTCATGCGATCAAACCCGAAGCATCCGCGACTCTGTAAAAGCCTTGATTTCAACGTCGACACCACCAAGCTCCCAAACCCTACAATCACCCCGTCGCGCCACCACGGCGAGTGATAACACGTCCGACTATTTTTCCCACAACCGTCGATCTACGAGCCACTTTGGCCAAAACCGAGTCTACAGACTGTCGTGATCACCCGAAATTGATGTTTATCCAATTTTCGATCAAGTCACAAAATCAAGACACTCACAACATTTAAAATCATAAAACTATTGTAAAAATCATTATTTTCAATAACAATTCAAATATTAATCTTGAATCCAAAAATCATTTAATTCAAAATTTCGATATGATTTGAATCTTATTGTTCTTCTTCCTCTCTGTTAAATCTAGCTAGCTTAAAATTATTTTTAAAATTGATAACAAGGTATAACAATCAAGTTTTGTTTATACATCATGTACGAAAGAGGATCAGGGAAAGAGAACATGATTTTTTTTTCAAATCTTAAACCCTAAACAACAAGAACAAAACAAATGTTTTGTAAACAGACTTACTCATCCATTCAATTCATATATATATATATAATTCATATTAAACCATCATATGAGCATTTATTATACTTCAAATTTGCTACATGCTGTTTTTGCTGAGCAAAGAGAAAACTAGAAAACTAGAAAACAAGCCTTTGAAAAAAATTGAAATCTACACTTGCTTCTGATTTGAACTTGAAACGGCAGCTTGGATTTTGAACTTGATTAGGTTGAGTTGATTTCTTGCTTGTATATTTAGTTGAGCATTGATTTGCTTGAAGGTTGTTCTTGAATCAGGTTGGAGATGCTTATGGTTTTGATTTAATTTCTTTTCAGGTTTTGATTTTGTTTCATGCTATTTTTCCCTGGTTTATATATTTAAGTTTGATCTGGTTTTGAATTTTGGTTTACAGGCTTTTGTTTTGAAAATTGAAGGTGTAAGAAAATGATAGAGAGGAGAGTAAAGGTATTATATAATCTCATTTTCTTTTTATTTATTTTTTTAGACATAATTGAAATAGATGACACTTGTTCAAATTTATATTACAATTGTTACACTTGTATATCCTTATGTTAAATGAATTTACATTTGTTAATTTGTGTGTTAAAATCTTAACACCGGTCATTATGCATTTTTAATTAATTTTTAAATGTTTCATACGCTTTTTATATTTAATTTCCTAATTAATGAATACTTTTTTTAATTTATATAAATAAATTTTTTGAATAAAATAATATAAAACCAATTATATTCTAAATAAAATCATATATAATATATTTTTTAAATCCAAAATATTCTAAGATATTTATCTTTTGAATTTCCAATTCAACTTCAAATTCAATTTAAAATCAACTTTAAAATCAACTCAAATATGTATATATATATATATTTAAACAAACACAAATTCAATTTGTAAATAATAATCCTATTTGAAATCTATTCATATATATATATATATATATATATATATATATATATATAAACAATCATTATTATTTGTTTTTAAAAGAATATTTTGTAAATTTTAAGAAATTATATTAGGAGATTATCAAATAAATATTTATCCAAGTATAAACATTTATCATCATGTTTGTTTGTTCAACTTATAAATCAGTGTTTTCATTGATTCAATCTAGTTAATTATCAATTTACAGATGCCCAAAAATACGGGTCATCACATCTAGGCTCAGCTATGGTCAGGTAGAAGCACAGCTAGGCTATGGAAGATGAAGAGATGGCAAGCTAAACTCATGGAAGGCAAAAAGCTAGGCAAATGAAAGGTCAAGTGCACACATAGGCTCGGCCCTATGTCTAAAGTGCTCGACCCTGGCTAGGCTTAGGTCAAGTGGTCATAAGGCCAGCTTGGGATGGTGTTGATCACGACAAGGTAAGGCATGGTGGAGGAATAAGGGGTAGCCGAGGCTAGAAGGAAGGGGATGATGGTATGGTGGTCTCGGCTAGGGTTTGCAAGGCAAATAGGTGATGGGTTTGGATCTATTGGTCACGTCTAGGCATAAGGGAGGTGATGAGGTGGTGCTGGCCGATCATGGTGGTGGTGGTGGTGGAGGAGATGTGGTCGGCTAGAGCATGTGGCTGAGCTTGCTTGAGGCAAACAAAAAGAGAAAAAGAAAATGTAAAAGAGGAGGAAAGAGGAAGGCATGAAAAGAAAACTTACTATAATATTTTTGTTTCAGGAACGCAAATGAAATTGGGATGTTATGAGAAACTTTTGTATGTGAATTGAGAAGTAAAATGAACGGCTATGGGTGTAAATGGACGGCTAGGAAAATGAAGAGGCTGGAAAAGGAAAAGTCATAAATTAAAGAAAAGAAACCAAAGTCTCTTGAAATTTCTATGCCCATTATCAAAAACAAACAAGTAAAATCCAATAGAAAAATAAAAGTCTAAACAAAATAAAATAAACAAATGAACATAGAAAATAGAAAATAAAATACAAAAAATAATTACATGTAAAACGCTGAATTTTATCAAATTTAAAAAGCATAAGACAGAATTTTACGAAATAAAAAGTAGAACCAATATCAGAATCAAATATAGTTTCAAAGAAAAAGATTGGAAATTTAAAATTCAAATTTAAAATTTCAATTGAGAGTCAAAGTTTGATCATAGTTGATCAAAATATAAAATTTTCAAAAAATCTTTATTTTATTATATTTGGAAAATAAATTATAAACAAAATCCAAAATTACATTGGAAAATTCCAAAATTTCTTATTTTAAATGGTTTAAAATCAAATTTTAAAATAAATGGAATTAAAATATTTATTAAAAATTATGGGTTGTTACACTCTCCCCCGTCAAAACTTTTCGTGCTCGAAAAAGAACAAGACACGAAAACAAGGTAAAATAAGATTGAAAAGCAAATAGTACCCGAAACAAACAATTCCGGACTCGAAGCACGCATGCTCACCTCCGGTTCCCAAGTGCAATCCCGATCATCTGTACTCCACCACATTTTGACCAGGTTGACAGATTTCTTTCTCAGCTGCTTCGTACTTCTGTCGATAATACAAAGTGCCGTCCTCTCGACAGTAAGATTAAGCTCAATATCCAAGCTCTCGAGAGCAGAAGGCTGGGCAATCAAAGATGGATCACGTAGATATCGACGAAATGTGAAACATGGAATACATTATGCATTCTAGAAAACTTCTCAGGCAAATCCAAATGATAAGCTGAAGAACCAATCTTCTCTGAGATACGAAAAGGACCAACAAACCTAGGAGCAAGCTTTGCTTTCCAACCAAACCAAATATCATTCCTTAAGGGAGAGACTTTATGGAAAACCAGATCACTAATAGAAAACTCCAAACTCCTCCTATGCCGATCAACATACTTCTTCTGCATATCCTGAGCAATCCTCGTCTTCCTCTTAATCTCTTCAACCTTCTCAGAAGCCTCCAAAATCATATCAGGGCCAAGAACCAAATGATTATCGGATTTAACCCAGCAAGATGGAGATCTACAAGGTCTTTCGTAAAGTGCAACAAACAGAGACATCTCAATACTAGCCTGAATTCAAAGACGAATGAGATATATAAAAGCTTAAATTAAGATCAAAATAGAAGACGGAAAATATTCCTGATAACTATTTTTATGGGTGAATTCAACAAGATGGAGATGATCTTCCCAACATCCTCCATAATCAAGAATACAAGAACGAAGAAGGTCCTCGAGAATCTGATTTACTCTTTTCGTTTGACCGTTGGTCTGCGGATGATAAGCAGTGCTCAGATTCAAATGAGTACCCAAAAATTACCTAAAAAGCTTTCCAAAACTGACTCGTAAAGATAGAATCCCGATCACAAACAATACAAAGAGGAACACCATGGAGACGATCAATCTCCCTCATATAGATCTCAGCCATACTAGAAGCAGAACAGGCAGATTTGACCAGAATGAATGAGTTGATTTGGTCAATCTATCCACAATAACCCAAATACTCTCATTACCCCTACGAGTCCTCGGTAAACCATCAATAAAATCCATGGAAACCTGCTCCCATTTTCACTTGGGAACCTCAAGGGGCTACAACAAATCAGGGGTCTTCTGATGATCTACCTTGACTTGCTGACAAGTCGCACACCTACTAACAAAATTAGAGATATCTCACATCATACCTCTCCACCAATAAAGCTTCTTCATATCCTGATACATCTTCGTCACACCAGGATGAATAGAAAGTCTAGATCGATGATTTTCCCAAAGTAACTCTTGCCTCAATCCAACAACATTCGTGACCAAAACCCGATTATTAATCCTCAAAATCCCTCTATCATCAATCTGAGCTCCACTACCACTAGGACAACTACCACCAACTCTGCTACGAACACTCTCCTTCATATGCCTAAGCATCTCATCCTCATCCTGCTTAGAAATGATATGATCCAAAAGAGGAGAAGAAGAAATAACTAGATGACACAACATAGCCGTCTTCCGACTCAAAGCTTCTGCCACAACATTAGCTTTCCCAGGGGTATAGCTAATGTCAAGATCATAAGAAGCAAGAAACTCAAGCCACCGGACCTGATGCTGATTCAAATCCTTCTGGATGAAGATATACTTCAAAGACTGATAATCAGTAAAGAGCTCAAAATTAGCACCCAAAAGATGATGCCTCCAAAGCTTCAAAGCAAAGACCACAACAAGCAATTCCAAATTATGAGTTGCATAATTGGCCTCATGGGTCATTAACTGGCGACTAGCATAAGCATTCACCTTCCCATCTTGCATCAGAATAGCTCCCAAACCCTCACGACTAGCATCAGCGTATACCATTCATCCCTCATTTCCATTTAGAACGGTAAGCACTGGTGCAGAAGTAAGCTTACGCTTCAACTCATTGAATGCAGCTTTACACTTATCACTCCATATAAACTTAGCATTCTTTCGAGTTAAAGCAGTGAGAGGTGCATAAATTCGAGCAAAATTCTCAATGAATCTCCGATAATAACCGGCAAGGCCCAGAAAACCGCGAATATCGAATGGAATCGTAGGAGTTTCCCAATCCTACAACAGAATAGGGAGAAATAAGGACCATAAAAAGATAGAATGATCAATTACAGAAAGAGAAGAAGGGAAAGACTTACATTGATCGTAGCGATCTTGACTGGATCAACCGAAACTCCATTACTAGAAACAATATGCCCGAGGAATCGGACTTCATCCCTCCAGAAATGGAATTTAGAGAATTTAGCTTTCAACCGATGATTCCTGATAATTCCCAAAACAAATCTCAAATGGGATTTATGCTCTTCCTCAGACATAGAGAACACAAGAATATCATCAATAAAGACTAGAACAAATTTTTTAAGCACATCTCAAAAAACACGGTTCATCAAATCAACAACGAAAGCAGAGCATTATTCAAACCGAAAGGCATGACTAACCATTCATAAAAACCATTCTTAGTACGGAAAGTAGTCTTAGGGATACTTTCCTCAGTAACTCTGATCTATTGAAAACCTACGACAAGATCAAGCTGGGAGAAAACAGTAGTTCATGGAGCCGACAAAACATATCATTAATGCGAGGCATAGAATATCTGTTCCTCATAGTGAGCTTGTTCAGCTCCCTATAATCAACACACATCCTTAAAGAACCATCGGACATGGTGATGTAAACCACTACCGCTCCCCATTCTGAATGGCTAGGTCTGATCAGACCCTCGGAGAACAAGGCCTCAATTTGCTTCCTTAACTCAACCTTCTCACAGGGTGCCATTCTTATAGGAGGAATAACTACATGTCGAGCTCCAGGAATAAGATCAATACGAAAATCAATTTTCCGCTTAGGAGGTATAGAAGTGACTTCACCAAATACATCGGGATAGAGTTTGACCACAGGAGTAGAATCAAGATCATCCAGGGAAGAGTCAAGAGAATAAATAAAACCGCCGACATAATCCTGAGGCATGCAACACTGAATCACCAAAGAATCGTGTAACGATCCTGACTCGGCCTTCGAAAATCGGCACCCGTACTTCACTTGTACTCCAATGCCGCAGATTCAAATGCAGAATCTGGCTCGTTGGAGCTTATAACACATTAAGTACAACAACATAGCGGAAGAAAAGGAATAATATCACATACAACTCCAATGATACAATATCCAAATATATAACAATGATCAAAATCAGCGATATAATGAAATGCTACAGCGGAAACACCAATGAACTAGTAGTGGAAACAACTACAACTTGAAACTCTAGAAGAAACACCAATATCAACAATCTCCATAGATAGCTCGAACCACCATCAAGTTGTACCAAGCTAAGCAAGGTCAGTCGTCCTAACCAAAGACTTCAATATCCAAAGTCTCCAAAGAATTCCAAAGAGAAGGCTGAAAGCTACTGAATCGATATCTACTATCTGAAAAACCTAACTCTAGACCGTCCGTGTGGAAAATTGTGGGCATCCAGAGTTTAGGAAGGGAAAAATAAACTCCAGGTCAGTCATGGGACTGGTATGAGCAAACAAAAACTGTTTATCTTTAAAACAAACAACAAAAGAATTTAAATTTTGAAATTCGGAATGCCTTTTGGAAAATGAAACTGCCATAAGGCCTTCCCTATAAACACAATGCAAGCGCACACTTGGAGGAGATTTCTCCTTATGATAGTCAAAAATGCTTGATACGCGTGTGCAAAAAACATTTCGAAAGTATAATATTAATCTTAGCCTGCATACCACATTTCGTCTTATGCCTACTATAGCTGCCATGTTCAATAACAGGTTACCGCTACATTCCATGGCAGATTATACAACTAAAAACCGTACACAGCTCATATTGTTTCTTTGGATTTCCAACAAATGGTCAGGCAAAGGAACTTCCTTACCGAAATGGGAACGCCTTTGGAAGGACGCCCCCGAGAACCTAACTCGATCTCTGCTAACATATGCCCGATGCTACCTCACACTTTAACTAAGCTATAACATAGGTAACTAACACACAAATATGCCATCCCCAGTCGTTACCGACGTTTATCCGAGCGCTCGACACCAACAACCACAAAGTAATAAATTTGCAGTAACCACATAGGCTAAATATCTGGGCTCCATACCATGATACCACCTTTTATCCAGAAGGAAATGGACATACCCTAGGGGCACGACCCATAAAACCCTTGCTGCAACATTCCTGTTTCGACCACTTCCGGGGTGTGAGGTCCTGATGCAGTCTCGTCCACAAAGCTACCCTTTTTCACAAAGCCATGCTTTGATCAACAAATGATCAGCAGCACTTCATATGCCACATTATCAAATTGGGAATGTATCACTAGTAACCATCAACTACATAAC
This sequence comes from Allium cepa, assembly GCA_030765085.1. Taxonomy (NCBI): domain Eukaryota; kingdom Viridiplantae; phylum Streptophyta; class Magnoliopsida; order Asparagales; family Amaryllidaceae; genus Allium; species Allium cepa. The sequence goes on from CM060940.1 coordinate 609,094,788, forward strand.
CTCTGAGCTCTTACGTCTCAGAGAAGGGTGTTAAGCTAAGAGAATAAATCTCTGCCACCAAGCAGAAATGTATTTGATAGAAACCAGCTTTACAACACAAAGTGTAATGTCAGACATACATCCATACAAGTCTGTTTCGGGTTCGAACAGAATCGAAGGCACTTCGCAAAGAATCCCTTGCACATCCGGATAATTCCTAATCATGTCTGGATTCTCCATCACAAAGGGTGATCAAATCTCTATACCGAGGATTAGCCGGTGCAGAGACATTCGACGAGTTATCCTTTCGCTTTCAAAAATATCCGGTCTTCACCACTGGTCTTCAAATGCTATCCATAACGTCGTATCATTATTCGGAATGGGTTATATGACACAAATGTCCTCTCCCAGCTAAACCGAATAATGAGCGCAATATTTAAAAACCATATGGACATGGGATCTCAATTAAGTCACAACTTATTATCCAAAAACTTTTCTTCAAATGGTTTAAACAAATTACCATTTCCAATCTTTTAACAAAAAGATTCATTTCACAAAGTTCACCAATCTTTCAAAAAGATTCATTAATATCTTTCCAATTCAAACCTTTTATACAAATATTCACTTTTAAGATCCCTTTTCAATTTGGAAACAAAGTTCAACAATCTTTAATAAAGATTCATTCAAAGCCTTTCAAAACCATTTCCAAAGATTCATAACTTTCAAACAACTCACATTCCAAATCTTTTATACAAAAGATACACCATTTAAAATCCTCTTCAATCTCAAAACAAGGTTCAACCATCTTTCACAAAGATTCATTCATAGCTTTCAAAACCATTTCAATTCTATTTCAAACTTGAAATCTTTCACACAAATTGGAAATCCTTTCTTTATATGAAAGCTATTATCATTTGAAAACAAATAGTTTTTGTTTCGGAAAAATCTGATTACATTTACACAAGTTAAAGGCCTTCAAATATAAAACTTGGGTTAAATTCAAATTCCCAAAACAATACTTTTAAAATGGTTTAAAAGCCCATATAAACACATTTATAACCTGTATAACCTTTTTAAGCCATAATTTCAAAACATAGAATTCAATTCCAAATCTTGAATTTAAATTCAAACCAAACTGTTTAAATTTCAAAACTTTATCTAATTATTTAAAATAACTTTTATCTTTAAAATTCCTTTTCAAAAGCCTTTTCAAATTCAACCCAATTCCATTTTCAAAATCATTTGGAAACAAATTTCAACTTTTAAATCCTTTTCCCAAAATATCTATGACTTAACCAATTTCCTCATGCAATCCATATTTGTGTGTTTATAGTGTGGCCCAGGGGTTTAACTCAATAGTGCAACTACATCAACCATCACAGATTCAAGCATATCAATATCGATAAGCGATATAATCCATAACGCTTATCTTTATTCACATATTCATAGATAAAGTAAATTTATCAATCACAAAGATTCACCATTACGATTCGATGTGGGTTTCGGATAAACAATTGGAATCCGACTCCCTGTCGCATCGAAATTAAAATGCCATTTTATGGGCCCAAAGGGTTTTCACATTCACACAACAGTATATTCATCACAGATATCACAGCTCAGCACAAAGCAATTCATATTACATAGCATCACATTCACATAACAGAGATATCAATCCAATACACAGCATTCAATAACAATCAAACATCTTCAATTAATATGAATAAATCGTGTGGTTTAAATTAATTAACCACATAATCACTTTCATAAATTATCTTTAATCAATGATTAATTGTCATTAATTACAATTAATTAATCTTAATCACCTTCATTAATTAATCATCCCTTAATTACTTTTCTTAATTAATTAACCTTTAATTAATTAATTATTCTCAAATTAATTACCTTATTTAATAAATCTCATAAATTAATTAATTAACCTTTAATTTCTTGATTAACCAATCTTTAATCATTAATTATCCATTCTTAATTACCTTCATTAAGTAATTATTTTAAATTAATTATTCATTAATTACTTGATTAATTAACTTGGATTATTAATCAATTTTATCTTAATTACTTTTATTAAGTAATTAACTTCAAGTAATAAATTTCTTTTAACAAATATGTTAACTCAAACCTTGAAAGTTAATTAACAATTTTAAAACATCCTTTAGATAAATTAACTTCTTTAAATATTATTAAGTTTATTTAAAATAAACTTTAAAAATAAAAGTTATGTTTATTTGAAACCATTTTAAAACTTGGCTAATTAAAACAATTTATTTAAAACCTTCTTAAATAATTTAAACTAGGATAATCATCCATTTTATAAAAAGAAATTTGGTTTAGCAACATTTATTTTCGATAAAACTTGATTTTTCTTAAGATTTCAAAACTGTTTTGCTACAAATCAAACAACCCGAGATAAATCTCACTCCACCCGAGCCTGAACCCGAGCAAACCCAAACTCCCACCTGCTTCGAGAAAACCCTTCAATTTCACGTGTTCCACTCCGAGACTCCATCGTCTTCCCTAAAATATATGAACCACTGACACAAACATTTGCACGTATACGTGCACAAGCATGTTGACTGCCTGCGATCATCGACAAAGTCAACAGAACACCATCATTGATCACCCGAGGCAATTCGAACAACCCAAAACCCGAAATCACTATTTAATCAAAATCGAGCTATTTTCGACTTCCTGGAACAGTAACCCAAAACTGTAACCACCTTGAACGCACTCCTCCGACCACCGGAGCGTCATCACTTCCGGCCATGCCTTCGACAATCCCCAAGCTAACATCTCCCTGAGTTTCATTGCACTCGATCAACTAGAGAGGTCATACCGATCAAAATACTCAACCCAACCAAAGCAAGGTTTACAGACAAAAAATCGTCACCGCCGTCACCACAACACTGATCATCTCCCATCCATTTTTCCATACCCTCCGACCATCCCTGCATCTCCATGCCAAATTCCAATCATCGAAAACCAGCCGATCACTAGAAATTCGCAATGAACCCTTTTCCGTTCAACCAACCAATGCAACCTCAAATCATAAATAAATAAATAAATAATCTGATTTTCATTTTAAAAATCATTATTTTCAAAAAGGTTTTGGATTATATAATTGAAAACAGAAATCATGATTCTCAAATTTTTGTTATATTTTGAGTTCCTTTGTTTTTTCCTATTTCCCAGAAATATTTAAACCACATGCTAAGAAATCATTTTTATAAAACCTAAAACATGATTAACAAACATGTTTCATTTGGATTCTAGAACCTACAGGAGATTAGAGAGGGAATGTTTACATTTTTTTTACAGGTTTTGAAATCTGGAACAGAGCATGCCTTTGAATATACAGACATGCACAAGCCTGTATACATATTTATCTATAAATATTCAACGTAATATTACTCAAGAAATCATGGATTTTAGATTTACTTCACAAAATCATCACAGCATCAAGGATGAAAGGTTAAGTCAACAGGGTTTACTCACCTTGAAATGATGAACAGAGGTTGTTGCTTGCTTAAGCTTTGCTTGATCCTATTTTTGATTTTCCTGGGTTGTTTTACTAAATGAGTTGCATTAACTCTTCTTTGATTTTGTCTGAACTTGCTTTTATTTTATGATCTCAATCCTTGCTTGATTTTGAGTTGCTTAATTGCTGTTTGAATTCCCAGTTTTTTTGTTTTTGTTTTGATGATTTGCTTTTGCTCTGAGCTTTAGAATTCGTTTTCTCAGGTTTCAAACTTTGTTTCAGAATTTAGATGTGAAAAGAATTTTGAATTCTTGTTTTTCTCAAATCTGAGAAAATTTTAAGAAAATGAAAAGGGCCCGATCTTTTTCCTTTCTTTTGCATGCTTTCAAAATTAAATTCAAAAGAAAATAAATTTCCTTTGCCACTTTTCCATTTTACTTACACTTGTAATTACATTTACATTTCTTCTTTCATTAACAAATGTCACTAAAGGTCATTTTTATGTTTATATCCTTGGTTCAAATTATTTTTGTAAACTTTATTTTAACCCTTCATGTAAATAAAATTTCATATATAACATATGTTTTTATTTTGAAAATGTTTATATCTTCTTTTTTATTTATATTTACACAAATAAAATCTTTATCTCAATTATTCTTCACATTATAATTTTAATCTAGTTCAAGATTTTAATATACATATTTTTTTATATATATTTTACATTCATACTTTTCTTATCATTTATTTTTGTACAACTTTTAAAAGAAAAGAATGGTTTAAAAAATCTTGATCACATATTAACAAATAATCACTTTTATTCTCAATACATTTATTTAATTTCAAAATCACATTTCATTTTTATACTTAGACAATTTCATAACAACTGATTTGAAATCAAATTATTCATTATTTCAATTAACTATATATATGTATTAGTTCTTTAAAATATAAAGCATGATAAACCCAATATTTATTTATAATAAAATTCCAAATTAAAATCCATTTATTTAAATAAAGATACATCTTATTTAATCATATCAGAAATCCAAATACAATTTTATTTTCTAAGGTGTTTAAATTTGAATCTTAATTTCAAATTCTATTTCATTCTATTTTATATTAATTACCAAATATTTCAAAATTTAACCCCAAAGATTAAATTAATTATCAAATTATTCTTAGCTAAAATCTAGGAATGTTACAGATTCCCCCCTTAGAAAATTTCGTCCTCGAAATTTGAATGTAGGGAGACAACAAAGAATAGATGAACACATAAAGATAGATAAACAGTTTTCCACATCAAACAGAATATCTATTCTGCATTTGGCTTACCAAATCAGAATATCAACAATAGATACATGAACGAATCTGTTTAACAGTTCACAATATACTTGGTTCATCCTGATCTACGAAGTATGCAAGGGTATTGGTTAGTTCGAAGGAATAACTAACCACTCGTAGAATAAATCAGTCCCAAAGAATAGACAGATATATGGATAAAATCCCAAAACTTTTTAGTTTAGAAACCAAAGTATACCTATCAACCATAACAACCAAAGCAAACAATTCATCCAAACAAACAATACCGATCCATTTGGAGTTTATGTCCCATTGCTAATATATCAAAGTTTTTTTTTTCTGGAGCTATCAGGAAGAAATAAAAAAAAATTGAAATCAGGCGATCAACAAAGGAGATTGATAGAGATAGTTGTTTCCATTGTTGCAGGGCATTGACCATTTTTAGTGGTACTTCCCTATCCCCTACTACGTTCACTTCTTGCACTCATACTCACTATTAGTGGATAGTAAGAGGATTTACCGAGGCACATGAACAAATATTTTAGGGATATACTCATTCTAGGGTATACTTCACCCTATCTCTAATGAGTCACCTAATGTGTTATACTCCAAAAGCTAAAGTTCAACCTCCAGCTCTGATACCACAGTAAAGATCCTGACTCGACCTTCGAAAATTGGCACCCATGCTTCACTTGTACTCGAATGCCATAGATTCAAACGTCGAATCTAGCTCGTCGGAGCTTATAACACATTAAGTACAACAACACAGCGGAAGAAAAAGAATAATATCATATACAATTCCAATGGTACAATATCCAAATATACAACATGATTAAAATCAGCGATACAATGAAATGCTATAGCGGAAACACCAATAAACTAGCAGCGGAAACAACTAGAACCTAAAACTCCAGAAGAAACACCAATATCAGCAATCTCCATAGATAGCTCGAACCACCATCAAGTTGTACCAAGCTAAGCAAGGTCAGTCTCCTAACCAAAGACTTCAATATCCAAAGTCTCCAAAGAATTCCAAAGGGAAAGCTGAAAGCTACTGAATCAATATCTACTATCTGAAAAACCCAACTCTATACTGCCCGTGTAGAAAATTGTGGGCATCCAGAGTTTAGGGAAAATAAACTCCAGGTTAGTCATGGGACTGGTATGAGCAAACAAAAATAGTTTATCTTTAAAACAAACAACAAAAGAATTTAAATTTTGAAATTCGCAATGCTTTTTGGAAAATGAAACTTCCATATGGCATCCCACCACACACACAATGCAAGCACACACTTGGAAGAGATTTCTCCTTATGACAGTCAAAAATGCTTGATATGCGGAAACCATTTGATATAATTATTAGTGCATAGTGCAGAAAATATTTTGAAAGTATAATATTAATCTTAGCCAGCATACCACATTTCGTCGTATGCCTACTATAGCTGCCATGTTCAATACCAGGTTACCGCCGCATTCCATGGCAGGTTATACAACTAAAAACCGTACAGGGCACGTATTGTTTCTTTGAATTTCCAACAAATAGTCAGGCAAAGGAACATCCTTACCGAAATGGGAACACCTTTGAAGGACGCCCCCGAGAACCTAACCGAATCTCTAATAACACAAGGCCGACGCTACCTCACGCATTAACCGAGCTATAACATAGGTAACTAACGAACAAATATGCCATCCCTAGTCGTTTCCGACCTATATCCGAGCGCTCGACACCAACAACCACAAAGTAATAAATTTGCAGTAACCACATAGGTTAAATATCTCGGCTCCATACCATGATACCACCTTTTATCCAGAAGGAAATGGACATACCCTAGTGGCGCGACCCTTAAAAACCTTGCTGCAACATTCCTGTTTTGACCATTTCTGGGGTGTGAGGTCCTGATACAGTCTCGTCCATAAAACTATGTTTTTTCACAAAGCCATGCTTTGATCAACAAATGATCACTAGCACTTCATATGCCACATTACCAAATTGGGAGTGTATCACTAGTAACCATCAACTACATAACCTCTGAGCTCGTACATCTCAGACAAGGGTGTTAAGCTAAGAGAATAAATCTCCGCCACTAAACAGAAATGTATTTGATAGAAACCAGCTTTACATCTCAAAGTGTAATGTCAGACATATATCCATACAAGTCTGTTCCGGGTTCGAACATAACCGAAGGCACTTCACAAAGAAGCCCTTGCACATCCGGATAATTCTTAATCATGGCCGAACTCCCCATCACAAAGGGTGATCAAATCTCTATACCGGAGATCAGCCGGTGCAGAGACATTCGACGAGTTATCCTTTCGCTTTCAAAAATATCCAGTCTCTGGCTGTTGTCTCCACCTCCGACAAGTCATCATCAACTCGCCCAAACACCACGAACTTCTCGAACTAAGAATTATCACGAATTCAAAGATTTAGCATATGGGTTTGACTGGAATAAAAATTGGTTTGCCAAAAAACCGCTTCGAACTACCTCCTCCGGCCATCGACGATCACGTCATCGTGCTCGAAGCTCCCCTGATGTCCATTGCTTCGAATCCCCTAAGACCGATCGCTTGGAACACCGTGTAGACGATGCACACAACTCACGACCTCAACCATCCAAATGCAGTGCTTAAACCCTAGTTAAATTCAAATCTCCATCTATGGTGAATAAAAAAATATTTTGCATTTTACTCGATATCATCGATCATTCGAGCTCCTCCATACCAAATTTCGACCACCGAAAATAATCCAATCGCCTGAATTTCACCAAAACCCTTCTCACATTCATCTAAAAAATGCCACCTCAATCCGAAACTAAAAACTTTGATTTTTGTTTTGAAGGGAAACTGTTCGAAAGAATATGAATGAATCTTTGTTAAAGATTGGTATACTTTGTTTTCAAATTGAAAAGGGATCTTAAAGGTGTGTCCTTTTTTAAAAGATTTGAAATGGAAGTTGTTTTGAAATATGTGATTGAATCTTTGTGAAAGCTAGGTGAAATTTGTGAATTGAATCTTTTTGTTTAAAGATTTGAAAATGGTAATTTGTTTAAACCATTTGAAAAGAAAATTTTGGATTTTAAAGTTGTGACTTAACTAAAATCCCATATCCATATGACCTATGTGGTTACTGCAAATTTATTACTTTGTGGTTGTTGGTGTCGAGCGCTCGGATAAATGTCGGTAACGACCAGGGATGGCATACTTGCGTGTTAGTTACCTATGATATAGCTTGGTCAAAGCGTGAGGTAGCGTCGGCCTTGTTTTAGCAGAGACCCGGTTAGGTTCTCGGGGGCGTCCTTCAAGAGGCGTTCCCATTTCGGTAAGGAAGTTCCTTTGCCTGACCATTTGTTGGAAATCCAAAGAAACAATGAGCGCCCTATACGGTTTTTAGTTGTATAACCTGCCATGGAATGTGGCGGTAACCTGCTATTGATCATGGCAGCTATAGTAGGCATACGACGAAATGTGGTATGCCGGCTAAGATTAGTATTATACTTTCGAAATGTTTTCTACACTATGCACTAATAATAATATCAAATGGTTTCCATGTATCAAGCATTTTTGACTGTCATAAGGAGAAATCTCCTCCAAGTGTGCGCTTGCATTGTGTGTGTGGCGGGAGGCCTTATGGAAGTTTCATTTTCCAAAAAGCATTGCGAATTTAAAAATTTAAATTCTTTTGTTGTTTGTTTTAAAGATAAACTATTTTTGTTTGCTCATACCAGTCCCATGACTAACCAGGAGTTTATTTTTCCCGTCCTAAACTCTGGGTGCCCAAAATTTTCCGCACGGGCAGTCTAGAGTTGGGTTTTTCATATAGTAGATATCAATTCAGTAGCTTTTAGCTTTCTCTTTGGAATTCTTTGGATATTGAAGTCTTTGGTTAGGATGACTGACCTTAGCTTGGTACAACTTGATGGTGGTTCGAGCTATCTATGGAGATTACTAATACTGGTGTTTCTTCTAGAGTTTTAAGTTCTAGATGTTTCCGCTGCTAGTTCATTGGTGTTTCTGCTGTAGCATTTCATTGTATCTCTGATTTTGATCATTGTTGTATATTTGGATATTGTATCATTGGAGTTGTATATGATATTATTCTTTTTCTTCCACTGTGTTGTTGTACTTAATGTGTTATAAGCTCCGGCGAGCCAAATTCAGCGTTTGAATCTGCGGCATTCGAGTTCAAGTGAAGTACGGGTGTCGATTTTCGAAGGTCGAATCAGGATCGTTACAGATAATTTTACTCAAGAAATAAAGGATTCTAGATTTACTTCACAAAATAATCACAGCATCAAGGATGAAAGGTTAAGTCAATAGGGTTTACTCACCTTGAAATGAAGAACAGAGGTTGTTGCTTGCTTAAGCTTTGCTTGATCCTGTTTTTGATTTTCCTGGGTTGTTTTACCAAATGAGTTGCATTAACTCTTCTTTGATTTTGTCTGAACTTGCTTTTGCTTTATGATCTGAATCCTATCTTGATTTTGAGTTGCTTAATTGCTGTTTGAATTCCCATTTTTTTTTATGATTTGCTTTTGCTCTGAGCTTTAGAATTTGTTTTCTCAGGTTTCAAACTTTGTTTCAAAATTTAGATGTGAAAAGAATTTCGAATTCTTTTTTTCTCAGGTCTGAGAAAATTTTGAGAAAATGAAAACAGCCTGATCGTTTTCCTTTCTTTTGCATTCTTTCAAAATTAAAATCAAAAGAAAATAAATTTCCTTTGCCACTTGTCCATTTTACTTACGCTTGTAATTACATGTCTTCTTTCATTTACAAATGTCACTAAAGGTCATTTTTATGTTTATATCCTTGGTTCAAATTATTTTGTAAACTTTATTTTAACCCTTCATGTAAATAAAATTTCATTATAACATATGTTTTTATTTTTAAAATGTTTATATGTTCTTTTATGTTTATATTTACACAAATAAAATCTTTATCTCAATTATTCTTCACATTACAATTTTAATCTAGTTCAAGATTTTAATATACATATTTTTTTTATATTTTACTTTCATACTTTTCTTATCATTTATTTTTGTACAACTTTTAAGAATGGTTTAAAAATCTTGATCACATATTAACAAATAATCACTTTTATTCTCAATACATTTATTTAATTTCAAAATCACATTTCATTTTTATACTTAGACAATTTCATAACAACTGATTTGAAATCAAATTATTCATTATTACAATTAACTATATATATGTATTAGTTCTTTGAAATATAAAGTTTGATAAACCCAATATTTAATTATAATCAAATTCCGAATTAAAATCCATTTATTTAAATAAAGATACATCTTATTTAATCATATCAGAAATCCAAATACAATTTTATTTTCTAAGATGTTTAAATCTGAATCTTAATTTCAAATTCTATTTCAATCTATTTCATATTAATTACCAAATATTTCAAAATTTAGTCCCAAAGATTAAATTAATTATCAAATTATTCTTAGCTAAAATCTAGAAATGTTACAAATCATCTTTGTCATCCATAAGAGAAATAGTTCAGGTTTTACAGGAGATAATGGCATCATGCCTCTTTGGGCAATCACCTCCAAGCAATAGATCAAAAGTATCAAAACCCAGAACATAGAAATCACCAGAAAACCGATAACCAGAATGGAAGAGTTTCACATTTCTACAAATCCTACTAAGGTTTGCAGGACCACTAATAGGATTTGAAACACACAAAGGCTCAGGAGCCAACTCGGGATAAAGAAAATGCTCAAATTTATTACAAAGATCCATAGAGATAAAGCTGTGTGAAGCTCCATTATCAAAAAGAACACGAACAGGAAAATAAAACAGAGAAAAAGTGCCCTAAAGTGCACCTTGATTATCACTAGGAGTAGGAGCAGGTATAGTAGCAGGAGATGGAGTTGGTGAAGAAGCAGAAGTAACAGCAAAATTACCAGATGAATTGCCCTTCAGCTGAGTAGGGCAGTCCTTCTTGAAATGGCCAGGCTGTAGACAAATGTGGCAGAGATCACACCTGCCCAACTGAGCTGGAGGAATAGAAGCACCAACTAAAGTAGGACAACTATTAGCATAGTGTCCCTTCTGATTACATCTGAAGCAAGTAATGGAGGATAGGTCAATAGACTGCCTCTGCGAAGAAGAAGATCCCAAACCTGGAGTCTTGTTCCAATTCTTCCTATGCTGATGAAAGTTAGGCTTTCTCTTCTTAGGATTACTAGAGGAAGCCTGAGATGATGTAGCACGAGCAACTGGAGGATCCTTAGAAGAAAGATTCTCATATCTAATGGCCATATCCATCAAACTAGTGAAAGGGCTATGCACATGAGCGATGAGACGATCATAATACTCCAAACGGGCCCCAGCAATGAACTTCTCATTCTTCTTGAGAGGAGTGTCAATCTGATTAGGGCCAAACTTAGAAAGTTCATTTCCTCTCACACTTAGCAAATGACATATCACCCTGTTTGAGATCCATGAATTCCTAATACAGCCGAGACTTCCCTGCTTCGGGCTCCATTTCACAACAAAAGCATCCCTAAAGCACGATAAAGAAACATAAGAAAGATTTCAAAAGAGAACTGAACCAAATTCAAGACAAATAGAAGATGATACCTAAACTGCTCCCAAGAAATGTCAACCTCAGCAGTGTGAGCGGTAACAGACTCCCACCAATTCAAGGCTGCTCCCTTCAACCGCCAAGCCGCCAACTGACGTTGCTGGGCATTAGTGGTCTCAAGACCGGAGAAAATCCTCTCCAAATCCATCAACCATTACCGAGCCTCAATAATGCTCTCAGATCCGGTAAACTTGGTGCCACCAAGCTCAGTGTATTCCTTATAGAGTTTAATAAACATAATTGGTGCAGCATGCTCTAGAGCTAGGGCAACACCACGTCCACTACCTCTAGAATTCCTACGACTCATCCTAAAAAAAATCAAGAATGAATTTTAGGACAGAAGTAATTGAGAAACAAAGACAAGATTAGATAAGATAAGATAAGATGCAATGAGAATTGAATATCCCAAACAAAGAAGTCACTAACAAGGTGGACAAGGAAAAGGAAGAAGTTAAGAAAATTTGATTTCACAACAAGAAAAGATTTATATCAAAATAATCTTTTAAAATCCTTTGAAAAATCATTTTATACTTTAAAATAGGTTCTCTCACAAAGAAAGGATTTTAAGATTGATTTCACTCATTCTTGGGTATTTCACCCTATCTCTAATGAGTTTTTGCTCCGTAGGCTAAGGTTTGCCTATAACCAATGCTCTAATACCAAATGTAACGACCTACTATTTTAAACCATTCAAATCAACAATAAATCCACACATGCCAGACTTGAATAATTTAAAACAGTGGATTGTAATATAATTTGAAGCAAAAAAAACAATCACAGACACAGATAAATCAGAATAACTCGCAGCAGAAATAAAAATAACCATAGTAGTTCATGAAGCTACTACAACACAGAGTCACAAAACAAGTACAGAATCCAGAGTCTTAAAAGTAAATACAACAGAAATCCTAGATACATAAAGGTCCACTAATACATAAGCTTAATAGAAACACTGAAACAAAATAGATGACAACGAGATAGATGGATAATCTCTAGCAAATCCTCTAGCTCCAGATGGTGAAATCCAAAGCTGATACTCAGGCTGACCCGAGGATAAATCAAAACACAAAACACTCGAGTCAGGACATACATACTTACATAATGGAAACTAACTCAAGTGAACTATAATATAAATTCACAAGTAACTTAAAGGATGCTTGGGACCGTCCATCCTTTAAGGATCCGTTAAACTATCTACTATGTAGTAATATACGCTATTATAATAATGTCTAAAGTAAAATATAAAATATTTAAAAATAGCGTTAAGGAGTTACCCAATATCCCCCTTAACACAATTTATATATTCCCATAGTCTATACAGTACTGTAATCTCTATCATACTGGGCGTCGTCAGAGGGCACTCCATAGGTATGGTACAAAACAAAATCGTACAAGGCGCGCTAGGGTAGGTGACACGGCACAACTAGGTAATGTCAGGGTAGATATACCAATTGCACTTTCGGACTGGTGGTAACGCGTAACAGCTACTACCGCCCACCTCGAGCCACACTTCCAAAATCAAAGGTGTACACCAATCAATCACAAAATAATATAATGGCATACGAAGAAGTGTGTTCGATAAGAGGAGCTACCTCATTAGCCCGTCGATTGCTCCTGTTTTAGCCACCTTATGCCAATTCACGGGAGTTGGGTCCACGTTTATACCTCAAAGGACGGCGCCACCATCCTACTTCATTCTGAAATCTTCACCGCGTACACAGTTGTAGAAATGGTTTTCATAGTTGGCAGAGAGTATGACAACTTCCAATCCCGGTCTCTTTAACAACCAAACATTATTATTACACGTGTTTATAATCTCAAAAATGGTTTATATTTCAAATCAAAACATATTCATTTAAAACATTTAAATTCAATGTTAGTATCTTTCAAAAAATATATATATTCATTTCCAAGGTTGTAGCATTCCTAAGTTCATTCATTCAATTATAACAATTTCAAAAAACACATTGTATCGTAGCAACAATAGCACTTAGAAAACATTACTGTAGATATGGTAGTATTTCAGAAATATGGTCTTTTCAGAAATAGCGGCACTTAGAAAATGCTACTATAAATATAGTGGTATTTCAGAAAAACAGTTCATTTCAGAAACTGCAGGGCTTAAATAATGCTACTATAAATATAATGGTATTTCAGAAAAATAGTTCATTTCAGAAACTGCAGCACTTAAAAAATGCTACTGCAAATATAATGGGATTTCAGACAAACAGTTCATTTCAGAAACGGTAGCACTTAGAAAATGCTACCTTAAAAGCACAGCATTTTGGAAATGCTGGCAATACAAAACTAAGATTTATTATGAAATTTCAGAAGCATTAAAATTTCGGTTTTCACCATTTTTAACTTATAAAACATCTCACGTTTCAGAAATATTTGTTCCGATATCATTTAACTTATGATTAAATAAAATAAAATTTTATAAATAAAATATCCAAATTAACTATAATTCATTTATAAGTCAAAAGTAAATTATTTTCTTAACTTTTTAACTTAACAAATAACTTAACACTTTATTTTAAAATACCCATTTCATAAATAAAATATTCTTGTTGCTAAGTTAAGCTTAGAATTTCCATTTGAAAACCAAATTTTCAATTATCAAGTTAAGTCATATTTTAAATTACATTTTAACCCATTTATTTATTTATACATTTTTAACTTATAGAAAATCATTATAACATCAATTTAAATCCAATTTAAGTTAAAATTTTATATTTTAAATTTCAAAAATACTTAATAATTTTAGAAAATATTTAAAATTAACCATGGGTCTATATATAATTTTCTACCCTAGGTCAAGCGATACGTATATGTATCATTTCAATCCGTAATTTAAAAATAAAAATCCGGGTTCTATCATTCCAAACCCGCAATCCCAAGTCAAATCAAATAAAATGAAAATTGCTTGAGCCACTCATTTCAGCTCATAACGATTTTCTAAAGTCCGTTCGGGTATGTATCATTTCAACCCATAGTGATTCTATACTAACAGGGGACTTGCAGTGTGAGAAACATGAAACATGATAAACAATATAATATGGCATATCATATCAGGTGATGTAACAAATATATATCAGGTTATAACATAATGAAATATCACATCACAGGCATATATAAATTACTATCATATCACCAACTACAATCCACATGCCATTGTTCCACAATCATATAAGTACGAATGTCGAGAGTGATAAACTCCACCTCTTAAAGCTAAAGATAACAATTCAAGACACACGAACAAACTTCGAAAAACACGACAAAGCACGAATCAAATTCGAGTGAATGGAGTGCCAAGATTTGAGTTTGTAAACAAACAAATACGAACATACATAAGTATATAATTCAACACAACAATATAAATTAGAACAATGAACAAATATGAATCAAACTGAAGCAAATATGACTTAACCACCATAAATGGGCTCGGCCACCTTCACACATGGCTAGACCATTCCCACAACATGGCTCAGCCATCATTGTTTAAGGCATCTAGGCTCGGCTATGCTCAGGTAGAAGCACGACTAGGCTATGGAAGATGAAGAGATGACAAGAGTTAAACACATGGAAGGAAAAAAGCTAGGCAAATGAAAGGACAAGTGCACACATAGGCTCGGCGCTATGTCTAAAGTGCTCGGTCCTGGCTAGGCTTGAGTCAAGTGGTCATAAGTCATGGCCTGGGGTGGTGTAGATCATGGCAAGAGAAGGCATGGTGGAGGAATAAGGGGTGGCCGAGGCTAGAAGGAAGGGGATGATGGTATGGTGGTCTCGGCTAGGGTTTGCAAGGAAAATAGGTGATGGGTTTGGATCTGTTGGTTACAGCTAGGCATAGGGGAGGTGATGAGGTGGAGCTGGCTGATTATGGTGGTGGTGGTGGAGGAGATGTGGTTGGCTAGAGCATGTGGCCGAGCTTGCTTGAGGCAAACAAAAAGAGAAAAAGAAAATGTAAAAGAGTAAGAAAGAGGAAGCCATGAAAAGAAAACTTGCTGTAATATTTTTGTTTCAAGAACGCAAATGAAAATGAGATGGAATGAGAAACTTTTGTACGTGAATTGAGAAGTAAAATGAACGGCTAGGGGTGTAAATGCACGGCTAGGAAAATGAAGAGGCTAGAAAAGGAAAAGTCATAAATTAAAGAAAAAGAAACCAAAGTCTCTTGAATTGCCTAAGCCCATTATCATAAATAAGCTAGCAAAACCCAATAGAAAAATGAAAGCCTAAACAAAATAAAATAAACAAACGAACATAGAAAAGAGAAAATAAAATATAGAAAATAGTTGCGTGTAAAACGTTGAATTTTATCAAATTTAAAAAGCAGAAAACATAATTTTACGAAACGAAAAGCTAAAACAATATCAGAATCAAATACAGTTTCAAAGAAAAAGATTAGAAATTTGAAATTCAAAATTAATAATTTCAACTGAAAGTCAAAGTTTGACCATAGTTGACCAAAATATAAAATTTTCAGAAAATCTTTATTTTATTATATTTGGAAAATAAATTATAAACAAAATCCAAAATTACATTGGAAAATTTCAAATTTCAAATGATTTAATATCAAAGTTTTCAAATAATTGGAATTAAAATATTTATTAAAAATTATGGGTTGTTACATGAATTTTTCAACATTATATGTTAGTTATCTTTAATAAATTAATGTTTATTTTACGGGGAGTTACACTTACTTTAATATTCACACTAAAAACCGGTTTTTTACAATATAAGTAAGCACGGTATGGTGAGAGAGGTAGAATCACTCATCTTGGATCAAAAGGCATGGATTCCTAAGCAAATTTGACATGCAATAGCTGCTACACAAACCCTAGAGCTCCCAAATAGCAGTTCTATTATCTTCTAATACTAATCACTCTTAGATTCGCTAATTACACTCATAAGATTGGAAAAAAATTGGTTTTTAGGTCTAGTTTGGATTAATGGAGGTTAGGAGATGCTTAGAGAAGAAGGGAAATGACTAATTATTGCTATGAAGAAGGGTATTAACCCTAATTTTTAGATTGGACTAATGGGATACACTAATCACTTCCTAGTTACCAACCAATCTGCTTAAAACTAGTCAGGACTTCAAATAGGCATAACTCCTAACTGGTAAGTCCAAATTCTTAATATAACCACTTTATGGAAGAGAAACCATCTTCCCAATCATATGAAAGTGCTTTCAAATCCTAATTCGATCTCTATCAAAAGTTATAGGCTCTACCAGATTCTCAGGGTCAAAACTATCCAAAAAAATTCTATATATGAAAATTATCGCTAATGAACACCCAAAACTATAGAGTCAGACGACCTCACTTGAATTTTAAATAATATTGTATGATCCTCCAATATGTAAAATACAAGTTGTTACACTCTCACCCTTCGCTTTTATGAATTTCATCCCTGAAATCCGACCAAATAATGAAAAGTCAACCATATTCACCCCACATCCTAATAATCATAAGCAGTTATTTCAAAACATCAACCATTAAACCATGTAATCATAAGCAATCAAAATATATCTTGGCCATCCTAGAGTGCGAGATACTAAGATATGACATCATAAATGAATGTGAATACAATATACAAAAAACCTTACCATACAAATCGTTCTGTATCATAGGTCTCCATGCTTTCTTCAGTCTACTCCATTTTACCGCCTCTGCTTTCACTCCTACTGAACTGCTACGACTTCAGCACCTTCCTCTTAAGCACTCTCAATTTAGCCTTGATATCTCTCAATAGATTTGATGTCATCTTCTATTAATAGTCTTTATATTCTTTTTACATACGAAAATCCCAACATCCTTCATTACTCCATTTCTTATAAGATGCCTATCTAATACGTCATATGTTCACAAGAATGTACCATTAACCTTAATGATGGCACTTTTGTAGTACCTCATCCCTAACTCCATTAATGTCTGGTATAATTGGCCTAGCTTCTACACAGAGCTTATAATAACACGTAAAAATTACTAAAAAATTAACTAATTAAAGCTAAAAATGAAATTTTTACAAACATCGAAATTTGGGCATGAAATTATACCATTTTATTTCGTATATAAAGTTTTGTGATCGGAGTTCAAACCGAAAAGTTACCAACATTTGAAGTTTTCGAATTTAAAATAATTTGAATAAATTCAAAATTTGAATTTAAATAAGTAAATATGTAAATTAAAGTGGGTAATAAATAATTCAACGTTAAGGCAAATTAATGTTAAAGAAAAACATTAATGTTAGTGCTAAATAAGGAAAGAAATAAAAATAAAATTTCAAACATTAATTTACGCTCAAAATAGGGGACCGGTTGGCTGCTAACGGTCAATCGGTAATGGTAAGGAAACTAGGGTTTGATAGGACTATAGATGGCTAGGACTTTATTATTACTTTAAAATGACTTAAATCCTACAGTCCATGCACCTTCTAACAACTATAAATAAGAGGTTAACCCCCTCACTTTTATTCACAAAATATTTGAAATGCTAGCGAAAATCAGTTCGTCTTATTCTTCAACTCTAAGATTCAGAATCAACAAGATTTAAAGGTAAGAGATTTAGCATATTTATATATACATTTTCTAATTCTATTTCTTCCCTAAACATTGATTATGAATCTAATCTATATACAATTGAATTATTGTATTTCAAAAAGAAGAAATTTGAAGGAACGGTTAGGAAAAGGCATAAATCGAATCCAAAGGGAAGTCGGAAGCTATCTATGAATGGAAATCTTAAATTTTCACATTTTAGTAGTTTATGTGGTAGAAATTAGGATTTTTTAATGCATTTTGGAATTTTGTTCATGAAAATCGTAAAAACAAAACCCCGAAATTCCTCTAACAAAATGTCAATTCTTGAGTTTATTGGAATCTCAATTGTTTTATATTAAAATAGTAGAATTTGATTTGTTATTGGAATTAAATAATTTATGTTCTATTACACTTCCGTTTTTCCTTTTATATTGTTATGATAAAGGGTTCTAAAAGGAAAATAAAACTAGTAAACCGTTTGTAAAGTACGAATTTTCCTTTTCGTAGTTTCCACTGCCTATTTTCGTAATTTATATAAATATGAATTCCTTTTTCGCTTTATGTTTGTATAAGTAAAGTTGAATAAAATATAAAGGGATTAAATGGTTAATTTTGTTTTTGTAAATAGATTCGTTGATTCTACTATGTTGATATAAAATAAATTTGGTATTTGATTCAATTTGATAAGTACAAGTATGTTTTGTTTAGCTAAGGACATTAACTATTATGTAAAATTATTGTATAGAGTTGAGAATTGTATGAATATGAAAGTTTTGAAATTTTAAACAATTAGCATAGACGCGAAAATTTATAATAGGAGTACCTTTACATGCACTTAAGAGTGTGTTTATATATATATAAATGTAATATAAATATGTTATTAACGTATAATTAATAGCATATTAATCGTATCATATATAATAAATAGGTTAGTAATTAGCAATAAAACCCATAAGAAGGAAGGATAATTATATATATTAATCCATAATCAAAGGCGAAGTAAGGAGTTATCCTTATATATATATCCTTAAGTCGTAAATGTGATGAGTTATTATAGTATGTTAGGAGAGCGTAAACATGACTAAGTGATAGAAAAGTTTGCCCGGCTAATCTGGATACTAGTAGTGTGACTTTGGGACTGATGTAAGACGTCGCCTATAATAAGCACCCACGGTGGACGTGAGGTTAGTCCCAATTCTATAGGGCAAGTCTTCCCAGCTATTCTGGCTACGAGCACCGACGAATAATCAGACTAATGTGAGTCATCACGGTTTGGGTTATGGGTCATACGATCGACATCCTAGTAAGGGTCTGCATTTCTGTTGGGATATTAAGTGGATATTGTAGGGTCCTCTCCTTCCCATTCATGAAGTATTAAATGGTCGGGGTTATCTTTTAGGTGCGATAGTGAGAAATATTTGGTAGGAGTCCACTTTGGGGTTAAGGTATTAAGTGGCTATCGTAGGGTCCGCCTCTTTCCATAAATGAAATATTAAGTGGCTTGGTGAGATTTTGTATGCTGTTAGTCAATGAGTACCAAAGGGGGTCTGCCTTATGTTTAGGTATTAAATGATGGGGAGCTACCCATAGTATAGGTATAAATGGTCAGAGTCTATCTAAATCGCTTTAAAGAGGTATTAATTGGCTCAAGTACTTCCGCTCGCATCGTTAGGACATATTGACGGTAGTTTTGTTTCACCCACATCAGAGTTATGGTGTTGGACTGGAAGGGCCTTTGGGCTTACAATTGGAGGTATACTTGGTGGGATATAATATGAAATGCATAAGACATATTACTTATCTAATAGCACTACCAAAATACTGTCATGGTAAGGCTTGAGATTTTCATTCATCACACATTGTTTTTTGGCTCCCTCCTCATTCCAATCCATAGGTCAGGGAGAATCAGATGCTGACGGAGAAGACAAAGGCAGAGGCAAAGATTTGAGGCAGTTTATTTATTTAACTATATTTGATATATTATGATGTACCAAGTTTCAAACATATTGATCTTATTTCGAGATATTGTGTTACGGATATGTATAATGATTTGTTTTATTTCTAAAATTTGAATTTTTATGAAATGGGTACTTATTTCTATTATATATTTACTCCTTCCGCTATAAGGTTTTTAAATCATTGATAGATAACTCTGTATATTGTTCATTGTATCAATTTTACTAACCAACTGCCATTTATGGAATGGGTCTAAGTTTCGATGGGCTTTAATTGGATCGAAAGTTAGGCCCGTTTTGGAGAGGGATGTTACAATTGGTAGAGCATAGGTTATTCGATCAACAGGAATAAGCATACATAAGAGTGTACATCTGTTATTTTTGAAAGTATTTAAAAATAACCCAATCATATATACGCATGCATTTACGAACATACACAAACACACTGAGAAAATCTTTGTTTCACCAAATAACATTATTATCTTATGGTGTTGTAACCAAAAGCTCAAACCTATAGATAGTTGATTGTGGCTGAAAACAATAGCTTTAAGGCTGGGAACCCCTCCACTAAAGTGATACCCATCATCGGATGTATGCCGGAATGGTTCAAGCAATACCTAAGGCATATAGGGTAAGTTCCCATACCAATAAGTTGCACTAGTGGCACCAGCTACTTGGCTTGCTGAAGCAGCACCTCGACCACTAGACTTCTTAAAAATGTGTAAAGATTTACAAAATACGAGAGGACGGGTGCATATGGGAGCTGATGATTTTGTTGAAACAAAGGCTTGGATTAAAGGTTGTTAGCATATATTTTGGGAGCTTGAATGGGAATTAGATCTAGAGGAGGATGGCTGAATGTATTTAAAGAGGGGGCGATGGATTGGCAAACCAATGTAGTTGAAGAGAATGTAGATAAAGGGATTACTTAGGCTAAATTTAGGGTTTTCTTTGAGTTACGATTCATTTCCAAAACTGAAGTAATTTTGTGGTTAGAGAAGTTTATACGACCAAGGCAAGGAGACTCCACATTAAAAGAGTATATCAATAAGTTCATGGAATTATCTAAGTTTGGATTAAGTCTAATTGACTCTCCTATGAAGAAGGCTATGAAGTTCGTTAAAGGCCTAAATTCTCCGCTTAGGAAGTTGCTTTTGGCCAGAATTCTGGCAAGTACCACTAATGAGATGATAGTTGATATGGCTTTTGTAGCAACCCATACCTTAATGGGCCTAAATTTCAACAAAACTCGAAACCCAAGTCCATCAAAGCACAGATCATTGGATTTGGTACATGCAAATAAGCATGAGCATTATCAGAGTTTGATAGAATTCTAAACTCACAGTGGAAACAATAATAGGATAATAATATTAACTATGACTACCACCTTGGAATTAGTGGTATTACTTCGATAGTAGATTATCACATCAGCATCAAGCATTAGAGAAAAAGAAGACTTCTCCAACAACATAGAACATCCAGCTCCCGTAACATGTTCCTCTAAATTTTATCCTGTGGGTAGTAATGAGGAGGGAATCAGAACAGCATTCTAATGACTAGAAATATAAACTGTGCATGACATAAATTTATACTGGTTAGTTTCTATTTTATTTTTATATCCATTAAGGTTAGCAATTCTAATCTAACCTTGCATTGCACGAATGACTACTTACTCTCCCCTTCCCATGGTACAAACTACTTATGAAGCCTTATTAATTACCCAATACATCCAAACCCATTTTCCACTTAACAATTCTAAATATGAAGTCAGCTTCTATAATACTTTTAAAGAGAAATAGACAGACCCTACCATTTAAGACCTTAATCAAGGTAGATCCCATCATGTAAGACCTATTCCCAAGGTGATTTCCTAACGATACTGTCAATGGTCGGTGGGTCCTGCTACAAAGACCTCTAACCATTATTTAAAGCTTCCAACATTTAATGTCCAAGTCTTACCACATCTATCGCCGATAAAATCGTAGCCATGTAATAAATAGTACCCAAGCCACTTAATACCTTTTATTAAAAAATAGGTAGGCTCTGTTATTTAATACCTTAACTAAGGCAGATACTATCATTTAATACCTATTTCCAAAGTGTGCTCCTCAATGGTATTATTGTTATTACGACCTTAGCAATGTGAGAGACCGTACCCAAGCCACTTAATACCTTATTAATAAGAACTAGGTAGACCCTGACCATTTAACACCTATTTATTGGTAGGCTTTTGTTGTTTAATATCTAACCCCAAGGCGGACTCCTCACTGGTACTATTTAGCCGACCTTACTTGAAAATCTCATTGGATAACTTAGGACTTCTTTTATAAGAAAGAAGCGAACCCTTCAGTCACATAATATCCCAAACCTAAAGTGAAACCTTCCCAAGATATCCATCGTTGCTCTTAATTATAAATATGGAATCTCATTAGGTTATTTCTTTCGGTAGGGAGGCGGGCCCTAGAGCCACTTAACACCTCAATAGAGAAGTAAACCCTTTTAGAGACATTTTTATTTATTTGGAATCTCGTCAGGTTACTTAATACTTTCATTTAGGAAAGGTGGATCCTACAACCACTGAATACCTCAAACTAGAAGCGAACCCCTATGGAGATATCCATTACCGCTCCTAATTACAAATTTGAACCATTTAATACTTTCCAATTAAGAAAGCATGTCCAATCTCTCACGTCCTCATGGGTCCTAGGATTGGTGATATCTCGTATCAATAGTTAGTGCACCCAACTGTTGGTAGCCTCAAAGTGAATGGCGATCTTCCATCGAGTGACT
The DNA here is from genome assembly GCA_030765085.1 of Allium cepa. Taxonomy (NCBI): domain Eukaryota; kingdom Viridiplantae; phylum Streptophyta; class Magnoliopsida; order Asparagales; family Amaryllidaceae; genus Allium; species Allium cepa. Next base: position 609,117,452 of record CM060940.1, read on the forward strand.
CTACTTACCTTGCATTACTAGCCTATTAAGTCCAATTAACCATAAGCCTTTACTTATGTTATCTTCAGTAGACATTGGATTTAGATCACCAATTCCCCTTATTTAAGGCAAAAAGATTTACCTTAAATACTTATCTACCCATAACTCTCTTTTAATGCTCAGAAATATTAGTTTGTCCATAAAATCCTAATGGACATTTCCTAATAAATTTATGTATGATTACCAATTTCAAATTAGTAACCTTCTATATGTATTCAATTTTTATTAGTCTCATTAATCCATGTACCCTATCAAATTGGCGCAACTCTCATATTTAAGACCATTTACATACTTTTAAATTTATTTCCCATTAATTAATTATCATAAACGTGGATATTACGTGCGAGCACCGTTATTAGCTATATTTTATTTGGATTATTATAAGCGTAGTAAATCACGTACAAATATATACTTTTATTAAACATATTCTAGTGATATCTCTTTACCAAAATATTCCTTTTCATGTTCAATAGTTGGAATCATATCTAAAAAGATTATCCGCAATAATTTCCATAAATTATTCTAAAAATAAATATTTAACTTTCAAATATAAAAGATTACATCATTTGAAATTACAAAGAATAATCATTTCTTTTTATTACTAAAATTGACGGCGTAAACTATAATGAATTCATATTTATGCATTTCTTTCTCTTTTTATTTGCATTTATTTCTTGCTAGATCAAATGCCGCATTCTTCTAAAAAGAGAAAGAAATCAACTAATTTATAAATATTAAATAGATCTAAATTCCAACAAGTCCAAACATAGGAAAGTTTATATTCCAATAAGATTAGGGTAATAATTCAAATTCATAACATTATCATACAACCCATTTCAGATCTGGAATAAATTTCATTCTTTTCAGTTTGATTTCTAGATCAGGCTGCAAATAATTCTAAATCAATTGATAAACAAAAATATATAGGCGATTTTACTATATTCAGATTATATTCAATTTATTGCCTACAACTCATATACAATTACTTAGTTAGGCATAATAATTAAATAAACACCAGTTGGACAATTTAAACTATAACAATCTGTAAAAAAATCACTCGCCTTTTAAAGTGGTCCAAATCTCCAAATCTGAAGTAGAACCTTTGATTCATCTCCAAAACCCTTATATTCCAAAAGATATGTATAAGACGACGTATACATATGTTAGAATTACAGATCTAAGAAGAGATTTTGGATTGGGAGAGAGAATGGATATATATATATATATATATATATATATAAATACCTCAAATATGTGTATAGTTGATTCTCTTCTCCTCTCCTTTTTATTAGGTTTCTATTCTTCTCTAATTTTATGAATATAGAGATAAATATCTTATTTTTATAATTTAGAAAGAAAGTGGAGAATAAGAAATGGCAGAGCTTCAAACTACTTCCAGAAAAAAATATGAGAAGAGAAGGGAGGGCTATGCCTAAATTTATAGGCGCTAGAATTAAACAGAACCGTATTAGAGCTGCCACGCATGAAGTGATGGACCGCCTCCTTCCTACGGGTCGACCGCCCCTGGTCGACAGCTCCAATTATGGGGGTCGATCTATGGGCCTCAGATAATTAATTAAAAACAATAACTTTTCATATTTATTTATTTTCGTTTCGAATTCATTTTTCATTTGTAACTTCTTCTTTTGGACTCTGATCGCAAAACTCCAAATATGAAAGTTGCTCAAATTTTTACCACGAATGTAATGATGCAAGTTTCATGGTCAAATTCCATCATTTTCAAAGCCTAATTGATTAATTAACTAATTAAATAACTAGCCTCAAATTAGGGGGATGTTACAGCCTTGCTTCAGACTGCTGTTATTAGAGAGAAAGAGAAGGTAGGATAGGCATAAAGTCAAGATAGAGATAATAAAGGAGGATTTGGGCTGATATGAAAGCCAAGAGAAAGATCAAGAAAGAAGGTGTGACAGGCCGAAGATGTCATAAGAAGGAACACGTTGCTAAGGACTGGAAAGTGAGTTTGACGAAGGAGGAGTTCAAAGGGCTATGTTATCACCTCCATGGGGAAGGACACTATGAGAATCGGTGTTCAAATTTAGCAAAGTTGGGACAAGGTGGGAAAGTTTATGCCATTGAAGTTATACCTATCTCAAGTAGACCTCCTCATAGAATCCAAGGAAAACTTGTATTGGAAGCTACAACTTTTATCTTTGAAAATCCTGTTTATACCTTATTTGACTCTTGAGCATTCTATTCGTTCTTGGCTAGAAATGTAGTCAAATCCTTCTATCTAAAAACTCAAGTTGTCGCCAACCCAATAGTGTATCAAATCCTATTAGGGATTCAACATACCTTTCTATGATTTGTAAAAACCTAATTGTGGATATATATGTAATGTTGATTTTACACGTAATGCGCATTTTCTTAATTTTAAGGGGCATGGACTTATCCTAAGGATGGATTGGTTATCCTACTACAGGGTTGTTTTAGATTGTGATAAGAGGATTGCTTGGTTAAGGAGTTGCAAAGGGCGAGACATCGACGTTCGTTGCAAATCTCGAAACTCAATCGAGTTAAGTTATTTATATTATCTTAGCCCATCACAAGATGAGATCTCATCTGTTCTCATAATTTAAGACTTTCCACATGTTTTTAACGAAGTCTCTGATATCCCACCCCAAAGGGAGATTGAGTTTAGAATTGATTTTGAGAATCGTGCTGCCATTAAGGAATATGGCCCCTAAGGAAGGGCGATGTTAGACAAGTAGATTTCGGAGCTACTGCAGAAAGAATTTATTTGCTGCATCACATCAAAATGGGAAGCACTAGTTGTCTTCATCACTAAGGCAAACTACTCTTTAAGGCTATGCGAAGACTATCGAGAGCTTAATAAGCTGACTAAAAAGAACATGTATCCCTTCTCTAGAATGGATGACTTGTTTGACCAGCTTGTTCAAGCTATAATCTTTTCTCAGATGGAATTATCCACTGGATTCCACTATAGCCAGTGGAAAACCGCTTTTCGCACTCCTAACAAACTGTATGAAGGAAAAGTAATGCCTTTTGGATTGACGAATGCCCCTATATATTTTGTAGATTTGATGAGTAGAATCTTTAAAGGGTAGCAAAATAAATTCATTGTAGTGTTTGTAGATGATATTTCAGTATTCTCTAAAATTGAAGTTGAGCACGAAAATCATTTAAGAGAGGTACTAGAGACCTTGAGAAAGCATAAACTAAAAGCCAAATTCTCAAATGCCACTTTTGAAGAAGGATGTGAGATTTCCCGGTCATATTATCTCCTAGAAGGGGTTGTCGGTTGATCGTTTGAAGTTGGAAGCTATCCAAGACTGGAAGCTTCTGAAAAATGCCATAGAAATTTAGAGTTTTCTTAGGTTGGCGAGTTACTAAAGGAAAATCATCAAGTAATTTTCAAAGATATCAGTCTCATTGACTCGCTTAACTAAGAATATTTTATTTTGCATGGGATGATAGATGCATGGAAGCATTCGAGAAGCTAATGAGCCGCTGAGTAGTACACTAGCGCTTATCATTCTTGGTAGGATAAAGCCTTTCACCGTTTACACCGACGCATGTGGTATGGGTTCGGAGCTGTTTTTTAGCAAGAAAGTAGAGTGATAGCCTACGTGTTAACCAAGTTTATAACACAGCAAGATTCAGAAGGATTTATAACATTTAGACTAAGCTAGAACGATTCAAAACATGACCAAAAGACCTAAAAGAGCATCATAAAAGTCTCCATGATGTATGGGATAAAAATAGCCTAACTTTTCAAATTGACATCGATTTGATCCAGTTGGATCAGTAGCGCTCTGAATTGGTTGATCATTGGTCTTTCAAATCTCTTGCATCATACTCCTATGACTCCACTAAGCCCACCAAAAAGTTTGGTAACATTACAAGCTTCTAAGTTAAAGAAGTGAAGGTTCATCTGATTCAGAATACAATTCACTCTAACTCGCAGGTGAATCATCATCGAAACAAATCGACAAGCAAATAAATTACATAGAGAGCATCATGTCAAAGCAAGGAAGATAACCAAGTAGTCAAAGCATAAAAAATGCTTAATATTTGGATCGGTACCGATTTGACTAAAATTGATCGGTATTGATCTAAATAATTTACACTAATAACCTCCAAACTTTTTAAGCTTCCTCTACATCCCGACTATAGGCTTTTGGCAAAGCAGCTCTGTCTTAAGTGATCTCCAGCCCCTATAAATACCATCACATCAACAACATGAAAGAGATCTCTAGATTGGCTGTTGCAACTCTGCCATTACTATCCTTCTTTTACACAGTAGTTTCAAAGGAGCAACTGAGATCTTCCAGTTGCCTCTAAGCACTTGTGATTTAGATCTAACTTATGTGATTCAATCATATTGTAATCTAAATCAACCTTCTAGTAGCAGTCGGTTAATAAAAGATATAAAGCAGATGTAGGTTTCGTTAATAGCCGACCCACTATAAAATTCTTGTGCCACGTTACTATTTTGGCATTTTTTCTCATTTTTTCTATATTTTTTTCTTTGAGAAATAAGGCGGGTGCTTTCACACTCAATCAAGGGTGTTAATCCATTTTTTGGGTTAACACTGTGTAAGTATGCAATTGAAGGACCGTGACAAGGGGTACCCAACTCGTGACTTGGAGTTAGTGGCTATCATCTTTACTTTGAAGATGTGAAGGCACCATCTTTCAGGAGAAATGTTTGAGTTATTCACTGACCACAAATCCCATAAATACCTAGACTTCGAAAATATTTGAATCTTAGGCGGCAGCAATGAATAGAGTTTATATGACTTCGAAATATGGTACACCTTCTGAAAAAAAGGAATATTGTTGCCGACGCTCTTAGCTGAAGGCATGCTAAACTTGTTGCTATATATGAGTGGAAGTAGTTGGGGTTTCTCCTGAATTTAAATTTCCAATTGCCAACTGAATCCACACTAGACCATTTGGCAGCGATGGAGGTTAGTCCAGTGTTGATGGACTGCATCGGGTAAGAAGAGAAGAAAGATGTGACTAGTAGATTTTGGAAGATATGTTGTGAGCTTCTATCGTGGATTTTGGAGGACATTGGGAGAAGCTTTAACCTTTGTAGAGTTCACGTACAATAATTGTTACCAAGTGACGATTGGCATGGCGTCCTATGAAGCCTTATACATGGGGTTATGCAAATCGCAAAATTGTTGGCGGGAAACAATGAAAAAAATTCTACTTGGATCGGATTTGATCCATGAGACTAGGAAAAGATAGAGATGATTAGGCAGAAATGAAGTCTGCGCAAGACCATTAGAATTCCTATGTCGATGGGCAAAGGAAAGAAGTGGAGCTTTTAGTTGAAGACATGGTGTTTGCTATGGTTTCCCCTCTTAGGAACGTTATGAGATTTGGTACATCAAGGAAGTTAGCATCGAGGTTCATTGGGCCTTTTCTAAGTTTGGAAAGGATGAGGTAACTTGCCTATCGAGTGCAGCTTTAGCATAAGTTAGTGGGAGTCCATGATGTCTTTCATGTTTCACACTTGAGAAAATGCCTTTACGATACCGCTAACATAGCCAAGCCCGATTAGTTAGTAGATGTTGAGAAGAAGGCAGCACCCCATGCCATGGCACGAAACTAAGAAGCTTCATAATAAAGAAATTAGACTGGTCTAAGTACAATTGTAACAACTCACCTCGAAACAGGCCTAAATTCTGACTAGAAAAGGCCCATCAAAACTTAAACCTATTCTAAAGTTGGCTGCTAGTTTATATAAAGAACAACCCACATAGCTATTTATCTAGACATTCAGAAACTCACAGCGAAATGATAAAATATAATATCAGAACAATATCCATTATATTTAAAATCCAAATGTCATCAAAATAAAACACAATACCACAAACAATCGTCAACAATCCGAAGTACAATATTCTAAAGTTACAACATCATTTAATGGGTACATCAGATGTAAAGGAAATAACATAGGTAGATAAATAGTAACTGCCACAAGTCTACGTCTCTGCCACCGCCTTCGAAAATTTGCATCAACATCTCTAACCTGTGTTGTAATGAGGAGGGAGTTAGAGCAACAATGTGTGTTGAAAAAAATCTTAAGCCTTTCAATAATAGTACTTGGGCAATATAATTTGGACATCTTACGTCTACAAACATATTACAAGTTCTATGACTATAAGCCCTATGGCTTTCCCGGTCCATTATTTTTCAACCCAATAACCCATATCTATCGTCAATAATGTCTTAACAATGTAAGAGATAGTACCCAAGCCACTTAATACCTTTTTATTAGGAACTAGGTAGGCTCTGACCATTTAGTGTCTTATTTAACGTAGGTCCCTACCAATTACTACCTATCCCAAGTTGGATGCCTCTTCGGTACTATCTAGTTGAGATTGCACGGAATCTCTTCACACCATTACTAGCGGAACCTCTTCGAGATATCCCATACGGTGTCCAATCATTCACACCGACCATTTAATGCTTCTATTATAGGGAAGAGGCAGGCCTTCAATTAGCCACTAGCTAGGTTCAATGCCCGAACAAGGTCCTTCGTATTATAACCTGTAACCCAACTGTGACGCCTCACATTAGTCTGACTATTCATAGGTACTGATAGCCAAATTAACTAGGCTAGTTTACCCAACAAAATTGGGACTAAACTCATGCCCTCCGTAGTAATTATTATAGGCGATGTCTTAGATCATCCCTAAAGTCGCACTACTGGTAGCCAGATTAGTTAGGAAGACTTCTATGTGCTTTTGATTGACTTTGCATCCTTATAATTTAGTCATAATCTAAAAAACGCTCTTTATATCTTATCACATATCTCACTGCATTACAAATTTAGACGTTATAAGAAAAACTCTTATTTTGCCTTTATAATCAATTACTTTTCTAAGGAAGATTTAATGATGATTATATTATATTAACTACGTAATTAATACACTATAATTGTACGTCATTTATGCATATATATATATATAAACATGTACATATGTCTAAAATAAGCGAGCGAAGGTAGTGCCCTAAACTAACATTTAAAAGTCAAAATTTCAAATTTATACAAGTTCAATTCCATATCAACACATATTCCATATATCAAAAATTAGATCAACAGACTTGCATAAAATAGAATCCATAACCAACTTACTTTATACTAAACTAATAGAATCAATCTTTAATAAAAACGTATAATTCAAATACTTTTACATCCTACTAGACTTCTTTGTATAAAATTAAAAGGGATAATTTCTATTTAAATTGAGGAAATAGGCAGTGTAAACTACGAATAAAAGAATTCATACCTTACATAACATTTCCTAATTATTTTTTTAAAAACCTTAATCAGATCCAAAGAAAAAGAAGTGGAATAGAATGTAAGACATTAAATTGAAATACTTACCTAATTCCATTATTTTAATATAGAATAAGTGAGATTCAAATTTAAGAATTGACACTTTGCTTTAAGGCAATTTTGCGGTTTTAGGTTGACGTTTGCATAAACAAAATTCCCTAAAGGGATATATCAAATCTAAGTTATACTACACAATTATAAAATAAGAAACACTAATATTTCCACTCACAATCAATCCTTAGCTCTTCCCATTTTGGATTTGATACTCCTGCTTTAATTCTTTCAGATCTCTCCTTTTAGAAGTATTTTATACGAATTAGATTTAGAGATTTAGGGAATAGAGGAGAAAAGGACTAGAAATTAAATAACTAAACATCCAAAAAAATTACTTGAAACCTAAAGTATTTTTCTGAATCTCTGAGGAGAGAGACCGACTGAGCTTCGCTTGGTTTCCAAAATAATTTGTGAATAAAAATGAGGAGGCTAGGTATTTTTATAGTGGTTAGAAAGCACTAGAACTATCAGATTTAAGTCGGTTTAAAGTAATAAAACCTAAGTGGTTCTACTGCTGAAAACCCAGGCCACCATCAACAGGAACCGATCGACTGCCCATACCCTACCGGCCGACTGCTTGCGTTTGTCGGTCCATGGTCGGCGGTCGACCAATGATCCTATTTTGGGAACGTTTTCCTACCGCCGTTGATTAATGTATTTTATTCCTTTTTTAAACTTTTGACATTAACCTTGATTTTAACATTTACTTAATTCCTAAGTCTAATTACCATTAATTTTTGAATTTCAAATTTTGGAATTAAGTACTAATTTGAATTTGAATTCATTTAAATTATTTTAATCTAAAAACTTCAAATGTCCATAATTTGTTTTCTTTTAAGCTTCGTTTTTAATACATTATGTATGGAATTAATCAGAAAATCACGGTGAATACAACGACACAACTTCCGCAGCCCAACTCTAACATTTGCGAAATTTCCAATTATATCTTTATCTTATTTAATTAATTAATTTAACTTATTATTTAGTAATTAATTTTTATGGGTTGTTTCATTCTCCCTCTCCCCCTAATTAAAAAGGATTTTCTCCCCTAAATCTTCAAGGGACGGACATCGTAACGTGTAATAACGTCCATAATATACAACCAAGCTATCTACACATCCATCTACTCAATCAAAAGCACAATTTGATTATGTGTGTTGTCATAATATAGGTATGTATACAATACATGCATAAATTTCTATATGAGTGCAAAAAATGATAGTGGAGAATGTAGTAACCATCTCATACCATCCGATCTGGCAACCATGATACAACCAAAACCTAAATTTGGAGTGAAATGTTTACCAATGAAAAGCTCGGGACAAGATGTCCTCATCCTTACCACCAAAATTTTCCTCCGTTGTACTCAAACCTGCTAAATTTCTATATTGCACAGCCTCTTAGTTCCATGCTCCATAATGTGTGTAGTGGCACGAGATGTTATTGGCTCTGTCTTAGTGTCCGCTAATTGATCAAACTCTACCACAATGGCTATGCTATGAAAGCATTTCCTTAAGTGTGAAAACACAAAAGACGTCATGGACTCCCACTGATACCTCCTCAAAATAAGAAAGTATACCTATTCTTTTTAAAATTGGGAAAAGCCCAATAAACCTTAGCGCCGACTTTCCTGATTTTCCAAACCTTACAACAATTTTGAGAGGGAAAAACTTAACGAACACTATGTCCCCAACCTCAAACTCTGACTCCTTTCTTCGCTTATCCGTCTAGGATTTTTGGCGATCTTGTGTGGCCTTCATACGCTACCTAATCAACCTTACCTTTCTTGAAGAATTACAAATTAAATCTGGTTCGAGTATAATTTTTTCGTTGGTTCCCCAGTAACAATTTGGCAATTTGCATGGCCTTCCATAAAGCACTTCATAGGCTTCCATACCAATCATCATTTTGTGACTATTATCATATGCGAATCCTATTAAAGATAAGCGCTATTGCCAATGTCGTCCAAAGTCCCTGATGTAAGCTCTTAACAATTCCTACAAAGCCCTATTTATCCTTTTAATTTGTATGTCGGTCTGGAGGTGGTAAGCAATGCTAAGATTTAATGAAATTCCTTAAGCTAACTGCGAACTCCTCCAAAATTATCCAGTAAATAATGGGTCATTATCACTAACAATTCTAACCGAAATGCCATGATGTTGAACCACTACCTTGATATTAATCTATGCTAGCGATGCTACTGCCCTATTGCTCCTATCCACCATGACCCAAATTGCGTCATTGCTCTTTGGCTCCTAGGCAACCCATCTATAAATTCCATCGATATATGCTCTTATTTCCAAGTCGGAATTTCCAATGGTAATAACAATCCTCAAGGCTTTCCTTTCTTAGTCTTAATCTTTTGACGCATCAAACATCTGGAACGAATTCAATTATTCTCTCCATCCTTAACCGATAGAAAAAAAATTAAATCCCTATACACCGTACCACCTTCGGGGTGAATGGTAACACTGCACAAGCTAAAATTAATTTTTCCTAAAATCTAAATTTTTTTGGGATTGAAGCAATCTTTGTTTCTTTTTGCTAGCCACATTTCCTTATTAACTTCCACCCTTACTAATAGATTATCGCTAGTTAAGTGTCCCTATGAGATTTTCTTATTTACACTATTTCCCAATATATATATATATATATATATATCCAGTAGTCTCATCCTATCCATAAAATGAACCACTGATAAAATAGGAACATACCATATTGTGTGCTTTTCCAATAGCCTAAAGGAGACAACTAGCGGTTAAAACCCAATAACTCTTAAAAAAAATTTTTGCTGGAAGCATCCATTTGTCACCAACTAGTGTTAATGATGTTGAGGTCCTAATACTCCTGACTAAATTAAAGTGGTCATTCTTTGAATGTCATTCCTGCACCACCCACCTTCTTTAATTCTCCTTTTCATTATTTAATAAATGTCCATCACCTATAATAATTGGTCATTAATGTCAACTTGGAAAATCTCTAATGAATCCTTATTTAGTCCCTTTTTTTACCAGTTTCAAAATCCCTTTGTTATACCGATTTGTTTCCTACACAAATGTCATATTAAATTCCCTAATCAGTTCCCACTTAATTCTTTTCCATTCTCTATTAATTATAAATTTATTGCCCATTAAACCTCTAATTAATGTCCATAAATCCTAATCCGTTAATTGCTAACTAATATGCACATGGTCGTAATTTACGCTATATATACATATACATTTATTTATTTACTTACTTATTTATTTTTATATGTTAAGTGCGGTTATATATATATATATATCTTATTTCTAATTCTAATTTCTAAACTAGAACATTCCTTTCCACATTTTAATTTATCAGAGCCATCCTTCCAAAAAGGAATACCATTGTAATTTTCCATAAATAAACCATAAGTGAGATCTCTGCTTCATTTGAGATTACAAGGAATTATTTCTTATCTTTTATTGAAATAGACAATGTTGACTATGAAAAAGAGTATTCGTAACTTACACATCCCCTTCCCTTTTTGGTATATCCCTTTTTAATTCAAACAATTTGATTTTATTCATATTTTGTAATTTGATAACTTATGGAAATTATATGGAACCTGCTCCAATAAATTAAAGCATAGATATTAACATTCTAAGTCAACTAGAGCATCCTAATTTACAACCCCATTATAGATCTAAAATATCTTTACAGCTTTACCATCGTTCTACAAATAGATATTTGAGACCGATTTTAAATTTCCAAATTAGGTAGTACATACTACTCTTATTTTATTAATATCCCAAAACCTTTACACTGTCTTACCAAGGTAGTGACTCACATCTACTCCATATATATATATATATATATATATATATAAAAGGATTTGGTGTGATCCTCATCATCCTTTTATAAAACCAAAATTTCATAATCATGAAGTTTGATTCAAAACCTTTATCTTTGAAAATATAAAATTAAAAACCCTCATTATGCTAGTATGTGACATTTGATATTAAAAAAAAATCGAGTTTCAAAAGAAATCCTTTAAACATATTTTTCAAAAGAATTTCCGACGTACACAAATAGTTTGAAGAATCGAATTCCCAAAGGCATTTAAACTCCATATTCTATTTTTACTTTTATTTTTATTTCTACTACAAATCTTCTAAAAACATTTGAACTCAAATACTCAAAAGCATTTAAACAAAAAAAATACAAAAGCATTCGAACAAAAAATTTCCTGACTTTCACCACGTTACTCTTATCTCCAAATTCAAAATTTCCTTAGCAAATTATTTCCCCTTCTCAAAGATTTTACCTTAAAAGCTTACTTCTTTAAAAGTTGGATTTTTAACCCAAAAAATTCAAAAATTGACTATTAAATCCAAAATTCAAAAAGGATTACTTAATTCAAAAAAGAGATAAAATAATTTACTTCTTTAAAAAACTTTCTACATCAAAGATTTATTTCTTCAAAAGTTGGTCTTTTAATTCAAAACATCTTCTATTACTTTAAACAATGAAAAGTGGAGTACACAAGATAAACTTCTATCCGATCATATTCCTATCCCTTCTCTCCTATATCATCCCCAACTAGATTACTGATCCTATTTTATATAAATTCCAAACTCCATTTCTATCCAAATCTCCCATTATTGCCTCTGCTTATATTCCTCTTACTTAAATAGTTTTAACATCATTTTAATCACGTTTCATTTTCGATTATCTGCTTTTCTAAAGAACAATTAAAAAAGACATTCCAAATTTATAAGATGGAATCATCTAGTCCAGTCTACACTCTATTTTTCATTTATTTTATATTCAAAGAATCCGTTTATTGAAAACTTTTTAGCTCAACCATCATTTAAAAAATGAAAAATCATTTTTATCAAAAACTTTTAAATCAGAAACTTTTGGCTCAACAAATTTTTAAATCATGAATTTTCAAATTTCCTTAATTTTTCAAAACAACAACTTTCCAATAATCCTTTGAAAAATTAATTCAAAATATTTCAAGGAATTTTTCAAAAACGTTTTATCAAATTCTTTCTCATGGGGTTGGATTTAGAAATTGACTTTAATTGTCTTTTCTATACAACTTTCCTTCTTCCCTACCTAATGTTCATAAAAATCTGATTATCTCCTTATGGTAATTAATGTAGACCTTCTTGCAGGAACTTGCCCCACTTCCTTTTTCGCATCTTGCCTCACTCCTATCATTCCTTACTTCTGGATGCTTACAACATCCAGGTTCTTATCTTCCATCTATTTGGATGAAATGTGATTCTTTAATTGGCAATTCATTGAAATCCACAATTATAAAGCAGTCTATGTGGAATCAAAGGAGTCAAGTACCCTTCCGCTTTCAGGGTGCTTCTATCTGTTATGATCATTCTCTTTTTGGTCCACTTCTAACGACATGACCTACGACCCATGGGAATTTGATCCTTAATATTTCCCATCTTAGGAAGATTATGAGATTCGTATAACAAGAAAGTTGGCATCGAGATTCATTGGGCCTTTACCAATTTTGGAAAGGGTGCGGTAATTTGCCTATCGAGTACAGCTTTAGGATAAGTTAGTGGGAGTTAATGATGTCTTTCATGTTTTGCACTTGAGGAAATGTCAACACGACACCGCCAACATAGTCGGGCTTGATCAGTTAGTAGAGTTGAGATAAAGGAAATAGCACCCCATGCAGGTCCTTCGTATTATGACCCATAACACAACTGTGTTGTCTCACATTAGTCCTATTATTCGTAGGTGCTAGTAGCCAGATTAACAGAGCTGGTTTAACCTATAAAATTGGCACAACCTACATGGTTATTTAATATAGGCACACATCAGCCCTAAACTCACACTGCTGGTAGCCAGATTAGTTAGGCGGACTTCTATGTGCTTTTGACTAACTTTGCATCCTTATAATTTAGATATAATCTAAAACACTCTCTTCATATATTATCTCATATCTCACCGCATTACAAATCAAGACCTTGTAAGAAAAACTCTTATTTTTCCTTTTGCAATCAATTGCTTTTCTAACAGAGATTTAATGATAATTTATTTTATATTAACTACACAATTAATATGTTATGATTGTACATTATGTACACATATACATAAACACACACGTGTGTCCAAAATAAGCGAGCGCAGATAGCGCCCTAAACTAACATTTAAATGTTAGAACTTCAAATTTATACAAGTTCTATTCCATACCAACACATATCCTAATATCCACAATTAAATCAACTAACCTGTATAAAATAGCATCCATAACGAATTTACTTTATACTAAACTAACGGAATCAATCTTTAATAAAAATATATAATTCAAATACTTCTAGGCCCTATTCGCCTTCTTTGTATAAAGTAGAAAAAAGGGATTTCTATTTGAATTGCGAAATTGGCAGTGTAAACTACAAATAAAAGAATCCGTACCTTACACACCATTTCCTATTTTTATTCAAAACTCTTAATCAGATCCAAAGAAAAAGAAGTGGAATACAATGTAAGATATTAAACTGAAATACTTACCCAATTCCATTATTTTAATACAGAATAAGTGAGATTGAAACTTAAGAATCGACATTTCGCTTTAGGAGAGTTTTAGAGTTTTAGTGTGATTTTGTGTAAACAAAATTCCCTAAAATGATATATCAAATCCAAGTTAAACTACACAACTACTAAAGTAGGAAAAACTAATGTTTTCACTAACAATCAATCCTTAGCTCATACCTTTTTGGATTTGATACGCCTGCTTTAATCTCTTTCAGATCTTTCCTTTTAGAAATATTGCACACGAATCAGATTTATAAATTTAGGGATTAGAGGAGAAAAGGATTAGAAATTGAATAATTAAACATCCAAAATTCGTACCTGAAACCTTATAGTATTATTCTGAATCTCCGAGGAGAGAGACCAATAGAGCCTCGCTTGGTTCCTAAAATAATTTGTGAATAAAAATGAAGGGGATAGGCTTTCATTTATGGTGGTTAGGAAGCACTAAAACTACTGGATTTAATTCGATATAAAGTAATAAAATTTGAGCTGATCAACTATTGAAAACCGTAGCCACGATTAAAGGATATCGACCGACCGCCCCTACCCTACCGGTAGACTGCTAGTGGTCGACTGATCCATGGTAGGCGGTCGACCGATGTACCTATTTTGGGAACGTTTTCCTGTTGTCTTTGATTAATTTATTTTATTCCTTAATTAAACTTTTAACGTTAACCTTGATTTTAACATTTACTTAATCCCTAAGTCTAATTACTATTAATTTTTGAATTTCAAATTTAAAAATTAATTATTAATTTGGATTTGAATCCATTTAAATTATTTAAATCCAAAAACTTCAACGGTTCATAATTTTTTTGTTTGAGCTCCGTTTTTAGCACATTACATATGGAAATTGATCAGAACAAAAATGTTTGGTAAATAAATCCAAGCCTTTCTGTAATTGTACTTAGGCGGTATAATTTAGATAAAATTATGTCTTGCATATTTAACCATATCATAAGTTTTTTGAATATAAGCCCTAAGGCTTTCCCAGTCCATTATTCATTCAACCCAATAACACATATCTATCGTCAACAATGTCTTAACAATGTAAGAGATAGTCCCCAAGCCACTCAATACTTTTTTATTGAAAACTAGACGGACTCTAATTATTTAATACCTTATTCAAAGTAGGTCCTTGTCATTTACTACCTATCCAAGATGGATTCCACTTTAGTCTCATCTAGCCGACATTGCATGGAATCTCTTCAAGCCACTTACTACTACAAATTTGAAGTGGACCCTCTTCAAGATATCCTCCACTGTCCCTAACCAATCACCCTAACCATTTAATACTTCTATTATGGAGAAGACGCGAGCCCTTAACCTGCTACTTACTGCCTTCAATCCTCGCAGCAGATCCTTCGTATTATGACCCGTAACCTAACCATGATGTCTCACATTAGTTTGACTGTTCACAGGCACGAGTAGTCAGGTCAACTGAGCAGGTTTGCTATAATGCCCCATAATTTTAACGACCAACTATTTAACAGATTAATTTAAATATTCAACCGTTAAGCAACAGAACGCCTCTTATACTTGATTTTTACAAATGAATGAATTCGGACTCGATAAACCCATGGTCGAGTTTGCTTTTTCCACATAAGCATAATGAGTATAAACTTGACTACGTTTGTGGTCTATGTATTTTGAGGATGAATAGTGCCGAATGATGATATTTGAGCTAAGCCTACTAGCTTGCCCCTAACATAATTTATACTTGGCTAAGCTCTTCATTAATTTTTCATTCTACGTTCATTTCTTTTTCCATCTCCTAATCACTTTCCTAATCTCGCCTTAAGCCTAAAACCTAGATCCACTAATTCTTGCCTAAATAAAATTCAATAAATTCCGATTAAATAACCATAAATCCTCTCATGTTATTCTCCATATAAGCTCCATAAGAATTTTCCTAATTCAAAGTTTGAGGCTTCATCCTGGATTTCATGAGAGCAAATTTATGGATTTTGGTGATTTGGGCTTGGTTTTCGGAAGAATAAGGCAAGTGGGATGATTCTCCTTACCAATTTATGTGTTATACTTCATATTTTTATTGTTGATGATTATAGTATCATATGAAGTGATTTGGAGGTTGTTTGAGGTTATTTGGGCTTATGTTTGTGCCAAAAACATGATTAGATTAGCTCTATATTTTTTTAAGACCGTAATATCTATTTTTGAAAATAGTTCGTAACATAAGAAATTAATTTTGGGTTATGTGAATGATTATAATGACATAGTGGCAGATTAGAGACTAATTATATGTGATAATTAAGTGCAT
The DNA here is from genome assembly GCA_030765085.1 of Allium cepa. Taxonomy (NCBI): domain Eukaryota; kingdom Viridiplantae; phylum Streptophyta; class Magnoliopsida; order Asparagales; family Amaryllidaceae; genus Allium; species Allium cepa. The sequence continues at coordinate 609,133,699 of CM060940.1, forward strand.
GTCATGAGTTAGGAATAGTTAAACTAATTGAAATGGTTTTGAAAAAAGTTATTAAGCTAATTAGTGAATTATGAAACATAATTAGTATTTATGAATATTATTAAAGTATTAAATAATGTTTATAAGCGAATGGATTATTTACAAATATTATTTATGAAAATTAATGATTTTATAAATAAAAAACGTTTTATGAAATAATTGATTTTATAAAATAGTATAAAAGTGATGTTTTATAAGATATGTGATTTTATAAAGTAGTATGAATGTGATATTTTATAAAGAATATAAGGTTTTATAAAATAATATGAAGAAGATATTTTATAAGATGATTATAAGATTTAATAAAATGTTTACGAAATGAATAGTTGAGTATAAATGAAGAGATTTAGTATTTCAAAGATTAAGTGAATTTATAAGCTAGTGATGTATTTATAAAGGGATATGAGGTTTTTTTAAAATAAGATGTTTTAATTTTATTGAAGAGGATTAGTAAATAGAAGTAAGACTTGACTAACTAATAAAATGAATTACTTGCTTAAATATACGTGTACATATATGAGTATGGACAATTATGCATATATGTGTGTTTGAAGATATATAGATCAAAAATCAAATCGATGTGTATATTGTAGCTAGAGTTGTTGTGTGATTTTTTCTTTATATAGACATATAATTGTTTGATTATATAGATATATAATTGATTACAAATCTGTTGCAGGGATTTCGCATAGCCCTAACGACTATCGCATGCACTAAGTTGGATGAGAGTATACCGGCCCGAGCGTTTATTCCAGTGAAGTCCATAATACGATTTTTGTTATGGTTATATGTTGCATGATCAAGCATGAATGAATGCATCGACACATGTATAGGCTACACATAAGATGAAGAGGCCGGGTATGTCGTTTTGGCTTGTTTGAAAATGTGGGGTTGCTATAATTACCCATAGAACTCTACTTATTTAAAGAGTAGATTTTGGTATTGAAACCGGTTTTCGATTACTTATGGAATTCACTTCCAAAATGTGAAAAAAAGAACCCCGATAGATGTGCGATGGAGTGGAGGCACACTCTAGTAGCAAGGTAACTCATCAAGCGAAGTGTTGAAGGAAACGCCACACGAATCAGCATCCGTTCGGGGAATCTTCTCCTTGCCTTGGTTCATTGCCTAGAATCTGTTAGTTCAGTTGACTGAGCTGGTCCACTTAGTCAAATGGTTGAGAGAAAAAAGTCCATCTCGGCCCTGGTTCAGTCAACCGAACGACCCTTTAGTCGGCTGACCTGGTGTGTATTATGCAAACTTTAAAACTCAACACAACATAGGTCATCGAAAGGATTCAGACCTAACCATGTGCAATCTTTGAGTCTAAGTTTCCCCCCATAAGTATACCGGCTACGCTCCTCGTGCGGCTTATTATCCTAGGTCGGAACAAGTTGGTAGGATCCCACTTTTTACGTCCCCATGCCGCCACACGAGAGGGACATGGGGCGCAAAAGGGAAAGAGAGGAATGGGGTTTCTCTCGCTTGGTAGGATTGAATTGTTCATCCGAAGGCCTTTTTTTTGCTCCTCGATCCGAGTCAACAAAGATTACTTAGGACCATCTTGCAAACTTTTGGCACCGTAGTAGAATCATTACCAGCTATTAATCTGATATGGAATCCTGAGGTGATGACATCATACGACAAAAAAACCTGGTCTGCTCTTAGGAAGCAGTGCTAGAGCATCTCGGTTCGAGTCCGAGTTGGTGTTCTATATGACCGACATAAGACTCGACTTGTTAGATATTATGGGATTTGAACCTGTGACCTCAAGGTTACGAGCCTTGCGAGCTTTCACAGCTAGCTAGACGAAGAATTCCCTTTTTTGGATGAATTGGCTAGGCGACCAACGGGAGGAACTAATGAGTCACCCGTTCCATTGATATGGGCACATCTGAGATCAAGAAATGCTTGGGAGTTCCTCTATTCAATCCGTTAATTTGGAAGAAAAAAATAGATACTTATCATTCATTGGCAGGAATGCCATAACAAAGAGAGGATTACTCGACTAATGGGGCATGATAACTTTCGCATACAAAGTCGGATGATGGTAAGGTTTGAACCAGTATTCACCATTTTTAGAGGCTATAAACTATTGTATTTTTTTTAGGCTTTGAAGTGCTTTAATTTTGGGTCATAGGTTTTGAGGTATATCAGGAGGGTATTCCAAATGAAATGGCTTTGAAAATAATTAGTAAGCTAATTAAGTGAATTAAGAAACTTAATTAGTACTTATGAATATTATTAAAGTATGAAAGGATGGTTATAAGTGAATGGATTATTTATAAGTATAATTTATGAAAAGAAATGATTATATAAATAAAAGAGATGTTTTATGAAATAAGTGATTTTATGAAATAGTATAAAAGAGGATTTTATAAGACAGGTGATTTTATAAAATAGTATGGATTTGATATTTTATAAAGAATACAAGGTTTTATAAAATAATATGATGAAGATATTTTATAAGATGGTCCTACGTTCTTAATCTTATAAACGTTTGGTCTTAGCAGTATTGACAATAAATGTTATGGCAAACATATTCAGTCTTAGCAGTAGTGACCATACGCATTGTGGCATACATATTCGGTCTTAGCAGTAGTGAAAATATGCTTATAGAATATCTATCCGGTCTTAGCAGTAGTAACCATACGTGTTACGACATATCTTATCGATCTTAGCAGTAATGATCATTATTTTGGGATCATAGTTTGATAACGATATATTTGTGCTATATTTTTAGTAGTTTTGAGCTAGTGTAGTGCGATGGAAGATACCATGATAACTTGTTGTTATAGAAGAAAAGCAAGTTTTGGTATGATCCCCTACTTTTAAGATGGATTTATTATACTTGTTTATAGGCAGTTCGGATTACCAAGGGCCGGTTGTGATATAGTAGTTCATGTTTATTTGTATATAGTTTTAATATATAGTATTTGATATAGTTCCTCTCACTTCAGACTTTATGTATGATCCGTGTTTTATCTTTGTCTGCTTATGTCATGAAAACTCTCGGTACTCGATTGAGTAGTTTGTGAGTCCGGTTCTATTAGACTGCGCAGTTGGAGTATTTTGGAGGCATGGCATCGATATTTGGATATATATATATATATATATATATATATATATATATATACATATACATATACATATATACACTTGTTATTTCATTTGTACATGACAAACCTGTTATTTATATACAAATATGTTGTATCATATATTTATTCAAAACAATATGTTTATTTTGGAGTTGATTTATTCTGATAATTCTGTATCGATATTTATTTGTCAATTGCTTCGCTAGTGCGGTCTCTTATGTATCATTATTCTATTCTATTCATGTATATTCAGTATATTATATATTGTGATTCTGCTGTGAGATCTTATCGATGTCATGGTTTAGTGTTTTTTTCTAATTTTACCTCGATGATCCGTCTTTTACGGTATTCAAAAGCCGTGTGATGATGTAAGGCCCATACCTTTGGGTACTACGAAGGGTGGGTTATTACATTTACTTTAAAAATTAGGACTAACCTCACATCTTTCATGGTAACTTATTATAGGTGATGTCTCAAATCAGCCCCAAAGTCACACTGTTGGTAACCGGATTAGCATGGGAGACTTATGCGCTTTTGACTGATCTCTTATTGGTATAACTTATTCATAATCTAAAACAATCACTTCATATATTATCCCACATCTCACCACATTACAAATCAAGGCCTCATAAGAAAAATTCTTATTTTGCCTTTACAATTAATTACTTTACTAATGGGGCATTAATGATAAGAAATTATATTAACTATGTAATCAATACGTTATAATTGTACGCTATTTACGCATACACACACATACGTGTCTAAAATAAGTATGTGAAGATAGTATTCTAAATTAACTATTAAATATCAAAATTTCAAAGTTGTACAAGTTCAATTCCATATAAATGCATATTCCATATATCCAATATCCACAATTAAATTAACGGACTTGTATAAAACAGAATTCATAATCAACTCATTTTATACTAAAATAACGGAATGAATCATTAACAAAAACTTATAATTCAAATACTTTTGCACTCATTTAACTTCTTTGTATAAAATGAATATAAATGGAATTTCTGTATAAATTGCGGAAATAGACGGTGTAAACTGCGAACAAAAATATCTATACCATACACGCCTTTTCTATTTATTCTTTTCAAAACCCTTAATCAGATCCAAAGAAAAAGATTAGAAGTGAAATTGAATGTAAGACATTAAATTGCAATACCTACATAATTCCATTGTTTTAATATAGAATAATTGGGATTCAAACTTAAGAATTGTCATTTCGTTTAGGAGAATTTTGAGGTTTTAGTATGATGTTTGCATATAAAAAATACTCCGAAGGCGTATATCAGATCCAAGTTATACTACAATCTATTGTTTGGATAGGAAAACAGAAACCACATCTCTTATTTTGTGACAAGTGTCTAAATTCTATGAATTCAAGAAGAGAGGATGTATGGTAGTTGTAAAAGTTATATTGTACTATTATCCCTATTTGTTATGTTTTCTTATGTTAGCTTTTTTATAGGTAACTTCATTTACCCATCATTACACATTCATTCATTAAAATATCTACCATCATCGATTCATTTTGCAGTGATAGGATTTAGTCATTTTACATGATGTCTTAGCCAGTCGATCAATTTGTAAGTTATTCGTATTCTGATCCCTATAATTTTACCCCATTGTCATTATGCAGTTTTTAAAATTCACAGTATAGTAGTGAATACAAATTTATTTCAACTATCAAAAATCTACCATCAAAGGCTCATTTTTTTAGTGATACGATTTAGTCGTTTTTCTCAATGTCTTACTCGATCGATCAATCTAAAGTTCTTCATATTCTAATCTTAATAGTTTTAACCCTTTGTAGTTCTACAGCTTTTGAAATTCACAGTAGTAGGGAATACCAATTGTTTTTTGAAAAAATCATGGTAGAGTTATATTAAACTGATTGTGAGTATAATTCTTATTATAGTCCATGCATTCAATTATAATAACCTCAGGTTTATTGATTAATGGAGGGTGTTGTTGTTGAAATATATGTACGTATAGTTTATCGTTTATTTTAATAGACCAACAATGTTATTGCCCTTTTATTGAACCAATTAATTACATCCATAAAATATGTTGTAATTATTGAGACGGACTTAAATATTAATTTATACAAGAATTATTCAACTTTGGATTGAGAATGTATGTTGTATTACATATATTTATTTGGGATCATTTGGCCCACATCCTTGTTAAGTTTTACAATAGAGAAAACAACCTTCCCAAAACATAAGTTATACATTACATCCCTATTTTTGAATTCAGCTAGCTAATTTCCAAAACTACCCTTACTCTTTCTTAAAACAAAACCCAAAACCCTCCAAAATTGTATTATCGACATTTCATTCAAAGCATATCCAAATCTCCTGAAATCCAAAAGATGAAATCGAACGAAACTAAAAGATAGAAGATGAAGTCGAAACAAATCAAAATGAGAAGTGAAACGGAGAAGATGGAATCAATTAACACAGAAAAATTAAAGGTAATCACCTTTTTTTTCTTGATATAGATTTTGGTTCAATTATAATTGATCAATTTGTTTTAAGGGTTTATAGATAGTTCATTTCACAGTATTCGAACATATATATGATACTATTTACGAATTTACGCATGTAAGCAAGAATCTGGAAAACTGCCCCATAATTCCAAAAAAAAAGAATAATTTAGAGTATTCTGTAATTAAACAAAATAATCAAAGAAGTAATAGCAATTATCTGAAAAATTCAATGCATGCAAGAAAAACCGTGGAAAGTTGCAACATAGTTCCAAAGAAACATGGATAGTTACAGAGTGGTCTGCAATTATTCAAAATAATTGAAGAAATTACATGAATTATATGGAAAATAGAATGCATATAAGAAAGTTCTAGAAAATTGCACACATATTTCGAAGAAATATAAATAATTGTAGTATAATCTATAATTAATCAAAATAATTGAAGAAATAATAGAAATTAGAAGGAAAATTGAATGCATGCAAGCAAGTATATAACAAATTATAGACTATTTCCAAAAAAATAGTAAGTGCAGAATAATCTGCAATTTAAAAAAATAGTTGATGAAATGAAAGCAACTATTTGGAAAATTGGATGCATGCAAACAATTATCTACAAAATTGCAACATATTTCCAAAAAAATATAAATAATTACAAAATATTCTACAATTAATTAATATAACTGACAAGCACCATTGTCCAAATGGTTAATTGATTCGGCTTTGGTGCAAGAGGTCAAAAAAATTAATATAACTGAAGAAATAATAACAATTATGTAGAATATTGAATGCACGCAAACAATTATTTGAAAATTACAACATATTTCCAAAAATATGAATAACTTCATAATTTCTAAAATTAAATAAAATAATTAAACAAATAACAGCAATTATCTAGAAAATGCATGCAAAGAATTATCTGGAAAATTACAGACTTATTTCTATAAAATAATAATTATAGCATACTCTATAATTAATCAAAACAATTGAAAAAACAACATCATATATTCTGAATAATTTATGAGAAAAATAGATGCACTCGTTATAATTGAAGTGAAAAGACATTAATGGAATGTTTGCCAACATATAACCAATTTATGTAACTAAAACATTTTAAAGGCATTTAAAATTGTAAAAAAAAAATTAAGTTCAATTATGAAGATTGAATTCATGTTTTTCTGCAATTATTTATAATACTTGCATATTTATTAGCAATTATTCACTTAAAATCAATAACTACCATTTTTCTTTGCAATTATTCATAATAATTGCAAAGATGTATGTCTGTAATTATTTACTCTGCAGTTATTGAGAATAATTGCATCTATGTCTATGATTATTCAGATTAATTGCTTATTTATCAACAATAACTCAAATAAATTCATGCAATAATTCAAAAGGTGCAAAAATACATGCAATTATTCATAAAAAAATTAGAAAAAATGTGCCAGTTTTAAACATTTTCTACAAAACTTTTGCACATCATTTCTTATTATTGTATCCTAAAATATAAGCAATTTTGACACATTATTGCCAAAAGATAATCAGAAAGAAATTAAAGAAGAAGAAAAAATTATTGAAGAAAAATTTGTCATTTCTATTCAAGCAAATGTTGAATTTGAAGAAGGTAACAATATAAGAACAAAAAGGAGAAAAATAACTGATGCAGCAAAGTCTCATATTAAACAAGAAAATTATAGAAATAGTTTTAAACATTTTCTTAAACTTATGATGAAGATTAAAAAGGAAAATTTGCTTAGGAATTCTTACAAAAAATATCTTAAAAGTTTATCTTTCTATAAATTTATTGACATGATTTATAATGGAATAATTTCAACAGAAGAAACTACAAAAACTTCAACCTCTATTGATATAATCGTGAGAAACTATAAAAATCTTGAGGTATTTTCAGTTTGGCGATCAGAAAAAAACAACATTTTCAGAGCTTAACATTGGAAAATATTTAGTGTTCCCACAAAAGGAGAACTAGTCAAAACTTCTGGCCACATTAAAAAGCAAGTCAAAAGTGACAATGTGTATACTTCCTTCATCAGTAGGCATTTTGAAGGGGACGCTCCAAAAGAAGAAGATAGAAAAACAGTTATTTTCTACAATAAAGGTATTACATAAGAGGATAGAGTAGACACATCAAAACTTTTCCTCTTATATTTGGCTACAACATTTCTTATTTCAAATTCTAACTCGAACATATCATGGAACATAGTTCTGTATTGTGTATGCGAAGGGAAAATGTCATTGATTTCATGGCCAAAAAGAATTTATAAGCACCTTATGGATCAAATAGAAAAAAAATATGTCGAGAATCCAAGAAAAATCGCAGCTTGTGTAACATTATTATAGGTATGAAGTTTCAAATTAAATAGATAAGTTGCCAAATTATATATATATTTTTTATAATAATTATTTTCTTTTGAGTGGTGGATCAGTAAAAAAACTCATGTGCTAAAGTCATTTAAACCTGAATACAATGACTCATACCCATTAGCAGCAAAATGGAACATTTCAAAGCTCAAAGCAAATATGCTGTTGATTATGAGATACAAATCTATAAGTCCACAAATAATCGCAATAGAATTTGCAAAATAATGAAATTATTTGAAGGAAAGATGCTCCTGAGGATACTTGCAAACATATCTAAAATTATCAACAATACTTGCAGACATATCTCTAATTATCAACAATACTTGTAGACATATCTACAATTATGAACAATACTTTTACACATAACTACAATTATCAGCAATACTTGCAGACATATCTGCAATTATCTATAATACGTTTAGATATTTCTGTAATTATCAACAATACTTGTAGAATAGAATGCAAATATTGAGAATAATTGCTTAATTACTGTATTGTATATATTTCTCCAATAATTACAAACATATCTTCAGTTATTGGTAATACTTTCTGTTTCACATGCAATATTACTAATAATTATGAAGCTACTAAACAAATATGTTTTAACTCTTTGTTTCAGGATGCTCAAGGGAAGCAAATTGAAATTAAAAGATGTTTTAGAAAAAGGCAATGAATATGAGAAAATATACAGAGAAAGAGAAGAAAAATACAAAGAAATAATACAAAGGCTTGAAACAGACAACAAAAGGCTAAAAAATCGAAATGCTTACCTAAAAATGGAATTGAGTAAATATACAAAAGAAGTATCTTTCACTGAATCTGATACGATGGCACTACCCTTACAAGAAGTAAGTGGTAGCAAAGATGATTTCTCTAAAGGTGAGCATGGTGGAGAAAGTAAAGAAAGTGAAATTGACGATGCTTCTGATCAATTCAATGTATTGACAAATAAAAAGGCTAATAAGGAAGAAGACGATGATGAAGATGTTGGAGAGGAAGATGATAAAAATGAGGAAGAAGAAGATGAAATAGATAATGAAGGTGTTGAAGAAGAAGACAAAGATGATGCACGAGAAGGTGTTACAAAGACTAAAATTGTTCGAAAAGAGAAGCTAAAAATTATTTAAAGTGTTAAGCTGGAAGAAAAGAACAAAGATGTAGAGGATAAAAATGAAGAAGAAGAGAGGAAAGATGATGAAGAAAAAGAGAAAAAAGATGATGATAAAGAAAAGAAAGAAGATGAAAAGTAGCAAACCGATAAAGATAAGAATGATGATGAAAGCAATTTGAACGAGGAGAAAACCATGATGAAGTAAATAAAGATGTTGAAGAAGAAATACAGATGAAGCAAAGAAAAACGAACATAAAAATGTTGCTATGGCAAAAGATCTGAAACAAACAAATCCTTCATTTGGTAATTTTTTTATTTATTAATAAAATAAAATTGCAAAAATTAAAAATATTTGCTGTTATATTTGCACTTATTCATGATGTTTGCTGATATATCTGCATTTATTCATAATATTTGACGAAACAAATGCATTTATAAAGAATAAATGTCGATAATTCTTGCAATAATTATTAATAAGTGATGTATGGTCTGCAAATTTCCCTATTATTTGGGGAATAACAGCAAATATTCATTATTATTTCAAAAGCACTAAATATTTTTCAAATATATTTTTCAGTTCAAACAACTAAAGGAAATAAAGATGAGACTGATCATGCTGCTAATAATGAAACAATTGAAGTTGAATACAAACTTGAGAACGTAGATACAATTCCTCAAGACAAAATGAAAGAAACCATTATTGTGAAAGAACCTACAAAGGAAAGCTCAGAAAATGGACAAAACTATTGGAATATAACCCAAACTTTAAATACTTTCATGTGAAAGCAGCAGTGAACCCCAAGGTCTCAGAAGCAGTCAAGAACTTAACGATATCTTTAAAAAAGAACAAGAAGAGACTAAAAAACAAAAATCAATTGATTGAAAGCAATGATGAGAAAAAAGATCAAAATCAACTGAAGAAATTGAATTACAAAATGAAAAGGAATTCAAAAAAGCAAAGAAAGAAATGAAATCCAACCAAAAAAAGTAGAACAATATAAAGTAGAACAAATATCAAATGAGTTGCCTACAGATGAATGTCATACAATGTTTGAATATACAAAGGCTAGGCAAAGAGAAAACCAACCTACTTGAACTATTCTTCAGAAACAATGACCTTAGGTAAAAATTATTGCAAACATATCAACAAAGTACAAAATTTAAATAGTTGTTTCAATTGTTGTGTTGTCTAAAAATAACCCCAATAATTGCTCTGTCGTTTGAAAATATACCGAAAAGTTGCAGATATATCAGCAAATATTGGAAATGTTTTCTGTGTCAGACAATGCTCCGAAACTACTTTATTGTTAGGATTAGTTTCAAGAACAACATCATAAAAAAGATTCAAGTTATGATAGGACATCATATTACTTCCATACATATCTTCTAAAGCCAACTTCTTCCCACCATAAGGAAGATAATACTTCAAAATAATACTATACTCAGTTTGAAAAAGATTAACAATATCCTTGGTCTTCATCAGTGGATAAGCTTGAATATGATTATAAACCAACAATTTAATCAATTTACTTACGATAGGAGGATCATTAATATCAAGAATTCTAGCACTACAAGAATGCTCGGGTTGAAATCTCTTTATAACAAAATAGCCATGATGATTAAACTTAATAAAAGCATGAATCCTGAAGCCATATTAGGTCGAGAACAAACAGTAGTGACTCTTTCCCCGTCATTCTTAACTGAATCAAGCTTGTACTCATTCTTAAAACCATATATCTCAAATTGAGCCTAAATTCAATAACACCAGCTGGAACTGTTGACCAACACTAGTAAAAATAGATCGATCAGAATCACTTCTCAATAACTACCTAAAATGAATATTAGAATCACCGATGCTAGCAAAGGAAGAATCACTACTACAAGTAACTATATTTGACCTAACTATATCAACACTGTTTGCCGAAGAACTAGAAGGAACAATGTCAGCAAAAATAACCAAGTAATCTTTATGATTATGAGCAGACAACAACACGATAGATTGAAAATCAGAATTAGTTTCAGTATCCCTTCTCGTACCATCTCTAACATAATATAAATCAAACGATAGTGGACTTAAATAAAACCATTTACCACAAATTTCACTTCTCAACATATCAACTGTATTATCAAAATGAACACGTAACGAAAACCTGTCATGTCCAAACATCAAAAGCACTAAATAACAATATTTCCAAGAACGTTGTAAATTAAAATAATAAAACATCATTATAAGTAAAAAATAATAAACGATAAAAAAATCAGAAAAGAATGCATACCATTACTGTAATGACCCAAAATTTTGATTATTTGAAACTGAAATATTTAATTGATTTTAAATATTTGAAAGTTAATTTTTAACTTGAATTTCAAATGCAATGATTTATTGGATAATTTAATAATTGGAATTTAGTTAAATAATTAAATCTTGAGTTCTAAGCTTCATAAAAATAATTTAAAAGCTAATTAAATTTATATTAACAAGAATTAAGGTAATATAACTTTTATACTGAATTTAAAAGTGATTTGTTTGATTTTAAAAATAACTTATATATTTACGAGTAAAAATAGCCTTCCGAAGCATTGTCTTGGAATTCGACAAAACTAGTTCCATTAGATCAATGATTGTACATTATTATCGAATTTCAAATTTCATAGACTTTGGAGTTATCGTTTGGTCGTATGGAATATATACGCATTGAAATTAATATCGAAAATTCAATGTAATAATAGGTCCAAAAAGCTATCTTCTCTATACAATTAAATTAGGACTCGAAACCTTTTCCATTGTGTTCAAAATACGGGTATAATATTATAAACGCCTAGTGGCATGTCTCGATAAGGTTTCAAGATTTCGAGTTGCGTAAATCGAGGCATTTTGAGAATAAAATAATATATTAATTAGTCAATTTCCTTTTCAGCTGCAATTCCATCTTTTCACTGTACCTTTTACCTTTTCAAACACGTTTTCCCTCCCTTCACTCTTTTGAACAACATAGCCGAGTATGCAACATTGACAGTTAAGAGAAAACATAAATCAAGCTTCAAATAATTTCTCTCATGGTCCACACAACTAAAAAATCTCAAGTTGGTTTTAAAATTCAAGTTTTTCAATGAGCTTCAATTTAATATGGGGATTGATAGGTGCGGCATCAGTTGGTGGTGCTCGACATTTATGTTGCAAGGGAGTTTACCTAGGGTTTGTCTCGAGGGTCGAGAAATGATGTGGGGATTCGAGTTTGGAGTTAGAATCGACAGGTCAAGGCGCATGCATGGTCTATGTTTAGTGGCATGCGATCAAAGTTTGTGCACTGTGATATTTGGGTTGATGTCGACTGGTGCTACCGCGTTTCGATCTAGGTGGGTGAGGCTGTGACGATGGGGTGCGTCGCAGTGAGGAGGAGGAGGCAAACTTGTTGACAAGGTTGGTTGGTGGTTTTAGCTTGTAGATTGTAGTGTCAGTGATATAGTGTACGGCAGTTTCTTTGTGCTTAGGAAAGTGGTCGTTGAGGAAGATGAAGTGTGGAGTGGGCCAAGTTTTGAATTGTCTAGGTAACGAGTTTCTTCTAAAATATATATATATATATATATATATATATATATATATATAGTTTATATACATTGTTGTTTGAAATAAAATTGTTAAAACTTATAAATGCATATCTTATTCGCTTTAGATCAAAATCCAACATGGTCAGTCCTGTTGGTACGTATTAACGAGATCTTGGCTACAGAATCAGTTTGGTTGAAATTAGAGCTTGCTAAATTTTTAGTTAAATTCGAACACATTCGAATCCAATCGAAACCATAATGCGAAAGCGACAATAAAAAAATCAAAGTGAGTAAAACTCACTCATCTTGGATAATTGGTTTATTTTAATTAGTTAAAAAACTATTTATTTATTATTTGGTTGAATTGATAAATTATTATCAGTTGAATGTGATATTATATATAGTAATATATATTAGTAGTTGGATTGATTATTGCCGCCTATTGGAGTGGATGAGACCCTATGCGTCCTGCATAATAGCGGATGACTCTATATACCTCTATATCCCACCTCGAAGCGGGATTGGTATTTTTATGTTATCTAACATCTGTGGATGCAAGGAACATGCAGGAGGGATCCAACTAGATTCCTCCAAAATGTTGAATTTAATTTCGTATATAGTGATTTATGATTTGTTTGAATAATCTGTGATAAATTATCGTGTGATTTGAATTTATTAGATGCTATGGTAATACTGGCCTAGATTTAGGTATTTTAAAATATTATATATATATATATATATATATATATATCAAATTTGAAAAGAAATTAAAAAGGGATTCTGAAAGTGAAATATTTATATAGAGTTTGGATTAGTTAGAAGAAAATTGACTTGGATAAAATAAATGGTTCGACTTTGTACTTAACTATTCCATGATATATTTAATGGAGATTTTGGAATATTGTATACAAAGGATTTTAAATAATAATCCTTCAGCGGTACTTGTTCAAATAAAAAAGGTTTAAAAAAAGGTTTTAAAAATCGATATTTTTAATAGATTCGAAAATAGAAGGGAATTTGGGAATAAATACAAATTGGTTATATTGGATCTTAAGTTAGATTTCTAAATTATGAAATGGAAATAAGACTATGGAATTGATAAACAATGTTTATAAATAAAGTGAAATGATTATCATTTGTTAAATTTAAGATATAGATTCATGGTAAGAATTTATAATGAGATGGGTAAATCGGTTTAAAAAGAAAAGATAGATTTTACTTTTGGAAAATGTGAAAAGGGGATTTATAAAGTGGGGACGTAAATCGATTAGTGGTAAATTAAGAGAGATTTATAAATATTAGACTGGTTACATTGGAGTTGAAAAATATATTTTTGTCGAGAAGCTGAGTTGTTTTACAAAGAGGATTTTAATTTTTAAACTAGGTAATTTAAATATGTTTTAGCATAAAACTATTTCGGAAAATCAAATATTAAATATTTTTAGATTATCAAAATGAATTATAAGTTCTATAAACAAGTCCTGTAAAATGATTAGAATTTTATTAATAAATTAGAATTGATTATTGTTTCAAAGTTATGTAATATTTAAATTGTTTAAAAGTATAATTAATTATTAAATAAGTTTTTGGAAAGTAATGGTATACTTTCATGGCGAAATCGGAGGCAGAGATTGAATGTAGTTAATGTGACGACCCGCAAATTCGTACTCTTTGAATCAACAATAATCCACACATATCCGACCCAAAAAGCACAGACTGATGGAAAGTCAAGAGAAAGAAAAGAAGAGAGAAGAAGAGAAGAAAGAGAGAAGATAGAACCAAACAGAACAATACAAAATCTCACATCGCAGCGGAAAATATATAATATCATATCAATGATCTTTACAAAACAGAAACTGTATATATATACACATCAATCAGAGTTCAATAATCAATCAATAGTTATCAGCCAGAACAGTTATAATAACCTGTCCTTACAAATGCCAATAATTCAAACAACTAAGCACAGCGGATAATCAATAATCAAAACAGATACTCGTATATGAAATGAAGATCTCCAGCTCTCCTGCTGAAGCTCCAAAAGCACCAAATCAAAACCTATAAATATACTCGTTCTGACCCGAGCATTGAAAGGGAAGAACGCCCGGATTAGTCTGGTAAAGCAGCGTGAGAAACACACTAAACTGAATTTATTAAATTACCAAACTTTTCCTTTATCAAAACAAAAGTATCTCGTAAGACAAGTCCACACATAAACACGGACATGTTTTTACCTTACGATAACTAAAACATATCATATCAAATCCTCTTATATTATAGTAGTATCTACTATATACAAATAATATTAATCATAGCCGAAATTGTAACATTGATTAAATTCCATCATATAGCCCAATTGGGAAATACAATCAAAATGGCAAACACGTAGTGGAGTTTGGATTTCCATACAAATGACCAGGTGAAGGGACCGCCTTCCAGCGGTACGTCTCTAGAAGAATGTATCGAGGCACAGAACATCTGCCCTCTACCAACACAAGACCGACCCACATCTGTAACTAGATGGTACCGAATATGTCATCCTCCTATCGTTACTAACCTTTACCGAGGGCCTCTAGCATACAAACCACAATAATCAGATACACGACGTCATAGCATGCAAAGATATATCTAGAAGAGGGTGATCATACCCTAATGGGAGCGTCCCACTTAGCCTTGCCGCATCTAACCCTGTTTTGGTCATTTCTGGTTGATGAGGCTAGAGGTAACGATTACCTTTCCCAGAGCACAATCACATCACTTAGAATGCAACACGACCATATCCGTTGACTACTAATTTTTTTTCCATAAAAATACAACCCTTAAGCTAATACGTCTCAAGGAGGGTGTTAAGCTAAGAGAAGTTGTCTTCTCCGCCACCACTGATGTATTTTTATAAAAACCAATGTATGTAATCTATAGAAATGCAATGTTAGACAAACATCCATACAAGTTGTCCAGAAACAGGACAAACCGAAGGTACCTTCCTGCCACATCCTGTCGGGAAATCCCAAGGATTAGTAGCGAATAGTCGTTGCATTGGATATTTCATAATGAAGAGACCACTGCTACAGGATGTATATTGGGATTTTAACCCAAAACGATCAACAAGCAGTCCCCCGCTATGAAACTCCAGAATATCAATATCATCACAAACAACCTGCACAATCGTCACATATACGTTGGTCTGAAGTGGTTTTCAGATAAATCTGATCCCGGTCTCTTCGCACCAACAACGCAAAAGCATTTCTCAACCTCACACAGAAACTAAGTCTTATAGACTTATCACATCTCCAACTTTCAACTTGCTATCCTCCGGGCCAAGAAGGAAGCTCGATAGATTGGAGTAATACTTTGCACTATACGAATCAACATCCTCAACACAAATGATAATCAAGCCTACACAGAAGGCTACGTACTAAGTGTATGACTAAATAGTTCCCACATCAAGTCGAGGAACTAAAATTTGGCCAAGTTCGATAGTCGGTTATTTAACTATTAAAACGAACAAACAAATATTCAGCACCATAACAATCACTGGGCCCTTTTAATTAGTCTTTTATTAATTAAACCATTTACCAAATATTCACCTCAAATTATCTTTAAAAAGATATATCTTCAAAACCATTTCAACTTCTATATTGGAAAACATTCTCATATACTTATTTAATAATAAGTAATTCGCAACTCTATTTATTTTCATCACTTAGAAAATATCAAATATAATTAATAGGATTAAGTATATATTTATTCTTTTAAGGAAAGTATTTTCTTCAACACATTTATTTGGGTCAAAACGAATGTTGCGTAAAACATCGTTACGACAATCCAAAATCACTAGAATAGGGATTTGGCAATTTAGATAGATATAAAATCCCATATACTATACAAAAACATTTTCTTTCGAAAATCATTTACTATAACAATAATGTTATAGTCCATTATTTCCCTATTTCTCGAAAACGTCTATTTCAACAATGAATGTTGAAATCTATGGTTTCGATCCTTAACACTTTTTTAAACATCTTTAAATCATTTAAATTGAATTTAAATACCACTTCCCAAAACATTTCTTTAATATATTATTCACTGTCCAAAATCGTGAATATAAATCTCTAACCAAATTCAACACTTCTACATATTTAATTAAATGATTATCCACTTTCCAAAATCATGAATATATCTCCTTTAATAAGCTTTCATATTTACTTATCAGATTCAATTGATTTCGGAATTATAAAACAATGTTTATAAACTCCATTTATATTTTATAAAAACTTCAATATATAAAATTCCTTTATTAACCAATTCCATTTATAACTCAATTACATACCAAAGATCCAATTTATAAGTTAATAACTTATAATTCATTTATTTTATAAAATCATTCATTTTATAACTTCACAAATCATAAATTCTATTCTTTTATAAAATCCATTTATAATATCATTTTAACAATTTTAAAAACTCCTTTATAATTCAATTATTATGATTTATAAAAACTTCAACTTTATAAATCTTATATATAAACCATTTATAATAAATCAAAAATCTCAATTTATACTATTCTACAAAATAGTTAACTTTCTATTTCAAAAATCATATTCTTATTATATTTCCCAAAAAGTATAATTTTTATAACATAAAAATTATATATTTTATTTATTTAAAATGAATCAATTCCAAAATTCAATAAAACCTATACTTTCAAAATCACTTGAAAATTCTTTTTAAATTTAAGAACCATCACTTTAATATTTTTAAATTATTAAAATAGGCCTAATGCCGCAACAACACTAAATACAACAATCAGTGCATCCAAAACATCATATGTGATAACCCAATTTTTTGAGCATCTAATAGTTGGGTAGTTATCCGGTTTATAGATTGAGCAGATAAGAATTCTGATAATAAAGAATATCTGAATATAAATAATAGAAACTGAATTTTTATATCTGGGTAAATAATTATTTAATAACCTCCTAATATAATTATTTAATGGGAAAACTATTATTTTCAAATAAATTAAATTTATGTTTGATTAGATAAAATACATATATTTGAATTAATTTAAAATTAGATTTTTAATGGAATTTGAATTTAAAATTTGAAAGTATATATATCTTAAAAATATTTTGGGATTTGAAATATATGAGTAAAGGTTTAAAATAAGATTGTTTTATATTATTATTATTTTTAAAGGAAATTTATTTAAATATAGAGAAAGCATTTACTTATTTACAAAGGTATTTATCAATTAGAGGAAAAAAATTAATATAAAAGCTTTAAAAATCTTTTAAAAATAATTTAAATATGAATTATTGCAAATGTTAAAATATAAACCCTTAGAATAACAATTGTTAAGCAACTAAATTAGGTGGAAGACAAGTGTCAATAGTTTATTTTATTTTCTTTAATTTTAAAATTTATTCTAATTTAATATATTAAACATTCACTACCTATCTACAACTCTTTTTCCTATTTTCACTTCTAATAACAAAGTAAAAAAAACAAAACAAGAACTTCATCAAAAACCAGAAAATTTTCCAAAATCTGAAACCTTTTCCCAAGACAAATGCAAACCAAATGAAATATGAATAGAATCTGATGACCACTCCAATATATAGATCAACTCAAAATAGAAACCAAATCTGTAAAGCAATCGAGAGAGATTTAGTTCAGCAATCAATCAAGTATAAACTTCAGATTTTCAGGTTTAAAAAGGGGAACATTTCCTGGGCTTCTCTGGTTTTAGAAATTGGTGAGTAAATCTGAACTTCTGGTATATATTGAAGTTGCATGTGAAAATCTTTGAAATAAAATGTGAACCATGCAGAATATGATGTTTTTAAGAAGATTATAAATATATATATATATATATATATATACACACACACACGTGTTAATAAATTATATGCATGACTGAAAACATGGAAAATAGATCCCTGTTCAAACTGGAGGATAAATTTAGAATTTAACAATTTAGACTTAATTCAGGTAGTAAACGTTTGAAGAAAAATTTACGTAATGTTAGCTTAAATGTTGCCTGTTAATATTAAGAGGAATAAAGGAAAATGTGTATATAAGCAGTAGAACAACATATATAGCCTCTGTTCTTCCCTGAAACTGTGAATAAACACTTAATTTAAAATCTTTGATTTTGATATATTTGGAAGATGATGTAGACATGTTGTTGCATGAATGTTTTCAGTTTAAATTTTGTTTTGAATCCTGTTATAATCTAAAGTAAGCATGTGATGTTATTATAAAACCTCTGTGCAAAATTTTTGGTTCAAGCATAATTGGAAAATTTGTATCTCTCAAATTATTCACTATTAGAATTTGATATTTGAAAGGAAATGGTTTGTGATAATGTAATCTTGTTTCTAAAAAAATTTTAAGTAAAAAGTTTGCTGTAAATTTCAAGATTTACAGTAAAAACAAAATCTTGTTAAAATTAAAAATCAATAATTTCATCTCTGGGTTATGGAACTTGTTTCGTGTGGGTGAAACACGAATTTTAAAATAAATTTGGAAATTCTTAACTTAGTTTCTGGGATAAATTTGGGGATTTTTGGAATTTAGGCTTTTGGTCAATCGCCGTTGATCGACATCGAAGGAGAGGTCGAGGTTTGGCAGGGAGGTGGCCATGGTGTCGAGGAACATTGGAAAAATGGTTGTGGGGGTCATCGGTGACCATGGTGATCGGAATGGCGAGGAATAGGGTTTAAGGTCTGTATAACAAGCATTTGGGTTTTGGTTCCGTTCGAGTTCGTCAATGCAACGAGAGTGACCGGGTTTGGAGTGGATGTTCCTAAGTCACAGTAGAAGGTGTGGGCGGAGGCACGGCGGTGCCGGTAGTCGGAATGGCCGTGTCGTGAAGGTTTTGGCGAGCTTGGGTATTCCAGTTTCGACTGGAGGTATTCGTTTTTGACTGTGGTTGAGTAGCGTAGAAATCAAGGGTCGAAGCGTTTGTCACGATGGTTTGTGACTTGCAGAGGGTTATGCCGTTCGCCGGAGTGATGGCGAACTCTGGTGCATGTGCACGGCACTGTTCGTGTGTCAGGCATTGGGTTCTCGTGAGAGACTCGGAGGGGTGCTCGTGCGAATGTCTTGGTGACTCGAAGTTTGAATGGATTCGCGAGTTTTAAACTGTATCAGTTTTTTTTATGAAGTTAAACAAAAATAAAGTTTAGAAAGGGAGGAAGTGGAAGAAGGGATTGTGACGCAGGGAAATCATGGGTTAAACTCAAGATTTTATGGAGGAATACTCGGGTTGCGCTGTGTAAATGAGGTGTTTGCAGAATCTTGATAGGTTAAATATCTGAGAATATTTTAAGAGATTAATGGGTTAGTTAATGTTTTATTTTAAAGTAAATTAAAGATTTAATGATCTTTGTTTCATTAAAATTAGTAAGATAATTTAATTAATTTAATTAATTAATTTGTTTAATTAATTAAAGATTTGAAATAAATTAATTAAGGTTAATTAAATTTGTAATTAATATTAATTAATTTAAGTTAATTACTTAAGAAAGGTAATTAAAAGAATTAATGAAAAGTTAATGAAGGTCATTAACTTGGGAATATTTATAAATTAATTAATGTGATTAATTTTGATAATTAATTGGATTAATTAATTTAGATAATCTATTATGGAACTTGATTAAGTATGATTACTTTATGGAAATAATTAAAGATATTAATTACTCATTGTAATTAATTTATTAATTGGATTAGTTTAAATTAATTAATTAAGTTTAATTAATTTAGAATAATCATTGAATGAGATGATAAGTAATCAGTGGAGAATAATTACTTAGAGAAGTAATTAAGATAAGTAAATTACTGGAGGTAATTAATTAAAGTACAGAAGAGTTTGGGAATTAAAAGTAATTTCTTTGTGAAGTAATTGATAATTAATTACTTAGTGTAATTAATTTAATAATTGATTGATTAAGTCTTTTGGAAATAATTAAGTAATGTAATAAATTAAGGGTAATTAATTACAAATGAGATTAATCAGAGGTGATTAATAAAATTAATTATTAAATGTAATTAATTTAGGAGTAATTAATTTACTTAATGAAGTAATTAAGGATAGTAAATTACTAAATGTAATTAAAGGAAGTGTAATTACTTAAGGAAAGTAATTAATGGTAATTACTGGATGTAATTAAAGATGTTTAATGATGAAAGTAATTTGGATATAATTACTTTATAGTTAATCAAGGGATTAATTATTGAATAAATTAAGTATTAATTTATTCAATAAAGTAATTAAGGGTAGTTAAATTCTGGATGTTATTAAGCAAGAATGATTAAAAATTATGGTTAATAAGTAATTAACGAAGAAATTAAAGGTTAATTACTGTATTTGGTTAAGAATAAATTAATTTGTGAAATTAATTAAGGGATAAATAGAATGATAGTGGAAGCCTTTGATTAAGTGTTGTCCCTAATATATGGTTCGTGATGCAATGTGATAAGATATGTTTGATTTAAATCTTGATGATGTATCGATTGATGATGAATTACGGTGACATCCTATATTTAAAATTGAAATTGTACTTAACTTAAATAAGTTAAGTTAAGATGATATTGGTTTTGGAGAGACCGGAGTCGGGTATTAGTAAATACCCGAAACCACTTCGATTCTTTATAGATTGCTATGTGAAATCAATAGTCTGATATGGAATGATTTAAGTGAATTGGACCATTTAATCTAAGTTTTGGCACTTAGAAATTAATATATGAAATAAATGTTGTCTATAACGACTTGTGAAGTTGAAATTGATATGAGTTACCCGGGTTCTATATAAGTTGTGTGCATTTGTATTCCTTGTTAGATGGATTTACTCACGCTGGTTTCCAGCCTGACCCGGGTGTTACTTTGATGTTATGCTTGGGTCAGACCGAGTATTACAGATTTGCAGGTAAGGACGTTCTGGAGCTCAGGAGGAGAGCTGAAGGACAGGAACGTATAGAGTGTTATCCGCTGTGATATATATTGTTATTTTTCTAGGACATGTTGTTTAAAACTGTCCAATGTAGTGTAAATATTGTAACTCTGATGTATAAAAATATAAGAGTATTGATACAGTTCTTCTTTGTAAAACTGTTATTTATGTAATATTATATTTTGATCCGCTGCGAATGTGAGGTTTCTGTGTCTTGTTCTGTTTTCTTCTTCTTTCTCTTTCTTCTTTTCACTAACTATCTGGAATTTTCTGGATCGAAATTTCCGGGTCGTTACATTTGGTATCAGAGCAGAAGGTTAAGCGAGAACCTTGACTCTGATGGGTATACTCATTAAGGATATGGTAAGTGGTACCCTAGGATGAGTTGAGTATATATATATGAGAGAGCGTACTTGTTATTTTCTTATATAAAGATTTTTAAATGATTTCAAAAGTAAATGAATCTTATATAAGAAATAGATTATCTATTATATTAAGGAAATTGGTTGCTAAATTATTGGAATTTAATTGAGAAGTAATAGAAATACAACCAAACTAAAATTTAGTCTTGAATTTGGGAAAGGTTTCAGAATAAAGAAAATCAATTAATTTATGTAATTAATTAAACTTTATTTAATGAGATTAATTTTTGGATAATAATTGGAAATGATAAATTAAGAGGAAGTTACTTAATAACTAGAGGTAAGTAATTTAAAGGACAATTACTTAATGAAAGTAATTAAGACATAATTTAATTACCGAATGTGATTAACTGGAATTAATTAATGATATAATTAATTTAAAGAAATAATAAATAATATTATTTAATGCATTTGAATGAAGTGGTCCTATTTCAATCAAGGGATGTTTGAAAATTTAAAAGAAATTTATTTTGAATTAAAACCAAAGATGGTTTAAAATTTTAAAGTGTAACTTGGTATGTAGAAGAAATTAATATGTATATAGATGGATATACATAGTATCAAAGGCGGTTTGAAATAAACTCTAAATATTGAGTTTTCAATTTGGAATAAGATATGATACCCAAAGTGATAAGTTTTTAAGTGGGAAGATTATTATTGTGAAAATTAAGGGTTGAATGAGGTTGATTGGATTAAGTAAATTGAATTTAACTTGGGAGAAGTTATAAAGATTTAAATGAACAACTTGAATTGGAAATTTTAAGGTGAAATTGGAATTTAACTTGGAAAGTTAAATGGTTAATTTGAATTGGAGTTTGTGTGATCTCAAAATGGGTTTGAGATCTGGAATTGGAAACTGACGGATGTTTTAAGATGAATTAGATGATATCATCCTATTGTTGTTAAAAATCTTTAAGTTGTGAATTGGATTTGTTTAAATGAATGAGAAATGGAGTATGGTAATCCATTGTTGGGATAAAAAGGGTAAATTGATTTAAAGGAATTAAATCAACATTTGAACTATTAACTCGAGTTTATATAATTCGAGATGGTTTAAATTTGAAATTTGAATTAGTTCAAATTGAATTTGATTTGAATTAATTGAAATGTTGATTGAAGATGTATGAGTATAAGATTCAAATGGAAAATTTGAATTGGATTAATTTGAAATGATTTGAAATTGAAGTAGGTTCAATTTGAAGTTAGTCCAAATTGATTTGAATAATTTGGAATGGTAATTAAAGATTGAATAGTTTTAAATTCAAATGGAATTTGAATTTAATTTGGGAGGAAATGAAGAATAATTCAACTTGATTTGGAAATGGAATTTGAAATTGGGATTAATTCAAACTGGAGTTGAAATGGATTGGAATTGAAGTGGGTTCAATTGAATGGATATTAGTCCAAAGTGATTGGAATAACTTGGGATTGTAATTAAAGTTGAATATGTTTAAAATCAAATGGAATTTGATTTAAATTTGAAAAGGAATTGAGAATTAATTCAACTTGAATTGGTAATGAATCAATTTCAATGGAAATTGAAATTATTTAAATTGGAATCGGGTCAGTTTAAAAGGAAGAGGAGATTTAAATTGAACAGTTTTGACTCTGGACTATTTTTAATATAAATTGTTTTAATATAAACCTATTTTTCCAAGCTATACCTTATATATACAACCTTTCTTTTAAAAGACAAACTATCTTATACTTGTTTTACAATTATTTTTGAAACTGTTTAACAATTTTCCAACTGTTTTATAAACTAATTACTATATTTCAACTGTTTTAAAGAACTAATTGCTATCTTACTATTATTTTGCAATTATTTAAAATTTCTATAAATTATTTTAACTATTTTCTAACTATTTTACACTTATTTTACAAACTAGTAATTATTTTCCAACTACTTATTTATTTTAAAAAATTTCAAGCTATTTTCTAAATAAACTGGACGGAGTTTAAACTGTTATTGGTTAAATACCCAATCGAGATAAAATAAAGGTGATAATCTAAATGGGATTGAAGCGGTTGTGAATAAGTAAATGAAAATCAACGTGAATGTGAATAGAAATGGAATTAATTTGGCTAATAAACAATAAAGATAAAAACGTAGAGTTTACGTATGTTATTCTATTCGTATAGTGATTTGATCCAGATTCGAGCACAGAATTCGAGATAGTTATATCGATCCGAGTGGGATTTTTCACTCGATTTTCGACGGCGAACCTGGATATGGATTGTTGATTGGTTCTGGGTATTCTCTATCATAGTTATGACTATGCAAGGAGAATGAAGGTTTCTGATCAAGAAACCAGATCTGTGTCCGCACTAGAAAGTCGGGTGGACGATACTAGTTCGGAAGTGAAATTGTGTGATCGAGCGAGCGATCAGATTGGTATAGCGTACGGATGATATGTGTACATCGCACGGATTTGAATGAAAATGATATTGAAAGGAGTAATCAAATTTGAATATTTGATTTTGAGTAAACAAAGTTAAATATCTTTGTTTAATAAAATGAAACTCCCCTTGTTGAATCTTTTGCCAGAAGAAAAGAGTTTTTGGAAATATTTTGAAATATAAAAGGAATTTTATACAAGTTTGAAACGATCCAAAATTTTAAAAGATTTTATATATCTGAATATATATATATATAAAGGATCATATGAGGATTTTGGAAAAAGGGTTTTGGGAACCTTTGGATTTGGAAAAAGGCTTTTGATTTTTGGGTAAAATCAGTATGAGGATTTGGAAAGCCTAGCTTGAGAATTTTCGATTTTGGAATAATCAATTTTTTGTAAAGGAGCTTGTATGAGATCATACTAGGTGTATGATTTGAAGATACTATATATGTATAGTATAAAATGTTTTGATGATGGCTCTGGGGAAAAAGGCGCTCCCTTGAAATGAACTTCTCAGGAGTACCACCGGGTGGTGCTGCCTTGAGCCCCAAGGGGGGGGTTCTAAAGTTGATCCTGTGAGGAGTCCGGACAAAACTAGTTCCTGAGGATTATGAGCAGAGTATACCATAGAGTAAGTCGTGTGTGCCGCTGAGAGCCAACAGTTACATGGACTTTTGCTGCGATGGCAACGTAACCCAGGATGTAACTGCGATCTA
Source organism: Allium cepa (assembly GCA_030765085.1). NCBI lineage: Eukaryota > Viridiplantae > Streptophyta > Magnoliopsida > Asparagales > Amaryllidaceae > Allium > Allium cepa. The sequence goes on from CM060940.1 coordinate 609,158,874, forward strand.
TGGTATAACATAGCGAAAGTCGTGTGTGCTGCTGAGAGCCAACAGTCTGCGTTTGATTTTATATCGGTGGACTGCGACCTATGTAGGAGTGGAGAAGTTTCATTTCGACAGCGAAAATCAGAGGCCGTTGAGAGCCTGCAGTTACATGGACTTTTGCTGCGACGGCAACGTAACCCTAGAATGTAACTGTGACCATGGATGGGGGTGATGATTTCCAGAGCATTCTCACCAAAGATATATCCTCTATTTTCAAAAAAAATATTGTTTTCTATATTTTCAATAAAATTATTTTCCAAGTATTTTCACTGGATGTTGATAACGAGTCTGCTAAGTATTTGTAGATTTTCAGTCTTACGCCTGATCAACGTATGACCGAATTTCTATAAGAACGAGGAAGGACTTGTTGAAACATCGAGTTATTAAGTGATATTTTTATAAAAACTATTTTAGTAATACTATATAGATTTTAAAAGTATTTTAAAATGATCAAAGAAAATTATATGATTTTAAGCATTTTAATAAATTCTGGCTTCGTTTCTTTTCGGGGACGAAAAGATTCAAAGGGGGGAGGAATGTGATAACCTAAATTTTTGAGCATCTAATAGTTGGGTAATTATCCGGTTTATAGATTGAGCAAATAAGAATTCTGATAATAAAGAATATCTGAATATAAATAATAGAAACTGAATTTTTATATCTGGGTAAATAATTATTTAATAACCTCCTAATATAATTGTTTAAAATGGGAAAACTATTATTTTCAAATAAATTAAATTTATGTTTGATTAGATAAAATACATATATTTGAATTAATTTGAAATTAGATTTTTAATGGAATTTGAATTTAAAATTTGAAAGATATATATATATATATATATCTTAAAAATATTTTAGGATTTGAAATATATGAGTAAAGGTTTAAAATAAGATTGTTTTTTATTATTATTTTTTTAAAGGAAATTTATTTAAATATAGAGAAAGCATTTACTTATTTACAAAGGTATTTATCAATTAGAGGAAAAAAATTAATATAAAAGCTTTAAAAATCTTTTAAAAATAATATAAATATGAATTATTACAAATGTTAAAATATAAACCCTTAGAATAACAAGTGTTAAGCAACCAAATTAGGTGGAAGACAAGTGTCAATAGTTTATTTTATTTTCTTTAATTTTAAAATTTATTCTAATTTAATATATTAAACATTCACTTCCTATCTACAACTCTTTTTCCTATTTTCACTTCTAATAACAAAGTAAAAAAAACAAAGCAAGAACTTCATCAAAAACCAGAAAATTTTCCAAAATCTGAAACCTTTTCTCAAGACAAATGCAAACCAAATGAAATATGAATAGAATCTGATGACCACTCCAATATATAGATCATCTCAAAATGGAAACCAAATCTGTAAAGCAACCGAGTGAGATTTAGTTCAACAATCAATCAAGTAGAAACTTCATATTTTCAGGTTTAAAAAGGGAACATTTCCTGGGCTTCTCTGGTTTTAGAAATTGATGAGTAAATCTGAACTTCTGGTATATATTGAAGTTGCATGTGAAAATCTTTGAAATAAAATGTGAACCATGCAGAATATGATGTTTTTAAGAAGATTATAAATATATATATATATATATATATATATATATATATATATATACGTGTTAATAAATTATATGCATGACTGAAAACATGGAAAATAGATCCCTGTTCAAACTAGAACAATGGATAAATTTAAAATTTAACAATTTAGACTTAATTCAGGTAGTAAATGTTTAAAGAAAAATTTAAGTAATGTTAGCTTAAATGTTGCCTGTTAATATTAAGAGGAATAAAGGTAAATGTGTATATAAGCAGTAGAACAACATATATAGCCTCTGTTCTTCCCTGAAACTGTGAATAAACACTTAATTTAAAATCTTTGATTTTGATATATTTGGAAGATGATGTAGACATGTTGTTGCATGAATGTTTTCAGTTTAAATTTTGTTTTGAATCCTGTTATAATTTGAAGTAAGCCTGTGACTGTTATTATAAAACCTCTGTGCAAAATTTTATGTTCAAGCATAATTAGAAAATTTGTATCTCTCAAATTATTCACTGGTAGAATCTGATATTTGAAAGGAAATGGTTTGTGATAATGTAATCTTGTTTCTAAAAAAAAATTTAAGTAAAAAGTATACTGTAAATTTCAAGATTTACAGTAAAAACAAAATCTAGTTAAAATTAAAATCAATAATTTCATCTCTGGGTTATGGAACTTGTTTCGTGTGGGTGAAACACGAATTTTAAAATAAATTTGGAAATTCTTAACTTAGTTTCTGGGATAAATTTGGGGATTTTTGGAATTTAGGCTTTTGGTCAATCGCCGTTGATCGGCATCGAAGGGGAGGTCGAGGTTTGGCAGGGAGGTGGCTATGGTATCGAGGAACCTTGGAAAAATGGTTGTGGGGGTCATCGGTGACCGTGGTGATCGGAATGGCGAGGAATAGGGTTTATGGTCTGTATAACAAGCATTGGGTTTTGGGTTCGTTCGAGTTCGTCAATGCACCGAGAGTGACCGGGTTTGGAGGTGATGTTCCTAAGTCACAGTAGAAGGTGTGGGCGGAGGCACGGCGGTGCCGGTGGTCGAAATGGCCTTGTCGAGAAGGTTTTGGCGAGCTTGGGTGTTCCAGTTTCGACTGGAGGTATTCGTTTTTGACTGTGGTTGAGTAGCGTAGAAATGAAGGGTCGAAGCGTTTGTCACGATGGTTTGTGACTCGCAGAGGGTTATGCCGTTCGCCGGAGTGATGGCGAACTCTGGTGCATGTGCACGGCACTGTTCGTGTGTCAGGCATTGGGTTCTCGTGAGAGACTCGGATGGGTGCTCATGCGAATGTCTTGGTAACTCGAAGTTTGAATGGATTCGCGAGTTATAAACTGCATCAGTTTTTTTTTATGAAGTTAAACTAAAATAAAGTTTAGAATGGGAGGAAGTGGAAGAAGGGATTGTGACGCAGGGAAATCATGGGTTAAACTCGAGATTTTATGGAGGAATACTCGGGTTGCGCTGTGTAAATGAGGTGTTTGCAGAATCTTGATAGGTTAAATATCTGAGAATATTTTAAGAGATTAATGGGTTAGTTAATGTTTTATTTTAAAGTAAATTAAAGATTTAATGATCTTTGTTTCATTAAAATTAGTAAGATAATTTAAATAATTTAATTAATTAATTTTTTAATTAATTAAAGATTTGAAATAAACTAATTAAGGTTAATTAAATTTGTAATTAATATTAATTAATTTAAGTTAATTATTAAGAAAGGTAATTAAAAGAATTAATGAAAAGTTAATGAAGGTCATTAACTTGGGAATATTTATAAATTAATTAATGTGATTATTTTTGATAATTAATTGGATTAATTAATTTAGATAATCAATTATGGAACTTGATTAAGTATGATTACTTTATGGAAATAATTAAAGATATTAATTACTCATTGTAATTAATTTATTAATTCGATTAGTTTAAATTAATTAATTAAGTTTAATTAATTTAGAATAATCATTGAATGAGATGATAAGTAATCAGTGGAGAATAATTACTTAGAGAAGTAATTAAGATAAGTAAATTACTGGAGGTAATTAATTAAAGTAGAGAAGACTTTGGGAATTAATTACTTTGTGTAATTAAAGGTAATTTCTTTGTGAAGTAATTGATAATTAATTACTTAGTGTAATTAATTTAATCATTGATTGATTAAGTCTTTTGGAAATAATTCAGTGATGTAATAAATTAAAGGTAATTAGTTACAAATGAGATTAATCAGAGATGATTAATAAAATTAATTATTAAATGTAATTAATTTAGGAGTAATTAATTTACTTAATAAAGTAATTAAGGATAGTAAATTACTAAATGTAATTAAAGGAAGTGTAATTACTTAAGGAAAGTAATAAATGGTAATTACTGGATGTAATTAAAGATGTTTAATGATGAAAGTAATTTGGATATAATTACTTTATAGTTAATCAAGGGATTAATTATTGAATAAATTAAGGATTAATTTATTCAGTGAAGTAATTAAGGGTAGTTAAATTCTGGATGTTATTAAGCAAGGGTGATTAATAATTATGGTTAATAAGTAATTAACGAAGAAATTAAAGGTTAATTACTGTATTTGGTTAAGAATAAATTAATTTGTGAAATTAATTAAGGGATAAATAGAATGATAGTGGAAGCCTTTGATTAAGTGTTGTCCCTAATATATGGTTCGTGATGCTATGTGATAAGATATGCTTGATTTAAATCTTGATGATGTATTGATTGATGATGAATTACGGTGACATCCTATATTTAAAATTGAAATTGTACTTAACTTAAATAAGTTAAGTTAAGATGATATTGGTTTCGGAGAGACCGGAGTCGGGTATTAGTAAATACCCGAAACCACTTTGATTCTTTATAAATTTCTATGTGAAATCAATAGTCTGATATGGAATGATTTAAGTGAATTGGACCATTTAATCTAAGTTTTGGCACTTAGAAATTAATATATGAAATAAATGTTGTCTATAACGACATGTGAAGTTGAAATTGATATGAGTTACCCGGGTTCTATATAAGTTGTGTGCATTTGTATTCCTTGTTAGATGGATTTACTCACGCTGGTTTCCAGCCTGACCTGGGTGTTACTTTGATGTAATGCTCGGGTCAGACCGAGTATTACAGATTTGCAGGTAAGGACGTTCTGGAGCTCAGGAGGAGAGCTGAAGGACAGGAACGTATAGAGTGTTATCCGCTGTGATATATATTGTTATTTTTCTAGGACATGTTGTTTAAAACTGTCCAATGTAGTGTAAATATTGTAACTCTGATGTATAAAAATATAAGAGTATTGATACAGTTCTTCTTTGTAAAACTGTTATTTATGTAATATTATATTTTGATCCGCTGCGAATGTGAGGTTTCTGTGTCTTGTTCTGTATTCTTCTTCTTTCTCTTTCTTCTTTTCACTAACTATCTGGAATTTTCTGGATCGAAATTTCCGGGTCGTTACATCATATATCATATGATAACAGAATATATCACAATATCTGTAAATAAATCAATACTGTTAAGGAATCCAGTTGGATCCCTTCAACCTATCACATGCAACAAATATACATATTAGAATATGTGTACATTGTCCGCTCCAAAGCAAACGCGCGTGCAAAGGTTCATCCGCTCATACAACGGGACGTATAGAGTCATCTGCTCCACTAACCAGGTATATATCTAAATACCAATCAATATATCATATATCATCCAAACAAACAAAAATCATATAATAAATTATTTCTCGCTTATATGAAAATATCAGTGAGTCAGAAAGAGTGAGTTGTACTCACATTGCGTCTAATAGTAGTTGCTGTGTTTTATTCCGAATAAAATTAAACGACCGTTTAATTTTATCCAAAATTCACACTAGCTCCAATCAGCTCCAAACAAGCTCTATCACGTAGTGCTTGTCAATACGAATCCAACCCAATTCGTTTCGTGCGAAACGGACCTCGCATGAAAAAGTCATAACGTTTAGAAGTTTATACGAATTATTATAAATCAATTTACAATTTATATTTTTTATATTTCGAACCCTACATAAGTCTGAGCCGTTGATTGGGCTTCTCCACATCAGGCCATTCGCAACTTTCTTCCCTACCCAGGCAAAATCGAACAAAGATAACCCATGGCCGCCCTTTTGCTTTGAATTTTCGTGACGACTACAACCCACTATATGACGATCGACCAATATCACTCGAAAGCTCATCGCCGACCATCCCTTTACCATGAACGCGGCAAGGCTCGGTCGCCTATATGCTTCGAAATTCGTGCACAAAGTCGAGATGAACATGGCCACTTTTCCCACTCCTTGCTACGAATTGGATAATCATATCCGTATAGTTTGTCGATCTCGCTTGGCTCTACAAATTATTAGTTGGAGGTTTGTTGAAATAATGCACGGATTAAAGGAACTTAATAGAAGAAAGATTAAAATATAGGCCATTGAAATTGTTGCTGGCGGCTATGAAACCTAGGGTTGATTAGGTTTGCAAATAGAAAGAGTAACGTCCTTTTATAGAAAATTTGACGACGCTATTCACCCGAAATTTTTCTGAACTCCAAACGATGCGTGCCGCCTGGCGTTTATAATGTTTTACCCCTATTCCGAATGCAATGGAATATATATTGAGAGCCAATTCGATCGTATTTGAAAGAAAGGTTTTCAAATTGACTATTTAAATTTAAAATTCATTTAAACGATTTTCTACGCGTTTTAGCTTGCCCCGGACAAACCGTAAATCCGATTGACACGAAATTTGAAATCTTACAATAATTTAACATTATGGATCCAATGAAACTGGTTTCGTCGAAATCTGAGACTGTTTGAAAAATGGCTATTTTTACACGTCAATTAAATGTTAAAATATTCAATTTCTACAGTTTAACTTTTATTCAATTTTAAAAGTTCTCTAGCATCATTCTAAATCAAATAAGATTTAATTCAACTTTATAAATCATTTTTATTCATATTAAATTCAATTTCTAATTATTTCTGCAATTTCAAATATTAAATTAACAATTTAATTATCCAATTAAATCACTATATTAGAAATAAAATCTATTCAGCTTATAAAATTAACTTGTGAATATTTAAAATCAATTAAATATACGAATTTCAAACGACTGAAATTCTAGGTCGTTGCAGTTAAGTTTGGATTTCTCTGTGATAGAGACATAATCATCGAGATGTGAATCCATGGTTGATGCCGCATGGTTCTTTTTATATTTATTTTAGAAGGTTTTTAAAATATTTTTAAAGGGAATGGTTTGTGAATATACCTATTTCGATGAGATAAGTATATAATTTTGAATAAAGAGATTTAACTAAGGTACCCCGGAACTTATAAAATTTGTTATAATCGAGTTAAGGAATTTACAATATAAATTGTGAAGGGTTTTGAGAAAAGAGAAATAAATGGAACTTTTCAATGTCTTGGGAAGTAAGGGGTTTAGAAAAATATATTTTAAAATATTTTCCGAGTGTTGAAATAAAAGATAGTTTGAAATATCCTGATATGGATATAAATATTTGAGTTCTTTCAATATTGAAAATCGAAAGGGATTTGAATATATATATATATATGTATATGTATGTATGTATGTATATATATATCTGATAAAGATATTTTGGGACTAAATTTAGGAAAAAATTAATAATATGGGCCTAGTGAGTGCTTATGGATGTTATATTGACAGTTAAATAACCAACTATCAAGTATTTAGCCAAATTCGTTGATCGGTTTCAAAGAAACCGAGATTGGATTTAGTTATCCGTAAACCACTTAGATCTAATTTGAGCCTTACGAATAGATATCGTAAGGATGGTGGAGACAGTGATTCAATTTGTCCAGACCCAGGACAACTTGTATGGACGAATGCTATCAAAACATCATCATTGAGGACAACAAAAATTCTAAGTGAAATTGTTCTTGAAAAGTAATCGTAGCCTCGAGCCTCATCAACCAAAATGACTGAAAATCATGGGATATGCAGCAAGGCTAAGTGGGTAATACCCAATTAGGATATGTTATCACCTTTCTAGATACCCTCGGATATATTATTAATTATTGATATGGTGGTGCATGGAAAAAGAGCTCTCGATAAGGGTGGGAACATCCGGGGTGGTAACATATTCGGTTATATCCTGGTTAGGGATAAGGTCGGTCTTGTGTTGTAGGAGATCCCGGCGAGGCCCTCGGTACGTTTTTCTAGAAGTGTAATATGATAGGTGGTATCCCATGCCTAGTCATTGTATATAATCCATTTTTAGTAAGTGCCGTAGGGTTTTGATTGTGCCCAACTATGCTGAAACTAAGATGTAAGCATTTCAGCTATTTTCTATGGATACTATAATAATATCAGATGATTTTGATATAAAATGTTTTGGTTATCGTAAGGGAAAAACCCGTCATCTTTATGTGTGATGTTGTCTTACGAGATACCTTTGTTTTTCAAAGGATTTTGATAACTTTAATAATTCAAATCAAGTGTGTTTTCTCACGCTGGTTTTTCAAACTAACTCGGATGTTATCTTATTATAATGCTCGGGTCAGATCGAGTATTACAGATTCAGGTTAGGATGCTATGGAGCTTAGGAGACGAGCTGGATGACGAAGACGTATTACACGTTCTTGGTTATATACCGCTGTGAATTGTAGGATGTATAGTCAGCAATGGTGAGGAAATGTTATTATAACTATCCAGTATTGCGTTATTGATTGTTGTACTTTGATGATGTAATGTATAAATAACAGTTATAGTTCTATTTTTTATAAAGACATGCTAGTATCAGTTATATATTGTTCCGTCATGATTGTGAGATATTGTGTTGTTGTTTCTGTTTTCTTCTACCTCTTCGTTTTCTTTTCCCCTAACTACCGGGTTTTTGGCTTTCGATTGCTTGGCATGTAGTACACTGGACGTATTAGTGTCGGTTTTGAAGGGTTGAAATTCCTGGTCATTACAATTACAACTAGAAAATAGATTATTTTCTAATTTATATGCTATTATTACAAATAAATGCAGACAAATCTGCAAATAATCTGAGAATTTCAATTTTAAAACAGTATTATTATTACGATCAATCTTTCACCTATAAACAGTCATAAAAAAACGTGAGCAACCAAGGGCAGACAATCTACATGTATTTATAGTACTTGCATATAAGTCTTGATTTATTTACATTAATTGTAGATAAGTCTGCAATTATTTACAATCTTTGCAGACAAGTCTACATTTATTTACAATTGTAACTAGTATAATTCAATTAATACTGCTACAACTAGGATCAACTTTTATCTTATGAGCACTCGTTAAATTCTGCAACTATATACAATAATTGATGAGAAAAGAAACACTGTAGAATAAAAAGAAACACTGTCGATGAAAAAGAAAACCGGATGTTTACCTAGAAGATGATGTAGCCATAATGAACTCGAAATCTAATTTTAAAAAAGTAGATCGAACTAAATCTGATTTGGAAATGTAGATTTCAAATCTTGACTGCAATCACAATCACTGCAACAAAAAAACGATGATATTTATGGAAATAATTTATGCCAAAACAAAATAAGGACCTGATTTATAAATTTTGAAACGAAAGGAATTTTTTGGATTATGTGTGGCTTTATTGATGTGGACCTAATTTTCACTATTTATTATATGTGTTGTAAATCTTTTAAAAGGCAAATGAGATTTTATACTGGCCCACTACTAGTTTTATTGAAAATGAAAGACCGGAACATGGTAAAAGAACAGAAAGAGAAAAAAAATAAAACACTTATATGTGTTGTAAACCTTACGTATAGTAAAACATTGTGCATCTGTTGATAGTTATATGGTTGATTTATAATAGCTATTTGACTATTGATGTTTCTTTTATCACATCACATTCTTACATATTACTAAATGGGTTGGTTTAGTTTATTTTTATTTGTTTCATATATTTATTCTTATGAATCCATTTAATGTAGTCTAAATAGCTACCAAGAACATTCAAACAATATATTTTTATAATAAATTGCTACATAAAGTTTTAGTAGTGGGTAGTTATATAGATGGGAATATTTTGCATGAATTTCCCGTTCTTTTATTTAATATTTTGAAATGTAATTTTCATATCTATAGGGTTTGGTTTCTTATAAAAATATTGATTGATTTGAGCATATTCTTCTAGAAAAAATAGTTATGAATAGCACATAAATTGAGCTGAAGAATGTTGTTCATGTCATTTATTGGCATTCTAATTATATATTAATATCTCAAGCATTATGAAGCATTAATTATCCATCATATCTTTGTTGCGTTATTTTACTATACTTTCTACTTTTCTTGAGAACGATTTTCTTTTCTTTTTTCTAGATGGTTGCTGGTTAAAAAATTATTCGCAACTTATTCATTATTTTACATATTCTAGTTAAAAAAGGTAATTGTGGCATTTCAGTGTATAGTGACAAACATGTTATCCTTTAATATTGTGAATCCTTGTATCATTTTATGTTATGTTATTGTGTATGTTGGTGAACTATGCAATTAGCAGTGCTACTCTTATACTACATTATGAATAACTTAAATATGTGTACTTTTCCTGATATGTCAAGGTTTCATCGACATATTTTCTATAATTAGTAGCGATTTTATCAGATGTATATTTTGTTATCACAGGACACTATAGAAAAATAATCCAAGCATTATTGTCCCAGTGGTTAAGTGATTCAATTTTGGTGCGAGAGGTCACAAGTTCGAAACTTACATAGCATGATTCGAACGTATATTGACATGTTATTTGTGTTATGTTGTCCTAGTGACATATTATATCTAAGTGCCATTTCAAAAAAAATAAGCCAAGCAACCATATAGAAGTATGAATTTGAAAGTTCCAAAAAAAGGTTTGTGAATTTTTTTAAATTTTGTATGCCGTTGGACTTACTTTTTAGTTAGAATTCATGTGTTTCATACTTTTCAGATTTCTAGTAGACTCATGTGAATGAAATAATCGATGAACTCTTTAAAATGGAAAAGTCTCTTTAGAAAGAGCGGAAATGGTATTTTCATCTATTATGTGTTCAGAATGATGCATTCCTTTTAATCAATCTAATTTCAAAACTGAAGTAACCATATGCCTATAATAGGATGAATTTATCATTAAAGGAATCTAAGTATAGGTAATCTTTTTTTACATCACTGAAAATAAAAGTATGATTTATTTACTAAAGATTTATATGATATGGATCCAATCATGGATGAAAACAAACAAACTTCGGATAAGAAAAAAAGTTAAATAGCTAGATTTAGTATTATATTTGAATATATCCTCATATTAAATTTTAATTAATAATTAATGATAAGAGTATTTTAGGCATTGTGAAAAAGCATAACCAAAGCATAATATTTCATTTATATAAGAGAAGATTATGCCAATTTTTTTTAGTATACTACATCCTTAATGCCACTTTATATTTTTATGCAAATTTTTATATATAGCATATACTGAAAATATTAAGCACTTTACGAATAATTCACGTAAAACATCATTCTATTTGAGTGCTAGAGCAAACAAACTTCAAATATCAATATCTCTACTTTTATTGTAAATGTGATGAATACAACTATGTATAATCATTACAATATAAAAACTTAATGACCTTTGAAAATAGATTTCACTTTACCATAATAGTTAAATAGTTAACTAATTAATGGTCGTTAAATCAATAAGAAATGAAGATTCGTGACAAAGCTCATGTTTGATTATTTATACTTTAAACTAAACGATCACTAACACTTGTTTTTAAGAAATCATTTGTTGGTAGAGGTGTGATTTTGTTCTTGAATCAGAGTCATGTAAGGCTATAGATGCACGGTCAAATTAAGAAGATACCAAAGGCAACTTCAAGATCGGGCAGTGAGAAGAGTTCATGCAAGAATGGTGATGCAGTTGTCGCTCTTCATTGATAAGAAAATTTGCAATAGTGAAATGATGGGTTGTTACATGAATATTTTATTTTAGATGTAAAAGTGTAAAATAGTGTCATTCTCTTCTCCATAAATTCATGGGCCTAGTATCGAAAACAAAGTTGAGTCGTTCTTTTATTTTAATGTAACTTTTTGTTCACATTTGAGGGAATATACAGCTTAACTAAGAAGATAAAATAGAGAATGTTAAATCATACACATACATGGTTTGAGGATTATAATATTCATAAGCTAATCTTCATACATTGGGTTTTATAAATTTAGTTTAGATGGATAAGTAGTTGAACAATTGCATTAACTCAAGTATATGAAAATTTGTAGGTAATCAATTTGTATATTTAGCCATCAAATATGTAGTGATTAATGATAATTTTTGTTAAGAATTATTAACGTTGATATAAATGTTTTTGCAAAATTTGCACCTATATTGCTTTTGACTAACGCCTTAATTCCACTTGTTTTATCCTATATGCATTTGTAAGTGTTAACTATTAATTTCGCTTGCACCAAAAAGATTGAGTAAACTAATTATTTCATGGAGCATCATATAAACGCTTATGTAGGAGCCAGGTTGTTACATTTCTTTGGAGCATTTATGGTGGACTTTTTAAGTAGTTAACTTAATATTAGCATAAATACAATGCCACAATGTATTTATTGTAAATGTTGTTATATTATTGTACTAATTCAACCATGAAAATTAATTATTCCCAAGTTCTCAGTCATAAATTTAAATTATTTTTGATACTTTTGAATTTGACCGATAATTCTACAAAATATTAAAGGCAAAGGATAGTGTACAAGAAAGGTAAGGCAATCAAAATATAGTTTTGTATACGCAACTAACTATACAAACATGCATGTAAAATACTTTATTCTCTTTGTCATAGTCATTTTTTAATATTAAAAATAAATAAAAAAGAACTAATCATCCTCCTACTTAGGCCACACATTTCCATAGAAAGAAAGTATCAACATAGAAGTAAAAAAGTAAGTTGTACTCTAAGCACAATGACAATAGAAGAGAAAAAATAGACATCCATGACTATGAAACATCACATAATACGTACACTTTTGAAGAGTGTAATTACTCGCGTGCATAGTACTGGCCGCATAATAGTTACCAAAATAGGAAAACTAAGATTTCTACTCGCAATCAATCTTTAGCGCTTTTCTTTTTGGATTTGATACTCCTGCTTTAATCTCTTTCAGATCTATCCTTCTAGAAATATACAACAAGGGTATTGTATACAAATTAGATTCAAAAATTTAGGTATTGGAGGAGAAAAGGATTAAGAATTGAATAATTAAATATCTAAAAGTCTTACCTAAAATCCTAAAGTATTTTCTGAATCTTCGAGGAGATAGATTGATAGAGCTTCAATTGATTTCCAAAATAATTTATGTATAAAAGTGAGAAGTGGGCTCTTATTTATAGTAGTTAGAAAGCACTAGAACCGTTGGGTTTATGTCAGTTTAAAATAATAAAATCCTATTTGTCCACTTGCTGAAAACCCTTGCCACCATCAACAGTAATCAGTCGACCGTCCCTACCCAAAAAGTCGACCGCTAGCGGTCGACCGGTCCATGGTGGCAGCGACCGGTGGTCCTATTTTGGAAATGTTCTCCTACTACTGTGGATTGATTTATTTTATTCCTTAATTAAACTTTTCACGTCAACTTTGGTTTTAACGTTTACGTAATCTCCAAGTCTATTACTGTAAATTTTTGAACTTTAAATTTTGGAATTAATTATTAATTTGAATTTGAATTCCATTTAAATTATTTTAAATCCAAAAACTTCAAACATCCATAACTTTTTCATTTGAGCTCCATTTTCAAAATATTATATGGAAATTGATCAGAATACCACCACGAATGCAACGACACAACTTCCTTGGCCTATTTTCGAATTCTGCAAAATTTTCATTTTTAGCCTTATTTTATTTTTACTTTAACTTATTACTTGTTATTAATTTTTATGCGGTGTTACAATGTGGAGAATTAACTCGACGAAAAGCACGTGGAAAGACGAAGAAAAGATGAAGCCTTCTTGTTACACCGATTCTTACAACAAGCCAGAACCAAAAAGAAATATATGATACTTCCTAACGGCAACAGATTTTAAAAAAGTGCAGGTTGACCCAAGCTTTCTCCATTAGGATCAATGCTACACGAAACAGATGTGTTATGCAGAAAGATGGAGCAGCATAGGAGTCTCCAAAATTGGAGGCCGAACCATAATACTAGGCCAAAGCATAAAGGTTAGCGAGTAAGGATTTGAGTTGGCTATACTTACATGTTGCCAAACGTCTATAGGATTAGATCTGCACAAGCACACAGTGGGGACAACCTAGATAGTGTTGTACAAGACTATGAGCGCTACACTGGATCTGTATACAAGGTCATCCAAGATATGCTTCAGTGCAGGCTCAACCCTACAGTCAAATGACAAATGTGAAGTTCTCCCTCTCTCAATCTCTTACCATCAACAGCCAAGAAAACAATTCAAATACAAATTAAGCCCCAAGCAACCTGGGTAGTTTTCAGTATAGAATAGGAAGAGATACTCCATTCTGACCAGATATGGAGGCAAATTAAGTAAAAAAGTAAGGACTACGATGACGCAATGAGGTTTGAACGCCAAACGAAATTAACCACCGTCCCCATTCCCACACATCAACAACGGGACAAACTTAAGGTAGGTCTCCTATCATTCCTCTTAGAGCGGCATGCTACTTCAAGAGAGAAGAGGCTGACCTATGTAGACCAAAGGTTCTCGCCCACATTTACGAGCATCCCACTTCAAAATTCCAATATCCCGCCAGACACAAAATTTCCCACCGAAGACACATCATTAATCTAGGCATGATAAGCAAGCTTCATGAATAGATGATATGTGGAAAAATCCAAGGGCAGAGATTGAAGGAAAATGCGAAAGACGACTACAACCATCAACAATGCACTTTTCATATTATAAAGGAAAGGCAAGGACAAAGAAGAGGTTCTTCTTTTTCAACTTCTTCTTTCTGAATAGAAAAAATGGCAAAATATGGTATGCCTTAAGGCCATTGAAATCTCTTGTACAAAAAATAATAAAAGATAGTGGATTACCCCATGGACATAGGATTATCAATAATCCGAACCATGTAAAAAACTTCTATGTTCTTATACATTTCTACAATTTACTTTCAACCGCTTCTTAATTTGTCAATCCATGTCGATATTTCAACAAACAGTCGAAGTGCAGCTATTCGATTATATAAGCATTCAACAAAATAGTCACTTCCTAAAGGTGAATTTAACTAAGCTTAAATTTGTTAATTCTAATCGTGAGGATGATAAATCACAATATTGTATCAAGATCCAGTCGAGTGTGGTGAAGATGAAATTTTTTACCAAAACTTCTTAACTTGAGCTTGTCCTTGTAAACTTTCTCTATTTGAAATTCATGTATTTGGTTATATCATGGTTGCTAGATTGGATGGTAGGGGATGATTGCCACACATTTTACTACTATTATTGCACTCATATAGAATCTTATGCATATTAGTATGCTTGCATACATGCCTATATGTCACAATCTTGCATCACGTAAGGATTGAGCTCACTGATAATGTGTGGCATACATAATCATATTGCATTTTTGGTTGAGTAGATGGTTGTATAGATAATTTGGTTGTATAACACGGTTGCAAAGTGCATGTTACACTATCTGTCCCTTAGGGATTTTGCGGATGAAGTCGTTTTAGGGGAAGGGGAATGTACCACCCCATAAAAATTAATAAGAAATTAATTAAATATAAAAAACAAATTTCACAAACTTTGGAAATTGTCCACGGACCACTGCCTTTGTGGCAGTTTTCTAATCAACTTTCATATATAAAGTTTTGTGATAAGAGCTCAAGCGAAAAGAACTGATGTTTGAAGTTTTCGAATTTAAAATAATTCGAATGAATTCAAATTTTGAATTTAATAACGTTAATATGGAAATTAAAATGGGTAAGAAATAAGTTAACATTAGGGAAAATTAACATTCAAGATAAACGTTACCGTTAGTGTTAAAGGAGGAAAGGAGTTAAAATAAAGCGTCAAACATTAATTCACACTCAAAATAAGGGACCAATCGACCCCTCCCCTTGATCGGTCGATCACTAGTGGTTGACCGCTTATGGGTGACTGGTCGACCGTTGATTATAATGCGACTGGGATTTGATTAGGCCATGAATGACTTGGATTTTATTATTTTAAATAGATGTATCTACGATCCAGACAATTTCTAACCACTATAAATAAGATGTTAGCCTTCTCACTTTTATTCACAAAATATTTGAAACACTAGTGAAACTATGTCAGCATCTTCTTCAACTCTACGATTTGAAATCAACTCTAGCGGTAAGAGATTTTAGATGTTTATATATATATATATATATATTAATCCTATTTTTCTCTAATCCTGATTCTGAATCTAATTTATATACAATTGAATTACTGTACATTACAAAACAAAGAAATCTAAAGGAGTGATTAAGAAAAGGCATGAATCGAATCCAAAGGGAAGTTGGAAACTATCTGTTAGTGAAAATTTTAGTTTTTCACATTCTAGTAGTTTGCGTAATAGAAGTTTGGATTTGTTTTATGCCTTGAGGAATTTTGTTCATGAAAGACCTAAAACTCAAAATTCCCCCAATAAAATATCAATTCTTAGGTTTATTGGAATCTCAACTGTTTTATATTAGTAGATTTTGATTTTTTTTTAATTACAATTTGAATACTTGTTCTTTATTCCACTTTTGTTTTCTTTTCTATTATTGTGATAAAGGGTTCTAAAAGGAAAATAAAATTTGAAGTGTAAAGCATGAATTTTCTTATTCGTAATCTGTGCCGTCTATTTCTATAATTTAGACAAATATGAATCTCTTTTTTGCTTCAAGTTTGTATGTATAAATATTGAATAGAATATAAAGGTTGAATAGAATTTAAAGGATTTAAATTGTAAGTTTTATTGAAATGGAGACATTGATTCCACAATATTTATATAAAATAAGTTTGGTATTTGATTATATTTTATAAATACAAGTCTATTTAGTTTAGCTAATGAAATTAGCTATTTTGTAAAATTATTGTATGAAGCTGAGACTTATATGAATATGAAAGTTTTGACATTTTAAACGATTAGTATAGGATATAAGAATTTAGAATAGGAGTACCTTTACGTGTGTTTATGAATACACACACACACACACACACACACACACACACACATATATGAATAATATAAATATATTATCAATGTATAATTAATGTTAATCATATCGTATAGAATAAATAGGTTTGTAATTAGAATTAAACCCCATAGGAAAGAAGTAGTGATAATTATGGAAATTAATCCATAACTAAAAGCAAATAAGGTGTTCTCCTTTTATGGACTTAAGTCGTAAATGAGGTAAGTTATTATAGTTTTTTAGGAGAACAGAAATATAACTAACTTATTGGGATATGAGATCAACAAAAAGCATACAGAAGTCTACCCAGCTAATCTGGCTACCAGTAATGTCACTTTGGGACTGATGTGAGACATCATCTACAATAAGTACCCACGATGCATGCATGGTTAGGCCAAATTCTATAGGGTAAGTCTGCCAAGCTAATCTTGCTCTCAGCACATACGAATAGCTAGACTAATATAAGACGTTATAGTTTGGGTTACGGGTAACACGACATATATCCCAGTAAGGCATGCTTTTGGGTTGGAGGTACGTATTAAGTGGCTATTTTACGGTCTGCTCCCTTCCCGCTTAAGAAGTATTAAACGGTTGGAATTATCTTTTAGGTGTTGTAGTGAGAAATCTTTGGTAGGGTTTCGCTTTGAGATTAAGGTATTAAATGGCAATTGTAAGGTTCGCCTCTTCCCATTAAAGAAGTATTAAGGGGCCTAGTGAGATTTTTTATGTTATGATGTTATTTAGGGAGTACTAAAGAGGGGGTTGCCTTGGGTTTAGATATTAAATGATAGAGATCTGCCTAGGATATAGGTATATAATGGTCAGAGTTTCCTAATTTCCATTAAAGAGGTATCAATAGCTCGGGTACTTTCTCTCACATCGTTAGAACATTATTAACGGTAGTTACATTGCATCTATGTCATATTTATAGAGTTGAATTGGAAGGGCCTTTTGGCTTACAATTGGAGGTATACTTGGTACGATATAGTATATGATGCGTAAGACATATTATATCTAAAATGATACTACCCAAATACTGTCATAGCAAGGCTTGAGATTCTCATTCATCATACATTGTTTCTCTGACTCCCTCCTAATTACTAGCCACAGTTTAGGAGGAACCGGATGTGGATGGAGAAAGCAAAGTCAATGGTGAAGATTTATGGAAGTTTATCTGTTTATCTATGTTTTTGATATATTATGATGTACCCAGTTTACGACGTATTGATGCTATTTTGAGATAATGTATTAAGAATATTTGGAATGAGATGCTGTATTTCTAAAATTGAATTTTTATGAAATGGGTTATTTATTTATGTTACTATATATTATTTCTTCCATTGTGAGATTCTGAAGCGTGGATAGATAACTTCGTATATTGTTCATTATGTCAATTTACTAACCAATAGCTAGCTTTGGGATAGGCCTAAGGTTCGATGGACTTTTATTGGATCGAAAATTAGGTCCGTTTTGGAGAGGATTGTTACAAAGCCAACTAACTCTGTTGAGTCATACTACCTTATCTCCATAGAAACCACTCCTCGGGTAGCATATTTCCTTAATATCTCAAACATTGTTTCAAGCACATTTTGTACTACTCCTTCACTAGAAGATAAGAAAACCATTTATGAATTCCAGTATAAGCTTCCCAAGCCCTAATATTTTGCACCATTTTGAAGAATCCTCTGCCTACCATGTGAATACTATAATTGTTTCTTGCTGGATGCACCACTATGAATGATCTCACCTTCATAGGCTACTCTCTTGCACCTCTAGTTCCTCTTATCTCTTTGAGTATTATCTTCCACGAAGATATAACACTAAATAAATCAAAGTCCAAACATTTACCACATTATAGATAATCTCCAAACTAGTGCAACGGCGAAAACTGTGTCTTGATCGGATCTTGTACGCAAAAGATATGGATTTAATATGAAAAAAGATATAAATTTATATACGCACTTAATTAAATAACATATTACCTTTATAAAAAAAAATCTTTTTCTTCCCAATGTGCTTGTGTGCATATGCATGCACAAACCCAAAAACTGAAACTTCTCACCTCTCATTCTTGCTCTACACAAGATGGGCCAATGAACTGGGAGCTCCTACATGTCACTCTACCCATTTACTCGCAATGGACCCAACCATGGGGTGTTTGAACACGCCAATAAAATGCAACCTCTGCCTACTATGGCCTCTAATTGTCGCACTCCACCTACTGACGCCGCATGCCTCCTGAGCACCACTAATGTTCATCCCTTATTGCCTTAAGTCCAACCATGCCATCGCTTCTAATCCTAGCCAACAGAAACAAGTTCCAACCTAAAGCTTCCCTTATGGCCTGGTGATGTCACACTCTCCAAGGGACGATTGGAGTTCAAGCCAATGGTACCGGAAGGTGTGTGCTGCAAGGAGGAGTGCAAGAGCATTCTCCATTTCTTGCCACACTCCCTTAAATCGCCAACCTACCCAAGCCCTAGCCATTGCAAGGAAAAGTTGAGCTTCCCCATGCACTATCAAACCCCTTAACATAGATTTGGTCTCCATCATGCATGAGTCCAACGAATCCAACAACAGCCTCTCATATCGTTTGTAGCTCTAGATTTAATTCGGGAAAAGGGAGCATTTATTTTTGGTTTACTAGAGGAGGAGAAGTGTAAGAAGAAGAATAAGTAATAATCATAAAATATCTAATAATGGATGTGTGTGTATAAATTTTTATATATATATGTATGTATATATTCAATTTAATTTCTCTAATAAATAATAACATGATACATCGAATTGCTACGAAACTCGTTGGGGCATATCACCTCATTTTTCTAAACATGATGATATAAATTTCATCACCATACAAGATGGTGATCGAAGATAATAATTTCACGCATTTTGAGGTTGTTTCGCCAATGGATCACTCGATTTTAAAAATTCTTCAACCGGACGTCTCATAATAAAGTCCTCATTTTGGAAACTTAGACCGTCAATCAAAATACCACTAGGTCTGACTATGCACATATTTAAAATATGTATTATATGTAAATTGTAAAAATACCATAGCTCCAAATGTAGTAATATTTATACATCTTTTGATTCGTAATATCGACCTAAACTCAGTGGATGTGGTCTCTTGTCCCTATTCGACCGTATGCGAGAGGGAAAAAGTCATATTTTGAACCTTCAATTGATTAATGATTCAATATTTAAATTTATTACTTAAGTATCTAGTTGTTAAAAATGCGAGTTATTACATTTTCCTACAACATTCTTTAGCTCAACATCAAAATGTGTGTGAGTAACAACCTATGTGCATGTATGTGAAAACCTTTGTTTCTATATGCAATTATGTGTGTGCGCAACCCTACGTATCCTTACAAGCTTCAGTAATTTATAATGAACATATAATTATATATTTGTAACTTAAATTAACTAAAACAAATATACTTAAATTATAAAATATATATACTT
Source organism: Allium cepa (assembly GCA_030765085.1). Taxonomy (NCBI): domain Eukaryota; kingdom Viridiplantae; phylum Streptophyta; class Magnoliopsida; order Asparagales; family Amaryllidaceae; genus Allium; species Allium cepa. The sequence goes on from CM060940.1 coordinate 609,179,118, forward strand.
ATATATTATATATAAATGTAAGTAAAATTTAAAGTTTAATGAATAAATAAAGTGAATTTAGTAGTATTTGAATGGAAAAATATTAAATGTATCTTAATTGGCATTCTTTAGTTATCAAAGTATATTTACGAAATTCTAATATATTTAATTCAATTTTGAAAATGTATTTATTTGATTATGAACCTATCAAATTGATTTGATATTTTATAATTATTGAAAATAGTATTTAATTGAAGATAATTATGGAATAATTGTTATGCATAATATTTGACTTTACAAACTAATTTGGCGATTTCGAAAGAAAGAATGTGTTTTCCAGTAGTATTAGTGTGAATTAAATTATTATTTAGTTTTATAAATGATTGAGAAATTAGTATATATTATAAAGAGTATATCATATTTGAGTTAGTTAATTATCTCATTAATTTTGTAATAAATATTTGTTATCTATTTCTAAGTATTTATTTCATTGAATAGGATTATATGTTTTGAAAGATTCATTATTGAATATTGATTTGTTTGTGGTATACATACATACATACACACTGATTAATCTATTCTATCCTGATATCTAATTTTTATTTCCTTTTATGAATTGGATCATATGAATGATTGTTGATGATGTTGATTTTGTGATATGATACGGTGATGACAGCCTTCTATGCAATTTTATGATGATCTCAAATCATTGTAATAAGGAATCTAATGAAGTTATAATACTGTTTGGCATACGACTTTCAGTAATATTTCTCCAGTTATTCTTGTACTCATTATATATAATATTAAGGAGATTGATTGTACTTTATAAATGGTGTATAAACTTTTGAAAATCACGTCGTGGTTTAGGACGACGTTGTGAAATTTATTCGGTTATTCATTATAAGTAGATGACACTCATGCAACGACGATCTATGGAGACTCGCTACGGTGAGTCATGTTGTAATAACCCTAAATTTGATTGACATTATTTAGGATATTTAGTTAGATGAATTAAATGAATTAATGCTAAATCATAAGGAGATTGAGATTCAGTAATTAATGTGGGCTGGGGCTGATTATTGAACGAATGGAATTAATTAGAATATTAATAAAAAGGAGGATATATAAGGAGGGAAAAATAGGAAAGGAGTATGATTCCTAAATAGAACCCTTACCATTCTCCTTTCCTCCTTCATTTTATCTTCATACAAACAAAGTATAAGGGCGGGCCAACCATTGCTAGGAGAAACCAAGGGAAGGAAAACTAGGAAAATATAAGGAAGCTTAGGGGAATCAAATCAAAATGCGAATCTCCACATTCTTTAGCCATCCAAGATGAATAATAGTTACGCATCTCATGTTTTAACTGTTCTTTTTGGTTTTAAGTATAAATCCGATACTTTTGCTCATATTATGTCATGCTATGATAGTTTGAATGATTACTTGCTTATTGGTGAATTTATTTATGAAATTAAATGATATATTTGAGTTAGAAAGCCTAACATATGATACCCTAAAGACTTGAAATTTTAATATGATGCTAGAAACATTATTTTGGAAGTGGGTTTTTAATTTCATAATTTTTTGATTTAATAAAAATATTCGGTGAATTTTCTAAAGTTGGAAAATGAGATATTATGGATTTTATTTTTTCAAAATAATTAAATTATGTTTTTAACCCCAAATTTTTATATGTTAAGGGATATTATAAACTGGATTTATTATGATTTTTAGGGATTTTTCCCATGTATTTGTGATTTCTTATGAATTATTTGAGCTAAAAAATTAATTATTATAATTAAATATTAATATAAAAGGCGTGGTTTGCAAATTGTTTAGGAATGGTTATTTTCCCTGTGGCAGTTTTCTGGAAAAGGATTTTGATAAAGTTATTATTAACCAATAAGATTTTGACAAACAATAGGGGTTGTTGAAAAGAAATTACTTAAAGAAGGTTTTCCTATAAATTACGGTTGTGCCACGCCAATAGTCGTGATGTCGCACTTCATCTCTCTACCTCGATGAACTTCATGTCAATCTAGTGCGAAGTCAAGCATCATAATTGACGTCGAGCTCTACGCAGATGGCAGCGCCGCATAGCTTACATACTGCATTTTTTATAAGTAGGCAGGCTATCGCCTATGTATGACATCGTTGACCCCAGTGTTTTCAAAGAGACTTATAGCGGTGAAACCAACGCCACACATTTTGAAATGACTCCAAATGGTAAGGAATCTGTATTTCTAAATTGGATATTGATGCTGCATTTTATCACTTCAGCTTTATCCCTTCTATGTTACTTGTTGTCTATTTTCGAAGAGGGCTGTAGTGCTGCTCTTATTGACTTCGGCTCTAATGAAGCAGCTTATTTTTTCTTAAGGCAGTGACCTCGAGATTTATCCATGTCGACTCCATTCTTTTAAGGTTTTATAATATGATATATGAAGTGGATTACTTCAACTATATACCCTTATGTTCTATAAATAGAGACTAACGTATTTTGAAGGGCGAAGACCCTCGTCGGCTATATCCTTATCGCGTCTTATCAATATAAAGTTATGTTGTTTTGGCTCTATGGCCTATAGTTTTGAAGTTAGATAACTTTTGAGTGACTTCGAGATTCATCCATACTATTTTATAAAAGCATATGTCGTGGAATAAATATTTTGGAATAAAGTAATGGGCTATAATTTTCTTGTTTTAAATCTATGATTTCAAAGGTTAAATCATTTGCAAAAGTTTTGTTTTCAAGGAAATAGAAAAGGGTAGTTAAGCCATGATTCTTGCTAAAGAGTTTATTGATCTTATCACTTTTGGATAGATTGTTATAGGATAAATTTGACTCAGAGATTAGAAAATCAGATAGGGCTAGTGTAGGGTAGCGCCCTATACTTTAGGTGTTAGCTCCTAGTTAGTATAAGTCCAAAATTTCAGTGTGCAAGGCTTTGTCAAAGATAAGACAAAAAAGGTAGGTTTACACACAAAAAGGAATACATAAAGGTAAGATAGGTTATAGGTTGGTCTGCAAAAACTTTAGGTTCATAGTAAGCTGACAAAACTATGAGATTGACAGGTAGTTGGGTAAACACTAGGACAAGTTTATTTGGACAAACCATCCAATTTTTTCTAATAGTTTTTTGGAAATTTGATATATCTAGTAGGCCCGAGTTAGCCATGTAGGTTGATAGTTACCTTGTGAAAACTAAACATTGGGATAGATAGTCCACTAATTTGAAGGATGGTTGCGATTACCTGTGTAGCATGCATGCACATTATTGTTTATATTGTCAATTTTTAACCAGTTTGGTTATAGGAAATTGATTTGCAAAAGATATGTTTTAAATGGGCTGTTAATATGAAGAAAATTAGTTCCGCTCAGTAGCGTGATCTCAGATTATCTACAAAATCAAAATGGCGTACTATTGTTCACACCAGGCTTTTTGTTTGACTTGAAGTTTCTGTTTTCCCCTTAAACTCTCGTGTGCTCAAATTTTTATTTGAGTAGTTCGAGAGTGAGGGTTTTATAGTTAAATTGGTTTTAGCAAATAAAGCTTCCGGAGACGTACATGAGGCAAAGATAGCTATGTATGAGTCAATCTATTACTATTATCCATTGTGTTATGTCAGTTATTGTATGAATGTATTGACACTAGATGTACCTGCCTATTTAGTAATTCTAATCAACTAAGGGGAATCTTCATATGTCGCTCTTAGAGTATTTTGTAATAGTTAAATTTTGTCTAAACCTGGGAAATGTTTGGGATTATGCACTGAATATGAAATTATGACTTTGAAATAAAATGTGAATGTTTTATTTTATTTCATATTCTTGCTCTTTTGATATTATGGCTGCCATTAACATGATCGTATTTTTTCACTGGAAATTAATATTATAGATACTACAACATCTGTAGTGCTTAGTTTCGGTCCTTAAAATGAGGGATGTTGCACATATGTATTGTCATGTGTCAGCAATCGTATATAGCCATGTGTCGGCAATAGCATCAACCTATGTGGCAGCAATATATATACATACATACATACACATATGTATACATATACATACATATACATGCATACATACATACATACATACATACAAACATGTATATGTATGTATATGTATGTATGTATCATACATATATGTAATTATGTATACATATGTATATGTATGTATGTATGTATGTATGTATGTATATCTGTGTGAGTGTGTGTGTCGGCAATAGCATAAAGCAGTGTGGCGACAATATATATAGAGTCGTGTGTCGTCAATAATATCAAGCTGTGTGGTAGCAATATATAAAGTCATGTGTTGACATTCAAGTGAAGCTATGTGTTAGCTATCGAGTGTTAATACTATGTGTTTATCTATCTTTTTCATCTTGCTTTATGTTTTAGGAGTGAACCAGATCAGACAGTATCCACCCTGGCGACCTAATTGCGGTAGTCACTCCCTAGATCTGTGACACCCATTTGGTTGTGTGCCTTTGCATGCGTTTTCCCTGTGTCGCCTAGCCACCAGTCAGTTACCTATAGGGACAATGTCTTAGGTTGTGCTTAAAACATAGCGCAGTCTTGCGGCTTGTTTATAACATGTGGGATACTATCACGTTACCAAGGGTGAGGTAACCGATGACTGTTGGAGTAGTGTCTATGAGATTATTAAAGCAGGGAGACGTCAAAAGCCATCGAAAATGTCGTCGATATATAGATTACATCTTTCTTCTATTTCCCATGGAAATGATGACAGTTTTGTCACTGCCTCCGACAGCTTTTCAACGGTGGTTCCGATGTTTTTTTCGATGGTGAAGACATCCACATGGCTTAAAAATACGTCATAAATCCGTTGGAAGCTTTCGGAAGCCATCGTTATATATAGCCGGTTAGCCGTCGAAATATTTTGACCTGTAAGCCATCGGAAACCGTTGGAAATCAAGGTAAAAAACTTTTTCAGTAGCCAACAGTGCATCGATATCACTATATATCACAACACATCAAACCAAATATATATATATATATAAGCTAAAATCAATATCAATATCAATAATCATATAAAACTCAAACCTTACCATGTCAAACTACAACATTCCAATATTAACAAACCAAACCGTCCATCATCAACCCACAATGTCTAAATTCAACATCAGTGTACAATATATACAGCCAACATCAAATCCCACAAATCAATATCTAAGCATCAAATGTCCATAAATCAACCTCACTATCTCTCATAGTATATATACATAAGTTTTAAGCTGCAAAATGCACCTCATGACTCGTCATCGGCTTCGGAACCACCAAATGAAGGGAATGCCCCATAACGCTCCATATACTCGGCCAAACATTGGCTCAGTTGCTCCATTTGTGCTGCTTGGAGGCGGTCCTGCTCCTGCATTTGTGCAATCTGGTGTCGAAGCTCATTAATGTTAGCATTGTCTTTATCCTTTTAATAGGCCTTTTGTGAGTCCAAGCCTATAAAACAAGTCGAAATATGTTTAAGTTATTGCGTAAATTTTTTAAAAAATTAATCAATTTTTATAACTTAGTTAATTTTTATAAATTACCGATTGATTGCCACTAGCCATAGTGCCATTTCTTTGTGTCAGTTCCATAATGGCGTCAAAAATAGCATCCTCCTCATAAGTGGTCAACTGCTTCCGTCCTGAATGATCAAGCATCTAATCACGTGCTTGCATAAATTTTTCTAACAAAGCAAAATTAAATACAAGTAAATATTACATGACATTATTTTAATAATTTATCACCAGTTAACTAAAATGATCATTATTAATAACTTATAACTTAAAATATACTTATATGTGCGGCGTATGCTTTATCATCCTCATGTCAGGCATACATCACCGATCCCACATCGTCGGTCTACTTAACGGTATGAGTATGTGCAAATACATTCATATACGAGATAGGAGCCCCACACTCTCTTTCCTGCAATTATTGGTGTATATTATTGTTGTTCATACAAATTTATACAAAAAATGTAATAACTATTCTTAATTGCAATTAATCAATTTACCATGTTCTCGTGATGATGCTGAAATGATTTCGAGCCACACGGTATGTGACTGGATTTTTCTGCATGTTCACCGAATTCTTGTCTGACTCCTCCTGTAAATTTAAAATTAAGATTATATTTTACAGGTTTAAATTATGTATTCTCTACTGAACAATTAAGGCGACAACTGATAGACTTACCGTAAACTCATCGCTGCCCCACCATGCAACCCAAGCATCCCATACACTGGCGTCCATCTAGTTTAGCTTCTTCTTGGATTGTTTGATGGTCCACATCGTATCCAGGTAATTCTTTGTAACTTTGGAGTTCTAACGGCGCCGGCAAAGGAAACATCCTCCTCTTGCAGGCCTATCAAACCCTGTATATATGTTAAAAAATATATAAGTTATACATTTTTACTTAGAGAGAAAATTGTAAAGTGATTATATATAATGATATATAATTTTAGACTTACCAGGAAGTCATGCCAGATTCTCTTCCGGACATGCTTAGGGATCCTACTACGTTTCGGCCAGCGTGTAGTCATATGGTTCATATATGGCTGCCTAGATATATTGAGCACCGTATTGGAAGGCTCAAGCTCAAAACCCCTACATTAAATATGATATAGATAAATCATGACTAATATATCATGCAAAATATTTATAATGCTGAAGTAAATTTAATATTTACGAGCCATCTACTTTCGGTAGCAGTCTAACTAACGTACATGGCGCCTACTGGGACGGGCCGCTGCCATTACCTCCGTTGTGAACAGTCCCTCTTTAAGATGAAGATGGGGAACCAGACTGCGAAGAACTCCACGGCCTAAAGAAAGACATCTGTAATACCTGTCATATACATATTATTTTAATATGGCAGAACATATCATTCAATTATGAGCAAACATATAAAGATTTAACATCAATAATCACATATAACATACTAAAGAAGTGTAATATCAATATGCCCATAAATTACCTTTTATCAACATGTATACTATTAAATCAGTCCTCGTCGATTTCTGATTTAGACTCGATCGCGTACTCTATATTGTTTTCCTCTACGGTCTTAAATGCTTATACAAATACATTTGTTTCATCATTTAGAGGTCCCAAATTGGTTTGATAGCTTGTTAATGTAATTTTGCCGATTTCTCGATATTTGCTTGGTACGCTTGTTCGTCTGGAATATTTTTTCCATCAAACGTAAATCTTGCCTTCTTTTTTTTAAAAACTGCTGACCAATATACTTTATCTCTTTTTAAAGATGGACAAGGAGCATAATAAACTTATAGGGCTTATTTTTCTAGTATAAACGGATCATACTTATGATAACAAGATGTATGCTTTATTTCAATAATATTATATTTTGGTGCACGTTGATTTCAGAACCTGGAACATTAATGAGCTAGCTGCATCTAAACAAATAAACTTCTTTCGCGGGTCTGGTGAAATGTGTGAATTGCAAAATTTGAGTTAACACGCTGTAAAAATCATTTATATGATCATTTGGATCATCGCTACCTTTAACATATACACCGGTATTGTTAATTAATTTTTCAGCCACATATTCATTGGTGTTGAATTTGTATCCATTGGCAAAGAATATTGGATATGTCTTGACTTTTCTTTTTGGTCCCATCGCAAGATTTTTCAACCCTCTATCGACCACATACTTTACTAGATCATACACGTGGTTTGAAAACCAAATAGAATTTTTTTTGCTGATATCACCGGTTGATGCTGTGATTCGTAAATACTACATATATAGATAATATATTGCATTATAATAAATACACACATGTATTATTCAAGTAAATTATTTTAGATGTGTTATTTAATGATACCTAAAAATGGCGCAACTTTTGCACAGTTAAGAATAACATACGTGTAGGCTACATGATAATCTCTGTCATCTAGCCATACTTCCACACATTTTCTAGGAAGGCGTCCCTAGTGTCTAAAAATATATCGCACTGATTCGGAAGAATCTTGTTTAATGCCCTCATCATTTCTCATTGCACTTTCAAAAGATAAATTCACTAGTCACTAAAATAATAAGAGAAAAAGAAAGAAGCTTCTTCTTCGATATATGATTTGCACATCGAACCTTCAACTCGTGCTTTTTGTCTCACCTTTTTCTTTAGATTATTTAAGCACCTGTTCAGAATAATTATACTTAAATTTTATTACCTGTAGTTAAACTAAAATTTAACGTACTCAATATCAATACCTTTCACACGGATACATCCATCCATATTGCACAGGACCTCGAAGACGTGCTTCAAACAAAAGATGAATAGGTAAATGGTCTATAACATTAAAGAAACCCGGAGAAAATATTTTCTCTATTTTGCAAAGCAGTATAGGAATTTTTTCCTCAAGTTTATGTAGACGATCAACTTTTAACGTAGCTGATCAAAGCTCCTTATAAAACAAACTAAGTTCTGTTATAACCATCCAAACTTTTGTGGGCAACAGTTCTTTGAAAGCGACAGGTAAAAATGTTCCATCATTCATGAAAACCAATACTTTTCATCCCACTCTGTTTACCATTCTTATAGTCGACACATCCATGCAGGCTAGATGAAATCTCATCAGGAAATTTTAATCCTTCCACCTGCTTTAATAGAACTTTAAGTTGGTCAATATTAAGCTCATAGCATGCTTTGGGTTTTTTTTTGTCATTTGGCTTCATATGAAGCTCAACACGATTGCATATTGCCTCTATATCACGTCTTGATTTCAAATCATCTTTAGCCTTTCCTTTAGCATTCAGAACTGTGTTAAATACATTATCAAAAGCATTTTTCTTGGTATGCATCATGTCGATATTATGGCGAATTAGAAGATTTTTCCAATAAGGAAATTCTACAAACATACTTGTTTGCACCAATTATGAATTTTCTATTTACCTTAAATTTCAGTTTATTCTTCAGTTTCATGTATCTTTGGATAATCCTTTACAAGGTCACAGATATCTTCAGTTGACCAAATCGATGGATGCCGCAAGGTCTCAAGTCTATTGCTTGTAAAGTTTTTCTATCTTATCTAAAAGGATGACTCGTATGGAGAAACCACCGTTGACAGTCAAACCATAAAATTTTCTTCCCATACGGTAAATAAAATGCTCGAGTTTCTTCCATGCAAAAAGGACAAGAGAGATGACCAGCTGAACTCTAACCCGAAAGCATTGCATACGCAGGAAAATCACTTATAGTCCACAATAGAGAAGCGAACATACGAAAATTCTTTTTTTTGAAATATCGTATGTTTCAACACCTTCATACCACGATGTTTTCAACTCTTCATGCAACAGTTGTAAATATACATCGATTACTTGTGTCGGATTGTTAGGGTCGGGGATGACAATAGTGAGAAACATATATGGAGTTTTCATACACATACATGGAGGTAAATTATAAGGTATAACGATTATAGGCCATGATGAATATTTTGAACAAAATTGAGAGAATGGTGAAAATCCATCCGTACATAAACCAAGTCTAACATTACGGCTCTCCACTGTGAAAGCAGGGTATGTCTTATCAAAATGCTTTCTGTGTTCTCACACGGTGCCGTCTCATATGATGCGCGGTTACAGAAGATGTATATAACCATTGAAGTCTTGGAGTGGTGGGTAAGTAATGCATATGCATGTATGGAACTTCATTTCCCTTCTTTTTTTCTTGATTTGTATCTTTTCTGATTACATATTTTACAATTCCTAAGATTGATGTCTTCTTTCCAAAAAAACATGCAACCATTTAAACATGTATCTATTTTTGGATACGGCAAACCGAAAGCAGACATAAGTTTTTTCACTTCATAATGATTTTTGCAAATTAAATTATTAGGTGGCATATGTCGTTTTGCACCTTGTACTGTAGCTGTAAACCTGGCTTCTGTGAAGTTTTATTTTGATTTTATCGCAATGTATTCTGCATTTACTATAGTTGAGTACCGCTTATACAACCATCCTAAAGGGGTTTCTTAGCAGCATCCAACAAATCATAATTTTTTTCTCCAATACTTGGTTCCTCTTCGAAATTAACATCGTTACCATCAACTTCAATAGTAGGGAACATTATACGTGTTGCAGCTTCAAACATATCTTCTATGAGATTCATCGAAACTATTTCAATATCCACCTCCTCCTTCGAATGTATGGGATTAGGTGCTATAAGTTCTCTATGACGACGCCACACCAAATAATTCGGCACAAAACCATATTGGCACAAATTAATTATTACCATATCCAGTACCAAATGCTTTAATAATTTGCATTACTACATGAACAACGAATTTCTCGTCGGTCCAATTATTACTTAAAGCAAATTCAATAAAGACGTGTACACCATTTTGAAAATGTTCACTTCCAATTTCTTTCCTTTGTTGGTACATCCAGCTCTGATCGATAAAATAATTGACCATTTTTCCTACATTAAAACATGAAAACGTATTAATCATTTACTTGTTACTATTTTATTTTTCAGTTAAATCATATTTTAATTTTGGCAAATATACAAAATTATTCTATTTAATTTTATTTTTAAATGGATTTACACAAATTATTATATGAATATAATCTGCAATTTTTAGGTTATTGTTTTGCACTTTGATGGTTGGTCATCCTACTGTCCATTACAAACACGGTAGTAATTATATTTTGTAAATTATTTTATTTTAAATTCTTTAATAAAATTTCGGTAGCACTTCCTCTTTGTTCCGTGTATTATACACATATGCATGTAAACAGGGAACAAAAAAGAAAGTGTTGTCAAAATTTTATAAACCATTTAAAATGAAATGATTTGCAAAATATAGTTACTCTATTGTGTTTGTAACTTGTCCAACACAGGGATAAATCCGACAAATATTATATTGAATGAATATAAATGTCCGTTCTGTGATAAAAATGAACATCCATACAAAGATCATATACAATACATGTAAGACGGGGCCAAAATTTTTCTAAGGGATTTCTAAAAAGTAAACCGTACTATACAACAATTTTTACAATAATTTATTTATATTCTAAGAAATGCATACACTAAATCGTCATTTTCGTCATCGTAAAAATGTATACACTAAATCCTAAGCATCGACTCTAATTAATCCAAACTTGCCCTAATGCGCATATGCGCTAATTAATCCCACGCATATACACCACTTAACACACATATACACTAAATTTATTTTATTTTCTCAACATTTAAATGATAAATAATGATAATAACAACCTAATTAGCATTCAATAGGGTATATAACAAACAATCAATAAGGTATTATACAATTACAACAACAAATTAACCCTAATTTAACAAATTAAAATTAATTAGGGTTTAGGAGTAAAACCTGATTGGAGATTGATGAAGGGCTTAGGCTTGTCGAGAGTGGAGAATGATGAAGTTGGAGATGACCAACGAGGTGCGAGGGCTAAATAATGACGGGGAGGTAGCGGTGAGTTAGGGATTTGATTGATTTTGGGAGAGAGGGAATAAAGAAGAAAGCTCTCGGCCTAGTGCCTATATACACAATAATTTCGAACGGCTTTCCATGGCCATCGAAGGCTAATTTACATCGATTTTCGACGGTTTTCAACAGCTACTATATTTTATTTACGAGAACACCACAAAGTTCGTCAGCCATCGGAAGCTTCTATCTCTATTTACTGTATTCCTTGTAGTGTTTGATATGATACGGTAATGACATACTTCTATGTGATTTTGTGATGATTTATATTCTGTGTAACGAGGAATCTAAATAAACGAAATTATAATACTATCTTGTACGTGACTTTCGGTATATTTCTCCAGTTATTCCTAGACATATTATATAGAATATTTGGAGATTGATTGTAGTTTATAAATGGTGAATAAACATTTGAGTGTCACATCATGGTATAGGACGCCCTTGTGAAATTTATTCAATTATTCATTGTAAGTATATGACACTCATGCAACAGGGATTTTTTGAGACTCGCTATCGTGAGTTATGTAAATTTGATTAACATTATTTATGATATTTAATTAGATAAATAAATAAAATAAAATAATGTTACATGATAAGGAGATTGAGATTTAGTAATTAATGTGGGTTGAGGCTAATTAATGTACCAATGGAATTAATTAGAATATTAATAAGGAGGATGAATGAGGAGGGAAAATAGAAAAAGAGTATAATTCCTAAATATGACCCTTCCCATTCTTCTTTCCTCCCTTATTTTATCTTCATACAAATGAAAGTAAAAGGGTGGGCCAACAATTACTAGGTGAAACCAAGGGAAAGAAAGCTGGGAAAATCTAAGGAAGCTTAGGGGAATCAAATTAAAATACAAACCACAATATTCTTTAGCCATTCAAGGTGAATAATGGTTATGCATCTTATGCGTTAATTGTTATTTTTAGTTTTAAGTATAAATCTGATTCTTTTGATGATATTATGTCATGCTATGATAGTTTGAATAATTACATGCTTATTGGTGAATTTATTTATGAAATTAAGTGATATGTTTGAGTTAGAAAACCTATCATATGATACCGAAATGACTTGAAATTTTAATAAGATGTTAGAAACATTATTTTGGAAGCAATTTTTTAATTTCATAATTTTCTGATTTGATGAGAATATTTGGTGAATTTTCTAAGGTTGGAAAATAGGATATTTTGGGTTTTAATTATTTAAAATAATTAAATTATGTTTTCGGTCTATTGTAATTGGATTTATTATGATTTTTGGGGACCTTCCCCTGTGCTTGTGATTTATTATGAATTATTTAAGCTAAAAAACTTAATTATTACAATTAAATATTAATTTAAAAGGTGTGGCTTGAAAATTGTTTTAGGAATGATAAATTTTCCCTATGGCTGTTTTTTGAAAAAGGATTTTGATAAAGTAATTATTAACCAATAAGATTTTGAGAAACAATAGGTGTTGGTGAAATGAAATTACTTAAAAACAGTTTTCCTATAAAGTATGGTTGTGCCACATTAATAGTCACGATGTCGCACTTCATCGCTCTGCCTCGATAAACTTCATCGTCAATCCAGTGTGAAGTTAAACATTATGGTTGACGTCGTGCTCTTTGGAAATGGCATTGTCGCGTAGCTTAAGTACTACATTTTATTAGGTAGGTAGGCTACCGCCTATGTATAACATCGCTGACCCCGGTGTTTTCAAAGAGACTTATAGCAGTGAAAGCGACGCTGCACATTTTGAAGTAACTCCAAATGGTAAGGAAGTTGTGTTTCTAACTTGGATATTGATGCCGCATTTTATCACTTCAACTTCATCCCTTCCCTTCTTTGTTACTTGTTGCCTATTTTCGAAGAGGGCTATGGTGCCGCTCCTATTGACTTCTACTCTAATGAAGCCGCTTATTTTTTCTTAAGGCAGTGACGTCGAGATTTATCTATGTCGAATCCATTCTTTTAAGGTTTTATAATAAAGTATATGAAGTGGATTACTTCGACTATATACTCTTATGTTTTATAAATAGAGGACTAACATATTTTGAAGGGCGAAGACCTTTATCGGCTATACCCTAATCGCGTTTTATCAATATAAAGGCTTTATATTATTTTGGCTCTACGGCCTATGGTTTAGAAATGATATAATTTCCAAGTGATTTCGAGATTCATTAATACTATTTTATAAAATCATATGTCATGGCATAAATATTTTAGATAAATTAATGGGCTACAATTTCCTTATTTTAAAAGTATGATTTCATGGGTTAAATCATTTGTAAAAGTTTTATTTTCGAGGAAATAGAAAAGGCTAGTTTGACTAGGAATTTTACTAAAGAGATTATTGTACTTATCACATTTAGATAGATTATTATAGGATAAAGTTGACTCGGAGAATGGATGACAAGATGGGACTATTATAGGGTAGCCCTATACTTCAATTGTTAGCCCTTAGCTGGTATAAGTCCAAAATTTTAGTGTGTAAGGATTTGTCAAAGGTAAGACAAAAGTAGGTTTGTGCACAAAATGAATACATAAAGATAAGATAGGTTATAGGTTGGCCTGCAAAACCTTTATGTTCAGAGTAAGCCAGCAAAACCATGAGATTGATAGATAGTTGGATAAACACTAGGAAAAGTGTATTTGGATAAACCATCTAGTTTTTTTTCTAATAGTCAGTTAGGAAATTCGGTAAATCTAGTAGGCCCGAGTTATCCATGTAGGATTATAGTTACCTTGTAAAACTATTGGGATGGATAATCCATTGATTTAATGGATAGTCATGATTACTTATGTAGCATGCATGCACGTTATTGTTTATATTGTCTATTTTTAACCAGTTTGGTTGTAGGAAATTAATATGCAATAGATATGTTTTAAAGGGGATATTGATGAAGGGAAAACAAGTTCCGCTCAATAGCGTGGTCTCACTGAATATCTATAAAATCAGATGGCAAATTATTATTCATACCAAGCTTTTTGTCTGACTTGAAGCGTCTATTTTCCCCTCTATTTTCCCCTTAAACTCTCGGAGGCTCAAATTTTGATTTGAGTAGTTCGAGAGTGAGGGTTTTACAGGTTAAGTAGGTTTTGGTGAATAAAGCTTCCATAGACGTGCATGAGCAAAGTTAGCTATATGGGAGTCTATCTATTACTATTATCCACTATGTTATGTTAGTTGTTGTGTGAACGTATTAATAGTAGATGTACCTGTGTATTTAGTAATTCCAATCAACCAACGGGCATTTTCATATATCGCTCTTGGAGTATTTTGTTATAGTTAAATTTTATCTGAACCTGGGAAACGTTTAGGATTATGTACTGAATATGAAATTATGACTTTGAAATGAAATGTGAAAGTTTGCTTTTATTTCATATTCTTGCGCTTTTGATATTATGGATACCACGAACGCATTTTTTCATCGTAAATTAATATTATAGATACCGCAACATTTGTAGTGCTTACTTTCGGGCCTTAAAATGAGGAATGTACACATGTGTATTGCCATGTGCCAGCAGTCTTATATAGCCAAGCGTCAGCAGTAGCATCAAGCTGTGTGGCAGCAATATATATGTGTGCGTGTGTGTGTGCGTGTGTGTGTGTATGTATGCGCATGTGTGTCAGCAATAGCATCAAGCAGTGTGGCAGCAATATATATACAGCAGTATGTCGACAATAATATCAAGTTGTGTGGCAGCTATATATAGAGTCATATGTCGACATTCATGTGGAGCTATGTGTTAGCTATCGAGTGTAGATACTTTGTGCCTATCTAACTTTTTCAACTTTCTTTATATTTCGAGAGAGAACCAAATTAGCCAATATCTACCCTGCCGACATAATCGCGGTGGTCACGCACCCGATCAATGACACCCATTTTGATATGTGCCTTTGCTTTATGCCTTAACTATGTGCGATTTTCCCTGTGTCGCCTAGCCACCAATCAGTTACCTATAGGGGCAATGTGTCGGGTCGTGATTAATGCATAGCGTAGTCTTGCAGCGTGTTTATGACATACGATAAATATTATCACGATACCAAGGGGAGGTAATTGATGACTGTTGGCATAGTGTCTGTGAGATTTTTGGAATAGGTAGACGTCTTGTTAGTCTCCCGTCTAATTCCTGTGTGCGCTAGATAGACATATACTATTTATATTCTTACACAAGACTGTGTCTGGAATATAGTAAATTCCATATCTTATCTTTATGTGATTAATGGGAAGGCGACCTATCTATTCTAGGTAGACGACCCGTTCTCTTCAAGAAAATAGCTTACTCATTATTGGTTTTACTTGGGCAATGCCATATCCTAGCACAAACCTTTTTATTTATTTCTAGATTTTGATGATAATATCTAAATATGGATGATTCACCCACTTGATGTTGTTTCTGTGATTTATGTGCATTTATATAGGTGATGACATCTTCTTTGCATGTTTTGGGATATTTGACATTATGTGATACTATGGGAATTATTTAGGATTTCAAATTTTACACCATACTTACACTGATATATATATACACACACTAATATTATGGATGTTTGTCTTGTGTTGTTCTGATGAGGTTATCATGTTATTTTACCTTGCACTTGTTGACTTACTTATGTGTAATAACCTTATGATTTAGATGTAGTCTGACTCGTGTGTTATTTTGTAATAGTCAGGTCAATCCAAGTCATTTCAAATACGGGGACGGTATGATCAGCTTCTGTTTTTTAGCATAAAGGAGGATAGTATTTAGTATAGTAATTTATCATCTTGTATTGTATAGACTCATGTGTGTGTATGACGTATGTTGGACACAACTGATATATGTATATATATTATATTCTATCATTGTGATTGACTCTATAATCTTTAATATTTCTATATATAATGTATTGTTCTATCCTAGAGGCACACATGTTTATTGCTTTGAGCCAATACTATATATGTATAGCTGAGTTATTTATTCGATGTTTGAATACATACTAATGTTAGCATAAGGGAATATTCATGTATGTACCATATATAGCCTCATTCTCCATATTATTTGATAGTGTTACTCTGTAGTAACCTTGGATACTATGGCAATAGAGACAGAGTGTTACAAAATGGTATTAGAGCGGGTTCAAAATAATACATTGTATATAAAAGACATAAGTCAAAACCTTAGATAAGACCTAGAGTCCCTGTCCCTTTGGTGAGTTAGGTAATTACCATATAATTAGCAATGGTAGGAATATATGTATAGGATGATTATTTGGGTAATATTTTAGGGATGTGTAATGACCTGCCTTTTTGATTCTCAAAAGCCGATACTAATACATTTACGGTATTCGCATGTCGAACATCCAAGTGCAAAAAAGACAGATTGTTTGGTTAAAAGAAAGAAAAGACAAAACAGAATCTCACATCATGACGAGTAACATATGATATGAAATAGATCTTTACAAGAAGAAAACTGTAATATACATACATTAAATCAGAGTACACTAAACAACTAATCATCGGCCTGGACATTTATAACAGCTTGACCTTATAATTTCAGATAAAAATTTGAGAAAATGCAGCGGAAATAAAAGGATAAATGAATACATTTTAGAGGCATGTAGCTCATCTCTTGAAGCTCCAGAGCATCCAAACTAGATATGAAAATATGCTCAATCTGACCTGAAAATAACATATGGATCAGTTTGGTAAACAACATGAGAAACATACATCAATTAGCTATAAAATGTTTATAAAACCTTTCAAATAAAGACCTCTCGTAAGACCACAATGCACAAAAATATGGATGGTATTCTACCTTATGATAACCAAACTATTTATATTAGAA
The DNA here is from genome assembly GCA_030765085.1 of Allium cepa. NCBI lineage: Eukaryota > Viridiplantae > Streptophyta > Magnoliopsida > Asparagales > Amaryllidaceae > Allium > Allium cepa. The sequence continues at coordinate 609,196,406 of CM060940.1, forward strand.
AATCAAACGATACTATAATAATGCTAAGGTCGAAAATATCAATAATCAAGTAGTTGTAAGGCTTGTGAGCGTATCACAACAATACTAGGTATATATCGAAAATAGCTATGGTGCGTTCGCTGATTATGTAGGATTCCATGGAGGTGCCCTCGATACTTCGAGAATAGTCTTTCTACACAAGGATTAGAGTTATCCTTCCGAAGCAGCAATACATCCCTAGTGATGTACAATAGGAAATGCACAGCCGGCCATTCATGGACCGAATGCTCTCCATGCATGCATAACAATTGTAGCTAACTCTAGGAAGGAGACGAATGCACCCTCGTGGGTTAGCTAAACCCCTGGTTATGCATCATATCTTTGATTTTAGTCATTATCGATGGTGAGCCTACACCATGCGTTCCAACACACACGCCGCCACTTGAAAAGATCATGGAACCCCACATGGATTCCTATAAACCAACGAGTCCCGAAACCACTTATGGACTCCTACATCTGAACAAAATCTTAGAATTACACAAGGATTCCCATACCCCAACGGGTCTCAGAATCACGCATGAATCTTTACATCTCAAAATAGATCTTGGAATCACATATGGATTCGCACACCCCAACTTGTCTCGGAATCACAAATAGATTCCAAAATCTTAATTAATCATGAAAACTCCTCCACAGAATAGATATATGGTTTTCGGAGTGGTTACGGTACAATTCATCTCTTATGAATACACTCCATTACTACCGGGCACTCAAAAAACCAATGGTCGTTTTTTCCGAGTGCTTAATACCAGCTCTTTTGGAATTAATCAGACACTACATAAGAACAGGGATCACCCTCTAACCATTTATGTGGACGATCTCCGCATCATTTGTCCTAGAAGAACAAAACTAGTTTATACGTACAGTATAGCACCACCGATGGTAACTCTACCATATAATCCCCGCGTTTCTCCTAGATATTTTCAGAGTAAAAATCCGTCGATGTTACATGGGGAATATTTTCGTACCACCAAAATTAAGAAGAATTAAAGATTTGAGCCAAGATTTGATAGTCGGTTATTTGACTATCAAATAAACAAAGTCACCTTTCAATTACTAAAATATTCATATACTTATCTTCGTGATAAAAAGATATTCACAAACCATTTCAATTTTTTTACTTAGAAAACTTTTCTATATACTTATACATAATATTTCAAGTACTTTCACAAATCATTAAGAAAATATTTCTTATTCAAAAATCATATCAAATGGATAAAAACAAATATAGTTTTAAAAGAAATTGAGACGAGGATAAACCTAAACATTGTTCCTTCAGTGTTAAGTATGAAACGAATGTCCACACCATCAATGGAGGATAATTTGAAAAAATCCCATCTCAATTTCTTTTATAAATTTCTTCAATAAATCCTTTTCAATAAATCTCTTTTGTTAATGAACATCTCCTTTACAAAAATTTCAAAATCATTTATAAAACCCTTAATAAACCTCTAAGTTATTTTAAAATATCAAAAACCATCTAAAAGATCTTTTATAATATCCAAAATCATTTATAAAACTTCTTTCATGAATCTCTAAAACAATTTGTAGATCTCTTTTATAAATCTCTAAAACAATTTATAAATCTCTTTTCTAAGATCGTTAATGGAAAAAAAATAAACTTCTTTTCCAATTTCAATTCTCTTTCAATTCATAAACTCCTTTAATAAATCCTTTTTATAAAAATAAATCCTTTTTGTAAATAATTTATTATTTAATTATAATAAATAAAAGCATTAACATCATAAAAGTAAATTTTAAACATTTTTAATAATATAATAATAATAATATTTTAAATAATACTACTTAACTTTTTTAAAAACATTTTAAATGAATAAAACAAAATAACTTTAAGCGACTTTCAAAATATAATCAAATTAATTTTCAAGGAATATTACCAATAAAATAAATAACTAACTTTAGTAAATCAATAACAAGATAATTATTACCTTTAAACGACTTTGATAGGTAATTAATCATCTTTAAAAAAATTAATAAAATAATTAATTTTAAAACGATATAAATATAAAAATTAACTTTGCTAAAGAAATAATTTTACAAAAACATTTTGTAAAATAACAACTAAATAAGTATTTTACTTCAAATTATAAAATTTGAAGTTAATTTAAATTCATAACATTCCAAATCTAGAAAGAGGTTTAAAGGCCATAACGGTACTTAAACAAGCTACCATCAAATTCAGTTTAACTTTTGAAGTTAAATTACTGGAATTTACCTAAGAAGGCATATATGCAAACTAATCCATAATTAATAATTAATCGTTAACATATCACTTATCCAGTATAAGTTAACTGGCACTTAAATGGATGTCAAAATTTATGTAATAGTAGAACAGGAATTTGTTCTGCTAAATGAATATTATTCAAAATAAACTCTTCCATTTATTATTAGACGGTGTTTATTTGGCCAAATAAATAACAACAAAGCAGTATAATTAAATTAACTATGTTATTGTTTAAATAACGTAATCAGTTGTCGCCGAAGCATTTTGGTTCCATCTAAAATCGAATAGCATTCAAATTTAGCACAAAATTCCAATAGTTACAATCACAACTAATCCAATTACAATGCGTAAATAACATCACTATAAATTCAATATGACTGGCCGCGTTTGATTTGGACCTTGAATGAGAAAGATTGTTGATTTTATAAGACTTTAGGGTTAAAATAAAATTAATTAGCACTGATTTCTATTTACACATTATCTATAACGACCTAGAATTTTAGTCATTTAATTTGGAATATTTAATTGATATTAAATATTGAAAAGTAAATCTCATAAGTAAATAACTTAAATTTCAAATATAAGGGTTATTTGAATATTTGGAATTGCCTTCAATATTTAAATCTTGGATTTAATATGAATAAAAATGATTTCAAAAGTTGATTTAAATTCTATTTGAATAAAAATAAAGATAGTAAACTTTAGTTTATAACTAAAGTGATTAGATAGATTTTTAATAGTAATTCGTTTTAATTAACGTATAAAATAGCCTTTCGGGACATTATCTTGGATTTCGACGAAACTAGTTTCAATGAATTTGTAACGGTGAATTTTTTTTAAGTAAATGAATTTTGTGGCAATCGAACATATCATGTAGCGTAATGCTTATAAATTAATTTCTAAAATTAATAATATAACTGGGTTTGAAAAGCTATCTTCTGTATACGACCAAATTAGATCTCGAGACTAGTTCTATTATGTTTGAATAGGAGTATTACTTATAGAACGTTAGGCAACACGCCTCAATTCGAGTTTGATATTTTTGAATGTGTAATGTCGAATATTTTTGAATATATCTTATTACCATACCCACAAGCTAGACTATTCATTCCATCACCAGGCCATACCCACCTATGTACGAAGCACACACTCTATGTTTTCTCCTCTTTTATGCATTCCATACTCGATAAACTACTACATGAAAATAAAAATGAAATCCTCCTTTGAAAAATCAAAAGAAAGTAAAAATCAAAAGAATAAAAAGTAAAAGATGATTTCTTTGAGTTGTTATTGGGTAGCTCTTCATCTTGTTGATAACATGGAGGTTGCGGGGCTGTTTGGAGCTGTTCGAAGTGTTGTTAGTGCTTAGTTAGAGCTAGGGCTAGCGATTTCTAATATGGTGTCCGTCGACCATCGAATTGGGAACTCGATTTGGATTAGAGGTGTAGTTTAGCATAGGCAATGATATTCTGGAGGGTATTAGAGCCAGAAAGTGTCACGAGTTATAGAGGCTGCTGTTCAACTGTGATCGCGATTTGGGAGGAGGTTTCGGTTAGGATGTTGTGGAGATGGATGGGTGTTATTTGCGGAGAGGAAGTTTTCGACGAAGTCGAATTCGAGAGTTTTGGAGTGATCGTCGATCTTGGTTGCACGGTATGCATGGTGAAGGAGGTATCATGTGGTGGCTTTAGTTGAAGGAGAGGAAGATAAGGTGGGGGATAAGATTAATTAAAATATAATTAGCCTATTAATTGTTAATTTAAAATCATTTAATTAAAAATTGCATAACTCTCTCATATAAGGTCCAATTGAGACGCTGATTTTTTTCGTTGCACTCATAATAGTGTAAGCTTCACGATGGAACTAATTTGAACAAATTTGTGCTAAAATCGAATATCGTTCGATTTCAGTTCTAAACCCAAATGCCTCGGCGACAATAGAATTTTCGATGACTTAAACTCACCTTTTTGGCTAACTACTAATACTGTATAGTTGATAACCATTGTTAATTAGATGTTTGGATGATTTACTCTATTGTTTTGGATTTGTTCTTAGCCCTAGAGCAGATGACCCTTTTATATATACCCGCCTAGTAGCGGACGACCCATATTATATAATTATACACTGTTTGTGATGCAGGGGGACAAGTTGGAGGGATCCAATAGAATTCCTTACCACTATTGAACTTGCTTACACACACACGCACACATGCACACACACACACACACACACATATATATGTCTCTGTGTGTGTATGTTGATATATACACGAGTTGTGATGTACGGGGAAACAGTTTGGAGAAATTTAATGGGATTCCTCGCCCTTTATTGAAAAGTTTTCAGTAATATTTTTATGGAATGATTATGGAATATCAACCTGATTGTTAACCCTATTGGTTATGACATTGTTTAAGTTCAAAACTGAAACTCAATAGTGATAAGAAATCAATATCAATATATATTGAGCGCTTGATAGCTACTGGCCTTGAATTAGTATTTTAAATATTATAAATTGTTATTGGAGTCGGAGTTGAATTTTGAGACAGGAAATGATTTTAAAATCAAAATTTAGGTTTCGGAAATATTTCATTTAGAAAGGATAAGTTTCTGTTTTTACACCAACCATGTTATTTGGCTTTTCTAAGTCAATTTTTATACTTTGCATTTGATATTGTTTTTAAAATTATTTGTTTACATTTAATATCATTTTAAAGTTATTTATTTACTTATATTCAATGTTGTTTAAAAGTTATGTATCGATATTTTAATATTTTGAAAGGTGATTATTTTAAAAATAAATATGGCTTGAAATAAATATTAATGATTTATTTTTAATGGTTTGGAAATAATTTATTACTATTTTAAAATAATGTTAAAGATTAATTATTATTGTTTATTTAACAATGTCTTGAAATTATTAAATTATTATTTTAAAAATGTTTTAAGTTAATAATAAAAATTATTTATTTATAATTAACAATAATAATTATTATTATGTAATTTTTAAAATTAAATGATTAGAATTTATTTATAAATGTTTTCGAGACTTATAAATAGAGTTTTGTAAACAGATTTAGGTTTTATAAGGGGAATCTTATAACATGGTTTGGAAAAACTTAAGGGAAGATAAGTTAAAGAATAAAAAGAGTTTTATAAATAATTTTATATATTTGTAAAAGAATTTTAGAAATGGGTTTATAAATTTATAAGAAGAATTTTATAAATAGTTTAATGGATTTATAAAGAGTTTATAAATGCTTAGAAATTTATAAATGAGTTTAAAATTGGAAATGGAAATTGGGTTTTATAAGGGGTTTCTATATAGAGTTTTAGAAATTGTTTCAAAGATTTATAAAAATAGTTTTATAAATGGTTTTTGAGATTTATAAGGAATATAAATGATTTTTAAATTATATAGAAGGGAAATCTTTCCCAGTTTGTGAATGTACTTATACTGTTGAGATAAGTATATGGATATTTTCCAAGTATTGAAAATATAGGAATTTGTGAATAATTCTTTGTAAAATTATTTTTATGCAAGTGTTTACAAAGTAATTCTAATCAATGAAAGATTAATTTAAGAGGCTAGTGGATGCTTCTGTGTGTAACCAATGTTGTATTTTCCCCATGGAATCATATGCCTAATTTGAATGTCTATTTATTCGATAGTAAAATAACCAACTATCGAATATGGACCCAAAATGTGAATTTGAAAATATAGGAGAAATACGTGAGTATATGTAAAGTCGTCTCCGATGATGCTATACTGTGTGTATAAATCTCGTTTCGTTCTCCTAGGACAAATAATAATGGAATCCATCCACTAATGGTTAGGAGATGATCTCCGCTCTTATCTTTGGATATTTGTTTCCTAAAAAATCAAGGTAGAGTTTACCAAAAACAATCGAGTGTTGTTTCGAAGATACTGGGATCGGATAGGTTATCCGAAAACCACTTCGAAACTTCGATCCAATTTAAGCGTTTCGAAGTGAAGACATATTAAAAATGATGAATTAAAGACGCAACTCACAAGCATTTCGTTTAGTCCTAGATTGTACTTGCATGGATGAATGTTGGCATTGCATTGTTGTCGGAAGGGCAATGTTAGTATTCCAAGTGGGAAGCGCTATATAAAAGGTAAAACGTAGCCTCATGCCTCATCAACCTGGAATGACTAAAACGTGGGAGATGTAGGAGGGCTAAGTGGGTCGCTTCCAAGTAGGGTATGATCATCCCTATCTAGAGTCGATATTATCTCTCATTTGTATGCTTTGGGGCCCATTAAAATTGGGGTGATCATATTCGGTATTATCCAGTAAAGGATAGGTCGGTTCTGTGTTGGCAGGGATCGATAAGTTCGAACTCGGTGTTATATTATCTGGAGATGTATCGTGACGGACGGTACCCCAATAGCCCAGTCATTGTATGTAATCCATTCTCCAATAAGCGTCGTAAGGACTTAGTTGTGCCTAACTATACTGAAATGTGAGATACAAGCATTTCAGCTATTTTCATATTTTACTTTGATCCTTAGGCACTTCTATAATATTAAAGGATTTTCTATATAAAATGTTTTGGTTATCATAAGGTAAAAACCATCCTTGTTTATGTGGGCATGGTCTTACGAGATACTTTTGGTTTCAAAGGTTTTTATAACTTTAAAGCCCAGTTGGGTGTGTTCTCACACGTTGGTTACCCAAACTAACTTAGATGTTATTTTATTATAATGTTTGGGTTAGACCGGGCACATTTACAGATTGTGTGGATGCACTGGAGCTTAAGAGACGAGCTAGGGGCCCAAGACGTATCTATGTATGTCATTGTTTTCCATTATGTTGTCAGTTTGTTTTATTTATCATCAAATTGTAAGAACAGGATGTTATAGTTGTCTGAGCTGAAATAAGTTAGTGTACTCTTATTGGTGTATGTATATTACATTTTTCTTTATGTAAAGATTTGTTTTATATTATAGATTATTCTTTTCATTATGAGATTCTGTGTTGTTTAGTTTTCATTCTCTTCTTTTTCTATTCTCTTCTTCTTTCTTCCTTCTTTTCCTCTAACAATCGGGTTTTCTGACATTCGATTGCTCACATGCAATACAGTAGACGTATTAGTGTCGATTTTCAAGATTCGAAAATCCTGACTGTTACACTTGGTATCAGAGCGTAAGGTTATGCGAGAACCTTGACTTTGGTGGGGATTACTCATTATAGATAGGGTCAGTAGCTCCCTAGAATGAGCGTGAGTGTACATATATGAGCGCGTTTTTGTTAATCATATAAAAATATTTTATATTTGTTTGATTGATCTGTTGAGTGGCTTATGGATTCTGGTCAATATGAGTAATTAACGTTATTGATAAAGATCTCTAAACACTTGAACAGAGAAAATTCAACATAGTATTGTTTTGAAATAGGGTAAATGAAAGAATTTAACTTGATTATATTTTATATATAAAGGAATAATTTTTCAAAAATTATTATAGTTATATATGGTGTATTTGGGTGTTAGTAAATGATAATTTTTGAATATTATCATTTTTTTGTTTGTGTTCTGATAAAAGTAGTTATTACTATAATGTAAACGAAAATAGACAATTAAGGAATTTTTTTATATAACCAAAGTGAAATAATATAAATATGGTTTATAAATGCGATTTATAAATAAGAAAGGTTTAAAAGCTGAATATCTAAGAATTTGAATCCCGTTGATTTTGAAAATTGTTTTTCAAAGTTTTGAAAAATAAGAAGAATATCATTAGAAAGTATTTTGTCTAGAATATTTTTATAGGCATTTAAGAGAAATAGAAGCACTAAACTTACTTCGATCGTTGGAAAATAATTTTGATGATGACTACAACTTCATCGGCATTGATTTTCGAGTATCTAGGTGATGGATTGCTACCATTGGAGTTTTGATTTGGTAAAATTAATTTTGATTATAAAATTCAAATGTATAATTTGGAATACAAAGGGATTATTTACAGCATTGTTTTAAATAATTTGAAATAAGAATAAGATGTTTAAACTTTGAAAATTTTCATTTGTATGTTTTATGAAAATATAAGAAAATAAGTTTTATAACTTAAAAACTTTTGGCAATAGTAAGTTAAAACAAAGTTTTAAATTTGTTGGATATATATGTTAAGAAAAGTAAATTTGAAATTTGAACTATGAAACAAAAGTTAAGTTAAATGAATGATTTTTGAAATGAATTAATGAAATGTACTAATTAAATAAATTAGTGAACTGAATATGGTTTTGGAATTTTGTTTGATAAAATTGAATAATGAAGTGAATAATAAATTAAACGATGAATTGAGTTAAATGAAATTGAATTTGATTAAAATGAATATTGACTTAACTTGTGAGGTGATAATGAACATGAGAAGTGATGTATAAAATGTTTATAAACTTAAGTAAATCCATCAAAGAAATGGGTCCATTCTGCTGCTTTTGATCTCCACCTCTAAAACACTGCTTAACCAGAAGACCTTCGCGCTGACACACAAAAACACTTCCGAGCTGCACTGATGCCACAAATGCCAAAGACTTCTAATCCATAAGCTTCTTGAATCTCAAAGCTATATTTGCCAATTCCACAAACGAGCCTTTGAGATAGGCAGCCATCTTCTTAAGAAACTCGGGTCTCGAACTAAGAACAAACATCTCGCTCTTCTAAAGGGATGACAATGAGACAATATTCGAAGCGAGGCAACTCATTAACCTTAGTCTTATACTCCAATACAGACAACTCACTAGCTTGAGATCCGAAAACTCCTTATGCAACCTAATCTTCCTTATGGTAGGTATAAACTGCTTCTCAAATGCTTGCTCCAAAAGAAAACACCTTCGGGGACATCCATGGTGACCGCGTCCCACCACACAGTTGCTCCTTTCTGAAGTTGCCAAGATGCCATCACTCGCTTCTGCTCATTCAACAAATCCACATTCTTGAAAATCCTCTCACCCGAGCACAACCAATCTTACACTTCAATGATGGACTCTAAACCCTTTAAAAGATTTCCTTCAGAGATAGGTGAAATCTTTACTCAATGTCGCAAAGCTTACTTGAGGCGATATTAGGTCTACAGCCTCAGGAGATACTTTTCCAACCTCAACACTTGGACCTTTTCCATTTATGGTAGTCGTGCTACATACACCACTAACAAAATAGGTGTGTATATATATATAATTCAAGTACGCTTTCTCAAGAAAGATATCACTTTAAACCCTAGGTATTATCTCAACCTAGAGCTCTGATACCAACGGTCACAACCCGCCTTTCATTCCATAGAAAGATGCATCATTATTAAAAAAAAGAAAGGGATATAAAAGAGAAAAGATGAAAAAGAAAGAACTAAGCAAAATCAGAATCTCACAGCAAAACGAATAAATTATATTACATCACATAAGATATTACGTAGTATCATATATATCCGAGTTGCACAGCTTATACATCACATGTTAGACAGTTATAAAGATATATCTAATCATTAAAACTCAAGTACATCATAGAGATACAGAAACAAACACTATCACAGCGGAACCATAATACCTATATACGTTGAAGCCTCCTGCTCCAAGTCTCCTTCATAAATTCGTCAAAGCTAACTTGGATCCCCTGGCTACTCGTAAAAAGTTGACTACCCAAGAGTTTAATAAAACAAAAAATAAACTCTGGGTCAGACATAGGTCTGGTGTGAGTAAACGGGTTAAAGTTGCTTAACTTTGAAAATCATTTGAAAAGGAAGGTATCTCGTAAGACTTCCCACACATAAACATGGAAAAGTTTTTAACTTACGATGACCAAAACATTTGATAGGAAATCTAGTGATATTATAATAGTGTCTACGCTTTTCAAGTAAAATACAGAAATAGCTGGAATGCTTACATCTCACGCTCCAATATAGTTTGGCACAATCAAAGCGTACGACACTTGCTGGAGATTGGATTCCATACAATGGCAGGGCTACTGCAGTACCGCCCATCACAGTACGTGGCCTAGATCATAGTACCGAGGATCCGCCCTGATCCCCTGCAACATAAGGTCGGAATCATCCCTTACTGGATAATCCTGATCAAGACAACCTCGCGGTTGGAACGACCAACCGCCCACTAAACCGAATAAAAAGGGACCTCTAGACAGGGGGAAATCTTGTCCTACTTGGGTGCTACCCACTTAGCCTTGCTGCACCTCCCTTATTTTAGCCAGTCCCGGTTAATGAGGCTTGAGGCTACGATTACCTTCTAGAACACATATCTTAGAATGTTCATCGTCCTCCAATGACGAAGTTCTGAAAGAATTCAATCAATACAAGTTCGTTCCGGGTTCGAACGAAACCGAAGGCACTATCTCGCTACATTCATTTTGGCTGTGCAGTTAAAGCGCTCGGCAGATTCGAAGCGGTGGAGGTGCAAAAAGTCATAGCGGGGATACATCGAGGATATAGCGGGATATAGCGGATGACTCTAAAATAGCATATAAAACTCATACTTAATGTTTTTACAAATATATAAATGGTAATTAAATGAAAAATTACCATTCAATTGAATTATAATTAATACATAAATAATTTTAAACAAAAAATATGTGCGAATATACTTTAAATAAATGTAAAACTATTATATAACATAATTGAATTTAGTAGAATATTAAAGTATTTTCATTTATGAAAATATATTAAAAATTAAATCAAATAAATTAGTTTCATAATTTTTATAATGTATAAATGCAATTTTTTAATTCATTTTACTGAAGAAGATATAGCGGAAATAACAAAATATAGCGGGAATAATGGGATATAGTGGAAATAGCGGGGATTAAAGCGGAAATGCTATATTTTGGGGCTATATGAAAAAATCATGGTGGTAGAAATCTGCTATGAGATATAGCGGGGTTATTGCGGGGTAATAGTCGGGCATTAACTACACAGCATTTTGGAATCACCCTGAATCTTCATCTCGAATCTGGAAGCACTATCTCCGTCAAACTCATCTTAGAATCACCCTCAGAGTTTAACGACACATAGCCCTTACACTTTAAGTCTTCATCTTGATCTTCACTAGAGATTTCATGACCTATCGTTTAATTTGGATCGATGTGGTTTTCTGGATATTCCAATTTGGAAATCCGATCCCGGTCTCATCGAAATCCAAAGCACCCTTTTAATGTCCAAGTTGTTTAAGGGTTTAAACAATTTAAATTATTTAGCATAGCATATTTACATAAATAGATATTTCACATTATCACAGATAGATAATCCACATTATCACAATTCAACCAAGCATCTCATATCACAAAGCAGCACACATCACATATCAGAGATATCACATAATCCAAGGCATTCAACATTATTCAATCATCCATAAGCAAGATTAATTGTCACACCATCTCTAATTAATTTAATTAACCACCAATGAACTAAATTAATTACTTTAATTACTTTTAAATCTTGCTTACTTAACATTAATTAACTACAACCCAATTAATTAATCATCCTTAAATTTCATCTCAATTAATCATCCTTGATTAATTATTATTTAATTACATTAAGTAATTAGTCTTTAATTACTCTCATTAATTCATTTATTACAGAAATTAATGATCCTCTAATTACTTTCCTTAATTAATTACTCTTTTAGTTAATTACATTTAACAAGTAATCTTTAATTAACTATATCCATTAATTAACCTTAAATAATCACATTTAGTAATTAACTAGCCTTTAATTAATTACCTTAATTAATCAATCCTTTAATTAATTACACTAAGTAATTAATCCTTAATTAGTTCCACTAAGTAATTATCCTTTTTATTTCTTTCATTAAATAATTTCCCTTTTATTAATTACATTCAGTAATTATCCATTAATTACTTACACTAAGTAATTACACTTTAAAAATCACATTAAGTAATTATATTTAATCAATTTCATAAGTGATTATCCTTGATTAAATTAATTAATTAATTATCTTAAATTAATCACATTAATTAATTTAATTAATTTCATTGAGTAATTAATCCCTTTAATTACTTTCATTAATTAACCGTTCTTAAATTAATTGACCTTTAATTACTTAGATTAATTAACTCTAAATTTAATCAAGTAATTAACTATTCTAAATTAACTAAACCAATTATCTAAATTAATCACACTAATTAATTAATCTCTTATTCATAGTTAATGATCCTTAAATTAATTTTACTCATTAACAATCCATTAATTTCTTTCATTAAGTAATCATCCTTTGATTATTAACATTAATTAATTAACCTTAATTAATTTCATTAATTAATTATTTCTAATTAATCACCGCCTTAATTAATTAGAGATAAACTCTTTATCTTAATTAATTACTCAATTACATTTAGTTCTTATTAAATTAAAAACTTGAAATCAACTTATACCAAATCATCGTGAATACACTTATCTCAATCATTTCCTTAATCACATAATTAAACTATATTTGAAAAACATTTAGAAATAAATTTAATAATTACTTTTAAACAAACAATTTTAAACATTTTAAATCTTTTTTAAAAAATTGTTTAAAATTGTTAACACTTTGCTTTTGAAAACTTCCATTTTTTTCTTTTGAAACTAGTTTTAAAACTTGTTTTAAACTTGTTTAATAGATTTTTTTTTCCTTTGAAATCTTAGTCTGCATTTCTTAAAAGTATATTGATAGCCTTTAAAAACTTGTTTAAATTTCCTTTGCTTAAAAACTTTGGACTAGTACATATATTTGAGAAAACTTATGAGTTCAATTACATAATAGTCTAATATATAATTACCTTTTAAATAAACCAATTTTAAACATTAAAAATCTTTGAAAACATATTCATTTTAAATATATAATTTAAACTTGGCTAACATTTTCTTGGAAACTTGATTAAATTAACTTGCTTTTACTTTTAAAATCCTAAACTTGATTTCCTTTTAAAATTTGAAATCTGAACACTTAATCAAAATCAACCCGAGCCACATGATCAAAACCCCGATCACCTACCCGAGCCACCCGCTACCCACAAAACTTTGAGACAACTCAAAATTTCTCGAGTCCGACTCGAGATCAATACCTTCTTCCCCAAACCCATCGATCAACGCCTGATACAAACGTGCACGTGCACGGTCACTCCGACCACTGTAGATCGACACCGCGATTTTTGACATGCCATCGACATCCACGCCGATCCTCACTTTCACCCAGATCAGTGAAATCGACACCCTTTCGAAATCGAGCAACCCAACAAAAACTTGTACAAAACACAAACGACCAAATCTTCTCGCCGACAATGATCATGTCAACTGGAACCTGCGACACTCATTCCAAAGTAGCACACGTCACCATACCCGTGATTCCCCATCTCGCGATCGAGCCCGATGCATTATTGTCGTCAAGATCACCTTGACACTCCACTTGACAAAAACCACACTCAAAACCCTAGATCACCTTCCCCTGGCCGCTCCATTCGTTAGAAAATTCCCTACGCATTTTTCCATCAATCCCTATCCTCCACACTACCTCCAGCCTAAATCTCAACACACACTTCACCGCCGATCATCGACAATCGACCAAATTCTCTAATCCGTTCAACATTGAATATCTCAACAATTTGAATGCTAAAATTCATGATTTCAATCTCTAAATTCATCTTTCTACCATACGATCTTGTTTAGATAGTCAAAACATGGAATTGTGAATATTGATTTTCGACTTAAATTTGGTTTTTACTGTAATTTTTTATTTCAGAATATTTTCCAACAGTTTTTGCTTGAAACTATTTTTAAAAATAAATTTAGGTTGTTATAACCATTTTCTTTTTAATGATCAATGTTTAACAATGATCCTATGGAATGATATGAATTTTTGAAAGGTGAACTTGACATTGTGAATAACAATGGAGCAGATATATATACACACACACACACACACAGGCATATCACAGACAAATCAGATGTTTACACATACATTCACATCCATATGCTTATGCAAACCACGCTACTACAATCATTTATCACATGCAATAAAGCTCACAACCATATTAATGTTTTTAAAGGTTTTGTTTACTCACCTTATAAAGAACAGAGAACTGTTTCTTCTTCTTATAAATACGGACTCTATTTTCAATTGTTGAATTGATCATTATTGCTTGCTGCTTTGATTGAATTTGGGTTGAATCTTGCTTGTTAAAGAACTGTAAAGCTATTGTTGAATTTGCTTTTGATCTGGTGGTAACAACAGTTGATGTTGTTGATTTAGATTGAAGGTTTCAGCTTGATTTTTTTCTTTGATTTTAGTTTGAGGATGAAAGAAATAAATTTGGGAAAGTGTTGAACTGAGATCTAGGGCCAGATTTCTTAAATTTTATTTATTGTATAATTAAATTTTTAAAACAAAAGTGCTTTTCCACTTGTTAACACAAATTAGACAAATGTCAAAACAAAATTGCATAACTTACAAATGTCACAACAATGTATTAAATATTTACAAGTGTTTAAATCTTCATTAAATATATTTTTTCTTAATTACTTATGTTTTAGTATTAATATATATATTTTGTCTTAATTGTTTCCTAATGTTTTAAATATTTTAATGTTTGTGAATTATGTTTTAAACCTTAATATATATTTACAAATCATATTATCTCATATTAAATTTTTTGAAGAAAGAATATTTAAAACAAAAGAAATGATCTTTTAATTAAATCTTATTTTAATCTTACAATACTTACTTTAAATAGCCTTTGAAAAGTATTATATTGGATTTAAACCAAAGTTCCCTATTTATAAGGCATATATATAATAATTAGAAAATATTCTTATATTTAATTTAGACTGAATTTAAAACATAACTTCAAATCACAATATAGACATACATATATATATTATAATTTAAAAACATAGTCTTTTATTAAATTTACATCAAAGCCTTCCTATTTACGATATATATACCAATATATATACATTATAAATAGAAAATATTTTTATTAGCTTTGAAAGATAAAATTTACCAATTAAATATTATTAGCATTGAAAAGAATAAACTTGCCAATTTTGAAATAACTATAAAAGAAAATTATCAATCCAATATACCAAATTTGAATGATTATAAAAGATATTATTAAATCAATATTGCCCAATTTAAATATTTATAAAAGAAGATTATTAAACCAATTTAAATATTTATTAATAAAGATTATCAAATTGTTATTGCTTAAAATTTCGAGTCATTACATTTGAATATTGGAAAGTTAATCTTGTAAGTAAATACCTTGAATTTCAAATATAATGGTTATTTAAATATTTGGAATTGTCTAAAATATGGAAATCTTGGATTTATTATGAATATAAATGATTTCAAAAACTGATTTAAATTCAATTTGAATAAGAATGAAGATGGTAACTTTAATTATAATTACAGTAATTATATATATTTTTAATAATAATTCATTTTAATTAACATATAAAAATAGCCTTCCAGAGCACTGTCCCAAATTTTGACAAAACCAGTTTCATTAGATCAATAACTGTGTATTTTTTTAAGTTAATGAATTCGTGGTGATCGAACATATCATATGGTCATACGAGTTTGAAACGGTTATAAATTAATTTTAGAAATTAATATAATATAACTAGGTTTGAAAAGCTATCTTCTATATATGATCGAATTAGATCTCAAGACTAGTCCTATTGTGTTTGAAATAGGGCTACTACATATAGAACTCTAGGCAGAACGCCTCGATTGGAGTTCAATATTTTTGAATGTGTAATGTCGGATATTTTTGATATAATATATATAATCACTATACCCATACCCTACACTATCCATTCCATCACTAAGGCGTATCCACCTATGTACAAAACCCATACTCCACGTTTTATCCTCTTTTATATATTCCATACTCAGTAAACAACTACAAGAAAATAAAAATGAATTCTCCTTTGAAAAATCAAAAAAGGTTAAAAAAAACTAAAAGATAATTTCTTTGAGTTGCTATTGGGTCGCTCATTATCTAGTTAACAGAGTGGAGGTTGTGGTGATATTTGGGGTTGTTCGAAGTGTTGTCAATGCTCGATTAGAGCTAGGGCTAGCGATTTCTAATATGGTGTCTATCGATCATCGACTCGGGTATGGATTTAGATTAGAGGTGTAGTTTAACATGGGAAATGAGATTTTGGGGGGTTTCGGTGCCAGAAAGTGTCGTGAGTTGTAGGGGGATGCTATTCGACCGTGTTGTCACGATTTGGGAGGAGGTTTCTAGTAGGATGCCATGGTGATGGATGGGTGTGGTTCGCGGAGAGGAAGTGTTCGGCGAAGTCCGATTCGAGACTTGTTGAGCGATTGTCGATCTGGGTTGCACAAAGTGCATGGTGGAAGAGGTATCGTGTACATGCTTTAGTTGAAGGAGAAGAAGATAAGGTGGGGAGATGAGTTTAGTTAAAATATAATTAGTTAATTAATTGTTAATTTAAAATCATTTAATTAAAAATTGTATAACTCTCTTATGCAAGGTCCAATCGAGGCATGGATTTTTGCATTGTGTTCATGATGGCATAAGCTTCGCAATGGAACTAATTTGGATGAATTTGGAGATTGTTGAAATTTGGGCTAAAATTGGACGTCGTTCGATTTTAGTTCCGAACCGAAACGCCTTGGCGACAACACAAATTTCGGTGAGTTTAACTCACCATTTTGGCTAACCAATAATATTATACATTTGATAAACATTGTTTATTGGATGTTTGGATGATTTATTATTTTATCAGTTTATTTGGATTTATTCCCGCCCTTAAAGCGGATGACCCTTTTATATATACGCGCCTAATAGTGGATGACCCGTATTATATAATTATATACTATTTGTGATGTAGGGGACAAGTTGGAGGGATCCAACATGATTCCCCACCATTGTTGAATATATTTACATATATATGTGTTGTTATCTATACGAGTTATGATGCAGGTAGAAACAGGTTGAAGGAATCCAACAGGATTCCTCGCCATTTATTGAAATGTTTTCGATAATATTTCTGCTGAATGATTATGGAACATCAACCTTATTGTTAACCCTATTGGTTATGACAATGTTTATGTTCAAAATTGAAACCCAGTAATGATAGGAAATCAACATCAATATTGGTTGAGCATTTGGTAGCTATTGTCCTTGAATTGTTAAACATTATAAATTGTTACTAGAGTTGGTGTTGAATTTTGAGAAAGGAAATAATTTTAAAATCTGAATTTATGTTTCGAAAATATTTCATTTGAAAAGGATTAAATTTCTTTTTTTACTCCAACCTTATTATCCGGCGTTTCTAAGTCAATAGAAAAGTTCTCAAATTTTATATTCAATATTGTCTCAAAAATTATTAATTTACATTTAATATTGTTTAAAGTTATTTATTTAAATTTAATGTTGTTAAAAAGTTATTTATCAATATTTTAATATTTTAAAAGGTTAATTTTTTTAAAAACAAATATAGCTTGAAATTAATAATAAGGATTTATTTTTAATGATTTGGAAATAAATTATTACTATTTTAATATAATGGTAAAGATTAATTATTATTGTTTATTTAACAATGTTGAAATTATTAACTATTATTTTTAAGATGTTTTAAAGTTAATAATAATAATTACTTCTTTACTTATAGTGTTTATTGTTAATAGTATTTTAAAGTAAATGATTAGAATTTACTTATAAATGTTTTCGAGATTTATAAATAGAGTTTTATAAACAGTTTTGGGTTTTATAAGAGGAATCTTATAACATGATTTGTAAAAACAAAAGGGAAGATTAGTTAAATAGTAAAAAGAGTTTTATAAATAATTTTAGATATTTATAAAATAATTTTAACAATGGGTTTATGGATTTACGAGAAAATTTTTACAAATAGATTTATGGATTTATAAAGAGTTTATAAATACTTGGAAATTTATAAATGAGTTTAAAATTGGAAATGGAAGTTGGGTTTTATAAGGGGTTTCTATATAGAGTTTTATAAATGGTTTCAAAGATTTATAAAAATAGTTTTATTAATGGTTTTTGAAACTTATAAGGGATTTATAAATGATTTTTGAATTGTATAGAATGGAAATCTTTCCCAATTTGTGAATATACCTATACCGTTGAGATAAGTATATGGATATTTTCTAAGCATCAAAAATATAAGAATTTTTAAATATATCTTTGTAAAAGATTTTTATGCAAGTGTTTACAAAGTAATTTTAATAATGAAAGATTAATTTAAAAGGCTAGTGGATGTTTATATGTGTAACCAATGTTGATTTTCCTTATGGAATCATATTCCTGATTTGAATGTTTGCATATACGATAGTTAAATAACCGATTATCGAATATGGACCCAAAACATGACTTTGGAAATATCTATGAGAAATACATGAGTTATATAGCACAGTCATCTCTGATGATGTTCTACTGTGCGAACAAATCTCATTTCGTTCTCCAAGGACAAATGATAAGGAACTCCGTCCACTAATGGTTAGGAGATGATTTCTGCTTTTATCTTTGGCTATTTATTTCCTAAAGAACGGGGATTGAGTTTACCGAAAACTATCGAGTGTTGTTTTGAAGAGATTGAGGTTGGATAGATTATTTGAAAACCTCTTCAACCCAACTTAAGCGTTTCAAAGTGAAGACATCTTAAAGATGATGGAATAGAAGACGGATCTCTCAAGCATTTCGTTCAGTCTCAGAATGAACTTACATGGATTATTGTTGGCATTGCATTATTGCCTGGAGGGCAGTGTTAGCATTCTAAGTGCGAAGTAGCATACAAAAGGAAAAACGTAGCCCTATGCCTCATCAACCGGGTATGACTTAAACAAGGAAGATGCAGCAGGACTAAGTAAGTCGATCCCAAGTAGGGTATAATGATCCCTATCTAGAGTCCATAGTGTCTCTTTTTCGAGGCCCATTAATGGAGGTGTGATCATATTCAGTACTATCCAGTAAAGGGTAGGCCGGTTCTGTGTTGGTAGGGGTCTATAGGTTCGACCTCTGTGTTATTTTATCTAGAGATGTACCATGATGGGCGGTACCCCAGTCATTGTATGGAATCCATTCTACAATATGCACCGTACGAACTTAGTTGTGCCCTACTATACTGAAATGTGAGATGCAAGCATTTCAGCTATTTATCATATTTTACTTTGACCCTTAAACACTATTATAATGTTAATGGATTTTCTATAGAATTTTTTTTGTTATCTAAGGTAAAAATTCATTCTTGTTTATGTGCGACATGGTCTTACAAGATACTTTTGATTTCAAAGGTTTTAATAACTTTAAAATCTGGTTGGGTGTATTTTCCCATGCTGGTTTCCCAGACTTACTTGGGTGTTATTTTATTATAATGCTCGGGTCAAATTGAGCATATTTGCAGATTGTGTGGATGCATTGGAGCTCAAGAGATGAGCTGGGGGTCCAAGACGTATCTTTGTATTTCATTATGTTCCGCAGTATTATTTGTTGGTTATATTTAACGTCAAATTGTAAGGACATGCTATTACGACTGTCGGGGCTGAAATAAGTTAGTGTACTCTGATTGGTGTATGTATATTACATTTTTCTTTATGTAAAGATTTGTTCTATATTTTAGATCATTCGTTCCGCTGTGAGATTCTGTGTTGTTTACTTTTCTTTTTCTCTTCTTCTTCTCTTCTCTTCTTCTTTCTTCCTTCTTCTTTTCCCTTAACAATCAAGTTCTCTGACATTCGATTGCTCGGCAGGCAATACAGTGGACGTATTAGTGTCGATTTTCGAGGGTCGAAAATCGCGGCTGTTAAATTATCCTTAATTAACCAATGCCTAAACTATCCTCCCTAATGTTATCATTCCTGCATGCCATGTCCACCTTATGACGTGCACATATTTCTAGTGGTACGAAGCTACACTTATTCGATTGACGAACTGATTCCTTTATTGGCTCTCTCCTCGATGTGATATCCTAGAATTTCAAGGAATTTAAAATGTGATAATCTCTTAATTTAAATTATTTAAAATTGATAAAATTGTTATTTTCAAATATAAATAACCAAATAATAATATGATGTTTTAATTATGGTTATAGATTGATTTTAAATAAGAATAATTATTTAAAGTGTGTTAATTTATATATTTGATTTTAAATAGACTTGTTATTTTCAAATTTAATAAGCATTGTTTAAAATTATATATGTGTGTATGTGTTAAGTTGTTTTTAAATGGAGTGATCAATTTCAAACTTAATAATGTGTTTATTTAAAAATATAAATGTTTGAGTTGATTTTTAAATTGGATTTTAAAAGTAAAATTTGAATTTGAATCTGGATTTAGATTTTGAATCTTTAAAGATAATTATTTTATTATACTTTAATATGAAATGTATGAGTAAATTTTTTATTTAAATAAGGTTTTGTCTTATATTTTTTTCCTAAAGAGATTATTTATATAAATTTAGAAAGTATTTATTTAATAGTAAATAAATACAATAGTTTTACATTAACATTTAAAAATGAATTTAATATATTTTCATGTGATTTTATTTAGAATCTAATGGATTTTCATTTTATTTCTTTTAAAAGGTATATGTATATATATTAAGAAAGGCATTTAAAACATATTTATTAATTAGGAAATTCAATTTAAAAAGCTTTTAAATCATTTTTAAAACAAATGAAATTTAGTAATTACATGTGTTAATTTTGTATGCATGTTAAAAACATGTGTTAGGTAATTAATTATTTTAGATGACAAGTGTAAGTGTGTTAACAAGTGGCATAATTCATTTTCTATTTCTTTAATCTAAATAAATCCTAATTCAAATCTATATCTTCTCTTCTTCCATTTTTCTTTGATCCATTTTCACATTTGCCAAAAACAAAACCCAAAAACCAGAAATCTCTCAAACAAATCTACAGTTGCTCTTTCAAAACCCTGTAAATCTTTTGTCTCGGATCTGAACACTTTTCAAAACCAATCTGAAATGTTGTTTTCCCTGCAACCATTTTACAAGTTCAAACCAGATTTTTCAAATGCAATGCAAACACTCCTCAAACCAAAACTGAAAACCCTGCAAAACCTTTCGCAAATTCAAAGCCAAAGCTATTAACATTTTCCAAACTCTAGAATCTTTAGCCTAAAATCAAACTAAAAATCAAATTTGCAATGTTTATTTTCCTGTAACCTCCTTATACCAAAACCAGTTAACCTTTTCATATGCAAAGCCTATAAACACTCCTTAAAACATCAATCCTTGTTAACAAATCAAGTCTGTAACCATCTCTCAAGTATGTATGCAAGTAAATTTGAGCCAAAGCAAAAAAATTTCAAAGCATTTCAAAGTTTTCAAAGCAATCTTTACAATTTTTAAAAGGGATCAAGGCATTCCGTTCGAAGGTTTCCATTTTTTCAGGATCTGTCAAAAACTACTTTAGTTCTCTGCATTTCTTTCAAAGGTGAGTAAACATTTTTATTCAAAAGTTATAAATGTATTTAAATTTTCTTTCATATGATTTCTGAATGAATTAGCTTTTCATGTTTATTTATATGTATGTACTCTGTATGTATGTGAGAATGGGACTGTGCATGTTGAAATATATGGCTCTGTTCCATATTTCAGTGTTACCCATCAGAACAAAATTCCTATCTTTTTATTTAATCATTGTAACACTTGGATTAAAAACAAAATAACTTAGTTTTAGCATAATATAGGTATTAAAAATATAAACAAGTTTGTAAGTTTTAAATTATGCTTGTATTTGGGAAATAATAGTAGAAATCTTTAAAACTTGTAAAAATAAGTGTTGTATTTTACCGATTCAAACTTAATTCTTGAATCACTTACGGAAAATAAGATTTTTAAAACAAAAATCATAACTTTTAGAATTGGAATAAGGGTTCAGTCTTTAGTTGACTAGAGTTTGAAGATTAGGGATTTTCTGGTGACTGGAGAGTTTCTGGCGATCGTGGTTGTTTCTAGAGCTAGATGGATGATCAGGGAAGTAGGGGAAAATGGTAGATGTGAGGATTGTTCGTCGTGGTGGCGGCGGCAAGTTGAACTTAGTTTTTAACCTAGTTTGGTTCAAGGTCTGATTGGGGATCGTTTCTTCACCTATAGTTGATCGAGTGGGTCGAGGTTGAAGGGATTTGTCGCTTAGGAGCTTGGCAAGGTGCGGACGAAGTGGTTCATTTTTCGGTGGCCAGAATAGATGGAGCGAGGCTTTTTCTGGCAATGGGCTAAGTTCCAGTTTCAACTGGATAGTTCAATCTTGAATCATGGCTTGTGGTAGTGCATGGATGATTATGATGGATTGCTGGAGCAATCGAGGATGTGTAGGAGGTTCTGGCGATGGTCGGAAGTTCATCGTCGAATGGTGCAGGTGCACAGTGGCATGGTGGTGGCAGTGATGTCTGGTTTTTATGTTGGTTTGTTGTCTCGAAGATGGCTTCGAGGTAATAGGATTTTGACTCAAGTTATCTCTAGGGTCATTTGCAAAGCTTGAATGGACTGTTAAGTTTTAACAGTTTTAAAATTTTAAATCAAACAGTTTTTAAATTTAAGTTAAAATGTTTTAAAAAGAAGAAGAGATGCAGATGTACTTGGTTTTGTTTCAAGTACACATGGGTTAAACCTAAAGCAAATGTTTAACCAGTTTTTAAATTTAAATAAAAGTAAGTTTTAAAACTTTAAATAATCAAGTTAAATCATTTTCTTGAAATTCATTTCTTTGTAATGAATGTTTTGAATAAATGAAGTTGTATGATTTGTTAACTTAGATGTTTTAAGTTAAATCCTTAAAGTTATTTTCAAACTTAATTTGAAATGTAAAAAGGTAATTAATAAGGAATGATTTATCTTAAAAATTAATTAAAGTTTGATAATAAAGGGGATAATTAAAGAGTGGTTAACTAATTGAGTTAGTTAATGATTAGTGATTTATAAATTAACAATTAAAGTTTTCAAAGTAATTTAAAACTTGAAATTAAGGATTGTTAATTAATAATTAGAGGTAAGTAATTAGTGATTATTTTATATTTTAAACTTAATTAATGATTTAATTAAGTAAAGTTAATTGTTAAGATAAAATGTTTTTCAAGATAATTAAAGATAATGTTCTATCTTAAGGCTAATTAAGATTTTAATGAGTTGTAATTAATTAAGTTAATTAAGAAAATTTAAGTAATTAATTTAATTAATTAATTATTTATAACGATTAATTAAGTAATTAATTAAGATTAATTAATTTAATTAATTAATAACTATGATGGATTAATTAATGATTAGAGATTAATTCATTTGTAATTAGAAATTATTTTATTAAGTAATTAAGGTTTAATTAAACTAATAATTAAGAAATATTTGATAAAATTTTATTAACTAATAATTAGGTTTTCTTAATTAATAATTAAGAAGTTATTAATCTGTAATTCAAGTTAATTAAGGATTAATTAATTATTATTAAAGGTTAATTAATTGTAATTAAGGATTGATCAATTGGTAATTATGGATTAATTTATTTGTAATTAAAGTTGTTAATTAATAATTAAGTTTTCTTAATTAATAATTAAGAGGTAATTAATTAGTTAATTAAGGTTAATTGATTAATTATAAAAGTAACTAGTGATTGATTACTTTGTATTAAGGATATTGATTAATAATTAAGGTTTATTAATTAATAATTGAAAGATAATTAATCTGTAATTAAGGATTAATTTGTTCAAAGGGTAATTAAGGAATGAATTACTCAGTTATGATTTATGAGATGAATGTGATTAATTTAAGTTAATTAATTTGTTAAGTAATTAAAGATGGTCACTTGGTAATTGATTAAGTATAATTACTTAATGAGATTTGATAAGAGTAATTACTTAAGGTAAGTAATTGATGAATTACTGGATGTAATGTATATAATGGGAATTACTTAATGGGAAGTAATTTAAAAGAATAATTACTTGATAAAAGTAATTGAGGATTAATTATTTGGTGTAATTAATCAAAGAATTTATAAAAGAATTAGAAGTTAATTAAGAAGTAATTAAGAATAGTTAATTACTGTTTGTAATTATTAAAGTTGATTAATGAAAGAAATTAATTAATGTAATTAATTAAGGATCAATGTAATTAATTATAGTTAATTAATGAAAGTAATTAATTAAGGATTATTAATTAATGTAATTAATAAAATAATTAAAGGTTAATTACTGTAATTATTTGTGGATAATTAATTTGTGTAATTAATTAAAGGATAATCACTTAAAGTAATTAGAGAATAATTAATCAAGGGTGATTAATTAAGTCAAATGGATGATTAATTAATTAAATGGATTATAATTAATTAATTATTATGTAAGCAAGATTTATGTGATGAAAGTAATTAATTTTATTTATTTTAAATTAATTATAAATGCAAGTAATTAATTTGATTCACTTTAAATTAATTAGAGATGAAGTAATTAATTTAATTCATTTTAAATTAATTATAGTGTGATAAATTAATCCTTGCTTATGTATGGATGGATGATATTGATTGCCTTGAATGGTTTGAGATCTTAGATATGAGATAAATAATTCTGTGTCATATGGATGCTTTGATTGAAGTAAGATGATAATATGAATTATCTATTTGTGATGATAATGTGGATTATCTGTTTGTTATGATAATGTGAATTATCTATTTGTGATGATAATGTAGATTATCTATTGTGATATGTGAATTATCAATCTGTGTGCATATAGATGTATATGGATAATAGAATTGAATTGTTTTAAACTTTAAAACAACTTGGACCTAAAAGATGGCGTTTTGGATTTCGATGAGACTGGGATCGGGTTTCCAGATTTGGATATCCAAAAACCACAACGATCCAAGTGAAACGATAGGTCGTGACATCTCAAGTGAATATTTAGAGAAAGGCTATTGTCGTTAACTCTGAGGGTGATTCCAATTAGAGTTAACAGAGATAGTGCTTTGTATAGAGATGAAGATTTAAAGTCCAAGGGTTATCGTCGTTAACTTTGAGGGTGATTCTAAAATGAGTGTAATGAGATAATGCCTTCGATTTCGTTCGAACCCGGAACGAACTTGAATGGATTGAATGCTATCAGAACATCGGAGGGTGGACGATGAGCATTTCAAGAGGGATGTGTTCTCTAAAGGTAATCGTAGCCTAAAGCCTCATCAACCGAGAATGGCTAAAACAGGGGAGGTGCAGCAAGGCTAAGTGGGTAGCATCCAAATAGGATGAGATGGACCCTTGTCTAGAGTCCCTTTTTATTCGGCTGTGTGGGCAGTTGGTTCGAAACAACTGCGGGGTTGTCTTATTCGAGACTGTCTAGTAAGAGATGGTTTCGGCCTTGTGTTGCAGAGGATTTAGGGTGGATCCTCGGTACGGTGATCTAGGCTATGTACTGTGACGGGCGGTACCCCAGTAGCCCTGTCATTGATGGAAACCCATTCTTCCTAGTGCCTTTACAGTTTTGATTGTATTACCCACTTTTGTGGCTAGCATGCTGGAATTTAATCATGTAACAATTTCGGCTATTTCTTATTTATTTGAAAACCATAGACTCTATTATAATATCATAGAATTTCTTATCAAATGTTTTGGTTAGCGTAAGGCAAAAACTTACCCATGTTTATGTGTGGGGAGTCTTACGCGATACCTTTGTTTTCAAAGGTTTTTAAAGTTAAGCAACTTTAACCCGTTTACTCACACCAGATCCATGTCTGACCCGGAGTTCATTCTGTTTTCTTAAACTCTTGGGTACTTAAATTTTTACGAGTAGCCAAGGGATTCAGGTTAGCTTTGACGAATTCGGGAGAAGCTATTGAGCGGGAGAAGCTATTGCGTTTGTAGATATATAGGAGTTCCGTTGTGTTGATCTCTGTATTATTATCTGTGTTGTACTTGAGTTGTAATAACTAGACAGGTGTTTATAACTGTCTAGTATGTGTTGTATAAGCTGTGTATCTCTGATGTATATGCTACTATGTAATATCTTATGTGATATAATATAATTTATTCGTTCCGCTGTGAGATTCTGATGTTGTCTAGTTCTTTCTTTTCTTTCTTTTCTCTTTTCTATCCCTTTCTTTCTTATTAATGATACGTCATTCTGTGGAATGAATGGCAGGTCATCACACTCGATCTCTAAAAAACGCACACCACCTTCATCAGCTCAGTCGACGAAGATGCATCGCGACCTGACACCCAAATGCAACGGCCTAGAAAAAATACTATGTTCAACAAAGCCATGCCGCACTCCATTAAAATCCGACAGACGACTCTCCCACTCAACAAAACCCAAATTCATGCTTCAATTCATCAATCGCTGACTTAAGCAACTTAAAAACCAAACCCCAGATTCAAGTCACTCATGACCATCGCTATTGCTTTCCTCCACAATGAACCGCACATTCCAAAATCAGCAAAGAATTAAAGATTTCCCCACTTACCAATCAAAGATTCATGCTTTTATTTATACATGATTTTTGTGTGAATTGATTTTCAATTCATAAGAAGAGGATTACTTTTTTGTTTTTTTAATTTTGGTTTCTCTGTTATGGTGATGAACCAAATAGGGGACAATGATAGAATGGAAAGTGTGTGATGCTTGTGTCTTATTTGTATGAGATGTTTTTAGTTAGGTTTATAATTTAAATTTTACGGCATTTCACTGCATAGCTTTTCGTTCGAGTACGAACTCCGAACAACAAAGAAAAATTACGGTCACGCTTAAAACAACGATGCGACCCCAAAACAACAATAATATTCATTGGTTATTGAGTTTTTTAAAATCACAAAACACTAATGTTTGTAGATAAATCATCAAATGAATAATTTCAATATTTTCAAATTAAAAATTATGGAAAAATCAAATGAATTGCATTAAAAATACATCAATAAAAATCGAGTCGTAAGAATGAAAATAGAATTTCTTATTATTTATTTGAATTGTTATCACTATACATAAATTACAAAATGAATTTCACTATTATTACTTATAAATTAAAAGGAGTTAAATAAGACCAATAAAACCATTGAATATATATTCAATTCAAAGCCATATATTTTAAATCATTGTCCAAATATTAAGTTCGTAATTCAATTATTTATAAAAATCTCTATGTTTGAATTCAATTTCAAACCTTAAAAAATCAATTGTTCAATATTTAAAATTAATTATATATTCAAAATCAAATAACCAAAATCCCAGGTTGTTATAGGATGTATTTGTTATTTTCTACATATATAAGATACTTGGATTTTTATATCATGAGTATGAATATACAAATACAAAATGACGGACCTTGGTTGGCATAGTATTGAGATGTCGGGTTTTGGTATAATATTGATTAGAGTGTGTAGCGGTAAATTTATTTACCCTTTTTCGTTGAGTGCCTTGGTCATTGTTGTTATATGCTTATTTGGTTATTGATAATTCTTTGTGTTGTATTAATATTGATGATTGAATATCAGAATGTTTTTATTTAAAGTTCTAAATTGGATTTAATTTTGATCTTTGCTTGTTATTAATAAAGGTATGAGGTGTATGTTTGATATTATATAATGGTTACTGGAAAGAGTTATTGTTTGATATAATATAGTGGTTATTGAAAAGGTATTTTTACTTAATATAGATATTCATAGTGTTTTTGAAAACTGGTTGGATATTATTGAGTATTTGTTAGAAACAAAAACTTTTGATATATGTATATATAATAATATGGTTTGTCATAAAATGTTTTGAAAACTAGGAAAATATTTTGATTGGGATTTCTTTTTTTTTTTTGAAAATTGGTTAGATCTTTTATTACTTTTCTATAAACAGGCCGACGCCCAAGTTACAAAAGGCATGGCAATTCATTACAGAACTCGAACACATTCCATTTCTAACACTTAATAAGTCATTATCCAGTTTCATAGCGGCTCCCGATAACTTGATAGATTTCCTTCAGAGTCTGCCTTCATCTTCCACTTCGCCAGTAGTAATTTTTCTGGTTCCCTTAGGCTGGTAAGCATTTTTTGTTTATTCATGAAATTATCATCTTCACATCACGATCTATTTGGGTAATGGGATTTCTTATGAATATATATATATAAACACACATACGCACACATATATATCTATGTATGTATTTATATTAAGTATGATGATCCCTTATTGAGATGAAATGTTAAAAGTATTAAAAAGTGAATTATTATTGATATGTATTTAGAGAATATGTATAAATATTTCAAGATTGAAGAGTTTTCGTTATAAAATAGATTTTTATTTATATATGTACTCTGATTGAAAATATTATAGTGAAGTATTGAATTTGATTAAGCGTGCTATAAGTTAATAAATATTTATTAAGGAAATTATAAAAAAGGTTTGTATAAATAATGTTATAGAAATTTATGAAATAAATAGTGTTAATCTAGGGTGGTACAAGAATTCTGTACAATGTTGGTGTGCATGTATTCGATAGGGATTCCTACACATTAAAATGAGACATTTAAACACAATGTTTTGAAAAGATGTAAATATTTTGAGGAAATTAAAATATTTTAGAAAGGATTAATATTTGAAGTAACAGTGTGAGTAAAGTAAGTAATTTAGATAAAGTGATTTTTGAAATCAATGTTTGGAAGGTTTTGGAAAGTAAGAGTTTATATTTATTATTTTGGAAAATAATGTGTTTTATAAGTTGAATATGTATATTTCAGTTATATGTGCAGCCACTGAATATTAGCGATAGCCGTGATCACTGGCGAGGTAGTATTGATTATGTAGTCAATATTGCATATTGGTAAATCACTAAAATATATGGCGAGGCAGCATCGTATATTTTATATTGTTTATGGTTTTGAAATATGATAGGTGCTAAAATGAACAGCGTGAAGTTTTTGAGAAATTAATTTAATTTTTATGGACATGAAATCATGATTGTAACAATATGCAAAGAACTTATTTATTAATTTGAAGTTCTAATTCAATAGTTTATAATTTATTAATGTTTGGAATTAAATTGTAGGATTTTGGAATATTATAATTTAAGTGATTAAAATTATTTAATATGATTTGGGTATTTTTATTTAAGTGAATCATGAATATTTTAGAAAAGTATAATAATTTAAAATTTAAAATTCTAAATTTTAAACAGTTTTATAAAATAAATATGCATTAGTATTTATTGACTTTGAAAATCGAGTATTATATTAAAATATTATGAACTTGAGTGAGTTTATGAAGTTTTTATGGAAGAAAGTTTTGGAAATTTGAATAAGTATGCGTAAATTAATGAATATTGAATAATATATTTTGATCTTAAAGGAATTTTTAAGTATAAATATTATTAATTATTGGAAAAATCAAATTTGTGAGACCTTGTTTTCCAATATGAAAACTTAATTTGGAAGTATTTTTTATAATTCATGTGAAGTATTTATATAGTTGGTGTTAATCAAAGAGTGGTAATTTGTAAAGTGCTTTTCTAAATTAATATTTTGAAATTTAGTTTGAAGTGAACCTTTTTTTATGAAAAAGGTTTTGCGATTGAAGTTTACGTGAAGGTATGGTATTATAAGATTGTTATAATGATCATTGGATTTGCATTTAAAAATAATCGAAGAGGAGTTACTAGCTTTGTTATAGATTCTTTATATAGAAATTGCAAGGACATAAATTTTGTTAAGGGGGTGTAACACCCCATAATTTGGCGTTAGTTATTTAACTAGTTAATTGGTTAATTAATTAGGCTCCAAAAATATAATTTGTGAAAATGATGGAATTCGACATCAAAACTTGCACATTTGTGTTTATTGAAAAATTCCGAGCAATTTTTATACTCAGGGTTTTGTGATTGAAGTCCAATCGAAGAAATTACGGACGAAAAATGAATTTGGAATGGAAATAATTTGATTAGACAAATTGATGTTTATTAATTAATCGCCCTGGCCTACAGGTCGACCCACCATCATTGGCGATCGACCAAGGATGGTCGACCCCTAGGAAGGGGGCGGTCGATCGCTTCGTTTGTGGCGGCTAAAGTTAGCCTAAGCTTAATGGCCTGGATTTAATATATTTTGATCTAACGGTTGAGATTGATTTTTACGCCGGTAAATTCAGGCCCAACCACCCTTTCTCTTCTCAAATTTTTCTAGAGGCAGTAACGAACCTTTGATATTTCTTCTCCTCCATCTTCTTTCTAACTTATAAAAATAAGACATTCATATCGATATTCATACAAAAAGGAGAAGAGAAGAGAATCAACTATACGCGTATTTGAGGTAATTTATATATTTATATCTATTTTCTCTCCCAATCCTAAATCTCCTTTTAGATCTGTAATTCTAGTGTATGTATATAACCTTTTATTCATATTTTTTGAATTAAAAAGGATTTGGAGATGAATTCAAAGTTCTACTTTAGATCTGGAGATTTGGATTGCTTTTAAAAGGTGAGTGAGAAATTTTATAGGTTATTTTAATATGAAAATTATCCCATTGGTGTTTATTTAATTTTCATGCCAAACTCAATAGTTACATATGATTTATAGGCAATAAATTGATTATAATCTAAATATAATAAATATTGCATACATTTGTTTATGAATTGATTTATAATTGTTTACACAATGATCTGGACATCAGTCCCAAAAGTATCAATTTAGAGTACTGATTTGAATAAAATTTATTCCAGATTTGGAAGTAGGTTGTATAATAATGTCATGAATTTGAATTATTACTCTAATCTTGTTGGAATTTAAATTTTCCTATGATTGGAGTTGTTAGAATTTAGATCCGTTTAATATTTGTAAATTAGTTTGATTTCTTTCCCTTTTTGGAAAAGTACATCATTTGATCTAAAAGAAATAGATGCAAATAAAATAGAGAAAGAGATGTATAAAGTATGAATTTGTTGTAGTTTACACTGTCTACTTCTGTAATAAAAAGAAATGATTATTCCTTGTAGTTTCAAACAATGCAATATTTTATATTTTAAAATTAAATCTTTTGTTTTGAACAAGATTATGGAAATTATAGCGGATTGTAACATTCCTGTTTTTAAATCAAATTTAAATTGGTAATTAATTTAATTTTTGAAGTTTAATTATGAATTAATTTGATATTTTCCAAATAAAATAGATATTTTTTGTTTATTCATTTATAAATATAAATTGATTGTATATTGATTTTTGAGTTTGAAATTTTAAAATAAATGTTTTTAATAATAAATTGGATTTGAAATCATTTTATTTTCAATTAATAAAGATTTTTTTCCAATTTCATTAAATAGGCATTTTGATTTAAAAGTAATATTGTGAAATTGATATAAACAAATTTACAAAAGCTATTTAAAAAGTTGTATAAAAATATTAATAAAGGAAAATGTATTTAAATAAGAAGTTATGTAGTATAGAGTTATATTTAAATATTGTTATTTTCAAGTGTTAAAAGTATAATATGATTTCAAATCATTTTTCTAAAAGTTATTTAAAAAGTTATAAAAATTAATATAATCAAGCTTAAATCTTTTTCTTTAAAAAGTTGTAAAGGTATAACATATAAAATGAGATTTAATAAAAGATTTAAATTACTTTTTCTTTTATATACTTAAAATATATATGTATATTTAGTATATATGCAAAGCTTTAATATGAATATATCTTTTGAAACTAAAAGTATAAAATATAATGCATGAGTGCGAATATAAAAAGGAATGTTTTGTGAAACATAATACTTAAAAGATTTATATGAACATGTAAATATAAGATGAAAAGGGTTTAAAATAAATTGTATAAAATTAATTACAAAGAGGGGTTTAAACATAAAAATTTAAGTGTTTTAACATTTGTAAGCCATGAGATTTGGAAATTAACAAGTGTAAAAATTTTGAACTTTGTGTTTACAAGTGTAAATATAATTAACAAGTGGCACACAAGTTTCTCCTTTGAAAATTTAATTTCAATAATATGTTTTGTAGAAAAATTTAATGAAATGAGAAAACCTGGTTATCATTTCAGTTCTAAATAAAAACTCTTCACTCCTCAATTTTTCTTCAACTTCATATTTCTTTCATCATTTCAAATTTGGAAACCAAATCCAGATTAAAAACAAGAGATAGAATATCAAATAACCTGAAGAAAAAAAAAACCAGGCTTCAGGCAATTAAAACAAAACTCTCAAACCAGAAAACCACAACCTGGAAATATAAGGAAAGTTCAATATTCAACTCAAACGCAAAGCTTCAGAAAAAATATACTTCCAGATCATGTAAATCAAACTCAAGTGTTGGAATCTCATTCAAGAATGAATCAACTCAACAATGATTCAAATCTGAAGCATTTCAAAGCAAACAACTTCAGTTTTCAAAGCCTGGAAATAGAGATAAAGTAATCAAAACAAAAATTAAAGCATAAAAAGCAAGTGTAGATTATTTTAAACGAATCAAGCATGCAAGTTCAGCCAGGGTCAGGTTTAAGATAAAGCATTTAAAACAAATTCTAGATCAAAGAAATTTCTCTGCTTCTCTGCTTTATCCATATCCTGGTGAGCAAACATCACCTTTTTAACTTTATATGATTATATTTTGATAGAATGTGATGACTGCTTAAAGTGATGCTAATGTTATGTTTGTATGAATAAAAATATGTCAGTATACATATGCAAATATTAGTATGTAAGTCTGTAAATAGGCAAAAGAAGGTCTCTGCCTTTGGTCACAGGTTTTAAGACCTGTTTAAGGAAAAAGAAGAGTTCAAACACCTAAAGTAAAAAAAATGCCTTTATACAATCAAAATTAGGTTTTGTCTCTAGAAAGGAAATGTTTGTAACATTGTAATATAAATTTTAAAAATAGTTTTAAGCAAGAATATTTAGTAATATTCTGAAAGAAAGTTAAATAACAGTACAAAATAAAAATCGGTCCAAATTTATACATCGGAGTTTCAAGTTTTAATTGTATGAATGTATTTGTATTGCAAATCCATGAATATTGATGTAAATTCCAAGATTTTTAATAATGCAATTAGCAAAACATTTCGAGATGAACAGAAAATTAAAAATGGTAGATTTTCGATAATCAAGGCGGGATTGAGCTTCGGGTTTGAGTCTGAAGGTAGATGATGTGATACTGGTCGATGGAAAAATGGTATGAAATTTTCTAGACGATCAAATAGTCTTGGGTTTGAAGAAATAGGGTTTAGGGCACAGTTTTTTCTCGTCGAAGTTCAAAAGGAAAATTTGCGGTTGATGATGATCAATATTCAATCGGTCTGGAGGAAAAAGAAAGAGGAGGCTCTGGCGAGTGTCTTAACGCAACGGCGTAGTTGCACGTGATCTACGGTGGTAGAACGAGGCGTTTGTGTTGACCAGTTTTTGGTTTATGGGAGTTCGATTGTTCGATTTCATAATTTTGGTCGAAGTCCATCAACCTGGGTGATCGTAGCCTATAGGTGAGTCGTCGGTGACGTGCTAGTGATGGCGTAGGTGGTCGTAGTTATTTTGTTTGGTTGTGCACGTGAACATATGTGTATGTGTGTATCAAGTTTGGGAAGAAAGATGTTCTATCGCGACGAACTGGAAGTACATCATGGATTTGCTCAAAGTCGATATGTTGTGAGGTAACTTGAAGGTTGGCTCGAGAAAAAAAAGGGAAAAGCTTGGGTAAATTTTTTTAACTATGTACCGTGCTTTAAAAATTTAAAAGAAATGTGTTTCAGGTTTTAAAACAAAGGAATTGGGTTTTACAAATGTTTCTAAGTTTTAAAGGCAAAGTAAAAACAAGTTTTAAAGATATGGAAAATAATTAGTTTTTACAAATTAATATTTAACAAAGTTAATAGATTTTAAATAATTGTTTTGATTCAAGCTTAAAGTTTATAAAAAAAGTAGTTAAGTGTTATTTAATTATATGATCACTATTTATAAATTAATTCTTAAAATTACTTATAGGTAATTAAGGATAATTAATTTCATGATTAAGGATAATTTATTACATAATTAGGGTCAATTAAGTATTGATTAAAAACTAATTAATTAATTAACTAAATTTGATTAAGTGATTAGTGATAATCACTTATTGTAATTAGTTAAGGATAATTAATTAAATGGTAATTAATTAAGGATAAATTAATTAATGTAAATTGCTGATTTATGATTAATTAATCAAGTAATAATTACTCAATGTAATTAAGTAGTAGTTTTTTAAATATAAGTGATTAAGGATAATCACTTATTGATTAAGGATGGTTAAGGAATGATAATTAATTAAAGGTTAATTAATTAATGTAATTAATTAAGGATAATTAATTAAAGAATAATTAAAGAATAATTAATAATTAAAGAATAATTTAAAGATAAATTAATTAAAGGTTGATTAATAATTAATAATAAAGAATAATTAATAATAAAGAATAATTAATAATTAAAGAATAATTAATAATAAAGAATAATTAATAATTAAAGAATAATTTAAAGATAAATTAATTAAAGGTTGATTAATAAATGACTAAAGGCTAATTAATGATTAAGATTTGTAATTAATTAATGTTAATTAACCTGGATTAGTGATTAATCTGGTTTAAATTAATCAGATGATCAATTAACCTTACTTATGGATGTTTGAATTATATGAAATGCTGTGAATTGTTTAATATCTCTGTTGTGTGATGCTTTATGATTTGAATTGTTTTAATTCAAGCTATGATGAATGTAATTTATTTTATCCGTGATGAAATTATATTATTTATCTGCGGATCTATGAATGGAAGATAAGCGATATAAGAATATACCGCTTATCTATAATTTCTATGCTTGAATCTGTGATGATTAATGATATTGCACTATTGTGTAAAACCCTGGATTACACCGTACGCACACAAATATGGATTGCACAAGGAAATTGGTTATGTCACGGATTTTTGAAATAGTTTTAAAATTGAATATGTAATCCAATAGGTTTTGGAAATGGAATTGGGTTAAATGTGAAAAGCTTTTGAAAAGTTGTTTTGAAGATAAAAGTTATTTTGAATAACTTGATAAAGTTTTGAAATTTAAATAGTTTGATTTAAATTTGAATTTAAGATTTGAAAATTGAATTCCATGTTTGCAAATTATGGTTTAAAAGATTATACGAGTTATAAATGTGTTTATATGAGTTCTAAACCATTTTAAAAGTATTGTTTTGGAGTTTGAATTTAACCCAAGGACTTTAACTTGTATAAATGAAATCAGATTTTTTCGAAATGAAAACTATTTTTTTTCAAACAATAAAAGCTTTTATATAAGAAGGAATTTCCAATTTGTGTTGAAAGGATTTCAAGTTTGAAATGAAAATGGTTTTCCAAGTTATGAATGGATCTTTGGAAATGGTTTGAAAGCTATGAATTAAATCTTTGATTTAAAGATTGACAAGTTTATCCAATTTGAAATGAAAATTATTTTGGAAAGCTGTGAAATAATCTTTGTTAAAGATGGGTAAACTTTGTGAAGTGAATCTTTTTGTTTAAAAAGATTTAAAATGGTAATTTGTTTAAACCTTTTGTTTTGGGTAATAATTTGTGACTTAACTGAGATCCCGTTATCCATATGGTTTTAAAATATTGCGCTCATTATTCGGTTTAGCTGGGAGAGGACCTTGTGTCATATAACCCATTCCGACTAATGATACGACGATATGGATAGCATTTGAATACCGGTGGTGAAGACCGGGTATTTTCGAGAATGAAAGGATAACCGATCGATTGTCTTTGCACTGAATTGCGTCGGTATAGAGATCTCCATGTAATGGGGAGTCCGATCAGGATTGGGAATTCCCAAAGTGCAAGGGATTCTTTGGAAGTACCTTCGGTTCTGTTCGAACCCGAAATAGACTTGTACGGATGTGTGTCTGACATTATACTTTGAGATGTAAAACTAGTTTCAATCAAATACATTTCTGTGTGGTGGCAGAGATTTATTCTCTTAGCTTAACACCCTTCTCTGAGACATACAAGCTCAGAGGTTTTGTATTTGATGGTCACTAGTGATATATTCCCAATTTAGTAATGTGTTATACGAAGTGCTGCTGATCGTTGATCGAAGCATGGCTTTTGCGTAAAGCGTAGCTTTATGAATGAGACTTCGTCAAGCCTTACAACCTGGTAATGGTCGAAACAGGAATCGTTGCAGCAAAGTTATTTGAGGCTAGCGTACCCTGAGGGTATGTCCATTTCCTTCTGGGTAAAAGGTGGTATCGTGGTATGGAGCCCAGATATTTACCTATGTGGTTGCTGCAAACTTATTTCTTTGTGGTTGTTGGTTGAGAGGTACATCGGATTGGTAACGACCGAGGGATGGCATGCTCATGTCAGTAGTTACCTAGTTACAGAGGTAACCCAGCCTTCTGTTGGCAGAGATCTGGTTAGGTTCTCGGGGACGTCCCTCCAGAGGTGTTCCATTTTGTGTAGGAAGTTCCTTTGCCTGACCATTTGTTGGAAACCCAAACAAAACAATACGATCACTTTACGATTGCAATTGTATAACCTGCCACCTTAGGTGGTAGCTATAGCTGGCATAATATAATGGTACCTATGCTGGTTAAGATTTATATTATACTTTCAAAAGGTTTTCTGCACTATGCACTAATAGAAATATCAAAAGGATTTTCGCGTATTAAGGATTTTCGACTATCATAAGGAGAAATCTCCTCCAAGTTTGTGCTTGCATTGAGTGTGTGGCGGGAGGCGTTATGGCAGTTTCATTTTTCAAAAGCATAGTGAATTTATTCTACTCCTTCTGTTGTTTGTTTTAAAAGATAA
Organism: Allium cepa; assembly: GCA_030765085.1. Classification (NCBI taxonomy): domain Eukaryota; kingdom Viridiplantae; phylum Streptophyta; class Magnoliopsida; order Asparagales; family Amaryllidaceae; genus Allium; species Allium cepa. The sequence continues at coordinate 609,233,492 of CM060940.1, forward strand.
AACTGTTTTTGTTGCTTACACCGGTCTCATGACCAAACCAGAGTTTATTGTTCCCTTTATAAACTTTGGATGCCCACAATTTTCCACATGGGCAGCCTAGAGTCAGGTTTAGTAGATTATCTGGAGCTAGTTCAGTCTTTGGATTCTGATGACTGGCCTTGCGTAGTACAACTTGATTGGGAGTTCGAGCTATTTCTAGATTGGTACTTTGGAGATGGATATTGCTGATATTGAAGTTCCTTCTTTGGAGTTCAAGTTATGTTATTATTCCGCTGTGATTTGTATTATCATATCTCTGATTTTTGTTGGGCAGTACTATATCATATTTGTATATTGCATTCGTTGGAGTTATATAATATTATTCATCTACTTCCTCTATGTTGTTATACTTAATGTGTTATAAGCTCCGGAACAAGTCGGATTTCAATGGTTGAATCTACGGTATTCGAGTACAAGTGAAGCACGGTTGTCGATTTTCGAACGCTGAAATTCGGGTCGTGACATCTTGGTATCGGAGCTGAAGGTTGAACTTTAGCTCAGGAGTATAACACATTAGGTAACTCATTAGAGATAGGGTGAAGTATACCCTAGAATGAGTATATCCCTAAGATATCCATTCGTATGCCTCAGTAAATTCTTTTACTGTCCACTGATAGTGAGTATGAGTGGAAGAAGAGGACGAGATAGGGGACAAGGGAGTTCGTCTACAAATGGTCGATACCCTGCAACAACGGAAATAACTTTTCTCTATCAATCTCCTTTGATCCAATTTCAATTCTTTGATGGCTTCGTGGTAGCTCGAGGGAGAAGCTTCGGTGTGGTGATGGCCGTGCGAATCGTGTAGATAAATTCCTATTTCGTATTTTCTTCATCGTTTTCTTATCAGTTTTTCGTTCTTAAACTCTAATGAATTTGAAAATATATATGAAATAAATTGGTTAATAAAATATGGAACTAAATTTGATTGTATCGAGAGAACAATTTCGATTAAAACAAAATTTGAAATTCTATTGTGATTTCTTGTGAAGATCACAGTCCAAGGTGGGACAAGTTGATGTATACTTTGGATATTCCAACCTGCATTGTGTATCCATTGTTTGTTATGTTTGGTCCAGATATATTCTACGAGTGGTTAGTCATACCTTCGAACTAACCGATGCCTCTGCATATTTCATAGATACGGATGGCCCCAGTATCTTGTGTGATATTGAAAGAATTTGTTCTCATATTATTGATATTCTGATTTGGTAAGCCAAATGCAGAATAGATAATTAGCTTGACTGATGAGTCGATTCTCTATTTTTGTGTATCCCTTCTTTGTTGTCTCCCTGTCTGGCAAATTTTGAGGATGAAATTTTCTTAAGGGGGGAATCTGTAACATTTCTATTTTTAAATCAAATTTAAATTGGTAATTAATTTAATTTTTGAATTTTAATTGTGAATTAATTTGGTATTTTCCAAATTATATAGATATTTGTTTGTTTGTTCATTTATAAATATAAATTGATTGTATATTAATTTTTGAGTTTAAAATTTTAAAATAAATGTTTTGAATAATAAATTGGATTTGAAATCATTTTATCTTCAATTAATAAAGATTTAGTTTCCAGTTTCATTAAATAGGCATTTTGATTTAAAATTAATATTGTGAAATTGATATAAACAAATTTACAAAAGCTATTTAAAAAGTTGTATAAAAATATTAATAAAGGAAAATGTATTCAAATAAGAAGATATGTAGTATAGAGTTATATTTAAATATTGTTATTTTCAAGTGTTAAAAGTATAATTTGATTTCAAATCATTTTTCTTAAGGTTATTTAAAAGGTTATAAAAATTAATATAATCAAGCTTAAATCTTTTTCTTTAAAAGGTTGTAAAGGTATAACATATAAAATGATATTTAATAAAAGATTTAAATTACATTTTCTTTTATATACTTGAAAAACTATATATATATATATATATATATATATATATATATATATATATATTTAGTATATATGCAAAGCTTTAATATGAATATATCTTTTGAAAGTAAAAGTATAAAATATAATATATGAGTGCAAATATAAAAAGGAATGTTTTGTAGAACAAAATACTTAAAAGATTTATTTGAACATGTAAATATAACATGAAAAGGTTTTAAAATAAATTGTATAAAATTAATTAAAAAGAGAGGTTTAAACATAAAAATTTAAGTGTTTTAACATTTGTAAGCCATGAGATTTAGAAATTAACAAGTGTAAAAAATTTAAACTATGTGTTTACAAGTGTAAATATAACTAAAAAGTGGCACACAAGTTTCTCCTTTGAAAATTTAATTTCAATAATATGTTTTGGAAAAAAATTGATGAAATGAGAAAACCTGGTTATCTTTTCAGTTCTAAAGAAAAACTCTTCACTCATCAATTTTTCTTCAACTTCATATTTCTTTCATCATTTCAAATCTGGAAACCAAATCCAGATTAAAAAAACAGATAGGAAATCAAATAACCTGAAAAACAAAAAAAACCAGGCGTCAGGCAATTCAAACAAACTCTCAAACTATAAAACCATAGCCTGGAAATATAAGTAAAGTTCAATATTCAACTCAAAAACAAAGCTTCAGAAAACATATACTTCCGGATCATGCAAATCAAACTCAAGTGCTGGAATCTGATTCAAGAATGAATCAACTCAACAAAGATTCAAATCTGAAGCATATCAAAGCAAATAACTTCAGTTTACAATGCCTGGAAATAGAGATAAAGTAATCAAAACAAAAATTGAAGCACACAAAGCAAGTGTATTTTATTTTAAACGAATCAAGCATGCAAGTTCAGGCAGGGTCAGGTTTAAGATAAAGCATTTAAAACAAAATCCAGATCAAAGAAATTTCTCTACTTCTCTGGTTTATCCATATCATGGTGAGCAAACATCACCTTTTTAACCTTTATATGATTATATTTTGATAGCATGTGATGACTGCTTAGAGTGATGCTAAATTTATGTTTGTATGAATGAAAATATGTCACTATACATATGCAAATATTAGTATGTAAGTCTGTAAATAGGAAAAAGAAGGTCTCTGCCTTTGGTTACAGGTTCTAAGACTTATTTAAGGAAAAAGAAGAGTTCAAACACCTAAAGTAAAAAAAAATCAAAAATGTCTTTATACAATCAAAATTAGGTTTTGATCTCTAGAAAGGAAATGTTTGTAACATTGTAATATAAATTTTAAAAATTGTTTTAAGCAAGAATATTTATTAATATTCTGGAAGAAAGTTAAATAACATTAGAAAATAAAAATTGGTCCAATTTTATACATCGAAATTTCATGTTTTAATTGTATGAATGTATTCGTATTGCAAATCCATGAATTTTAATGTAAATTCCATGATTTTTAATAACGTAATTAGCAAGACATTCTGAGATGAACAGAAGATGAAAAATCATAGATTTGCGATGATCAAGGCGGGATTGAGCTTCGGCTTTGAGTCTGAAGGTAGATGATATGATGCTGGTCGATGGAAAAATGGTATGAAATTTTCTAGATGATCAATAGTCATGGGTTCGAAGAAATAGGGTTTAGGGCACGGTTTTGCTCGTCGAAGTTCAAAAGGAAAATTTGCAGTCGATGTCGATCAATATTCGATCGGTCCAGGGCGAAAATGAGGGGCAGGCTCTGGCGAGTGTCTGAACACGACGGCGTGGTTGCAGGTGATCTACGGTGGTGGAATGAGGTGTTTGTGTTGACCAGTTTTTGGTTTATGGGGGTTCGATTGTTCGATTTTATAATTTTGGTCGAAGTCCATTAACATGGGTGATCGTAGCCTATGGGTGAGTCGTCGATGACGTGCTGGTGATGGCATAGGTGGTCGTAGTTATTTCGTTTGGTTGTACACGTGAACACGTGTGTATGTGTGTATCAGTTTTAGGAAGAAAGGGGTTCTGTCACAACGAACTCGAAGTACTTCATGGATTTGCTCGAAGTCGATACATTGTGGGGTAACTCGTAAGTTGGCTCGAGAAAAATAAGGGAAAAGCTTGGGTAAATTTTTTTAACTATGTACCATGCTTCAAAAATTTAAAAGAAATGTGTTTCGGGTTTTAAAACAAAGGAATTGGGTTTTACAAATGTTTCTAAGTTTTAAAGGCAAAGTAAAAACAAGTTTTAAAGATATGGAAAATAATAAGTTTTCACAAATTAATATTTAACAAAGTTAATAGATTTTAAATAATTGTTTTGATTCAAGCTTAAAGTTAATATAAAAAAGTATTTAAGTGCTATTTAATTATATAATCACTATTTATAAATTAATTCTTAAAATTATTTTGAATGAATAATGAAGTTAAAGAGTTAATCAAAAGAAATGTTTTGAATCACTAATCGACTTAAATTTCTTAAGTTAAATTTTGTGTTAATGATAATTAATTACAAAGATGGTTAATTAAAGATTTTTAATGATAAGTTAGTGATTAATGAAAAGATATTTACTTATGGGTAATTAAGGATAGTTAATTTTATGATTAAGGATAATTAATTACATAATTAAGGTCAATTAAGTAATGATTAAAAAGTAATTAATTAACTAAAGTTGATTAAGTAATTAGTGATAATCATTTATTGTAATTAATTAAGGATAATTAATTAAATGGTAATTATTTAAGGATTAATTAATTAATATAAATTACTGACTTATGATTAATTAATCAAGTAATAATTACTCAATGATTAAATAGTAGTTTTTGAAATATAGTGATTAAGGATAATCACTTATTGATTAAGGATGATTAAGGAATAATAATTAATTAAGGGTTAGTTAATTAATGCAATTAATTAAGGACAATTAATTAAAGAATAATTAAATAATTAAGGGTTAATTATTTAATGATTTAAAGATTAATTAATTAAAGGTTGATTAATAAATGATTAAAGGCTAATTAATGATTAAGGTTTGTAATTAATTAATGTTAATTAACCTGGATTAGTGATTAATCTGGTTTAAATTAATCAGATTATTAATTAACCTTACTTATGGATGTTTGAATTATATGAAATGTTGTGAATTGTTTGATATCTCTGTTATGTGATGCTTTGTGATTTGAATTGTTTTAATTCAAGTTGTGATGAATGTAATTTATTTTATCCGTGATGAAATTATATTATTTATCTGTGGATCTATGAATGGAAGATAAGCGATATAAGAATATACTGCTTATCTATAATTGCTATGCTTGAATCTATGATGATTAATGATATTACACTATTGTGTAAAATCCTGGACTACACCATACACATACAAATATGGATTGCACGAGGAAATTGGTTTAAGTCGCAGATTTTTGAAATAGTTTTAAAATTGAATTTTGAATCCAAAAGGTCTCGGAAATGGAATTGGGTTAAATGTGAAAAGCTTTTGAAAAGTTGTTTTGAAGATAAAAGTTATTTTGAATAACTTGATAAAGTTTTGAAATTTAAATAGTTTGATTTAAATTTGAATTCAAGATTTGAAAATTGAATTCCATGTTTGGAAATTATGGTTTAAAAATTATACGAGTTATAAATGTGTTTATATGAGTTTTAAACCATTTTAAAAGTATTGTTTTGGAATTTGAATTAACCTAAGGACTTTAACTTGTATAAATGAAATCGGATTTTTTCGAAACGAAAACTATTTGTTTCACGTAATAAAAGCTTTCATATAAGGAAGGAATTTCCAATTTGTGTTGAAAGGATATCAAGTTTGAAATGAAAATGGTTTTCCAAGTTATGAACGAGTCTTTGAAAATGGTTTAAAAACTATGAATTAAATCTTTGATTTAAAGATTGACGAGTTAATCCAATTTGAAAGGAAAATTGTTTTGGACAGCTATGAAATAATCTTTGTGAAAGATGGGTGAACTTTGTGAAGTGAATCTTTTTGTTTAAAAAGATTTAAAATGGTAATTTGTTTAAACCGTTTGTTTTGGGTAATAAGTTGTGACTTAACTGAGATCCTATTATCCATATGGTTTTAAAATATTGCGCTCATTATTCGGTTTAGCCGGGAGAGGACCTTGTGTCATGTAACCCATTCCGAATAATGATACGACGTTATGGATAGCATTTGACGAACGGTGGTGAAGATCGGATATTTTCCAGTATAAAAGGATAACCCATTGATTGTCTCTGCATAGAGTTGCGTCAGTATAGAGATCTCCATATGTGATGGGGAGTTCGATCGGGATTGGGAATTCCCGAAGTGCAAGGGCTTCTTTGGAAGTGCCTTCGGCTTTGTTCGAACCCAGAACAGACTTGTATGGATGTGTGTCTGACATTACATTTTGAGATGTAAAACCAGTTTCTATCAAATACATTTCTGTTTGGTGGCAGAGATTTATTCTCTTAGCTTAACACCCTTCTCTGAGACGTACGAGCTCAGAGGTTATGCAGTTGATGGTTACTAATGATATAATCCCAATTTGGTAATGTTGCACACGAAGTGCTACTGATCATTTGTTGATCGAAGCATGGCTTTTGCGTAAAGCGTAGCTTTGTGGACGAGACTTCGTCAAGCCTCATAACCCGATAATGGTCAAAACAGGAAACATTACTGCAAGGTTATTTGGGGGTAGCGCCCCTGAGGGTATGTCCATTTCCTTCTGGGTAAAAGGTGGTATCATGGTATGGAGCCCAGATATTTACCTATGTGGTTGCTGCAAACTTATTGCTTTGTGGTTGTTAGTTGAGAGGTACCTCGGATAAAGGTTGGTAACGACTAGGGGATAGCATGCACGTGTCAGTAGTTACCTAGTTACAGAGGTAACCCGGCCTTGTGTTGGCAGAGATCCGGTTAGGTTCTCGGGGACGTCCCTCCAGAGGCGTTCCATTTTGTGTAGGAAGTTCCTTTGCCTGTCCATTTGTTGGAAGCCCAAACAAAACAATACGAGCCCTTTACGATTGCAATTGTATAACCTGCCACCTCAGGTGGTAGCTATAGCTGGCATAATATAATGGTACCTATGCTGGTTAAGATTTATATTATACTTTCGAAAGGTTTTTCGCACTATGCACTAATAGTAATATCAAAAGGATTTTCGCGTATCAAGAATTTTCGACTGTCATAAGGAGAAATCTCCACCAAGTTTGTGCTTGCATTGTGTGTGTGGCGGGAGGCCTTATGGCAGTTTCATTTTTCAAAAGCATAGCAAATTTCTTCTACTTCTTCTGTTGTTTGTTTTAAAAGATAAAACTGTTTTTGTTTCTTACACCAGTCCCATGACTGAACCGGAGTTTATTATTCCCTTTCCAAACTCTGGATGCCCACAATTTTCCACATGGGCAGCCTAGAGTCAGGTTTAGTAGATTATCTGAAGCTAGTTCAGTCTTTGGATTCTGATGACTGGCCTTGCGTAGTACAACTTGATTGGGAGTTTGAGTTATTTCTAGATTGGTACTTTGGAGATGGAGATTGCTGATATTGAAGTTCCTTCTTTGGAGTTCAAGTTATGTTATTATTCCACTGTGATTTGTATTATCATATCTCTGATTCTTGTTGGGCAGTATTGTATCATATTTGGATATTGTATTCATTGGAGTTATATAATATTATTCATCTACTTCCGCTATGTTGTTATACTTAATGTGTTATAAGCTCCGGCACAAGTCGGATTTCAATGGTTGAATCTACGGCATTCGAGTACAAGTGAAGCACAGTTGTCGATTTTCGAACGCTGAAATTCAGGTCGTGAAATCTTGGTATCAGAGATGAAGGTTGAACTTTAGCTCAGGAGTATAACACATTAGGTAACTCATTAGAGATAGGGTGAAGTATACCCTAGAATGAGTATATCCCTATGATATCCGTTCGTGTGCCTCTGTGCCACAGTAAATTCTTTTACTGTCCACTGATAGTGAGTATGAGTGCAAGAAGAGGACGAGATAGGGGCAGGGGAGTATGACTACAAATGGTCGATACCCTGCAACAACGGAAATAACTTTTCTCTATCAATCTCCTTTGATCCAATTTCAATTCTTTGATGGCTTCGTGGTAGCTCGAGGGAGAAGCTTCGGTGTGGTGATGGCCCTGCGAATCGTGTAGATAAGTTCCTATTTCGTATTTTCTTCATCGGTTTCTTATCAGTTTTTCGTTCTTAAACTCTAATGAATTTGAAAATATATATGAAATAAATTGGTTACTAAAATATGGAACTAAATTTGATTGTATCGAGAGAACGATTTCGATTAAAACCAAATTTGAAATTCTATTGTGATTTCTTGTGAAGATCAAAGTCCGAGGTGGGACAAGTTGATGTATACTTTGGATATTCCAACCTGGATTATGTATCCATTGTTTGTTCTGTTGGGTCCAGATATATTTTACGAGTGGTTTGTTATACCTTCGAACTAACCGATGCCCCTGCATATTTCATAGATCCGGATGACCCCAGTATCTTGTGTGATATTGAAAGAATTTGTTTTCATATTGTTGATATTCTGATTTGGTAAGCCAAATGCAGAATAGATAATTAGCTTGATTGATGAGTCGATTCTCTATCTTTGTGTATCCCTTCTTTCTTACCTCCCTGTCTGGAAAATTTCGAGGATGAAATTTTCTTAAGGGGGGAATCTGTAACATTTCTATTTTTACATCAAATTTAAATTGGTAATTGATTTAATTTTTGAAGTTTAATTGTGAATTAATTTGGTATTTTCCAAATTATATAGATATTTGTTTGTTTATTCATTTATGAATATAAATTGATTGTATATTAATTTTTGAGTTTGAAATTTTAAAATAAATGTTTTGAATAATAAATTGGATTTGAAATAATTTTATTTTCAATTAATAAAGATTTATTTTCCAATTTCATTAAATAGGCATTTTGATTTAAAATTAATATTCTGAAATTGATATAAACAAAATTACAAAAGCTATTTAAAAAGTTGTATAAAAATATTAATAAAGGAAAATGTATTTAAATAAGAAGATATGTAGTATAGATTTATATTTAAATATTCTTATTTTCAAGTGCTAAAAGTATAATTTGATTTCAAATCATTTTTCTTAAGGTTATTTAAAAAGTTATAAAAATTAATATAATCAAGCTTAAATCTTTTTCTTTAAAAGGTTGTAAAGGTATAACATATAAAATGATATTTAATAAAAGATTTAAATTACATATATATATATAGTATATATGTAAAGCTTTAATATGAATATATCTTTTGAAAGTAAAAGTATAAAATATAATGTATGAGTGCAAATATAAAAAGGAATGTTTTGTAGAACAAAATAATTAAAAGATTTATTTGAACATGTAAATATAAGATGAAAAGGGTTTAAAATAAATTGTATAAAATTAATTAAAAAGAGGGGTTTAAACATAAAAATTTAGGTGTTTTAACATTTGTAAGCCATGAGATTTGGAAATTAACAAGTGTAAAAATTTTAAACTATGTGTTATTGAATTTACTATTTATTACAAGTACAAATTGATTACAATTCTAAGAGTTGGATAAAGAGAGAACAAATCACCATTGATGGAGACAAAAGGAAGGATCTCAATTGTCCCATGGCAGCCATTATGAGGGAGAAGAGAGTTGAAGAATCTTCGTACTAGAGTTTCTTTAATGATCAAAACAACCAGCCGCCTTTCTGTTGAAGGTAGGATGGTATTTATAAGACTTTGAGAGCACTTGGATCGAAACTATTACACTAGAGGCCTCCGGTCATCGGTAGGAGGAAGCATATAAAGTTTGGGGGTTATCCGAGCTAAAATTTTGGATCGGTGCCAATCTAAATAGTTGCATGATTTTTTCCCATCTCTCATCCTACGGGCTTCTTATCTGCTTGCGAGGCATCTCTTGTAATTTCATGACTCATTAGGTTGTTTTGACGATGTTTCACCAGTAGGTTAGATTGAACTATAACCCCAATCGGATGAGTCTTTATTTCTTCAACTCGGATGCAAGGAATATTATTAAGCTAGGTCGATAGGTTTAGGTAAGATGTAGATGTGAGAAATGCGGAATACGGATCTTAAGGCTAGAATTAACACTAGAGGGGGTGAATAGTGTTTAAAGGAATTACTAATTCTTTTTGAGTTTATATAAATTTGAACAAAAATATGTGCAATAGTCAGTCATAGATATGATCATAGAATCAAATACAGATGCAGAAATAAAGTAAAAACAATATAGGAAAGAACACACCGAATTTTATACTGGTTCGGAGTTACCCTTCATCCAGTCCCGCAACACAAGTACGAATTTCCTTTCAAAATCAATTCTTACAATTACACCCTCGATTTCAAGGCCACGAGGTACACCACTCCAGATTCACAATCCTCTAGGTAGAGATACTTGATTTTATGGGCAACAAGTTCACCCAATTGATTTTTCAGGCTACAATCACACCTTTTCTCGCTTGATTGATTCTACATGCTACAATCACACCTTATCTCACTCAATTAATTACAAAGAAGTCTGTAACTCTGAATAGCACTGGGACCTTGTTGAGATAGTGATAGAGAATCAAACCAGAAATGATCTAGTTAGATTCAATGGTTATTCCGGCAGAGTAGTGGTAAAAATGTATGTAAAGAAATGTGGAAGAAGAAGAGGAGGAGTGAAATCAGAGAACATATGAATATAAATTCGTTTAAAACAGCCCATATTTATAGCAGAACAACAGCCATGTCCATTTGTGAAAGGATACGACGAATAGACACTTCCTTTGAAATTCAAAATTTTGAAATAAACTGTCAACTTGTCGACAAGGGTCCCTTGGGATTGTCGACAGGCCTAAGTTATTTTTGGTAATTTGTTTTTCTTTAAAAATATCCTCTATCTTGTATTAAACTATTTTAAACTTTATAAATATACTTAACTATAGTTAAAATACATAAATAAGTATAGAGAATAATATTTTGGTATATATAAAATTTTACTATAATTTTACATTTAAATCTAAGTATAAATATTAAAAGTTAAGCATATATTATTAAAAGATAGTTTAAAACCAAGGATAATTTGATTTTGAAAATAAAGATTAATTTGAGGCTAAAAGCATTTTAAAAACAGATAGATGTTTTTGATTCTTTTAGAAGGAAGATTTTGAAATCATTTCGAAAACAAGATATAATTTTGTAAAACATTTGAATAAAAGTTAGTGGATACAAAACAATGTTCCACTGGATTTTTTGTAGGTTCCATCCTGCATAGAGTTCCATCCCTTTAATGGGCTCGAAGTGGATTCTATTCCACGAATAAAATGGATTTTAAGAAGTCAATGCTTTTCTAAGAGTTTTAACAAAATTCCTAACGAAATTACTTATATTGAAATCTTGAACTCTTGATAATCCTGATACTCGTGAGTCTTGAATACTGATATCTTTGATCTTGGGTTTATCGATTCTTGAATCTCTACATTGTACAGCCTTCATTCTTTGGTACCTATATATATATCCTATATATACATATATGTCTAAACAATAATGTTAGTACATATATTTTATAATCTTATTCTAAGCTTGTTGTCATCAAAACCATCTTCTCGGGGACTAACAATCTCCCCCTTTTTGATCATGACAACCTTTGTTTATAAAATATTACTTCTATCCTAATAACTCCGCCTAAAACTAATAACTCCCTCTTAATCTGTGCCTAACTATCCTATTTTATATTTCTCCCCTTTGTCATCAACAGAAACTAACTCCAAACTATATAACTTCCACTTAATCTAATACTATATTACATGTGAATATAATGATAATGTTATCATAAATAATCAACACTAAATTCTAAAACAAAAAACTTAGTCCTTAATTACTAACTATCCTAACTAAGAATCCACATATGATAATACTTATAATAGTGATAATGTGAGAATTCAAATATAAGAACACAAATCATTTATTAATTATATATTGTTATATTTACATTTGCGTAGAAAACATAAGTAAGATCATATAATGATAAGAAAGAGAGAAAAGAAACTAATGTGTGTCCTTGAAAATGGGAGATCTATGAACCGAGCAATTTGGGTAGTGGAAACAGAAATTTCCACATTGTTCGACTAGATTTCCATCCTTATCAAATCACACTTCGCTAACGCAAAAAACTTTGTCGTCATCTTCAACGTGATCTTCTTCCATGAGGGCTTCTTTTTTTTCTTCCTCGCTATCCTCTTGCACTTGATCACCTGAAGATTCTTCATCAATCAAGATGGGATTGGCGTGATTGTTCATTAGAAACTTTTGCCAGTTTCTAAGGATTTTGCCTTGCTGTTCTTGTTCGTTGGCCATTCTGATTTGCACTACTTGAATTTTAGTCATAAGTTGCAGTGCATCCTTCAAGGAATCCTCCATTTTTATCACTCGTGCAAGCGTGGTTCGTTGAAATGGTCCAGTAGAAGGAGAAGGGAATGAACAGGTTGAAATTTTATTTGATTTGGAGGAGGAGGCCATTGTTTTATTGTTTTTAGAAGTTAGATTAGAAAAAGGATAGAAAGAATGAACAAAATTTCGAAATAAGAAGAATATATAACCACCCATTTGAATTTTGGTGGGAAAATTTCAAAAGAAAAAATTTGTTATATGTCGACTGGGGTGAAGGATTTTAATTTAATTTTTAATTATACTTTGTTATCTATATTCTTTATTTTAGTTATTGAACAAATACCTAATTCTCTTCTTAATTTAGTAAATATAGATTCATTTAAGGATTTTGTTAAGATATCAGCTATTTGGTTTTCGGAATTGATATAATCGAGAGTAATTACTTCCTTACTTATATTATCTCTGAGAAAATGATGTCTGATATCAATATGTTTAGTTCGAGCATGATGAGTAGGATTTTTGGATAAATTTATTGCACTAGTATTATCATAATAAATTGGTGATTTTGAGATATTTAAACCAAAATCTTTTAAAGTTTTTTGCGTATATATTACTTGAGAACAAGCCAAAGCAGAAGAAATATATTCTACTTCGGTTGTTGATAAAGAAACTGTGTTTTTCTTTTTACTAAACCAGAAAATCAGAGAATACCCCCAAAAAGTGACAAGTTTCACTTGTACTCTTTCGGTATGATTTACAACCAGCATAATCAGCATCATAGTAAGATATTAATTCAAAAGAATCGTTTTTAGGATAAAATAAGCCATAATCAAAGGTGTGTTTAACATATCTTGTGATACGTTTTACAGCTTTTAAGTGGTTCTCTTTAGGTTGGGATTGATATCTTGCACAGAGACAAACACTATGCATGATATGAGGTCTACAAGCAATGATATAGAGGAGTGAATCAATCTTTCCTCTATATAATTTTTGATCTACATCTTTCAAGAGATCTTCTTTACTTAGGTACTCATTGGTTGCCATGGGAGTGGGTTTTCCACTTGCAGTAGTCAAAACAAATTTACTAAATAGGTCTTTAGCATATTTTTCTTGACAGATAAAGATATCATTATCTAATTGTTTTATTTGCAATCCTACAAAGAAGTTTAATTCACCCATATGACTCATCTCAAACTCTTTTTTCATTATTTTAGAAAATTCTTTATTCATTTCAAAATTATTTGATCCGAAAATGATATCATCTACGTAGACTTGCACTAGTTGAATATCATTTTTATTTCTTTTAGTAAAAAGAGTATTATCTACTTTACCTATTTCAAAGTTTAATTGTAATAAGTAAGATCTTAGCCTATCATACCAAGCTCTAGGAGCTTGTTTTAGACCATATAGAGCTTTCTTAAGTTTGTAAACATGATTTGGTAATTTCTCATTTTCAAAAGTGGTGGTTGTTCAACATATACTTCCTCTTTTACAAATCCATTTAAAAATTCACTTTTAACATCCATTTTAAATAATTTGAAATTATTGTGATTTGCGAAAGCAAGTAGAATCCTAATGGCTTCTAATCTTTCTACGGGAGCAAAGGTTTCATCAAAATCTATTCCTTCTTCTTGACAATAACCTTCAGCGACTAACCAGGCTTTATTTCTAACAACCTCACCTTGTTCATTCATTTTATTTTTATAAACCCATTTAGTTCCAATTATAGTTTTATTTTCAGGTCTACGAACAAGTTCCCAGACATCATTTCTAGTGAATTGATTTTGTTCTTCTTGCATAGCCAAAATCCATGAATCATCAGTTATAACAACAGATTGCATATCTCCTAGTATATTTTCTATAGGATGATATTTTGAAAGTTTAATCTTTTTATTAGGATGATTAATTTCATTATTAGTTTCAGTTGACTCTTAATTTTGTGTGATTAAATCCTCTTTATCATTTGTATCTTCAAAATTTTTGAGACTTTCATCTAATGAAACATGCATTGTTTCTTCGATGGTGTTACTTCTTAAATTAAACACTCTGTATGCTTTACTTCTATTAGAATATCCAAAAAAGATACCTTTGTCTGATTTAGGATCTAATTTATCTAAGTTATCTTTTTTATTTAAAATAAAATATTTTCTTCCAAAAATTCTAAGATAAGATACCTTAGGTTTCTTTGTGTGAAGAAGTTCATAAGCTGTCTTATCAGTTAAAGGTCTAATTAAAATTCTATTTAAAATATAACAGGCGGGTAGCAACTACTTCTGCCCAAAAATATTTTGGTAATTTACTATCTGAAAGCATAGTTCTCGCACACTCTTGAATCTTCCTATTTTTACCTTCTACTAATCCGTTTTGTTGTGGAATTCTTGAGAATGAAAAATTGTGAGTTATTCCCTATTTATTGCAGAATTCCTCAAACTTTTCATTTTTAAATTCACCACCGTGATCACTACGGATGGTTATAATTTTTACAGAAAGTTGATTTTGAATCCTTTTTGTAAAGTTCTTAAAACATTCAAAAGTATCACATTTATGTTTCAAAAATATTATCCATGTAAATCTAGAATAATCATCTACAATTAAAAAAACATATTTACTGTGATTTATTAACTGAATTTGAGATGGACTAAATAAATCAATATGAAGTAATTCAAGAGGTTTTGAAGTTGAAATCATATCTTTTAATTTAAAGGAACTTTTTCTAATTTTTCCTAATTGGCATGCATCACATAAACTGCCTACTTTAAAATTCATTTTAGGGAGACCTCTTACTAGATCATGTTTTGACAATCTAGATAAGAGTTTGAAATTCAAATGCCCAAATCTCTTATGCCAAATTTAAGGGTCACTTGTATTTGCCTAAAGACACAGGTTATCATTGGAAATTTTCATACTAAGAATAAAAATATTCTTTTTCCTAATTCCCTCAAATATTATGGATGAATTATTATCTTCAATGTGACATTTATCTTTTTCAAATTTAATTTTATATCCTTTATCGCAAAGCTGACTAATACTTAGTAGATTATGTTTCAGATTCTTAACTAGCAAAACATTAGTAATAATAGGAGTTACAGAGTTACCGACTTTGCCGATGCCATTCACATATCCTTTTGAGTTGTCTCCAAAGTTAACCAGTCCTCCGTCTTTGTGTTTATATCATTCAGCATATCTGGATTACCAATCATGTGTCTAAAGCATCCATTATCGAGTATCCATTTATTCGTTTTGGTATGCACAATTGGTCCATTGTGGATTGATTCCTCAACACCCATAAAACATGTTTCCTGCACATCATACAATTTTGGTAGACAACTTGGATTTGAATATTGATTATATGCAGACTCAAGAGACAATGATGATCTGAATATTTCTAAACTAGTATTAACAAGTTTTTTAAACATAGCCATTTTTAAAGCTTTTTCAAAAATCATATTATGAAACTCGGAAAACCTTGCTCTGATACCAAATGTGAGAAATGCAGAATACGAATCTTAAGGCTAGAATTAACACTAGAGGGGGTGAATAGTGTTTAAAGGAATTAATAATTCTTTTTGATTTTATATTAATTTGAACACAAATGTACGCAATATTCAGACACAGATATGATCACAGAATCAAACACAGATGCAGAAATAAAGTAAAAGCAATAAAGGAAAGAACACATCGAGTTTTATACTGGTTCGTAGTTACCCTACATCCAGTCCCGCATCACAAGTACGGATTTCCTTTCAAAATCAATTCTTACAATTACACCTTCGATTTCAAGGCCACGAGGTATACCGCTCCAGATTCACAACCCTCTGGGTAGAGATA
The DNA here is from genome assembly GCA_030765085.1 of Allium cepa. Taxonomy (NCBI): domain Eukaryota; kingdom Viridiplantae; phylum Streptophyta; class Magnoliopsida; order Asparagales; family Amaryllidaceae; genus Allium; species Allium cepa. The sequence continues at coordinate 609,249,626 of CM060940.1, forward strand.
TTTGATTTTACGGGCAACAAGTTCACCCAATTGATTTTCCAGGCTACAATCACACCTTTTCTCGCTTGATTGATTTTAAAGGCTACAATCACACCTTTTCTCACTCAATTAATTACAAAGAAGTCTATAACTCTGAATAGCACTTGGATCTTGTTGAGATAGTGATAGAGAATCGTACCAGAAATGATCTAGTTAGATTCAATGGTTATTTCGGCAGAGTAATGGTAAAAATGTATGTAAAGAAATATGGAAGAAGAAGAGGAGTGAAATCAGAGAACATATGAATATAAATTCATTTAAAACAGCCCCTATTTATAGTAGAACAATAGCCATGTCCATTCGTGAAAGGATATGACGAACAGACACTTCCTTCGAAATTCAAACTTTTGAAATAAACTGTCACCTTGTCGACAAGGGTCACTTGGGGTTGTCGACAGGCCTAAGTTATTTTTGGTAATTAAAACTATTTTAATCTTTATAAATATACTTAACTATAGTTAAAATACATAAATAAGTATAGAGAATAATATTTTGGTATATATAAAATTTTACTATAATTTTATATTTAAATCTAAGTATAAATATTAAAAGTTAAATATATTATAATTAAAAGATAGTTTAAAACCAAGAATAGTTTGATTTTGAAAATAAAGATTATTTTGAGGCTAAAAGTATTTTAAAAACAGGATAGATGTTTTTGAATCTTTTAAAAGGATGATTTTGAAATCATTTTGAAAATAACATATAATTTTGTAAAACATTTGAATAAAAGTTAGTGGATACAAAACAATGTTCCACTAGATTTTTGTAGGTTCCATCCTACTTAGGGTTCCATCCCTTTAACGGGCTCGAAGTGGATTCCATTCCACGAATAAAATGGATTTTAAGATGTCAGTGCTTTTTTAGGAGTTTTAATAAAATTCCTAAATTACTTATATTGAAATGTTGAACTTTTGATAACCTTGATACTCATGCGTCTTGAATCTTGATATCTTCGATATTGAGTTTATCAATTCTTAAATCTCTATACTGTACAATCTTTATTCTTTGGTACCTGTATATATATATCCTGCATATACATATATATCTAAACAATAATGTTAGTATTTATATTTTATAATCTTATTCTAAGGTTGTTGTCATCAAAACCATCTTCTTAGGGACTAACAGTAGAAACACAATGCATGTCGATTGGAACATCCACAAGCCAATAATTTGGATCGGTACCGGTCCAATTGGATTGGATCGGTGCCGATCCAAATACTTGGATTATTTTTACTTCAAACTCCTTAGGTTCCTTTTCATGTGCTTCTGGATTTTTCGGTAAAGTTCCGAGTCATTCTGGCTAAGCTTGAATGTTCTAATTCCTTCTGACTTCTAAGTCAAAAACCTGGTTAGCATTTTCCCCCCAGTGCATGCTTTAGTTGGAAACTAGGCATGCTCTGGAATTATTCACCTTACAGGTTCCATTTCATAGGGCTTTATTAGGTGACCTAACTTCATTGAGTAGCTACATATGGCATTCTGACCTGCTATTTAGTCATTAGTAGGAATTTCCATTAGTCGTTACTACGGAGTGATCCTAACTTGATAACTTCCAGAATGAATACCACCATCAAGTTGAGCAAAATTGGAAAGTTTAAGGCCGTATGGGGGAAATAATTTGGATCGGTACTGATCCAAGTAATTAGCAATTTTTCTCGGCTTTGCCTTCTTTTATATATGTGAGGGGGGGATCGGATCGCTAGTGTAACGATCCGCCTTTCACTCCATAGAAAGACGCATCATTAAGAAGAAAGAAAGGGATAGAAAAGATAAAAGATAGAAAGAAAGAAAACAGACAATATCAGAATCTCACAGCAGGATGAGTAAATTATATTATATCACATAAAACATTACATAGTATCATATACATCAAAGTTTTACAGCTAATACAATCACAAACTAGACAGTTATAAACATCTGTCTAGCGATTACAATTCAAGTACATCAGAGAAAACAGATACAACTCAAAACACAGCGGAACCACAATATATATCTACACGTTGAAGCCTCCTGCTCCATATCTCCTCCATAAACTTGTCAAAGCAATCCTGAATCACTTGACTACTCATACGTAATATGAGTACCCAAGATTTTAATAAAACAGAAAATAAACACTCGGGTCAGACAGGGGTCTGGTGTGAGTAAACGGGGTTAAAATTGCTTAACTTTAGAAAAACCTTTGAAAAGAAAGGGTATCACGTAAGACTTCCCACACATAAACATGGAAAAGTTTTTACCTTACACTAACCAAAACATTTGATAAGAAATCCAGTGATATTATAATAGTGTCTAGGTTTACAAAATAAAATACAGAAATAGCTGGAATGCTTACATCTCACTTCCAACATAGTTGGGCACAATCAAAACCGTACAGGCACTTATTGGATTATGGATTCCATCAATGGCAGGGCTACTGGGATACCGCCCGTCATAGTACGTGGCCTAGATCAACGTACCGAGGAGTACGCCTGCTCCCTTACAACACAAGGCCGGGACCATTCCTTACTGAACAGTCCTGAACAAGACCACCCCGGCGATTCTAGCTAGCAATCGCCCCACACAGCCGAAATAAAAAGGGACATCTAGACAGGGGTAAATCTTGCTCTCCAGTGGGGGATACCCACGAAGCCTTGCTGCACCTCCCCTGTTTTAGCCATTCCCGGTTGATAAGGCTTGAGGCTACGATTACCTTTATAGGACATATCAATCTTAGAATGCTTATCGTCCACCTGACGATATTCTAAAAGCATTCAATCCATACAAGTTCATTCCGGGTTCGAATGAAACCGAAGGCATTATCTCGTTACACTCATTTTGGAATCACCCTCAGAGTTAACGACGATAACCCTTGTACCCTGAATCACCATCTCGAACCTGAAAATACTATTCCGTCAAACTCACACGGAATCACCCTCAGAGTTATACTGACGAATAGTCCTTACACCTAGAATCTTCACTCTTCACTTGGGATTCACGACCTAACGTTTAATTTGGATCGATGTGGTTTTCGGAATTCCAAATTTGAAAATCCGATCCCAATCTCATCGAAATCCAAACACCATCTTAATGTCAAAGTGAATTTAATTTGAATAATTAATTCAATTCATTATTATCTATATACACACAGATAGATATTTCACATATCACAATAGATAATCACATTCTCATCATAAATAGATAACTCGTATCATAATCACAACAGATAACCATCACAACCAGATAATCATCACAAACCATCATACTTTAACCATGCATCCATATTATATAGATACTACTCATCCCATTACTGAGATCACATCCATCCAATCAATATCATCCATAAGCAAAGATTTATTAACCATCATCTATAATTAATATAAAATGAATTAAATTAATTACTTCTATCTCTAATTAATTTAAAATAAATTAAATTAAATTACCACATTTAAATCATGCTTAATATCCATTAATTAATTAACCTAGTTAATTAATCATCCACTAAGTATTCAACCTGATTTAACACAATTGATTAATCATTCTCTAATTACAATAAGTAATTAGTATTTAATTAATTTCATAAAAATTAATTAATCTTAATCATAAGTAATTAACATTTAATTACTTCATTAATTAACTATAATTAATTACATTTATCCTTAATTAATTACATTAATTAATCACTTAATAATTAATTATTTCTTAATTAAACAATTCCTAATTACATCATTAATTATTAATTAATGATCTCTAATTTATACTTAAATTAATTACTTAATTTAAAATTAATTACATTTAGTAATTAATCTAAAATTAAAATAAAATTATTAATCACCTTTGATTAATATTAATCCAGCAATTAACTGCCCTAATTACTCATTAACAAATTAATTATCTTCATAATTAATTATCTCCATTAATTAATTCCTTGATTAATTACAAAAGTAATTACCGAAATTACTTTATTAAAAATCATTTCCCACTAATTGCATTCCAGTAATTAACACTTATTACTTTTCTAAGTAATCCTGCTCCATTAATTACGTTAAGTAATTACACCTATTAAATCATCAAATGATTTCTTAAATTAATTAAACTAAATTAATTAATTTAAACAAAACACATTATCAAAATTAATTACAGTAAGTAATTAATCCTTTAATTACTTTTATCAAGTAATTATACTAAACAAATTATAATTGATTATCTTCAATTAATTAATCTAATTAATTATCATAATTAATCGCATTAATTACCTAATTATCCTTAGATAATTACTATTATTAGCTAACAAAATTTCTTAAATTATTTACTTAAGAAATTTATCTTACATTAATTACCATTAATTATCTCTAATTAAAATTAATTCTAAATAATTATTTAAAATCAAATAAATAAGTAAATTTTCTTAATTATCTTAATTATTTCTAGAACAATGCATTTACTTATTAATGATCTCATTAATATTCAAATGTAGTTAACAATACATTTCCAAATGAAATTCAATTTCCATTTTAACATTAAAGATTTCAAAATGTTTAACCATTTAAACATTATCCAAATTTTAAATAAATTTATTCATAAAATAAAAGTAAAGAACCATTATTACTTATATAAGATATTTATATAAGAAAGTTCAAAACTAAATTACTAACAAATTTTATTTAAGAAATCAAGCTTAAAATAAATTGATTATATAACTTTTCAAATTTAAGTTTAAACACTTCATAACTTTAATTCAAATATTAAAGAAAAGAATTCTTTCAAGTTCAAACCTTACTTGGAATCAAATTCAGTTTTTAATCTACTTTAAAACATTTTAAACTTGTTCAATCTTCCAAATTTACAAAACTGTTTTGAATTCAATCTGGTTCAAAATAAACCTGAAAACCAAATTTAGACTTGATTTCAAAACTCAATTTAAAATCTTGCTTAAAATTTAAAATTTTTATTTTTAAAACTTTGAATTCAAAAGTTCATCTGAATTCAGATTTTAAACTTTACATTTGAAAATCCCTATCGAAATTCCGCTCAAAAACTTGAATTCCATTTAAATTTTCAAAACTGCAACTCAGTCAGGTTTATAAACCTGAAAACAGAAACTACTCGAGACCTCCCCAATATTACTCCGAGTTAAACCCTAATTTCCTTCGTGACAAATACAAGAATACTCGAGAGAAACTTCGAGCAACCTTCCTACACAAACCCAACATAGTTCACCAGGCAAAATGTGCACGGTGCATAAGCACCGGCACTCCGGCGATCTTCAGCCATCAAATTCCCCTCCACCAAGTCGCAGACCAACCTCCATCGTGATTGCGACCGTCAGAGTGACCCCATTAGCTCGAAATCAAATTCGAGATAACAATGCAACCTGGAAACCTTATTACTGCATCACTCCAAACCTGTCAACGGCTAGAAAACCCAACTCCGACCATCATGATCGATGCGACTTCGGCCATAGCTCCATCTACCTTCCCTCTGCAACTTCCCAAAACCCTACCTCACTAGATGCATCACAGAAAACAAACAGCTACCCAAACTTCGACCACTTCAAACTAGGGCTTGGAACCTGAAAATAGCAATTTCCATCACCATCATCCTCTAGTCATCTACCTCCAAATTTTCCTCCACTCTCCAATCAATTTTCCATCTCCAGGAAGAACCACATCAACCCAATTCCACTGAACCACCAGATAAACCCAGAATTCTCAATTTTGGTTCAACTCAGTAATACTAACTTCTCGGTAAATTTTAAAATGTGGTTTCTGTTTTAAAATACATGATTTCTGACATACATTTCTGTTATAAACCTGTTTAAATAATTAAAGATGTTTGATATTCTTGTTTATTGAAAATATTTACTGTTGTATTTGTTTCAGAGGTAACAGACTTTTCAATATAACTAAATTATGATTTATAATCAAAATTTCATACTAAGCAAACAACCTTTGCTTACATAACAAATCCTAACTGAAATAAATTCAAGAGGTATTGGGTTTTCCCTATTTAAATTTTTAGTTTTATAAACAGAATTAAGTATATAGTTACCTGTAAACCTATATACCTGTTTATACATATTCACACACAATATTCATCAAAATAAAAATTCAGGCAAGCATGCTCATTCCTAAATATTTACATGCATTAGAAAATTTAAACTTTTGCATTGTGAGGTTACTCACTTCTAAAGATAAACAGAGCAGTTTTCATCCAAACAGTTTTTAATTTATGTGAACTAGTACTTGAATTCTGGAAATTTATTTAGCTTTGATTTTAAAAGAAAAACTGTTTTTTAAAATAAGAAGTTTACTCACATTATTGAAGAGGCAGAAAATACTCAAAGATGCATTCACAATTTCTTGGAACAGATGATTGCAAGTTGAAACCTGGGTTTTGAAATTTGCTGATTGAAGTTGCTTTTCTGTTGTTGTTGATTATTAAAAACTGCATTTTGATGATTTTAAACTGCATGCTGCCCCATTCTTCTTTGCTAGAGTTGAAATTGAACTCCAATTCTTGTTGCTTGAATATGAGTTGAATTTCAACAGATTACAGAATTTTCAGATTTGCAGATTGAAGTTTGTTTGCAGAATTTTTTTTTTGATTGAACTGTATCTGCAGATTTTAAACATGAATAGAATTTGGGTTTTCAGAATTCATGATTGAATTTGGTTTTGATTTTTACTTAAAATCTGATTTTCAGATTTTCTTTTGAAGATAAGGTGTTGAACAAAAATGCATTGTTAAATTTTTCTTATCTATATTAATTATTTTTAAAAATGAATTAACGAGCCACTTGTTGACTAAAGTTATAGATTAAGTACAAGTGTCTTCCCTATGTATTAGAAACTTAACACATATACACAATAGTAAAAAAGATAGATTTCTTTATTTATAAATGTATTTAAATTCTTCTAAACCAATTTCTAATTTAATTTAGCATGTTTTAAATGTTTATTTACATTTCGTCTTTAAATAAATACATATAAACTGCCTTTATAAAATTACACAATTTAAATGTTTATTTGAATGTTTTCAAAATAATATTTTTAAAGCTAAACTTTTCAAAAGAGAAAATTTAAAAAGAAAAAGAATGTTGAATTCAATTTTATTCAAAAGTTTCAACCAAATTATATTCTAATAAAATTGAACTAAATCTATTTCAAAACAATTTTTAAAATAACACAAAATAAACTTTTATTATTATAAAATACAATTTAAACTATTTTATTTTCATAAACAAAATAAATACTTACTTATATTTCTTTGAAGATATAAGAAAGACTTTTAAATTTACCTTTGAAAAGTTTTCAATACCAATTTTAAATCAATTTAATCAATTCATAATTTATACACATACATATATAATAAATTGGAAAATATTCTTATTAAATTAAAATTAAAATTAAAATTAAAATTAAAATCAAAACTCCTATTTACAATGTATACACATATACATTATAAATAAAATATCTTTGAATCAGCTTAGAAAGATAAATTTATTATTTAAATATTTTTAACTTTTGAAAAGAATAAAATTCCCAAATATAAAATTATCATTATTTATAAATTTTGAAAAGAATATTATTTGCAAAACTGAATAATTATTAATCTTTAAAAGATAATTTCTGTTTGAATTTGATTATTAAATCAATATTTCACATTTTAAAATAATTATTAATGGAAATTATTAAATAAATATTGCCTAAATTTTCCGGGGCATCACAGCTAGTCCCCCACTATCCATTTTCGAGCTAAGCCGATCAAAATAGTACCAAACCCTAGCCGATCCAACCGCCGCTGCTGCTAGAATGCCGCCGTTAACCTCCACCTTTGAGCGTAGCTATCCATCGTCGTGAGAAGCATCTGCCATGACATCGCCTGCTCCAATCCATCACCGATCCAATCGATGCCGACCCAAAGCATCATGGTTCGAGTTACCTTGCATTGAGGACCTTATCATCACTCTTCTCAGTGTCGAAGGTCAGTAAAGTTGTTTTTGTAGTATCATCGTATCGGTAAAGGACCTAGCTGAAGATTTGGGTTGATTATGATTTTGTGTAAGGGAATAGTAAATTACGTTTCAGATTTTCATAGAACGAAACTATGGTTTTGGGTGGTTGATATGTCTGGTTCCAATCCGCAAAACAAGTATTGACTTGCATCGAGTCACGCAGTTGATCCCGACATTGGTTCTTGTAGGTAGATTTTGATTTTTCTACGAGGTGATAAAACCCGAGATGGTGTCTTATATGCAACTTAGGAAGTTATCATCTTACAAGAAACAAAAATCGACTTATTCTAATAATTTCCTTCCTGATTCGGACCTATTAACTTACAATCACCTGATTTGGACTGGTCTTGTTATTGCATAGTCGGTGTTCCTGGAATAGGAAGAGCTTTTCGTGTCTCTTTGAATAGCAGATCCATTATCCATCGTTGATCAATAATGGGTAAGTGTAGAAGAAATGATAATAATAGCTAATACAGATTGCTTTTCCCGATATGAGTGAACCATCTACACGAAATGGTCCGCTTGTGGTGTTCAAGATGCCACGCCTGTTCTCACATAGATTACACATCGCACACACTTAAGCTTAATGCCTGGAGTCTGATCGGTGACTGATACACGTCATTCATCTTTTGAATTCCAAGTATCATCCGTGTTAAGGGTTTATAGTTTAAAAATTATGCGCATCTGACCGTTTTGAACACAAGCTTTCTTATATAGAATAATGCGTTATCTTTCCATCATTAGTCAATCGAGGGGAGTTTACCTGCTTTCGATGCGGAGTCCTCCTCGATCCCGGTTGGACCTGCTACCTCTATAACTTTAGGACAGCATGACCGTGTAATTTTCATTAGCCCCATTATCGACCACGCTCCCCCCAACTTCAGAGTTCTACTAAATTCCCTGGAGAAAGCTTCCTCGATTCTCACAGACAGGGCATTGCGAAGCATTTGCTCGCAATACGGAGTTCCAAAGGATTATGTACTTCTGCCATCAAGTGGTTAATTTGCTCATTGACCGCCTTTTGGATATGTGGCATGCCATCGCTACATGTGCATGTATGGTGCGGTGCCTCCATTTAATCATTTTCTGACGATGACCTTTCAAAATACGGGACTGGCCCCATTTCAGATTCTCCCGAATGGTTATGCCATGTTGACATGTCTATATGTTCTGTTCGTGCATATGCTCAATCGTGCTCCAAAATTTTCTGATCTATGGTATCTTCTGCTATTTAGAAAGAGAGAGGCTAACCCATCTCTTGTTTACCTTGAGGCGCAACATGGCTAAAATTTCATACTCGATCTTCCTAGCAAGGTCCCCTAATTAAAAATTAATTTTTCTTCGTCAAGTGCCTCGAAGGGTTCACTTGTCTATGGACTACAGGGAGTAAGTATCTCTAACTGGGTATAGAATTTCCTTTAGCTACTAAAAAGACTTCTAAATGATCGTCCGTTCTTTTGAAGTCCTCCTGAGAATTAACAAAGATCCAGCATTAGGCCTATTCTCAATGCCTTCAAAGTGATCGATGCTCGAGAGCGCACGATCAAATTTTTGCTCACCAACGAGATTGTTCGCCGATGTGGACTTATACAAATTAGAAGATCTGTTGGGTTTATTAGTGCCCCTTCTTGCTCTAAACCTTGGAATTACTCAGTTTCTACCACCCACGATTCTGACGAAGATGATGATGATGATGAGAAAGATAGTGATTTGCCTGGCGAGTTAGCAGAAACTTCTAAGGAAACCCAAATTCAAACTGAGACTGACAGTTTTCCCCAGATGCCTCCGATCCTAGAGGAGAAGGAAGAGGAGCTGGTTCATTGGGAGGGTAAAGCTCTAGTAATTTTGGAAAAGAAGAAGGAGAAGCCGTCGAGGGACTCCTTACAATCAACGAGGAAATAGCCTGTGATATAGAGATCGATGAAGGCAATGTCGATTTGGATAACAAGGCCTCGGAGTTGAGTCCCGAGCACACTCCATCGCCCCTCCAAATAAACACTTTGAAGAAGTCCCTCCTAAAGACAAAAACTACTCCCAGCCATTTGGCGAGGGATGCCGAATTTGACTTCAGAGGCGCGAGTGACATCTATGTAGATGTGGGGAATCTGATGGGTGATATTACTTCAGAACGGTTCACTTCCAATGCCTACGTAAATCGTTCCCACCAAAATAGATGTCTCAACATTGATTAGTGATTGATTTTTTTTGTGTTATTCTACTGGGTTGTTAAACTGTAGCACTCTTCACTAGGATCACGCAATTCACTGTTATTCACCTTGAAGTTTTTAATCCATCGAAGGTATTTTTTTCTAAATTCGTTTTATTATTTTCCACAGGGATCATGTCTCGGGGCTTTTATGGTGATCTTAACCGAGCGCTCGAGTCTCTGCTTTTGCAAAGACATTCATCTCAATGTTACTCCTTGTATGAAATCGATGAAGAGAGAAGGAGGAGAAAAGATAATGAGGCAGAAAAGTGATAATAGGCTGAGAACGATCAAGACCACGACAGAGGAAGTGGCCAAGAAAAAAGGAAATCCCGATTGAGCAGGGAGATCCATCTAAGAGGTTAAAGAAAGATCAAGAACATCTTCGCGCTTCCACTTCCAGAGCCGTGACCACCTCCACTCACACTACTACTTCCCCTCTCCCAATTTCTAGGTGGGCTCCTTACATTCTCTCTGTCGGTCCTTCTCTTCTACAGGCTGCGTTTCCCCACTTATTCCTAAGGGGTATTACTTTCGACAAGCCCAACCTAAAGTCGGTTCGTGTGGAATCTTACTCACCCCATCTTCATGCGATCTAAATGGCAGAGCACGCCAAGGGGTGGTAGAAACTATGCATGCAACTTTCTACCTTTAACTGAAATAATTACCAGAAGGTCTTCACATTTGAGTCTAAAAACGATGAATTTCAGAAGCAGCTTGCGGACTGCAACTTAGAAATTGAAAGCTTGAAAAAGGAGAGAGACGATGCCTTGAAAAGAGAAAGTAAGAATGCTTCTTTATTTAAGGAACTAAAGCAAGCAACTGATCGAGCCGCTCTTATACTTAGAAACGAGATAAAAAAGTGTCATACAAATGAGGCGGCTCTAAAAGGGAAATTAAAGGCAAGTGAGGTAAAGATCGAGGCGGAAAAGAAAGTTTTCGCGAAACAATCCCAAGAAATTTCCTCTCTACGCGCTCAAATTTTAGCTTTGGAAGCCGAGAAAAATCAATTAGTCATGGAGAAGGTTAGCATGGAGACAAGCTTTTCGGAGCTCCAATATACTTTGCAAGAGAAATGGAAGGCTTGGTTGCCACTATTCTTGTTTCTATGTCAACTTCACGCTTCATCTAGATAGCCTCGGTTATTTGGGCCCATCATTTACTTACATGCTCACGGTGGTTTGGAAAGAAGTTCTGACCCGATTCAATGACATGGGTGATGGGTATTCCAAGGAGGAGCTGGTTCAGGTCTACCTAAATATGGAATCCCACAAGCTCTAGCGGAAGGATAGAGAATCTTAAAGCTGGAGAGGGAGCATGAATCCACGGTTTCCACATCCACCATCGAGGCTGTTGCCGAACACTTTTCTTCAGGACCAAGCGAGTCATCATCGCATTCCCATACTGGCAAGGGGATCACTGCCACTTCTTTGGTGATCATGAAGCCATCGAAGGAAGGCAACGGCAAAGGCTTCGAAGTCATTGCACATGACCAAACCCCCACTGTAACTAACTTCCTTCTCATTCCCGCGCTTTAAGATTTCCAATTCATGCCCGATGAAATTACTGAGATAACCGCCCTTTATTCTGATATAGTAGATCCACTCCCTCTTCCCGCTAGATTACCTTCTCATCACAAAGTTGGGTCCACTATTATTTTACCTATGTCAACCATTGTCTCTGCTTCTATCTCACAGTCTGGTTCGCATTCTAAGAAAATTAAGGCTCCGCATGGTTTGAATGACCCATTTGTTTCTCAAGAGAAGAACTTGGAAGCAACTGGTGCTCAAGAGCAGGAAGACCAAGGCAACTCTCTAGAGAAAGCAGAAATAGAGAAGCCATTGACTGAGGAACTGATGATTGCGGTGAAAAAGAAAAAGGTTGAAGCATAGAGGAAGTCATCTAAGAGCTCTCATTTGTTTAAGTATTGTGTGTGCCACCAGTTCACGGGGCTGTTTACTTCAAAAAATGGATTTCTAGTTGGTTGATCCGAGTGGTTCCTTGGATGTTCTCCATTAAATCTATTTTGCAGTTCCTATCTTTAGGAACTTGCATTTCGGGAGATTGCACTCCGTTGGATTCATGTGACTTTACTTCAGTTAGTGGGAGTGCATTCCCGTTAGTTATGCAATCAATGAGCTTTTTGGCATTTTCGGGGCAATTCTGATACTTAAGAATGTGCGCGGCTTATGAAATGCATGGCTTATGAAATGCATGGCTTTTAAAATCGATATAACCGTTGATTTGAAATAGCTTAGAATTTCTCGATGCTGCCAATCTCCGGGTAACATGAGGAGTTCATGCTTCGAGAGCGTGTTTTCATGGCTCAAGAAATGAGCGCAACTTATGGGGATGTGTGGCTTAGAGAGTTGTGCTTGCTTGGATGTGATTCCATAATCCAAGAAGCAATGCGTAGCTTACGAGATGTGTGGCTTTGATTTGGTCCTTCCCAGTGTTACCAGAGCAACATTGGTTCTTGGAAGGAGGGGATCAGCTTCCGTCGATCCAATGGTTTAAGTCAATTTGCTTCCATTGACTCGATGGGTAGGTGAGGCATACTTGAGTGTGGTTTTGTCCCAAGCAGCAATTGGATGGTTTTGAGCCAATTTGGCCCCGTCGACCCAGCAAGTTACTTTTATGAACACGGTTTTATTGGTTCAGAAAGCAAAGCAATTTTATTAAGAAAGATTGGGCAGGTTCTTCCTATTTACAATGCCCCTGGTATTCCCGGATGGCTTATTTGCTAAAAATAAGAAGTACATAAGATAATTTCAGTTAAAGTAATAGTGCAACAATTTGACGTTCCATATTTTGGGAATTTGGGTTCATTTAATAGTTGTCAATTTGAATGTTCCATCCCCTAGCCTTTGACCGATCACATATAGCCTTTCCCAATTTGGTCCAAAACATTCGCGGTATGGGATATACCCATTTGAGGATGAGATTTCCCACTTCGAAGGTTCGGTTGTGCACTTTGGAGTATTACCATCCCTTTTTTGGTGAGCGATGGTCCTTAACTCGGCTTCTTCCCTCTTCTCATCGATCATATCGAGTGACTCGAGTAGGAGCTATGCATTTTGCCTCTGATTGAAATTCTACCTTCGATGAGAGGGGACTTCTAGTTTGATGGGGATAATCTCTTCTGAACCATATGCCAAGGCAAACGGAGCAGGCCTGGTTGCTGATTTGTGTGTTGTTCTGTAAGCCCATAGTGCGAGTCGAAGTTCATCAACCCAATTCCCTTTAGCTTTAGTTTGCCTTTTTTCCACTTCTCGATTCGAAAGATTTTGCAAAAGCCTTTGAACTCAGGGTTTTCGAATTGAGTCCCGATATCAGTGATGATTTTTTATGGCACACCAAACCTACAAATAATCATTTTAGTACAAATTTAATGACTTTCTTTGTTGTAATAATGGCCAGCGGTTCCGCTTCGGTCCACTTAGTGATATAGTCAATAGCAATGATAGCGCATTTGGCTCCTCCTTTCGCCATCGTTAATACACCAATCAGATCGATTCCCCATATTGCGAACGGCCATGGACTGACTATCTGCGTTAGTGCCATCGTAGGGGTTCTTTTGATTTTGCTTAATCTTTGGCATTGATTGGATCATATTTTCTAATCTGTTGCATCATGATTCTCTTTGGACAAAAATATCTGTAACAGGGGAATTTTCATAGCCCAAGTTTGCCCCTCGGTGTTATCTCCACGATGGCCTTCATAAACTTCTCTCGGGATTCTTTGAGCTTCATCATCGGGCACACATCTAAGCAAGGGGTTAGAGAACCCCCTTTGATAGAGTATCCCATCTTGTATTCTGAATCGTGGTGCCTTTTGGAGAAGCTTTTTTCAAAGGTTCCTATCTACGGGAAGAGTTCCTATAAGCAAGTAGTCTTTGACTGGTGTCATCCACGTGTCTGGTTCTTCGGTGGTCTCAAAAATCCAGTCGACATCCATTTCGCTTATGCTTGGAGTGGTCAGGGTTTCAACTGGGACTAGTCCCAACGATTAAGCTTCTTCGAAACTGGCCAGTTTAGATAAGTAGTCACTCTTCGTGTTCTGCTCCCTCGAGATGCGAGTTATGGTGTAATGTTCGATGTTTTTCAGCAATTCTTGTACTTTAGATAGATATGGGCAAGGTTCTCTCCTTGAGCCTAGTATTCACCTTTCACTTGACAGACGACTAACTGAGAGTCGCTATAGATGTGTATGGATTTTATCTTCAGCTTATTTACAATTTTTATCCCAACTATCAACGCCTCATATTCTGCTTCGTTATTTATTGCTGGGATTTCTAATCCCAAGGCATAGCAAATGGCTCGTCCTTCGGGAGTCTCGAGCATTACCCTTTCCCCTGAGTATAAATTATCAAATGCACCATCGACGAAGAGATTCCATCGTGTTTCCACTTGCATAGTAATTTCTTCTTCATCCCGTATGGTAATTCAGCGATGAGATTTGCCAACGCTTGCCCGTTGATCGCCTTTCGAGGATGGTAAGTAATTTCTTATTGACTTAATTTGATATTCCATTTGATGAGCCACCTGGAAGTCTTGGGGCGGTACAATACTAGCTTTAAGGGTTCATCGGTCAATATTTTGATTGGCTGTGCCTGGAAATACGATCATAACTTCCTAGATGCGATCAAGAGACAATACGCTAGATTTTCCAATTTTGGATAATTTTTCTCAGCTCCAGTTAACCATTTACTAACGTAGTATAGGAATCATTGGATCCTTGCTTCTTCACGTACAAGTGTGGAACTTAAAAGATAGGTGAGACTGCTAAGTAGATGAACAAGTTTTCTCCGTTTACTGGCTCGGATAAGATTGGCGGGGTTTCCATATGTCATAGTAACTCTTAGAATGTTGTTTGACATGCCTTACTCCACTCGAAGTTCTTTTTTCCTTTCTTTAGTGCATCAAAGAACGGTATACACTTGTCCGTCGCTTTTGAGATGAACCTCGCGCTGCCACCTTTCCATTCAAACTTTGTAGCTCCTTCTTGTTCTTTGATGCATCGACTTCTCATATGGCAGTAATTTTCTTTGGATTTACTTCTATGCCTCTAGCGCTCACTATGAATCCTAAGAACTTTCCAAAGGCTACCCCGAAGTGACATTTAAGTGGATTAAGCTTCATTACATATTTTCAGAGTATTTCAAATATTTTAGCGAGATTATCCAAGTGATTGGTGGCTATTCGCGATTTAACCAACATGTCATGCACATAAACTTCTATGATTTTCCTAATCTAACACTTGAACATGATGTTTACTAATTGTTGATAAGTTTCCCCTGAATTCTTTAAGCTGAACAACATCACTTTGTAATAGTATAACCCCATATCGCTAACGTAACTTGTGTTCTCCTGATCAGTTTCGTGCATCATGATCTGGTTGTATCCCGAGTATGCATCCATAAATAATAATAATTCATGCTTAGCTGTCTCGTCCATGAGCTGATCGATTCTGGGCAAAGGAAAGCTATCTTTCGTGCAGGATTAGTTAAGATTCGAGTTGTCAATATAGTGTGACGCCCCACCTCTATACCCACGCTAGCCAAGAACACTACAATGTAGTGCTGTCAACTAGCACGGAGAATAAGGTTGTTGAGGAGCGGCCATCAATAGTTAGGCCTTACACTAGAATTGGTTATCTCGATAGGAGTGGTATATATATATATATTTATAAATATTCTTTCATTTTTCATCTCTGATTTATTTTCTCCCATCGACATACCCCAATTCCAGTATAAAACGAACTAGGATGGCTCGTAATAGTTTAGAACAGTAAATATAAAATATTACACAGATAATATAATGCGGAACACAAATAAAACAGAAAGTCTCATATATACAATAACTGATGTCAGTTACAATACATTTGACACAGTACATATGATACAACTACAACAGTCGACTCAGGAAGTTACATATACAAGTACATTAACGTATATAATATACATGAATACATATCTTCCTATACAATTATACAGACTACTACAAATGACGACGACTACTCCAAAAGATATGAAAGAACTTCATAGCTCTAGCAGCAACCCAAAGCAGAATATCTACAACCTGAAATACTCGGTCTGACCCGAGTATTAAATTCAAAAGAAAATAATACTCGGGTCAGTCTAATTCAAACTTAGTTATTAGTGCACAGAAGCAATAATAATTAAATAATGAATAGACGACAGTAATTAAACCAAATCAGAATGCAATTCAGAATATTGAATTGAAATAAACAAAACAATTCAAACCATTGAAATATCAATTAAAATATTAGGTCGAGTAGGGCTGCAGTACACGCACGCGTGCACTGCCTCGCCACTACAGCATATGAAATATGCAAAAGATCAATAAATCAAAGCAAGATTGAATATCATAAAAGCCATACCGTGTGGCTGCAGTTCACGCTTGCGTGCACTGCCTTGCCACTACAGTGACGATGTACCCAAAAACTCAATTCCGTGTGGCGGCAGTTCACGCTTGCGTGCACTGCCTTGCCACAACAGTAATGATGTACACAAATGGACACAAGATCAAACCCGAAATACCAGATTCAACACAGGTGAAATTCCAAAATCAGTATGAAACTCAGGTGCAATAAAAATTGAATAGTGACATGCACAAACATAAGAACATGTCAGAGAAACACGTCGTAACTACAAAGCTAAGTCACTTACGAAATGCAGAGGTCAAGTCAGTGACTCAACACAACTGCAAAGTAACTCAACTCGAATACAAAGCACAAAAGCTCGCATGAAGGTTACACTGCAACAGATACGACAGGTATACCATAGTGATATTGGACAGTATCATCTAAATGCATGAGCATGCTACAGGTCTTGTAACATGGATGGACAATCACCTATATGCAACAATGAAATGAAACTGCAACTGAATAGATAGTACACAACACATAACTCGAACAATGGTCAACCATACATAAAACAGTAATGAGTTAGGTATAACAATAGGAAGACAGTGCATAAACATGTATATACACATGTATGCCAGCAAAAACTCCAACCAAATGAACTAAATGTAACTGCGACAGCCGGAATGGCGACATACAGTATGCAGGTGTGATATTGGATAGTGCAAGTAATGACACAGACTTGGGTGGCACGGTGAGGCAAATAAAATCAAATGCCATCAGGTCGGCAAACTGCAACGCAAATTCAAGGCTAATGCTGACCAACTTAATCATACAATGAAATAGCCATGCTTGAACCTAATGCAGTGGACAATATGATGAACAAGTATGCAGCTGTGAGACTAAAAGTGCAAACACCAGACTCGAGTACAAAGAAAACTCAAGTGCAGTGAATTAAATGACACAAACACTGCAACAACACAGTGACAACAAGCAACAGTACAACATCAGGTCGAGCAAAATGGAAATAGAGTAAAGCATCACAATTCAAAACAGCAGGTCAGAGACTAATGTATGAAGCCTCGAATCAAAATAAGGTCGTAGGAAGTTTCAAATCAAATCAGTGCAACCACATGATGACCAGGCCAGACTACATGATGAACACTATGCAAGTGAAGATGGCGAAAACCACAAGACTTAACCCAATGCAACAGTGATCAAAGGAAGTATAACTGCAAATATTAAAGTACCTAAAGCATGGGTTAAAATCAAACAAGTCCAGATGCATACACGCATCGTGTAGCAGTGCACAAACTAATGAACATGCTGCAGCCGAGATACATGCTACAGAGATCCGAAAACCAAGTTACAACCTAAATCAATGACTAGATTCAACCAGAAACAGAAGCATGTGCATGGAAGCAATGCGGCAAGAACTCGAGATTACATATGTAATATGGGCCATACAATGACCAGAAAATAAAATACACATTCAAGAATCAAGCTGCTACAGGGATGAACAAAAGTGCCGAAGATTCAGTAATATCAAAAATCAAGTTGAAACCATGTTCAACAGAAATCGAAGTCATAGAATAACGTATACAAATTAGGGCAGAAAACTAGATTCAAAGTAATACCGAAGTCAAGGAGAAATCAACAATGAAACAACAATAATCAAACGGCCGAGCACAGAAGAAATTCACCAAACAACATCGAATTGCCGATACACTATATTAAGAATGAATCAGATGTGAGTAAATTTGATTACTCACCTTGTCGACGAATTTAAGCATCACAGAGACGAGCAAAGCCAGACCAACCGAGGGAAGACGAGCGAGCAACCAGAAGAAGCCGCCATTTTTATTCTTTCGTTTGTTTTAGGTTTAGGGTTTTTGGGTTTGAAGAATGAAGGAACGGGTTCAAGAACGAAGAGAGGGGGACGGGTCGAACGACATTCAAAAGTAAATGGCCGGTATTCACAAATTTCAAAGCTCACAACACTTAACCAATTTTATTTTATTTTTAAGAATTTCAACCCAGTATAAAAACTCCATCATCAATTTTCTAGCGACAATAATTATTTAATGATGATAATAAATTTTCACAAAAGCTCGGGTTGTTACAGACTCCCCTCCTTAAAGAAATTGCGTCCTCGCAATCATAAGGAACAAACGGACAAAAGGTAACAACCATAAGAGCATATCATCACAAGATGAAGAAATATGAAATAGGAAGTTCACCACAAAGAGCATGAAAGAGTAAGCCCGAACGTGTTTGCTCGATGAATTCTTAGGATTCCTAAGTGATATCCTTAGGATTTGAGGACCATTGAACTTCCACAAGAAAAACATCGTTATTTCGAAGGTGCTACACCCCCAAAGCAATGATGTGAATAGAAGGTTGCTCAAGAATAAGGATCGGAAACCCCTAAGGCATCTCCATAATTGGAAGACGTAGGAAACGTCATGAATAACAGAAAATTGAGCCGGTACCCCGGCGTAGTACTATATAAACACCAAAGAAATCTTTTAATTTCACAAAAGAAATTCACAAATTCTCAACAAAATTTAATTATCAAATAGATAATCAGAATACAGAAATCACAAAACAACAATATCTAATCACCGATTTGATAATTAGAAAACAGCAAAATCAGCAAATCTAATTATCAACAAAGATAATTAGAAAACACAAATATCCAACTATCAAAAACGATAATCAGGAATTACCACAACGGTAATCAAGTTTCAAATCAGCAAATATTCAATTATCAAAACGATAATCAAATCTTAAATCACAAATATTTAATTATCACAAACGATAATTAAATCTCAAATATCTAATTATCACAAACAATAATTAAATCACAAATATCTAATTATCACAACGATAATCAAACCACAATTATCTAATTATCACAAACGATAATTAGAAACAATAAATATCTGATTATCAAAAATGACAAATCAGAAATCACCAACATCCGATTATCAAAAACGATAATCAGAAATCACAAATTTTTCAATTAACGAGTCCGGAATTAACCGAAATAACAAACGCACATGACCCATAACCACGAGTTTTACTAAATCGTTTAATTCACTTCATCGTCTTCTTGAAAGTGCATAATTGTGTATTTAAAAAAAATAACATTTCACATTCTCAAACGGACAAGTCCGGAATTAAGCGAATCAGTAAAAGAAAGAGGTCATAGTCCTCGATTTTTCTGAAACGTTTAAATCGCTTCCTCATTCTTTTGAAAGCGTAAACTGTAAAAATTTTGAAATCAATTTTAACTTTTATTTTGAAACAATTTTGAAGAATAACAAATTTTTAAAACATGTGATATAAAATAGCAACGTCAGTAGCAACTTCGACATACGTCAAAATTTCATCGAAATAATTGGCATCAAAATATAATACCAATGAATTTTCATTCATCAAAAATATCGCAGGAATCTTTTCAAAGATAGAAAGGGATATCATACCCTAAACTTGTATTCATAACAAGTCGATAACACACGAATTCACCAATGCACAAAAATTGATAAAACTTATCAATAGAAATCACGAAAATTGGTGAAGCACAAATTCTAGAAATCATCACAAGAAATCCAGAAAACACAAATTCTAGAAATCTACACAAGAAATCCAGATATCACAAAATGAGAGCATGAAAACTCAAATGGGAGTATGGAAACTCGAATGGGAGTATGAAAACTCGAATGGGAGTATGGAAACTCGAATGGGAGTATGGAAACTCGAATGGGAGTATAAAAACTCACCTACACATGAGCATGAAAGTTCACCAACACGTGTAACGCAAAGCGAGAGCGGAAGCATGAAAACTCACCTACACGTGAGCATGAAGACTCACCTACACATGTAACGCAAAGCGAGAACGGGAGCATGAAAACTCACCTACACGTGAGCATGAAAACTCACCAACACGTGTAACACAAAGCGAGAACGGGAGCATGAAAACTCACCTACACGCGAGCATGAAAACTCATCAGCACGTGTAACGCAAAGCGAGAACGGGAGCATGAAAACTCACCTACACGCGAGCATGAAAGTTCACCAACACGTGTAACGCAAAGCGAGAACGGGAGCATGAAAACTCACCTACACGCGAGCATGAAAGTTCACCAACACGTGTAACGCAAAGCGAGAACGGGAGCATGAAAAACTCACCTACACGCGAGCATGAAAACTCATCAGCACGTGTAACGCAAAGCGAGAACGGGAGCATGAAAACTCACCTACACGTGAGCATGAAGACTCACCTACACATGTAACGCAAAGCAAGAACGGGAGCATGAAAACTCACCTACACGTGAGCATGAAAACTCACCAACACGTGTAACACAAATAGAGACGCTATCTCATGGTGGCTAACCGAAAAGCAAAAAGGTATGTGTGAATGGAATCACACAAGTGGTGTCTAGCCTATCCAGAAAGCAAAAAGATATGTGTGAATGGAGTCACACAAATGGTGTCTAGGCTAACCAAAAAGCATAAAGGTATGTGTGAATGGAATCGCACAAGTGGTATCTAGCCTAACCAGAAAGCAAAAAGATATGTGTGAATGGAATCACACAAGTGGTGTCTAGGCTAACCAAAAAGCAAACATAGAGACATCGCACTATTGCTAGTCTAAATTATAAAACGATCGCCATGATCAACGAGAAGTGTCAATTACACTAAGCTAGTAAATATAAAAGTTTAGCTTCATGTCCCATAACCACTTGCTTAACTTAAATATTTACGAACAAACTTTAAATCTTCACTAGAAAATTGTCACAAGAGATTCAATCGAATAAGTCCAAGAATTAGCCTGCGAAGTAAACGCAAGCGTTATATACCACTCGTTTTACTAAGTCGTTTAATTAGATTTCTCATACGAGTGAGGTAAAGGTTAGTATATACTAATAGATTGGAAAACGGTTTAGGAAAAGAGTTTGATATTGAAAATAGAGTTGGAAACATTTTGATAAAAGAGTTTTGATATTTACTACTAGTATTGAAACCTTTATATTTTTAAAGTGACAAATCACAAAAATGATTGTAGAAACAACCAATCACAAGAATTCACATATGAAGACGTGAATAGAATCCAAAGAAATCGATACCGAATTCATCGAAAGGTATGTTCACAAAAATCCCAAAGAAATGGTCATTAAAGTTGCTAATAAATGATAGCAACAAATCGGGAAATAATCAAAAATCGATTAAATTTGGAAACCACATCAATTCACTAAAATTCACATTCGAAGACGTGAATAAAATCCAAAGAATTCGATTCCAAATCCATCAAAGTAGGAATACCCAAAAATAGAAGTTATCAAAGTCGACAAAGATGACAACAACTAATCGGAAAGGAAGAATCGATTAACAAATGGAATAACGAAGCAAAACGAGCATAAATGCATAAATGACTTCAACAAAAATGAAAATCAAGTCAATGCCGAAGTCAACAAGTAATGGCCAAGTTCAAACAAAAGCAACGTCGGCTAAATCAATTCAAAGCCGAAAACACAAGAAAAAATTCCTCATCATCAAAAATCCAACTTGAGTTCGTAAAGAAAACGGAGGTCGAAGCCAAAATACTTTCACGAAATCAAAATCAAATGCACATGAATAAGCTTTAGGAATTCATACTAACAATCAAAGATAATCATATGCAAAGATGAGAGATAAAATATCGACAAATATTTGTAACATATGTTCCATCCAAGTTATGTTTTATATTTGTTCTAAACCCCAGGCTCTGATACCAAGCTATGACGCCCCACCTCTATACCCACGCTAGCCAAGAACACTACGATGTAGTGCTGTCAACTAGCACGGAGAATAAGGCTGTTGAGGAGCGGCCATCAATAGTTAGGACTTACACTAGAATTGGTTATCTCGATAGGAGTGGTATATATATAAATATTCTTTCATTTTTCATCTCTGATTTATTTTCTCCCATCGACATACCCCAATTCTAGTATAAAACGAACTAGGATGGCTCGTAATAGTTTAGAACAGTAAATATAAAATATTACACAGATAATATAATGCGGAACACAAATAAAATAGAAAGTCTCATGTATACAATAACTGATGTCAGTTACAATACATTTGATATGGTACATATGATATAACTACCACAGTCGACTCAGGAAGTTACATATACAAGTATATTAATGTATATAATATACATGAATACATATCTTCCTATACAACTATACAGACTACTACAAATGACGACGACTACTCCAAAAGATATGAAAGAACTTCATAGCTCTAGCAGCAACCCCAAGCAGAATATCTACAACCTGAAATACTCGGTCTGACCCGAGTATTAAATTCAAAAGAAAATAATACTCGGGTCAGTCTAATTCAAACTCAGTTATTAGTGCACAGAAGTAATAATAATTAAATAATGAATAGACGACAGTAATTAAACCAAATCAGAATGCAATTCAGAATATTGAATTGAAATAAACAAAACAATTCAAACCATTGAAATATCAATTAAAATATTAAGTCGAGTAGGGCTGCAGTACACGCACGCGTGCACTGCCTCGCCACTACAGCATATGAAATATGCAAAAGATCAATAAATCAAAGCAAGATTGAATATCATAAAAGCCATACCATGTGGCTGCAGTTCACGCTTGCGTGCACTGCCTTGCCACTACAGTGACGATGTACCCAAAAACTCAATTCTGTGTGGCTGCAGTTCACACTTGCGTACACTGCCTTGCCACAACAGTAATGATGTACAAAAACGGACACAAGGTCAAACCCGAAATACCGGATTCAACACAGGTGAAATTCCAAAATCAATATAAAACTCAGGTGCAATAAAAATTAAATAGTGACATGCACAAACATAAGAACATGTCAGAGAAACACGTCGTAACTACAAAGCTAAGTCTCTTACGAAATGCAGAGGTCAAGTCAGTGACTCAACACAACTGCAAAGTAACTCAACTCGAATACAAAGCACAAAAGCTCGCATGAAGGTTACACTGCAACAGATACGACAGGTATACCATAGTGATACTGGACAGTATCATCTAAATGCATGAACAAAGCATGCTACAGGTCTTGTAACATGGATGGACAATCACCTATATGCAACAATGAAATGAAACTGCAACTGAATAGATAGTACACAACAGATAACTCGAACAATGGTCAACCATACATAAAACAGTAATGAGTTAGGTATAGCAACCGGAAGACAGTGCATAAACATGTATATACACATGTAAGCTAGCAAAAACTCCAACCAAATGAACTAAATGTAACTGCGACAGCCGGAATGGCGACATACAGTATGCAGGTGTGATATTGGATAGTGCAATTAATGACACAGACTTGGGTGGCACGGTGAGGCAAATAAAATCAAATGCCATCAGGTCGGCAAACTGCAATGCAAATTCAAGGCTAATGCAGACCAACTTAATTATACAATGAAATAGCCATGCTCGAACCCAATGCAGTGGACAATATGATGAACAAGTATGCAGCTGTGAGACTAAAAGTGCAAACACCAGACTCGAGTACAAAGAAAACTCAAGTGCAGTGAATTAAATGACACAAACACTGCAACAACACAGTGACAACAAGCTTCAGTGCAGCATCAGGTCGAGCAAAATGGAAATACAGTAAAGCATCACAATTCAAAACAGCAGGTCAGAGACTAATGTATGAAGCCTCGAACCAAAATAAGGTCGTAGGAAGTTTCAAATCAAATTAGTGCAACCACATGATGACCAGGCCAGACTACATGATGAACACTATGCAAGTGAAGATGGCGAAAACCACAAGACTTAACCCAATGCAACAGTGATCAAAGGAAGTATAACTGCAAATATTAAAGTACCTAAAGCATGGGTTAAAATCAAACAAATCCAGATGCATATACGCATCGTGTAGCAGTGCACAAACTAATGAACATGCTGCAGCCGAGATACATGCTACAGAGATCCGAAAACCAAGTTAAAACCTAAATCAATGACTAGATTCAACCAGAAACAGAAGCATGTGCATGGAAGCAATGTGACAAGAACTCGAGATTACATATGTAATATAGGCCATACAATGACCAAAAAATAAAATACACATTCAAGAATCAAGCTGCTACAGGGATGAACAAAAGTGTCGAAGATTCAGTAATATCAAAAATCAAGTTGAAACCATGTTCAACAGAAATCGAAGTCATATAATAACGTATACAAATTAGGGCAGAAAACTAGATTCAAAGTAATACCGAAGTCAAGGAGAAATCAACAATGAAACAACAATAATCAAACGGCCGAGCACAGAAGAAATTCACCAAACAACATCGAATCAACATCGAATTGCCGAAACACTATATTAAGAATGAATCAGATGTGAGTAAATTTGATTACTCACCTTGTCGACGAATTTAAGCATCACAGAGACGAGAGAAGCCAGACCAACCGAGGGAAGACGAGCGAGCAACCAGAAGAAGCCGCCATTTTTATTCTCTCGTTTGTTTTAGGTTTAGGGTTTTTGGGTTTGAAGAATGAAGGAATGGGTTAAAGAATGAAGAGAGGGGGACGGGTCGAACGGCATTCAAAAGTAAATGGCCGGTATTCACAAATTTCAAAGCTCACGGCACTTAACCAATTTTATTTTATTTTATTTTAAGAATTTCAACCCGGTATAAAAACTCCATCATCAATTTGCTAGCGACAATAATTATTTAATGACGATAATAAATTTTCACAAAAGCTCGGGTTGTTACATATAGCTTCACCATTTTCCATTAGACTTCTTGACAAAGACCGGGTTTGACACACACTCGGGTAGGTTGCATCACGGATGAAGTCATTTGCCATCAGCTTGTCCACTTATTCTCTTAGTGCTTGGACTATTCGGGCCCTAAGCTATGTCTCTTCTGCTTCACTAGGAGATACTTGGGATCGTTATTAAGTGTGTGACATGCAATCTCTAACAATACCCCACACATATCAGAATGCATCCAAGTGATTACATCTAAGTTGGCGTAGAGAAATTTATTGAGTTCAAGTTGCATCTTGTTTCCAAGTTGTGATCCATCTTTCAGGACCTATGTTGGGTCATCCATATCAATTGGGACAAACACCGTCAGTTCAACTGGCGCTGCCCATTCCCCCTCTGAACTCTTCTTTGTAGGGGCCAAAGCCTTATCGAATCAGTTATGGTCCAGAAGTCAGGGGTGGCTCTGTAGCTGCCATTTGACAGGTCCACAAATATGGAGAGTTGTCTCCACATCCTTCCCATTTTGCCTTCTTTTAGATTTATGTAGCTCCACAATATAGCATTCTCTAGTGGCACTTTGATCTCCTTTGATTGTTCCAACTCCATTCTCTGTCGAAAATTTCATGGTTAAGCACCACTAGGCTAAAACAATCTTGAAATCTACTAGGGCAGGCCATCCTAGGAAAGCATTATAGGCAGAAGCTTTGTCTACAATCACGAAGGTTTGGATGAGGTGCCTCTTTGGTCGCCTTCTCCAAGCTCTACGAGTAAGTCAATCATTCCAACGGGATCTTTGGGCCCGCTGGTGAACCCCTGAATCTTGGTTCGATAAGCGGATTCATCTTTCATATTGATTTTCATCTGATCAAAGGTGTGTTTGAAGGGGATATTCACAAAGCTGCCACTGTCTATTAATACTTAACAGACCATGGCGAGTCTGATTCCTACTATCACAACCATGAAGTCAAGAGTTGGAGCCTCTATCCCTTCAATGTCTCGACTTTGGAACAGTATGTCATCACTTAAGGTCCTCTATTTCTTAGTGGAGGTTCCATCTTCGATTACAAAGCACGTGTCTCTTGGATCATGCTTCAACGAACTTGCATACCGTTCCATTTCTTCTAACTCCTTTGAATGGGATGAGGTCCTCCAGATATTGTTCCAATAATTAATCTCTGGTCAGTCATCCTGGATCCCTCTTCACTGGTTCCTACTTGGTTTCCACGATCCAGGGGAGCTTGAGGTGCTGTAGGCTGATCAGGATTTTGCAGCTTCCTCACATACTGCTGAAGCTTATTTTCCTAGATCAATTCTTCAATCAGGTTCTTCAAGTGTCGGCACTCTTTTGTGTTATGGCCATGTGTTTCATGGAAAGGATAATACTTCCCGGAGCACTTTTTCTGTTGAGTCGCCTCTTTCTTAGGAGGCTTCTTTTACTTCTCCTTCCCCTGTGTTGCGAGATAGATATTTTCTAGAGTATCGTCAAGCAGGGTGTAATCTTTGAGCCTGAAGCCTAAGCCGCTTATTGTTACCATTTCATTTGTTGGAATTCTAATTTTTCCATTTCTGATTTCCAACTTTTCCCACATTTCCTTCAGCGGTTCTGGATGTATTGATGTCCTAGTTCATCGCCATACCACTTTTCCCGATGCTCATCGGCTGCAAGCTAGAAGATTTACTTTCTAATTCTTGTGCCTCTTCTAATCTCAAGTATTGACTTGCCTTTTGGTTGAAGTCATTCCTAGTGGTAGGTTGTTTCATTTTGATCCACTTTCTAAATTCATTTTCGTGGTGGACGGAGCGGACCAATGCCATAAAAACCATATCCTCATTTGGATTGCTTACTTCATTCACCACGGTGTTGAACCGATTTATAAAAGACTTTAGAGATTCATTTCGTCCTTTGAATAGACCATACAAGGACATCACATCTTTAGGCTACACCATGTGAAGTCTGAATTGATCAAGGAACCTCGTTGCTAGTTGATCGAAAGTGGAGATGGATCTTGCAGAAATCCTAGAAACCCACATGGAAGCAATTACCTCTAGAAAAATCGAGAAACATCTGCATCGAATGGCATCTGAAGCATTCACTCCATCCGTGTACCAACTGTACTTATATAAGTAGGGTTTTGGGTCTCTCGTTCTATCAAAAGATGGAATGGTTGGCATAGTGAACTATTCTGGGTATCGTTCATTCAAAATCTCATCAGTGAAAGGAGTCCGACTTGAAGCGGATCCCCATTCACCATCCCTTCTATCCTTATTCTCATCCATCAGTCGCATAACAATATCTGTGATATATGCCTTAGATGTATAGTGATCCGTAGGCCAGCTACCAGTAATTACACTGAGTGTTTGGCTTTGCAAACGATATCGCTGAGTGGGCTGAAGCCTAGGCTCTCTTGTCTTCGGGAGAGCCACTCCCTTAGGGTTCCATTAGCTTGCGGTTTGTCGGGTAGGGGCAGTTTGGATCTCCCTGCCATTAACGAGTGCATTAGCATTTCCTTCCAACTTTTCATCGTCAAGTTGCTCACCGTCTTTCGAATCAGAAAGATCCATTGCTACATCTACCCATGGGGTTTTTGCCTCTAGATTCAAATTCATAGCAGGTTGCTTCGCGGTTGATGGAGCGTTGGTGTCTCCCTCCATAGCGAATCCTACGGCTTCACCTACTACTAATTTTTGCTACTGCTTTTCATTTCTTCTATTTAGGCCCAAGATGGAGGAATTTTCTTGTTCTACAATAGTCGTAGGTTATGTTATGGTTCTTGGAGCAGGATGTGATTGTAAGGTCAAGAGGGCATTAACTTTATCCATAAGAGCTCTCCGACTACTTTCCATCTTCTGATTAATCTCGTCGACCATCTTATTCAATTCATCTCTAGTAACAACTTTGAACTTATTATAGTATCATGGCACCTGATCTCTTACATTGGTGCCATTGACTTCGATTTGCTGATGATTTATCTCTTCTCTAGCAATTACTGCCCTTATGGATCTTCTAGAAGTAGTTCTCTTTCTTCCTAGAGCCATTGATTCTTAGGAGCAAATCATTCTAGCAGAGATTAAGGATCTAACTTTCGAATCTATCTGATCCAAAGTAGATAGTAGATCTAAGCCTGGGTTGGGTTCTCAGTGAAAGCACCAAAATGTTTACCCAAAAAATGGATCAACACCCTGGATTGAGTGTGAAAGCACCAGCCCTGTCTATAAAGGCTAATAAGATTGAAAAAGCAATGGTAAATCGCAGAAAAAATAAATGAACAAGAGATTTTTATAGTGGTTCGACTGTTAACGAAGCCTACAGCCACTTTATAACTTTTATTATTGAATTGACTATTGATCACAAGTACAAACTGATTACAACTCTAACAGTTGGATAAAGAGAGATCAGACCACCATTGATGGAGACAAAAGGAAGGATCTCAATTGTCTCATGGCAGCCATTGTAAGGTAGAAGAGAGTTGAAGAATCTTCGTAATAGATTTGCTTTAGTGATCAGAATAAGCAGCCTCCTTTCTATTGAAGGTAGGATGGTATTTATAAGATTTTGAGAGCATTTGGATCGAAACATGTATACCAGAGGCCTATAGTCATCGGTAGGAGGAAGCATATAAAGTTTAGGAGCTATATGAGCTAACTATTTCGATCGGTACCGATCCAATTGGATCGGATCGGTACTGATCCAAATAATTGAATGATTTTTGTGCATCTTGCATCCTACGGTCTTCCTTATCTACTTGCGAAGCTACTCTTGTAATTTCATGACTTATTAAGTTGCTTTGATGATCTTCCACCAGTAGGTTAGACAGAACTATAACTCGAATTGGATAAGTCTTTATTTCTTCAACTCGGATGCAAAGAATGTTATCAAACATGATCGATAGGCTAAGTTGAGATGTAGGAACATAACACATGGATTGGAACATCCACAAGCAAATAATTTGGATCGGTACCAATCCAATTAGATCGGATCGGTGCCGATCCAAATACTTGGCATATTTTGACTTCAAACTCCTTTGGTTCATTCGTCACATGCTTTTGGGTTTTCCGATCAAGTTTTGAGTCATTCTGGCATAGCTTGAATGTTCTAACACCTTCTGACTTTTGGTGGGTTAAAAACCGTGTTAATAATAATATAATATCAATGATCTTTACAAAAGAGAAATTGTTATATACATACATCAATTAAAGTGCAACAACAAATCATAGCCATCCGCATGGACAGTTATAACAACATGTTCTCACAAATGCTGATGATTTCAACAACAAGATAGTGGAAAATAAGCACATACATGAATATGACTTGAAGACCTCCAACTTGTCTCCTGAGCTTCAATCCATCCAAACTAATCTGTGAAAATGCTCCATTTGACCCAAGAATTATAATAAAATAACACCTGAGTTAGTCTGGAAAACCAGCGTGAGAAAACACATCTAGTTGGATTTTTAAAGTTGTCAAACTCTTTTTAAAATAAAGGTATCTCGTAAGACCACGACATACATGAATACGGACAGATTTTTACCTTACAACAACCAAACCATTTTTTTATAAAAAATCCTCTAAAATTATAATAGTGTCACGAATACAAATACTTATTAATCATAACCGAAATTGTTACATTATTAAATTCCAGCATACTAGGTTCCACAATGAAAACTGTAAAGGTAGGTATTGGAGATTGGTTTCCATACCGTGATAGGGTAAGGAACTACATTCTGATGGTGCATTTATAGATAAAATGCACTGGGGTTTGACAAGAACATCTTTTACCCCTACCACATAGGACTGGCTTACCACTTAACATATACCCCTTCCGTTAATGGGCACCGAAGCGTACATGAGTATATAGTAATCGATTTAGATGTGAAATAACCATACCTTGATAGGAACGACCCACTTGGCCCAATAGCATGCCCGATTTTTGTCATTTCCCGGTTGATGAAGCTGAAGGCTACGTTCTACCTTTATATAGCACTTTCCACTTGGAATGCTAACACTACCCTCCAGGCAATAATACAATGCTAGCATTCCTCTTCATTGTGGGACTGAACGAAACCAAAGGCATCACTTGTACTACGCCTATTTTGGAATCATCCTTGGGATTAGTAGCAAGAATCCCTTACATTTCAAAAGCTCCATTTCAAATATCTTCAAGATACACCAATTCGAAACACTTATGCCGGTTCAAAGTGGTTTTTGGATAACCTATCCGATCCCGGTCTCTTTAAAATAAAATTTGATAATTTTCAGTAAAGTCAACCCTAGGTCTTCAGGAAATAAATAGTCAAAGATAAGAACGGAGATCACCTCCCAACCATTAGTGGACGGATTTCCTTATTGTTTGTCTTAGGTGAACGAAATGAGATTTATATGCATAGTATAGCATCATCGGAGATGACTGTGCCATATAACTCACGCGTTTCCCCTAAATATTTCCAAAGTCACGCTTTGGGTCCAAATTCGATAGTCGGTTATTTAACTATCAAATAACAGACATTCAACCAGGGTTTAATTCCATAGGGAAAACCAACATTGGTTTAAGCACATAAGAAACCGCTAGCCTCTTTTAATAAATCTTTTCATTTATTAAAATCACTTGTAAATACTTGTATAAAATATCTTTAAAATGATATACCCACAATCCCTATATTTTCAATACGTAGAGACTATCCATATACTTATCTCAATGGTGTAAGTATGTTCACTAACACCGAGGAAGATTCCCTTTTTGTACAATTTTAAATCATTCATAAACTCTTTTATAAATTTCTAAAACCATTTATATACTATTTTATAAACCTCAGGAACCATTTATAGAACTCCTTTATACATCCCAAAAATCGTTTATGACCCCTTTAAAAATCAATAAAACCTTTTATAAACTCCTTTCATAAATCTATAAAACCATTTCTAAAATTATTTTATAAATATCTAACCATTTGTAAAATCTTCCTTTAAGCCCTTAAACCATTTTATAAAACTCCCCTTATAGAATCCAAGTTCGTTATAAAATTCTATTTATAAATCTCGAAAATTTATAAATAAATTCTATTTATTTATTTATTTTAAAACTCTATAATATAATAATAAACAGTATAATTAAATAGTAATTAACTTCAAAATGTATAGTCATAAACAATATAAATAAATAGTAATTAACTTCAAAACATCTTAAAGATAATAACAAATAATTTCAAAACATTCTTAAAAAAACAATAATAATTTATCTTTCTTTTTTTGGCAAAGCCTGTGGGGTTAACTGGTCCCCTACCAGATTTATTGCAAACACAATAAAAATGATTCAAAACAAGCTTTGAATCAAAAAGAAACTGGGAAAACAATGAAGAAAAAAAAAACAGAGAACAAATGGTCAATGACTCCAACTGTTGATCATCATTTCAGGGAAAAGGCACTCTCTCCTTCTCAGTTGCAAGTATATTCTATTCCTCAATTCAGACCATAAAGTGCCAATGCTCTTTCTCTTATTATCAAACACAATATTATTTCTCTCTTTCCATATCACATCCATGTAAATTTTAATGCA
The DNA here is from genome assembly GCA_030765085.1 of Allium cepa. Classification (NCBI taxonomy): domain Eukaryota; kingdom Viridiplantae; phylum Streptophyta; class Magnoliopsida; order Asparagales; family Amaryllidaceae; genus Allium; species Allium cepa. Next base: position 609,281,571 of record CM060940.1, read on the forward strand.
GATAACCAGAACTCTGTATTTGTTGGTTTTCCACCTAGTTGCCTTATATAAAATGTTCCAGTTGATAACTGAAAAAGAAGAGGCATCAGAGATTTGGATTTTACAAGCAATTCTATCAACCAGATCATACAGTTTGGGGCAATCAAAGAAAAGTTTCTCAATTGTTTCCACACACTGCTCACAAAAAACACATTCAGGGCAACAACTAATCCCATAATTATTTAACACACTTCTGGTGAGAAGAGCACAGCTAACAACCTTCCAAAACATAAGATTTTCTCTCGGGGTAGAGTCAGAAGTCCATAAAACAGAGAACCACTTTGTAGCTGGCAAGACAATGTTACCAAACAGGTGATGATAAACCAACTTAATGCAATGTGGCTTCATGTTCCATGTCACAAATAAAGAGTGATCATAACTGTATCTGCTGCCTTGAATTAAACACCAAAGTTGCCTAACCACTTGACAACTATTGTATGGTAGAAGAATTTTACCATCATTAAAGTATTCACTAACTTTAGCTTTGTGGTTAACACCAGACTGAACAATCCTAGAATGATCAAACAATCTAGAAAGAATCAACCCAGTACTCACCCAATGATCAAACAATCTAGAAAGTATTCAAATTTTACAGTTTTATATAATATCGTCAAAGTTTCTTCTTTAATAGGGACCATTCCCCCTTCAATTTTCCTTCCCGCCGACCCATCTTTTCCCTCAACTTCTAATCAGCCTTGTCCTTCTTTCCCTCTCCTTGTCCCACCTTCCTCTATACCAGCATTGTCAACCATACCTTCTTCGGTCCTTTTGTCCTCTGATCGACACTTAGTTTCTTCCCCAATTCGCTCGTCTCCTTTTCTTCCGCCTCCTCCATGTCCTCCTGTTGCTTGGTCCTCCTTGTTTAAGGCTAGGCCAAACAATGCAGGTAAATTTGTACCGCGTGGTATCCAGATAGTGTTCGATGGTGATGCTATTGTGCCCCCTTCTGAAGTAATTCAGGCTGGTAACTCGATGTGGAAAATTATTTAGTAGGGTTCTTTCTTGATAATCCTCTTCCATACACCTCTGTCCTATATTTTATCAAAAAAGCATGGAAATTACATGGATCTGTTAGTGTTAAATCTGATGGATTCCTTCTTTTATTCAAGTTTTCTAATGTGGAAGATAAGAACAGAATTGCTGCGTCTGATCCTATTGTTATGAAGAATAAATTATTTATTGTAAAACCTTGGGACGAGAATGTTGGAAACTCCTGTGGTGGCATTAAAGCACTACCGGTGTGGATTAAACTTTCCAACATTCCCTTGTATGCTTGGTCTCCTGTGGGTATTAATTGGTTAGCTTCCAGGGTTGGTAAACTTTTATGTTTGGATGCTTCTACTAAAAAATTTGAAAGAATCTCATTTGCTAAATGTATGGTTGAAGTTTCCCCTCTATTTGAACTTCCTGATAACTTTGCTGTTAAGCTACTTGATGGTTCTGAACAAATAGGGAAGGTAGATTATTTATGGAGACCGGAAATTTGTACTTCTTGTAAGGAGTATGGTCATATGGTCTAGTTGCAGCAAAGTGGAAAGTGCTGGTGAAGGTAATAACAAAGATGGTGACAATGATGATCTTCACATTCAGTGTGAGGTTGTTCAGAGTAAGGGGATAAAAGGTAAAAGGCTGGAAAAAGACAGTAAAGTGAAGCAAATTTGGCAAAAAGTGAACAAGTACAAGGGGAAAAAAAGAAATTTAAGTGAAGAAGTAAAAACGGCTACCATGTATAAGTCTAGTGGAAAAGGTAACTCATTACCAAAAGTGGATAAGGAAGTTAACAGTAGTTCTGAAGTAGGACACATACCCCTTAGTGTTGGAACTAGTATATTAAATCAGGTTACAAGAAATAACAAGTTTAGTCTGCTACAAAATATTGACAATGATCAAGGAATTTTAGAACAAGTGGAAGTGGAGGAAGGAGAAGTTTTACACAATGTTGATGAAACCCTGTCCTTGTGTATTGGTAAATCTACTGAAGACAATGCTGTCATAATTAATGAAACAAGTCAATTTTTAGTTGGGATGGAGCAACAAATACCAATTGATGCAATCACTACTGCTAGTAACCTAGTGGTGGAAACTGTGTCACCTGTACACAATGTGCATGTACACAATGCTGAACTTGACTTTGATGCAAATTGGTGCCAGTCTTTTGAACATCAAATAAAGCAAGTAATATTCAACATGCATCATGCAGATGTGGAAAAACACCCTGTTGTTCCCCTACCATATAATTTTACCATTGATATACCAGGTTGGCCAGATAACAATCCCAGTGCTGTTCCATATTCTCCTCCAAACCCCCCTCCACTAATCCCACTTCCACTGATTTATCCTCCCCCACTTCTCTTCAACCTGGACGTATTGAAACAAGAGCTCTTTCAGCAAAGAGAGGAAACAAAATTCATCTTTCTCTCTAATTTATCCATGAATAAAAAAGTTGCTTCCTGGAATGTTAGGGGTGCCCATTCCAACTTGAAACTTGATCAAGTCAAAAGCCTTATTTATTTGTATGATATTTGTCTCTTTGCATTCTCGAAACTAAGCTCAATCTTCCACTAACCATTAAAGCTGCTTCTTATATTAATCCACATTGGGCTTATTATCACAATCTTGATTCTGCTTCCTATGGTAGAATCCTAGTTATTTATGACCCAGTTGTCATGACCTTATCCCCAATCTTATCTGCAAGACAATTTATCCATTTCCATGTTCATCTCTCACAATCACAATCTTCCTTCTATTTAACCTTTGTTTATGCTGATAATACTTCTCTTTCAAGAAACTCACTATTTAAATCCCTCCCACCTCTTCGGCAGAACACTCATCCTTGGGTTGTTCTTGGAGACTTTAATTCTTGCTTTTGCCTTGATGATAAAATGGGTGGATCTCCCCTCCTTCCAAGTGAAATTGCTCCTATCAATCTTTCAATTTCTGACTCTGAGCTAATTTTGGTTAATAAGTCTGGTGCTAAATATTCTTGGAACAATCGTAGCCGTAGTGGAGTACGAACTTTCACAACAATTGACCATGCTTTTTGTAACGTCTCATCCCTCAATTATTGGCCATCTATGTCTGTTTTCCTTCCTCTTCCTATCCTGTCAGATCACTCTCCCTTAATTCTAACCCTTGATCCTCATAGAAGAAGAGACAAAAGAAGTTTTAAATTTTTTAATGCTTGGGCTAAACATGATGATTTTCTTGGTTTAGTTTCTCGTGTTCACAATTCTTATAACTGTTTTGGTAACCCTATGTATAAGTTTTGCAGGAAATTGAAAAGCATAAAGCAATCACTCAAACTATGGGCTTCCACTACCTTTGGGCATGGCAGTTTACTATCTACTAACCTGATTGAGCAACTCAGGGCCAAACAGGAATACATGATGGAAAATCCAGAGGATGTCAATGCTGCTAATGATGAAGGTCAGTTATTTTTGGATGTGAATAAAGCTATTCAGCAGGAAGCTAGTATGAAAAGGTAGCAACTCCGCAACAAATGGTATGAAGAAGGTGATAAGAATACAAAAATTTTCCATGACCCTTTAAAAGTCAAGCATGCCAGAGAAAATATTTACAGCATAATGGATGAAAGTGGTATTGTATTCTCAACTCCTGATTCTGTGGACAAAGCCTTCGTTGATTATTTCACTAACATTCTTAGCAACTCATCTGGGTTCTCTCCTGACCTTAACCAAATTTCTTCCCTTCCACTGCCTTGCATTACCCACCTTGAATCTGATGCTTTAATCAAACCTGTAACTGATGAAGAAATTAAGTCTGCACTCTTTTCCATGAACCAACATTCTTCTGGTGGTCCTGATGGACTTGATGTTACCTTTTACATTGCTACATCGTCTGTGCTTGGTCATGAGTTCAGTCAAGCTATCCATATTTTTTTAACAAGTGCAAAATGCTGAGAGAGGTCAATTCTACAAATATTGCTTTAATACCTAAGGTTTCTCCTCTTTTCAAAGTTTCTTCATTCAGGCCTATTTCGTGTTGTAATGTTGTGTACAAATGCATATCAAAAATTCTTGCTTCTAGATTGGTTTGTGTTCTGCCTACCTTAGTGTCTCACAATCAAGCAGCATTTATCCCAACCAGGAATATTCTTGATAATGTTCTACTTGCCCAAGAACTGTTGAAAGGTTATGGCAAATGTAATGCCTCTCCAGCTGCTGCTCTTAAGATTGATATATCTAAAGCTTATGACTCTATACATTGGGTTTCTATTGTGAGGATTATGGATATGATGGGTTTCCTTAAAACTTTTGTTTCTTGGGTCTATACTTGTATATCAACCCCGTCTTTCTCTGTGATTGTTAATGGTAGACCTGTTGGCTATTTTGGTAGTCAAAAAGGTATTAGGCAGGGGGATCCAATTTCTTCTTATTTATTTCTTGTGGTTATGGAGGTCCTCAATGTAATTCTTAAGAATAAATACTCGCAAAAACTCATTAAGTACCACCCCAAGTGCTCTCTACAACATATATCATCTATTATATTTGTTGATGATGTGATGATTTTTACTAAACCTGAAGCTTCCTCTTTAAGTGAAATATTAAATGCTCTGCAGTCCTTTTACCTAATGACAGGTTTATCCATCAACCAATACAAATCTTCCTTGCTTTTTGCTAGAGTCTCTGATGTTCAAGCAGCTAGTTTGTATTAGCTCAGTGGGTTCTCTAGTATGCACACAGATATGAGGTATCTAGATCTTCCCATTATCACTAAAAGAATTTCAATTGCTAATTGTCTTCCCCTTTATAATAAGATTACTTCTGTCATGAATGCTTGGGAAAATAGGAGTATGTCACAAAGTGGTAGGCTTGTACTCATTAAATCTATTGTGTTCCATGGTATATTGGGCTCGCTCAGTTATCCTTCCTGGTAGGCTGCTTCACCTTGTTCGGTCTGCCATGTACAGATTCTTCTGGACTGGCAGTATTCACAATAGAAAACTATTGCCTTGTTCGTTTTCTAAGTTTGAGACTTCATTAAAGTTGGGTGGTCTGGGTATCTTAAATGCAAAAAACTGGAACACTGCTGCCTTCAGTAAACATTTTCATGATGTCATAAATAAGAAAGACAGTCTTTGGGTTAACTGGACTTGGAATTTTAACATTAAGTATGGGAAGTTTTGGTTGATGGACATAGCTCAGGATAGTAGTTGGACATGGAGGAATATTCTTAAGCTCAGGGATGTTTTTCTTCCAATGATTCAATAATAATTTATCTTAAACGTTATTATAAATAATAATAATTAATCTCGAAAACTTTTTTGATAAATAATTATATTTAATCTCAAAACATGTTAATAATTTAAATTATTAACTTTTCAAAATATTAAAAAATAGATAAACATCCTTAAAATAATATTAATATAAATAAACAACCTTTAAAACATAAATATACTTCCTTGATAAAAATCCGTACTTAAATTTCAACATAATCATTTCCATTGTTATAAAGCTACATTTATAAATTTCTTCTTGAATTATAACATAATTTTTAACATCTCCAATCTATCCTCATTTTCAATTTCCAAATAGAATCAGCTATTTTTCTAAAACAATATTCCACATCTTATTATAAATCCACAATTTGTGCCCCAATTTATCTAATGATAAATTTCCCTTCATTTATAAAATATCACATTTATAAATTCCACACTTATAAATAAATTATAGTATATGTACACACGCACACACACACAGACGCACATATATATATCACTTTATATGAAGCGGTTAATAAATATTTATATCAAAATATTTCTATCTCCTTTTTAAAACCATATCCCTTTATTATAAAAAAAACAGATTTATTTTTGAGATTTCAAAAATCTTTATTCAAAGTTCGAAAATCTCTATTTAAAATATTATATAAACTATATATTTATAATCTTTAAAAATTGTGCTTTTAATTTTATTTAAAATAAACTCTTCCCATTGTAATTCAAGAATTATATGTATGTGTGTATGTGCATATATATATATATATATATAATAAATATTCTGTGTTACTATAGCACTAAATAGGGAAAATAATCCACACCATCAATTATGACATCTAAAATATCATATATCAATTATATATGGAAAATAAAATCAACAGTGTGAGGAATTCTGTTGGATCCCCTCAAACTATCCACATGCATCACACACAGTATATAATCAATAATATAAATAAACCGCTTTGAGGCGAGATCCAATACAATGGGTCACCCACTTTTACGAGGGAACGTAATAGGGTCTCATCCACTCCATGGGCAGGAATATATCCAAACCAATAAAAATAAATAGTAAATTATCTAAACATTTAATAAAAAATTATTTGTCGATTATATAATACTTCTGGTTAACCAAAAATGTGAGTTTAACTCACCTTGATTCTCATTTCGCCAAAGCGCTTCGGTTTGAATTAAAAACTAAATAAGCGTTTAAATTTTTAACATAAATTCCTGTAAGCTTTAAATCCATTCAATTTATGTCTATATGATAGATTTCATTGATACGAATACAAGCAACTCGTCGCACTCGATTCTGATCTCATATGAAAAGGTTATACAATTTATAAGCTATCAATTTTATATTACAATTAATTACATCATTAAAAACTTAATTAACTCAACTTAATAAATCTTTCTTCCAAAATCACTCTCGTCCTACCCATTCCAACAACGACTTCATCTCGCTACCACACCACCTCCACATCGCCAAGCGCCACCGTGCCATCCCCGAACCACCGCCACGCCACAGCTTACGTTGGTGGTCTCATCACCCCTCGCCTCGCCAATCGCCAAAAAACCAAGCTCAAACTATGCATGTTCGGATGGTCGTAGCCGCCACTACACCTTGCTGAAGCTTAAAAATGATCGAAGTGGCGCCGGGGTGTGGTGGCCGTTGGATGGAGGAGTAGAATTTGAAAAATATTGACAAACTTTTTTCTGGTTGCATGCTAATATAAAGGAAAGGGTATGGGCAACGACGTGCATGGGTATGGACTAAGCATGGTGAATGGGAAGTACATATATATATATAATTTAAATTAGAAAATGTCTTTCTTTTAAATGTCTGTAACGACCCACTATTTTGGACCATTCAAATCGACAATAAAACCACACACATCGAACTTGAGTAATTCAAAACAGTAGATTGTAATAAAATTAGAGCAAATAAAACCAATCACAGACACTGAAATATCAGAATAACTCGCAGCGGAAATAAAAATAACTATAGTAGTACATGAAGCTACTACAAACACAGTCTCAAAACAAGTACAAAATACCAGAGACTGAAAGTAAATACAATAGGACTCCCAATACATAAATGTCCACTAATACATAAGCTGAATAGAAATAGATGACAACTAGATAGATAGGTAATTTTCAGCAAATCCTCTAGCTCCAGAAGATGAAATCCAAAGCTGATACTCAGGCTGACCCGAGCGTAAAGAAAAAACACAAAACACTCGAGTCGGGACATACATACTTATACAATGCAAACCAACATAAATGGATTGTAATAAAAATGCACAAGTAACTTAAAGGATGCTTGGGATCGTCCATCCTTTAAGGATCCGTTAAACTATCTACTATGTTGTAATATACGCTATTATAATAATGTCTAAAGTAAAGTAAACGTACTTAAAAATAGCGTTAAGGCTTTACATTTTCCATCTTAACAAATATATAGTGCCAATAGTCTATACAGTACCATCGTACCTCCAGATCTGGAGGCTACCATAAATACTCCATAGGTACGACATAAATCAAAACCCGTACAAGGCGCGCTAGGATAAGTGACACGGCACAACTAGGCAATGCCAGGGTATGCACTTTCAGACCGGTGGTAATGCGTAGCAGTCACTACCGCCCACCTCGAGCCACACTCCCAAAATCAAAGGTGCACACCATATCAATCACAAAGTAATAGAATGGCATACGAAGAAGTTGTTAGTCCTTGAGATAATGATTTTGATGACAACAACCTTAGAATAGGATTATAAAATATAAATCCTAACATTATAGTTTAGATATTTACGTATATGCAGGATTTAACCATGCAGGTACCAAGAATGAAGATTGTACAGTATAGAGATTCAAGATATCAAAATTGAAGACTCATGAGTATCAAGAATATCAAGATTATCAAGAGTTCAAGATTTCAAGAATAAGTCATTTTAATTTGGAATTTTGTTAAAACTCCTAGAAAAGTACTGCGTCTTAGAATCCAATTTATTCGTAGAATGGAATTCACTTCGAGCCCGTTAAAGGGATGGAGAACCTATGAAAAATCTAGTGGAACATTTTTTTGTATGCACTAACTTTTATTCAAATGATTTTACAAAAATTATCTTGTTTTCAAAATGATTTTAAAACCTTCCTTTTAAAAGAATCAAAAACATCTATCCTGATTTTAGACATTCTTAGCCTCAAAATAATCTAATTTCAAAATCAAATTATCCTTAGTTTTATAACTATCTTTAAAAATAAAATTAGATTTAAATATAAAATTATAGTAAATATATATATATTATTCTCTATATTTGTAACGACCCAACTTCCAAACTCCAGGAAGTCGCATCGCTAATAAGAAAGAAAGGGATAGAGAATAGAAAGAAAGAGAAGAAGAAGAACCAACACATCAGAATCTAAACAGAGAAACGAATAAATTATATTAATAACATAAAATATTTACATAGTTTACAACCACTATCAGAGTACACGGATAATACAACACATACTAGACAGTTATAAACACCTGTCTAGTCATTACAACTCTGTACAACATCACAATTAACTCAGAGATACCAAACACAGCGGACAACTAATATAACTATATCGCAGAAGCCTCCTGCTCCATTTGCTCCTCCACAACTCGTCAAAGCTAATCCGAATCCTAACCTGAATCCCTTGGCTACTCATAAAAATTTGAGTACCCAAGAGTTTATGAAAAACAAAAATAAACTCCGGGTCAGACATGCGTCTGGTGTGAGTAACAGGTTAAAGTTGCTTAACTTTGAAAAACCTTTGGAAAGAAAAGGGTATCACGTAAGACTTCCCACACATAAACATGGAAAAGTTTTTACCTTACGCTAACCAAAACATTTGATAGGAAATCCGATGATATTATAATAGTGTCTAGGGTTTTCAAATAAATATGAAATAGCCGAAATTGTTACATGATTAAATTCCAGCTACTAGCCACAAAAGTGGGTAATACAATCAAAACCGTTGGCACTCATTGGATTTTGGATTCCATACAATGGCAGGGCTACTGGGGTACCGCCCGTCACAGTACGTGTGGCCTAGATCACCATACCGAGGAGTACTCCCACTCCCCTGCAACACAAGGCCGGACCCGTTCCTTACTGAACAGTTTCGAACAAGACAACCCCGGCAGTTGTCGCGAACCACTGCCCCACACAGCCGAATATAAAGGGACTTCTAGACAGGGATCAATCTTGCTCTCCAGTGGGAGCTACCCACAAAGCCTTGCTGCACCTCCCCTGTTTTAGCCATTCCCGATTGATGAGGCTTGAGCCTACGATTACCTTTATAGGACATCAAATCTTAGAATGCTCATCGTCCGCCTGACGATGTGCTGAAAGCATTCAATCCATACAAGTTCGTTCCGGGTTCGAACGAAACCGAAGGCACTATCTCGTTGCACTCATTATTGGAATCACCCTCAGAGTCAACGACCATAGCCCTTGCACTCTGATTCACCATCTCAAATCTATAAGCACTATTCCGTCAAACTCATTACGGAATCACCCACAGAGTTATACTGACGTATAGCCCTTACACCTCGAGTCTTCACTTGCTCCACTTAGATTCACGACCTAACGTAATTTGGAATCAATGTGGTTTTCGGATTCTAAATATGGAAACCCGATCCCGGTCTCATCGAAATCCAAAGCGTGTCTTTTAGGTCCAAGTTGTTTTAAGTTTAAAACAATTAAATCTAAACTATCTATATACACACAGATAGATACTTCACATCATCATAATAGATAATCAACAACATTATCGTAAGCATGTAATCTATATTATCATCATAACTTGATAATCTACATTATCATCATCCATAGATAACTTATATCATCATCATAATGCAACCAATGCATGCATAACACACAACCCTATTTATCTCATGTCTGAGATTCAAACCATTCAGGTCAAACCAAATCATCCATTCATAAGCAAGGATCTACAATCACACCATCTATAATTAATTTAAAATGAATTAAATTAATTACTTCTATCTTTAATTAATTTAAAGTGAACTAAATTAATTACCTATTTTTAATTAATTTAAAATGAATTAAATTAATTACTTCATTATCTAAATCGTGCTTGCTTATTTATTAATTGATTACAAATCAATTAAATAATTATCCTCAAATTAATCCTCTTAATTAATCACTCTTAATTAATTATCCTTTAATTACATTCAAGTAATTATCCTTAATTAATTTTACAAATTAATTATCCTTAACCAAAATCAGTAATTAACCTTTAATTACTTCATTAACTAATTAATCATTAATTAATTACTTCGTTAATCACTTATCATTGATTAATTAATCTTAATTAATTAATCCCTAAATTACATCATAAATTATATTAATTAATGATCCTTAATTAAATTTAAATTAATGACTTATTTAAATTAATTACATTAAGTAATTAATCTTAATTAAATCACAATTATTAATCATTCTTGATTAACTACATTTGGTAATTAATTAATTACTTCTTAATTACTCCCAAATTAATTACATTTAATAATTAATTATATTTATTAATCAATCTTGATTTAATCTTATTAGTAATTAATTACTCTTAATTAATTACATCACTTAATTATTCAAATAACTTAATTAATTAATGCTTAAATTAATTACACAAAGTAATTAATTTTTAATCACTTTCACAAAGTAATTATCCTCATTATTATTTACACAAAGTAATTAATCCCAAAATACCATACTTCAATTAATTACTTCCAGTAATTTATTTATCTTAATTACTTCTCTAAGTAATTATTTCTCAATGATTACTTATCAACCCATTCAAGGATTATCCTAATTAATTAAAGTTAATTAATTAATTTAAACTAACCCAATTAATAAATTAATTACAAAGAGTAATTAATATCTTTAATTATTTCTATAAAGTAATCATACTTAATTAAGTTTCATAATTGATTATCTAAATTAATTAATCCAATTAATTATCAAAATTAATTACATTAATTAATTAATGAATAATCACAAGTTAATGACCTTCATTAACTTATTAACAATTCTTAATTACCTTTCTTAAGTAATTAACTTAAATTAATTACAAATTTAATTAACCTTAATTAATTTCAAATCTTTAATTAATTAAACAATTTAATTAATTACATTATTTAAATTACCTTACTAATTTAATGAAACAAAGATCATTAAATCTTAAATTTACTTTAAAATAAAACATTTTTTATTCATGATTACTTCATAATTGATAAAGTGACTTAAAACAATTTAACTCAAAATTGTTTTCAAATTACATTTTAAATTTAAAATTTAAAAGGAAATCAAACTTAACTTAAACAAAGTTTTAAAAACATTTTAAAATCTTTTAAAGCTTTATACTAAAGATTTTCTTATTTTATAAAAGAAGTTATAAGAAATTTAAATCCCAAATTCATTTCAAATACAAATCATATTTAAATATGTTTCAACATCCAAATTTGTTTAAATATTTAAATTGCCTTAAAACTTCCTTTATTTTCAAACCATTATTTCAAATTGGAATTTGATTTCAGACTTAAACTCATGTTTGGATCTCTACTTAAATTTAAAGCTTTATTCAAAATTAAAATATTTAAACTCTTTGAAGTTGTTTAAACATTTTTGTTTCAAAGTTTAAATTTAAAGTTTCAAACCTGGATTCAAATCTCATTTGAAATTCATACCTTAAATTTTGATTTAAATTTTGTTTACAAAATCCTGCATTTAGATTTTAAAACAATCTTTAAATTAAAACTACAGGTTTTACAAAATCCTGTAATTACAGAAGCAAACCCGAGTTCCCCCTTTATTTGCTTCGAGTCACAAACCTAGCTACTTCGAGCAAAAATTCGAATTCACTCGAGTATAACTCGAGTACAATACAACTGCAAATACCAAATCCTCCCTGATACTTTCCTCTGCTCCGTGCATATGCACAGTGGCTGTAGCCACCTTCGGCCACCACCCAGGCCATGAACAATTCACAAACCATCCTTCGATCCAACATCGTCCATCAGAAACGACCATGCATCACAAAATCAAAAGCGAGTTCCCAAACAAAACCTGGCAGCAACAGGCTCATACCACCTCCATACCTGAAAACTGCTCGTTTTCCCACCTCCGACCACCGTGTCGATTGACATTCCGGCCGCATCAACATCAATGCTCCAGCAACCAATTCTTTGAATCCCAACACACTCGATTCATTGGAATGGGAGATATGATCAAATTTCTACATTGCCCCAAAACTAGGTTTACAGGTCAAAACCCATCATCCCTGCCTCCTTGGTGATTTATCAACTTCTCCACTATTATTCTCATCGACAATGATTACTCTACTAACTCCAGAAGTAACCCCGATCCCCAGATTTACAAGGTTCATCAGAAATTACTAAATTCTTATTTTCTGGTTAAACCAGGAATATATCCAAACCTCTTCATTAAAAACAGTGATTTTAGTTTAAAAAAAAATCAATTTTGGTTTAAGGGATTGAGTTAGATTCCTGAATACAAGAATCATGATATTTGAATTTTTGACTTATTTCAAAATTGGTCTGATATCTTATTTCTTACAGAGGCAATTCTGATTGTTTCTAACTTAAACAAAATTTAAACTTAGCTTATGATATATAACATATATTTGGTTCAATGTTTAAGTCATAGATTGAATTACTAACATATGATATATATATATATATATATATATATATATATATTTAATCTTTTTATTAGTTTATCCTTTGAATCTGGAACTATACTAGAAAGGTTTCAAGCATACAGTTATCTACACAACCATATTTCATACAAAGCTAAAATTATAAATTCCTTCATAAACATATTTGTTTCCATAGATATCAGGCAACATAACTATTTATCTATACATTTAATAACAGTGATGTTACTCACCTGGGAATAGCAAGAAACAGAGGCAGAGATTTTTGAAACTGATTGAATCTTGCATGCAGGCTAGCTTCTATATGCATTTGAACCTCTTAAATTTGAAAAGCTTAATTTGCAGAAGATAAACTCAGATTGAAAGATGCATGCAGGCTTCAGATTCCATTTTTACATTCCCTGGTTTTTTTTTATTATTATTTGAATTCAACTTGCATGCAGGTAACATATGTTTTGCTTTGCACTTGAAAAAGATTGCACAGAGGATTGCAGGCAGATGCTTTTGCATTTGGAACTGATTTTAGTTTTGAGGGAGAGTTTGCATGCTTATGGAATTTACAGGTTGGTGATTGTGCTTTTGAAATGAATTTCAGGTGCAGGCTTTGATTTTGAAAAAGAAAGATTTGATTACAGTTTTGATTTCAGGTTTGAGGGTTTTTCTGAAACAAAATGTTTCAGCTGAGATCTTTCTTTGTAAAATGAAGATTAGAAAAAAAATGGGAATGAAAGAAACATGTCTTATATAAGTGTAATGATTTATTTTAAAAAAATTAAAAGAAAATATAAAAATAAAAGACACTTGTCAAATTAAGTAGATTAATTGTTTACACTTGTCATTACACCTCTCAATATAATAACATGTGTTTTATAAATGAAATTTATTTCTTTTTATTTTATTTTAAAAGTAAATAAAACTCTTTCACTTTATTTGTATTTATATATGTGTAAGTTATTTCCATGAGTAAATGTATATACATTCTTTTTTTACAGAAAATGAAGTGAAACAATTTATATAAAAATGAAAACTTATTTACAAGATTCATATAGGTTTATTCATTTGAATTTCAATTAAAATTCAAATGCTATTTACATTTAAAATCCAATTTTAAAACTAATTTATATTAACATATTTATTTTGACAATAATAATTTTGTCTTTTAAAACATATCTACATTTATACATTTATTATTATTAGAAAATACTCATTTATCAATTTTAAATTATTTATAAAGAAATTATAAATTTCTTATCTTATTTATCTTAATTAAAAGAATAAATGTTTAATGTTTAAATGGTATTTTAAATTTTAAATAATTACAAATTAAAATTATTAAGCTATATTTAAAACAAATAAAATAAACTTTTATTTATCTTATTAAAATTTAAACTATATTTAAAATACAATTATACAATTTAAAATAATTACTTTAAGTATTTTAAACCATTAGTTATTTATTAAAAAAAAATCTTCAAACTATCAAAATGAATATTAAAATTTAAAACCAATATTTTATTTGTTCATTTATCTAAAATCAATACTTATCTATCTATAATATATATATATATATATATATAGACACACACACACACATTATAAATAGGAAAACAATTATTAGTATTTAAAAGATAAAATTCATTAATTACACATTTATTTAATTGGATTATTAAATCAAGTTAATTTTTATTAAAAATTTATCAAATCAATTTAGTTTTAAATATAGATTATTAAATTGATATTGCTAAAATTTCCGGGATATCACATTCCTCCCCCCTTAAAAGAATTTCGTCCCCGAAATTTACAAGCAAAAGTAATTTAATAACCCATTTAAAATTTTAAATTTTAAATCACAAACATACATCAATCATATGCTAACAACCGTAGCAACCAATTTATCTAATCAAACAAATTTAATTATCCAGATAAAATTCTAGATAAAAATTTCTCGAGTTTCCTCAAGTGTGTGTGTGTGTATATATATATATATATATATATATATATATATATATATATATATACCGGGATACTCGCCCTACAAAATCCAAACAATCTAAATTACTGTAACGACCCAGAAATTAAATTAATTTAAATTTGAATATTTAATAAATTTTAAATGTTAATAAGTGAAAATTAAAAATCGAATAATTTATTTTTCGAATATTGGATTTAATTTGGACAATTAAATCGATTATTTAATAGTTGAAATTCCAGAAATAATTAAAATTGAGTTCAATATGATTGAAAATGATTTGGAAAAATTTATTTTATCATATTGGAGTTATAGGAATATTTTAGGACTTTTAAAATTGAATTTGGAGTTAATCTGTGAAAATCGAATATTTTAATATTTAATTATCGACTGAAAAATAGCTAATTTTTGAACAGTCTCAGAATTGAACGAGATCAGTTCCATTGAATCCGTAATAGTTAGTTATTATCGGATTTCAATTTTCGTAGCAAACGGAGTTGTCGTTTGACTGTGGCAGCTCGAAACGCATCGAATTGTTTTTAATTTTAATTCGGCGAGTTAAAATAGCCATTTTTCAAAAAGTCTCGGATTTCGACGAAACTAGTTTCATCGGATCCGTAATGTGATATTATAGTAAGATTTCAAATTTCAAGTCGTTTGGATTTATCGTTTGTCCGGGGCAAGCTAAAACGCCTCGAAATCGGTTTAAATCGATTTAATTTAAATTGATCGTCTATTGCCATAACTCGCACATACGATCGAATTAGCTTCCTAAACCTGTTCCATTGTGTCCGGAACGCGGGATAAACCCTAGGAATGTCAGTTACGGCACGTAAATCGGAGTTTGAAAATTGAAGATGAATAGTGTTTTCGTTTGAAAACTTATAAAAGGAACTCAAGCCTTCACTATCTTCAACAACATAAAACCTAACCCTAATTCAATGGCCAGCCGCCTATGCTAAAACCAACGGCCAGAAAACAATAATCTTCTCCCCAATTTTTCTTCTAATCCATGCATTGATTCAAGAAATCTTCAACTAACAAATTGTAGATCGCGATGAGATCTATCATTTCAACGGCTACGATCGGATATAACATCACAGATCGATGGGAATTTGAGCGCAAACGTGCCACGTTCATCCACGTTTTCGAGGAGGGGGAAGCCACCGCGTGTGTGTGGTCGACTGGAGTTGGGGGAGCAAGCCTTGGCGCATGAGTTGCCGCAGCCTGATCGAAGTTCGATCGTGTTTTGGTGGTCGCGATTTTTCAAATTCGAAGGAGGGTATGGGTTCGTGCACGGCCTGGTACGAACGGGGGAGAAGGATCGTGCAGCGGCCAAATTTTCTTCAAATAGAATGGACGGCCTGTAGAAGTTAGGTTAAGAAAATAATAAAGATAATTGAATATTAATTTGTATTTTAATTTGTATAAACTTCTAAATATCGTAACTTTGTCATACGAGGTCGAAAACGCGCGAAACCAGTTGCGTTGGAATCGTATGGATGAGCACTACGCGATGAAATTAGATTGGAGTCGTTTGGAGTTAGTGAGAATTTTGGGTAAAATTAAACGTCCGTTTAATTTTATTCGAAATAAATCGCTAAAGCGAAATTGAAATCAAGGTGAGAACTTCTCACTCAATCGAATCAGTTTCGATTTTATTTTAAATAGTTAGATTTAAAATATTTGAATGCATGTTTGAATGATGATTGTTATCTATTGATTGTTAAAATAGACATTATGCGCCGTTAGTAAGCGGATGTTATTTATTAAAAACATATACCGCGAATATTTCATAAACAGTGAAATTGGTATTATATATATTAGCAATATATATATATATATTGGCATATGTATATATTGGAGTTATTGATTTCCCGCATTTGCATAGCGGATGAGACCCTATTGCGCCGTTATTGAGCGGATAATATTTTAAATCCCATATACCGCGATAATTCCGTACTGGAGCGGAATTGGTATTGTGCTAATGTTTGTGGATGCAGGGAAACAGGTTGAAGGGATCCAACTGGATTCCTCAACAGTATTTATTTGATTTCAGATATTTTGATATTTGATGGATTATCATATCGATATATGATATCGTTGTTGTCGTGATTGACTATTTGGTGTGTGGCATCATTGGACCAAATTTTGGAGTTTTAAAAGGGATTTTAAAGTGATTTTTGAAAGTATACGTTATAAAATATTTTTGGAATTGATCCATTTTAAATAAATAAACGTTATAATTTTTAAAGTTATAATAATTATGATTTTGAGAAATATGGTTAAAGGTTGATTTTTTGAAAATATGGGATTAATGATTTTATAAAAGAATTTAAATCGGGATAATTGAATTTATTATGAAAAGTTGAAATATAGGATTTATAAAATTTAATTATTTTATGAATCAAAATGGTGAAATAATAAAGGAGATTAAAGATGTTTTAAAAGAATAATAATATAAATTGATTTATATAAAAGATTTATAAAATTGATAATTTATAAATGAAAATATTTGAATTATAAAACGAGTTTTTATAAGTGTTAGAATGAATTATGAATGGATTTCATAAATGAATGAAATTTATAGAATTATAAACGGTGAAGTTATAAATGGAATTTTATAAGCAGTAGGTTTATAAAATTTATAAAGTTATTGAAAGAATAGATTTGGATAGATAATTGAATCTTATAAGTTATAAGATTTATAATTACGAAGTTCAAAGGAACAATTTTTGCAAACGAATAAATTATAAGCATTTAACTTATAATATGAACTTTTGTTTTATAATTGAGTTATAAATTGAATAGGTTAATAAAGAAATTTATAAAAGGAAGTAGTTATAAAACAAATAGAAATAGAATTTATAAACGTTGTTTTATAAATTCGCAAACGACTTATTTTGATAAGTAAATTGTTGTAACCTATTAATGGAGTTATATTCACATTTTTGACTGTGAATAATCCTTTAAAATGAAATGTATAAAAGGATGAAATGTGTTAACGTAGTATATTCACGTTTTTGAATAGTGAATAATATGTTAAAGAAAATGTTTAGGATGTGATATTTTAAATAGAATTAAAACGATCTAACGATGTTTTAAAATGTGTTGAGATTCGAAACTATAGATTTCAACATTTATTGTTGAAATAGACGTTTTCGAGAAATAAAAGGAAATAGTGGACTATAACACTGTTGTTATAGTAAATAATTTCCGAAAGGAAATGTTTTGTGTAGTATTGGGATTTATATATCTATTTTAATTTCGAATCCCTATACTAGTGATTTTGGGTTGTCGTAACGATGTTTTACGCAACATTCGTTTTGGCCCAAATAAATATGTTTAAAAGAATGATTTCCTTAAAGAATGAAATATATACTTAATTTCGATTGAAGTATATTGAATATTTTCCAAGTGTTGAAAATAAATAAAATTTGTGAATTACTTATGAATAAATAAGTATGGAAATGTTTTCCAATATAAAGTGAATATCTTAAGAATTTATCTTTTTGAAGATAAATTGAAAATGAATAATTGAAATCATATATTCATAGATATTGTGAAATATAAATTCACTATGGAATTTATGAATGAAAAGGAGAATTTGTTTAAAAAAAATATTGATTTATTTTTGAAGTATTGAAAATAATATATCTTGTAAAGATATTTTGGAAAATAAATAATTTGGAAAATTATTTGGAATCTGGTGATGTAGTGCATATCCATTGATAGTTCAATAACCGACTATCAATATTTACCTTTGAAAGGTAATTGATGTGATTTGTTTGAATTTGAATGCCACACTTATTTTTGAATAAGCGCTCACTATTCGGGTTAACCGGGAAAGGACCATGGGGTCGTATAACCCATTCCTAATATGTGATACGTCGTTATGAATTGCATTTGATGACCGGTGTTGAAGACCGGGTATTTGCGAAAGCGATAGGATGACCTATCGATTGTCTCTGCACTGGGTAGCTCCTGGTATAGAGATTCCCTAAGTGATGGGAAATTCGATCGGGATTGTGAATACCCGGATTGCAAGGGCTTCGTGAGAAGTGCCTTCGGTTCTGTTCGAGCCCGGAACAGACTTGTATGGATTGTATGTCTGACATTACAAATTGAGATATAAAGCCGATTTCATTCAAATATATTTCTGTTGGTGGCGGAGAATTTATTCTTTTAGCTTAACACCCTTCTCTGAGACGTACGAGCTCAGAGGTTATGTAGTTGAATGTTATCAGCGATGTATTCCCAATTTGGTAATGTGACATGCTGAGTGTTGCTGTGAAATGATCATTGTGTTGATCATTTGTGATAGGATCATTTATTTGATCGTCTATCCTGGTGATCATTTCTATGATCATTTGTTGACCCAAAGCATGGCTTTTGAATAAAGTATGTTTTTGTGGACGTGACTTCGTCGAGCCTCACACCTCGGGAATGGTCAAAACAGGAAAGATGCGGCAAGGTTATGAGGGGTAGCGCCCTTTAGGATATGTGCATTTCCTTCTGGAAAAGGGTGGTATCATGGTATGGAGCCCAGATACTTACTCATGTTGAAAACACTTTATGATTGTGTGAATTGATTGCGAGCGCTCGGTGAAAGGTCCCAAAGGACCGGGGGATGGCATATTCGGTCAGTTGTTACTCAGTTAGGGGTAACCCGGCCTTGTGTTGGTAGAGATCCGGTTTGGTTCTCGGGGATGTCCATCCAGAGGCATTCTCATGTGGCAATGGGAAGTTCCTTGGCCTGACCATTCGTTGGAAATCCAAAGAAACAATACGATCTTGTACGGTTTTAGTTGTAGAACCTGCTTCCTCAGGAAGTAGCTATAGTAGGCATAATATAATGGTACCTATGCTGGCTAAGATTTATATTCTACTTTCGAAATGATTTGTTCTACACTATGCACTAATAATAATATCAAATGTTTCTTTTTAATGCGTATCAAGCATCTTTGACTAACATAAGAAGAAATCTCCTCCAAGTCTGCGTTTGCATTGTGTGTGTGGCGGGAGGTCTTATGGTAGTCTCATTTTTAAAAGCATTGCGAATTGACTTTAAAAATATTCTTCTATTTTGATTTTAAAGATAAATAAACTGTTTTGAGTTCTCACACCAGTCACATGACTGACTCGGAGTTTATTGTTTTCCTTCCTAAACTCTGGGTGCCCACCAATTTCCACACGGGCAGTCAAGAGTTAGGTTTATCAGGATATTATGGATATTCTGGAGTTGCTGGAGGCAAGCTGGATGGCATGGCGTATTACTAGTATATAGTATTTCTTTTTCCGCTGCACTATTTGTTGTTGTTTGTTGTTGTACACTCTGATGATGATGTAATGAAATGTAATGTATGAAGTGTAATAACTGATATAGTTCTTTGTTTAAAGATTATTCATTTATTTATTATATGTTGTTCCGCTGCGAATTGTGAGATTCTGATGTTGTTCTGTTGTTTTTTTTGTTCCGTTCTATTTTCTATTTTCTTCTCTCTATTTTCTATCTTTTTCTCTCTTCTTCTTTTTCTTTTTTTCTTTCTTAAACCCTCAGTGTTCGGTTTTCCGTCGTTCGATTGCTAGGCAGTCGATAAAGTGAGTATCGATGTTGAATTTTCGGAAGACGAAGAATCAGGTCCTGACAATTACGAAGCTACAGAGCTTCTACTCATCTAGATCTATAGAACTAGACAAGATATCAGACTACAGACGAGTCTGACTCAACTACTAAACCTTCTTGAACAGCAGGTTCCACTTTCAGGGATAACTCATACGCGTACTCCCTCAGAGATACGTGAATCTCATCGAATCCCAGTTATCCAAACTGGCAATTCAACTCTTGAAAACCAACACTATTCCAACCAAAACGCAGAAGAGATCCAAAACAAAACTCCGATTTCGGAATCCAAATTCCTTCGTCTCTTATCTTCCAAAACTCTCCTGACGATCCCGGGCTGCCTAAATCCAAACTGATCAGCTCAACTCTTGCTGATTCCTCTACAAACAATCTAGACCAAATGCAACCCAACACAGCGATCTCCTCAAGATCAACCAAGATTAAGATCACCAACTCTACTCTTCAACCATTAGAAGAACAAACTTACTTCTTCTATCCGGAAAAGATAAAATAGAAGCATACCCAAACTGCTTCCGCTGCATAACTCTGAACTGGCACAGAAGACACTGCTGATGAAGAATATGAGCACACTGGACATCACTTTCCAGAAATATGGCTCAACATATCCAAGAAAACTCTAAAGTTTCACCAATCCTGAGCTGCCTCATCAACCTATCTCGAGAAACCATCCTTCTACTAGCTGATCCACCGGTAGCACTCCTGGAATCCAGACGATAAGAAAACTCAATCTTCAGAAGTGGACAAACTTCCGACTTCTCAGAAGACAACCAAAAATTCTTCAATACCTCAAAAGAACACTCAAACTATCGCAAGTCACTTTTGCGATCTAGATAGACCAATTCCCAAACAAAACTGTTCTCTCTTTACCAAATAGAACAGCTTACTCTCACTTAGCCAATCCGATAAAGTATTGGGTCCACTCTGCTGCTTCTGAACTCCACCTTCAGAAACTACTCAGCCAGTCAACTTCTGCCAACACAGACACTCCGAGATGACCCGCTGACCCAATGCCAAAACTTCCTTAGCTAAAGTTCTTCGAGAAACTCGGCCCTCAAAGCCAACCACAAACAACCAGCTAAACTCAGCCACATCACCGAAGTAGACACACTTCCAAATTCGTTCCAAAGAAAACACCTTCGGAGATATCCATATTCACTACATCTCATCTCGCAGTTATTATTTCCTGAGGTATCAAAATACCATCACACTCTTCTACCAACCAACAGATCCAAACTCTACTCATCCATCTTCAAAGGTAGACTCTGAACCTTAACAGGTTTCCTTCAGAGATCGATGAAATCTCTACACTCTGCACAACTCACTCGAGACGGTATTAGGTCTACAGTCTCGACAAATACACTTCCAACCTCAAACATTCAAACTCCAACCAATGGTAGTAATCGTGTTACACACACCACTACCTTATCTACCTTTATATCTTATATTGGGAAAAACCCGAACAGGTAACCCAATAGATAGGTAGAAATAATAAATATATATAGATATATATCAAAACTACAAATACGCTCTCTCAAGATAGACACCACTCCGGAGCCTAGGTATTCACTCAACCTAATGCTCTGATACCACTGTAACGACCCAACTTCCAAACTCCAGGAAGTCGCATCGCTAATAAGAAAGAAAGGGATAGAGAATAGAAAGAAAGAGAAGAAGAAGAACCAACACATCAGAATCTAAACAGCGGAACGAATAAATTATATTAATAACATAAAATATTTACATAGTTTAGAACCACTATCAGAGTACACGGATAATACAACACATACTAGACGGTTATAAACACCTGTCTAGTCATTACAACTCAGTACAACATCACAATTAATTCAGAGATACCATACACAGCGGACTACTAATATAACTATATCGCAGAAGCCTCCTGCTCCATTTGCTCCTCCACAACTCATCAAAGCTAATCCGAATCCTAACCTGAATCCCTTGGCTACTCATAAAAATTTGAGTACCCAAGAGTTTATGAAAAACAAAAATAAACTCCGGGTCAGACATGGGTCTGGTGTGAGTAACAGGTTAAAGTTGCTTAACTTTGAAAAAACTTTGGAAAGAAAAGGGCATCACGTAAGACTTCCCACACATAAACATGGAAATGTTTTTACCTTACGCTAACCAAAACATTTGATAGGAAATCCGATGATATTATAATAGTGTCTAGGGTTTTCAAATAAATATGAAATAGCGGAAATTGTTACATGATTAAATTCCAGCTACTAGCCACAAAAGTGGGTAATACAATCAAAACCGTTGGCACTTATTGGATTTTGGATTCCATACAATGGCAGGGCTACTGGGGTACCGCCCGTCACAGTACGTGGCCTAGATCACCGTACCGAGGAGTACTCCCACTCCCCTGCAACACAAGGCCGGACCCGTTCCTTACTGAACAGTTCCGAACAAGACAACCCCGGCAGTTGTCGCGAACCACTGCCCCACACAGCCGAATATAAAGGGACTTCTAGACAGGGATCAATCTTGCTCTCCAGTGGGAGCTACCCACGAAGCCTTGCTGCACCTCCCCTGTTTTAGCCATTCCCGGTTGATGAGGCTTGAGGCTACGATTACCTTTATAGGACATCAAATCTAAGAATGCTCATCGTCCGCCTGACGATGTGCTGAAAGCATTCAATCCATACAAGTTCGTTCCGGGTTCGAACGAAACCGAAGGCACTATCTCGTTGCACTCATTATTGGAATCACCCTTAGAGTCAACGACCATAGCCCTTGCACTCTGATTCACCATCTTGAATCTATAAGCACTATTCCGTAAATTCATTACGGAATCACCCACAGAGTTATACTGACGTATAGCCCTTACACCTCGAGTCTTCACTTGCTCCACTTAGATTCACGACCTAACGTAATTTGGAATCGATGTGGTTTTCGGATTCTAAATATGGAAAACCGATCCCGGTCTCATCGAAATCCAAAGCGTGTCTTTTAGGTCCAAGTTGTTTTAAGTTTAAAACAATTAAATCTAAACTATCTATATACACACAGATAGATACTTCACATCATCATAATAGATAATCAACAACATTATCATAAGCAAGTAATCTATATTATCATCATAACTTGATAATCTACATTATCATCATCCATAGATAACTCATATCATCATCATAATGCAACCAATGCATCCATAACACACAACCCTATATATCTCATGTCTGAGATTCAAACCATTCAGGTCAAACCAAATCATCCATTCATAAGCAAGGATCTACAATCACATATCTATAATTAATTTAAAATGAATTAAATTAATTACTTCTATCTCTAATTAATTTAAAGTGAACTAAATTAATTACCTATTTTTAATTAATTTAAAATGAATTAAATTAATTACTTCATTATCTAAATCTTGCTTGCTTATTTATTAATTGATTACAAATCAATTAAATAATTATCCTCAAATTAATCCTCTTAATTAATCACTCTTGATTAATTATCCTTTAATTACATTCAAGTAATTATCCTTAATTAATTTTACAAATTAATTATCCTTAACCAAAATTAGTAATTAACCTTTAATTACTTCATTAACTAATTAATCCTTAATTAATTACTTCCTTAATCACTTATCATTAATTAATTAATCTTAATTAATTAATCCCTAAATTACATCATAAATTATATTAATTAATGATCCTTAATTAAATTTAAATTAATTACTTATTTAAATTAGTTACATTAAGTAATTAACCTTCATTAAATCACAATTATTAATCATTCTTGATTGACTACATTTGGTAATTAATTAATTACTTCTTAATTACTCCCAAATTAATTACATTCAATAATTAATTATATTTATTAATCAATCTTGATTTAATCTTATTAGTAATTAATTACTCTTAATTAATTACATCACTTAATTATTCAAATAACTTAATTAATTAATGCTTAAATTAATTACACAAAGTAATTAATTTTTAATCACTTTCACAAAGTAATTATCCTCATTATTATTTACACAAAGTAATTAATCCCAAAATACCATACTTCAATTAATTACTTCCAGTAATTTATTTATCTTAATTACTTCTCTAAGTAATTATTTCTCAATGATTACTTATCAACCCATTCAAGGATTATCCTAAATTAATTAAAGTTAATTAATTAATTTAAACTAACCCAATTAATAAATTAATTACAAAGAGTAATTAATATCTTTAATTATTTCTATAAAGTAATCATACTTAATTAAGTTTCATAATTGATTATCTAAATTAATTAATCCAATTAATTATCAAAATTAATTACATTAATTAATTAATGAATAATCACAAGTTAATGACCTTCATTAACTTATTAATAAATTCTTAGTTACCTTTCTTAAGTAATTAACTTAAATTAATTACAAATTTAATTAACCTTAATTAATTTCAAATCTTTAAATAATTAAACAATTTAATTAATTACATTATTTAAATTACCTTACTAATTTAATGAAACAAAGATCATTAAATCTTAAATTTACTTTAAAATAAAACATTTTTTATTCATGATTACTTGATCATTAATAAAGTGACTTAAAACAATTTAACTCAAAATTGTTTTCAAATTACATTTTAAATTTAAAATTTAAAAAGAAATCAAACTTAACTTAAACAAAGTTTTAAAAACATTTTAAAATCTTTTAAAGCTTTATACTAAAGATTTTCTTATTTTATAAAAGAAGTTATAAGAAATTTAAATCCCAAATTCATTTCAAATACAAATCATATTTAAATATGTTTCAACATCCAAATTTGTTTAAATATTTAAATTGCCTTAAAACTTCCTTTATTTTCAAACCATTGTTTCAAATTGGAATTTGATTTCAGATTTAAACTCATGTTTGAATCTCTACTTAAATTTAAAGATTTATTCAAAATTAAAATATTTAAACTCTTTGAAGTTGTTTAAACATTTTTGTTTGAAAGTTTAAATTTAAAGTTTCAAACCTGGATTCAAATCTCATTTGAAATTCATACCTTAAATTTTGATTTAAATTCTGTTTACAAAATCCTGCATTTAGATTTTAAAACAATCTTTAAATTAAAACTACAGGTTTTTCAAAAACCTGTAATTACAGAAGCAAACCAGAGTTCCTCCTTTATTTGCTTCGAGTCACAAACCTAGCTACTTCGAGCAAAAATTCGAATTCACTCGAGTATAACTCGAGTACAATACTACTGCAAATACCAAATCCTCCCTGATACTTTCCTCTGCTCCGTGCATATGCACAGTGGCTGTAGCCACCTCCGGCCACCACCCAGGCCATGAACAAGTCACAAACCATCCTTCGATCCAACATCGTCCATCAGAAACGACCATGCATCACAAAATCAAAAGCGAGTTCCCAAACAAAACCTGGCAGCAACAGGCTCATACCAACCCCCCATACCTGAAAACAGCTCGTTTTCCCACCTCCGACCACCGTGTCGATTGACATTCCGGCCGCATCAACATCAATGCTCCAGCAACCAATTCTTTGAATCCCAACACACTCGATTCATTGGAATGGGAGATATGATCAAATTTCTACATTGCCCCAAAACTAGGTTTACAGGTCAAAACCCATCATCCCTGCCTCCTTGGTGATTTATCAACTTCTCCACTATTATTCTCATCAACAATAATTACTCTACTAACTCAAGAAGTAACCTCGATCCGCAGATTTACAAGGTTCATCAGAAATTACTAAATTCTTATTTTCTGGTTAAACCAGGAATATATCCAAACCTCTTCATTAAAAACAGTGATTTTATTTTAAAATAAATTCAATTTTGGTTTAAGAGATTGAGTTAGATTCCTGAATACAAGAATCATGATATTTGAATTTTTGACTTATTTCAAAATTGGTCTTATATCTTATTTCTTACAGAGGAATTCTGATTGTTTCTAACTTAAACAAAATTTAAACTTAGCTTATGATGCATAACATATATTTGGTTCAATGTTTAAGTCATAGATTGAATTACTAACATATGATATATATATATATACATATATTTTTAATCTGTTTACCAGTTTATCCTTTGAATCTGGAACTATACTAGAAAGGTTTCAAGCATACAGTTATCTACACAACCATATTTCATACAAAGCTAAAATTATAAATTCCTTCATAAACATATTTGTTTCCATAGATATCAGGCAACATAACTATTTATCTATACATTTAATAAAAGTGATGTTACTCACCTGGGAATAGCAAGAAACAGAGGCAGAGATTTTTGAAACTGATTGAATCTTGCATGCAGGCTAGCTTCTATATGCATTTGAACCTCTTAAATTTGAAAAGCTTAATTTGCAGAAGATAAACTCAGATTGAAAGATGCATGCAGGCTTCAGATTCCATTTTTACATTCCCAGCTTTTTTTTTTTATTATTTGAATTCAACTTGCATGCAGGTAACATATGTTTTGCTTTGCACTTGAAAAAGATTGCACAGAGGATTGCAGGCAGATGCTTTTGCATTTGGAACTGATTTTAGTTTTGAGGGAGAGTTTGCATGCTAATGGAATTTACAGGTTGGTGATTGTGCTTTCGAAATGAATTTCAGGTGCAGGCTTTGATTTTGAAAAAGAAAGATTTGATTACAGTTTTGATTTCAGGTTTGAGGGTTTTTCTGAAACAAAATGTTTCAGCTGAGATCTTTCTTTGTAAAATGAAGATTGAAAAAAAAAATGGGAATGAAAGAAACATGTCTTATATAAGTGTAATGATTTATTTTTAAAAAATTAAAAGAAAATATAAAAATAAAAGACACTTGTCAAATTAAGTAGATTAATTGTTTACACTTGTCATTACACCTCTCAATATAATAACATGTGTTTTATAAATGAAATTTATTTCTTTTTATTTTATTTTAAAAGTAAATAAAACTCTTTCACTTTATTTGTATTTATATATGTGTAAGTTATTTCCATGAGTAAATATATATACATTCCTTTTTTAAAGAAAATGAAGTGAAACAATTTATATAAAAATGAAAACTTATTTACAAGATTCATATAGGTTTATTCATTTGAATTTCAAAATGAATTCAAATTCAAATGCTATATACATTTAAAATCCAATTTTAAAACTAATTTATATTAACATATTTATTTTGACAATAATAATTTTGTCTTTTAAAGCATATCTACATTTATACATTTATTATTATTAGAAAATACTCATTTATATATTTTAAATTATTTATAAAGAAATTATAAATTTCTTATCTTATTTATCTTAATTAAAAGAATAAATGTTTAATGTTTAAATGGTATTTTAAATTTTAAATAATTACAAATTAAAATTATTAATCTATATTTAAAACAAATAAAATAAACTTTTATTTATCTTATTAAAATTTAAACTATATTTAAAATACAATTATACAATTTAAAATAATTACTTTAAGTATTTTAAACCATTAGTTGTTTATTAAAAAAAATCTTCAAACTATCAAAATGAATATTAAAATTTAAAAACAATATTTTATTTGTTCATTTATCTAAAATCAATACTTATCTATCTATAAGATATATATATATATATATATATATATATATAAATATATACACATTATAAATAGGAAAACAATTATTAGTATTCAAAAGATAAAATTCATTAGTTACACATTTATTTAATTGGATTATCAAATCAAGTTAATTTTTATTAAAATTTTATCAAATCAATTTAATTTTAAATATAGATTATTAAATTGATATTGCTAAAATTTCCGGGATATCACAATATTTACTTATGTATTTTAACTATAGACAAGTATGTTTATAAAGTTTAAAATAGTTTTAATATAAGATAGAAGTTATTTTCAAAGAAAAACAAATCACCAAAATTTCCTTTAGAATGTCGACATACTCATGTTACCCATGTCGACATAGTGGAGGTTAATTTCAAAAATTTGAATTTCAAAAGAAGTATCTGTTCGTTATATCTCTTCACGAATGGACATGGCTGTTGTTCTTCTATAAATAGGGGCTGTTTTCACGAATTTTCAATCATATTTTTCTGGTTTTCACTTCTCTTCTTCTTCCACATTTCTATACACACATTCTTACATTACTCTGCCGAAATCAACATTGAATCTAACTAGATCATTTCTTGTTTAATTCTCTGTCACTATCTTAACAAGATCCTCAGTGCTATTCAGAGTTATAGACTTCTTTATAATCAATTTAGCGAGAAAAGGTGTGATTGTAGCATTAGAAATCAATTAAGCGAGAAAAGATGTGATTATAGCCTTGGAAATCAATTGAGTGAACTTGTTGCCTGGGAAACCAAGTATCTCTATCCAGAGAATTGTGAATCTGGAGGGTGTACCTCGTAGCCTTGAAATCGAGGGTGTAATTGTAAAGATTGCTTTTGAAAGGAAATCTGTATTTGTGTGCGGGACTGGATGTAGGGTAACTCCGAACCAGTATAAAATCCGATATGTTCTTTCCTTTACTGCTTTTACTTTATATTTGCATCTTTGTTTGATTCTATGATCATATCTGTGTCTGAATATTGCATACATCTGTGTTCAAATTAACAAAAAAATCAAAAAGATTTAGTAATTTCTTTAAACACTATTCAATCCCCCTCTAGTGTTAATCCGAGCCTTAAGATTCGCATTTCGCGTTTCTCACAATTCCGTATTTCTCACAATTGGTATCAGAGCAAGATTTTCAAAGTTTCATAATCTGATTTTTGATAAAGTTTTAAAATGGCTATGTTTGTTAATACTAGTTTAGAAATATTCAGATCATCATTGTCCTTTGAGTCTGCATATAATCAATGTTCAAATTCAAGTTGTCTACCAAAATTGATTGATGTGTAGGAAACATGCTTTATGGGGATTAAGGAATCAATCCACAACGGACAAATTGTGCGGATCAAAAAGAACAAATGGATACTCGATAGTGGATGCTCTAGACACATGACTGGAAATCCAGATATGCCGAATGATATAATATACAAAGACGGGGGACTGGTTAACTTTGAAGACAATTCAAAAGGATATGTGATTGGCATCGGCAAAGTCGGTAACTCTGAAACTCCTATTATTACTAATGTTTTGCTAGTTAAGAATCTGAAACAAAATCTGCTAAGTATAAGTCAACTCTGCGATAAAGGATATAAAATTAAATTTGAAAAAGATAAGTGTCACATTGAAGATAATAATTCAACCATAATATTTAAGGAAATTAGGAAAAAGAATATTTATATTCTTAGTGTGAAAGTTTCAAATGGTAACCTGTGTCTTTTGGCAAATACAAGTGACCCTTGGATTTGGCATAAGAGATTTGGACATTTGAATTTCAAACTCTTATCTAGACTATCAAAACAATATCTAGTAAGAGGTCTCCCTAAAATGAATTTTAAAGTAGATAGTCTATGTGATGCATGTCAATTGGGAAAACTTAGAAAAAGTTCCTTTAAATTAAAGGTATGATTTCAACCTCAAAACCTCTTGAATTACTTCACCTTGATTTATTTGGTCCATCTCAAATTTTGTCAATAAATCATAGTAAATATGTTTTTGTAACTGTAGATGATTATTCTAGATTTACATGGACAATATTTTTGAAACATAAAAGTGATACTTTTGAATGTTTTAAGTACTTTATAAAAAGGATTCAAAATCTACTTTCTCTAAAAATTATAACCATCCGTAGTGATCAAGGTGGTGAATTTAAAAATGAAAAGTTTGAGGAATTCTGCAATAAAAATGGATTAACTCACAATTTTTCATTTCCAAGAGCTCCATAACAAAATAGAGTAGTAGAACGTAAAAATAGGATGATTCAAGAGTGTGCGAGAACTATGCTTTCAGATAGTAAATTACCAAAATATTTTTGGGCAGAGGCAGTTGCGACCGTCTGTTATATTTTAAATAGAATTTTAATTAGACCTTTAACTGATAAGACATCTTATGAACTTCTTCACTCAAAGAAACCTAAGGTGTCTTATTTTAGAATTTTTGGAAGTAAATGTTTTATTTTAAATACTAAAGATAACTTAGATAAATTTGATCTAAATCTGACAAAGGTATCTTTATCGGATATTCTAATAGAAGTAAAGCGTAAAGAGTGTTTAATTTGAAAACTAATACCATCGAAGAAACAAATGCATGTTTTATCCGATGAAAATCTCAAAAATTTTGAAGATACAAATGATGAAGAGGATTTAATCAATCAAAATCAAGAGTCAACTGAAACTAATAATGAAATTAATCATCCTAATAAAAGGACTAAACTTTTAAAAGATCGTCCTATAGAAAATATACTAGAAGATATGCAATCTGTTGTTAAAACTAGAAATCAATTATGTCAAATGAGTAATGTAGCTTTTATATCAACTATTGAACCCAAAAATCCTAAAGAAGCGTCAATTGATGATTCATGGATTTTGGCTATGCAAGAAGAACTAAATCAATTTACTAGAAATGATGTTTGGGAACTTCTTCTTAGACCTGAAAATAAAACTATAATTGGAACTAAATGGGTTTATAAAAATAAAATGAATGAACAAGGGAGGTAGTTAGAAATAAAGCCCGGTTAGTCGCTCACGGTTATTATCAAGAAGAAGGAATAGATTTTGATGAAGCCATTGCCCCCGTAACAATATTAGAAGCCATTAGGATTCTACTTGCTTTCGCAAATCATAATAATTTCAAACTATTTCAAATGTATGTTAAAAATGCCTTTTAAATGGATTTGTAAAAGAGGAAGTATACGTTGAACAGTCACCACTTTTTGAAAATGAAAAATTACCAAATCATGTTGTTTACAAACTTAAGAAATCTTTATATGGTCTAAAACAAGCTCCTAGAGCCTGGTGTGATAGACTAAGATCTTACTTATTACAATCAAATTTTTGGTAAAGTAGATAATACTCTTTTTATTAAAAGAAATAAAAATGATATTCAATTAGTACAAGTCTACGTAGGTGATATCATTTTTGGATCAACTAATTTTGAAATGAATAAAGAATTTTCTGAAATAATGACAAAAGAGTTCGAGATGAGTCATATGGGTGAATTAAAATTCTTTTTAGGATTACACATAAAACAATTAGATAATGGTGATTTTATTAGTCAAGAAAAATATGCTAAAGACCTAATTAATAGATTTGGTTTGACTACTGCGAGTGGAAAATCCACTCCCATGGCAACCAATGAGTACCTTAGTAAAGAAGATCTCTCGAAAGATGTAGATTAAAAATTATATAGAGGAATGATTGGATCACTACTCTATATCACTGCTAGTAGACCTGATATCATGCATAGTGTTTGTCTCTGTGCAAGATATCAATCCCAACCTAAAGAGACCCACTTAAAAGCCGTAAAACATATCATAAGATATGTTAAACACACTTTTGATTATGGCTTATTTTACCCTAAAAATGATTCTTTTGACTTAATATCTTACTGTGATGCTGATTATGCTGGTTGTAAATCAGACCCAAAAAGCACAAGTGGAACTTGTCACTTTTTGGGGCATTCTCTGATTTCCTGGTTTAGTAAAAAGAAAAACACAGTTTCTTTATCAACAACCGAAGCAAAATATATTTTTGTTGCTTTGGCTTGTTCTCAAGTAATATATATGCAACAAACTTTAAAAGATTATGGTTTAAATATCTCAAAATCACCAATTTATTATGATAATACAAGTGCGATAAATTTACCCAAAAATACTACTCAACATGCTCAAACTAAATATATTGATATAAGACATCATTTTCTCGGAGATAATATAAATAAGGAAGTAATTAGTCTAGATTACATTAATTTCGAGAATCAAATTGTTATATATTTACAAAACCCTTCAATGAATCTATATTTACTAAATTAAGAAGAGAATTTGGAATTTGTTCAATAACTGAAATATGAAAATATAAATAACAAAGTATAATTAAAAATTAAATCAAAATAAATCAAACAGTAAAAATTTCAAAGACCATGTCGACATGCCTCCACAACCCATGTCGACATACAACGTTTTTTTTTTGAATTTTTCCCACCAAAATTCAAATAATTGGTTATATATTCTTCTTATTTTTGAAATTTTGATCATTCTCTCTGTTCTCTCTCTATTCCAACTTCTAAAATAAATTAAACCCTGGCCTCCTCTTCCAAATCAAACAAAAATTCAACCTTTTCATTCCCTTCTCCTACTTATGGACCGTTTCAACGAACAATGCTAGCTCGTGTGACGAAAATAGAGGATTCTCTAAAGGATGCACTTCAGTTAATGACTGAAATCCAAGTGATGCAACTTCTAATGGCCAAAGAACAAGAGAGGCAAGGCAAAATCATTAGGAATTTACAAAAACTTCTAATGGACAATCACGCTAACCCGATCTTGATTGATGAAGACTCTTTAGGAGAATAAGTACAAGAGGCCAGCAAGGAAGAGAATAAGTACAAGAGGCCAGCGACGAAGAAGAAGAAGAAGCCTTCATGGAAGAAGAGCACGTTGAAGAAGGCAACAAAGTCATTTGTGTTGGCGAAGTGTGCTTTGACAAATATGGAAATCTTGTCGAACAACGTGGAAATTTCTGTTTCTACTATCCAAATTGTTCGATTCTCTCATTTTCAAAGACACTCATTAGTTTATTTTCTATTGTTGGATATTCTTTCTTACGTTCTCTGCGAAATGTAAATATAAATATATAATTAATAAAAAGTTCATGTTCTTATATGTGTTTTATTAAAAGTATTATTATATGGATACTTAGTTAGGATAGTTAGTAGTTTAGGACTAAGTTTTAAGTTTTAGAGTTAAGTGTTGATTATTTATGATAACACTATCATTATAATCACATGTCATAGAGTATTAGATTAAGGGATAGTTATATAGTTTGGAAATTATATAGTTTTGAGTTAGTTTTTGTTGATGACAAAGGGGGAGAAATATAAAATAGGATAGTTAGGCATAGATTAAGGCGAAGTTACTAGTTTTGGGGGGAGTTGTTATAATAGAATTAATATTTTATAAACAAAGGTTGTCATCATCAAAAAGGGGGAGATTGTTAGTCCTGAGATAATGGTTTTGATGACAACAACCTTAGAATAGGATTATAAAATATAAATACTAACATTATAGTTTAGATATATATGTATGTGTAGGA
This sequence comes from Allium cepa, assembly GCA_030765085.1. Taxonomy (NCBI): domain Eukaryota; kingdom Viridiplantae; phylum Streptophyta; class Magnoliopsida; order Asparagales; family Amaryllidaceae; genus Allium; species Allium cepa. Next base: position 609,315,333 of record CM060940.1, read on the forward strand.
TTTAACCATGCAGGTACCCAGAATGAAGACTGTACAGCATAGAGATTCAAGATATCAAGATTGAAGACTCGTGAGTATCAAGAATATCAAGATTATCAAGAGTTCAAGATTTCAAGAATAAGTAATTTTAATTAGGAATTTTGTTAAAACTCCCAGAAAACCATTGGCATCTTAAAATCCAACTTATTCGTGGAATGGAATCCACTTGGAGCTCGTTAAAGGGATGGAACCCTAAGTAGAATGGAACCTACAAAAAATCTAGTGGAACAATGTTTTGTATAGGCTAACTTTTATTCAAATGATTTTACAAAAATTATCTTGTTTTCAAAATGATTTTAAAACCTTCCTTTTAAAAGAATCAAAAACATCTATCCGGATTTTAAATACTTTTAGCCTCAAAATAATCTAATTTCAAAATCAAATTATCCTTAGTTTTAAAACTATCTTTAAAAATAAAATTAGATTTAAATATAAAATTATAGTAAAATTTTATATATATTTTTCTCTATATTTACTTGTATTTTAACTATAGACAGGTATATTTATAAAGTTTAAAATAGTTTTAATATAAGATAGAGGTTATTTTCAAAGAAAAACAAATCATCAAAATTTCCTTTGGGATGTCGACATACTCATGTTACCCATGTCGACATAGTGGCAGTTAATTTCAAAATTTTGAATTTCAAAAGAAGTGTCTATTCGTCATATCCCTTCACGAATGGACATGGTTGTTTTTCTTCTATAAATAGGGGCTGTTTTCAACGAATTTTCAATCATATTTTTTTGGTTTTCACTTCTCTTCTTATTCCACATTTCTATATACACATTCTTACCGTTACTCTGCCAAAATCAACGTTAAATCTAACTAGATCATTTCTGGTTTGATTCTCTATCACTATCTCAACAAAATCTTTAGTGCTATTCAGAGTTATAGACTTCTTTGTAATCAATTTAGCGAGAAAAGGTGTGATTGTAGCCTTGGAAACCAATCAAGCGAGAAAAGGTGTGATTGTAGCCTTGGAAATCATTTGGGTGAACTTGTTGCCCGGGAAATCAAGTATCTCTACCCAGAGGATTGTTAATCTGGAGGGTGTACCTCGTAGCCTTGAAATCGAGGGTGTAATTGTAAAGATTGCTTTTGAAAGGAAATTCTTACTTGTGTGTAGGACTAGATATACGGTAACTCTGAACCAGTATAAAATCCGGTGTGTTCTTTCCTTTATTGCTTTTACTTTATATTTGCATCTGTGTTTGATTCTTTGATTATATTTGCGTCTGAATATTGCATACATCTGTGTTCAAATTAACAAAAAACTCAAAAGGATTTAGTAATTTCTTTAAATATTATTCACCCCTCCCCTCTAGTGTTAATCCTAGCCTTAAGATCTGTATTCCGCATTTCTCACAGAAGTGTGTCCGATAAGAGGAGCAACCTCATTAGCTCGTCAATTGCTCGTGCTTTATCCACCTTATGCTAACTCACGAGAGTCGGGTCCATGCATATACCTTAATAGAACGTCGCCACCATCCTACTTCATTCTGGAATCTCCACCGCGTATACGGTTGTTAAAGTGGTTTTCGGAGTTGGCAAAGAGTATGACAACTTCTGATACCGGTCACTTTACAATCAAACATTATTATAACCCATGGTTCTTTTTTTCAAATGGTTTACGTTTCAAAAAAAATATTTCCATTTCAAAAACCATTTAAGCCAAATGCTATTACTCTTCCAAAAATAATATCCATTTCAAAATTGGAAATATTTCCAGATCCATATATATTAGTTATAGCATTTCAAAAATGTAATAATTTAAAAATCATAACACTTTCAAAACCATACACTTATTATAGCACTTTAAAAATGTTATCTTTTAGAAATCACAATACTTGAAAAATGTGATCCATATATATAATAGCATTTCAAAAATGTTATCTTTTTATAAATATAGCATTTTCAAAACATTACCTAAAGTAGTATAACACGTTAAAAATATGACTTAAATAACATAACATTTTGGAAATGCTACAAATTCTATTATAACATTTTAAACATCATATCTTCAATTTAAATCATAGTTATTATACAAAACATATCCATTTTTATAAAATAAATTCTATCACTATTACTAGGTTAGATTTAAACTCCATATTAAATCAAATTTAATTATTATGTTATTTATCATGGATAAAATCTTTAATTTAGTTTTAAACCACTATTTACTTAAAAGATTTAACTTAATAGAAAACCAACATATCACTATATATAAAAATAATTAAATCAAATTTTAAGTTAAAATTTCAAATATTTGAAGATTCAAATACTTAATAATTTTAGAAAACTATTATATAAAAGCTAACCATGGGTCTGTATAATATTTTCTAACCTAGGTCAAGTGATACGGATATGCATCATTTCAATCTGTAATTTATAAAATTCTGGGTTCTATCATTTCAAACTGATATCTCAAGTCAAATAAAAATCGCTTGAGCCTATCATTTCAGCTCATAATGATTTTTCCTATTCTAATGTCCGTTCGGGTATGTATCATTTCAACCCATGGTGATTACTAACTGGGAACTTGCAGTGAAAGCAAAAAATAAATTAAACATTATAACATAGCATATCATATCAGGTGATGTAACAAGTATATAATCAGGTTATAACATCATAGAATATCATATCATAGGCATGTATGAATTAATATCAACATAGCATATCACCACCACAATTCACATGTTATTGATTTACAATTATATAAGTAGGAATGTCGAGAGTGATAACTCACCTTCTAAAGCTAGAGATGACAATTCGAGACACATAACCAAACTTCGAAAAGCACGACAAAGCATGAACTAGATTTGAGTGGATGAAGAGCCAAGATTCAAGTCTTGTAAACAACAAATACCAAACACATATAAGCAACTATTTATACATAAAAGAATAAGATAAATTACAAAGCAAATAGGCAAGCATCGATACAAATAGGCTCGGCTACATAGGGGATAGGCTTGGCCACTTGTATTTTAGGCTTGGTCACACCACTTTGTTCTCGACCATCATCAAACAAAGCTCGGCCATGTCAAAAATACACGGCTATGGGCTAGAATGTGAAGGGATGACAAGGCAAAAGTCAATAGGAAGGCAAAAAGGCAAGGCATGATGGGTTTGGGTGCGGCCCTATAGCTAACCCGGCTCGGCCATGGTGCTAAGTATGGATCAGGTCATGGCACCAAAAATGGCATGGCTTGGAGATACTTTTGGTCATGACAAGGGGATGCGATGGAGGAACTAGTGGTGGTCGAGGCAAGCAAATAGGAAGGGGATGAATATAGTGGGCTCGGCTAGGGTTTGCAACGCAATTTTGTGATGGGTTATCTATGTGGTCATGGCATGGCATGGGGATGGTAATGAGATGGTGGTGGCTGATCCTAGGTGGTGGATGGTGGAGAGATGGTTGGCAAAAGGAGGTGATGGCCGAGCAATGCTTGTAAATAAAAGAAAAAGAAAGATAGAAAGAGGAAGAAAGGAGATAACTTACTGTAAAATTCTTTTGTTCAGGAGATGGAAAATGAGAATAGAGATGAGAAGAGAAATTTTATGTACCGCTAGGGCATGGGAAAGTTTTAAACGGCTAAGGTATTGGAAAGGCCTCACTTCACATTAAAGAAAAAGAAACTCATGTCTCTTAAAATTTCCTAAGCCAACTAGGCAAGCCCAAATCAAAACAAGCTCAATAAATCAAGAAAAATATCAAAGTCCAAACCAAAATAAAAATAAAAATGAGATAGCAAATATAGAATAGAAAAATAAACAATAAAATACTAAAAATAATCGCGTTTAAAACACTTAAATTTATCAGATTTAAAAAGCATAAAATAGAATTTGACGAAACAAACAGTAGAACGAATATCAGAATCAAATTCAGCTTCAAAGAAAAAGATTGAAAATTAAAAATTCAAATTAAAAAAATTCAACTGAAATTCAAAGTTTGACCAAACTTGACAAAAATATAAAAAATTTAGAAAATCATTAATTTATTTTATTTGGGAAAATGATTATAAATAAAATCTAGAAATTCATTAGAAAATTCCAAAATTTCAATTTTTAAATGATTTAAGTCCAAAGTTTCAAATAAATTGAATTAAAAATATTTATTAAAATTATGGGTTGTTACAACATCCGAAATTCTCATACTCTAAATGAGGCATGCCTCCTGGTATTCTCTATGTTATACCTATAACCGAACACAATGGAACTAGTCTCGAGACTTAATTCGGTCATATGTAGATGATAGCTTTTCAAACCTAATTATATTATACAGATTCCTAGAATTAATTTGCATACATTTCAAACTCGTATGACCACATGATATACCCAATTTCTCTAAAATTCGACAGCGTATAATATAATCTACTATTACAGATCCAATGGAGCTAGTTTCCTCGAAATCCAAGATAGTGCCCTGAAATGCTATTTTCAACCGTTAATTAACACGAATTTTTACTAAAATACTTCAAATCACTTTTAATTCAAATTTAAGAGTTTACTATCTTCGTTATTATTCTATTAAATTTAAATCAACTTCAAAATCATTCTCATTCATATTGAATTCCAGATTTAATAATTCAAATAATTCCAATATTCAAATAACACGTATATTTGAGATTCAAGTTATTTAACTTATAAAAATTAACTTTTTAATATTTAAAATCAATTAGATATTCTAAATTTAAATGACAAGAATTCTGGATTGTTACATTCTTCTCCTCTTAAAAGAATTTCGTCTTCGAAATTGGCAAATAAGAAAAATGCCTAAACCCGTTTACTTTTCTAAACCAATTAGCTGGAATAGAATATAAAATTTCTAAGTCTTTAAATTCACTCACCAACACCAACTAATTTCCATCCATTCATTCATTTGCAGTTATAGCTCAAAATCAAATTTTAATTATAAAAAATTTCCCTTCAGAATTCTCAAAAAAAATTCTAACACCTTAAATTTACAGAAAATTTCACTAGCATCTCCTTTGCGCCGCTCGATCGTAAAAGGTATGATATACATATAATCACAAATATACATCTCATCTTTGAGGATGAGGCATCCCGTAGGGAAAAATATAAAAATACGATATAATTCGAGATGTGTACCTTTAATTAGTATTAGCAAGTATATGCAACCAATAAAATGCGAAAGCAAGCTCTAAATGCGATGCATAAGCCGTCCACACCTACTAATCACTTAACAACCAAAGAGAACATGGAAAATAATATCAGTATATAACATATAGAATATACAATAATTATATGTAAATGTAGCAAGAGAAACCATCAACAAATAATATCCATCCAATTTATTTATCATCAAATCATTTGCATTTCCAAAAGTCAACATTATATTAATACACTTTCATTTCTTATTAACGTTCCATTGATTCGATTTCAATTTATTTACATTCAATTAATTTACAATCAATTATTAGTTAGTATATTTCTTTTAATACTAATATCACTTAAGAACCATTCCATACAACAATTTCTTAATTCATTATAAACATTTTATACTACACCATTAATGTTTATTATCACTTCAATACTTAAGTTTATATTCAATTTTATCAAACCACATTCCAAACCTATCCAATTCATTTTACAACTTAAGTTGAATATTATTTTATAACTCAAGTTCATATCCATTTCATTATGTCATTTCATTAATTCACTTTATTAATTCATTTAATTCATTTCAAATCCAATTCAATTCCATTTAACGCTTTTTTAAGTTAAACTTCATTTAACTCATTTCTTTAACTTAATGTATTTAACCTTTCTTAAGTTAAATTTTAATTTCAAATCTCAATTCCAAATTTTCTTTTCTTATGTATACCGCTTTCAAATTATAAGTTCAAAATTTTATTTTCGTATATTTATCAAATTATACTTTGGATTTTAAAATCAAAACTTGTTTTACGAGAACAAAACTCCAATGGTAGTATTCCATTACTTAGAAACTCGAAAATGAACCCGATGATGCTGCAGTCATCACTAGAATTATTTTGCATCGACCGAAGTGAGTTCAATGTTTTATGTCTCTTTTGACTCCATTTTAAAATATTTCTAACCAAAATACTTTCAAAATAATACTATTATTATATTTCCAAACCTTTGAAATACAATTTCCAAATCAATGGAATTTAATTTCTCAAATTTCTTGTTTTAAATTCATTTTTATTTACAAATTATATTTATAAATGTACTTATGCAATTTCCTTTCCTTTCCATTTATAAATCACATTTATGAATCATATTAATATAATCTCACTTCTTATGTAATATCATTTCACAAGTGTTTGTCTTTGTTTAGATTACAATCATAACGACTTTTATTAGAACCACAAACAACAAATGATAATAATCAAATATTATCATTCACTAACAACCACACACCATATATAACTGTAATAATTTCTAAAAAATATATTTCTTTATATATATATATTATGATTTAGGTAAAATTATTTCATTTACTAATTCTTAAACAATACTGTGTTGGTTTACCTTATATAAGTGTCAAGAAACCCCTACCGATATCGTAGCATCACACCATCGACTAGAAGCCACATAAAAAATAAACTAGGACTATATAAAACATTTTTATATCACTAACAAATAGGCGCTCATATCTGTTGTTATGACTCGTAATTTCGCTACTTTGAAAATGAGAGATTTTGTGTAACGACCCATAAATTTTCAATAATTAAATTTGTTAATTCACTAATATTTTAGTAAACAAATTTGGAAGAAATAAAAACTTTGTAATTTAATAATGAAATGAATGCTAAATGAAATGTAATAATTGTATTTAGAACTAATTGTTAATAATTAAAATGAAACTCCAATAATGAACTAATGCAAATTGTTATACTTGGTTATAAATTTAAGTACAAGAAAACAAGTGTGAATGTTGAATCAATTAATGAGATAATATAAGATTAATAGAAATGAAAGTAAATCAGTGTTAGTTACGTAATTGTAACGTATGGTTATAGATAATAGACTTATTAATATGAATATAATCGCAATAAATGAAATAATACAAATATTATACTTAGCTATAAGTGTGTATATGAAAACAAATGTAAGTATTGAATTGATCAATGAACTACCATATAATTAATAATAGGTGAATATAATTTGAGTTGGGGAAATAATTATAACATTTGATTGTAAATAATAATGGATTCATAAGTGCAATTAAAGGCTAATGGTAACAATTAATATACGTTGCCTATTTATTTAGCCTTGTTATATTTAATTTGAAACCAATTGCAATAAATGTAATTAAGTATTACGTTAATGTTAATTAAGGTAATATTTGGTAATAAGGTAAATTTTGTTCATAATATGACAATTGGTAGAATAAAAAAATAAGAATCAAGATTTAATCAATTTTTGGAATATAAGTTATAACAATTGGATTTATTGCAATTCAATGTAATTAAATGTTGTGTTAATGTAAATAAAGCTGAAATTGGAAACATTAATGTAGCAAGATATCAACTAATGTTAATCCTATAAGATGAAACCAATGTAATTATATCTCATAATATGGTAATTGATTTAATGAAAGAATGAAACCTAGATGAGTGAATTAATTGGGGAAATTTAAATTTTAGTCAACAAGAAAAATTTGACAAAATCAATATAATTGATAATAATAGTTAATACAAAGGAAAGTTGGAAATTTGAATATATTGATGTAATGAAATGTGAAACAAATGTAAATTGTGTTACAGCGTAATAGTGGATGTAATAAAAAGAGTAAAAGTGAATCAAATCAATTTATTGAAATTAAATATAAATAATTGGATGTAATTACAATTTGAAGTTAAGAACTATAATTGGTAAATTAATCAACTTTGAAATTATGTCTAATTTGGTTATAAATGTTTTAAATTCCTAAGTTGTCTAAAATGATGGAAATTATAAATCATAGAATTCGAATTGAAATGGTGATTTGATTGGTTTAATATTAATTTATTTAATTTACCTGAAAAATAGCCATTTTGGCCATTAACTCAGATTTCGACGAAACCAGTTTCATCGGATCCGCAACGGTGAATTATTATAGGATTTCAAGCTTCGTAGCGATCGGATTTGTCATTTGATCGTACGAGCTCGAAACTCCTAGAAATCAATTTAATTGAAATCAATTGGAATAAGTTGATTTTAGCATAACTTCTTCATACGATGGAATTAGGACTTGAAACATGTTCCATTGAGTTTAAAATATTTGAAAACATCTATTTTGATATATGGGTTGACCCATTTGCGTTCCGGAGGCAGAACGGGCTTTTCAGGCCATTTATCGTTCGTCGTGTAAATCAATCGTATCCATTCATTCTATTTTTCTGATCTGCCTATAAATATCTCGTTATAAACCCTAATTGTTCCTCATATTCATTTGTCTGTACGTACAATTCTTTATGTTCTTCTTCTCAATGGCAGACAAACCAATTCTCAATTCAATTTCAATTTAAAATTCAAAACCAAAAAAATCAGACTCCTCAAACAATATCGAATTATATATCGGTTCGAAGCTCTCGACGAGCGCATCTCAGATCTGTAATTCGTTTTTCAAATTGAATCATTATTTTTCCAGAAATCCCTGATTTATTTTTGGCCGTTCGTAGCTGGGGCTTCCTATTAGATGGCGGACCCTCGACGATTGCTCGATCGGAAGGCATCAGAATGTAGAGGGTGTTGAGACTAGACGATCGGCATGGTTCATTTAGGGTAGATGTTGCTCGAATCTCCAGTATCAGCCACGAAACTAGATGGCGGCGAAGGCATTTTGGGGTGTCACGGCCCTACCGGAGGGGGCAGCCAAGGTCGATGAAGTCAGAAACATGGTTAGGGAGGTGTGGATGTATGAGGTAGTGGCGCATCAATGTGGATAGTGCGTGGCGGCTATAGCTATTTTCGAATGTGATTTCAAACTAGGGCACTAGGTTTCCGCTTGTACGAGGTTAGATGGTGACGTGTATATTTTCTTCTATTTTATTTGTTTTAACTTTAATCGTATAACTTCAAACTGATATAATTGCTTCATACAAGGTCCAATTCACGCGCGACTTCTTGTGCTATGATCGTATTGAAATTTCAGACTTTTTGACATTGTTTTGGATGAATTTTGAGACTATTCCAATTTTGGGTTTAAATTGGATTTAAATTCAATTAATATTCAAAGGTGAGTGTTTCAACCCACTTACAACTTCTAAAATTTCTTATGTTTGTTAAATTTAATTTATGATGTGATTAGAAATTTATTTATGGCTATTTGTTATATTTTGAATCATCATCTCAGTTAATTCGAATTTATTAAATCAAATCGTTATTTAATTCATTATTGAATATATATTGCCAGTTAAATATGTGTTATTGATTGTAACGACCCAAAATTTTAGTGATTTTTATTTATTAAATTAATTGAAATTTATGAAATTTTAAACAATAAAATTTGAAAATAAAAATTTATTATTTGGAATACGTCTATTTAAACATAACAATTTGTAAATTTTCATCTAATAACATTGAAATTTATTTTATTGTGTAATTCTATTTCAATTTAAATCAGTTAATAATTGATGATAATAAATTAATTTTCAAACCTGAAATATTTTTCTATAGAAAAATTCTAATTCATCTTCTGAGTGAGACGTCAAATTTCGTTTCATCAAATTCGGACTTCTTTAGCTTCGTTGATCTTATTTTTCTGCATTTTTGCTGCATTTTTCCGCTAGCAGAAATTCGAATTTTAATAATTCAATCGTACCAATGATATCTATGTACCGTTTTGATCGTCTTATCGTGTTAATCTCTACGGTATATTTACTTCTGTATTTTGAGGTCTGATACGCGACGGAAACATTGATAACGGTCAGTTGTAACTGTACCGCTTTTAACTTTCCGCTTTCCTTCGGTTCCAAACCTTGAAGCGTGCTGCGCATACAATTATAAATTCGCCTTTAACTTTTCTGGTGAATCAACTCATGATCGTTATATTAAATTTATTCCTTTTATTCTATTATATATTTGTTTTGATTTTGTCATTGGCTGCTTGTTTCCCCACCATTACTTCTTTCGTCAAGGACTGTTCATCTCTTTTATTTTTCTCTGAGCCTACACGTTCTCTCTCCTCTATTCAACTCATGCTGCAATTATCTCTCCTTTCCACTTGTTTGCGCAAAAAATGGGCAAACACCCCAAAGTCGTACGATTTAGTTGATTATATGTTGTTCTTAGCGATTTGGGTGATTTATGCAAATATGTAAAAAGCAGGGACTAAACTGTAAAAGACACACAGATTTATAGTGGTTCGGCCAGAACGTGCCTACGTCCACTTTATATGTTATTCTCCTTTTCTCCTCAGATTACAAGTACAAAGCTTTGTATACAAGTATATGAAAGTTGTTTGAAAGTTCCTTCCGTGCTTGAGCTCTCAAACTTGTCTGCCATTGTTGTACCCCTGCCCCTCTATTTATAGAGTGAGGCTGGGGGCAGGGGTCTTGGATGTATATAGCTGTTGGCGGGCCTGGGCTGAAGCAATCTGGACTGGCAACTTTGGTTCGACAAGGGCTTGGTTCGGTAGTTCATGAAAGTGGAGTTGGTCCGGTGGGACGTTGGTTCAGTGAAGGTGTATCCGGTGGTGAGTGGATAGAGATTGGTTCGGCTCTGCAGGGAGTGGTGTTGGACCGGTAGGGCTTTGGTCCGGTGGTAGGAGTATGGAATGAAGGTTGATTCGGTGGACCGGAGGTTTATTCGGCAGGCATGGTTCGGTGGTAGCTCGGTGGAGTTTGGTTCGGCACGAAGGTGGTCCGGTAGGTGGATGGTGAGTGAGCTTGGACCGGTAGTGAGAATGCCGAATGAGAGTGCCGAATGAGCTCTTGTATTGGGAATGCCGGATGCACCAAGGCATCTTGAATGCCGAATGAGATTTCGCTCTACATTGCCGTATGAAACTTTAAACCTTTGATACCGAATGGACTTTTATACTTGAATCATGAGTGAAATCCCAGACTTATATACGCTTGCTGGCTGCTTCTTCTTGGTTCGGTCGTGGTGGAAATGCACACAACATTGATATTCCAGTTTTGACCAAAAATGGGATAACACTTTACCCCCCAAAACATGCCTTGCGATAGGAAGGCATGTTTTGTAATGCCATGAGCTGGATGTTCATATCCTGTTGATGTCCTTGCGGTAGGAAGGCGTGTTTTGTAATGCCATGAGCTGGATGTTCATATCCTGTTGGCAACCTGTAAAGAGCTTGATATTTTATATGGCCCCAAATGACGACCGTTCGGGATCGAGCTATTTGGGATGAAGCGCGGCCGTTCATGGTCAAGCGCCTAACTTCAAATGACGACCGTTCGCGATCGAGTCATTTGAGGTGAAGTGCGACAGTTCGCGGTCAAGCGTCTAAATCCATGCGACGATCGTTCGAGATCGAGTCATTTGCGGTGGAATGTGATCGTTCACGGTCAAGCGCTTTACTTCAAGTGACGACCGTTCGGGATCGAGCCATTTGAGGTAAAGTGCGACCGAGCCCGGTCAGAGGGCGGACCTCAAATGGCGACCGTTCGCGATCAAGCCACTTGGGGTGAAATGTGACCGTTCACGGCCGGTCCCGTTCGCGGAAAAAGATGAAATGGGACCGTTCGCGGTCAAGCGCCTTACTTCGGATGACGATCGTTCGAGATCGAGCCATTCGTGGTAAGGTGCGACTGTTCGCGGTCAGGGGGTGGACCTCAAATGGCGACCTTTTGCAATTGAGCCATTTGTGGCGAGATGAGTTGTGCCGTTCGAGGCGAGTTTGTGACTGTTCGAAGTCGGGTGCCGTTCGAGGCGAATTGTGACCGTTCGAAGTCGGGTGCCATTCGAGGCGAATTGTGACTGTTCGAAGTCGGGTGCCGTTCGAGGCGAATTGTGACCGTTCGAGGTCGGGTGCCGTTCGAGGCGAGTTGTGACTGTTCGCGATCGGGTGTCGTTCGAGGCGAATTAGTGTGCCCGTGGGGGACTTAATAATATCAGTGCCGGAGTTATTGTTTGGGGGAGTTTCCGAATCAAAGACTTCGGCAGTTCGCTGCCATGCAAGAGGTGCTCGTGGACCGTTCGCGATCCACGGACATACAAGTAATTTTTTCCATAGAATTGTAAATGTTAAAGCAATAATCATATGAATCCTACAGCAGAAATGTCCGAACAGGAAGAATTTAAATGTTCAAATCAAAATCAAAGCAAAATGCAGAATGAAGATGTCAAAGCGTAAACTCTTACTATAACGCGGCTGGTAGTCATTCAGAGCATGCCTATGGATCGTGCGCGATCGCTCACATGTGTAAATGATTTAACCGTGTTAGCGAGAGGTTTACAACTTGTTCATCGTTATTTTAATCAAGCAATCAATGGATAATCAAACGGTGCCCCGATCCAGGGTCACCTCTAGCCGATGTAGACGGTGGTCGCTCTGGCTCCACTTCTGGAGTTTGCCTCCTCACATACTGAAGGAGTATATCATTCCTGATACCACCTCGTCCTTCAAATGCCTACAATCACTAGTGTTATGACCGTTTAATTCATGGAATACACAAAACTTATCTGATTTTCTTTCGTCAGAGGTTGGATCCCTTCGCATTGGTCTACGATACGGAACCTGCCCCTTGGTATCCTGATAAATTCGTTCCAGACTCTCATTCAGCTCAGTGTGAGTGACGAATCGCGGCTCCCTCCTTTGCCGCTTTGACCTGTCATCATTATCCTCAGCCTTTCTCTTTCCTTTGCTAGTCTCCGCACCCTTTCCAGGTGGGTTTCCGCTCTTGATTGCGTAAACGTCATCATCTTCCTCTCTTTCTGCACTAGCATCTTCCAAACGCAGAAACTTTTCAGCCTCATGATAGAACTCTCCCAGATTCATAGGCGGGTCCTTGGTTAATGAATTCTTGAATTCTATACTATCAGCTATTCCAGATACAGCCGCCATCATGACCATAGATGGATCTGGTAGATCCACTGGTGCTGCCGCCGCATTAAATCGCGTTAGAAAGCTCCTCAAAGTCTCTCCAGTTTTCTGCTTCAAGGTTGTCAAAGTCATCACATTCTTGGGTCTCGCAATATGAACCCTGAATTGCCTCATGAATCTCTCAGTTAAATCTGCCCACATTCCTATGGAGCCGCTCTCTAGTTGCCTAAACCATAACGCTGCAATGTCCGTCAAATACAGTGGAAAGCATCGGGCCATGATCTCCTGTGATGCCCCCAGCACTTCCATGTGCCTCATATACTTAGTAAGATGGACCGCAGGGTCTGTCCTCCCATCGTACATCTCTACTGATGGTAGCTTGAATTCTGGTGGGTTCCTAACCATCCTAATTGCAGAAGAAAAAGGACTCCTGTTTACATCTTCCAAGTCTCTGTTTACTAAACCGCCTCTCATAGCTCTTCTAACCATCTCCGCCAATCTGTCATCGTCTCCGAGATGCAATCTTCGTTCATCACTTTCAACCTGCCCCCCGAGTTCACGAGGGAACTCTGGGATCTGCCCCCTTGACTGAGCGTTCACTCCTCTATTGCCACCAGGTTGTTCAGATGCTCCCGTCTCTCTTCCCGGGATCGGATTAACATGCTCTGCGTGTGTGCGCCCTAGCTCTGGTGCTATGCCAGATGGTCCAGCTCCGTTCTGAACTCCAGTTGCTCCTTGGTTTTGTGCTCCAAGTTGCCCAATTTGCTGAAGCAAGTTCTGGATCATCTCTTCTTGTCTTCTCATCATAGCCTCCATCTCATCCCTGGTGATGAAGGCTGAAGCTTGGTTTGCTCCTGAGGAAGCCTCTTGACTCCCTTCCTGTTGACTCTGCTCTGGCCTTGGCCTACTGCTTGATTGTCTCGCCATGACTCTTCCAATCTGAATCTCTAATCTCTCAAATTCAACTTCCAAGCGGTAGGTCCTTGAGTTCAATTCTCAGTGAAAGCACCAAAATGTTTGCGCAAAAATGGGCAAACACCCCAAAGTCGTACGATTTAGTTGATTATATGTTGTTCTTAGCGATTTGGGTGATTTATGCAAATATGTAAAAAGTAGGGACTAAACTGTAAAAGACACACAGATTTATAGTGGTTCGGCCAGAACATGCCTACGTCCACTTTATATGTTATTCTCCTTTTCTCCTCAGATTACAAGTACAAAGCTTTGTATACAAGTATATGAAAGTTGTTTGAAAGTTCCTTCCGTGCTTGAGCTCTCAAACTTGTCTGCCATTGTTGTACCCCTGCCCCTCTATTTATAGAGTGAGGCTGGGGGCAGGGGTCTTGGATGTATATAGCTGCTGGCGGGCCTGGGCTGAAGCAATCTGGACTTGAAACTTTGGTTCGGCAAGGGCTTGGTTCGGTAGTTCATGGAAGTGGAGTTGGTCCGGTGGGACGTTGGTTCGGTGAAGGTGTATCCGGTGGTGAGTGGATGGAGCTTGGTTCGGCTATGCAGGGAGTGGTGTTGGACCGGTAGGGCTTTGGTCCGGTGGTAGGAGTATGGAATGAAGGTTGATTCGGTGGACCGGAAGTTTATTCGGCAGGCATGGTTCGGTGGTAGCTCGGTGGAGTTTGGTTCGGCACGAAGGTGGTCCGGTAGGTGGATGGTGAGTGAGCTTGGACCGGTAGTGAGAATGCCGAATGAGAGTGCCGAATGAGCTCTTGTATTGGGAACGCCGGATGCACCAAGGCATCTTGAATGCCGAATGAGATTTCGCTCTACATTGCCGAATGAAACTTTAAACCTTTGATACCGAATGGACTTTTATACTTGAATCATGAGTGAAATCCCAGACTTATATACGCTTGTTGGCTGCTTCTTCTTGGTTCGGTCATGGTGGAAATGCACACAACATTGATATTCCAGTTTTGACCAAAAATGGGATAACACCACTGTTACTCGATTCATTACTCTAAAGAGTTATATATAACAATTATTTATAAAGATTTTGTTTATTCTCTATCAAAGCTTGCTTCCTCTCCTCTTTCCTTTTTCTGTCAATAGAAATGATCGGCGTCTCATCTTCCTCTCCACTCTCTCTCCCCTCTAGCAAAACCCGGACCCGAACAACCACATATACCTTCCATTTCACCACAAACGGCTTCCATCGTCGGCCGTAGCTACCTCACCTTCAACCGAGGTCCTCTCTTCAGCACCGCATCATCCACCTCCAACAAGTTCCGCTCCTCCACCCACCCTAGGCTTCCAGCCTCCGGCCTTCTTCCCCTTAGCGCCGCCTCGTGTCACGGCAACTACAGCCCGAGCTGAAGCCGACCCCTCCTCTCGGCCTGCCACTCAGGTCCGACCGGTCCCCCCACAAACTGACACACCACCATGCAACCTTACTCGCAAACCCATCTCCGGCCTAGCCGAGCTCCCCCTTTTTCCACCATGGCCGAGACTTCATCATCACCTTTTGCCTTGCCTTGAACACAAAATGACCAAGCTTGCATAGTTTCAAGGTATGTTTTATAAGTGCTATATATGGGCTATATTTACATATATCGTTGATATGTATAAACTTATATATGTATGTGTTTGATTATACAGGAAGTGAAATATATTTATATAATATTAAGTTACGCATGCATTGATATATATATAATTCTAATTTTTATATATGTCGTATTTTATAAGTATATACAGTTTGCAAAACAAGTTGATTTTATATATATTCTTGTTTATACGTACACGTGGTTATACTAGTTTATATTAATATGTTTATATGTCACAGTATGATATGTATGTCTGGTCTATTATATATGTTGTTTTAATTCATATATATAAGCTACAGTATTGTAGTTGTATATAAATATACAAATTGGTTTGTCCGCTCGTATATGGATAAAATGCTTGCAGCCTCCTTTTGATTTGAGATTTCCTTTTTTATATATGTCAGTGTTGATATTAAGTATAAATATAGGTTATACAACGGTAATAAAATAAATGATAAGTATGTTCTCATATAAATGATAATTTGAAACAGTTTTGGGCTGAAATAATATAGGTGCGTCAGTTAACTGGTTTATATATACACATGTTGTATTAATATTTTTGAAAATATGTATATTTATATAATAAGTTATACTTACATTCATCTTAATAGTCGGAAAGTATATATATATTTATTTCAAATTATATATATTATAGATGTGTTTGTTTTATCATATACGTTTTATTTTAAACAATGATTTTGAGAAAAACACATATATGTTAAAATTTAATTTGCGTTGAATTCAGAATATGATTTTGATATACATATATAGTTATATACATAGTTATACACATATATAGATATAAGTTTACTCATACCGTTTATCTTCATCGATCCAACTTTAACTCGATTTCGTCAATTTCATGCCGTCAGTTTGAACGTCAAATTCGTGCCAATCCAATTTGCTTTGGAATTCGTGCTTGGATTCGTACCTCATTTCATCTTCAAATCCTCTCTAGCCTCGAAAGGTGACCAATCACTCGCGATTAATGTTCTTTTATTTATTAAATTTGATTTCAATTGAAACGACAATTGAAATATGCTGCAGTAGTTATATAAATTATTATATATGTTATTATCTGTAATTGTTCACCTGTGGGATATGGCACCATATCCTGTTGTTTATATTATATATTGTCATTGATGATATGTGCCTGTTATTATTATTTTCATATCTGTTATCACTCTGCAAGTTCCCTGTTAGTATAGCATTCACTATGAGTTGAAATGATACATACTCCAACGGACATTAGAATAGGAGAAAATCGTTATGAGTTGAAATGATGAACGCAAGCGATTTTCATTTAATCGAATTCGGGATTGCGAGTCGAAATGATATTTACCCGTGTATATATATATATATATATATATTTAAATTACGGATTGAAATGATAAATATTTGCATCACTTGACCATAGGATAGGAGAATATATACAGACACCATTGGTCTATATGTATAAATGTTTCAAAAACAATTTCTATGGTTTTGAAAGGAAATATATGGTTTTTAATCAATATTGGTTCTTAAATATTATATATAAATGGTAATTTCATATATAAAGTTAATAATAATATTATTGAGATTGATTTAGTACATATAATATGTTTAATTATTTATTTAAATTTATATTTTGAAATAGATTGTTGTAAAAATTTGAATAAATTAAGGTTGAGAAGATAAAGTTGAATTAATTGAAATTGCACTTAATTAAGAATTTTACTAAATTTAATCAATTTGAACTATTGAATTTGAAGTTTAAGATTTGATTCAATAACTTGATTTTTGATTTAAAGTGATTAATGGATATTTCAAGTTTAAATAAATCAAAAGGAATATTTAGTTTAAAGGTAATTTAAGGTAATTTAAATAATACTGAATTTATTAAGTGAATATTTCAAGACTAAATTATAATGACGTTAAATCGATATCTATTTGAAACTGCAAAATTGAACTTTGAAATGTTGAATATTAAAGCTTTGAGATATATTAGAATCTAAATGGTTTATTTTGTGATTCAGATCTGTATTTGAAATCAATGTAATTTAAATTTGTTATTTAAAACTGGATTAAATTAAAATGGATAAATCTAGATTGGATTAAATTTGAATTGGAACTCGAGTTGATTTGAATCAATTTGTGGAATTGAGGAAATATTTATATTTAATGGAAATGATATTTCGGTTTTGAGGTATAAATTATTTTGAAAGTACCACGGTGTTATAGTGACGTTTGGCCGTTAGTAGACTTCTATATTGTAGATAGTTCCACGGATCCTTAGAGGATGGTTGTGCCAAACATCCTTTGAGTTACTCGTATTTCAGTTGATATTTCACTTGAGTTGGATTTATTGATATAAGAATGTTAATCCTGACTCGAGTGTTTTGTATTTTGCTTTACGCTTGGGTCAGACTGAGTGATACAGCATTTAAGACTCATCTTTGGGGTTTGGAGCTTCGTTTGGAGATCCAACTATCGATTCAGCTTTCAGCTTTCCAGTTGATTTGTTCAAAGAGGCCATCTATTTGTACGGGAGACTTCAGCTTATTTGAGATATTCTATTGTATTTTCTTTTAAACTCTGCTATTTATATAGTAGCTTCATGAACTACTATTTATCTATTCCGCCGCATTAGTTTATATTACTCTGTGTGTGTGATTCTGTGATTGATTTATTTACTTTATCTGCTGAGTTTTGCCAAATTTTAAATTTACAATCCGATATTTTGAGCAATTCAAGTCTGACACATGCAGATGCGAATGGTTGAAATTTTGAGTCGTTATAGTTGGTATCAGAGCTTTGGCTCTAGGAAAACCTAGCATATATAGCAAATTTATTTGCAAAATCACTCTCGCTCGAGCTTGAATTTCGTCCTTTTTGATTTGGTTTTTTTTGGACTTTGAAACGTTCCCTACGGTTCCAAAATTTATTATCCTCTTTCCCTATTCGGGTTTCTTAATTCTAGAGCATCCTAGAACTCCACTTCGAATGATCTCTGCAACAATAGGCGACCCCACCAATCTTTGAATGATTTGTAAAGGGGTGAAACTCATTTACAATTGAAATTGATTCACCGGAGATTTCTATAACCTTGGTTCAGATGCTGCTATCTTTGTTTTGGAATCCATTCTTAAATCATCCTTTGAAAATCGAGTTTGTTTGTATTTTAGAAATTGTTTTATATATCGAATTTATTATTTTGATAAGTATGATTGTATTCAATATATAAAAGTGAAAATGTTTTCGACAAGGATTATATACCTTTTAAAAACGAGAATTTGAAATTTCAAAAGGATTTGAAATTTTGAAAATTTTACATAAAAAATGGATTTTATAAAAATTATTTATAACTGAAGGATTTTAAATTAAAAATTCAAGGAGTTGAATTATAGCGTTTTGAAATTGGTTTTAAGATTTGAAAATATATAATAATACGATTTAAAAGTATTTTCCGAATAAGAAACAGTTCAAATGAGTTCCAATGATTTTAAAGAAATTTCAATGAAGTTTTCAAGAAAATAGAAGTCCAGAATTCACTTGTGTCGCTGGGAAATAATTTCGGTGATGAGTGTACGCATCATCGACATTGATTTTCAAGTTTCTGAGTGGGAGAGAGGCCACTCTAGTAGCTTTGCTATGCGAGTGATTGTGTGAAACAAATTTTGATTTCAGATTCCGAAGTATGATCGGATATTCGAAAGATATATGTATATGTATTTGAAACGATTTGAAGTGAGCCGTGTTCAGTCCTCGAGTTTCGGATTGATTTGGTACGACTATATTTATAAAAAATTGATTTACTGATTTGTTTCTGATTTCCAACTCTTAGATTTGAAATTTGATTTCCTCGACTATTTTGAATGTTCGAACACTTCCAAATCAAGGTTTAATTTCAAAGCTAAGTAATTTTCAAAAGGTAAATTGGACCTTCTATTTAGAAATAAATGGATTAAAGGTTTTAAAGGGATGGTTATAAATTTTGGGTATAATTGATTTTGAGGAAAATATTGGGTTTCGAAAATAGATTGGAATTTAAAAACCCAGTATTTATATGATGATTTTGGAAATGAATTTGTTTGACCTAAATTATGTCGATTTGGAACCATGATTATTTTCTAAACCTATTGTATTTGAAAACTTTGAAAATGGAAGATATTTTAATTTAGAAGAAATAATTAGGTGAAATTGTATATGATTTTAAACTGAACTGATATTGAATGAATTGAAATTGAGAATACTAAATACTTGATTTGGGAGTTATCGAACTTATATAAAACTGATTTGTATAAGTATGAAGTGATTTGAAAACTATTGATTTGGAATGGTGCTCAAATTGAAAGGTGAAATCTTATATAATCGAAGTCCATAAGTGTAATTTGATATACTATTGATTTTGGAAAGTATTCGATTTGAAAATGAAATTTTATATATAATGGACTTTATATAAGTATGATATTTGAGATTGTTTTGAAAAGGTACTATATGATACATATTTTCGAAGTAAATATATGGAAAGTGCCTTCTACTTGATATCCGTTTTGTAGCCACATTGTGGATTCATTCTATCCATATTATTCTCTCTGATTTGGTTTTTTGGATGCGATACTCGAGTGTCCTACCATGGCGTAACCCACGATCGTTTTTTTAGTAGCGTAATCTGCAAGGCATAGATTACTTAAAGGGTACGGATGTTTCCTGGGGGATCCAGGCGTTACCATTGTTATGTATCCAGCGGTCTACCGGTTTTGTTGTCGTGGCGTAATCCGCAAGGCAGAGATTGCTTAAAGGGTATGGATGTTTCCTGAGGGATCCAGGCGTAACCATTGTTACGTATCCTGCGGTCCACGGTTTTGGTTATCATGGCGTAATTCGCAAGGCAGCGATTGCTTAAAGATAAAGATTTTTACTGAGGGATCCAGGCGTAACCATTGTGCATATGCGATCCAGGTGATTTGTTTGGATTGTACTTTCCATATCGGTTTTGAAGGTTTTTCGAGTATTTTCATTGGGTGTTGAAACGGTCTACTAAGTACTTGAAGAATTCTAGCTTTGTGCCTGATCAACGCATGGCCAGAGTCTGCAAGAACGAGGTAAACCTGTTAAAACTTCGAGTTATAAAAGTATTTTCGAAAGGAAATTTGTTTCGATATAAAAGTACTTTATTAAAAAAGTATTTTTCAACAAAGAAATTTTGTATGAATATTTAAAATTGAAATTCTTATGGTTCTAAATTAATTATTCGTGCCTGATACTATTCTTTTGAATCTACCATATCTCCTCAGTTTATTTATTCACCTATATTCTGTTTTTTTCGATTCCATCATCTTTTCCTTGTTGACTATATCCCTTTTAAATACTGTTTATTTATATACTACATAGTGTAATAGAAAATTTTAGTGTCATAAATAATTTTGGAGTTATTAATTAAATAAAACATATTTAAAATAGATGATTATTGATTTATTAATATTATTTTAAAAAGTATCTTGAGATAAACTAAAAATATTTTAAATAGCTTCTTTGTAAAAATAAGTAATGATGTAAATAATTGTTTTCAAAGAGTTTTCATATATTTATAAAGGTGTTATTTAAACATATAATTGAAAATATTTTGATTTGCAAAGTTATAAATGACTATTTATAGATATAATAAATGGGTTTAACCAAAAGTTTTGAATGGTTATAAAGTTTATAAATTAACTCAAATTGAAATTTATATAGTTTTAAATTTATTGTCTACCCTTGTTTTTCAATTTATTTTTCTTTCAGGTTGTTCTATTCTCCTACCTCCTTCCTTTTCGGGGACGAAAAATTTTGAGTGGGGGAGAGTGTAACGACCTAAAATTTTAATGATTTTTATTTATTAAATTAATTGAAATTTTGTGAAATTTTAAACAATAAAATTTGGAAATAAAATTTATTATTTAGAATACGCCTATTTAAACATAGCAATTAATTTATTTTATTTTATTGTATAATTCTATTTCAATTTAAATCAGTTAATAATTGACGATAATAGATTAATTTTCAAACTGAAATATTTTTCTATAGAAAAATTCTAAATCATCTTCTGAGTGAGATGACAAATTTCGTTTCATCAAATTCGGACTTATTTGGCTCCGTCGATTTTATTTTTCTGCGTTTTTGCTGCATTTTTCCGCTAGAAGAAATTCGAATTTTTATAATTCAATCATACCACTGATATCTGTACACCATTTTGATCGTCTTGTCGTGCTGATCTCTACAGTATATTTACTTCTGTATTTTGAGGTCCGATACGCGACGGAAACTTTGATTACGGTCAGTTGTAACGGTACCACTTTTAACTTTTTGCTTTCCTTCGGTTCCAAACCTTGAAGCATGCTGGCCATACTATTATAAATTCGACTTTAAATTTTCTAGTGAATCATCTCATGACCGTTATAATAAATTTATTCCTTTTATTCTTTTATATATTCATTTTGATTTTGTCATTGGCTGCTCGTTTCCCTACCATTACTTCTTTTGTCAAGGACTATTCATTTCTTTTATTTTTCTCTGAGCCTACACGTTCTCTCTCCTCTATTCAATTCGTGCTGTCATTATCTCTCCTTTCCACTGTTCCTCTATTCATTACTCTAAAGAGTTATATATAACGATTAATATAAATTTTATAAAGATTTTTTGTATTCTCTGTCAAAGCTTGCTTCCTCTCCTCTTTCCTTTTTCTGTTAATAGAAATGATCAGCATCTCCTCTTCCTCTCAGCCCTCTCTCCTCTCTAGCGAAACCCAGACCCGAACAACCACACGTCCTTCCAATTCGCCACAAACGGCTTCCATCGCCGGCCGTAGCTACCTCACCTTCAGCCGAGATCCTCTCTTCAGCACCGCATCGTCCACCTCCAACAAATTCCGCTCCTTCACCCGCCCTAGGCCTCCAACCTCCGACCTTCATCCCCTTAGCGCCGCCTCGCGCCATGGCAACTGCAGCCCGAGCCGAAGCTGACCCCTCCTCCCAGACTGCCACTCAGGTCCGACCGGTCCCCCATCAAACCGACACTCCACCGTGCAACCTCACTCGCAAACCCATTTCCAGCCTAGCCGAGCTCCCCATTTTTCCACCATAGCCGAGACTTCATCATCACCTTTTGCCTTGCCTTGAACCTAAAACGACCGAGCTTGCATAGTTTCAGGGTATGTTTTATAAGTACTATATATGTGTATATTTACATATATTTGTTGATATGTATGAACTTATATATGTATGTGTTTAATTATATAGGAAGTGAAATACATTTATATAATATTAAGTTATGCATGCATTGATATATATATATATATATATATATATATATATATATATATATATATATATAAGTTAAGTTTTATATATGTCATATTTTATAAGTATATATAGTTTGCAAATCAAGTTGATTTTATATATATTATTGTTTATACGTTCACGTGGTTATGTTAGTTTATATTAATATGTTTATATGTCACAGTATGATATGTATGCCTGGTCTATGATATCTGTTGTTTTAATTCATATATATAAGCTACAGTATTGTAGTTGTATATAAATATGCAAATTGGTTTGTCCGCTCGTATATCGGTAAAAAGCTTGCAGCCTCCTTTTGATTTGAGATTTACTTTTTTATATATGTCAGTGTTGATATTAAGTATAAATATAGGTTATACAATAGTAATAAAATAAATGATAAGTATGTTCTCATATAAATGATATTTTGAAACATTTTTGGGCTGAAATAATATAGGTGCGTTAGTTAACTGGTTTATATATACACAGGTTGTATTAGTATTTTTGAAAAATATGTATATTTATATAATAAGTTATACTTACATTCATCTTAATAGTCGGAAAGTATATGTATTTATTTCAAATTATATACATTATAGATGTGTTTGTTTTATCATATACGTTTTATTTTAAACAAAGATTTTGAGAAAAACACATATATGTTAAAATTTAATTTGCGTTGAATTCAGAATATGATTTTGATATACATATATAGTTATATACATAGTTATACACAATATAGATATAATTTCACTCGTACCGTTTATCTTCATCGATCCAACTCTAACTCGATTTCGTCAATTCCTTGTCGTCAGTTTGATCGTCAAATTCGTGCCAATCCAATTTGCTTTGAAATTCGTGCTTGGATTCGTACCACATTTCATCGTCAAATCCTCTCTAGCCTCGAAAGGTGAGCAATCACTCACGATTAATGTTCTTTTATTTATTAAATTTGATTTCAATTGAAACGACAATTGAAATATGCTGCTGTAGTTATATAAATTGTTGTATATGCTATTATTTGTAGTTGTTCACTTATGGGATATGACACCATATCCTGTTGTTTATATTATATATTGTCATTGATGATATGTGCCTGTTATTATTATTTTCATATCTGTTATCACTCTGCAATTTCCCTGTTAGTATAGAATTCACTATGGGTTGAAATGATACATACCCGAACGGACTTTAGAATAGGAGAAAATTGTTATGGGTTGAAATGATAAACCCAAGCGATTTTCATTTAATTGCAATTTACTTCATCTAATCTTATGTTTATTTTAGGTATGTATTTTGTCATACATTTTCCTAAAAATGTTATATCTAATAGAATATTTTTTCCACTAAAATTTTCAAATCCTTTGGTTTGGATAACTATTTTTATGTGTTTGTAGAAATCTTGTAAGGTCATCGTAAAATTGGGTGAAATATAAACGATGCCTATATTATTGTTCATGTCTACTTCTATAGTCCTAAATATAGCTTTATCTAATTCTTGATGTCTATCATCAATTAGGACGATTAATAACTTAGCTCCTATTTTTTGTCTTACTAATCCTCTTATTCCTATGACAATTAGCCCTAGATGGATTAATTAATAATTTTATAATCTTAGTTATCTAATGGCTTCTGTTGACATTAAATTAACAGTTTGTTGAGTTACGTCTGAGATAGAAAGGATTTCTTCTCTATTGTGCCTATACAACCCAGTATTTATTGTAAAAATACATGTCCTATATAGTTCTCTAGGATTTAAGGTATTTAGTTGGTTATTTGAAAACACCTCTAAGTCATTATCTATATTTATTATTTCCTCTAATTGAGATTGTGAGTTCACAGATCCCTTTAACATACTGTCTATCCATGTACTTGAGGCTAAATTATTGGTTTCTATGGGTCTATCCATTATGGTTCTGTACGTCCCTGTAAAAAATCTTCCATGCATTATTTATTGTCTAATTTTTTAAAGGTCAAAAAACTTATCTTAGTTTTTTTACTAATTTGGTCTACTGGTCCTAGATTTAAATTAGATAACTTTTCTGTAATTTGGCTTATATCATGATCCTTTTCTTGTGTTGTTTTATCTAGACTGCTCAACAGTTTATTCAAACTAGTAATCTGTCCATCAAATCTATTCTATCATGTATCTAGGTTAACATTGTAATAATGGTATTACACATTAAGCAAATTGCATTATCTCCCTTATTTTGGTAAATATCTTTATTATATCCTGCTGACAATGTATCATTCTGTCTAAGCATCATATTGACATGACTGGTGGCTTCCAAATAATACTTATTATCATACCCCATTTTAATTCAATTGTATGTACTTGATTTCTTGTAGCATTCCTTCAATCTTATTTATTTGGGATTCAAAGTAATTTTTATTTATTTCAGCTTGGCTTTTTATTTGTAGTATTAAGTCTTTAGATTGTATTTCTATTTCTTTAGGCTTATTCTCATCAATCATTTGTTTTAAAGAAATTATATCTTGTTTGTTGGGGAAGTTTTTAAGATTTAATGCCTTAAATTTCTTGGTCAATTTTCTTATAGTAATGTCGAATTCGTCTATTTTTAGTAAGGATATCTTTATGTAGTTTTGATTTTCTTGTGTTTGTTGTAAATTTTTATTTCTATTTTCCATACTTTTAGAAATAAGGTTAATTACTTTATAGAATTTTTCATTATACCATTGGAGAGAGTCTCCTAATTCTATAATTAAATCAGTCATGCTATTTAACTGTTTGGATTCAGAGTGTAATTCATGTAAAAAGGAATTGTTACCTTTTATATAACAATTGTGTTTTTGTTTATCTAATGATATAATCCTTTAACTGGGTTATTTATTTCTAAGTTTAGGTAATCAAACCTTTTGTATTCTACTTTATGATTTGGTTTTATTTTATTCATTTTTGTTGATCAGAGGCTCTGTTACCACAAGAGAGAGATACTTTGGTATCAAGAGAAAGATACAGAGACAAAAATTATCCAGAAGGTAAGTAGTATATTTTTGCAAAATACTGTAGTAGTTGCTATATTGTTTGCTACAATGTTTGCTACAGTGAAAATTTGCTACAGTGTTTCTGGATTTTGACTACTTTAGTGGCAACTTGGAGGTTTTTATCCCAATGGTGCACTAAATGAATGTTTAAGTAAGGAATTAGGAACCTAATTACTTTTATCTTATTTATTAATTCAGAGTCTTCTAATTTTTTACTTAGCATTCTGTAGTTTTTCTGTTATTGTGTAATTTTACCAGTCATGGTAAAGGTCTATATCATAATCATTGTCCGGATAATATAAATTTTATCGGTTATCTTCTTCTTCTATTTGTTTTTTAAGTATTTTTCTAAATTCTTCACAGAATTTTTCGAGAGTTCTATTGCTTACAGGTTTTGTTTGTTTTGAATTATTTATTACCATAGTTCTGTTTATACTACTTATAGTATAAAATATGTCTATTTCTGGATCATCTGTTATGTCTATTAATTCTTCCGTATATTTACTTTTAAAAATAGTTGCCAATTCATATTGTTGTTTATCATTTAAATTTAGGTTTTTCATTATATGAAATAGTTTTGATAGAAAATTTTCTTCTAAATATTGTTCCAATGTTTCCATATGTTTTTCTGAGGGGAAATGGACTTTTATAAATATTTCTGCAATTTTTATAAATTTCTTTTTATAGTAAATAAGTGGTTGTTTTTTACCTTTTGCGAGAAAATGATCAAAGCTTTTCGGAATAATCGGATAAACTTTCATAGTATTAAAATCTTATCTAAACTCTCTTATTCTTTCATAATTATTACTTAATTTATGAGGGTTTGTAGAGTTATGCCTAAAGATATTACTCATAATTACCAGAAACTTTTTTCTTAACAATCAAAAAATCTTTACATTGTCACTCTCATCCTAATATTTCCTCTAATCGGTACTCTTTACCTAAACGGGTACACTTTAGGCATATATATATATATATATATATTTAAACTATGGATTGAAATGATAAATATCTGTATCACTTGACCATAGGATAGGAGTATATATATATATACACACATCGTTGGTCCATATATATATAAATGTTTCGAAAGTAATTTCTATGGTTCTCAAAGGAAATATATGGTTTTTAATAAATATTGGTTCTTAAATATTATATATAAATGGTAATTTTATATATAAAGTTAATAATAATATTATTGAGATTGATTAATACATATAATATGTTTAAGTATTTATTTAAATTTATATTTTGAAATAGATTGTTGTAAAAATTTGAATAAGTTACGGTTGAGAAGATAAAGTTAAACTAATTGAAATTGTACTTAAATAAGAATTCTACTAAATTTAATAGATTTGAACTATTGAATTTGAAGTTTAAGATTTGATTCATAACTTGATTTTTGATTTAAAGTGATTAATGGATATTTCATGTTTAAATAAATCAAAAGGAATATTTAGTTTAAAGGTAATTTAAGGTTATTTAAATAATACTAAATTTATTAAGTGAATATTTCAAGACAAAATAATAATGAGGTTAAATCGAGATCTATTTGAAACTGTAAAACTGAACTTTGAAATGTCGAATATTAAAGCTTTGAAATATATTGGAATATAAATGGTTTATTTTGTGATTCAGCTCTGCATTTGAAATCAATATAATTTAAATTTGTTATTTAGAACTAGATTGAATTAAAATGGATAAATCTAGATTGGATTAAATTTGAATTGAAACTCGAGTTGATTTGAATCAATTTGTGAAATTGAGAAATATTTATATTTAATGGAAATGATATTTCGGTTTTGAATTATAAATTATTTTAAAAGGACCACGGTGTTATAGTGACGTTTGGCGGTTAGTAGACTTCTATATTGTAGATAGTTCCACGGATCCTTAGAGGATGGTTATCCCAAACATCCTTTGAGTTACTTGTATTTCAGTTGATAATTCACTTGAGTTGGATTTATTGATATAAGAATGTTAATACTGACTCGAGTGTTTTGTATTTTGCTATACGCTCGGGTCAGACTGAGTGATACTGCATTTGAGACTCAACTTTGGAGTTTGGATCTTCGTTTGGAGATCCGACTGACGATTCAGCTTTCAGCTTTTCATTTGATTTGTTCAAAGAGGTCTTCTGTTTGTACATGAGACTTCAGCTTATTTGAGATATTCTATGTATTTTCTTTTAAACTCTGCTGTTTATATAGTAGCTTCATGAACTACGATTTATCTAATGCGCTGCATTATTTTAAATTATTCTGTGTCTGTGATTCTGTGATTGATTTATTTACTTTATCTACTGAGTTTTGCCAAATTTTAAATTTACAATTCGATATTTTGAGCAATTCAAGTCCGACACGTGCGAATGCGAATGGTTGAAATTTTGGGTCATTATATTGATTATCTGTTCTATACTGATATTATTGATTGATTTGGATGATGATTTTGATGAATGTTTAACTGTTGATATTGAATGAATGGATGTTGTATTTTATATTGTTATAAACTACAAGTATGTTATGGATTTTTTTTCATTCGAGATTGCGGTTTGAAATGATATATAACCGTAAGATATTAAATCGAATTGAAATGGAAAATATCTGTATCACTTGACCCTAGGGTAGAGAATTATATACGGACACCGGGATTGGTTAAATTAAATGATTTAAAAATCCTTAATTTTTAAAAGGAATTAAATGATACTTTGAAGTAAAATTTGATTTACAAAAATTGAAGTATTTTTGGAAAATCAAGTTTATGTTGAAAAGGGAAATTTGGTTTGTTGATTTGGAAATTTAAAATTGGTCAAAATGTGTTGAAATGAAATGAATAGTTTAGTTGGATATAAACCCCAAACTTATATTTTAATATAAACTATTTTAAAAGAATATATTATTTCAAAATTTCTAATTATTCAGATTGTTTAAATTTATTGGACTATTTAACTAATATTAACTATATAAAATTATTTTGATCTGTTTTAAACCATTTTAATTTATTTAAATATAATTAATCTATTTTAAAGCTATTTAATCTATTTTAATTATACTTAATCTAATTTAAATCCATTTAACTACCTTAAATCAGTTTAAAAGTATTTTTAACCTATAATTAAACTATTTATAACTATTTTAACTATTTATAATTATTTAAATTATTTCTAAATTTCCAGACTAAGTAAAATGGAAGTGTTTAAATCCAATTCTTTGTTTTAAAAGAGAATAAATTGAAAACGATGATTTTGAAGTAAGGGTTTACCCTATTTTGGAAATATAACTATGGAAGAAATCATGACTTTTTGAAAGGAAATATAATTCCAAACTATGATTTCAAAGTGAATATAATTTGAAAGTAAATACGACTTCGAAAGTATTATGGTTTTGAGAATATGATATTTTTGATATAAATTATGAATTGACTTTTGAAATGTAAAAGAACCATCCGGTGTGAAATAAGCGTTTGGTTGTTAAAGAGACCGGGATCGGATATTGTCATACTCTCTGCCAACACCGAAAACCACTTTAACAACCGCGTACGTGGTGGAGATTCCAGAAATGAAGTAGGTTGGTTTGGTGAACGATTTCTGTATAGGTATGACGTGACCCTGACTCCCATGAGTCAGCGTAGATATGACTAAAATCAGGAGCCATACCGGGCCAAGTGAGGTCATTCCTCCTATCGGGCTCATTTGTTTGATATTATATTCTGATTTTGTGATTGTTTGGTAGCCACCTCTCGATTTTGATATGGGAGTGTCTTCCGAGGTGGGCGATAGTAGCTGTTACGCGTTACCACCAGTGTGGGAGTGCAATTAGTATATCTACTATGGCTTCTCCTCGTGTGTCGTGTTCACATGCCCTAACGCGCCTTCTATGAGTTTGTTTTATACCATACATATGGGGCCCTCTATGTAAACCTCTCGAAGGAGCGTACGGTATTGTATAAACTATGGAATATATAAAATGTGTTAATGAGGATATGGATAACGCCTTAATGCTATTTTAATACCTTTACTTTACTATAGACATATTATAATAGCGTATTGTACTACTTAGTAGATAGTTTAACGGATCCTTAGGAGATGTGAATCCCGAGCATTTCTTAAGTTAATGCACTCACGTTAGACACTGGGTAGGAGATTAAAACCTGTAAACATCTCTGACGTCGTTGCACTCATATTTTTTTCCGTTGATTTAACTTACATAAGATCTTTTCGTTCTGACTCAAGTGTTTTGTCTTTTCAATTCACTCAGGTCAGTCTGAGTATTTCAGGATTTGAAGACCTTATGTCTGGAAGACGAAGATTTTATTATTATTATTTATTATAATTCACTACATTATGTATTCCGCTGCATTATTTATTATTCTCTGGTATGTATAACTCTAATATGTGTTGCATAAGTGTAATCAAAAGTTTTGTAAACAGCTTCATGAATTGTTATTTGATTATTGTATTTTGTTATTCCGTTGTGAGATTCTGTTTTGTTTTTTCTTTCTCTACTTTTTCTTATTCAGTCCAATAACAATCCGCCCTTCTGTACGGTTTGAGTCGACATGTGTGTCTGCCTAAAATGTATAAAAAGGCGGGATGTTACAGTTGGTAACAGAGCTTTGGTTTAGCGATAAACCTTAGCTTTATGGGGTCTGACTCTTTACTCATATGGTAGTAATACCCTAGAATGAGTCGTTGAGTGTATATATATGACAGAGCATATTTGTTAGTATTATAAAAGGGTTTTGATATTGTGCTAATTTGTTCCGCTTTGTATTTATAAATTT
Source organism: Allium cepa (assembly GCA_030765085.1). NCBI lineage: Eukaryota > Viridiplantae > Streptophyta > Magnoliopsida > Asparagales > Amaryllidaceae > Allium > Allium cepa. Next base: position 609,345,993 of record CM060940.1, read on the forward strand.
TGGTTGGTGCATAGGACGCTATGACATCGATAGGGATATTTCTAAATACTTAATAGGAAAAACCGACACAATATTGTTTTGAAATATAGGTAAATGAAATAATTTTTCTTACTGTATATTTTATATATAAAATAATGATTTATAAATGACATATATTTGGTTGTAATATATTAGTTGTTAGGTAATGAAATTTATAAATATTGGTTGAAAATAAAATTTGAAAATAAAATAAATGAAAATTGGAAATTTAGAATTTAAGTTCCAGGGTTTTTGAAAATTTCTTTCAAATGATTTTGGAATATAATAATAATATTATTTGAAGTATTTTCTGATATAAATATTTCAGTATGGTCTGAAAGAATTGTTTAAAGTAATGTTGGAAGGAAATAATTTCAGTACTCCCCTCTCCGTCGCTGGAAAATAATTTTGGTGATGAGTGAACGCATCATCGACATTCATTTTCGAGTTTCAAAGTGGGAAGACTGTTATAGTAGTAAATACACAATTGTTTGATCATTAGATCTTGATTTTGAATTTCAAATATGGTTTGATAGATATATGTAAAGATATGGTTATACATATTATTTTAAAACGATTTGAAACGGAACCTGGTATTTAATTCTTTAGTTTCTGTTAATTAATAGTTTCAATTATTGTAGTAAAATGGAACGTAACTAATTAATAATTGGAACCTCTAAATGAAATAAGAGATTAAATGTAGGTTATGAATGAAATTACAAGAAATTTGAAATATGTAACCTATAAGATAAAAGATATGATTATCAAACATTAAATTAATTTAAAAGAAATGAGATAAACTTGTATAATTTTCAATTGCATTCTTGAAAAGCATATATATAACTTACCAAGTATTAAAAGTTGTAATATATAATAAGAAAATGTAATAGGACATTATACAAGTAAAACTTAAAGTAATGAAAATATTCAATTAAGTCCTTTAATAAATAAGAATTGATGATATATTGTTAAAAACTTAAGTTATAATTGAAATGCTACTATAATTAAATATAATAGAAAGGTAAGTATTATAAATAAATGATTATAAACTTAAGTAAATGAATTGAAATGCTAAGAAATTGAATGGAACATGGATACTATTGATAAATAAATGTAAATAAATGAAATAAACACTGAATGAATGAATGGGAATAAAATTTTGTAAGAAGTAAGTGTAAAATTAAAGAAAGAAATCACGGAATGAAAAAAAAAGATAAACAACAAATGTTGGGAAAGAAATTTTATAAGAATAAACTTAAATAATGTTAGAATTTGTTGTTTGTTTTGGTTTATGGGTTATTTGGGCAAAGATACTTCTAAATGTTTGTATGTATGAATAATCTATTTAGTTTCATATAAGATTTTTGAGTAAATGATGCACTTGGTAGTTTATTTGTCATTCTATGCAATTTAAAAGTGTCTAAGCCCGAGCAAACTATTTGTTTTGGTTGACATAGATGGATAGTTGATTGGTATTTGATTTTAGATGATGACTGTATGTTGGTTGCAAATGATTGTTGTTTATATTGATTTGTTTGTTAGTGGTTGAATTTTTTTTAAATATTTCATTTATATAATTATTAAATCTTTTTGGGATTATATAAGTGAAATAAAGGTTAGGGAAGCAATTACTACTGCTTTTGTTTTCATAAAATAAGCGTTAATTGCCCGACAAATATGTACGTTCTCAGATTACTGTTTTATAGCGTTTTTATATCGTTTTTCCCATTGTTTGGACATATTATTTTGAGATATTGTGATATATATTGTTATGTTTGATATTATATTTTCTCTCGAGCCTCTCCGTGCAAGGAGAGTCTGCCGAAATTTTTCGTAAATTTTGGACTTAGAGAAATTTTGAAAGATGTTTTCCAAACTTTATTAATTTGAGTATAAAAAGATTTAATGGTTATAAATTGGTATATTTTATTTAAATTAATTAATTTTGTAAATTTATTTGTTTATAAAGTTAATATTTTTGAATGATATGTATTGCTTACTTAGTCCATTCTTTTCCCTTCTTTTTCCTTTTCAGGGACGAAAAGTTTTGAGCGGGGGAGAGTGTAATGACCCATAAATTTCAATAATAATTTTGTTAATTTAATAAGATTTTGGTAAATAAATTTGGAAGAAATAAAAACTTTGTAATTTAATAATGAAATGAATGCTAAAATGAAATGTAACAATGGTATTTAGAACTAATTATTAACAATTGAAATGACAATCCAGTAATGAACTAATGCAAATTATTATACTTAGATATAAATTTGAATATAATAAAACAAGTTTGAATGTTGAATCAATTAATGAGATAATATATGATTAATAGAAATGGAAGTAAATCAGTGTTGGTTACGTAATTGCAACATTTGGCTATAGATAATAGACTTATTAATGTGAATAAAATCATAATAAATGAAATAGTACAAATGTTGTACTTAGCTATAAGTGTGTATATGAAAACAAATGTAAGTATTGAATTGATTGATGAACTACCACATAATTAATAATAGGTGAATAGAATTTGTGTTAGGAAAATAATCATAACATTTGATTGTAAATAATAATGGATTCAAAAGTGCAATTAAAGGTAAATGATAATAATTAGTATATGTCGCCTATTAATTTAGCCTTGTTATATTTAATTTGAAACCAATTGCAATAAATGCAATTAAGTATTACGTTAATGTTAATTAAGGTAATATTTGGTAATAATGTAAATTTTATTCATAATATGACAATTGGTAGAATAAAAAAAATGGGAATCAAAATTTAATCAATTTTTGGAATATAAATTATAAAAATTGGATTTATTGTAATTCAATGTAATTAAATGTTGTGTTAATGTAAATAAAGCTGATATTGGAAATATTAATGTAACAAGATATCAACTAATGTTAATCTATAAGATGAAATCAATGTAATTCTATCTCATAATATGGTAATTGATTTAATGAAAGAATGAAACCTAGATGAGTGAATTATTTGGGGAAATTTAAATTTTAATCAATAAGAAAATTTTGACAAATTCAATATAATCGATAATAATAGTTAATACAAAGGAAAGATGGAAATTTGAATATATTGATGTAATGAAATGTAAAACAAATGTAAATTGTGTTACAACGCAATAGTGGATGTAATAAAAAGATTGAAAGTGAATCAAGTCAATTTATTGAAATTAATTATAAATAATTGGATGTAATTATAAATTGAAGTTAAGCACCATAATTGGTAAATTAGTCAACTTTGAAATTATATCTAAAATGGTTATAAAGGTTTTTAATTCCTAAGTTATCTAAAATGATGGAAAATTATAAATTATAGAATTCGAATTGAAAAGGTGATTTGATTGATTTAATATTAATTTATTTCATTTACCTGAAAAATAGCCATTTTGGTCACTGACTCGGATTTCGACGAAACTAGTTTCATCGGATCCGCAATGGTTAATTATTGTAGGATTTCAATCTTCATAGCGATCGGATTTGTCGTTTGATTGTACGGGCTCGAAATGCCTAGAAATTAATTTAATTGAAATCGGTTTGGAATAAGTTGACTTTAGCATAACTTCTTCATATGACGGAATTATGACTTGAAACTTGTTCCATTGAGTTTAACATATTTGAAAACATCTATTTTGATATGTGGGTTGACCTATTTGCGTTCGAGAGGAAGAATGGACTTTTGAGCCATTTATCGTTCATCAAGTAAATCAATCGTATCCATTCATTCTATTTTTCTAATCCGCCTATAAATATCTCGTTATAAACCCTAGTTTTTCCTCATATTCATTTGTCTATACGTACAATTCTTTCTGTTATTCTTCTTCTCAATGGCAGATAAATCAATTCCCAATTCAATTTCAATTTAAAATTCAACAACAAAAAAATCAGACTGCTCAAACAATATCGAATTATATATCGGTTTAAAGCTCTCAATGAGCGCATCTTAGATCTGTAATTCGTTTTTGAAACTGAATCATAATTTTTCCAGAAACCCCTGATTTATTTTCGGCCCTTCGTAGCTGGCGCTTCCTATTGGATGGCGGATCGTCGACGATTGCTCGATCGGAAGGCATCAAAATGTAGAGGGTGTTGAGATTAGACGATTGGCATGGTTCTTTGGGGTAGATGTTGCTCGAATCGCCGGTATCGGCCACGAAACTGGAATGCGACGAAGATAGTTGGGGGTGTCGCAACCCTACCGGAGGGGGCAGCCAAGGTCGATGAAGTCAGAAACGTGGTCAAGGAGGTGTGGATCTGCGAGGTGGTGGCGCGTCAACGTGGATAGTGCGTGGTGGCTACAACTATTTTCGAACGCGATTTCAAACTAGGGCACTAGGGTTTCCATGTAAACGAGGTTAGATGGTGACGTGTATATTTTCTTCTATTTTATTTGTTTTAACTTTAATCGTATAACTTCAAACTGATATAACATCTGCATACGAGCTGATTCACACCGGCTTCTTGTGCTGGGTTCGTATTGAAATTTCAAACTTTTTGACGTTGGTTTGGACGAATTCTGAGACTGTTCCAATTTTGGGTTTAAATTGGATTTAAATTCAATTTAAATTCAAAGGTGAGTGTTTTAACTCATTCCCAACTTCTAAAATTTCTTATGTTTGTTAAATTTAATTTATGATGTGATTAGAAATTTATTTATGGTTGTTTGTTATATTTTGAATCATCATCTCAGTTAATTTGAATTTATCAAATTAAATCGTTATTTAATTTATTATCGAATATGTATTGCCAGTTAAACACATGTTATTCATTATCTGTTCTATACTGATATTTATTGATTGATTTGGATGATGATTATGATGGATGTTTAACTGTTGATATTGAATGAATGGATATTGTATTTTATGTTGTAAAACTATGCAAGTTTGCTATAGATTTTATTTCATCCGGGATTTGGTTTGAAATGATATATAACTATAAGATATTAAATCGAATTGAAATGGAAAATATCTGTATCACTTGACCATAGGGTAGACAATTATATACGGACACCGGATTGGTTAAATTAAAAGATTTAAAAATCCTTAATTTTTAAAAGGAATTAAATGATACTTTGAAGTAAAATTTGATTTACAAAAATTGAAGTATTTTTGGAAAATCAAGTTTATGTTGAAAAGGGAAATTTGGTTTGTTGACTTGGAAATTTAAGATTGGTCAAAATGTGTTGAAATGAAATGAATAGTTTAGTTGGATATAAACCCCAAACTTATATTTTAATATAAACTATTTTAAAAGAATATATTATTTCAAAATTTCTAATTATTCAGATTGTTCAAATTTATTAAACTATTTAACTAATATTATCTATATAAAATTATTTTGATTTGTTTTAAACCGTTTTAATTTATGTAAATATAATTAATCTATTTTAAAGCTATTTAATCTATTTTAATTATACTTAATCTAATTTAAATCCATTTAACTACCTTAAATCAGATTAAAAGTATTTTGAACTTATAATTAAACTATTTATAACTACTTTAACTATTTGTAATTATTTAAACTATTTCTAAATTTCCAGACTGTGTAAAGTGGAAGTGTTTAAATCCAATGCTTTGTTTTAAAAGAGAATAAATTGAAAACGATGATTTTGAAGTAAGGTTTTACCCTATTTTGGAAATATGACTATGGAAGAAATTATGACTTTTTGAAAGGAAATATAATTCCAAACTATGATTTCAAAGTGAATATGATTTCAAATGAGTATAATTTTAAAGTAAATATGATTTAGAAAGTATTATGGTTTTGAGAATATGATATTTTTGATATAAATTGTGAATTTACTTTTGAAATGTAAAGAACCATTCAGTGTGAAATAAGTGTTTGGTTGTTAAAGAGACAGAGATCGGATATTGTCATACTCTTTGCCAATATCGCAAACCACTCTAACTACTGTGTACGTGGTGGAGATTCCAGAAATGAAATAGGTTGGTTTGGTGAACGATTTCTGTATAGGTATGACGTGACCCTGACTCTCATGAGTCAACATAGATGTGACTAAAATTAGGAGCTATACCGGGCCAAGTGAGGTCATTCCTCCTATCGGACACATTTCTTCGATATTATATTCTGATTTTGTGATTGTTTGGTGGTCACCCCTCGATTTTGATATGGGAGTGTGTTCCAAGGTTTGTGATAGTAGCTGTTATGTGTTACCACCAGTCGAGGAGTGTAATTGGTATATCTATCCTGCCATTTCCTCGCGTGTCGTGTTCACATGCCCTAGCGCACCTTCTACGAGTTTGTTTTATACCATACCTATGATGTGCCCTCTATGTAAACCTCTCGGAGGAGCATACGGTACTGTATAGACTATGGGAATATATAAAATGTGTTTAAGGAGGATATGGGTAACGCCTTAACGCTATTTTAATACCTTTACTTTACTGTAGACATATTATAATTGCGTATTGTACTACATAGCAGATAGTTTAACGGATCCTTAGGAGATGTGAATCCCGAGCATTTCTTAAGTTAATGCACTCATGTTAGTCATGGGATAGGATATGTCAAAACACGTAAACATCTCTGATGCCATTGCACTCGCATTTATTTCCATTGATTTAACTTATATAAGATCTTTTAGTTCTGACTCGAGTGTTTTATCTATTCAATTCGCTTAGGTCAGTCTGAACATTTCAGGATTTGAAGACCTTATTTCAGGAGGACAAAGATGAAGATTGTATTATTATTATTTACTATTATTCACTGCATCATGTATTCCGCTGCATTATTTATTATTCTCTGGTATGTGTAACTCTAATCTGTATTGTATAGTTGTAATCAAAAGTTTTGTAAGCAGCTTCATGAATTGTTATTTGATTATTCTATTTTGTCATTCCGCTGCGAGATTCCACTTTGTCTTTATCTTTCTCTGCTTTTTCTTATTCGCCCCAATAATAATCTGCCCTTCTGTATGGTTTGAGTCGGCATGTGTGTCTACCTAAAACGTACAAAAAGGCGGGATGTTACATTTTGCTTATTTTTAAATTTAAAAAGGTTTAAAACTTAAGTAATAAGTTATATATAATAACTAATTATGGAGAAATTATTTATTCTTATAGTTAATAATAAAAAACATAAATTTGGATTTTAGAACAAATCGGCAAAAGTTAAGTTTTGTTAAAAATAAATAAAGCCTTAAATAAATAGGTTTAAATATTTATCTGAAACGTTAAATCTTATTAAGAATACCTAATAAATATAATAAAAGTATATTAAAAGATTTAAAAGTATATTAATAATCGTTTTACAAAAATATCCAAATTTGTCGCATTTTGTCAGTTTTACATGCATTATAAAAATAGAGATTTTAATATTATTTAAATATGATTTAAAATACGAATAGACATGTTTTAATTTATTTTAAAAAAGTAAAATTTTCATTTTTAATTTTTTTTCACTTTAATATATAGTATAACAAAAAGGTCAAAATTTGACTGTAAAATATGTAAACAAAAACTTCGTTTTCAATCAAAACAAGTTATCGTCAAGTTGTTGTAACTGATATGTTTTCTAACACATATATACATTTAAAAAACTATGTTACATGTTACATTTAACATATAAAAAATAAATTCACTTTGAAAAGTCTAAGTTTATAAATAATTCAAAAAGTAACGTGATTTGACAATTTATATTTAAGATTAAATTACTAAACATAATCATTACAAAAAGGACTAATCTGTCTCCTCACCATTAATACTTAAGTCACATCACTCATGGAAAAAGAGCAAAAAGGATTTTATGCATTTCCTAATTTATAAAAAGAGTACAACATCATTACTACTTCAAATCCAAGGATCTTATCAACATTAATGCAAGTTTTATCATGCATGGAAAAGGAGTGAATGTTTAAATTAACATTTTAAAGTGTAAGAAAAAGAGGCAAACATCACTTCATAAGTACAAAAGTTAAATCATGCTTTAAAAAAGGGTTTAAGTGTAAAGTGGTGACATGACTAGCAAGGGTATTTTGGTCTTTTAGGGTAAGTGTAAAAAGGTCATTTACCATGCAAAACTTCATCTATAAATAAGCATGCATACCTTCCATTCTCTTACACTTCATTCTCTACTTTCTCTTCACTTTCTTCATCATCTCTACTTCCATTTCCATGGCCTTCTATCTTAATAAAATTTTGCCAACATTATTCTAAAAATCATATGAAAAGAAATTTGCAACAAACCACCTCCTCTCCACCTTCTAAAACCTAAGGCACCTACCTCCACAAGCCAAGGCAAGCTCTTCCACCCAAACAAGGCTAGGCCGTGCCCTCCATCTAAAGCTCAAGGCCGCATAATAAAAAAAGAAAAGAAAGAAAAGAAAATGAGAAGGAAAGAAAGCAGTGAATTCGAGACGTTTGGAAATAATACTTTAGCTCGTGAGACGTGTATCACGTAAAAGATTGACGGAGTGGATATGAAGGTGAGAAAATTATCACTGCTATATAATTTATATTGATTTTTGAGTTGATTTGCTATGATAAATAATCACCATTTTATGATATGGATGTTTGAATAATTGTTTGAATGTTGGATAATCCATAGTAATGTTATGACATTTATCGTACTATACCCATATTAAATATGTTAATATCATATGATTGTTTGTATGGTTGTGATGTTAATATGGACATCAAAATCCTATCATTATTGATTAAGTGATCTCTTTGTTTAAAAAAGACCCAATTTTGGTGATATGATGTACTTTGGAAAAATAAGCCTCTTTTTAATTGAAATTGAAATTAAAGCAAAAAATAAAAGAGAATTTTACATTTGAAGTGAAATGGGATTAAAAAGGATAGCCAAATTGAAATTGAGATGAATAGTGAAATTGAAATCGATTTTGAAAATTGAAATTGAGATTAAGATTGAATTTACGTTTAAATCAAATTAGATTTGAAATCTAAATTTTAGTTCAGTTTAATTTGAAGTTAGAATTGAAATTGAACTGAAATTGGAATTTAAAATTTAATATTAAAATAATAGAAATATATTAATATTATAATATAAAATAGTGAATACATTTTAAATCCTTTAAAAAGTGAGAATATTGATTCAAAATGATTTGTAATGATTTTATAAATGATAAAATTCAATTTGAATATTAATTCAAGTATAAAAAAATAAGTTAAAACTAGGCGTGTCGCACAACAGTAGTTCGTGAGTTGGCGCCGAAAAGTTCAAATGATTGCATAGAGTGGAATATAGCTGGGAATTCTTCGAGATAATAAAATTTCAGAATACTATATCCATATCTTCTAAATGAAGAAAGAAAATCAAAATTTCGTTGAGTAGATTTTGAAACATGTTCAAACCAATTTTTTGGAAAAATCGCGCTAGTGCAGTTAAGTGACCATAACGAAAAATCTGTTTAAATGAACGTTTTTAATTATGGAAAAATATGGAATAAATTCGATAAATCCATTTAAATAGTTTAAAAGAGATTCCAAATGGAAAATATAAATTATCAAAGGTTTAAAAGTTTTTTAAATCAAACTTATATAGCACTTTTCGTAGTACTTTTACGCTGCGAATTCTATATCTTCTGGAATATGAGTTTAAATGTACTGATTTTATGTAACAACCCTAGATTTTACACATATTTTAATTTTGACTTTATTTTTATTTTTCAATTATTTTAAAATTGTTTTATTTCAAACATTTCATTTTTTTATAAAAATGTTGATTATTAAGTGAATTATAGCTTTAAACTGGTATAAATTAGATATTTTACTGAAAAGTGAAATTCTGGTCAAACTGGTCAAGGTTTGACTTTTAACTTAAAATTTTAAAAGTTTGAAATTATAAATTTTATCTTTTATTATGAAAATAGATTTAATAACATGAACACTGCTTTTCGTTTCATTGAAAACGGAGTTAAACTGTAAAAGTTATGTACATTTCAATTTTGGGTGTAATTTGATTTATTTAACAATTTTGTCTATTTTAAATTATATAAATTATATTTTTATTTGTCATATTTTATTTTAATATGTGTTAATCTGTTATTTTATGTATACTTTTGTCTTTTAATATTTTTGAAGTGATAGTATAATTTTTCTAAAGTTTACTTGAATTTATTTCAAAATTTTAAAGCCTAGTTTCCATTTTTCTGCTAATTTCTTCATCAAATTTTATTTAATTAAAATATATTTATTTATTTTTGTGAATTCATTTTTATTTTTTGTTCTTATCTTTATTTTTAAATATTTTTAACTATATAAAAAGTTTCCAAGGTTAATTACATTTATTTTTCATATTTTTCAAGACTAGTTGCAAATTTTGATGTTTTATTTAATCAAATTATATATATAATTAATGTTTATTTATTTATTTTTGTTTATTTATTAAATTTTCGTACCTTTATCTGAATTTATATATATATATATATATATATATATATATATATATATATATATATATATTAGTTATTTAAAAATTAAAATAAATTGATGGAAATTTTAAAGGTTTTAAACACTTTAACTTCCAAAGCCTTTTTACATTCCGACCTTTCATTTTCTCAACGCCACTCTTTAATGATTTTTTTGTCGTGCTTTCATTTCTCATTCTAGCTGCATCTCCCTCATTTTTCACGTATTCTAACCTTTTCAAACTCACAATAAAATTGCACGGCCATTGCTTCAAAGGTTTGGGTAAAATTCATCTCATTCTTCCTTATTTTTCTAGTTTTCTATTGAATTTTTTATATGTTCTCTACCTTCATAGCTTTGTTCCTCCACCTCCAGCTGCTAGGCCGACCCCATCACCACCACAACCAGCCACCACCACCTACAGATCACCAACCCATCAGGCCGACCTGCCCTAGGCAAGAGATCCACCCTTTATTTACACAAACCATCACCATATAGTTTAGGCCGAGCATACCCTTCCTCTATCACCACTTCCACCACCTTTGCCACCACTTCCTCCACCACCCCTTGCTCTGACCTGACCACCACCCACTGCCACATCACCCACCACCATCTGGACACCTGGCCATTCCCCTATAGCTTGAGTCCGAGCCCATGTATAGCCTAGAAATGATGATATGTTGCCTTGTGTGTAGATTGTTGCACCCTATGTCCATCACCTTCAATTTCCACCATGGCCATCGCCAATAGCCTCCACCGCCTAATCTTCCACCACCTCTAACTGCCACATCAGACCCCACCAGACCTTCACATTGCATGGCTGGACCCACAACAGCAAGGGCCGAACCCTATGGTGCAACAAAAGCCACCATTTGCCTTAGAACCCTTTGTATTCCATTGCCTTCTCTACTTGTAACTCCCACTCACCTTATCACCTTGTAGCCGAGCCTATACTGGACCCAAACCAGACCTTAATCCATGCCTTGGCTATGCTATTTCAGTTCATAACTGAAGTATGTGAAGTTGAGAACAAGTGCAAACCATTTAACTTGTTTTGGACATTGATTTCTAGTGTTGTTCAAGTGATAAATTGTTTTGTAACTTATGTGTTTCATTGTTTTGTGTAAATGTTAACAAGGCAATTATCTTTGGCTCTCTCAATATCAAATCTTTGTCGTGTCGTCATGCTTTTGAATGTCTCAGTTTGTGTCAGTTGTATTGCAATCTCCAGCTCAAACAGGTGAGTAAATCTCACCAGACTAATATGTACTTATATAGTTGATAAACGGACATCATTTGAATCTGTAACTTATATCATCTTGTTATAACTGCTATATTATTATCACATGATGTTCACACCTATTATTACACCTTTTAAATCATATATTACTGTTATTTAATGTCATTTCTGTTATTTATATCAGTTATCACCACTGCAAGTTCCCTTTAGATTAGAATCACTATGGGTTGAAATAATACATACCCGAACGGACTTTAGAATAAGGGAAAATTATTATGGGCTGAAATGATAGGCCTGAATGATTTTCAATTTATTTCATTTACTTGGGACTGCGGGTTTGAAATGATAAAACCCGGATTTTCTTTGTAAATTACGGGTTGAAATGATATATTACCCATATCACTTTTTCTAGTGTAGAAAATTATATACAGACCCGTAGTTAATATATGTTTTTCTAAAAAAAATTAAAATTATTTTAGAAATGTAAATATTACAACATTTTGATTTAAATCTAATTAAAAAGTATTTTTGTAAAATATTATTGATTTTCTGAATAACTATAAGTGAAATGAATTAATGAAAAAGTTCGAAAATTTTGAATGTAAGTTATTTTGGAAAATTTGATTTAATTATAATTGGAAATTAAATTGAATATGAAATTATGATAAATTTATGATAATTTGAATTTAAATGAATTTAAAGTGATTTTATATCATATTAATGATTTTTTTTATAAAGTTGAAATGTGAAATGAATGAATATTTAAGTTGTAATTTTGAAGTATAACTAAAATTGGAAATTTATGAAATTGACTTAAAAGTGAATTTTTAGTTAAGTAAATAAAAATAAAACTAAGTTATATTTGAGAATTTGAACTTAAGTGTTAAGTTGAAATTTAATGTAATGAATTTAAAATTGAACATTGCAATTTAATAAGTGAATTATTATTAAATATTGATTTTTTGAATGGAAATTTTACTTTATAAAATCATGAACTTAAGGAAAATTAAATAATGTTTATAAATGTGAAACTGTATGATTTTATAAGTTAAAAATGTTTTAAATAAAAATATAATTGGTTGTGAAATTATATTGAATATTTGAAGTTAATTAACTACATTTTTGAAATGCTATTAATTGCAATGTAAATGATATTACAGCATTTGTAAATGCTGTAGTTGATGATGATGAACTAAAAAGCTAAATTGAATTAAAGGCTATAATAGCAATCTTTTTAAGTGCTATGATTATTGAATTTAACTAAGTTTATTTGAAATTTAAGTAAACCCTATTACAGCATTTTTAAAATGCTGTCTTTTGTTAAATTGAACTGTTTTGAATGTAACTTTCCGTAGCATTTTCTAAATGCTGCGAAAAGTGAATTTTAACTGTTTTGATAAACTTAAGTGAATAAATGAACTTTGGAAATTGAAAATTTTGGAAATTTAATAATTTAATTATTAAATATAATAACTTCATTTTAATGATTCAAAATGATTTTTGAAATATAAACTGTTTTGAAATGTAAACTGAAATGCTATTTTAAATTGAATAAAATGAATAATGAATTGAAATGAATGTGGTTTTGAAAAGATATGATATGTTTGGTGTATTAAAATGATTTGAAATGAATTTGGAAACATACGATATTTTTTGATATATTAAAATGATTTGAAATGTGGTTTTGAAAAAATATGATATTTTGATATAGTAAAATGATTTGAATGAAGCTTTGGAAAGATATGATATTTTTTGATATATTAAAATGATTTGAAATGTGGTTTTGAAAAGATATGATATTTTGATATATTAAAATGATTTGAAATGAAGTTTTGGAAAGGTATGATATTTTTGATATAGTAAAATGATTTGAATGAAGCTTTGGAAAGATATGATATCTTTTGATATATTAAAATGATATGAAATCAAATTTTGAAAAGATATGATATTTTGACATAGTAAAATGATTTGAATGAAGCTTTGGAAAGATATGATATCTTTTGATATATTAAAATGATTTGAAATGAAGTTTTGGGAAGATATGATATTTTGATTTATTGAAATGATTTGACATGAAGTTTTGGAAAGATTGATGTTTTCGAAATGGTTTGGAATTAATTTAATCTTTATTTTGATAAAGATTTGGATTTGAAATGATATTCTTTTTTTTTTGAAGTATAAATACCATTTTAAAATTATAACTACGGGTTATAATAACGATGGGTTGGCAAAGAGACCGGGATCGGATATCTGGCATACTCTCTGTCGATACCAAAAACCACTTTGACAACCGTGTACGCGGTGGAGATTCTAGAATGAAGTAGGATGGTGGCGACGTTCTTGAGGTATATTACGTGGACCCAACTCCCGTGAGTTGGCATAAGGTGGCTAAAACAGGAGCGATCTCGGGCCAAGTGAGGTCATTCCTCCGATCGGACACGTTCCTTCAATATTATACTCTTACTTGTGATTGATTAGATGGCCATCCTCCGATTTTGATATGGGAGTGTGTTCCGAGGTGGGCGTATGTGGCTGCTGCGTTACCACCAGCCCGTGTGCGTAATTGGTATATCTACCCTGGCATTGCCTTGTGTGTCGTGTCACCTGCCATAACGAGCCTTTACTACGAGTTTGTTTTTCTCCCGTAGCCCGTGTGGTATCCTCTGACAGTCACCCGGTGTGGAGATGTCATGATATTGGATGGACTGCTGGGACTATTATGTATGAAGGGTGATATGGGTAGCCCGGAACGTTATTTAAAAGTAAGTTTATTTTACTGTAGACATTATTATAATAGCGCAATATTACTATATAGTAAATAGTTTAACGGATCCTTAGAGGATGAGCGGTCTCAGGCATCCTTTAAGTTACTTGTACTTTATTACAGTTCACTTGAGTTGGTTTACACTATATAAGTATATATTGTCCTGACTCGAGTGTTTGTATTTTTATTTACGCTCGAGTCAGCCTGAGTTATTCACAGATTTGAATTCCACTTTCTGGAGATTGGAATCGCTGGAGATTATCTACTTATCTACTTTTATCTATTCCAGTTCTGTTGTTCTATTTAGCTTGTAGTTGGTTATCATCTTGAGACTTCTGTTGTACTTTATTTATTCTGTTGTATTTTATTTAACTTTAATATATTTACATAGTGCCTTCATGAACTACTATTTCTTTTACTTCCGCTCCACTATTATTACTCTTTGTCTGTGATCTGTGATTATTATTTGCTGTATATTCTGAGATTTGCCAAATTTTATTTACAACGCGGTATTTTGAGCAATTCAAGTCCGACATGTACGGATGCGAATGGTTGAAAATATCGGGTTGTTACAGTTGGTATCAGAGCTTTGACTTTGAGGCAAACTTAGAATATATGGTAAATTTAATTTTAAAATCACTTTCATTCGAGCTTGAATCTCTTCATTTTTATTCGATTTCTTTTGAATTTTGTAACGTTCTCTGTGGTTTCAAAATCCATTCTTGTCCCTCACTATTCATCTTCTTTTGATTCTGGAGTATCCTATAACTCCATTTCGAATGATCTTTATAATGAATTGGCGGTCTCGCCAATATTCCAGTTTTCATGTAAAGGGGTGAAACTCCTTTACAATTAGCATCGATTCACCAGAGATTTTGTCCTTGGTTTAGATGCTAATATTTTTATTATTTCAAACTCTATCTCTTGTGATTGAATGTAGATTTACCCTAGAAAATCCACATCGATCTTATTTTTAAGTCACGGTTGACCCGGTTAAGGTTAACCATGGTTTATTTAAGCTTATCCATCTCCCTACTCTGTTTAACCATCTTGTCTTTTGTTTCTAAACCATCTCCAAACATTTTGAACTATACTTGTAATCTATGTTTTATATATTGTGTTATTTGAGTTGATGGTGTTGATTTGGGTTTCCGATCGATTCGTCTGATTGCTATCGATAGGATTTCTAAAACACTTTGACAGAACAAACTGACACAATATTATTTTAAAAAATTTGGTTAATGAAATAAATTTGGATATAAGTAAATTTATGGAACCTAACAAATTGATTTAAACAAATCATTTGAAATGATAATACTTGATTTATCATTTATAGTTCTATAAATGAATTTATAAATAGTTGTTTACAAATTGATTTGGGAACTGAAATGAATTTAAATTAAGAATTTGAGAATTTAATTTCTGATGGTTTCAAACCTTGTGTTTTCAAGTTTTAAAAGGATATATCATTTAAAGTATTTTCGAATAAGAAATTTGTTTCCAAAGAACTTTAAAGTTTAAAGAAATTATGGCTCTTCTCTTTGTCGCTGGAAAATAACTTCGGTGATGACCGCGGCATCATCGACTTTCATTTTTCGAGTTTCAAAGTGAAGAGACCGTTCTATAGTCTTGCTACAGTGTTGCTTTGAGAATTTAATTGATTTGAATTTATAAGATATGATTTGATTTATAATATATATATATATATATGATTTAAATTGATTTGACATATTATGTACATATATTTATTTATCTCTAAATGGTTTGAAGGGAGTCGAAAATTTTATTCTTAAATTTTACCTTAAAGAATAATTTCAATTACAAAAAGAAATTCAAATTTTTTGAATAAATGATTCAAGCTTGAGATGATTGAATTGGAAAGTTTTATTTGTATAATACTCAGTTGCATTCAAATATAACTTACCTTAAATTTTCAGAAGTTAACAATGTAATTGGAGAATATATAATATGAAAAGTTTTTATAAATAGAATTTGAGTGGTTATAATAAATGTTATACACTTGAATTTTAGTTATAAAAAGATTAACTGAGGTAAGTAGAATAAAAGAGTAAATGGAATAATTTACAATATAAATGATGTTAAAGGAAATAAAAATAAGTTAAAACAATTATAATAATGTAAGCATATTTAACATAGGTGATAAAATATATTGAGAGGAATAAATTTAATTATAATTAGGAATAAAGAGGAATTAAATTTATTAAGTACATTATGAGTATAATAATGATTTTTCAAATCCATGATTTTTGGAATTGTTAGTTTAAGAAAATTGGATGATAAGATAATGAAATTAGAGATATAACTTGTGTAAAAAAAATTAATTATCAATTTAAGTTGAAACCATGGAAATTTCAAACCTATTATCTTATTTTATTTTTCAAACTTATTATCCTATTTTGTTTTAAATTGTCTTTAGTTGTCCTTATTTTCCTCATCTTACCATTGACTGGTATAGGCATCTTTCTATAATCTTTAATAATCCTTGGTACTCATTTTGAATTTGAGCACTGCTTTCCATCCACAGACCGTCGGTCAAGTAGGAAGAGTGAATAAGATTCTAAAGGACCTTTTCGTGCTTGTGTTCCTGATTCTAGAGAATCTTGGGAAGATCATCTCTACCTTGTGAAACTTACCTATAAAAATAGTTATTAGGTATAATTTCAATCTCCTTGTCGTCCTGTCTTAATCTTATTTCACTCTATTTTTTTATGTGCTTTCCCGTGCCTCGCTCCTTTTCGGGGACGAAAAGTTTTGAGTGGGGGAGAGTGTAATAACCCTAGATTTTACAAATATTTAATTTTGACTTTATTTTTATTTTGCAATTATTTTAAACTTGTTTTCTTTCAAACATTTCATTTTTTTATATAAATGTTGATTATTAAGTGAATTATAGTTTTAAACTGGTATAAATTAGATATTTTACTGAAAAGTGAAATTCTGGTCAAACTGGTCAAGCTTTGACTTTTAACTTAAAAATTTAAAAGTTTGAAATTATAAATTTTATCTTTTATTATGAAAATATATTTAATAACATGAACACTGCTTTTCGTTTCGTTGAAAACGGAGTTAAACTGTAAAAGTTATGTACATTTCAATTTTGGGTGTAATTTGATTTATTTAACAATTTTATCTATTTTAAATTATATAAATTATATTTTTCTTTGTCACATTTTATTTTAATATGTGTTAATCTGTTATTTTATGTATAATTTTGTCTTTTAATATTTTTGAAGTGATAGTATAATTTTTCTAAAGTTTACTTGAATTTATTTCAAAATTTTAAAGCCTAGTTTCCATTTTTCTGCTAATTTCTTCATCAAATTTTATTTAATTAAAATATATTTATTTATTTTTGTGAATTCAATTTTATTTTGTTTTCTTATCTTTATTTTTAAGTACATAAAAAGTTTCCAAAGTTAATTTCATTTATTTTTCATATTTTTCAAGACTAGTTGCAAATGTTGCTGTTTTATTTAATCAAATTATATATATAATTAATATTTATTTATTTATTTTTGTTTATTTAATAAATTTTCGTACTTTTATCTGAATTTATATATATATTTCAGTTATTTAAAAATTAAAATAAATTGATGGAAATTTTAAAGGTTTTAAACACTTTAACTTCCAAAGCCTTTTTACATTCCGACCTTTCATTTTCTCAACTCCACTCTTTAATGATTTTTTTGCCGTGCTTTCATTTCTCATTCCACCTGTATCTCCCTTATTTTTCACGTATTCTAACCTTCTCAAACTCACAAAAAAATTGCACGGCCGTAGCTTCAAAGGTTAGGGTAAAATTCATCTCCTTCTTCCTTGTTTTTCTAATTTTCTATTGAATTTTGTATATCTTCTCTACCTTCATAGCTTTGTTCCTCCACCTCCAGCTGCTAGGCCGACCCCATCACCACCACAACCAGCCACCACCACCTCCAGATCACCATCCATCAGGCCAACCTGCCCTAGGCAAGAGATCCACCCTCAATTTACACAAACCATCACCATATAGTTTAGGCCGAGCATACCCTTCCTCTATCACCACTTCCACCACCTTTTCCACCACTTCCTCCACCACCCCTAGCTCTGACCTGACCACCACCCACTGCCACATCACCCACCACCATCTGGACACCTGTCCATGCACCTATAGCTTGAGGTCGAGCCCATATATAGCCTAGAAATGATGATATGTTGCCTTGTGCGTAGATTGTTGCACCCTATGTCCATCACCTTCAATTTCCACCATGGCCATCACCAATAGCCTCCACCACCTGATCTTCCACCACCTCTAGCTGCCACATTAGACCCCACCTGACCTTCACATTTCATGACTGGACCCACAACAGAAAGGGTCGAACCCTATGGTGCAACAAAAGCCACCATTTGCCTTAGAACCCTTTGTATTCCATTGCCTTCTCTACTTGTAACTCCCACTCACCTTATCACCTTGTAGCCGAGCCTATAATGGACCCAAACCAGACCTTAATTCATGCCTTAGCTATGCTATTTCAGTTCATAATTGAAGTATGTGAAGTTGAGAACAAGTGCAAACCATTTAACTTGTTTTGGACATTGATTTCTAGTGTTGTTCAAGTGTTACATTGTTTTGTAACTTATATGTTGCATTGTTTTGTGTAAATGTTAACAAGGCAATTATCTTTAGCTCTCTCAATATCAAACCTTTGTCGTGCCGTCGTGCTTTTGAAGATCTCAGTTTGTGTCAGTTGTATTGCAATCTCCAGCTCAAACAAGTGAGTAAATCTCACCAGACTAATATGTACTTATATAGTTGATAAACGGACATCATTTGAATCTGTAACTTATATCATCTTGTTATAACTGCTACATTATTATCACATGATGTTCACACCTGTTATTACACCTGTTATATCATATATTACTGTTATTTAATGCCATTTCTGTTATTTATATCAGTTATCACCACTGCAAGTTCCCTTTAGATTAGAATCACTATGGGTTGAAATAATACATACCCGAATGGACTTTAGAATAAGGGAAAATTATTATGGGCTGAAATGATAGGCCTGAATGATTTTCAATTTATTTCATTTACTTGGGACTGTGGGTTTGAAATGATAAAACCCGGATTTTCTTTGTAAATTACGGGTTGAAATAACATATTACCCGTATCACTTTTCCTAGTGTAGAAAATTATATACAGACCCGTAGTTAATATATGTTTTTCTAAAAAAAATTAAAATTATTTTAGAAATGTAAATATTAAAATATCTAGATTTAAATCTAATTAAAAAGGATTTTTGTAAAATATTGTTGATTTTATAAATAATTATAAGTGAAATGAATTAATGAAAAAGTTAGAAAATTTTGAATGTAAGTTATTTTGGAAAATTTGATTTAATTATAATTGGAAATTAAATTGAATATGAAATTATGATAAATTTATGATATTTTGAATTTAAATGAATTTAAGTGATTTTATATCATATTACTGATTTTTTTATAAAGTTGAAATGTGAAATGAATGAATATTTAAGTTGAAATTTTGAAGTGTAACTAAAATTGGAAATTTATGAAATTGACTTAAAAGTGAATTTTTAGTTAAGTAAATAAAAATAAAACTAAGTTATATTTGAAAATTTGAACTTAAGTGTTAAGTTGAAATTTAATGTGATGAATTTAAAATTGAACATTGCAATTTAATAAGTGAATTATTATTAAATATTGATTTTTTGAATGGAAATTTTACTTTATAAAATCATGAACTTAAGGAAAATTAAATGATGTTTATAAATGAGAAAATGTATGATTTTATAAGTTAAAAATGTTTTAAATAAAAATATAATTGGTTGTGAAATTATATTGAATATTTGAAGTTAATTAACTGCATTTTTGAAATGCTATTAATTGCAATGTAAATGATATTACAGCATTTGTAAATGCTGTAGTTGATGATGATGAACTAAAAAGCTAAATTGAATTAAAGGCTATTATAGAAATATTTTTAAGTGCTATAATTATTGAATTTAAATAAGTTTATTTGAAATTTAAGTAAACCCTATTACAGCATTTTTAAAATGCTGCCTTTTGTTAAATTGAGCTGTTTTGAATGTAACTTTCCGTAGCGTTTTCTAAATGCTGCGAAAAGTGAATTTTCACTGTTTTGATAAACTTAAATGAATAAATGAACTTTGGAAGTTGAAAATTTTGAAAATTTAATAATTTAATTATTAAATATAATAACTTCATTTTAATGATTTAAAATGATTTTTGAAATATAAACTGTTTTGAAATGTAAATTGAAATGGTATTTTAAATTGAATAAAATGAATAATGATTTTAAATGAATGTGGTTTTGAAAAGATATTATGTGTTTGGTGTATTGAAATGATTTGAAATGAAATTGGAAAGATATGATATTTCTTGATATATTAAAATGATTTGAAATGTGGTTTTGAAAAGATATGATATTTTGATATAGTAAAATGATTTGAATGAAGCTTTGGAAAGATATGATATTTTTTGATATATTAAAATGATTTGAAATGTGGTTTGGAAAAGTTATGATATTTTGATATATTAAAATGATTTGAAATGAAGTTTTGGAAAGATATGACATTTTTGATATAGTAAAATGATTTGAATGAAGCTTTGGAAAGATATGATATCTTTTGATATATTAAAATGATTTGAAATGAAGTTTCAGAAAGATATGATATTTTCATATAGTAAAATGATTTGAATGAAGCTTTGGAAAGATATGATATCTTTTGATATATTAAAATGATTTGAAATGAAGTTTTGGGAAGATATGATATTTTGATTTATTGAAATGATTTGACAGGAAGTTTTGGAAAGATTGATGTTTTTGAAATGGTTTGGAATTAATTTAATCTTTATTTTGATAAAGATTTGGATTTGAAATGATATTCTTTTTTTTTGAAGTATAAATACCATTTTAAAATTATAACTACGGGTTATAATAACGATGGGTTGGCAAAGAGACCGACATCGGATATCTGGCATACTCTCTGTCGATACCCAAAACCACTTTGACAACCGTGTACGCGGTGGAGATTCTAGAATGAAGTAGGATGGTGGCGACGTTCTTGAGGTATATTACGTGGACCCAACTCCCGTGAGTTGGCATAAGGTGGCTAAAATAGGAGCGATCTCGGGCCAAGTGAGGTCATTCCTCCGATCGGACACATTCCTTCAATATTATACTCTTACTTGTGATTGGTTAGATGGTCATCCTCCGATTTTGATATGGGAGTGTGTTCCGAGGTTGGCGTATGTGGCTACTGCGTTACCACCAGCCCGTGTGCGTAATTGGTATATCTACCCTGGCATTGCCTTGTGTGCCGTGTCACCTGCTTTAACGAGCCTTTACTATGAGTTTGTTTTTCTCCCGTAGCCCGTGTGGTATCCTCTGACAGTCACCCGGTGTGGAGATGTCATGATATTAGATGGACTGCTGGGACTATTATGTGTGAAGGGTGATATGGGTAGCCCGGAACGCTATTTAAAAGTAAGTTTATTTTACTGTAGACATTATTATAATAGCGCAATATTACTATATAGTAAATAGTTTAACGGATTCTTAGATGATGGGCGGTCCCAGACATCCTTTAAGTTACTTGTACTTTATTACAGTTCACTTGAGTTGGTTTACACTATATAAGTATATATTGTCCTGACTCGAGTGTTTGTATTTTTATTTACGCTCGGGTCAGCCTGAGTTATTCACAGATTTGGATTCCACTTTCTGGAGATTGGAATCGCTGGAGATTATCTACTTATCTACTTTTATCTATTCCAGTTATGTTGTTCTATTTAGCTTGTACTTGGTTATCATCTTGAGACTTCTGTTGTATTTTATTTATTCTGTTGTATTTTATTTAACTCTAATATATTTACATAGTACCTTCATGAACTACTATTTCTTTTACTTTCGCTCCACTTTTATTACTCTGTGTCTGTGATCTGTGATTATTATTTGCTGTATATTCTGAGATTTGCCAAATTTTGTTTACAACGCGGTATTTTGAGCAATTCAAGTCCGACATATGCGGATGCGAATGGTTGAAAATATCGGGTTGTTACAGTTGGTATCAGAGCTTTGGCTTTGAGGCAAACTTAGAATATATGGTAAATTTAATTTCAAAATCACTTCCATTCGAACTTGAATCTCTTCGTTTTTATTCGATTTCTTTCGAATTTTGTAACGTTCCCTGTGGTTTCAAAATCCATTTTTGTCCCTCACTATTCATCTTCTTTTGATTCTGGAGTATCCCATAACTCCATTTCGAATGATCTTTATAGTGAATTGGCGGTCTTGCCAATATTCCAGTTTTCATGTAAAGGGTGAAACTCCTTTACAATTAGCATTGATTCACCAGAGATTTTATCCTTGGTTTAGATGTTAATATTTTTATTATTTCAAACTCTATCTCTTGAGATTGAATGTAGATTTACCTCAGAAAATCCACATCGATTTTATTTTTAAGTCACGGTTGACCCGGTTAAGGTTAACCATGGTTTATTTAAGCTTATCCATCTCCCTACTCTGTTTAACCATCTTGTCTTTTGTTTCTAAACCATCTCCAAACATTTTGAACTATACTTGTAATCTATGTTTTATATATTATGTTGTTTGAGTTGATGATGTTGATTTGTGTTTCCGATCGATTCGTCTGATCGCTATCGATAGCATTTCTAAAACACTTTGACAGAACAAACTGACACAATATTATTTTAAAAAAATTGGTTAATGAAATAAATTTGGATATAAGTAAATTTATGGAACCTAATAAATTGATTTAAACTAATCATTTGAAATGATAATACTTGATTTATCATTTATAGTTCTATAAATGAATTTATAAATAGTTGTTTATAAATTTATTTGGGAACTGAAATGAATTTAAATCAAGAATTTGAGAATTTAATTTCCGATGGTTTCAAACCTTGTGTTTACAAGTTTTAAAAGGATATATCATTTAAATTATTTTCGAATAAGAAATTTGTTTCCAAAGAATTTTAAAGTTTAAAGAAATTATGGCTCTTCTCTTTGTCGCTGGAAAATAACTTCGGTGATGACCGCGGCATCATCGACTTTCATTTTTCGAGTTTCAAAGTGAAGAGACCGTTCTATAGTCTTGCTACAGTGTTGCTTTGAGAATTTAATTGATTTGAATTTATAAGATATGATTTGATTTATAATATATATATATATATATATATATATATGATTTAAATTGATTTGACATATTATGTATATATTTATTTATCTCTAAATGGTTTGAAGGGAGTCGAAAATTTTATTCTTAAATTTTACCTTAAAGAATAATTTCAATTACAAAAAGAAATTCAATTTTTTTGAATAAATGATTCAAGCTTGAGATGATTGAATTGGAAAGTTTTATTCGTATAATAATCAGTTGCATTCAAATATAACTTACCTTAAATTTTCAGAAGTTAACAATGTAACTGGATAATATATAATATAAAAAGTTTTTATAAATAGAATTTGAGTGGTTATAATAAATGTTATACACTTGAATTTTAGTTATAAAAAGATTAACTGAGGTAAGTAGAATAAAAGAGTAAATTGAATAATTTACAATATAAATGATGTTAAAGGAAATAAAAATAAGTTAAAACAATTATAATAATGTAAGCATATTTAACATAGGTGATAAAATATATTGAGAGGAATAAATTTAATTTTAATTAGGAATAAAGAGGAATTAAATTTATTAAGTACATTATGAGTATAATAATGATTTTTCAAATCCATGATTTTTGGAATTGTTAGTTTAAGAAAATTGGATGATAAGATAATGAAATTAGAGATATAACTTGTGTAAAAAAAATTAATTATCAATTTAAGTTGAAACCATGGAAATTTCAAACTTATTATCTTATTTTGTTTTTCAAACTTATTATCCTATTTTGTTTTAAATTGTCTTTAGGTGTCCTTATTTTCCTCATCTTACTATAGACTGGTATAGGCATCTTTCTATAATCTTTAATAATTTTTGGTACTCATTTTTAATTTGAGCACTGCTTTCCATCCACAGACCGTCGGTCAAGTAGGAAGAGTGAATAAGATTCTAAAGGATCTTTTCGTGCTTGTGTTCCTGATTCTAGAGAATCTTGAGAAGATCATCTCTACCTTGTGAAACTTACCTATAAAAAAAGTTATTAGGTATAATTTCAATCTCCTTGTCATCTTGTCTTAATCTTATTTCACTCTATTTTTTTTTCTATGCTTTCCCGTGCCTCACTCCTTTTCGGGGACGAAAAGTTTTGAGTGGGGGATAGTGTAACAACCCTAGATTTTACATATATTTTAATTTTGACTTTATTTTTATTTTGCAATTATTTTAAACTTGTTTTCTTTCAAACATTTCATTTTTTATATAAATGTTGATTATTAAGTGAATTATAGTTTTAAACTGGTATAAATTAGATATTTTACTGAAAAGTGAAATTCTGGTCAATCTGGTCAAGCTTTGAATTTTAACTTAAAAATTATCTTTTATTATGAAAATATATTTAATAACATGAACACTGCTTTTTGTTTCGTTGAAAACGGGTTAAACTGTAAAAGTTATGTACATTTCAATTTTGGGTGTAATTTGATTTATTTAACAATTTTATCTATTTTAAATTATATAAATTATATTTTTCTTTGTCATATTTTATTTTAATTTGTGTTAATCTGTTATTTTATGTATAATTTTGTCTTTTAATATTTTTTAAGTGACAGTATAATTTTTCTAAAGTTTACTTGAATTTATTTCAAAATTTTAAAGCCTGGTTTCCATTTTTCTGCTAATTTCTTCATCAAATTTTATTTAATTAAAATATATTTATTTATTTTTGTGAATTCAATTTTATTTTGTGTTCTTATATTTATTTTTAAATATTTTTAAGTACTTAAAAAGTTTCCAAAGTTAATTTCATTTATTTTTCATATTTTTCAAGACTAATTGCAAATTTTGTTGTTTTATTTAATCAAATTATATATATAATTAATATTTATTTATTTATTTTTGTTTATTTAATAAATTTTCGTAATTTTATCTGAATTTATATATATTTCATTTATTTAAAAATTAAAATAAATTGATGGAAATTTTAAAGGTTTTAAACACTTTAACTTCCAAAGCCTTTTTACATTCCAACCTTTCATTTTCTCAACTCCCCTCTTTAATGATTTTTTTGCCGTGCTTTCATTTATCATTCCACCTGCATCTCCCTTATTTTTCACGTATTCTAACCTTCTCAAACTCCCAAAAAAATTGCACGGCCGTTGCTTCAAAGGTTTGGGTAAAATTCATCTCCTTCTTCCTTGTTTTTCTAATTTTCTATTGAATTTTGTATATCTTCTCTACCTTCATAGCTTTGTTCCTCCACCTCCAGCTGCTAGGCCGACCCCATCACCACCACAACCAGCCACCACCACCTCCAAATCACCATCCCATCAGGCCAACCTGCCCTAGGCAAGAGATCCACCCTCCATTTACACAAACCATCATCATATAGTTTAGGCCGAGCATACCCTTCCTCTATCACCACTTCCACCACCTTTGCCACCACTTCCTCCACCACCCCTTGCTCTGAACTGACCACCACCCACTGCCACATCACCCACCACCATCTGGACACCTGGCCATGCCCCTATAGCTTGAGGCCGAGCCCATATATAGCCTAGAAATGATGATATGTTGCCTTGTGTGTAGATTGTTGCACCCTATGTCCATCACCTTCAATTTCCACCATGGCCATCACCAATAGCCTCCACCACCTGATCTTCCACCACCTCTAGCTGCCACATCAGACCCTACCTAACCTTCACATTTCATTGCTGGACCCACAACAGAAAGGGTCGAACCCTATGGTGCAACAAAAGCCACCATTTGCCTTAGAACCCTTTGTATTCCATTGCCTTCTCTACTTGTAACTCTCACTCACCTTATCACCTTGTAGCCGAGCCTATACTGGACTCAAACTAGACCTTAATTCATGCCTTGGCTATGCTATTTCAGTTCAAAACTGAAGTATGTGAAGTTGAGAACAAGTGCAAACCCTTTAACTTGTTTTGGACATTGATTTCTAGTGTTGTTCAAGTGTTACATTGTTTTTTAACTTATATGTTGCATTGTTTTGTGTAAATGTTAACAAGGCAATTATCTTTGGCTCTCTCAATATCAAACCTTTGTCGTGCCGTCGTGCTTTTGAAGATCTCAGTTTGTGTCAGTTGTATTGCAATCTCCAGCTCAAACAAGTGAGTAAATCTCACCAGACTAATATGTACTTATATAGTTGATAAACGGACATCATTTGAATATGTAACTTATATCATCTTGTTATAACTGCTACATTATTATCACATGATGTTCACACCTGTTATTACACCTGTTATATCATATATTATTGTTATTTAATGCCATTTCTGTTATTTATATCAGTTATCACCACTGCAAATTCCCTTTAGATTAGAATCACTATGGGTTGAAATAATACATACCCGAACGGACTTTAGAATAAGGGAAAATTATTATGGCCTGAAATGATAGGCCTAAATGATTTTCAATTTATTTCATTTACTTGGGACTGTGGGTTTGAAATGATAAAACCCGAATTTTCTTTGTAAATTACGAGTTGAAATAACATATTACCCGTATCACTTTTCCTAGTGTAGAAAATTATATACAGACCCGTAGATAATATATGTTTTTCTAAAAAAAAATTAAAATTATTTTAGAAATGTAAATATTAAAATATCTAGATTTAAATCTAATTAAAAAGGATTTATGTAAAATATTGTTGATTTTCTGAATAATTATAAGTGAAATGAATTAATGAAAAAGTTAGAAAATTTTGAATGTAAGTTATTTTGGAAAATTTGATTTAATTATAATTGGAAATTAAATTGAATATGAAATTATGATAAATTTATGATATTTTGAATTTAAATGAATTTAAGTGATTTTATATCATATTAATGATTTTTTTTATAAAGTTGAAATGTGAAATGAATGGATATTTAAGTTGAAATTTTGAAGTGTAACTAAAATTGAAAATTTATGAAATTGACTTAAAAGTGAATTTTTAGTTAAGTAAATAAAAATAAAACTAAGTTATATTTGAAAATTTGAACTTAAGTGTTAAGTTGAAATTTAATGTGATGAATTTAAAATTGAACATTGCAATTTAATAAGTGAATTATTATTAAATATTGATTTTTTGAATGGAAATTTTACTTTATAAAATCATGAACTTAAGGAAAATTAAATGATGTTTATAAATGTGAAAATGTATGATTTCATAAGTTAAAAATGTTTTAAATAAAAAAATAATTGGTTGTGAAATTATATTGAATATTGGAAGTTAATTAACAGCATTTTTGAAATGCTATTAATTGCAATGTAAATGATATTACAGCATTTGTAAATGCTGTAGTTGATGATGATGAACTAAAAAGCTAAATTGAATTAAAGGCTATTATAGCAATCTTTTTAAGTGCTATAATTACTGAATTTAACTAAGTTTATTTGAAATTTAAGTAAACCCTATTACAGCATTTTTAAAATGCTGTCTTTTGTTAAATTGAACTGTTTTGAATGTAACTTTCCGTAGCGTTTTCTAAATGCTGCGAAAAGTGAATTTTCACTGTTTTGATAAACTTAAGTGAATAAATGAACTTTGGAAGTTGAAAATTTTGGAAATTTAATAATTTAATTATTAAATATAATAACTTCATTTTAATGATTTAAAATGATTTTTGAAATATAAACTGTTTTGAAATGTAAATTGAAATGGTATTTTAAATTGAATAAAATGAATAATGATTTGAAATGAATGTGGTTTTGAAAAGATATGATGTGTTTGGTGTATTGAAATGATTTGAAATGAAGTTGGAAAGATATGATATTTCTTGATATATTAAAATGATTTGAAATGTGGTTTTGAAAAGATATGATATTTTGATATAGTAAAATGATTTGAATGAAGCTTTGGAAAGATATGATATTTTTTAATATATTAAAATGATTTGAAATGTGGTTTTGAAAAGATATGATATTTTGATATATTAAAATGATTTGAAATGAAGTTTTGGAAAGATATGACATTTTTGATATAGTAAAATGATTTGAATGAAGCTTTGGAAAGATATGATATCTTTTGATATATTAAAATGATTTGAAATGAAGTTTCGGAAAGATATGATATTTTGATATAGTAAAATGATTTGAATGAAGCTTTGGAAAGATATGATATCTTTTGATATATTAAAATGATTTGAAATGAAGTTTTGGGAAGATATGATATTTTGATTTATTGAAATGATTTGACAGGAAGTTTTGGAAAGATTGATGTTTTTGAAATGGTTTGGAATTAATTTAATCTTTATTTTGATAAAGATTTGGATTTGAAATGATATTCTTTTTTTTGAAGTATAAATACCATTTTAAAATTATAACTACGGGTTATAATAACGATGGGTTGGCAAAGAGACCGGGATCGGATATCTGGCATACTCTCTGTCGATACCGAAAACCTCTTTGACAATCGTGTACGCGGTGGAGATTCTAGAATGAAGTAGGATGGTGGCGACGTTCTTGAGGTATATTACGTGGACCCAACTCCCGTGAGTTGGCATAAGGTGGCTAAAACAGGAGCGATCTCAGGCCAAGTGAGGTCATTCCTCCGATCGGACACATTCCTTCAATATTATACTCTTACTTGTGATTGATTAGATGGCCATCCTCCGATTTTGATATGGGAGTGTGTTCCGAGGTGGGCGTATGTGGCTGCTGCGTTACCACCAGCCCGTGTGCGTAATTGGTATATCTATCCTGGCATTGCCTTGTGTGCCTTGTCACCTGCCATAACGAGCCTTTACTACGAGTTTGTTTTTCTCCCGTAGCCCGTGTGGTATCCTCTGACAGTTACCTGGTGTGGAGATGTCATGATATTGGATGGACTGCTGGGACTATTATGTGTGAAGGGTGATATGGGTAGCCCGGAACGCTATTTAAAAGTAAGTTTATTTTACTGTAGACATTATTATAATAACGCAATATTACTATATAGTAAATAGTTTAACGGATCCTTAGAGGATGGGCGGTCCCAGGCATCCTTTAAGTTACTTGTACTTTATTACAGTTCGCTTGAGTTGGTTTACATTATATAAGTATATATTGTCCTGACTCGAGTGTTTGTATTTTTATTTACGCTCGGGTCAGCCTGAGTTATTCACAGATTTGGATTCCACTTTCTGGAGATTGGAATCGCTGGAGATTATCTACTTATCTAGTTTTATCTATTCCAGTTCTGTTGTTCTATTTAGCTTGTACTTGGTTATCATCTTGAGACTTCTATTGTACTTTATTTATTCTGTTGTATTTTATTTAACTTTGATATATTTACATAGTACCTTCATGAACTATTATTTCTTTTACTTCCGCTGCACTATTATTACTCTGTGTCTGTGATCTGTGATTATTATTTGCTGTATATTCTGAGATTTGCCAAATTTTATTTACAACGCGGTATATTGAGCAATTCAAGTCCGACATGTGCGGATGCGGATGGTTGAAAATATCAGGCTGTTACATTTTACCTGGAATTAATTATGAATATTGTTAAAAGGAAAATTGAGCGTTTAAAAGATAATTTGGAATCTTACAATTGGTTCTAGAATAAAGCTAATAACTGAGTATATGGAAAACGACAAGTACATTTGTCCCGTCTGTGAAATCTGGAAAAATAAGACAAGGTGTTTAACTAAGGCTAGAGATGGTGCAACCAGTGCCCTGAACTTATCTAGCCTATGTTTTCTTTTCTTAGGCGAGTGGTGGAACAGATCCAAAGGAAAGCACGGATGCTCTGAAATGATTATATTAAGTTTCCAAAATAAAAGAAAATTTGTATTATCCAAAGCAAAAGAATAAATTACTTACTCTAAGACGAAAGGAAGATATTTTGAAATCATCCGAGAAGAATTAAAGTGAAAAGAGACTTAATAAATCAAATATACTCATATTCACTTTTCATCGATAATTGGATTTCGATGGAACCGGGTCGGACTTGGGTGATTCCTATCCGATAACCACTTCGAACCAGTTTACGCATTCGAAAAATGAAGATGTTTGAAGATGGAGATATTGAGACGAATAATAACGAAGGGCTACTTATTGATTAATTGGGGATAAACTCTCGATTCACTATATTGTAGCAGTGGTCTTTTTGTTATGAAAATCTCAAAACCACAAGGACTTCTCGCCTAGTAACAGCCAAGGAAAGTACCTTTGGTTTGTTTTAGTCCCAAAACGAACTTGTATGGATGAATGTCTGACCTTGCATTCTAAATCGCAATGAGTGTCCTCTACAAATGTATATCAGTCGATGACGGAGAAGACACCTTCTCTTAGCTTAACACCCTTTCCTGTGACATACGAGCTTAGGAATATATGTTTGTAGAAATTAGTCATGTGAATGTGGAAATGGCAATGTGGTATTCAAAGTGAAAGAAGATGTGCTATGTGAAAAGGTAATCATTGCCTCAAGCCTCGTTAACCGAAAATGGCCGAAACAGGTTAGATGCGATAAGGCTAAGTGGGTCATTCCCAACTAGCATATGATTATCCCCTTCTAGATATATTCTTCCCGCTATGACATTCGGGATGTGAATTAATATGGTTTGTATGCTAGAGCGTTCTCGGTTAAAGGTCGGTAACGACCGAGGGATGACATATTCGGTACTACCTAGTTAAAGAGGTAGGCCGGGCTTGTGTTGGTAGTGGGCAGATGTTTTGTGCCTCGAGACATCCATCTAGAGTTGTACCCATCGGAAGGTAGTTCCTTTACCTGGTCATTTTTATGGAAATCCATTCTCCAATAATAACCTGCAGTTTTGTTTGTATTAGTGTAATGAATAGCCTCAAAATGCTATATAGGTAACCATTTCGACTAAGATTAATAAGTTTATTTGCAAATATTTTGCAAGAAATCTCATTAGAAATAATATTAAATGTTTTGATATAAAAGTGTTTAATGATCATAAGGTAAAAACCCATTCGTATTTATGTGTAGGCGTGATTTTATGAGATACTCTTTCTTTTCAAAGGATTTTATTAAAAGACTGATATATGACATTGTCGTTTATTATTGAGTTTTTCTCACGCTAGTTTATCAAGCCTGGTCTGGGTATTTTCAATGCTCGGGTCAGATTGGAGAAGTTTCAGGTATAGTTGAAGATGGTTGAAGTTTCCAAAGGAGAGCTAGAGATATACATCTACGTATAACGTATTATATTATCCATTGCTGTCTATTTGTTTTTGTTTGATGTTTTTCATCAATTGTAAGGACAGATGTTTATAACTGTCCAAACTGAATTTAGGTTAGACTTTGATATATGTATTTTAAAAGTTTTCCACTGTAAAGATATTGTTCAATATTATATATTATTCCATTCGTGTGATATTTTATTCTGTCTATTTTTCTTTCTACCCTTAATGATCTGTCTTTTCGTGCAATTTGAGTTAGACATTTGTGGTTTATTGTCGATTCAAATGGTACGAAATTGTAGTTTCTTAGATCTATATACACTCAAAACTCATAATAAGGCATTCCACTACCTTATATCTTAATGAGTTAACCCACCAAAGCCGAAGTTTTTGCTTAACCTTCAGCTCTGTAACAAATCTAATGACCCATAATCCACACAGTTCAAGCTAATAATAAATCACACATATCCAACCCAATTTGAACAAAAAGACGGATAGTTATGGGAAAGAAACAAATAAGAAGAGAAGAAGAAGAGAAAAGGAAATTGAAACTACATAGAATCTCACAATCGCAGCAGAACAATATATAATATAATATCAACGATCTTTACAAAAGAGAAAATATTATATACATACATCAATCAGAGTACAACAACAAATCAGAATCATTAGCCTGGATAGTTATAACAAACTTTCCTTACAAATGCTGATGATTTCAACAACAAAATAGCAGAAAATAAACATATACGTGAATACAGCTTGAAAACCTCCAATTCATCTCGTGAGCTCTAATGCATCCAAAGTAATCTGCTAATATGCTCGATCCAACCCTAGCGTTATAATAAAATAATGCCCCTGTCTGTCTAGAAATCAAAAGGGAGAAAACACACCCAGTTGGAGTTTTAAAGTTGCCAGACTATTTAAAAATAAAGGTATCGTGTAACACCACTTCGCACATGAACACGGATGAGTTTTTACCTTAAGATAGCCAAAACATTTTCTTTATAGAAAATCGTCCGATATTATAATAATGTCTAGAATAAAAATACATATTAATCACAACCGAAATTGTTACATTATTAAATTCCAGCACACTAGGTTCTAAAATCAAAATCGTAAATGCACGTGGTGGAGATTGGATTCCATACTATGAGAAGGTAAGGAACTATCTTCCGATGGTGCATCTTTAGATAAAATGCAACCGGGTCGGACAAAAACATCTTATATTCCTACCATACAAGACCGGCCTACCACTTGACTAGTAGTGCCGAATATGATTACCCCTTCCATTAATGGGCCCCGAAGCCTATATGGGCAGATAATAATCGATCTAGATTTGAAATGACCACACCTTGATGGGAGTGACATACTTGGCCCTGCTACATGATTGATTTTTGCCATTTCCTGTTTGATGAAGCTTAAGGCTATGTTTTACCTTTATATAGCACTTCCCACTTGAAATGCTAACACTGGCCGCTAGGGAACAATACAATGCCAGCATTCCTCCATACAAGTTTGTTCTAGGACTGAACGAAACTAAAGGCACCACTTATACTACGTCTATTTTGGAATCATCCTCGGGATTAGTAGCAAGGAGCCATTGCACTTCAAAAGCTCCATTTCCATTATCTTCAAGATATTCCAATTCGAAATGCTTATGTTGGTTCGAACGATTTTCGGATAACAAATCCGATCCTGGTCTCCCTGAAATAACAGGCGAAATTTTTTGGTCGACTCATCCTTGGTTTTAGGAAATAAACAGTCAAAGATAAGAGCGAAGATCACCTCCTAACCGTTAGTTGATGGATTTCCTCATCGTTTTTCCTAGGAGAACAAAACGTGATTTATACGCACAGTACATCATTATCGAAGATGACTATGCCATATAACTCACGTCTTTCCCCTAGATATTTCAAATGTTACGTTTTGGGTCCAAATTCAATAGTCGGTTATTTAATTGTCAAATAACAAACATTTAATTAGGGACTTAATTCCATAGGGAAAACCAATGTTGGTTAAGCATATAAGCAACCATTAGCCTCCTTTAATAAATCTTTTCATCTATTAAAATCACTTGTAAATACTTTTATAAAAATTTCTTTAAAATGGTATACCCACAATCCCTATATTTTCAACACGTAGAGACTCCGTTATAAATTTCTAGAACCATTTATAAACTCCATTATAAATTTCTAGACCCATATATATACTATTTTATAAATCTCATGAACCACTTATAAAACTCCTTTATACATCCCAAAAATGGTTTGTGACCCCTTTATAAATCCATAAAACCTTATACAAACTCCTTTATAAATTTACAAACCTATTTCTTTTACAAATATCTAATCCATTATAAAACTCTTTTACTTTGGAAAATTTCCTTTAAGCCCTTAAACCATTTTATAAAACTCCGCTTATAATATCCAAGTCCGTTATAAAACTCAATTTATAAATCTCGAACATTAATAAATAAATTCTAAATATTTATTTTAAAACACTGTTATATAATAATAAATAGTAGAATTAAATAGTAATTAATTTCAAAATGTATAGTAATAAATAGTATAAATAAATAGTAACAACTTCAAAACGTATAATAATAAATAATATAAATAAATAGTAATTAACTTTAAAACATGTTAAAGATAATATTTAATAATTTCAAAACATTCTTAACAAAAGAATAATAATTTATCTTAAAAATTATTATAAATAATAATAATTACTCTCCAAAACTTTGTTGATATGTAACTATATTTAATCTCAAACCATATTAATAATTTAAATAATTAACTTTGTAAAATAATAAAATATAGAGAAACAACCTTAAATACAATATTAATATAAATAAATAACCTTTAAAACATAAATATACTTCCTTGACAAAAATCCATACTTAAATTTCAACATAATCATTTCCATTTTTATAAAGCTACATTTATAAATTTGTTCCTATTTTATAATATATCGTTTAACATCTCCAATTTATCCTCACTTTCAATTTCCAACTAGAATCAACTATTTTGCAAAAACAACATTCCATATCTTATTATAAATCAACAATTTGTGATTCATTTCCCAATTTATCGGGTGCTAAAAGTTTCTCTTAATTTATAAACATCGTTTATAAATCCAAGCTTTTATTAACAAACTTACGATTTTACAAATCTTCGCCTCATTTCTAAGATATCACTTTTGTAAATTATCACATTTATAAATTCCACATTTATGAATAAATTATAATATATATATATATAACTTTATATGAAATGTTTAATAAATAATTATTTCAAAATATATATATCTCCTTTTTAAAAAAGTATCCCTTTATTATAAAAGATGGACTTATTTTTGAGATTTTAAAAATCTTTATTCACTGTTCAAAAATAACTATTTAAAACATATTATAAAACTATAAATTTATAATCTCTAAAAAATCATACTTCTAATTTTATTTAAAATAAACTCTTCCCTTAGTAATTCAAGAATTATTATTATTATTATTATTATTATTATTATTATTATATATATATATATATATATATATATTCGAAATCACTTAAATCCTTTTAAAGACTAAATCTTCATTTTATGACATTTTTGAAATACTAAAATAAGGCACAGTGTTACTATAGCACTAAATAGAAAAAATCAAACATGTGATCAATTATGGCATCCAACATAACATACATCGTTTATATATGGAAAATAAAATTAACAGCGTAAGAATCAAGTTGGATCCCTCCAGCATGTCCAATTGCATTACACGCATTATATAATCAATAATATAAATCAACCGCTTTGAGGCGAGACCATATATAAATGGTTATTCACTCTTACACGGGAATATAATAGGGTCTCATCCACTCCAGAGGTGGGAATATATCCAAACCAACAGAAATAAGTAGTAAATCATCCAAACATTCAATAAAAAAAATTCGATTATATAATATTTCCATTTAACCAAAAGGAGGGTTTAACTCATCTTGATTCTTGTTTCGCTAAAGCACTCCGGTTTGAATTAAAATTGAACATGCTTTTAAATTTTTAACCCAATTTTCTATTAGCACCACATCCATCCAATACAACTCTATATCGTAGATTCCGTCCATACGAGTACAACGCAACTCGTCGTGCTCGATTCCTACTTCGTATGAAAAAGTTATACAATTTATAAGCTATAAATTTTATATTATAATTAATTGCATCATTAAAAACTTCATTAACTCAACTTAATATATCTTACTCACCATATCACTCTTCTCCCCACGACTTCATCTCGCCAACACACAGCCTCCATGTTGCCACGTGCCACTGCGCCATCACCGAACCATTGCCACACCACTACGGATCCTAAGCCGGTGGTCTCAACCCCTTGCCTCAGCAATCGCCAGAAAATCAAGCTCGAACAGTGCGTCGAATGGCCGTAGCCGCTGCCACGCCTCGTCGAAGTCCATCTCCACCGTTAATCCCTTCATCTCGTCGTCATGCACCTTTTCTTAGTGTGGGTCGAAGCTTCGAAATGATCGTAATGGCGTCGGAGTGTGGTGGCTATTGGACGGAGGAGTGAAATTAAAAAAAATTAGTGAACTGTTTTGTGGTTGCACACTAGTAAAAGGGAAAGCGTATGGACAATTACATGCTTGGGTATGGGCTAAGCATACTGAATAAGGAAGTGTGTGTGTATGTGTGTGCGTGTGTGTTATTTAAATTAGAAAATGTCTAGCTTTTAAATGTCCAAAATTCTCTAAATCCAAATGAGGCATGCCGTCTGGTATTTTATATGTTATACCCCTATTCTGAACATGCTGGAACTAGTCTCGAGACTTAATTCTGTCATATACAAAAGATAGCTTTTCAAACCTAATTATATTATATAAATTCCTGGAAATAATTTATGTACGTTTCAAACTCGTACGACCATATGATATACCCAATTGCCCCAAAATTCAATGGCATATTATAATCCACTATTATAAATCCAATGGAACTAGTTTGGTCGAAATCCGAGACAGTGCCACGGAACTCTATTTTCAACCGTTAATTAAAATGAATTTTTACTAAAATGCTTCAAATCACTTCAAATTCAAATTGAAAAGTTTATTATCTTCGTTCTTATTCAAATATAATTTAAATCATTCAAAATCATTCTTTCATTAAATTCCAGATTTAATAATTTAAACAGTACCAATTATTCAAATATCCCTTATATTTGAGATTCAAGTTATTTAACTTATAAAAATTAACTTTTTAACATTTAAAATCTATTACATATTCCAAATTTAAATGACAAAAATTATGGATCGTTGCTTTCTTCCCTCCTTAAAAATATTTCATCCTCGAAATCAGCAAGTAAGAAAACTGCCCAAACCCATTAACTTTTCAAACCAATTAGTTGGAATAGATTATAAAATTCTAAGTCCACCAACTAATTTCCATCCATCCATTCATTCCCAATTATAACTCAAAATCAAATTTTAATCATAAAAAAATTCCCTTCAAAATTCTCAAAAAAATTCTAACGTCTTAAATTTACAGAAAATTTCACTAGCGTCTTCTTTTTGCAGCTCGATCTTAAAAATTTGCAATATATATATAATCACAAATATACATCTCGTTTTTTAGGATGAGGCAATCCATAGGAAAATATATAAAAATTCGATATGTAATCCGATATGTGTACCTTTTATTAGTATTAGCAAGTATGTACAACCAATAAAATGTGAAAGCAAGCTCCAAGTGCGAAGCATAAGCCATCCACACCTACTAATCACTCAACAACCAATGAAAACATGTACATGAAAAGTAATATCAATATATAACATTTAGAATATACAATAAATATATGGAAATGTAGCAAGAGAAACCATCAACAAATAATATCCATCCAATTTATTTATCATCAAATCATTGCATTTCCAAATGTCAACATTATATTTATACACTTTCATTTCATATTAGCATTCCATTGATTCATTTTTAATTTATTTACATTCAATTTATTACCTAGTATATTTCTTTCAATACTAATATCGCTTGAGAACCATTCCGTATATCAGTTGCTTAAGTTCATTATAAACATTTTACACTACACCATTAATGTTTATTATCACTTCAATACTTAAGTTCATATTCAATTCTGTCAATCCACATTCCAAACACATCCGATTCATTTTACAATTAAGTTGAATTTCATTTTATACTCAAGTTCACATCCATTTCATTAATTCATTTCATTAATTAGCTTTATTAATTCATCTAATTCATTTTAAATCCAGTTCTATTTCATTTAACCTTTTTAAATTCTTCATTTAATTCATTTCTTTAACTCAATTT
This sequence comes from Allium cepa, assembly GCA_030765085.1. Taxonomy (NCBI): domain Eukaryota; kingdom Viridiplantae; phylum Streptophyta; class Magnoliopsida; order Asparagales; family Amaryllidaceae; genus Allium; species Allium cepa. The sequence goes on from CM060940.1 coordinate 609,384,059, forward strand.
ATTTAACCTTTCTTAAGTTAAATTTCATTTCATATCTTAATTCCAAATTTTCCTTTCTTATCTATACCATTTTCAAATTGTAAGTTCAAGAAATTATTTTCATATATTAATCAAATCATACTTTATATTTTAAATTTAAAACTTGCTTTATCAAAACAAAACTCCAATGGTAGCAATCCATCACTTAGAAACTCAAAAATGAACGCCGATCCGGCGACCGTAGTGAGTCCAGTGCTTTCTGTCTCTTTTAAACCCATTTTAAAATATTTCTAACCAAAATACTTTCAAAATAATACTATTATTATCTTTCCAAACCTTTGAAAAAAATTCAAATCAGTGGATATAAATTCTCAATTTTGTGTTTTAAATCCATGTTTATTTACAAATCATATTTATAAATATACTTAAGCAATTTCATTTCCTTTCTATTTATAAACCACACTTATGAATCATATTAATATAATCTCACTTCTTATGTAATATCTTTTCACAAATGTTGATTATTTTAATTATAATCAATACCTTATAATTCATATTTATAAATTCACTTCCTTATATAACTCATTTTACAATTGTTTATCTTTATTTAGATTATAATCATAACAACTTTTATTAAAACAACAAACAACAAATGATAATAATCAAATACTATCATTCGCTAATAACCAAACACATCATATATAACTATAATAATTTTTGAAAAACTATTTCTTTGTATATATGTAATATGATTTAGGTAATATTATTTCATTTACGAATTCTTAAACAATACTGTGTCGGTTTACCTTGTTTAAATGTTTAGAAACCCTTTTAAATATAGTGGCGTCTCACGTACCGACCAGAACTCATAAGCCACTCAACAAATAAATTAACACAATATAAAACATTTTTATGTCACTAACAAATATGCACTCATATCTATATACATACAAAACTCATAATAAGGCATATTATTACCTTATATCTTAATGAATTACCCTGCCAAAGCCAAAGTTCTCGCTGAACCTTCAGCTATGATACCAAGTGTAACGACCCGCAATCCTTACAGTTCAAGCTGAAAGTAAACCATACATATCCAACCCAAATTGAGTAGAAAGATGGGTAGTTGTGAAAAAGAAAAAAGAACGGAAGAAGAAGAGGAAAAAAAACTAAAACAACATAGAATATCACAATCGTAGTGGAATAATATATAATAAAATATCAATGATATTTGCAAAAGAGAAACTGTTATACACATACAACAATCAAAGTACAACAACAAATCACAATCTTTAGCATGTACAGCTGTAACAACATGTCCTCACAAACGTTGTTGATTTCAACAACAAAAACAACGGAAAATAAATTTATATGTGAATACGACTTAAAGACCTCCAACTCATCTCTTGAGCTCCAATGCATCCAAAGAAATCTATGAAAATGCTCGATCTGACCCGAGCATTATAATAAAATGACACCCGAGTCATTCTGAAAAACAAATATGAGAAAACACACCCTCTTGGATTTTTAAAGTTTCAAACTCCTTTTAAAATAAAGGTATCTTAAAAGGTCACGCTGCATATGAACACAAATTGGTTTTTACCTTAGTATAACCAAAAATTCTTTTATAGAAGATCCTCTGATATTATAATAATTTCTAGAATACAAATACTTATTAATCATAGCAGAAATTGTTACATTATTAAATTCTAGCATATTAGGTTTTACAATCAAAACCGTAAAGGCACGTATTGGAGATTGGATTCCATACTATGACAAGGTAAGGAACTAACTTCCAATAGTGCATCTCTAAATAAAATGCACCTGTGTCTGACAAGTACATCTTGTTGAATATACAAGTATATTATTTTTGTTTGATGATAATAAACATATATATATATATATATATATATATTCATTTAAATGTATTTGTTAATGTACTATTTTATTTTCACAGATTAAATAAATATTTGCTGAATAAAATAAATAACAAAAAGTTTAAATTCAAACGGATATTTTATTCAAACTAATATTTATGAAATTTTGAATAGTACAAATTCAAGCTCTCGCTATATATATATATACAATTTCAATCACAATACAATTTCAATCACATCATGATTATCATTTACATATGCACCTCACTTCATATCACTCGTTCGCCCAAAATTGATCTTCAACTTCATTCCAGATTAAATCCAACATCTGAGCAATCTGCAAAAATACAACTGACGCAGTAAAATTGAAAATAAAATATTTTTGTAGTGTAAAATAAAATGTGATTTTGAAAATGATATTTGCCTCAAATGTTTGGGTTATTCTTCATCATTTAAATTTGAATTCATCATACACGAACATTTGTGACATGCACAGTGTATCACTGTGCATGCCATAAGGTCGTGCACACCGATATATACACTTGATAAAATTGCAATGACGGGTGAGCACAAGGTCGAACCCAAATCAAAAGCCGGGTTCAACTCAAGTGAAAGTCAAGACACGAACACAAGGTCAAACCCGAGTTGCAAGCTGGATTCAACACAGGTGCAATCGAAACTGTGGGGTCAAGTTACATATAACATAATGCACCAGTGGACAAATAAATGAAACTAACCGACCACATCATAATTCAAACTGCAACAAACGACAACAGTGGTGCAGCAGCCTCAACATGAAAACCAAGTCAATTGTACTCAAAAATCCAAATGTACAATGCAACAGTCAATGGTGAAGCAACCAGACTTCAAGTCGGGCAGTGGCAACAACAACTAAAAAGTATGAAGGCAATGCACATGTCAACAAGACAAGTGGATGAATACATATGCAAATGCCACTGTGGTTTCGACAAACCAAGATAGGGTTATATACCAAAGTGCAGACGACCAGTGAACAGCGAGTGGCCAAAGCAAAACACAAGCCAGTGAAACAGCATAAACAAGCCTGGCATGCAAATACAACATACAGTGATACACAGTGACATATGATCAGAAGCAATGCAAGTGAGACAAGGCTACAAGTTCAAATGTAATACAATATGAATTATATCAGTGAATATATATAAGCACTGAAACAAAGGAGCAAACCGAAACAATGACATGTGACAGTAGTGTGAAAATGAAGTCCACAAGACAGCAAGCCAGAGAAGAATGCACAGACTCATATAAAACAGTGTCACCAGTGATATATACATGAAGATCAGACTACACAAATGAACAGACTATATACATGAACTGAGTCGAACACAAAACAGTGCACATGTAAACAAAATAATGAAACAACAATGTCTCAACCAAATGATCATGTGACAGTGCAGTGCAAAAGAATTCATGTGGACCAAGTGAAGACATGTATATGTACATGAGTGGACAAGAATATACATGTGCAGCAAAACTCTGAGTTAACCAGAAAATAAACAAAATCAAGTGAAACACAGTGAAACCCAAATGTGCATATATGTTAATAAACAAGTTTAAAATAAATGAACTTAACATCAAAATGAAACTCAAGGCAAATATAAAATGAATGTACAGATTCAGATGAAACTGGACTTCAACAAGACCACATGCAACTCTACGATTTCAAGCATGCGAATATAGGAAGAACAAACAATGTACACAGTGGCCAAAACTGTATCTACACTAGAGTTCGAGGCATGTACATGAAAGAAGCGAAAACAAGACCAAAATCAAATGCAACCTGAACAGTTTTTACCAAAGTCGAAGTCAGTGACGTCAAGTGACCGAAGTCAAATGCAAGACCAGCGAACTGCAAAAGTCAACCAGGCTACACAATGAACTCAAGCTCAAGTGAATACAAGTACAGCTAGCAAAACCAAAATGGATACCAGCTACTACTAAATGCAAGCCAACATTACAGTATCACTAAATCATGGACAATGGAGTACATATCTACATGGAACGATAAGTAAAAATCGAACAGGTCGAAGTGCTATCAGGCATGACTTCTATTTTTTTACAGGCAATAGCAAATCAATTTTATCAAGGCCAAGGTCAAAGCAAAGCATAACCGAAGTCACCAAAAAATCAATGCCGTGATGACCAAGGCAACAATGAGCGGAATCGAACGGTTCAAAATCAATACCGTGGTGAGCGAGGAAAACAACGTTAGAGAAATCAAATCGTGCCAATCAAGTAACCAGAAATATGTGAATTGAAGAAGTCGGAAATCATCACAATGATTCAACCAAAATCAAGTGGCTGAGATAAATCAATAGACGAATTCAAATGATTATATACGAACGAAAATACAGGGGTTCGAACTCTATATAAACAATCAACATCATCGGCAGTTAGGTATTGGAGTTCAAGCAATATCATAGTGCATAGAATCAATTAGGAACACGAATCAAAGTCGAGGGTAATATAAATCAAAAAGAGGACAAACGTACCAAATTCAAAGTCATTCAACCTTGAGGAAATTGAAGCAGTCGAGTGCAATTCGAGGAGACAATCGATTGCCGAAGCAAATCAGAAGAACAGAAATTGTAATCGATCAATAAAAGTCGGCCTCTTCAATTCAGCAAAGCCCTAGTTTTCGCACAAAAGAAAGAAAAGCAAGAAGCCATTTTCACAAAGGAAGAAAGAACGAGCCGAACAAATAAAAGAGAAAAGGAGATTAGTTTTTAACATTTTGGGCCGGCTCTATAATATTTGGGTTTTAATAAAATTAGGGTTTTGTTTTATAATTGTTTTTAAATTTGTATTTTTCTCTTTTAAACCATTGTAAATTCTAGTCGTATGACTAGGGGACAAACTACGTGGCGTAGTTTGAGAATTCGCAACTCAGTGGTTGATTTTTGGTAGGGTTTTGAGCGTAGAGTTAACGCTAGTCGATAGCGAGTGTCGCGAGTTTACGTGTGTAAGCATCTGACTGCTTAATTTCTAGTAGAAACCTTGGGGGCAGCACGTAGGCAGGGTTTTGCCGAAGCTGGGTAAATTCTGTGTCGTTCTATTTCTGCATTTATTATTCTGCTATTATCTATGTCGTTATAATTTTGATATATCTGTATGGAAAATATTTTATAAACTTCCGCAATAAATTTTTATAATTAAAAGCATCACCCTATTCACCCCTCCCCCCTCCTAGGGTGAAATCGATCCTACAAGTGGTATCGGAGCTAGGTACAAAAACCATTTTTGTTTTTAAAAAGTTTTATTTTTCAAAGACCAATTTTTTTAAAAAAAAATTAAATGGTTGCTTTTGTTTAGGGTCGGTCTAGTATTATCCCTCCTATTTTTGACGGAACAGATTATTTGAAATGGAAATTGAAAATGGAATTTTATTTAAAATCTGTTAATATTAAATGTTAGGATATTATTGAAAATGGGTGCGATATAACAGACGAGAAAATTATCTCAATTAATGCTCTTTCTATGCACATATTATATTCTCATATTATTCAAGATAATTTTAACTTTATCTCTCATTGAGAAAATGCATAGGAAATCTGGAATGGTTTTGATGCAATATATGGTGCGAAAGTCAACAACAATGAGAAATCCTCCTCAATCGATTCAGCTAAAGAAACGAGCTTAATAGGATTGGTAAAAATCAGTAGTGATGAGGATGATGATGGTGAAGCAGCTGAGCTACGCTACTAATAAAGAGATTCAAAAAGTGGAACCACAAATACGGAAATCCAGCTCCAAATCAACAATTGAAAAGCAGAATAATCAAAGCATTAGACAACTCAAAAGAATATGGGATCATTTGTCACAAATGCAACAAAGCCGGTCACATCAAGCCCAATTATCCTCGAAATCAACACGGCCAAGAAAAGAATTCAAAACGGAAAAGTTTTGTAGCCACGTGGAACAAAAGTGATGATTGTAAAAGCACTAGCAGTGAGAGTGAAAGAGTAAAATTGTGCCTACGAGGAGATATAACCGATAGCAACGATGATGAGCCAAGCGAGGTATCAAAACTTTCTCACTCACAACTACTTATATATTTCCACGAAGTAAATGGCTGTTTTGAAAGACTTAGGGAGAAATACGCCAAAATTGAATCACAAAGAGATACTTTGATAGTTACAAATAAACAACTTGACCAATTAGTTAAAAACTATCAAAGTAGGATCCCTAAGTGTGATAAGTGTCCAACATTTGAAAAAGAAATTAAAAAATCAGAAATCAAAATTAAATCGCTTGAAAATGAAATTCTGATTTTGAAAGAAAGTGAAAATACAAGAAGGGAAAATTTTATTAAAAAGTGCACACAATTATTGAACGAAAATGAATCTCTCAAAACACAAGTCCAACAACTGTCAACGATCTTAAGAAAATTTTCCAAAAGTGAAAGATCGTTGAATATGCTATTAGCGATACAAACTGTTAATACAGTTAGACAAGGACTTGGAATTAATCAATCTGAAAATGTTAGAAATGAAATTAATCAAGTCAATTCAATGTGCAAAATTTGTAGAAAATTTGGACACGGTCAAAATAATTGCTGGTATAGACCCAAACACGTGAAAGCTATATCAATTTGGATTCCAAAAGGCACAAATATAAAATCTCTCAAAGTTATACAAATCTAGCTTCCGAAAGGAACATATATAAATAGTTTTGGGTCTCCGCAAAATTATTTTTCAAAATATTCTGCCACTAACAACCATGGACCTATAAAAACAAATAGGTCACATAAATCTTTCATCGTGTAGGTGTGGCGGCAAGCTAAGGAACAATAATAGTGTCACTTGGATTCTGGCTGTTATGGACACAACGAGCGACAAAGCAAAGTTCCTTAGCCTAGTATAAAGGTGACAGAATCACAATGGACAATAACGAAAAATATCGTACAGGTAAAATAGGTAATGGTATATTTATTTGAACGATATATTATATGTCATAATCTGCACCGTAATCTGAACTAAATCAGCCAGTAATGTGATGATGAAATAAATGATGATGTTGATTCTGACTTATTCAAAATTGTTGGCCAATTTTATTCTAATGCCAAGAACACTATAAAAATCTCTAGAGTCGTTAAACTACTTCATAAATATTAGTTTGGATTAGTAATAGTGTTTTATTGGTTGATGATAATACATTTGATTATTTTACGGCCGACTCTATATTCATAGTTTTTGATTATTTACACGGCTTCAATTCAAATTCAAGAGAATTTCATTTAAAAAGCTGTTAAAAATGATTTTAAGATATTTTATTGCACAACTCATGATCTGGTCTGTAACATTTAACTATTAATAAGTTTGAGTGAAAAGAAATTCAGATGCAGATTACACTAGTAATCTAGTTGATAGAAAAATTACTAGTGGAACGTGATTTATGATGAGACATTTAGTAACTACATCGTTTTTAAAAGAAAATATCTTCATATTTTTCACTTCAAATAATTTTTAAATTGCAGACTTTTTTTATATAAAACCCCTTCTAGAAAATCATTTTTGACCTTGTTTCAGATTAGTCATTTTGGAAAATTTGGTTTTATAATTATTTTTGGATTTGATTTTAAATAATTACATTGACTAATCTGACTCCCTACTAATTATTAAAAAGATAAATAGTATTTGAAAAAGTGATGAGTGTTGATATTAATCATATATTATAATATATTTAATAAATTTCTTTAGAAATTTGAACAAGAGTTATAAAAACTTTTATTGGTAAAAATTCCATAACTATCTCTATTTTTATCATATTTTTAATGACCATCACTTATCAAAATTCAATATAGTTTGTCAATATATGGTACTTTAAACAGGAATCGTTCGTTTTTCATTTTAATGTATTCCTCTCATTTAAAAGTCCGCACGGTTATGCATGGGTGAATTACTTGGAATTTTTTATGTGCTTCCATGCTCATTTAAAAGTCCTCACGGTTATGCATGTATGGAACACATATTAAAATTGGTTAATTAAATATACAAGTTGATTCTAATCCCATTTAAAAGTCCTCATGGTTATGCGTGGTTAGAAGATACTTGAATTCATTTTTTTTAAAGAAAAATTGGAATACTACTAATCTCATTTAAAAGTCCTAACAGTTATGCATGGTTGGTAGATATTCAAATTCTTGAAATAAATATACCACAAAAAGACAAAACTGTATGGTTTTATATGATGACATCATTCATATCCTTCTAAAGTGGAATATGCGTCAAACGGAGTATTTGTGATTTTTGTTTGATTTTTTATTGAAATTTAATATTTATATTAGATTGAGTTTTAATGCTGTATTAATGTCTATCACTTTATCCCTATTTTTCTATCATTATTACTCTTTTGCTGATAACAAAAGGGGGAGAGAAAAGTTAAGATTTTGACAAATAAAGGTCAAATATTTTCCATTTGCATCTAGGCTCATTTGCAATTTTAATTTACATGCATATATGAAGGGGAGCTTTGTGTAGAGAGAGGGCATTCAAATAGGGGGAGCAAATTGAATAATCAAATACATTTAACAAATTCAAAATCTTAAATATATGTTTGTTATCATCAAAAGGGGGAGATTGTTGAATATACGAGTATATGATTTTTGTTTGATGATAATAAACATATATATTCATTTAAATTTATTTGTTAATGTACTATTTTATTTTCACAGATTAAATAAATATTTGCTGAATAAAATAAATAACAAAATTTTTAAATTCAAATGGATATTTTATTCAAATAAATATTTATTACAATTTTGAATAGTACAAATTGAAGCTCTCACTACATATATACAATTTCAATCAAATACAATTTCAATCACAACACGGTTATCATTTACATATGCACCTCCCTACATATCACTCGTTCACTCAAAATTGATCTTCAACTTCATTCCAGATTAAATCCAACATCTGAGCAATCTGCAAAAATACACACTGACGCAGTAGAATTGAAAATAAATATTTTTGCAGTGTAAAATAAAATGTGATTTTGAAAATATTATTTGCCTCAGTTATTTGGGTTGTTCCTCATCATTTAAATTTGAATTCATCATACACGAACATTTGTGACATGCACAGTGTATCAGTGTACACGCCGCAAGGCCATGCACACCCATATATAAAATTGATAAAATTGCAGGGACAGGTGAGCACAAGGTCAAACCCAAATCAAAAGCCGGGTTCAACTCAAGTGAAAGTCACGACATGAACACAAGGTCGAACCCGAGCGACAAGCTAGATTCAACACAGGTGCAATCAAAACTGTGGGTCAAGTTACATACAACATAATGCACCAGTGGACAAATAAATGAAACTGACCGACCACATCATAATTCAAACTGCAACAAACGACAACAGTGGTGCAGCAGCATCAACATGAAAACCAAGTCAATTGTACTCAAAATCCTAATGTACAATGCAACAGTCAATGGTGAAGCAACCAGACTTCAAGTCAGGCAGTGGCAACAACAACTATAAAGTATGAAGGCAATGCACATGTCAACAAGACAAGTGGATGAATACATATGCAAATGGCACTGTGGTTTCGACAAACTAAGACAGGCTTATATATCATAGTGCAGACGACCAGTGAACAGCAAGTGGCCAAAGCAAAACACAAGCCAGTGAAACAGCATAAACAAGCCTGGCATGCAAATACAACATACAGTGATACACGGTGACATATGATCAGAAGCAATGCAAGTGAGACAAGGCTACAAGTCCAAATGCAATACAATATGAATTATATCAGTGAACATATATAAGCACTGAAACAAAGGAGCAAACCGAAACAATGACATGTGACAGTAGTGTGAAAATGAAGACCACAAGACATCAAGCCAGAGAAGAATACACTGACTCATATAATACAGTGTCACCAGTGATATATACATAAAGAGCAGACAACACGAATGAACAGACTATATACATGAACTGGGTCGAACTCAAAACAATGCACAGGTAAACAAAACAGTGAAACGACAATGTCTTAACCAAATGATCATGTGACAGTGCAGTGCAAACGAATTCATGTGGAACAAGTGAAGACATGTATATATACATGAGTGGACAAGAATATATATGTTCAGCAAAACTCTAAGGCAACCAGAAAATAAACAAAATCAAGTGAAACACAGTGAAACCCAAATGTGCATATATGGTGATAAACAAGTTTAAAACAAATGAACTTAACATCAAAATGAAAACTCAAGGCAAATATAAAATGAATGTACAGATTTATATGAAACTGGACTTCAACAAGACCACATGCAACTCTACGACTTCAAGCATGCGAATATAGGAAAACCAAACAATGTACACAGTGCCTAGAACTATATCGACACCAGACTTTGAGGCATGTACATGAAGGAAGCGAAAACAAGACCAAAGTCAAATGCGACCTGAAAAGTTCTTACCAAAGTCGAAGTCAGTGATGTCAAGTGACCGAAGTCAAATGCAAGACCAGTGAACTGAAAAGTCAACCAGGCTACACAATGAACTCAAGCTCAAGTGAACACAAGTATAGCTAGCAAAACCAAAATGGACAGCGGCTGCAACTAAATGCAAGCCAACATTACAGTATCACTAAATCATGGACAATGGAGTACATATCTACATGGAACGGCAAGTAAAAATCGAACAGGTCGAAAGTGCTATCGGGCATGACTTCTATATTTTTACAGGAAATAGCAAATCAATTTTATCAAGGCCAAGGTCAAAGCAAAGCATAACCGAAGTCCTAGAAAATCAACGCCGTGATGACCAAGACAACAGTGAACGGAATCGAATAGTTCAAAATCAATACCGTGGTGAGCAAGGAAAACAACGTCAGAGAAATTAAACCATGTCAATCAAGTAACCAAAATATACGAATTGAAGAAGTCAGAAATCATCACAATCATTCAACCAAAATCAAGTGGGCAAGATAAATCAATAGACGAATTCAAATGATTATATACGAACAAAAATGCAGGGGTTCGAACCCTATATAAACAATCAACATCATCGGCAGTTAGGTATTCGAGTTCCAGCAATATCACAGTGCATAGAATCAATTAGGAACTCGAATCAAAGTCGAGGGTGATATAAATCGAAAAGAGGACAAACGTACCAAATTCAAAGTCATTTAACCTCGACGAAATTGAAGCAGCCGAGTGCAACTCGAGGAGACGATCGATTGCCGAAGCAAATCAGAAGAACAGCAATTGTAATCGATCAATAAAAGTCGGCCTCTTCAATTCAGCAAAGCCCTAGTTTTCGCACAGAAGAAAGAAAAGCAAAAGGTCATTTTCACAAAGGAAGAAAGAATGGGCTGAACAAATAAAAGAGAAAAGGAGATTACTTTTTAGCTTTTGGGCCGGCTATATAATATTTAGGCTTTAATATTTAAAATTAGGGTTTTGTTTTATAATTGTTTTTAAATTTGTATTTTTATCTTTTAAATCATTGTAAATTCTAATCGTGTGACTAGGGGACAAACTACGTGGCGTAATTTGAGAATTCACAACTCAGTGGTTGAGTTGTGGTAGGGTTTTGAGCGTAGAGTTAAGGCTAGTCGATAGCGAGTGTCATAAGTTTACGTGTGTAAGCGTCTGACTGCTTAATTTCTAGTAGAATCTTGGGGGCAGCATGTAGGTAGGGTTTTGCCGAAGCTGGGTAAATTCTATGTCGTTCTATTTCTTCATTTATTATTCTGCTATTATCTGTGCTGCTATAATTCTGATATATCCGTGCTGAAAATATTTTATAAACTTCCACAATAAATTTTTATGATTAATAGCATCACCCTATTTACCCCCCCCCCTCTCTAGGGTGAAATCGATTCTACACATCTTGTACCCCTACCACACAAGACTAGCCTACCACTTAACTAGTAGTAATGAATATGGTCAGCCCTTCCGTTGATGGGCCCCGAAGCAACATGAGTGTATAGCAATCGATCTAGATTTAAAATGACCATACCTTGATGGAAGCCGGCCACTTGGTCCTGTTGCATGCTCGATTTTTGTCATTTCCTAGTTGATGAAGCATGAGGCTACGTTTTACCTTTATATAACACTTTCCACTTGGAATGTTAACACTGCCTTCCAAGCAATAATGCAATGACAGCATTCCTCCATACAAGTTTGTTCTAGGACTGAACGAAATCGAAGGCACCACTTCTACCACGTCTATTTTGGAATCATCCTCCGTACTAGTAGCAAGTAGCCTTTGCGCTTCAGAAGCTCCACTTTGATTATCTTCAAGATATACTGATTTGAAACGCTTATGCCGACTCGAATAATTTTTAGATAACATATCTGATCTTGGTCTCTCCGAACAACATTCAATAATTTCTGGTAAACTCAACCCCGGTTCTATAGGAAATAAATAGTCAAAGATAAGAGCAAAGATCACCTCCCAATCGTTAATGGATGATTTCCTTATTGTTTGTCCTAGGAGTACGAAATGAGATTATATGCATAGTACAACATCATCGGAGATGATTGTGCTATATAACTCACGTGTTTCCCCTAGATATTTCTAAAGTTACTTTTTGGATCCAAATTCGATACTCGGTTATTTAACTATCAAATAAGAAACATTCAATTAGGGGTCTAATTTCGTAGGGAAAACCAACATTAGTTAAGAAGATATGCAATCACTAGCCACTTTTAATAAATCTTTCATTTATTAAGATCACTTGTAAATACTTGTATAAAAATATCTTCACATAGATATACCCACAATCCCTATATTTCAATGCTTAAAGACTATCCATATATTTATCTCAACGGTGTAAGTATATTCACCAAATACTGAGGAAAATTCCCTTTTATACAATTGTAAATCATTTATAAACTCCGTCATAAATTTATAAAACCATTTATAAACTACTTTATAAATCTTAGGAACCATTTATAAAACTCCTTTATACATCCGAAAAAATCATTTATGACCCCTTTATAAATCCATAAAACCCTTTATAAACTTATTTTATAAATATATATAAACTCATTTCTAAAAATCTTTTATAAATATCTAACCATTTATAAAACTCTTTTACTTTCTAAAATCTTCTTTTAAGCCCTTAAACCATTTTATAAAACTCCTCATATAAAACCCAAGTCCGTATAAAACTCTATTTATAAATCTCGAACATTTATAAATAAATTCTAATTATTTATTTTAAAACACTATTATATGATAATAAACAGTATAATTAAATAGTAATTAACTTCAAAACGTATAATAATAAACAGTATAAATAAATAGTAATTAACTTCAAAATGTATAATAATAAATAGTATAAATAAATAGTAATTAACTTCAAAACGTATAATAATAAACTGTATAAATAAATAGTAGTTAACTTCAAAACATCTTATAGATAATAATTAATAACTACAAAATATGCTTAACAAAACAATGAAATTTTATCTTAAACATTATTATAAATAATAATAATTAATCTCTAAAACTTTAGTAATAAATAATTGTATTTAATCTCAAACCATATCAATAATTTAAATAATTAACTTTTCAAAATATTAAAATATTGATAAACAACCTTAAAACAATTTTAATATAAATAAATTACCTTTTATACATAATATACTTCCTTGATAAACATCCACACCTAAATTTCAATACAATCATTTTCACATTTATTAAGCTACATTTATAAACTTCTTTCTATTTTATAACATATCATTTAACATCTCCAAATCTATCCTCACTTTCAATTTCCAAATAGATCAACTATTTTTCTAAAATTACGTTCCACATCTTATTATAAACCCACAATTTGTGATTTATTTTCAAATTTATCCAATGATAAAAGTTTCTCTTAATTTATAAATACCGTTTATAAATCCAAGCTTTTATTAACAAATTTACGATTTTAGAAATCTTCACTTCATTTGTAAGATATCACCTTTATAAATTATCACATTTATGCACACATACGCGCGCACGCGCGCACACACGTGTGTGTGTGTGTGTGTGTGTGTGCGTGTGTATCTGTATCACTTGATATGAAATAGTTAATAAATATTTATATCAAAATATTTCTATCTCCTTTTTAATTCTCTTTATTATAAAAGACGGACTTATTTTTGAGATTTTAAAAATCTTTTTGCACAGTTCAAAAATCTCTATTTAAAATATTTTATAAAACTATAAATTTATAATCTCTGAGATCGTCCTTTTAATTTTATTTAAAATAGACTCTTCCCATAGTAATTCAAGAATTATATATACATATATATTCAAAACAGGAAAATAGGCACAGAGAAGAAGTTGTAAAAAAAATTAGTTTCAGGGACAGCAAGTTTATTTTTTAGTCTGAATGACGCTATTTAGTGTAAATAGAAGATGATAGTTACGACTATTATTCTGTGATTTACACTAAAAAGAGTCCTTCAACCTAAAAAGCAAACTTTTTGTCCCTAAAACTAAATTTTTCTACAACTTTTTCCTTGAACCAAAAATCCCCTATTGAAAATCACTTAAATCCTTTTGAAGATTAAATCTTCGTTTTATGATATTTTTGAAATACTAAAAATATGGCCCAGTGTTACTATAGCAACAAATTGAGAAAATATTCCATGTCATCATTTATGGCACCCAACAAATCATCTATTAATTATATATGAAAAAAAAGATCAATGGTGTAAGGAATCCAATTAGTTCCTACTAACCTATCCACCTGCATCACACAAAGTATATAATTAGTTATATAAATTAACTTCTCTGAGGCAGGATCGTATATAAAGGGTCTTCCGTTCTTACACGGGAACTAACAAGGTCTCAGGGACAGGAATATATCCAAACCAAAAAAATAAATAGTAAATCATCCAAACATTCAATAAATAATTTTTATCGATTATATATTATTTTTGGTTAACTAAAAAAGTGTGGTTAACTCACCCTGATTCCCTTTTCGCCAAAATGCTTCGGTTTGAATTAAAATTGAAAAGACATTCAAATTGCTAACCTAATTTCCTATTAACTCCAAATTCATCCAGTACAACTCTATATCATGATCAATATGAATACAACGTAACTTGTCGCGCTCGATTCCATCCTTGTATGAATCAGTTATATGGTTTATAAGCTATCGATTTTATATTATAATTAATTACATCATTAAAAACTAAATTAAATTAACTTAATAAATCTTCCTCTCAAAATCACTCTCGTCCTCGTTCAACTCGTTCCAATTGTGACTTCATTCCACCACCGCCCCGCCTCCACGTCGCTAGGCACCACCGCGCCATCAACGAACTGCCACCACACCACCAGCATCCAACGCCAGTGGTTTCATCCCCTCTTGCCTCACCAATCTCTAGAAAACCAAGCTCGAACTATGCGCATTCGAATGTCCATAGCCATCGCCAAGTCTCACTGCCATCACCAATGTTGAATACCTTTGTCTCGTCGTCGCGCACCTTTTCTTAGTTGGGGTCGAAGCTTGCAAATGAGCGTGGTGGCGTCGGAGTGTGGTGGCCGTTAGACGGAGGAGTGGAATTTGAAAAAAAAATGGCGAACTATTTTCTAGTTGCACGCTAGTATAAGGGAAAGAGTATGGGCAATGACGTGCTTGGGTATGGGATAAGCATGGTGAATAAGGAAGTACATATATTATTTAAATTAGAAAATATATAGCTTTTAAACGTCTGAAATTCCCAAACGAGGCATACCACCTGGTGTTCTATTTGTTATCCCCATATTTCGAACACACTTGAATTAGTCTCAAGATTTAATTTGGTCGTATATAAAAGATAGCTTTTCAAACCCAATTATATTGTATAAATTCCTGGAATTAATTTATATACATTTCAAACTCATACGACCACACGATACAACCAATCACCCCAAATTTCAATGGCATTTATAATCCACTAATACAGATCTAATGGAACTGGTTTCACCAAAATCCGAGACATACCCCGAAATGTTGTTTTCACCCGTTAATTTGAACGAATTTTTACTAAAATACTTCAAATCACTTTTAATTCAAATTTAAAGGTTTACTATCTTTGTTCTTATTCAAATAGAATTTAAATCAACTTTCAAAATCATTCTTATTCTCAATAAATTCCAGATTTAATAATTTAAACAATTCCAATTATTCAAATAACCCTTATATTTGAGATTCAAGTTATTTAATTTATAAAAATTAACTTTTTAATATTAAAAATCAATTACTTATTCCAAATTTAAATGACTAAAATTCGAGATCATTACAAAAACTTAGCTAATGATGACGCTTACATGTAATATTCACGTTTAAGATAACTAATTAATGGGAAAGGAATTTAAAAGGTTGTGACTTCAATAAATGGAAAATAAATGGTAATAAATATAGGAGTTGCAATAATTTGATAGGGTAAATGGATTAATGAGACTGATAAATGAAGAAGTTGAATTAATAACTCTAGAATAGTTAAATAGATTACTAATTTGAAATTAGTAATCATACGTAAATTTCTTAGGAAATATTCGCTAGGATTTTATGGACAAAGTGACATTTATGAGCATAAAAGGGGAAATTATGGGTAGATAAGTATTTAAGGTAAGTCTTATTGCCTTAAATAAAAATGGAATCAGTCTACCTATAAGTCAAAGACTTAGGATGGCTAATTGGATTTAGTATGTCAGTGATGTGAGGTCAATAGAGTCACTCGATGGAAGACTGCCCCTCACTTTGAGGCTACTAGCAGTCGAGTGAACTTATTACTGAAGTGAGATATCACTACTCCTAGAACCCATGATGATGTGAGAGATTGGGCCTTCTTTTTTAATTGAAAAGTGTTAAATGGTCCAAATTTGGAATTAGGAGTGGTAAGGGATATCTCCACATGGGTTCGCTTTTGGTTTGAGGTATTAAGTGGTTTTAGGTTCCGCCTCTCTCCTAAAAGGAAGGATTAAGTAACCAACTAAGTTTCCAAATAAATAAGGATGTCTTTAAAAGGGTTTACTTTAGTGTTGATTTGTTAAGTGGTTATTTTAAGGCATGCCTCCCCACTGAAAGAAGTAACCTAATGAGATTCCATATTTATAATTAAGATCGATAGTAGGTATCTCAAAAAAGGTTCACTTTGGGTTTGAGGTATTAAGCGACTAATCTAAGGGTTTGCCTCTCTCCTAAAAAGAAGTATTAAGTAACCTAGTGAGATTCCAATTGATGTCAGATGAATCGTACTCATGAGGAGTCTGCCTGGGGATTAGGTATTAAATGACAAAGGCCTACCTATAAATAAGTGTTGAATAGTCAGGGGTCTAACTAGTCCTTATTAATAAGGCATTAAGCGGTTGGGGACACTCTCTCTCATTGCTAATGTCGTAATAACGACAGTAGCACTGAGGATTCCACCTGGTAATGGTATTAAGTGATAAGGACCTTCTTAGAATATAAGTATTAAATGGCTAGAAATCCTCCTAGTTCTTTTTAAAGGTATTAAGTGGCTTGTGTGCTACATCTTGCATAGCTATGATTGTATTGGTAATAGATGCGGTAATAGTTGGACACTAAATGTCGGAAGCCTTAAATAGTGGTTAGAGTCTTTGTAGCTAGGACTCACCGACCATTGATAACATTGTTAGAAAACCACCTTAGGAATAGGCCTTAAGTAATGAAAGGTGGAGTCTACCTTGATTGAGGTCTTAAATGACAGAGTCTTCCTACTTCTGTTTTAAAAGTATTTTATGATGATTATAGAAGCCCGCTTCATATTTTTATGTATTAAGTGGAAAATGGGTTTGGAAGTATTTGGTGGTTAATAAGGCTTGTCGATATTTTCTACCTTGGGAAGGGGTAGGTAAGTAATCGTGTATGCAATGCAAGGTTAGATCTGAATTGCTAATCTTATATGACATAATAATCAAATGGGAACCAATTAGTATAAATTTATGTTATGGATAGTTTATAGATTTTTCAGTCATCAAAACGTTGTTCTGACCACCTCCTCATTACAACCCACATGATAGACTTAGAGGAACAACTCACTAGAGCTGAATGTGTATAGTTGTTGGAGAAGTCTTCTTTTCTCTCATGCTTGATGCTGAATGACAATTCGTTACCTAGTGAATACCATAAATTCCAAGATAGTAGTTGTTGAGACTTGGTTTTGATTCATGACACAAAGCTTTTGCTACAACATATAGATTCGACGACTGTTACGACAAAAAGAGAATATATACTACATGGAGACAAGACATCAAGATCGGTGCGTTAATTTTAAAATTATTTTGTTTTGAGTCGTAAGTCAATATTGTTAAGATCTCTCCTCGTTTACGTATATGATAGCTTATATATCTTCTTATTTTCATATGATTTATACATATATAAGCATATAATATATATATATATATATTATATAAGTTTTAAAGTTAGAATCATGTATTGTATATATACACATTATATACCTGTGTAAACTATGCAAATTGCACAGATACTAGCAGGTCAGTCGGTTGAATATACATATAATATATAGTAAAAATCGTTTGAATATATAGTCGACTGACCCAGAGGCTCAATTGACTGAATTTCTATAATGGCTATATTTTCTGAAAAGACACGATCATTTGTGAAGAGTTACGAATATCTACGAAGAGATTTGGATGTGACGCTTCAACCGGAACTCTTCGCCAATGGTCGTTGCTATTTAACAACTATAAATACATATCCTAACTTCATTCCATATCACTGAATCTGCTTATCTCTCTTATCTAACTCTCTTTAATATTCTTGTGACTATACTCTCAAATATTCAGCATTCTTAACATACTTATTGCTTGAATTAGATTTATATATCATATTCTAAGCAATACTACTCCTTTCTAATCTTTATAAACTTTAAATATACATATTTATACTCGAGGAGATCATAGGAAGGGTGTACTATAAACAGATTTATCTGTGTTATCAGAACATAAAAAGTCAAACATCTTTTGTATTTGTTGAAGTCCTGCTCTGCTGCTCAGGCGTGTGAAGTCCTCTTCGGCTGTTGAGGTGAAATCATGTTCCGCTGCTCAGGTCCCTATTCGGCTTCTCAGAGGTTGTATAGACATGTTCCTCCAGGTTAAGTGAGGGTTGTTGTTTTAGTGAAATGCCAGAAGAAGTCTGGGACTGGACGTAGGACGGAGCTCCGAACCAGTATAAAAATCTATGGTGTTATTTTTATTATATTGCTTTTATATTCTTGTCTATTTACTGTATAGTTATCATCACTATACTCTGTATTATCGTATATCCATATTACATGATCCATAGCTCACTTTCATTTGGTATCAAAGCAGGTTCTTCATATAACCGTAACACAGCTATCTGATACTCTATTGATATTGAAACTAACACTAGCACTAGCGTTAACACTAGCGTCTTAGAAGGAAAATCCACTGCACATCCACCACTATTCAATGGCATGAACTATAACTATTGTGTCACACAGAGGAGAATATATATGCAAGCAAATGGTTTTGATTCATGAAATATAACTCAGAAAGATTACACTATTCCTATTGAGGAGTATTCTACTTGGACAAATACACAGAAACTAGATGCCACAGCAAATGCAAAAGCCATGAATGTGTTTTTTTGTGCCTTAGAAAAAAAATGAGTTTAACCGTGTTAACATGTGTAACACTACATATGAAATATGGCTTACACTCAAAGTTACACATGAAGGAATTAGCAAGGTCAAACAAAGCAAGATATCCATGCTCAGAAGTTAGTTTCAAAGCTTTAGAATGAAAGACAATGAATCTATAAATGATATGTATTCAAGATTTCAGGATATCTATCATTCATTAGTAGGACTAGGGGTAAAATATTCAGATTTTGATATCGTATTCAAATCCTTAACTCTTTAACGGAAGAATGGGAAAGAAAAGTTCTCGCTATTGAAGAAGCAAAAGATATTTTCAAAATAACTCCGAAAGAGTTAATAGGAAATCTAATGTCCTATGAAGTGAATTTGCAGGCTAAATGATTTGAAGCTCAAGATAAAAGGAATATAGCATTCCATGCAGAACAAGAAGAATCGGATTCAAAGGAAGGCGACCTAGCCTTTATTGCCAAAAACTTTAAGAAATTCTTGAAGTATAGAAAAGAAAACAGAAATAATGGCAGGAGAAGCTCAAACAGCAATAAACCACCATCTTCACCGGTTCTGGAGTGCTTTAACTGTCACAAAAAGGGGCATATATAGAAGGATTGTTCGGATCAAAAGAAATAATATCGCAATAAAAGGAAGGACAAATTCAGAAGGAAAGCTTTCTCAGTTACATGTGATGATTCTGCCTCCTCCTTAGAAAGCGAGAGTGACGGCGATAATGAACAAGCCAACGTATGCTTTATGGCCAAAGACAATGAGATTAGTGATTCAACTTTTGATGATATGATAGAGATAAACTCAGAATTGTTAGATACTTTAAAAAGTCTCAAAAGAAAATATAAAGAGGTTGTTGAAAATTAGAACAAGGTAGAATTCGAAAGAGATATGCTTAAAGACGAGAAGAAAATATTGGAAGAAGAACTTGAGAAAACTCAAGAATCACTTTCAAATGTTAATTCTCAACTGATATTATTGAGTCAAGAAATTGAGACTCAAAAAGAAAATAATGATGTTCTTGTTTCTGAAAATCATGATTTGAAAACTAATATCAAAATGTTAGAACTAGAAAATTCGAACCTAAAGACCAAACTAGAAGGAATAACTAAAAATGTCTCGAATTTTAATAAAGGAAGAGAGAATTTATCTACAATTATTGAAAATTCACAACCTACTAACAATAAAAACGGACTAGGTTATAAGAGGAAAGTCAAGAATTCAGAGTCCAGTAAATTGAACATTGTTAAGTCTAATAAAACACTCATATCTTCAAAAAGATTAGTTTCTAAAACTATCAATATATGGGTTCCTAAAAAATAACAAGTTAATAAGGAATAAGTATATTAGATCATTCATAGAAAACATTCATAATAATAAGAAATGTATTTATAAAAGGGATACTGAACCCACTTGGGTTTGGTTTCCTAAGATCTAACTCTTAAGACCCTATTAAAAAGGTGGGTACCAACGTCATCTCATATTTTTTGTAGGTCCCACTCAAGAAAAGAGGAAAATAGATACTATATAGTGGTTGCTCAAAACACATGACAGGAGACAAAAGATATGTTGACAAACATTACATACTCAGATGGAGGTTCTGTCACTTTTGGAGATGATTCCAAGGGATATATCATCGGCAAAGGCAATGTGAGAAATTACGGTGATCCAGGCAAACAACCCATCTTCACTTGGTCCTCCTCTTCCGATGATAAAGCGAGTTGTAGCAACAATGGTGGAAATGGAGGCGATGGTGGTGATATAGGTGGTCAAAGTTCTCATGGTGATAGGGGTAAGCGTATAATAGAGTAAATTGTTGCTTATCTTAGTATTTGCTTTTTATGATCTACAAACATTAGTCTTTTATTTCAAAACATTAAAACATGGCTTGTACTAAATAGCCAATGTTTCATATTATTTGTTTTATATATGATGTTGTTACCTTAAAACTCTTGTTTGTGATGTTCCAATGTATGAATGCTTGTTTCTTTTATTGTTATGATTTGAATAGTGGAAATTGGCCACAAGGGCCTCTTTAGCAAGTGGAATTAGTTTCTAGGACACACAACTGAAATAATTACTTTCAAGCACAAAACACAAAATAATTAGTTTCTAGGGCCTAAAAACTTATGAAATTAGTCCTTGAAAGTAATTGGACTGCTGACTTTGTCCTTGAAAGTAATTATTCTGCTGACTTTGTCCTTGAAAGTAATTTTTTTGAGTGTGTCCTAAAAACTAATTGGACTACAAAGTTTGTCCTTATGGTGAAATGCCCCATTTGAATATCTATACATGCATCATAGATTATTCATGTTCTTTATTCTGTTTTGTCAGTGAAAAAGGAGGAGAAAATTATCACTAACATTAAGAATGCAGGATGTATATCGCCAAAGATTCAGGGGGAGTAAGTATTCGTATTATATTATGTACAATCGAAATCTATATCTATTTATAGGTTGTCATCAATCAAAAAGGGGGAGAATGTTAAGACTTGGTTTTGATTCATGACGCGAAGCTATCGCTACAAAATACAGATTCGACGACTGTTACGACAAAAAAAGAATATATATTACATGGAGATAAGACATCAAAATCGGTACATCAACTTTTATATTATTTTGTTTTGAGTCTTAAGTCAATATTGTTAAGATCTCTCCTCTTTTACGTATATATTAGTGTATATATAATCTTCTTATTTTCAAATGATTTATACATATATAAGCATATAAAATATATATATTATAAAAGTTTTAAAGTTAGAATCATATAATACACACACACACACACACACACACACACACATATTATATATCTGTGTAAACTGTGCAAATTGCATATATACTAGCAGGTCAGTCGATTGGATATACATATAATATATAATAAAAATCATTTGAATATTTAATCGACTGACCTAGAGGCTCAGTTGACTGAATTTCTATAACGGTTATATTTTCTGAAAAGACACAATCATTCGTGAAGAGTTACGAATCTCTACGAAGAGGTTTGGACACGACGCTTCAACTGGAACTCTTCGCCAATGGTCGCTGCTATTTAACAACTATAAATACATATCCTAACTTCATTCCATATCACTGAATCTGCTTATCTCTCTTACCTAACTCTCTTTAATATTCTTGCGACTATACTCTCAAATATTCAGCATTCTTAACATAGTTATTGCTTGAATTAGATGAATATATCATATTCTAAGCAATGCTACTCCTTTCTAATCTTCATAAACTTCAAATCTACATATTTATACTCGAGGAGAAGATCACAGGAAGGGTGTACTATAAACAGACTTATACGTGTTATCAAAACACAAAAAGTCAAATAATCTTTTGTATTTGTTGAAGTCCTGTTCTGATGTTCAGGCATGTGAAGTCCTCTTCGGCTACTGAGGCAAAATCATGTTCCGCTGCTCAGGTCCATGTTCGGCTGCTCAAGGGTTGTATAGACCTGTTCCTTCGGGTTAAGTGAGAGTTGTCGTTTTAGTGAAATTCTAGAAGGAGTCTCGACTGGACGTAGGACGATGCTACGAACCAGTATAAAAATCTCTGGTGTTACTTTTATTATACTGCTTTTATATTCCTATCTATTTACTGTATAACTATCATCATTATACTCTGTATTATCGTATATCGATATTACACGATCCATAGCTCACTTTCAGTAGTCATAGTTGGTATTCTTATCTTATTACGCTATAAGTTTAGATATCTATCAATCTTCGATAATGCTTATGCTTATTTGCAGGTAGCAAATCCAACGATCTTTGCTTTAATGGATTTGAGTTTCAATTTTTATTGAAATTTAGGCCTATTAACGCATGGGTTATTACATTTGGTACCAGAGCCTAGGTTATTAGATCAAAGGAATTAGGATAAACTGAGAGAACGTATTCATACTTTCCTACCTAGTAATATCATATTTTTATGTTCGATTTTAAGAGTTACGACTATAAAAATAGTTGTAGTTTCACTCTGAAGGAATGAGTAAAGCAACCATGGGTTTGAGTAAAGCAACCATGGGTTGGAAATATCTTAGAGTTAAGATTTTCATGTCAACTTCGAAGTATCTCATGGAGTGCCAGTGATGCATAAAGCACTGTTAATGAAGAGAAAGAGTACGACATATGGTAGAATCCTAAAGACTGAAGGTGTTCGACTTGATGGTTGAGATTCTAGCTACCTTGTGATTTTGAAATTTGATGATGAGTTCCAGTCAGAGACACACATTTATTCCTAACGGGCGAAAAATTAGAATCTGTATGTCGTAGTTATCTAAAGGCAAGTTTTTGCTAGGGTGCATTCATTGATCACCTTTTTGATGGAAAACCAGATTTTCATTTGAATAATTAATATCAATTCCCTAGTCTAAAACCCGTGAGAGAATTTTTATAAAGTATATTTTGGAAATACCTTAGAATTTGGAAAAAGAGTTTTTAAAAGATTTCTTTTCCCAATTATTTTCAAAGAAACACGTATACTTCTATGTTGGTCGTGTAAGAAACTTTTAGTTTATAAAAGATTAATTTTTGAAATCCTAAAATATGTACATGTATATATCAGTAAAGGGATGATTTTGATTTTTGGTCAGGAAATAGTTTTTCAATCTAGAAAATTTATGTTGTAAGAAAGGTTTTCGAAATCATGAAACATTTATATAAGTTTGATTTTTAAGGGAAGTTTTGGTAAGAAATAGTTTCTATTATTTAGAAACAAGTAGAAATGAGCATATATTTAGCTCAATGATTTTTTGGTATATAAAATCAAGGCTTTTATATTTTCTCTCTTAACAGACAAAATAGGAATGACATTCAATTTTATTAGGGCATATAGTTTGAAATGTCGTTGTTCCCACCAGCTATAGGAATAATATTTCCATGCAAAGTATGTAGGAAATATTAGTTGGAATATTTTCGGGATTTTCGAGACGTTGTTGGTCGCAATAGTTTTGTTGAAGCTATTGCAATTTCGTTGAAGAGAGGTCTACACGACAAGGTAGATACAGTCGTGTGGAAGTTAGAAGTTTGTGGATGAGTTAAACACAATAAAACCACTGATTAGTAGCATCCTAGCTTAGCGTTTGAAGGCACCACGCCGTTTTACTCTTATATGCCGACAATTTTAAGGCGAGATTCCTAATTATTTCAGAAGCCGTATTCTTTCAGTACTTTCTTCCACGCTCCTAATTTCCATGGTTCACTTCTCCTTCTTCCAAAAAAAATTAAAACGCTAAAAAAATTATCTTCGTCTGATCTAATACTGTCCAACGTGAAAAGTGTTCCTCTCTGTTCGCTCAATCTTTCCCGTATTCATTCTAATTTCTCTATTTTTTCTGCTTTACTTCAATCCCGCTTCAATCCTTCAATACCACCCTCGCCGAGCCTTACATCAGCCTTTTTTCCACTAAGATTTTGTTTGTTGCTCAGATTTGTACAGAAGGACGCACGCCAGACATGATTCAACAACACAATCTAACTTTCAGCTTCATCGTCCAATTCAGATTCATCTCCCCATCTTTCAGTTTCAATATTTTGGTATTCTTTAGCATGCTATTTAAATGAACGTTTGAGCATATTTTTTGTATTTATTTTTTATGAGGAATTTGTGCAGATATATGAAGTAATAGTGAGAAATACAGGTTATTATTTGCAGATTGAGATTTTACAATGAGAAAACACCAAATTACCCCAAGCTGTGGCCATGGCAATCAGAACTAATATCATAAATCAAAAGATTCTCTTTACAACAAGTTGTGGCATGCCTGAGATGGGCCTTCAGCATCCGCTCCAAGGGTTGGGGAAAAGTTTTATACTTTTCTTAAGGCACAACATAGAACAGGTAAAATTAGTTAAATTATGCTTTCATTCTTTTATGAATAACGCATGTTTGTTTTTAGATCAGCACTTGCTGAATGTGTTAAATTTTCAGAAAATTCTGCTTTTTAGAAGTATGCGGTGCAATTGATTACAAAAGTATTAAGCAGTGAGTTTAAGACAAATGAATGTCTTCCTTATTTTGATTGAATTCATTGCTTAAGATGGTCATGTTTGTCTAGTAAACAATTTACTCTGCTATGTGTACAATATCAAGCTGAATGTTTAGTTGCATGAAAAAAGCAGGTAGAACACTGGTAGTTGACCGTAAAATTCAAACCGATAAGAATGAAGAATTCTAGGAATGAGAATTTGATATTGGAAAAAATAGTATTAAGCATTTTACCTTTTCTTGAAATTTGTTTCGTGCAAAAAAATAATAATGTACAACACCTTTACAAAATTGAGATACTCAGGAATGATATTCTACCAGTTATCTATGACGAATAGTCTGCTTGCATGGTGCTTAATGTTATTTAGCTTTTATCTTGTGTCGAAGAAGTCAAAACGTCTTTTTTTGGGTTGAATAAAATCGCTTTAAACACTGGCTAACGTTATGTTGAGAAGTGCTTGAAAGTAAGTTGTTCTTCCCAACCATTAGTTAGACTTTTGTAGAACAAAATATGCTCCTCTTTGGTGAACTCTTCAGGTTTCCGCAGCCAAATTGGTTTTTGGTTGTTGATTTGAGCCCATTCATGAGAAACTTCCTTTTTCTTCTTTGATTTTTTTTGCTTCTATTCATCAACTTCCTCAACCTTGCCTTCTTGTTCTTTCTCTCTTGCTCATCTTCATCATCACTTATCTTTTTTTAAATAGTTTATTGAGTCTGGCTGGTAAATTGGATAGTTGATGAATTCCAAGTTTTTCTTCACCAAGTATCTGGTCCTAGTCTCTTCCAAATTCTGAAGATGCAAACACATTACATTTTCAAATATCATGACTCAAGTAAGAATTGATTGTCATAGTATCGTTGTATAATGTGTTTGCTATACAGAACATACCTGCTTATATTTTGGAATAAATTAGTTTGAATCCCTCTGTCCAGTGAGATACCTTCCACATTTGTAGTAACAGTGAGATACCTTCAAATTGGTACTGCCATACATATTGTTCATAATCATTGGGTTGTTGTTGTGACACAAAATGTCTCAGCAGCCAAGTAAGTTGACTAGAAGCCAACACCAAATTGACCAACCATACTCACATCAGCACAAACTTGTGCTTGCATGAAATCTTTGGTCCCGATGTTGCAATTCTGCACAAATTGTTCACAATTTCTGGTCACAAATAAAAACATGGCTGGTTAAAAGTATTGCAATACCTGACACGTTAATATACTTGTAAAATCATATGACAACCAGCAATCAAATTCTCTTGTACTGAATGGCTCTAAAAAAACCATTTTCTTAGTTTTTTTTAAGTGCGTATAGAGGACATTACTCAAAATTTAGTCCAATTGAAGTTTTAGTTCTAGCAAATATTTTAGAAGGGGGTTAATATACGTACCGTTTCTCTGAAATATTAATTGGTGTCATCTATCACATGTTTATCATTTCACCTACAACTTAGCAGTCTACAGCTACTTTCTTATGCACACTATCAAATTCACGGTCAATGTTCAGCTCTCTCGTGTTATTTCGATGCAGCACAGTCATAACTGCATCAACAGGCACATCTACCAATGTCCCATCAAATCATGTCAGTCCATGATGGTTTTTAGTTCATACAACATCAGTTTTGCCTTTGCTCAGAGCCTATAATTAAGCCTCTTTATCTTCTTCGTCACGTTGTCTTAGGGCATCTCCAGTGGATTATGCACGTAATATTCAACTGGCCGAATATTACGCGCGTAATTGCACGGGAAGTTCCAGTGGTCAGGCACCCATAAAATGGACGTCTGATCTCAGGCGCCTATTTAATGGGCATCTGACATATATTATGTTGAGGATTTTGCGATTCGAGACGGATTTGATGGCGATGGAGATAAAAACAATGTTGTACTTCCGACTTCAAGGATCTATGGAATAGATTCTTTCAGACAATAGTTGAACCCACCAGGTACAAACGGGTTATCGAACTATCGACTTTCAGGATTCAATGAAGCCCTATAACAGCGTAATCGGATTCAAAGTTTGTACGACTTTGATCCGACCAAGAACACTTCAGAAACTGTATCTGATGATGCAATTTATATAGAATAGAATGAAGAGGAATAAGAGAACAATTCTGCAATGGTTTCTGAATTTGCAACACCTTAGAGGCGTTACAAAACAGAGCAGCGGATTAATGGCGTCGCAGAACTGTTTGGGAAGAAGAGGATAGAAAACTGTTACGAAATGATTCTGGGCGTTGCTATTTATAGTGTTGAAGAGGCGTCCATTCGCAAAGCGTCGCAACCGTTACGAACGGGTTCAAAAAGACAAACGTCGCGTCTATTCATATTTGTAACGTTTAGAAACGTTACAAATTCCCGCCATCATTCAAATTCTGAATTCCGGTTCTGGGTTCTTAACGGGCTGAAATCTGGCCCGTTACAGTTCATATTTTGATCCAAAAATATTTTCAGATCCGAACCCGAAACCCGTACCCGACCTGGCCCGGTTCGGTCGGACGGCGGCGGCGCGCGTGTGGTGTTGCATGACTTCCCTCCTCACAACAAAGCAAACATGTGGGAGCCGCAAGACCCCAACATCCACTTGAGAGAGCTATACTTATACAAGTATAGTCTTCATTTTTCTACAATGTGGGACTTCTCTTCTTCCTTTTTACTTCTTCTCTTCCAAAACCAAAATCCAAACCCCAAACCTTTTGAAAATTTTACAACAATCTCCCCCAATTTTCAAAATAAGAAAATAAATAAATAGGACGGCTGCGTCACTAGAGTGATTTCCTACATACCCAAGTGGGATCAAGCCTATATAGTTCTAAGATCAAGTTTTGCATCATCGTGAAAACCAACACATAAATAGAAGGTATCTTTTGAATTTGAACCTTTACTTAGTGCAAACCATTCAAAGCCTTATCGAGATTCTATGGTGAACAAATCTTGAACCAAGTATCCCTAATGATAAAACCGGAACAATCACACATGTTGATTTCCTTAGGTAAAATGTTCTGTATTGCTCAGCACGTTAATGACCATGTGCTCTACTTAGAAAGCAGTCTTACTTTCCTAGGAAACGGCTTGATTTCCATACTCATATAGGTAAGTCTCTTAAGGTGTTTATGTGATACATCTTTTAAGGTTTCTAGACTTATTAAGGATATATATCCATCCTTTGTTCTTGCAGAATCCAACACTAAATATTATGGGATTATCAATTTAGTGTTCCATAATCATTGTCTTAACTTGTTGGTACCCATTGAACTTTGTCTATCCTTTTCAAGACATTAGTTGGGTTTCTGTTAAGAATGATCAACCTTCATTCACATACCTTAGTCACATTTCTTGTGACTTTATAGAAACCATTGCCTTTGGAAGACCTTTTGTAAGTGGGTCAGTCAAGTTTTTCTTCGTTTTTATGTAGTCAATAGTTATAACTCCTCTTTTGAGTAACTGTATCACCATTTGATGTCTTAGACTCACATGTCTAGACTTTCCATTATATGTCTTATTAGACACATTGTATATTGTTGCTTGATTGTCACAGTTAATCAAGACTGCTGGAGATGGCTTCTTCCACAAAGGGATTTACATTAATAAATTCCTAAGCCATTCCGCTTCTTTACATGCATCGCATCTGCTAATGCAATCAATTCTGACAACATTGTTGAGTCAGAAATACAGGTCTGCTTCTTGGAAGCTCAAGATACAGCAGCGCCTCCTAATGTAAAGATCCATCCAGTCGTAGACTTGGATTTGGATTCTACATTGTTTCAGGTTGCATCACTATATCCTTCTATTACAGAAGGATATCCTTTATAAGATAAAACATATTCAATGGTTCCTTTCAAATAAGCTAAAACTCTGGAAATGGCTTTTCAATGTTCGAAACCTGGATTACTCGTAAATCGACACAATATACTTATAGCATGCGCGATGTCTGGTCTAGTGCAATGCATAGCATACATAAGACTCCCAATAACACTGGAATACTCTAGTTGAGAGATAGTACGTCCAGTGTTCTTTTCTAATGTAATACTAGGATCTAAAGGAGTTGGTGCTGGTTTGTCATCATAATGACCATACTTTTGTAGGAATTTCTCTATGTAATGGGATTGAGTTAGTAATAACTCCCCCTCTTTCCTAACAATTTTAATTCCCAGAATTACATCAGCCTCTCCTAGATCATTCATATCGAATTTAGAAGACAGAAACTTTTTAGTTTCATTCACACGGGATATATTGGAACCAAATATTAGCATGTCATCAACGTATAAACATATTATAACAATACCGTTGTTATCCGATTTGTTATAAATACATTTATCAGCATCATTAACAATGAATCCATATGACAGTGCAACTTTATCAAACTTCTCATGCCATTGCATGGGAGCTTGCTTCAGGCCATAAAGAGATTTTACTAATTTGCAAACTTTCTTTTCTTGGCCTGGGGTTTTGAAACCTTCAGGCTGTTACATATATATCTCTTCTTCTAAATCTCCATTTAGAAAAGCAGTCTTTACATCCATTTGATGTATGACTAATTTATGAATTGATGCAAGTGCAGTTAAACAGCGTATAGAAAATATGCGAGCAACTGGAGCATATGTATCAAAATAATCTACTCCATGTCTTTGCTTATATCTCTTAGCAACTAATCTGGCTTTGAACTTATCAATGGATCCATTTGTATTCAACTTTTTCTTGAATATCCATTTACATCTTATAGGTTTAGCACCAGGAGATAAATAAGTTAAAACCCAAGTTTGGTTTAACATTATGGAATTCATTTCATCATTGATAGCTTCTTTCCAGAAATTTGAATCTCTGGAACTCATAGCTTCAGAATAAGTTTTGGGATCATCATCAACGTTCATTACATATTTAGTCATATTAAGGACTTCGTCCTTACTGCCTTCTACAAGATATGTAATGAAGTCAGGACCATAGTCCTTCTCTATTCTCGCTCTTTTACTTCTTCGTTGTTCAGTACTATTATCTGGCACTGACACTTCGTTGTTGTTTTGAGCAGGAGCATAATCATCGTTATTGGTACCATTAGTCATACTACGTTCTGGACTAGATGATCTCAATGAGATCTCAACGAGATCTCAACAGTTTGATTTTCAAAAAATTCTACATCTATAGATTCTATAACTTCTAGGGTGTCAAGAATAAGAAATCTATAAGTTATACTATTAAGTGAATATCCTATGAAAACACATTTAAATGCTCTATTTCCTAACTTTGGTCGTTTAGGGTCTGGTTTTCTAACATAAGCTAAGCAACCCCAAACTTTAAGTCTAGTTAGGTTAGGTTTCCTATTAAACCATAATTCATAAGGGGAAATATTATTCTTTTTAAGTGGTACTCTATTTAAAATATAACATGCAAATAACATAGCATCACCCCATAGGTTATAAGGTAAATTAGAACTCATGAGCATGGAATTAACCATTTCTACTAAAGTTCTATTCTTCCTTTCAGCAACACCATTTTGTTGTGGTGTATATGGGCAGTACATTGGTGAATTATACCTTGTTGTTTACAAAACAAGGTGAATTCATATGAGAAATATTCACCACCACGATCTGAAT
This sequence comes from Allium cepa, assembly GCA_030765085.1. Classification (NCBI taxonomy): domain Eukaryota; kingdom Viridiplantae; phylum Streptophyta; class Magnoliopsida; order Asparagales; family Amaryllidaceae; genus Allium; species Allium cepa. The sequence continues at coordinate 609,415,140 of CM060940.1, forward strand.
GTAATATTTTAATTTTAACTCCTAATTGTGTTTCGACCTCTGTTTTGTAAATTTTGAATTTATCAAAAGCCTCATCTTTAGTTTTCATTATATATACATATGCATATCTAGTATAATCATCAATGAATGTTATATAGTATTGGTTACCACCATAGGTGATATGACTTTTTAAGTCACCTACATCACTATATACCAAATCAAGCAAACCAGTTTTCCTTTCTACGGATTTAAAGGATTTCCGGTGAATTTTTACTTGAACGCATATTTCACATTTAGAGATGGTATCGAAATCACAATCAAAAATTAATCCTAATTTATTCATATTCCTAATGGAATTATAATTAACATGTCATAATCTACCATGCCATAAATTAATAGAATCAACAATATAAACAGAAGATTTCTTCATTAGATTCAACTTAATCATGCCGTTACAAGAGTATCCCTGTCCAATGAATTTATCATTCTTAGACAACACTAGTTTATCAGACTCATACACCATCTTGAATCCTCCTTTGTTAAGAAGGTATGCAGAGACCAAATTCTTACACATATCAGGTACATAGAATACATTGACTAATGTAAGAACTTTTCCAGAGGTGAGAAGAAGTTCTATAGTGTCTTTTCCCAGAACTTTGTTTGGAACCTTATTTGCTCCAGTAACTTCGTCGGCTTCTCCTTTATTTTCTTCGTAACTCTTGAACAGATTACGGTCTTTGCAAATGTGAATGGTTGCTCCAGTATCGAACCATCAATCATTATCATTGCCACTAATGGAGTTTGCCTCTTGCACTACAGCCACAAGCGAGCCTTCGACCACATTCACTTTTTGTTGTTTCTTCCGCAGACGGCAGTCTCGGGCATAGTGGTCGGGCTTGTTACAAAAATAACAAGCACCTTTCTTTTTGTTGTTAGTTTTGAAATGATTTTTCTTAAACTGTGTCTCATTCTTTGGCTTTAATTTATCAGTAATTTCAACATTATTTGCCTTAGAATGAGACTCAGTTTGCGGATTATCATCTAGATCGCGTTTGCGAGAGTCTTATTCAATACGAAGATGACGCTGTAAACCGTCTAAATTATAATCCGTTTCCGCATGCTTCATCTTTTTCTTATAATCATTCCAACTATGCGGAAGTCTAGAAATTATAACTCCAACAACAAAAGATTCAGGGAGATCAATTCCAACATCTTTAAGTTGATTCACCAACAGTAAGATTTCGCTTACTTGTCCAATTATGGACTTATTGGTGACCATTTTGAAATCCATAAAATTAGAAATAAGAAACTTTTTATTATTTGCCTCGGATATGCGGTACTTATTTTCCAGAGCAGTCCAGAGTGTCTTCGCTGTTTCCAAGGTCCTATGAGCATTGTAGACTGGGGTAGATAGCGCATTCAGAATATGGCCTCTGCATAGGAAATCGTCATCTTTGCGTTTTGCACGTTTAGCCTTTAGAGCAGCATCATCTTTATCAGTTTCCTCCGGAATTTCTTCCAAGTCATCTTCCAAAATGTAGAATAACTTGACGGTGACCAAGAAAAATTTCATCGTCTCTTGCCAACAAGTGAAATTGTCGCCATTAAAATGCTCCAATCGAGTTAGATGCTGATTCATAACTTGTAAAGCGCTCGAATCTCACATGGTTGAAGAACTATTGTCTGAAATTTGTTGAGGATTTTGCGATTCGAGACGGATTTGATAGCGATAGAGATAAAAACAATGCTGTACTTCCGACTTCAAGGATCTATGGAATAGATTCTTTCAGACAATAGTTGAACCCACCAGGTACAAACGGGTTATCGAACTATCGACTTTCAGGATTCAATGAAGCCCTATAACAGCGTAATCGGATTCAAAGTTTGTACGACTTTGATCCGACCAAGAACACTTCAGAAACTGTATCTGATGATGCAATTTATATAGAATAGAATGAAGAGGAATAAGAGAACAATTCTGCAATGTTTCTGAATTTGCAACACCTTGGAGGCGTTACAAAATAGGGCAGCGGATTAATGGCGTCGCAGAACTGTTTGGGAAGAAGAAGATGATAGAAAACTGTTACGAAATGATTCTGGGCGTTGCTATTTATAGTGTTGAAGAGGCGTCCATTCGCAAAGCGTCGCGACCGTTAGCAACGGTTCGCAACCGTTAAGAACGGGTTCAAAAAGCCAAACGTCGCGTCTATTCATATTTGTAACGTTTAGAAACGTTACAAATTCCTGTAATCATTCAAATTCTGAATTCCGGTTCTGGGTCCTTAACGGGCTGAAATCTGGCCCGTTACACTTCATATTTTGATACAAAAATATTTTTAGATCCGAATTCGGCCCGGTTCGGTCGGACGGACGGCGGCGCGCATGACTTCCCTCCTCACAACAAAGCAAACATGTGAGAGCCACAAGGCCCCAGCATCCACTTGAGAGAGCTATACTTATACAAGTATAGTCTTCATTTTTCTACAATGTGAGACTTCTCCTCTTCCTCTTTAGTTCTTCTCTTCCAAAACCAAAACCCAAACCCCCAAAGCTTTTGAAAATTTTACAACAATAGTTCTTTTATTTTATTTTTTATTTCTTTAGCTTTTTTTAATTTTTTAAAATATCATGCGCCCATTAAATGGGCGCCTGAGGTCAGTTCAGCATCCTGAATCACAAACGTAATATTATCCTTAATATGACGTTTGTAATTGGAGACTGGAGTGTGAATTCGTAATATTACGTATGTAATATGAATCATTGGAGATGCTCTTAATTAAGTTTCCTCTAGTAGTTTGATATGTATTGTTTTCTGAGCTCCTATTCTGTCGATGTAAGCAATACGAGCTTCAACTCCACTGTGTGTAAAAGTTCCACGCTATATAGCTCCTCTTCTATTCTATCTTGGCATTATTCGTTACAGGCCATGACATGCATTATTGCTCCATGCCGGGCATCTTCAGTTAAAATACACACTCAATTCATCTGCTAGCTGCATCCTGCAGGCTATGCAATACGTACTTCAACATATAATTTCAATTCACCTGCACATGCATTGAAAAAGTCAGCTGAAAAACAACAATGCTAAAATTATGAAGACTCGTCGATTGTGGCAAAATAGTAAATACTCGTGGTGCCACAATGAGCTAGCCATAAAATGTCATAGATCAACATAAGTTTCAACTTAACTTCAAAATAAAATATCAAAGAGACACCATCTTTGGTCATACCAACGCTACTATCGCTGATGCTCAAAATCATCTTCTCTTTGTCTGATACAATCCTAGAGGACGACTCAGACTGTAATACATCCTAGTTTGTACAGTCCTAGTAGGTTGTTGATAAGCACATAAATATGTACTGGTTCATTGGTAAATACATTTATGCATTAATTACCATTCTAATAAACATAAATATTATCATGTTAACATTTAATAGTTTGGAGGTCACAACTCTTGCATTCATGAATGTATGTTGAGTGAAATATATTTTATGAAATGTTTTATGTAATACCATAAGACCTATTGGTCAAAATCTAGTTATTATTTTAATCAAAGGTGAAGCTAAATGAAAGTGAAAAGTTAATGACAGTGAATTTATGTTTTTTTGAGTGCATTATAACTCATTTGAACTAATGAATTTTATGATGCTTGCTGCTTGAATTTGTTGGTAACCTTAAGAACATTTAATGCATATTAATATAAATATGTTCATCTTTTACAGTTTATAACATGTGTTCTAGAATTCTCAGTAGAGAAAATAAGTTTAAGAATTATGGTTCAGTCTCTATCTTAAGCTATTCATGGAAGGAAGTATTCGTATTTTGTGTAGTACATTTTTTGCATGTACAATTCAAAAAAAAATCTTACGGGTACCAGAAACAACTTTTTTCCTTAGTTAATCTGTTGGTAATGAATTATATTATAAATCCAATTAATGATTCTTAACTCAAAAGGTTGGAAGTTTTGAGCTAAGATTTGAATATTAGTGGCTAGTTACATATAACAAACATTTAATATATGACCAAATTTCTGTTGGAGATGCTCAAAGTACACAAAAATCTGTCTTTTTTAGCTATATTTTTTTCAGAACAACATCTATCTTTTTTTCAAAAAAATAAAATTCTTTCTGAATCTATTGCTTCATCTAGATTTTGAGTATGCATAGTTAGATGAAGTTTTAAAATGTTATCCACATGGCTGTCATGGCGTGGATAAAGAAGGAAGACCTCTTTATATTGAAAGACTTGGAAAAGTTGATCCCAATAAGCTCATGCAAGTGACCACTATGGACAGATATATAAGATATCATGTAAAGGAGTTTGAAAAAAATTTCATGCTTAAATTTCCTGCCTGTTCAATTGCTGCAAAAAAGCATATAGACTCAAGTACTACCATCTGGATGTTCAAGGCGTGGTATGTTACATTTGTCTTGTTTTAGCAAGTAACGTTATTCTGTAGTAAGTTTCAATAGTGAAATCTAAACTCAACATTGATGATAGGGTTTGAAGAATTTCAGCAAGACTGCGTGAGAACCAATAATTTGGCTGCAGAAGATAGATAGTGACAACTATCCAGAGGTATTAATATAAAAATAATTTGTTTAATAGCTGTTGAACATTATATATCAGATTTCTGTCTCCTAAATTGATACCATTTTATTTATTGATGTTAATGCAGACATTATGCCAGATGTTTATCATTAATGCGGGCGTGGATTTTTGACTGCTTTGGAACACTGTAAAATCTTTTCTTAATCCCAAAACAACAGCAAAAATACACGTAAGAAATATTTTCAGCCTTATACAACTGCTAATAAATTTCTCCTGTGACGACAAATGACATTGCTAAATTTTCTCAGGTTCTCGGAACCAAGTACCAAACTAAACTTCTTGAAGTAATAGATTCAAGGTAAACACTTTGTAACTGTTCCATCATGACTTCCAACCTTGATGAATAAGTGCTATTGCTCCACAGTATGGTAAACCTTTTGGAAGTTATATCAAACATTAATTTGATTGTTTGTTTCATAATATTTCAAGTTAGTTTGAAGTTCTGTTGCATGTGTTATATATGATTTGTATCCAATTTGCTAAGCGAAATGTTAAAAGTGTATATGCATTCTTTGATAATAACGAATACTGAAGCATGGATGTTTGTGTACATCTTTTAATCTAGTTATTGGTTAACAAACATTTCCAGTGTCAACTGTGTTAAAGGAAGGTTAGTAGATTCTTAACAATCTAAACTTGTTTATGTTTCTTAATGTTTATGTTTGAGTACTCAATAATTTTTATATCATGTTATATTTTGAAATCCATTATAAAACTAACAGTAAATAAGACGTATGTGATTCCGCTGCATAAGATCATCTGTCCAACAATATTTACCTAAACTCAAGCCTAAGAAAGTGAAATAGTATGTATCCAAACTCATGTAAGGCGCCTGAAATCATATATATTGACTGCACAATGCACTTTTTTGTTATATATTATAATCAACATGGCATGAAAAAGGAAAATGGGAAAAAGAACAAAAATAAATAAATAAATAAATAACTTGCTAGTTCAATGTATTCTATACATTCAATGTATTTTGATTTTCGTAGTAGTTGATTGCCGCTTTTTTCATGATTCTATATCATATTCTCAGGTATATGTGTTTTTGCTAGCCCGTTTGGTGTAGATTTTTGTTTTTGACTGTCGCCTACTAACCAGCCTTAATAATTTTTTACTAATCCATGTTTCAAATTCTTTCCTTTATACTTCTTTGTCTTTATTTCTGTAGATAAAATCCTCGATAGCAGTCGCAAAACCTATTAACTTGAAGGATTTAAAATATTCCTAGAATGGCTTAATATTCAAAAGTGTATAATTCCTTATTGGTTTCAATGGATGAATGCATATTTTCACGTGTATCAGACCTACTGTGTTCTCTATACCACTCAATCACCGAATGTCCAACACACCTAATTCGTCCCCCTATGAGTTAATTTTGGGATTTGCTGATTTTCCCCTTCTTGTTGGAATGTATTCATATATCTCGATCACTAGTGTGATATATAATGAATTATTATTTTCCGCTCGGACCTTCTTCTATATAGTTTAAATGTGTTCATTGAAATTCTGCTATGAGCTATTCATAAATATTACTTTCTAATCTTGTTATAATTTTTTATTAAAAAACAAAATTAACAACTAGCCTAGGTTAACTTAGGCCTGTTGTAATTCTTGACATTGCCACATAATTATATTGATTCGTTGATAAATTTATAAAATTAACTTACACTACAACAAAAATCACTTTAAACGACAGCCATTTTCAGTGTTTATTAAACAAATGCAGTAAAAAGTTATTTTAAATGAATCAATTTTCGTCAAAACGCTGACATAACGCGTTAAGTTCAAAGCATTTGTCACCGCCTCTCTCACTATTGTACCTTGTGGAAAAAAATTACTTTCCCTCTTCTTTTCATTTCCCTCGTTCTTCAACTTCAATCTGCCCTATTTCCCTTCCCTTCAATTTTCGTCGTTCTCTATTCCCCTTATTTTTCAATTTCACAGTTCCCTAATTCTCTCATTCAAGTACGTCAATTGATTCAGTTCTAATTCGTCTTTTTTTTTTTTTGATGTTGTGTATTTAGTGATCGTATACTAATTTAGTTTTCGTTAGAAGGTTAATTCCAGAAGTCTTGGTTTTGATTCGGACTTCGATTCATATTTTGATCCTGAAGTGGATTTCTAGGTTCTGATTCAGACTATGTTCTCACTCATATACGGTAATTTGAACTGCTTTTAATATACATTTTTGTTAAGTCCTATGCTGATTACTAAATGAAGCCTGGTTCCTCTTAAATTTATACTTCTACAAGTTTTGAAGTTGGTTGGAACTTAAAATTTACAAAAATGAAAAATTCTTTAGCCATTATTATTGAAACTGCTGTGTGGCTAAAAAGATTCACTGCTAACCAGTTTGGTTGTTGATTTTGCACGTGTTGATTATAGCCTATGTCATTTAACTAGTACTCTTCATTCCAATTTTATTTGAATGTTTGATATTATTTTTTTCTGAGTTAGTGAATGATGAATGTTCATGTTCGTATTAGTGTGGGATGAGAAGAATTATTCATGGATGAATATCTTTAGTTTTCGGTAATGGTGAGTTTCCTAATCTGCTTCTAATGAACTAGCTTTGACTATTAAATTTGTTTTCACTATGAATTTATTAAGATGATTGGATTTCGATCATGTTGATAGGAAATGTTTATTTCAAAGAGTATATAATTTGAAATATTGCTTGTTCTGTTTACCATATGACATGAAGTTGAAGTATATGTCGAACATTAGAGTTAGAATATCATACACAAAAATAAATCTTTTATAGTTTGAAACAAAAGCATGTCTTAACTCAGTGCGTAATATCTGAGCCAAAGACAATTTTATTGAATGGTTTTGTGTGTATTATTTTGTAACAGTTTAATCAAGTATTTTATAACAAAAACGTAAGACCATGGTGCATGGTTAAGGATCATGGATGAAACACGAGATGTTGTCTTCCTATACATACAAAATTTAATGAATTGATTATCAGCATTACTTTTGCTTTACAGGTAGATAGATGATGTAATGCAAAAAAAAATTGCAACGACTTATGGATCGAAATTATTTTTGCTGCTAGAACTACTTTTCGTTTTTAACGTATGTACTACTTGCTTTTGTTTTGCTATTGCTGCTTGTTCTATATTTTGTTTATGAACTACTGATGTCGAACTATTTATTTTTGGTGTAAGAATATTGTGTATTTTGATTATGAAATTTCATACGTTGGTTATCAAATATATGTTTAAAATGTGGTATTGATACAATATGTTGATTTTGAAATGTGTTATTGATATAATATGCTAATTTTAAAATGTGGTATATACACACACATTGTGACTGATGTTTACTGAAATAGAATTTACAGAAAAGTAGAAAAAACCTAATTGACTTAGCTTTGTATATATTCAACGACGTTTTAAAACGCCGTCGAATGTTTTAACAGCGTTTTAAAAATATCATTAAATTGTATTTAAAAACATAACCAAATACAATTTAACGGGGTTTTTAAAACGCTGTTAAAACATTCCATGGTGTTAACGTCTTTTGAATTGTTTTAACAGCGTTTTTTAAAAGTGCCGTTAAATTAGAACAAACGCTGTTAAATGATTCATGACATCAGGGAAACACTGTGAAAAAGAGCATTTAACAGCATTTATTCCTTGTCATTGTTATCTCTGACATATAATTGCATGTCGATATACAACGTATGTAAAAACGTTGTTAATAGCTTTAAAAGCATTTTTGAAATGTTGTTAAAGGTCATGTTCGTTGTAGTGTAAGCTAAAAATGGTGTGCGGAACGATCATTAGAATATTAATTAATTTAACCCGGCCCTATTAGGTCCAGGTTCAGACCGTGCCCAAATCTGAGGTAGCAATCAAGCACAAGTGGTCGACTGGTTGATCTAATGGCGGTTGACCGCTAAGCGGATTCTGGCCAAACCCGAACCTGAAACGCGACTATAGGTCACGCCCAAAACATTAGCCACCACACACCCTCATTCTCTTCATCCTCTCCATTTTCAGATGAACCTCATTTCCATCTCCCACTTTCTCCACCTAATCAAAGCCCCTGTCCTACATTCCTCCACCAAGCGACACCAAAATTCTTGCACGTCAGATCTCGCCCCACCACCACTCCAGATCTAAACATTTTCTCTCTTTTTCCAACCGTCCCTCAGCCCATGGGAATGCCATGCATCGGTAGCCCTTTCTCTCATCATCCCGACTGCACTCTACACGAAGATGTTTGGCTTGACCGGGACGAGCGAAAGATCACCACTTATCTCAGAATGACGGACTTTGATTTTCTCTACGGATGACCGGTGAAATTCGGAGATTTCGCCGCTCTTGAGCTTAAAGAGCTTTTTGTCGCAGTAGAACTTGCACTGATTCTCTGCTTCGAGAATTTTGAGCGGGAATGTTACCCGTATTACATCTGCATTTTTTATAGAGGCAATAATTTGATTCGTTCAAAGGTGAAGGATGCCTTGATGGAGCTGACTAATGATGATCTCCTTGAGATTTTGGATGCCTCCGCGAGTGACGCGGGTTTGGATGATTTTGAAGTAACCGACTCAAAAATTTTACAGCATATCTTGTCCAACGATGTCGATGTTTGGAAGATGGGTAATCTAGGTCTGACCGACCATCTAATTATGTGCACCATTTGACATAACGTCTTCCCTAAGACGGAAAGTTGCGATCGGATTTATCCCTTGGTGCGGAAGATCACCTATGCTAGTATTGGCGGCATCACCATCAATTTGACCCACACCTTTATGATGCATTTTTTAATCAAGGATCGGCGCTTCACAGAGTCGCTTTTCGTATTTTCACATGTCCATTCTCGTCTTTAGGTAATACGAACGAACCTCCATAGAGAGACAGTTCAGTAGAAGGTTCCTTTTGCCATCAGTAGATCCTTCCTTAGGAAGATGGCAATTCTGAAGCTGTCGGTAATACCAATAGCACAAACGGCACGTGATTGGGTGTATAACCATCATGCTACGACATTCAAGGATCGCAGCAATGGATCAAGCTCCACATGGAGCAAAGCATCTCATAGTCTATAGGCCTTATTTTATTTTTTTTGAAATGGTACTTTATATACAACAAATCATTGGGACAACATATCCCATGTCAATAAACGTTCGAAAGCAAGTTTCGAATGCCTCTTGCACCAAAGCCGAATCAATTAACCACTTGGACAATGGTGCTTGTCATAGGCCTTATTTTAGGATTAATGGTGTTGTTGTCTTTTCCCTTCCAGCATTTGTTCTTTACATTTTGGTTTATTTGGGTTGTAAAACTATTAGTTGTCTTTTGTGAAAGACACACACGATGTTATGAGTTTCTATATTTGCTGAGTTATTATTTCTATACGTACGAACGACACTTTTATATGCATAGTAAAGAAGCAGTATAAATATGGAAATCATATAAAGACGTTTGACTAACAGTAAATGCAATATATGACGGGAAGTTTAGAATAGTTGGAAACTTTTAGCAAAGGGCACCATAAATTGTTTTGGTATCACGGGCTATTGCTCATGTTGCTTAAAAGCTAAAAATTTGAATAATAGATGTGTTGACATTTTTCCTTTATGTAAAATGTTAAGTTTTATGGGTAAAGGTTATCTTTAAATTTTAGAATCTGGTTTACGCATTTAGCGCATAAATGACTTTCGACTACGTTGAAATTGTGGGTTGGTTCATGAAAATTTTTAGAAAGGAAATATTTGAAAAGTTTCTCTTTTGAGAAAACGAAGTAATTTTCTATCTTAGTTATTTTTGACTCTAAATTTATTTTTAGAGTTTTTGTCCAAAAATTTGATTTCAATGGAAAATATGCATCTAAATATTTTGGGATCATATTTTAACGTACGAATTTAAAATGTGAGAAAGATTTTTGTGAAATCTTTGATTTTGACGGCCACATGTTAGACGTAGGGAAGAAAAATGGAGTTAGAATTTGCAAATTTAGCAGTGCATTAGGATCAACGATGCAGTAAATGCAAGCGATAACAGAGGAAAACTGTTTTAGCCTTGGAATCTCTATTTCCATACCTTGTCGAGGACACACACGAGTCTATTTTTAAACTCCATTCCATTTTAGAGCTTGAAAATAACCATTCTTATGCGTTTTGTGCATGAAAAATTTGGAGTAAATCCGGGGCAGCGAAAATTTTTCACTGCACTACGGAAATAGGAAGATTGTAGTGTGGTAAGAATGATAAATTCTCTACCTAAATTTCTTTTTCCGACGTAGGAGTAATTTTTGGGAAGCGATTTTTCGATGCATTAGATTATTGGATGGTAGGAAGTAGATGCAAAATTGGTTGCTTCATACCTCTGTTTATAGGAGTATGGGTTTTTGGTTGAAAAGATTTTTCAAAAAGTTGCATACATGTTGAACTGCCGGTATATATAGGTTGCTTGCATCATGTTTTCACAAATGTTTTTAAAAGAAACGCATTCATGTAGGAGGATCCGATTTAGAATCATGCTGCATACATATTTTCTATGTGGTGATATATAATATACTATGCATTTGTGCACGTTTAGTTGCAAAATTGGTTGTGCACTCATTGGTTGTTTAGAATAATTAGGAGCCAAAACCATAATTTAGTCATTGGTAAAATTCGAGGACGAAATTCTTTTTAAGAAGGTAAGAATGTAACATCGCGTAATTTGGCGTTAGTTATCTATTTAATTAGTTGGTTAAATAATTAGGCTCGAAAAATGGAATTTTTGCAAACGATGGAATTTGACTGCGAAACTTGCACAATTACGTTCATAGCAAAATTCTGAGCAAATTTCATATTTGGACTTTTGCGATCGGAATTCAAACAAAAAGTTACGGGCGAAAAATGAATTCAAAATGGAAATAATTCAATTAGATAAATTAACGTTTATTAATTAATCATCCAGGACCATAGGTCGACCCACCATTATGGACGGTCGACTAGGGGCAGTCGATCTCTAGTAAGGGGGCGGTCACCGCTTGGTGTGTGGCTGCTAGAGTTAGCATAACCCCAACGGTCCGGATTTGTATCTATTTTCTCTCATAATCCCAAATCTCTTCTCAGATATGTAATTCTATTGTATGTATATACGTTTTTATACATATTTCTTGGATTAAAAATGATTTAGGTATGAATCTAAGGTTCTCTTCAGATTTGGAGATTTGGATCGCTTTTAAAAGGTAAGTGGGAAACTTTTTGGATTGTTAATTATGAAAATTATCCGTTGGTGTTTATTTGATTTTTATGCTCAATTGGATAACTGTATATGAGTTGTAGGCAAAAAATTGAATATAATATGAATGTAATAAATATCGCCTACATATTCTTGTTTATGAATTGATTTAGAATTGTTTACAACCTGATTTGGAACTCTGTCCCAAAAGTATGAATTTAGAGTATTGATTTGAATGAAATTTATTCTAGATCTGGAAATAGATTGTATAATAATGTTATGAATTTGGATTAGGGGATTTCCACTTCAAGGGTTTATTTGTGCAGGATAATAAGTTTTAAGGACACTACTTCCGAAAAATTAGTTTTAAGGATATTTTACAGAAAAAAGATAAAAGAATTTATCATTTTCAGTTATACAGAAATAATGATAAAAGGATTTACCATTTTCCTGTATAACTTAAAAAGATAAATGAATTTATCATTATGCAATAAATTGTCCTTAAAACTAATTATTCAAAAGTGTTGTCCTTAAAACTTATTACCCTTCAAATAGAAGCCCTTCAACCAAATTTCCACTTTGGATTATTACCCTAATCTAGTTGAAATGTAAACTTTTCTATAATTGGAGTTGTTGAAATTTAGATCAGTTTAATATTTGTAAATTAGTTTGATTTCTTTCCTTTTTTGGAAAAATACAGCGTTTGATCTAGTAAGGAATAGATGCAAAAAAAAAGTGATGTGTAAATTATGAATTCATTGTAGTTTACACATCTATTTCAGTAAAAAAAATGATCATTCCTTTTAATTTCAAATGATGTAATCCTTTTATTTTGAAGTCAAATCTGTTATTTTGAACTAATATATGGAAATTAAAGCGGATAGTATTTTTAGATACGATTCCAACAATTGAACATGGAAAATAATATTTTAGCGAAGATATATAACTAGAATATATCCGATAAAAGTGGATATTTTAGGTAATTTATTGCGCTTATAATAATTAAATAAAACTTAGCTAATAACGATACTTACACGTAATATTCGCGTTTAGGATGGCTAATTAATAGGAAGGGAGTTTAAAAGGTTGTAACTCCAACAAATGGGAAATAAATGATAATAAATATGGGAGTTGCAATAATTTAATAGGGTAAATGGGTTAATAGGAGTGATAAATAAAGAAGTTGAATTAATAACTATGGAATAGATAAAAAGGTTACTAATTTGAAATTAGTAATCATGTATAATGTCTTAGGAAATGTCTGTTAGGATTTTATGGTCATGACATTTATGAGTATAAAAAGGGGATTTATGACTAGATAAGTATTTAAGGTAAATCTTATTGTTTTGAATACAAAAGGAATTAGTAATCTAAGTGAAATGTCTATCGAAGATGATATAAGTAAAAGTCTTAGGATAGTTAATTGGATTTAGTAGTTTAGTGATGCGAAGTCAGTAAATTCACTCCGCGGAAGACTTCCCTTCACTTCGAGGCTACCAACAATCGGATGCACTTATTACTGATGTGAGATATCACTAATCTTATGTCACATGATGACGTGAGAGATTAGGCCTGCTTTCTTAATTGAAAATATTAAATAGTCCAAATTTGAAATTAGAAGCGGTGAGGGATATTTCCATAGGATTTCGCTTCTGGTTGAAGTATTAAGTGGTTGTAGGGTCCGCCTCTCTCTTAAAAGGAAGTATTAAGTAATCTAGTGAGATTTCAATAAGAATGTCTCTAAAGGGTACTTTAGAGTTGAGGTATTAAGTGGTTATTTTTGGGGCCGCCTCCCTACCGAAAGAATTAACCTAATGCGATTCCATATTTATAATTAAGAGTGATGGTGGATATTTCGGGAAGGGTTTGCTTTGGGTTTGAGGTATTAAGTGACTGATCTAAGGGTTCTCCTCTCTCTACAAAGAAGTAGTAAGTAATCTAGTGAGATTCCAAGCAATGCCAGCTAGATAGTACCAGTGAGGAGTCCGCTTTGGGGTTATGTATTAAATGACAAAGGCCTACCTATAAATAAGTGTTAAATGGTTAGGGGTCTTCCTAGTCCTTATTAATAAGGTATTAAGTGGCTTGAGTACAGTCTCTTATATTGCAAAGACTGTAATAATGATAGTACCAATGAGGAGTTCACTTGTGATAGGTATTAAGTGATGAGGACCTGCCTAGAATATAGGTAGGTTAGAAGTCCGCCTACTCCATTTTAAAGATATTAATTTGCTTGGGCACCGCTTCTTACATTGGCAATAGACACGGTAATAGTTTTACATTAAATGTCGGAAGTTTAAATAGCGGTTAGAGGTCTTTGTAGCTAGGACCCACCGACCATTGACAATATTGTTAGAAAACCACATTGAAAATAGGTCTTAAATGACGGGGTCTACCTAGATTGAGGTCTTAAATGGCAGAGTTTACCTATTTCTCTTTTAAAAGTATTTTGTGATGATTATAAAAGCTCGCTTCATATTTTGTAATATTAAATGGAAAATGGGTTTGGAAGTATTAGGTGGTTGATAAGGCTTCATATGTATTTTGTACCTTGGAAATGGGTAGGTAAGTAATCGTGTGCAAGGGAAGGTTAGATTTGAATTTCTAACCTTAATAGATGTAACAATTAAATGGGAGCTAATCAATATAAATATATGGTATAGACATTTTGTAGATTTTCCAGTCACTAGAACGTTGTTTTAACCCTCTCCTCATTACAACCCACATGATAGACTTAGAGGAATAGGCACTTGAGCTGGATTTGTTTAGTTGTTGGAGAAGTCTTCTTTTCTCTCCTGCTCGATGCTGACATGATAATCTGCTATCCAAGGAATACTGTAAATTTCAATGTAGTAGTCATAGTCAGTATTCTTATCCTAATATTTTTTCCGTTATGAGTTTAGGTTTTTATCAATCTCTAATAATGCTCATGCTTATTTGTAGGTATCAAATCGATCTGTGTTTTGATGGACTTGAGTTTCGATTTTTGTCGAAATTTAGGCCCATTAATGTATGGGCTGTTATAGAGGGAGTCTTACAACCCGGTTTTTAGGGGTAATCAATAATAAATATTTAATTAATTAAAAATGGAATTTTGGAATTTAAGATAAATAATTTTAATTTATTTCAAAATATCAAAATTTTATAACAAGTTAATTGGAAATGAAATTAAATAGTCTCAAGAATTAAATCGAATTGGAAGTTGTTTTATATCGGGTTCAAATATGAATTTTTGGGTATTTAAATTTAAATGAATTAAATATAGAAAATATTTTTTTTAAATAAATAATGTAGTTATTTATTAAAATGTACTTTTGTAGTTGAAATGATTTTTAATTGGGCTTGAGAGGTTGTTACATGAACTAAAAAGTAAAGAAAAGAAAAGAGAATGAAAAGAAGAAGAAATAAATTACAAGCTCAAGCCCAAAAACCCTAATTCATGATTTTTCTCAGTCCAAACGTTTTCATCTTCTGTTGTTTCCATTTCATTTATAATATAATTCAAACATATTCTTTTACTGACTTTAGAAAATCCTTCTCCTACTCATAATTCGTGACTTTAAAAATTAAAATAAAACTGTAACAAATTTTATAAATTACTAAGCTTTGATATGTGCATCTCAGCATCGATATACACTTTTGCAAGGAGAGAATTTGGGTTTCGTTGTTGCTCGTGTGCAACTAGAGTGTGCACAGGAAGAGAAAGAAGCACAGTGTTTAGGTGAGTGTTTTCACTCACCAATTCTATGTCTTATCCTATAATTCTATATATGTTCATGAACTAAAATGATATTTGGGTGTATAATGTTATGTACTTTGATTTGGGGTGATAGCGGTGAGTAGGAAGGAGGCGATGAAGGGGAAAGATGCACGACTTGGAGCATAGTTATTCCAAGCATTGCCGACCGATGGATCGACGCAACGGTGAGTGTGTGTAGGCAACCTACGTGCGTGTATGTGAAAACCCATGTATGTGCATATGTGTGCAACCCTATGTGTGTGCACGAGCTTCGGTAATTTATAATTAAAATGTACTTATATATTTACTTTTAAAATAAACTAATATAAATATACTTAAACTCTAAAATATATATACTTAGATATTGTATCTAAATGTAAACATAATTTAAAGTTTAAAAAATAAATAAAGTGAATTTAATAGTTTTAAATGAAATATAGAGTGTTTCTTAATTGATATTCTATTGTTATCAAAGTTTATGTGTGAAATTTTAATATATACACACACATATATATAATTCAAGTTTCAAAAATGTGTTTATTTGATTATGAATATATAAATTGATTTGGATGTTTAATAATTATTTAAAATAGTATTTAGTTGTGGATAATTATGGAATAATTGTTATGCATAATATTTGGCTTTACAAACTAATTTGGGGGTTTCAAAAGAATGAAATGTGTTTTTAATAGTATTAGTGAGAACTAAATTATATTTAATTTTACTAAAGTTTAAGGAATTAATATATATATATATATATATATATATATATATATCATATTTGAGTTAGTTAATTCTATAATATATGTTTATTATCCATTTCTATATGTTTATTTTGGTAAATAAGATTATATGCTCCAATGATTCATTATTGAATATTGATTTATTTGTACTATACACATATATTTTTTGGTTAATCTGTATTATCTTGCTTTTTTATTTTTATTTCCTTTTATATTAAATTGGATCATAAGAATGATTTGACATTGATGTTGATTTTTTTTAACGATTTGATATGATACAGTGTTGACGTCCTTCTATGTGATTTTGCGATGATTCCAATTCTATGTAATGAGATATTTGAATAAACGGAGTTATAACACCATTTGGTATGGGACTTTCGGTAATATTTCTCTAGTTATTCTTTAGATTCATTATTGTTATCCCGCCTTTTAGCAACGCCATGATACCAAAAGATCAACTAGAAATCAAAGATAATTCGTCTCAAATATCGGTTGTACGCAGACTCGCTATGGATATCGACGAATTTTGTCTGAGTCAGGATCGAGCTATAATTGATATGACACGACAAGCAAAGCCGTAGGAACCAATGCTCCAAACTTCAGGTCATCGGAGTTCGTATGCTCAAGATATGGATGTGTTAGAATGTGTAAAAAATGATTCGCGTCGATACATTTCGTATCGATCAGCAGATAGCGTTTCGTGTCGATATTGTTCGTACCGATCAGTAGTGGTTCGAATCGATCATGTTTGAATCAATCAGGTTGGAGACGAGCTGCGCACTTTGAATCTTTTCGTATCGATCACAGGTAAGCTTGGTTCATATCCATCCACTCTACGGCCTCCCTTCGTATCCATGCAGTTCGTGGTTGTTCGAATCGATGGCGTCCAAGAACCCTTGTTCCTTATCCAACCCATCGTGATCGAAACGATCAAGGAAAATAAATGCTATTCGTATCCATCTACGTATGGACCTTGTTTGTATCCATTCTCAAAACATGTCACTTCGTATCGATCGTATTGCAACGATCGATACGAAAGACGCCACCAATTATCGATACGAATATGGGTTGGGTCGAATGGATACGAATGGGGGGATTACCGTTGGTTGCAAAGGAAGGAATGAAGGCTCGGTCAACATGGCGAAGAATATGGATTTACCTTAGTTTATCGTTCCACGTCAATGAGTAAGTACGCGCCTTTGATCGACACGAAGGGGATGGATACGAAATTATGGACACGAAATCGGCAGCCTTCGAAAAACATGAGATTGCATCGATCATATCTCACAAACCATAGGTCCAATTGCTGTGAAATTATCACATGAACTTACGTACAAGCTGAAGAAGGTTCGTACCAAGTTTGGGGTCGAAATCTTGGTCGATACGAAATTGGTTCGTATCGATCACGAATCGAGTCAAAACTTCATGAGATCGAACGCGTGGGCCCACTCACGTGCCAGAAGGAGTCTTCCGAAGTTTGAGCGAGATATCAGCCTCCTACGCCTATAAATAATCCCCTAAAGCCTACAGATCATTGGGGGACGATCCAACGTCCAGACTCTGCCGGATTCAACTTTGCATTTCATCATTACTGTTGTACTCGAATTACAGAGCTATAATTCCTTGTAATCCACTATAATCAATTGTAATCACCAAGTGAATATCAATAAAGTCACCAACTTCAGAGTGGACGTAGGCCAGATCGCCGAACCACTATAAATTTTGTGTTGTTTACTCCTTTCTTTTTAATTTTCTGAGTGTTCTTCATCTTTATTTCTCTACATACGTGTTATCTATGATCTGTGATTGCAAACTGGTGCTTTCACGGCAATTGGGTGTTTGTGACCAATTTTGGCGCAAACATTTTGGTGCTTTCACTAAGAAGGCTAATGCAGTGATTCCATCACTCAGTTGAATTTGAAAGTTTAAGGACTCAGATCAGAAACGTTATGACGAGGCAATCAAGTATAAGGGAAAGACCAGAGAGAAGTCAGCATGAAGGGAGTCAATAGGCTTCCCAGGGGCAAATCAGGCATCGATCTTCATCTCCAAGGACAAGATGGAAACAATGTTCAAGAGACAAGAGGAGATGATGCAGAATCTACTTCGACAAGTTGGACAAGTTGGAGTGCAGAATCAGTGGAACGCAACTGTAGGAGATGTTGGAGATAGAAGTCAAGAGCATGGAGCAACCAGAATTCAGAATGGAGCAGGACAATCTGGGGCGGTACCAGAACTAGGGGGCACTCACCTAGAGCATGCTGACCCAACGTCGGGAAGAGCATCAGGCAGACCCGAGCAACACGACATTGGCAGAGGAACGGACGCTCGGCCAGGAGAATAGATTCCAGGTTACTCTCGTGAACTCGGGAGACAGGTCGAAGGCAATGGGCGAGGACTATAACACGGGATAGTGACAGATTGGCGGGGATGATTAGACGGGCTATGAGAGGAGGATTGATAAATAAAGACTTGAAGGATGTGAATAGGAGTCCTTTTACTCCAAATATCAGGCGAGCTAGGAACCCACCAGATTTTAAGCTACCATTGTTGGAGATGTATAATAGGAGGACAGACCCTACGGTTCATCCGACAAGGTATATGAGGCATATGGAAGTGCTGGGGGCATCAGAGGAGGTCATGGCCCAGTGCTTCCCATTATACCTGGCAGATATTGTTGCGTTATGGTTTAGGCAACTGGAGAGTGGATCTATCGGAACATGGACCAATTTGACTGAAAGGTTTATGAGGCAATTCAGGGTTCGCATTTCGAGACCCAAAAATGTGATGAGTTTGGCAGCACTGAAACAAAGAGCTGAGGAATCTTTGAGAAGCTTTTTGACGCGATTCAATGCAGCTGCAGCATCGATGGATTGACTGGATCCGTTTATGGTTTTGATGGCAGCTGTATCGGGCATAGCAGATGGCACAGAATTCAAGAATTCTCCGACAAGAGATCCCCCTATGGATCTAGGGGATTTTTATAATGAGGCTGAAGGATTTTTACGGTTAGAGGATGCAAATGTTGAAATAGAGGAAGAAGAAGGAATCGACGTTTATGCAGTCAAAGGCGGAAATCCTCCTGAAAAAGGTGCGGAAACTAGCAAAGGGAAACTAAAGGCTGAGAATATCGATAATAGATCAACATGACCACGAAAGGAACCAAGGTTCACCTCATATATGGAGTTGAAACGAGACTTTGGAGTGGATCTACAAGGACACCAAGGGACAGATTCCTTATCGAAAGCCGATGAGGAGAGATCCGACCAGCAACGAGAGAAGGTCGGACAAGTATTGCTTATTTCACGAGTTGAATGGTCACAGTACAAACAACTGTAGACACTTGAAAGATGAAGTAGAGGGGCATATCCAGAATGGTTTGCTACCGCAATATGTGAGAAGGAGGGCCACGACAGTGGAACAAGAACGACCACCGCCTACACCAACTGAAGACGGCTCAGGATCGAGGCGTCGTCTTATTATCAATTGATTGGGATAATGACGTACGAGTGGAAAACTCCACACCGACGCGATTAAGTTGTTTATACATGTATAGGACCACGAATGATTCTCAGGCATGCTCTGATATAACTATAAACCACGTCGATGTAGGTGTTTGCACTTTGACGTCACTGTTTTTGTTTTGTTTTTTTCTTCTCATGTTTGGATTTGATTTCGTCGGACATTTTTGTTAAAAAACTCAATTGAATGGATATCTGGTTTTGATAATTCTAAAACGGCTAAGTTACTTACACATGTATGGGGTCGCGAACGGTCCTTTGGCATGCCTTGAGACGATAAACAGCCTTAACAAACGATCCAGAAACTCACTCGAACGTGGAATCTGGTATTGATGATGCTAAGTCCCCCCGGGCAAACCAACTCGCCTCGAACGGCACCCGACCGCAAACCGTCACAATTCGCCATGAACGGCACCCGACCGCGAACGGTCACAATTCGCCACGAACGTCACCCGATCGCGAACGATCAAAATTCGCCACGAACGACACCCGATCGCGAATGATCACAATTCGCCTCGAACGGCACCCCGACCGCTAATGGTCACCATTCGTCGCGAACGGCATTTGATCACGAACGGTCATATATCACCTCGAATGACATACGATCCCAAAAGATCGTCATTCGTGGTCAGATAAGACTATCAATTTCTTTGCAGGTCATATACAGGATATGAACATCCGGCTTATAGCATTACAAAACACACCTTCCTATCGCAAGGCATGGTTTGCGGGGCAAATGTTATCCCGCCTTTTAGCAAGGCCACAATACCAAAAGATTAACTAGAAATCAAAGACAATTCGTCTCAAAGATCTGTTGTACGCAGACTCGCTATGGATATCGACGAATTTTTTCTGAGTCAGGATCGAGTTATAATTGATATGACACGACAAGAAAAGCCTTAGAAACTAGGTGCTCCAAATTTCAGGTCAATCGGAGTTCGTATGCTCAAGATATGGATGGGTTAAAATGCGTAAAAAATGGTTCGCATCGATACATTTCATATCGATCAGCAGATAACGTTTTGAATCGATATTGTTCGTATCGATCAGCAGTGGTTCGAATCGATCATGTTCGAATCAATCAGGTTAGAGAGAGGTGGCGCACTTCGAATCCATTATTTTCGTATCGATCACAGGTAAGCTTGGTTCGTATCCATCCACTCAACAGCCCCCCTTCGTATCCATGCAGTTCATGGTTGTTCGAATCGATAGCGTCCAAGAACCCTTGTTCCTTATACGAACCCATCGCAATCGAAAGGATCAAGGAAAATGAATGTTATTCGTATCCATCCATGTATGGCCCTTGTTCGTATCCATTCTCAAAACAAGTCACTTCGTATCAATCATATTGCAACGATCGATACGAAAGACGCCACCAATTACCTATACGAATATGGGCTGGGTCGAATGGACACGAATGGGGGATTACCGTTGGATGCAAAGGAAGGATTGAAGGCTCGGTCAACACGGCGAAGAATATGGATCTACCCTAGTTTATCGTTCCACGTTAACGAGCAAGAACGCGCCTTTGATCGACACGAAGGGGATGGATACGAAATTATGGACACGAACTCGGCAGCCTTCGTAAAACATGAGATTGCATCGATTATATCTCACAAACCACATGTCTAATTGCTATGAAATTTTCACAGGAGCTTACGCACAAGCCGAAGAATGTTCGTATCAAGTTTCGACCCCATTGGTCGAAATCTTGATCGATACGAAATTGGTTTGTATCTGTCACGGATCGAGTCGAAACTTCGTGGGATCGATCGCGTGGGCCCACTCACATGCCAGAAGGAGTCTCTCGAAGTTTGAGCGAGACATCAGCCTCCTACGCCTATAAATAGCCCCTAGAGCCTACAGAAAAAGAGTCTTTGGGGGACGATCCAACGTTCAGACTCTGCCTCAACTTTGCATTTCATCATTGTTGTTGTACTCGAATTACAGAGCTATAATTCCTTGTAATCCACTGTAATCGATTGTAATCACCAAGTGAATATCAATAAAGTCCTTCAAAGTAGACGTAGGCCAGATAGCCGAACCACTATAAATTTTGTATTGTTTACTGCTTTCTTTTGAATTTTCTGAGTGTTCTTCATCTTTATTTCTCTACATACGTGTTATTTGTGATCTGTGATTGCAAACTAGTGCTTTCATTGGCAATTGGGTGTTTGTGACCAATTTTGGCGCAAACAATTATATAGAACATTGTGGAGATTGAGTGTAGTTTATAAACAGCAAACATATGAGTATCAGACGATGGTTTGAGACACCATTATAATATTTATTCTGTTATTCATTGTAAGTAAATGACACTCGTGTAGGGATTTATGGAGACTTACTCCGGCGAGTCACGTGTATTGCCATGTGTTGGCAATCGTATATAGCCATGTGTGGGCAATAACACCAAGCTGTGTGGAAGCAATATATATACTTATGTGTCGAAAATAGCATCAAGTTGTGTGGCAACAATATATAGAACCATGTGTAGGCATTCATGTGGAGCTATGTGTTAGCTATCGAGTGTAGATATTCTGTGTCTATATATCTTATTCAACGTCTTTAATGTTTCAAGAGTTAACCAGATTGACTAGTATCTGTGACACCCATTTTGCTACATGCCTTGGTCGTGTGCCTTAGCTGTGTGCATTTGGCCCCGTGTCACCTAGGCCAGCAGTCATTTATCTATAGGAGCAATGTGTCAAGTCATGATTAATGCATAGCATAGTCTTGCAGCGTGTTTATGAATGCAGTATATATTATCATGATACTGAGGGTAAGGTAAACGATGACTGTATGAGAAGTGTCAGATGGACACATGTAAGGCTCTTGGAGCAGGAAGACGTGCTGTCAGTCTCCTATATAGCTCCAGTGTGTGTGATAGATAGACATATACTATTTATATTCTCACCTGAGACTATGCCTGACATATAGTAAATCCCTATATCTTATCTTAATATGATTGATGAGCAGACGACCTATCCATTCTTGGCAGACGGACCACTCTCTTTAGGTAGATGACCTACTCATCATTGGTTTTACTTGGGCATTGCTATATGCTAGTACAAACCTTTTTATTGATTTTTGGATTTTGATGATGATATCTAAATATGGATAATTCACCCACTTGATTTTAATTTTGAGATTTTTGATTTTTGTGCATTTTTTATTGATGATGACATCTTTATACATATTTTAGGATATTCGACGTCATGTGATACTCCAGGAATTATTCAAGGTTTTATAATTTTACACCATGCTTACATTAATATTTATATATACTGATATTATGGATGTTTATCTTGTGATATTCCGATGATGCTATCATATTATTATACCTTGCACATATTGAGTATGTATGTGTAATAACCCTATGATATAGACATAGTCCGACCCGTTTGTTATTTCATAGTACTCAGGTCAGTTTGAGATTTTTCAGGTACGGGGACATTATAATTATCTTGTGCTTTTATGCATAGAGGAGGCTAGTATTTAGTATATTAGTTTATCATCTTTTATTGTATATACTCATGTATGTATATTTATGCGATATATGTTGGACACACCTTGTATATTTAAATTGTATTATATCATTTTGATTGACTTTGCGGTCTTTGATATTTCTGTATATAATGTATTGTTATATCCTGAAGGCATGTGTGTTTGTTGCTTTGTGTTGATAATGTATACATATATGTAAGTTATTTTATTCGATGTTTGAATATGTACTAGTGTCAGCTCAAAGGAATATTCACATATGTGCCCTATATAGGCTCATTTTCCATATTATTTGACAGTATTACTCTGTAGTACTCTTAGATAATATAGGTATAGAGGTAGGGTGTTACAATAGAGAATGAGAGAGAGGTCATTCTTGACTCAGAATAAGAAAGGAAGGTAGGTATGAAATATCAAGAGCCAACTATGTTGACTTGAATCAACCATTTCATACATTTTTGCTGTAGCAAAAGATGAGATGGGATATTCAATATCAAAAAAAAGCCAAGGATAACCCAGAATCTAACAAGGGAGGAGACTACTAAGCTTTCCACAAGGTAAATAGACACAAAACAATTTTGCAGGAATTATTCAAAATATGATAAGAAGAGGAGCTCATAAGAAGTTTTCTAAAGAGAATCAGAAAATCCCCTACTCGAATGACAATGGAAAACCTCCGTCAAACAATGCAAATTTTCTAGACAATGACAACCCATAGGAGTTACCACCACCAATTAGTATATCATCGTGAGTCATGGTGGGCCTCATATTATTGGAATTAGTAGAGGGCTGAGGAAAATGTATATTCACAAAAACAAAGAAGGAATTTATTCAATGGAGGAATAACCATCGAAAAATACCTACAAAAGTGTTGTTCAGATTCTAGATATAGCGATTACTCCAAAATGATTAAAGGGGATGGCACCCCCTCATAATGATCCATTAATGATAACTTCCTAAATAGGACCCTATTTTGTATCCAAGATCTTGGTGGATACCGAAAGTGCAGTAAATGTCATCTTTAAACATGCATTCGATTAGAGGGAAATTCCTGTAGAAAATTTTGAATCCATTCATAGATTCAATGAAAAAGGCTCTAATAAGCTAGATAAAATTGTATGTTCAAATAGGGATACCACCTCACTCAAGGACTTTTGAAACTCTATTTATGGTGATGAACGAACCTTCTATTATAATGCTTTTATTAGAAGGTATGCGTTGGATGAGGTGGATGCTTTTGTTTTGCCAATGGTTATGACATTCCTCTCCAAGGCAGGATGAGGATCCATGCGAGGAGAAAAATTTAGTTCGAGGGGAATGTACTTTGCAACCCTAGAACAATGCAATAAAGAGAATGATTTATGTTATGGTACTATGTCAAAACTGAATAAAATTAATAATAATAAGCCCTTAGATATTAGTCATCAAGAACTAATACCTAAGGTAATAAAGTTAAAGGCGCAATTTGAAAAAATAAGAGCAGCAACCAAAACTATCAAGCTTACGAAAAAGAAAAGGAAGCACGATGTAATAAACTAAGCAAACCAATAAGAAAATACTGAAGAATCCCAAGTCGAAATTGCTATGGAAATAAACTTTAGAGATAATGAGAATAATATAAAGTCAGTAGAAAGAAAGTAGAAGTAAATGTAGACCTATAAGGTTTCACCAAAATAATAAAGATAGGAAGATAATTGGACAAGAGTGTGAAAGAGAAGCTTATTCAATTCCTACAAACAAATAAAGATGTTTCTGCTTGGACTCATGCATATATGATTGGAATTGATGTCACGGTGATAAATCATGCACTTAATATAGATCCAGAATTCACTCGTATAAGGCAAAGAAAAGGGCAATTTGATAAAACACGAACAGCTGCGTTGCAAAAGGAGGTAAGTAGGTTGTTAGAAAATGGATTTATTAGAGAAGTATTTTTATCTGAAATGGTGGGCAAATCCGGTACTAAAAACTCTAATGGAAAATGGAGAGCTTGCGTTGATTACATGGATCTAAATAAAGCATGCCTAAAGGATTGTCATCCTCTTACAAGAATTGATCAGTTAGTGGATGCAACTAGCAGTTATCAACTGCTTCTTTTTATGGATGCATATTAAAGATATAATCAAATACCTATGTTTTAGCCTGATTAGGAGCATATGAGTTTCATAACTGATTGGGAAACTTAATGTTATAAGATAATGCCTTTTGGACTAAAGTAAGCAGAGGCCACATACCAACAACGGGCAAATAGAATATTCAAAAATCAGATAGAGAGAATATAGAGGTATATGTACATGATATGTTAGTAAAATCCAAACGAGTGATGATCAAGTAAATGACCTAAATGAGATGTTTGAAGTATTACAAAAG
Source organism: Allium cepa (assembly GCA_030765085.1). NCBI lineage: Eukaryota > Viridiplantae > Streptophyta > Magnoliopsida > Asparagales > Amaryllidaceae > Allium > Allium cepa. Next base: position 609,440,792 of record CM060940.1, read on the forward strand.
CATAAGATGAAATCAAATCCAAAAAAGTGTTCTTTTGAAATCTAATCTAGGATGTTTTTGGGATATATTGTAGGTGCACAGGAAATAGAAGCAACCCTAAATAAATATAGTCAGTCCAAGATATGCAAGAACCCAAGACAATTAAGGATGTAACAAATTTGAATGGCCGAGTACTGACACTGAATCGATTCGTATCAAAGGCCCAAGTGTATTCCATTTTTTGATGTGATCAAGAAAAAGAATACTTTTGAGTGGATCGAGGAATGCCGAAAAGCATTTCAAGGGCTAAAGGATTATTTGGTCAAACCATCAATACTTTCTAGTCAAGTGGATGGTGAATGTTTCTATTCTATGGTGGTATTTGAAAATACGACTAGTTCAGTATTGATAAATGAGGAAAACAGGGTACAACTGATAGTATATTATACGATTAAAAGGCCGAGTGATGCGGAAATACAATGCCCAACTATAGAAAAGTTGACTTATTGTTTAGTATTATCACCTTGGAAATTGAGGTCTTACTTTCAAGAATGTAAGATCGAAGTCCTAACCAACTATCCACTCAAGAAGTTTTTAGTAAAACCAAGACGTCTAGATGATTAATAAAATGGAGAATGGAATTGAGCCAATAGGATATTCAGTATTTGCCATAGGTATCAATAAAAGAACAAGCATGAGCTAGTTTTATAACAGAATGTACAGGGTTTATCAAAAAATGGTTCGAAAAGGGAAAAAAGGATGAACCAAAATGGCAAATATTGTAGATGGTACATCAAATGAACATGGAACCAAAGCTGGCTATGTGATAATAACACCTAATGGACATCGGTTATATTATGCAATGAATTTAGCATTCGTCGCCACTAATAATGTGGATGAATATAAATCAATGATAGTCGGATTAACCCTAGCCCAATAATTAACGATTTCCGGAAGTATTTAGCGCTTTGCAACTAATGGTATACCAATTAAATAAGACTTATCAAACAAAAGACATATGGTTATATCAATATGTAAAGAAAATACATGAGATGCTAGCTCAATTTGTGGATTTTTCATCACCAAGAGAGAAAACCACATAACCAGATTCTTTAACAAAGCTAGCCAAATCACATTGAGCCCCAGAAGTAAAAACTATTCCTATTGGATTTTGGCCTGTGTAGTTAAAGCCTCGTTAGTTCCTAGCTAAATCCCCACTATAGAGTATAACGCTCTTCGACCGCTATGCATTTTCAGCTTAGTGATATTAAACAGTAGACCGTTTTATGCTCCGATGTTTTCTGCTACACTAGCTAAATTAAGGCTTTTAAAAGTACTTTAGTAACAATAATTTAAAAACGTTGATTTAACTAGTTCTATTTTAAACTAAACTGACAAAGTTAAGGTAAAGACCTAATTTTAAGACATAATTGCTCGATATAAGTTACAGATCTATTGTAATCGCCATATTTGGACTGTATACATAATGATATTCTTTAGTTTTGTTATCAACATTAAATAATATTTTTTTTCTTCCTACACAAATGATGTGAGAATGAGAATAAGTTTACTTTAAATATTTGGTTTGATATCAAATGAAGGTGTTTGCATCTTTGTTGCTATCCGTTGTATCCCCGCTTTATCATGCTATAAAGTTTTGTACTTCTACCACTATAGAACCGCTAAGCACTTCAACTACAAAAATTCCAGCAAGAATCCAACATTAAGTTTGGCATAGATAAACTAAAATGTAAAGCATTAATCTTAAACCAATCACATGCCTTATAGTTAAAGGACAATGAATGAAGTTCTAAAGAATGTGATAATCATTAAAAACCCATAGAGAAATGCAAGAAAATGATTATGATATGGTTCATGAAGATATACCTAAACATCACAGTAGGAACTGATATTTTGGAAAATGGATGATAGCAGTATTAGAATATTTTCAAAAAGGAATACTCTAACAGGATAAGATGCGATGTAGAAATTAAAACATTGTAACGACCCGTAAAATTTTATTAGTTTTAATAATATATTTAATTGAAATTTTGTGAAATTTTAGATAATTGAATTTTGAATTAAAAATTTAATATTTGGAATCCTTCTATATAAACATAGCAAATGGTAAATTTTCATCTGATAATATGGAAGTTTATTTTATCATATAATTTTATTTAAATTCAAATCAGTTAATATTTGATGATAATAAAATATTTTTTAAACCTGAATATTTTTATATAATAAATTTGTAAATTATCCTCTGAGTGAGACATCATATCTCGTTTCGTCAAATTTGGATTGCTATTGCTTCGTTTATCTTATTTTCGACGTTTTAGCAGCATTTTCGGTATCGAATATCGACTTTTGATAGTTCGATCGTACCACTGATATCTATATACCATTTTGATCATCTCGTTGTGCTGATCTCTGGAGTATATTCATTGGTGTGTTTCGAAGTTCGGGACATGACGAAATTGGTGAACCGATCAGTCGTACCGGTTCTGTATTTTGAGCCTTTTGACTTTCCTTTGTATTTTCGTTGTCCATCAAATTTGAATAGCCACTAACTCCTTAATATTCCTATAAATTAAGTTGTATATATAAATGTTTGCACGGTAGCTTTGACTGATTTCTTATATATAATAGTAAAGTGAAATTATGTATGGACTTTGATTTTATATGTACGCGTTTTAAAATTTATATTGATCTTCAAATATATATATATATATATATATATATATTATTTCTAAATACATATTTTGATTAAACATTAATTTTACGAAAGAAATAATAATAATAATATACATTTTATTTCTATTATATCAAACTGATTTGGGTTCTTGATTTCCAATTTATCAGCTTTGTTCATCGAACTTGTTTCCATCGTGCTTTGCTTTGAAATTCGTGCTTGGGTTCATAACTCATTTCATTGTCGAATTTCTCTAGCCTCGAAAGGTGAGAAATCACTCATGATTAACGTTCTTATATTTATTAAATCTGATTTCATTTGAAACGACAATTGAATATGCTGTTGCTAGTTATTTAATTGCTATATATATGCTATGCCATTATCTGTAGGTGTTCGCCCATGGCATCTGACATCATGATTTGTTATTTATATTTTATTTGATATATGCCTGTTATTGATATGTTATATTATTGTCATATTTATTCTCACTTTGCAAGTCTCTGTTAGTATAGAATTCCTTATGGTTGAAATGATACATACCAGAACGATCTTGTAGAATATGAGAAAATCGTTATGGGTTGAAATGATAAACCCACGCGATTTTCATTGAATTGAATTTAGGATTGCGAGTTGAAAAGATATATACCCGTAGATAATTAAATTGCGGATCGAAATGATAAATATCTGTATCACTTGACCATAGGATATAAAATTTTATACAGACACCGTTGGTCTATATATATATAAATTGATTCCAAGGTTTAAAAAGGAAATATACATGGTTTTAATAAATATTGATTTTTAAATATTATATATAATTAAATGTTATTTTTATAATAGTTTAAATTTTTATTTTTTAAAATTATATGTTTGGAAATTTAAAATTTATCAATTAGTTTTTAATTTATGATTTTTAAGATTTTCTCATAATTTTACTATTTTTTAAACATATAAAATAAGTTTGAATAAAAATAAATTTAATAATAATATTTAATTTAATAAAGTTTGATTTAATTAATATATAATATGTTTAAGTATTTATTTAAAATTATATTTTTAAAAATAGATTTTTATAATAATTTTTATAAGTTAAGGTTGGAAAGATAAATTTAAGTTGATTTGAAATAGTATTCTTTTAAGAACTAAATTTTAATAAAATCAATTTGAAACTTATTGAATTTGAGATTTTAAAGATATGATTTTATAACTTGATTTTGATGATTCAATGAATATTTTCAAATTTATATAAATTTAAATGGGATAATTAGTTTTTATTTAAATTTGTATTTTGAAACTTTATTTAAATGATATTGGATTGACTAAGTGAATATTTCAATATTAAATGATGGTAAAGTTGAATTTGAAATATAAATGAATTTATCTAATTGAGTTATTGTAAAGGTTTAAATATTTTAAGCTTTGAAACCTATTGAAGTTGAAATGGTTTGATCTGTAGTTCAAATCTATATTTGAAATCGATATAAATTCATGGTTATTGATTGAATTAAATTGAAATTTGTGAGTTAAGATTGAATCAAATTGAATTTTAAATTCGAGTTGATTTGAATCGATTTGTGAACTTTGTGGAAACTATTTTATTATATAAAGTATTTTAACATATATATATACAAATATTTTACTTTATAAATTATTTCAATATATACTACTTTAATATAAACTATTTTTAATATATAACTATTTTAATACAAACTATTTTTAATATAAAACATTTTAATATACTAATTATTTTAATATAAACTATTTAATTTATAACTATTTTATATACAAAATAATTTAACATATAAACTAATAAACTATTTTATTATATATATATATACTATTTTAATATCTAAACTGTTTAAGTGGGAAGTATTATGATTTCAAAGTATTATGATTTGAAAGTGTTATGATTTCCAAAGTGTTATAATTTTCAAGTTTTATAATTTCGAAAGTGTTATAACTTGAAAGTGTTATGATTTTGGAAATGGATATATTTGAAGTGAAAAATGATATCGTATTGATATTGTTTTGAAATGGATATGATATTTTGGTTTTGAAGTATAAATTATTTTGAAATGACCATGGTATTATAATAACGTTTGGTTGTTAAGGACCAGGATTGGTTATTGACATACTCTCTGCCAATATCGAAAACCACTTTAACAACTGTGTACGAAGTGGAGATTCCAGAATGAAGTAAGTGGTTGGCGACGATCCTATATAAGGTATATACGTGGACCTGACTGCCGTGAGTTAGTTTAAGGTGGCTAAAACAGAAGCAACTGATGGGCCAAGTGAGGTAACTCCTCCGATTGGACACACTTCTTCGATACCATTCTATTATTTTGTGATTGATTGAGTGCACCCTCGGATTTTGGGAGTGTGGATCGAGTTGGGCGGTAGCTGCGACTATGTATTACCAACAGCCCGGAAGTGTAATTGGTATATCTACCCTGCCATTGCCTAGTTGTGCCGTGTCACCTACCATATCGAGACCACTACAAGTTTGTTTTATACCATACCTATGGAGTGCCCTCTGATAATCTCACCAGTTTGGTTGAGTTTACGGTACTATATAGACTATGAGAATATATAAAAATGTGTTAAGGGGGATATGGGTAGCGCCTCGACGCTATTTCAATAGTTTACTTTACTATAAACATATTATAATAGTGTATTGTACAACATAGTGGATAGTTCCACGGATCCTTAGAGAATGGGTATCCCAAACATCCTTTAAGTTACTTGTATTTCAGTTAATATTTCACTTGAGTTGGATTCATTGATATAAGAATGTTAATCCTGACTCGAGCGTTTTGTGTTTTGCTTTACACTCGGATCAGACTGAGTGTCACAGCATTAGAGACTCATCTTTGGTGCTTGGAGCTTCGCTTGGAGATCCATCTATATCTATTCATCTTTCAGTTGTTCAGTTGACTCTAGTGATATATTCAGTTTTTGTTATTTGACTATTGTATTGAGACTTCTATGTATTCGAGACTTTTGTTGTATCTTGTTTTAACTTTGTTATATATATGTATATATAGTAGCTTCATGAACTACTATTCATTTGTTTCCGCTGCTTATTGTTATATTACTTTGTGTCTAGATTCTATAGTTGATTTATTTACTGTATATACTGAGTTTTGCCAAATATAAATTAACAATATGATATTTTGAGCAATTCAAGTCTGACATGTGTGGATACGAATGACACGAAATACCGAGATGTTACAAAAATCAAGCTCCTTCTTATATCATGATTGATTGAATGTTATATACAATGGTTTGTTCAATTCCTTATTTAAGGTTCATAATTTCAGAAAAGGGAATAAGAATTTTGAAAGAAGCACATGAAGGCTTTTGTGGTAACCATTCTAATGGTGTAAAATAATATAAGAAATTAATGAGATAGGGATGCTATTAGTGTCAAATGAATAAGGATGCTTTGAACTATGTCAAAGGTGTGGCAAATGCTAGTGATTCTTAAGAATGTCACACCAACGTCCCAGTGAATTAACCCCTATCACAAGCCATTGACCATTTGATGTTTGAAGAATCAGTTTAATTAGGCCTTTACCTACTCAAAAGGAGGCACAAAATTTGCAATAATGGTAACTGATTATTTTACCAAATGGATTGAGGTTGAACCTTTATCTAACATAACCCTGGGAAAAGTCCTGAAGTTCATAATCAATATTATAGTCAGTCGCTTTAGCTTCCAAACAATATAGTTTCTGACAATGGGATCCATTTGAAGATGAAAGTTTCACTCGTTTCTACGAGAAGAATAGAATAAGAAATCTTTAGTGGCCCATCAAAAATTTAATGGAGTGGTAAAATCTACAAATAAAACCATCAAGAATATTTGTAAAAGAAATTAGACAAGGAAAAAGGGAACTGGATAGAATAACATTCGCTTGTTCTATGGTCCTATAGGACTTCTTTATAAAAAGCCATGGAACATACCCCCATATTCATTAATATATGGATCCGAGGCAATGTTACCAGTGGAAGTGGAAATCATATTGCATCGAAGAATCATGTGTGCCTATGAACCAAATCAAGAGATGATATGGAAACCTTAGACATGATTAATGAGATATAGGATCAAGCGACATTAAGAATAATGGCATATCAAAGAAGAATTACTAGGTGTTAAAACCCAAAGGTAAAGGAAAGAGCGTTTCGATGGAAAACACAAGAAATCCGATAGAAGGACCACTAGGGCCAAATTGGGAAGGATCCTTAGATGTTCAAGAAGAATCCCACCAGGAACTTATCAACTAAGCAGACCTAACAAAAACGTAATAGCAAGAACTTGGAATGTTAAGCATTTAAGAACTTATTTTACAATTTTGGATGAATAAAGCAATAAAGGATTATCAAGGATCCGTCCAAACATATTGCCTCGGATTAAGATATACTATGCTTGAGTTATTTTCTAACAAGATGAGGTAAAGAAGATTTCTAGAGCAAATACACACCTCATCTCTAGCAGAGGATCAATTTAAGCCTTTGGTCCCACTTCTATGCCCGACCAAAGCACCCATCTGAGGAGTGATAATCAATTTAAGCCTTTGGTCTTCTTTCTACGCTTGGCAAAGCACCCAACCAATGAGTGATGGTCAATTTAGACCTTTAGTCCCACTTCCACTTCTGACCAAAGCACGTATCCAAGGAGCGATAGTCAATTTAAGCCATTGGTCCCTCTTATCCACCTGGCCAAAACACCTATCTAAGGAGTGATGGCCAGTTTAAGCATTGGTCCCGCTTTAACTCTTGGCCAAAGAACTTACTCAAGGAGTGATGGTCGACTATGTTTTTATATCCTGCTTCTATACCTAGCCAATTAACCATACAAGAAAGGATGATTACATTCTAAAATAAAAGAGTGTATAGGTTAAATCAATATCCATCAATGAAATAGAGAAAGACAAGATGGGAGGAAAAATCAGCATTTAAGAAAAAGAGTAAGACCTAAAGCAGAAGTTCTCTTAAGCTAAAGCATAAGCAAACTTTTTATGGGGGAGCAAGTATTATAGCCAAAAAATTTCTAAAAGGAATTGGGATAAGAATGTGCCATTGAGTGTCAAGACCTACAGAATGCCAAGGAGTTGTACCATCAAATGATGAAAGCTATTGCACGAAGCTATCAAGGGATAAACAGTCAAACAAGCTATCGGGTACCAAAATAGATTAAGCTATAAGTGCTAAAAGATACAAGGGAACAATCATATACTAAAAAAGATGGAGCTATAAAGGTTTAAGTTTTTATTGGACTCACATGCTGAAGGAATTAGGGCTATTAAAGTCTAAAAAACATCACATGTTAAGAAGTAAAGTTATCACATTCTATAATAAGAAGCCACCGAGTGCTAAATTATGAAGAGTTATCACAAATTTAAGGAAAACCTATTACATGCTAAAGGCGTTAATGCTATGGAGTGCTAGTTATGAAAAGCTATCGCATGTTATAGGATTTTAATGCTATCGAGTGCTAGTTATGGCATGCTAAAGGCATTAATGCTATCGTATGCTTGTTATGAAAAGGAATTGCATGTTAAAGGCATTGATGTTATCGAGTTTCAAGGTGAATAAACCTATTGCATGATGATTTTAATGCCATTGAGGACCAGAAAATAACAAGCCATCACATACTAGCAATGAAGTTATCGAGTGATAAGAGTTAGTGAGCTATCGCATGCCTGCGATAATACTAACAAGTGATAAAAACCGCTGCTATTGCATAACTAAGAATCCATCATAAAATTGCTCAATTTTCTATATGGTTGCTCTTGACCGTGCTATATCTTCACAAAAGAAACAAAATAACTTGTGCCACATATCATCTCAAAATGAGCCACGGCAGCAAAAATCTAAACAGTCCATGTTTGATTGATGTCACGTGTTAACAATCCAATGGCCCCAATTTTCTATCTATAGGCACGTACTCCCTACTAAGAAGGGATGATTTCCGAATTATAATTCTTCCTCATTTTCATTTTTCCTCAAGCATAAATAAAGAGCTTTATTTTTGGACTTTAACGGTCATTTAGATCAAATCCAAATTAGAACTTTGTGACTGAGTATTATACAATTATCTATGTGCTTATTTGACTATTTGAGACAAAATGACTTGCATACTGCCCAAGAGTCCAACTTCTTATCCTGCTACCATTATTTGTTGACTAAGCATATAAGTTAGGATCAAACTTTGGCCCAATATGTATGTCAGCATATATATATGTTGATTTTAAAAATGTTTTTAACAGTCTCTTTATCGCATACGCATCTATATGCTAGTATCGGATGGTTTTGCCTTCATGACTACTTCTTAGCCCATCCAAGCCCCTAATTTTTCATTTTGAATCAATGAATAATAAATAAATACTAATTTTTTATCCAAAAAAATACGGGTGTTAAAAAAAATGCTTGGCTTCGATTAATCTCCGACTAATCCCTGGCAAAATGATTAATCCCTCATTTTTGTTTACCGCTTATCATCAACTGACTGATTTTTACAACCTTACCGTTAGCTCTTTCTATTTAGTTTCGATTAATCCCAAACTCACTATATATACACTATCCTAACCTCTCATTTACTCATAGATGCAAGAAAATAGTTACGTACATAACCAAATGAACAACTCACAAGACCCTACGGTCGAACACTAAATTGAAGTCCACCAAACAGCACCACATTAGCTCCATGTCAATGAAATTTATTACAGTCTCAGCTCTAAAATATCTTTCCCCTGCACGAAGGAGGGAACCAAATCTCAAGATCTTAATAGCATCATAAACAAAGCAAAAACACTTGTATCACCATTGGATTCGAACAATAAAACAACTAAATTATAATAGTGGATGTAGATCCTCAATGATTGAACTACTCTAAATTATATATCCCTTTACCTTATTGTTTTATACCTAGAGCCATCGACACGTAACAACCTTTGATTGCACACATCTGTCAGAGATCTTCACTTGATCACTATAATTTGGAGTGTGCTATAAATTTTCTTATCGCAACTCCATCTCAACAAGATGTGAAAGTATACAATGATTAAGTGATAAAAAGAAAGATATTTTATTTTTGAAACATAAGGTAAGAAACTTAAATTGTAACAATATATAAAATAAAACATAAGATACATCCTAGATTGAATATATGAACGGTCGTCTTTTAAGTATTTGCGAAAACTATACAGACATATGTATCCTCCAAGGAGCTGAAATGAAGGATGCTAATACTTGAATATGAATTAGGTATTTCAAGCTATAAATGACTAAAAGAGAAACAAAATAATATTTTCATAAGCTATATTAGAGGAGGGTGGTGGGGGGTGGGGAACCATGTTTCAAACTTCTAAAATATGAATTCTTATGATCACCAAAAAATTGTGAAAATTGCATAAGCCAATAATTGGTATGAATCAAAATATGTATACATTTTATTTCAATAAACAACGTGCAAATTCAAAAAAAAAAAGATCCCCCTCCATTGCTTAAAATATACTAAATAGAAGCTCTCTGTCTTTTTTCCTTCTACCGTAATGTCACAACCACATAAATGTTGAAATTGAAGATTTGTTCGATATATCCGGTATATGGACAATTGCAGGATGACGAAGGACGTCCATAATGTGGATTCACACTACGACTTACAGTAGTATTCGTTGAGTTGAAGATTTCCGTCTGGTCATTAAGAAACCTGTTAAGAAACTTCTGCATGAAATACTTTGCTTTTTGACATTGTCTGAACATTTTAAAAAACTATGATTTGAGATTGACATCAGAAATACATGTTAGAGAAATGTTTAGCTAGATTTTTATACATAACAATGATGTCTCAAGATTCATGTCATTTGACAGTGATGACTGCTTATTCTGAAAGAATACCCCGAGGGGTAGTATTATATTTGTACGTTCGATGAAAGAGAGAATGAACCAGTTCAAAGATATATTAGCAATTCAAACCCGTATTTTATGTTTAAATCATCATATTTGTATTAGTACATTTGTAACCCAAACTTATTGTATCCGCACTATTCAACAAACAAAACCGAACCAAATCAAACTCATTTTGTCAAAATCAAACCCAATTGAATTTTAGAAAAGGGGTTCGGTTTGGTTAGTTTGCCTTTGAACCATGTACATTTTCTAGTTGCTAATATGATGTATGAATAAAACATTAGTTGAGTCCATATTTATGCAGAAATGCGATGATGTAGTAATTTTAAGAGACAAATTACTTCTCTTCTATAAACATTAACATAAATTGAAAGAAAAATAATATTGTTAAGATAATAATAAAATAATATTTTTATCGATAATATGTTTTTTATAATAGCTGAAGTTCATTATTCAGTTTAAAACTTAAAATCCAAACTGTTTAATTGGATGGCTTGGTTTAAAATATTGAAAACTGAGTCCGACTGAAAAACCAATTATGAAAATAAAATCAAATCCAACAAGTTAACTACCAAGCCAAAACAATCCGATGTATCTGATTTGGTTAATTTAGTCGGTTTGAACTAATAAATGATCAGGTAAATGGATTAATCAATATAATTAGTTAATAAATCTAAGGCATAATGTGATAAAGAAAGGAGTCATGAAATTTTGGACAGAAAAGACCTCAGCTTAGTTTATATTGGATTTGATTAAAAATATCCATGGGCACAAGTGGTGGAGAGATAAATGAAGAGATTACTTGGGTTTTCTCGTGAAGCAGAAAATGATATTAAAAGTATGAACAACTGTAGATGGCTACAGAAGTAGAGGAGGGGCAATATCGGAAACCTCTCATCTTCCCTTTCCTCTCTTTTTTATTTCCATGCTCATTCATTTCTTGTTCTTTTTTTCTTTTTCCGTCTTCTTTTCTACCTCTTTTAAAATTTTCGAGTAATCCTTCAATCTCAAATCCATCCACATTCATTCCTTTCTTCACAGAATCACTACTTTCTCACTCTTAAAAAACATGGCTTTCTCTGTCAAGTTTACATACTGCTGCTTACCGATTATTCGGGACCCCTGATTCTCGTCTGGGTCCAGATCCGCTCACCCGTTAACACAGTCTTTCACAACTATCGTTTAAATGGACTCCATCTCAGACCGCATTCATTCCTCTCTCACTCTCAAAGCAGACAAATCCGACTCCAAAACCACGTTAACGGGTATCGGATCCCCCGTCTCTCCTCTTCGTGCGCTTCCCGCCGCCAGCAGCAGTTCTAGCTCTTCCGGCTCCGTCGGAAAATCTCAAACCTGTATTTCTAACAAAAGATCCGACTCCAATACTGAGAAAAGAAGCCATTCCGGCGAGCTTTCCGGCGGTTGTAGCCCGACCACTACCCCTAAACCCGTCCATAGACGTACCGGGTCTAATCCGTTAATATTTTCTGGGTCCGCTGCTAGAAATCCGAACACTAGTAGCACTGCAAGCAGCCCAGTCACCAATGCATTACCAGCTGGCAACATCTGCCCATCGGGCAGGATTGTGAAGACCGGACTCATTGCCAGAACTGCCCGGACTGATGTTCTTGGTACAGGCACGGGCAATTACGGCCATGGCAGTATAATGCGCAGTGGGACTGTGGGAAAGTCAAACGTTGACCCACCAAGGGGCAACGATGTACAGGAAATAACTAGACAAGGGAATGAGTGTTATAAGAAGGGGCTATTTGTGGAAGCCATGAAGTATTACAACCGGGCAGTGGAGATCTGCCCGGGAAGTGCTGCTTGTAGGAATAACAGGGCAGCTGCATTGGTCGGTTTGGGGAAGTTGGATGAGGCTTTCAAGGAGTGTCAGGAGGCTGTCAGACTGGACCCTGCTTATGGAAGGGCCCACCATAGGCTTGCTTCTTTGTGTTTGAGGTGAGATTTTCTTTTAATGGCGTTGGCTTTAAGTTATTTATGTGGATTGGTTTGGTTGATATTGGATTTGTTTGTTGATTGGTGTTGCAGATCTTTTGTTTTGTTTATTTGTACATTAATTTTGCCATTTGGATATTGTGTAGTTGATTAACTCGGTAGGAGGTTGAATGCCTTTGTTGTTTGGAAATATCCAACGTTTTGTGCATTTGAAGCTACTAAGTGCATCCTAATAGGGAATGTTTTTCTTATAGAGCAGTGATACTTCGATCCAGATCATAGAAGCAAAGCTTGTACATAAGACATTTCTCTCTTTTGCTGATTGACTGCTACTTATATCAACTTGATTGAATGAGTCGTTATCTAACTGCTATTCTGTAGCGAGAAATAGGGTATCCTACTCTCAAGCTACTCCATTAGGCAGGGAGTATGAATTTTTACTCGATATCAGGGATGCTATGAGACTATGCAATGTTGCAATGTTAGTTTCTTTTTTTCTATGCTTAGTGTTTCAACCAATACAAGAGCTTGTTTAATAAAAACCTTTTTTTGAAACTATTTAAAAGTAATATTGAGTTGTTACTTTTGAATAATTTATCTGAATAGCAAGAAGTGCAAGTGCGTGAATATATATATGGTGGAATTCTTGATAAAATTTAGGTATAAAATTTGTAGTGAGCATCTTTTTCTTACATATGAGTTGTTAACTTATTTGCTACCCTGCGTCAATTTGTTGTTGCTGCTGCAGCAGTCAATATAGATTAAATTTCCTACTTCCAAGCTATTGCGGAACTTGCTCTTAGCAAACAGATTAGATTATTATGCCTGATATAAAAATTGTTTCCTACCATAGGTTTGGGAAAATTGAAGATGCAAAGAAACACATTCGATTATCTGGGCAACAATCTGATAATGATGAACAACAGAGGCTACAGTCCATCGAAATGCATATGGGTAGATGTTTTGATTCAAGGAAAGTTGGAGACTGGATAAGTTCATTAAGGGAAGCTGATGCTGCAATTGCTTTGGGAGTAGATTCTTGCCCTTTGGTAAGAAACTAAACCTCTACATAAACCCTAATTGATTTTGATTGCATTATAAGTGAACTGTAATTGTAGATGGTCGCATGTAGAGCTGAATCGCTTCTACGATTACACAAGCTTGAAGAAGCAGAAGCAACACTATCAAGCAGACCCAAGATAGAATCATGCTCACAATCAAAATATTTTGGTATGATTTCAGATTCCTATATATACATTGTACAAGCGCAGGTTGATTTGGCATTCGGAAGGTGAGCTATAAGTTGATGATACTTTCATGCTTGGAAGTACTATAATGATGTATTTGACTGAAAATGAAATGCCATTCACAGGTTTGAGAATGCAGTAGCATCTGCAGAGAAAGCAAAACACTTGGATTCTAGCAACATGGAAGTGATTGCAATGCTTAACAATGTCAGATCAGTTGCACATGCTCGTGCGCAAGGCACTGGCTTTTTTAAATCTGGAAACTATGCAGAGGCATCAACTGCATACGGAGAAGGGCTAAGATACGACCCTTCAAACCCTGTGTTGCTTTGTAACAGAGCTGTTTGTAGAGCAAAATTAGGGCAATGGGAGAGATCAATAGAGGATTGCAGTGAAGCTCTTAGAATTCAACCAAAGCATGTGAAGTCTCTTCTTCGACGCGCAGCTTCTTATGCCAAGGTTAAACATAATTTACATATGTTTTTGCTACTGAAAACATTGGTTTGCCTAAGTGACAATACTACTTATCACACAATCAAATATGCAGTATGGTCCTCCAAATTTTTTGTTTAATTTTATACAGTTTATTGAAATTTGTATAGAAGTTTTTATTAGGAAAAAAAGGACTAGTTTGCACTTGACCACAGTACTAGACCAAAACTTTGGTGAACCCTACCGAAAATTTGGTTGTGTCCATAGTGAGGGTTGCTTCTCAGTTGAATCAATACTGTCAATAACCCATTTCATTTATGTTTTCGTAATTTCTTTTGTTAAACATAGAATAACTTACCATTATTTGTACCTTGTTCTGATTAGCTTGAGAGATGGGCTGAAGCAGTGAAGGACTATGAGGCTTTGAGAAAGACCTTGCCTGATGATAAAGAAGTAGCAGAGTCTCTTTTTCATGCTCAAATTGCATTGAAAGCATCTAGAGGAGAAGAGGTTTCTAACATAAAGTTTGGTGGTGAGGTTGAGGAAATATTCGGAGTAGATCAATTTCGCGCTGAAATTTCATTAACAGGTACTGGCTCAACTAACTTTCTAGCTACAGAATGAGTATTTTTCTTTTGAGTTTAAAATTTTGTTATATCTGACCAAACTCGTTGTATAGGAGTTTCTGTCGTTTATTTCATGTCTCCATCGAATGAGCATTGTATCCAAATAGGCCCATTTGTCGATGCACTTTGCACTAGATACCCATCTCTCAATTTTCTGAAGGTGCATACCGAAATTTCACCGTATCTTTTCTTTATCTAACAGTAATATCTTACGGCAAGGATTTGACTACAGGTAGACATTAACAAAAGCCCGGCTGTTGCAAAAACAGAGAACGTACGTATCGTGCCAACATTTAAAATCTACAGAAATGGCGCGAGAATGAAGGAGATGATCTGCCCAAGTCAACAAGTTCTTGAATACTCCGTGAGACACTACGGACTACTATAGTACATTACAATTTATTTGGAGATTTATTTGCCAAACCAACCTCCTACTTTATCCCTAAATTTTCATTCATTTGCATGTTTTGGTCCTATGTATAATTGGTTCATAAATCATTGGGATAAAGAGCAGGTGAGCTTGAGGCATTGCTGTTTTCTAGCTTTGATTCTTTTCGTCCATTGCCTTTTCGGTTTTTCGGCGTCGGTTCCATCATTTCACGATCTGGTGAATTTTAGGAGGTAAAAAATTATATGAAAGTTCATTTGTAATATTGATAATATCACAAGTCCATTGTTATGCAGAAAGAAATAAATTTAGTGTAAGCCCAATTTGTAGTGATTTGAGAAAAAATTGATATTTTTGGCGGGTGCCAGGCTGCTGTAATTAATGGAAAAGCAAAGAGCATCTTTTGTTTTCAGCTGTGTTCAGGCATTGATTGTTTATATTTGACAAAAGAGCAGTAGTGCTAAGCCTACTTTGTTTGGGCCTGTAATGCAATATTATTTACTTGTGCCTAGGGGTAAGCTAGGACAGAATTGTCATCATATGTTCTACTTTCTAGCACGAATGAAGGATTCATTTACTGCCCTTTTCCTCCTTTCCTTTGTAGAATATGGGATTGTTTCTGTTACATTTCACTATCCATTACATATTTACTTGAGCTGGATGTGAACTGTAATGCAGCCATCCGTAGCTGGTATAATAAAACCAGATGTGAACTGTAATGCAGCCATCATTTCAATAAAAGCGACGCTCTCAGGTTTAGAGGAGCATCTCCAACTGTTTTGCAAGTACATGTTAAATTTTCATAGGTTACAAAATGTTATGGCCCTATCGGGGTAAATTTCCAACGGCAGGTTGATATAAGCGCATGTTCTGCATGTGCATTCTTAGGCGTTTGTTGAACAAACACTTAAAGTCGCGAGCGCTTAAGATTCAAACGTCTGTTGAATAAGCACTAGTATCTAAGCGCCTACGTTTGGAGTCGTTTTTGCTCGTTTTCACTCCATTTTTTCTTTTGTTTTTCAATTTTTTATTCACAAGAACGCTGAAATGCCTCAAAAACCATTCAAAATTGCAAGATGTACATCGGTATCGATGTTGGTCCAGCATGACCCGTTCCAAACAGTGGTGTGACTACAAATGTGTATGTCGCTTGCACGGGCTGTTAGAGATGAATGTGCATCGTAAATATATTTTTAGTATGCAATTTTAATAAATAATTAAGGCTATAAGTAAATATTATATGCATAATTGTTTGTTAAAAATTTCCTTCAATTACTGACATATGCATTACACACAAATAATACTCACTTTTCTAGAGAGATGGTTGCCTGCTACACATATTTCTTTTTCTAGATTTTTGAGTCCAAGTTAATACCTTTCGATTTTTATATGTTTACTGGTATAGAAGTTGGTCAATTATATCATGAGCGGTACCTTTTAGTAATGATTACGAGGAGTCTGCAATTTATTCTGCCTATTTGCTGGGTTTGCCAGATGATGAGGCGAGACGGTATGCAGTTACTCTTGCATGTTACAAAATATAGTTAAATTTGTGTTGTTAAACCGTTTAGCGGTTCCACAGTGATAGAGGTGTAAAAAGTTACAGCAAGAATGAAGCGGGGATATAGTAGAAGGTACAAAAAACTTCGTTAGTTGTAAAACTAAATATTTAACTTTTATTTATTCTCATTTTCACATCATTTGTGTAGGAAAAAGAAATATTGTTTGATATATATAACAAAACTGAAGAATATCATAATTTATCAGTTCAAATTTAATGACTGCAACATATTTTTAACTTTTATTGAGCACTTATGCCTTAAAATTAGGTCTTTATCTTAAATTTGTTGATTTGGTTCAAAAGATAACTTGTCAAATCAACCTTCTTATATTAATGTTGCTTAAGCGGGTGCGAAGAAACCTTGATTTAGTGGGTGTAGTTGAAAAATAACGAGCCAATAACACTATATCAAAAAAACCTATCGGTCGAAGTGCACTACGCGTTATAACGTGGCTTTAGCAGGGCTTTAACTGCAAAGAGCCAAATATATGGGCACTGTTGAGATGTACACTCCTGCTACATGTGCCTTTCTACTATTTCTTTTTGGTTTGACATTTTTTTAAGAACAAAATCACCTTTAAACTTAGATATATTGCTAGGTCGGTAGATATCGATGGACTTCATTTTAGAATTACAATACCGTGATTCTTGGCTATTGATATATAGCGTTGGACTCATATGCTTTATGAGAATCCAAAAGTTGCTTGGGTTCTCTACCGGTACTACGAGTATTCAGTCAACATGCACCCATGATTTGTTGATGAAGCATGCACTGGTTATATATTTATTTTCCTATATTACATCGTTAGGAAATATTTAGAATGTATCCTGTGTTCAAAATGGGGTACTTAACGAGTTGAATGACGCCAGGAATGTAACATCCTCAATTTTAATAACCGAATATTTAAATGATCAATTTAAATATTTAATCGTTAATTAATGGAACGCTTCTTATACTTGGCTTTTAGAGACGGGTGAATTGGGACTCGAAATACCCATGGTTGAGTTCACTTTTCCGTTGTGAAGAAAATGGGTATAAACTTGACTTAACTATGTTTGGAGTCGATGAATTTTTGGAGTGAATAGTGATTTTTGAGTGGATGAAATAAATTTGGGTTAACGTCCATTAGCTAGCTTATAAATGCCTAACTCTCTTCATAATTCTCATTCCACTTTCATTTCTCATTACTTCCTCCTCTTCTCCTACTAATCTTTCTCTACTCTCTCCTTAATCTCTCCTTAATGCCCAAGCTCTAAATCCTTCAAATAAAATTCCTAAGTTCAAATAAAATCACCATAATTCATCTCATGCAATTCTCTACATAACTCATCAAGGGATCAGCTTGAAGTTGCGACTTGGAGCTTCATCTATGACTTAAAAAGGAGGAAAGCATGAGTTATTGTGATTAGAGCTTGATTTACGGAAAGAGAACAACGGTGAGATGATTCTCCTATTTAATTTACTTGTTACACTTTATAGATTTGTTTACTTATGATTATGAAGTGATATGAATTGATTTGAAGATTGTTATACTATGGTTTAGGCTTGTATTCATGTTATAATCATGATTATATTAATTCATTATTTGTTTAAGACCTTAATTACCGCTTTCGAAGAAGTTAGTAAGAATAGAAGTGGATTATGGTAAGTAGTTGATTTTGTGTATTTTTAATGATTAGAGGCTAATTTAGTGATACGTTTGTGCATGTCACTAGTTAGTATTAATTAAACTATTTGAATGAGTTTTAAAAAAGTTAGTAAGCTAACTAAGCAAGGAGGTCTACAAATTATTAAAGTGATTAGAGGCTTAATGAAGCCTAATTAGTATTTATAAATATTATTGAAGTAAAAATAATAATTTTACAAGTGAAAGGTATAATTTATAAAATAGAACGAGATTTTACAAATAATATAAATGATATATTTTGTAAAATGAATGAGATTTTAGAAAATAATATTAGAGAAATATATAATAAATACATGAGAATTCATACAATAACATGAAGAGATTATTTTATAAATTGGTTATAAGGTTTTATCAAATAGTTATAAGACGAACACTTGATTTTAATGAAGAAGTTAAGTATTATAAAGGCTTAAAATGGTTTATAAGCTAGCTTTGTATTTTATAAAATAATGAAATAATTTATAAAGTAGTAGAAAGAGAAATAGAACTTTTATTAAAAAGATATAGTAAATAAAAGTAATATTTTATTTAAAAATGATTGAATTACTTATCAAATATGTGTATGCATATACATGCACGAGCGGTTATACGTATACGTGTATTTAGAGTTAAATATTAATCAAGGAAATTCTTGTATTGTAGCTAGAATTATCGTATGTAGTTATGCATATATATATATATATATATATATATATATATATACACACATTAGTGAATTATCGTGTATATGTATGTATGTATGTATGTGTATATTTTTATTTGTATATAAACACGTAGAGAGTATCTCATATAGCCATAGCGACTATCGCATGCGATAAGTTGCGTGAGAAGAAATCAGACAGAGTAATCGCTCTGGTGAAGTTCAAAACGTGATTTATATAATTGTGTGTGGTTGTGTGTGTATAAACGTACACAAATTGGTGTATGGACGTACATGTAGGCATAACACAAGGTAGGGAGATCAGCTATGTTGTTTTGGCTTGTTATAGGGGGTTGGATCGCTAGATTCGCTCGTTGAACTTTACACGTGCGAAGATCGAATTTTGTGTCGATGTTGGTTTTCGAATGCATAAGAAACTACTTTCAAAACATCAACTAACGAACTATGAAGGTGTAACGTTGCGACTTTTCGACGCTCGAAACCCGACATTAATACGTCCACTGTATCAACTGCCGAGCAATCGAATGCCGGAAAACTGAACTGTTATGGTTAAAGAAGAAGAAAAGCGTAGAAGAAGAAGAAAGAAGAAGAAACAGAAAACAATATCAGAATCTCATAATCGCAGCGGAACAACATAGAATAGATAAATGAATAATCTTTAAACAAAAAACTATATCAGTTATTACATTACATCATATTACATTACATTACATCATAAGAGTGTACAACAACAAACAGCGGAAAAGAAATACTATATACTAGTTTGATACGCCATGTTCTCCAGCTTGCCTCCAATTCTCTATAGCAACTCCCAAGTTCCAGAATGACCTGATAACCTGACTCTAGACTGCCAGTGTGGAAATTAGTGGGCACCCAGAGTTTAGGAAGGAAAACAATAAACTTCAGGTCAGTCATGAGACTGGTGTGAGAACTTAAAACAGTTATTCATCTTTAGAACAAACAACATGACTATTTTAAAATAGATTCGCAATGCATTTTGGAAAATGAGACTACCATAAGGCCTCCCGCATACACACACAATGCAAACGCAGAATCGGAGGAGATTTCTCCTTATGATAGTCAAAGATGCTTGATACACATTAAAAAGAAACATTTGATATTATTACTAGTGCATAGTGCAGAAAATATTTCAAAAGTAAAGATATAAATCTTAGCCAGCATAGGCATTTCACACTTATGCCTACTATAGCTACCATGTTCAGTAGCAGGTTCCCGCCACATTCCATGGCAGTTTATACAACTAAAACCGTACAAGGTTCGTATTGTTTCTTTGGATTTCCAACAAATGGTTAGGCCAAGAAACTTCTCATTGCCACATGAGTACGCCTCTAGAAAGACGACCCGAGAACCTAACGTTACGGTTAGATCTCTGCCAACACAAGGCCGGGTTACCCCTAACTGGGTAACTACTGACACGAATATGTCATCCCTCGATCGTAACCGATCTATATCCGAGGATCCTCGATTCCAACAACCATAAAGTAATAAATTTGCAGCAACAACATAGGTTAAGTATCTGGGCTCCATACCATGATACCACCTATATCCAAAAGGAATGACATACACTAAAGGGGCGCTATCCCCTAATAACCTTACTGCATCCTTCATGTTTTGACCATTTCCGGGGTGTGAGGTCCGACGTAGTCTCGTCCACAAAGCTACGCTTTATACGAAAGCCGTGTTTTGTTCAACAAATGCTCAACAGCACTTCGTATGCCACATTACCAATTTGGGAATGTATCACTAGCAACCATCAACTACATAACCTCTAAGGGTGTTAAGCTATGATAATAAATTCTCGCCACCAACGGAAATATATTTGATAGAAACCAGCTTTACATCTCAAATTGTAACGCCAGACACACATCCATACAAGTCCGTTCCGGGATCGAACGGAACCGAAGGCACTTACAAAAAAGTCCTTGCAATCCGGATAATCGCTAATCACGATCGGACTTCCCATCACAAAGGGTAATAAATTTCGATATTGGAGATCAGCCGATGCAGAAACATTCGACGGTAATCCTTCCGTTTTCACAAATATCCGGTCTTCAACACCGGTCATCAAATGCAATCCATAACGACGTATTACATATTCGGAATGGGTTATACGACCCAAAGGTCCTTTCCCGGCTAACCCAAATAGTGAGCGCTTATTTTGAAAATAAGTGTGGCATTCAAATTCAAGAAAATCACAACAAATACCCATTCAAAGGTAAATATTGATAGTCGGTTATTTAACTATCAATAGGCATGCACAACATCACCATATTCCAAATAATTTCCCAAATTATTTATTTTCCAAAAATATCTTTACAAGATATATATTTTCTACACTTCAACATTTAAAAACAAATTTCAAATCACTTTTCACCTTTACAACTTTTGAAAAAAAAAATTCAAATCGTTTCCCTACACGGGATATATTCACAAATCTTTATTCATTTCCATTTCAAAATGGTTCATTTAAACCAATTAAATAAATCCTTACCGATTTATTTTATATTTACGTTCCAAATCCGTAAATTTATTTCCACACTTCAAAAATAAATCAACGTTTATTTTTAAACAAATTCCCTTTTCTTTTATAAATCCCATAGTGAATTTACAATTCTAAAATATCTATGAATATACGATTTCCAAATCGATTTCTAATATTCATTTTCAATTTATCTTTAAAAGATAAAATCTTAAAACATTCACTTCATATTGGAAAACATTTCCATACTTATTTAATAATAAGTAATTCACAAATCCATTTATTTTCAACACTTGGGAAATATTCAATATACTTAAATCGAAATTAAGTATATAATTTATTCTTTAAGGAAAACGTGCGCTTAAACACATTTAATTGAGTCAAAACGAATGTTGCATAAAACATCGTTACGACGACCCAAAATCACTAGTATAAGGATTCGAAATTAAGATAGATATATAAATCCCAATACTATATAAAACATTTCCTTTCGGAAATCATTTACTACAACAACAATGTTATAGTCCACCATTTCCTTATTTCTAGAAACGTCTATTTCAACAATAAATGTTGAAATCTATACATTCGATACTTAACGCATTTTAAAACATCTTTAAATCGTTTTAATTCTATTTAAAATATCACTTTCCAAAACATATCCATTTTATTTAATAATATATTCACTGTCCAAAATCGTGAATATAATTCCCAACCAAACTCTTATGTCACAACATTTAACTTAAAGGATAATTCGCTGTCCAAAATCACGAATATCTCTCTTTTAATAAACTTTTATGTTTAATTCATCAAATTCAATTGGTTTTGGATTTATAAAGCAACGTTTATAAATTCACATTTATATTTTATAACAACTTCTATTTATAAATCTCCTTTATTAACAAATTCTATTTATATCTCATTTAAATGCCAAAATCCAATTTATAAGTTAATTCCTTGTAAATCTTTTATTCTACAAATTCATTCATTTTATAACTTTACAATTTATAAATCTATAAATTTCATTCACTTATGAAATCCATTTATACTTCATTTTAACACTTATAAAAACTCGTTTTATAATTCCTATATTTTTAATTTATAAATATCAATATTATAAATCTTTTATATAACTCGTTTATAATAATTCAAAAATCCCAATTTAAACCACTCTTTTTAATAATTTACAAATCGTTATTAAAGCTTATATATAACTCCAAAATCATACTTAAGTGTTATGTTCCAAAAATATAACTTTTATAATAATAATAATTATAACGTTTATTTATTTAAAATGAATTAATTCCAAAATTTTAATAAAACGTATGCTTTCCAAAAATCACTTTAAAAATCCTTTTAAATTAGAAATCGTTCCTTTAACATTTTTAAAACTTCGAAATAGGGCCAATGATGCAACAGCACCAAATAATCAATCACGGCATCCAAATATCATATATTATCATATGATAATCAACAAATATCACAATATCTGTAATCAAATAAATATTGGTGAGGAATCCAGTTGGATCGCTCCAACCTGTTTTCCTGCATCCACAGATGTTAGCACAATACCAATTCCGTTCCAATACGGAATATCGCGGTATACAGGATTTGTAAAATATTATCTGCTATTATGCGGCGCAATAGGGTCTCATCCGCTATATAACGCGGGAAATCAACTCCAAGTACATAAATAATACCAATTTCACTTTGCAGTGAAATATTCGCGGTATATGTTTTTAATAAATAACCTCCGCTTAATATACGGCGTATAATGTCTATTTCAATACAACAGATAGCAATCATCATTCGAACATACGATCAAGCAATTTTAAATCTAACTATTTAAAATTTAAATCGAAACGCAATTCGATTGAGTGAGAAGTTCTCACCTTGAGTTTCCGATAACAGTTGTAGCGTTTTGTTTCGAATAAAATTAAACACGCGTTTAATTTTACCCAAAATTATCACTAGCTCCAATCGACTCCAATCTATTTCCATAGCGTAGTGCTCGACAAAATGAAGCCAACGCAAGTCGTTTCGTCAAATTCCGACCTCGTATCAAAAAGTTATAGCAATTTTAATATTACACGAATTATTATACACATTAATTAACAGATTTCTTTTATTTTTAAACCCTCACTCCATCCAGGCCGTTGATTTCAAAGCCAAGCAGATCTGCACCGGCCATCCCTTCTTCTTCCCCAATGTGAAAATCACGTGCACAACCCATAGCCGCCTCCTCCTCCTCAATTAACGCAACCCCCTCGAGCCACCCGGAGTTGATCGGAGACCGAGGCTTCGAAGCCCAACACGAGACGTGCCATCGGCGAGAGGCCGGCCCCACGCAGCTACCTCATCACGACGCGATATGCCCTACAACGCGCGACCTTTGAATGTGATTTACCGTTGATCGGCGACGTATTTTCCGATCATAGCCGTTGAATACGTAGCTCTCGACGAGCCCTACGGTTTTCTAGTTGAGAGCTTCTCGAAATGATGAGTGGATTGGAAGATAATTGGAGATGAAAGAGATGAATTTTCGGCCATTGGTAACGTTAGTGGCGGCTAGGGCTGAAAGTAGCTAGGGTTTGCAGTTTGTGAAGAGAAGGGGTTCTTTTATAGAAAATTTTGTCAAAACACTATTCATCTGATTTTCCGAACTCCAAATCTTGCACGGTGACCGGCGTTTCTAGGGTTTAACCCACGTTCCGGACACAATGAAATAGGTTTTGGAGGCTAATTCGATAATCTGTATGAGTTACGGAAATAAACGATCAAATTTAAATTAAATCGATTAAACGAATTTCTATGCGTTTCGGCTTGCCCCGGACAAACGGTAAATCCGATTGACACGAAATTTGAAACTATACAATAATATAACATTACGGATCCGATGAAACTGGTTTCGTCGAAATCCGAGACTGTTTGAAAAATGGCTATTTTAACTCGTCAATTAAATATTAAAATATTCAATTTTCACAAATTAACTTTTAATTCAATTTTAAAAGCTCTATAACATCGTTATAACTTCAATATGATTAAATAAAATTTTACAAATCATTTTTAATCGCATTAAACCCAATTTTCAATTATTTCTGTATTTTCAAATATTAAATTATCGATTTAATTATCAAATTAAATCCTTATATTCGAAATAAAATTTATTCGACTTACAAATTTTACTTATTAATATTTAAAATCAATTAAATATATAAATTTTAATTGACAGAAATTCTGGATCGTTACAAACTTCCCCCCTTAAAAGAATTTCGTCCTCGAAATTACCAAGTAAGAAAAAGTTACAGAATCCATTAACTTTCCAAAACAATTCGTTCGAATTAAATTTCAAATTCATTTGAGTGTTTAACTTTCCCAAAATCCAATAGTTAAACCGCTTACAATAACTTTACTAAGTTTTCAAATCATACTCAGTTATAGTTTTCAAAATTTTCCATAATTCACAAAAAAATTCTAACGCCTTAAATTTTCGGAAAAATTCGCCAGAGTCTCCTTTGCGCAGCTCGATCCGAAAAAAATGACAGTATATATATCACAAATATACATCTCATCAAGTGATGAGGCATCCCGCAGGGAAAAAAGTGTAAAAGTACGGTATGTAATCCGAGATATGTACCTTATATATTATTAGCGAGCATATACGGCTAATATAGCGCGAAAGCGAGCTCCAAATGCGAACAATCGCAATCCGCACCTACTATACACTCACAAACAAATGAGAAACATGCATATATGAAAGTAACATCAATATGCAACATATACCAAAAACTATATATGCCAATATAGCAAATGCAACAAAACAACAAATCCAACCATCATCCAACTAGCATTTAACTAACATCATAACCAAATCAATATAAATTCACTTCTCGTTAATATTCATTGAATTGGTTTTCCAATTTAAATCTCATTTGATTCATTAACATTGAATGTTATTACTAACATTCATTTATTCATATTCAATTAGCAATCATTCACTAATTTACATTCAAGTTGGTTTACTTCCAAATCAAATTCTATTCTACTTAAGATTCACTTAACTTCCAATTTGATTTCAACGATTTATAGCTTTTCATTTCATTAATTCATTTTCATTTAACACTTAATGAATTATATACAATCAACTAACATTAATCATATAACAACCAATGTATATCCAATATAACCAAATTTATTCAATTTACATTTCTTTACATTCAATTTGGTTCAACACTTTTAATTCCATTGATATTAAATTGACTTCCATTCAATTTATTCAATTTCTCACTTCATTAGCTTCTAATGAATTTGCACTTACATTCATTATTCCATATCAATTTATTTTACATTCAATTGATTAACATTCAATCCATTTATTAATTCAATTGCTAATTTATTTAACAAATAAGGTTAAATTTCATTTATATAACTCAAGTCCATATTTATTTAATTCATTTCATTATTTTACTTAGATACCAAAATCAATTTCAGTCAACATCACCTAAGTTATATTCCATTTCAAATTTCCACTTACATTTACTTTCACTACACAACTTTCATTTAAAATAATTTGGCAGCAATTCCTCTTTTGGAAACCCGAAAATTAACACCAATGATGTCGCGATCATCATCGGAATTATTTTCCAGCGACCGAAAAAGAGTTTAGAGCTTTAATTTCTCCAAAACAAATTTCCAAAATATCAAATCCTTTCAAAACACTTCTCTGGAATTTTGTTTTTAGACTATAAATCACATTTATAAATCTTTTACTTATATAATTTCACTTCTTATATATAAGATTATTTGACAAGTGTAAATCATTTTAATTATAACTTCATACTTATAATTCATTTGCTTATACAATTCATTCTTTTACAGCTGTTGTTTTTATTTAACTTATTCAACAACCAAACAATCAATTCATATACACTTTACTAATTTTGAAAAATTATTCCTTTATATATAAAATATAATCGAGGTAAACTTATTTCATTTACCCTATTTGAAAACAATATCGTGTCAAATTGTTCTGTACAAGTGTTTAGAGATCCCTATCAACAACGTTAATTACTCGTGTTGACCAAAATCCATATACCACTCAACAAACCAATCATCACAATATAAAACAATTTCATATTCACTAACAAATACGCGCTCGTATCTATTATTACACTCACACTCATTTTAGAGTACTACTAACTCTATCTCTAATGAGTAACACCCAACAGAGCCAAGGTTGTCACTTAACCATATGCTCTGACACCAAATGTAATGTTGCGATTTTTCGACGCTCGAAAACCGACATTAATACGTCCACTGTATCAACTGCCGAGCAATCGAATGCCGGAAAATCGAACTGTTATGGTAAAAGAAGAAGAAATGGGTAGAAGAAGAAGAAAGAAGAAGAAACAGAAAACAATATCGGAATCTCACAATTGCAGCGGAACAACGTATAATAATAAATGAATAATCTTTAAACAAAGAACTATATCAGTTATTACATTACATCACATTACATTACACTACATCATCAGAGTGCACAACAACAAACAGCGGAAAAGAAATACTATATACTAGTTTGATACGCCATGCTCTCCAGCTTGCCTCCAATTCTCTACAGCAACTCCCGAATTCCAGAATGACCTGATAACCTGACTCTAGACTGCCCGTGTGGAAATTGGTGGGCACCCAGATTTAGGAAGGAAAACAATAAACTCCAGGTCAGTCATGGGACTGGTGTGAGAACTTAAAACAGTTATTTATCTTTAAAACAAACAACATGAATATTTTAAAATAGATTCGCAATGCTTTTTGGAAAATGAGACTACCATAAGGCCTCCCGCACACACACACACAATGCAAACGCAGAATCGGAGGAGATTTCTCCTTATGATAGTCAAAGATGCTTGATACGCATTAAAAAGAAACATTTGATATTATTACTAGTGCATAGGGCAGGAAACATTTCGAAAGTAAAGATATAAATCTTAGCCAGCATAGGCATTTCGCACTTATGCCTACTATAGCTACCATGTTCAATAGCAGGTTACCGCCACATTCCATGGCAGGTTATACAACTAAAACCGTACAAGGTTCGTATTGTTTCTTTGGATTTCCAACAAATGGTCAGGCCAAGGAACTTTCCATTACCACATGAGTACGCCTCTGGAAAGACGACCCGAAAACTTAACGTTACGGTTAGATCTCTGCCAACACAAGGCCGGGTTACCCCTAACTAGGTAACTACTGACACGAATATGTCATCCTCCGATCGTAACCGATCTATATCCGATGATCCTCGATTCCAACAACCACAAAGTAATAAATTTGCAGCAACAACATAGGTTAAGTATCTGGGCTCCATAACATGATACCACCTCTATCCAGAAGGAATGACATACACTAAAGGGGCGCTACCCCCTAATAACCTTGCTGCATCCTTCCTGTTTTGACTATTTCCGGGGTGTGAGGTCCGACGAAATCTTGTCCACAAGGCTACGCTTTATACAAAAGCAGTGTTTTGTTCAACAAATGCTCAACAACACTTTGTATGTCGGGAATGTATCACTAGTAACCATCAACTACATAACCTCTAAGGGTGTTAAGCTAAGAGAATAAATTCTCCGCCACCAACGGAAATATATTTGATAGAAACCAGCTTTACATGTCAAATTGTAACGTCAGACACACATCCATACAAGTCCGTTCCGAGATCGAACGGAACCGAAGGCACTTACAAAGAAGTCCTTGCGATCCGGATATTCACTAATTATGATCGGACTTCCCATCACAAAGGGTAATAAATTTCCATATCGAAGATCAGCCGATGCAGAAATATTCGACGATAATCCTTCCATTTTTCACAAATATCCGGTCTTCAACACCGGTCGTCAAATTCAATCCATAACGACGTATCACATATTCGGAATGAGTTATACGACCCAAAGGTCCTTTCCCGGCTAACCCGAATAGTGAGCGCTTATTTTGAAAATAAGCATGGCATTCAAATTCAAGCAAATCACAACAAATACCCATTCAAAGGTAAATATTGATAGTCGGTTATTTAACTATCAATAGGCATGCACAACATCACCATATTCCAAATAATTTCCTAAATTATTTATTTTCCAAAAATATCTTTACAAGATATATATTTTTCACACTTCAACATTTGAAAACAAATTTCAAATCACTTTTCACCTTTACAATTTTTGAAAACAAATTTCAAATCGTTTCCTTACACGGGATATATTCATTTCCATTTCAAAATGGTTCATTTAAACAAATTAAATAAATCCTTGCCGATTTACTTTATATTTACGTTCCAAATCCGTAAATTTATTTCCACACTTCAAAAATAAATCAACGTTTATTTTTAAACAAATTCCCCTTTCTTTTATAAATTCCATAGTGAATTTACAATTCCAAAATATCTATGAATATACGATTTCCACATCGATTTCTAATATTCATTTTCAATTTATCTTTAAAAGATAAAATCTTAAAACATTCACTTCATATTGAAAAACATTTCCATACTTATTTAATAATAAGTAATTCACAAATCCATTTATTTTCAAAACTTGGGAAATATTCAATATACTTAAATCGAAATTAAGTATATAATTTATTCTTTAAGGAAAACGTGCGCTTAAACACATTTATTTGAGTCAAAACGAATGTTGCATAAAACATCGCTACGACGACCCAAAATCACTAGTATAGGGATTCAAAATTAAGATAGATATATAAATCCCAATACTATATAAAACATTTTCTTTCGAAAATCATTTACTATAACAACAGTGTTATAGTCCATCATTTCCTTATTTCTCGAAACGTCTATTTCAACAATAAATGTTGAAATCTATGTATTCGATACTTAACGCATTTTAAAACATCTTTAAATCGTTTTAATTCTATTTAAAATATCACTTCCCAAAACATATCCATTTTATTTAATAATATATTCACTGTCCAAAATCGTGAATATAATTCCCAACCAAACTCTTATTATCACAACATTTAACTTAAAAGATAATTCGCTGTCCAAAATCACGAATATCTCTCCTTTAATAAACTTTTATGTTTAATTCATCAAATTCAATTGATTTCGGATTTATAAAACAACATTTACAAATTCACATTTATATTTTATAACAACTTCGATTTATAAATCTCCTTTATTAACAAATTCTATTTATATCTCATTTAAATGCCAATCCAATTTATAAGTTAATTCCTTATAAATCTTTTATTCTACAAATTCATTCATTTTATAACTTCACAATTTATAAATCTATAAATTTCATTCACTTATGAAATCCATTTATACTTCATTTTAACACTTATAAAAACTCGTTTTATAACTCCTGTATTTTTTATTTATAAATATCAATGTTATAAATCTTTTGTATAAGTCGTTTATAATAATTCAAAAATCCCAATTTAAACCATTCTTTTTAATAATTTACAAATCGTTATTAAAGCTTATATATAACTCCAAAATCATACTTAAGTATTATTTTCCAAAAATATAACTTTTATAATAATTATAATTATAACGTTTATTTATTTAAAATGAATTAATTCCAAAATTTTAATAAAACGTATACTTTCCAAAAATCACTTTAAAAATCCTTTTAAATTAGAAATCGTTCCTTTAACATTTTTAAAACTTCAAAATAGGGCCAATGATGCAACAACACCAAATAATCAATCACGGCATCCAAACATCATATATTATCATATGATAATCAACAAATATTACAATATCTGTAATCAAATAAATATTGGTGAGGAATCCAGTTGGATCCCTCCAACCTGTTTTCCTGCATCCACAGATGTTAGCACAATACCAATTCCGTTCCATACGGAATATCGCGGTATATAGGATTTATAAAATATTATCCGCTATTATGCGGCGCAATAGGGTCTCATCCGCTATATAATGCGGGATATCAACTCCAAGTACATAAATAATACCAATTTCACTTTGCAGTGAAATATTCACGGTATATGTTTTTAATAAACAACCTCCGCTTAATATAAGGCGTATAATGTCTATTTCAATACAACAGATAGCAATCATCATTCGAATATACAATCAAGCAATTTTAAATCTAACTATTTAAAATTTAAATCGAAACGCAATTCGATTGAGTGAGAAGTTCTCACCTTGAGTTTCCGATAACAGTTGTAGCGTTTTGTTTCGTAAAATTAAACACACGTTTAATTTTACCCAAAATTATCACTAGCCCCAATCGACTCTAATCCAGTTCCATAGCGTAGTGCTCGACAAAACGAAGCCAACGCAAGTCGTTTCGTCAAATCCCGACCTCGTATCAGAAAGTTATAGCAATTTTAATATTACACGAATTATTATACACATTAATTAACAAATTTCTTTTATTTTTAAACCCTCACTCCATCCAGGCCGTTGATTTCAAAGCCAAGCAGATCTGGGCCGGCCATCCCTTCTTCTTCCCCAACGTGAAAATCTCGTACACAACCTATAGCCTCCTCCTCCTCAATTAACGCAACCCCCTCGAGCCACCTGGAGTTGATCGGAGACCGGGGCTTCGAAGCCCAACGTGAGACGTGCCATCGGCGAGAGGCCGGTCCCACGCGGCTACCTCATCACGACGCGATATGCCCTACAACGCGGGACCTTTGAATGCGATTTTCCGTTGATCGGCGACGTATTTTCCGATCATAGCCGTTGAATACGTAGCTCTCGACGAGCTTTACAGTTTTCTAGTTGAGAGTTTCTCGAAATGATGAGTGGATTGGAAGATAATTAGAGATGAAAGAGATGAATTTTCGGTCATTAGTAACGTTAGTGGCGGCTAGGGCTGAAAGTGTTGAGTCACAAGTTTTATGAAGGTTTTGATTTCTGACAAATAAATAAAGGCGATCGACAAAACAAGGTCATTATGGCTATAAAGAGCTACATATGGTACTCTAGATTGTAGGTTGATTATTTGATATTATAATAGTGATAAACTTGTTAAAATCTATCCTCAAATAATCATGCATTTCAAGGAAATCAATATATATACGACTAAATTGTAGTTGCACATTCAGTGTGCAACTTTACAGGGACCGGTCGACCGGTCATAATATATGCGGTCGACCGTTCCTGCATAATTTGCACACTGAACGTGCACACATGCACATAACGTATATATATTTGAATTCCTGTCTACTGGTCACTTTTTAACCTGTCGACCGTTTTTAAACAGAAAGCAATTTTTCCAAAAGACACTTCTTTTCTTCAAAGGTTGCATCTCTTACCTTTCATCAAAGATCATATCTCTTAATGGCAACTGCTCACAAAGAGTTACAACCATTCTTCTCTATATAAACTCATCTAAATCGTTGATTAAAACAACATGATTGTATATGCTTTTTACTCTAATCTCTGATCTTACTTTCTACATACTCCTGCATTCTAAAAGCTCTCAATTATTTTAAATGCTTATTGAATCATTGAAATTATTTCATATCTTTTGATTCAATAAGTAATATACTTTCCTTAATCTTCACAAAACATCATTCGTATATTTTGAGGATAAGATTATAGGAAATTTGTACTACAAGTGACAAAACTGTGTTATCAAGAACACATACCGTCGACAAACAATTATATTCATTGTTGTTGAAGTCCTCTGTGTTGTAAGAGGCAAGCGTTGAAGTCCTCGGTGTTGTAAGAGGCAAGTGTTGAAGTCCTCAGTGTATTAGAGGCGTGAAATCCCGTTAGTTTACTCGGGTATTGTAAACCTGTTCCTCCGGGTGAAGCGAGGTAGTTAATAGTGAAAATCCAGATAGAAGTCTGGGACTGGACGTAGGACGGTGCTCCGAACCAGTATAAAAATCTCTGGTGTGATTTTTCTATTTTTATTTACTATGCTATTATCATCTATTTCCGCATTTATATCATAAGTCCATATTACACGATCCGTGTGTACTATACTAGCACATATAATCGTATACAAACCGCACTTTCATTTGGTATCAGAGCACGGTCATCATATAACCGTAACACAGTTATTTGATATATTATAGTAATATGGAAAATAACGTAAGTACTAGCACTCAAAACACCACTTACACGGAGGGTCAATCGACACAAAGACCTCCATTTTTCAATGGTCTTAACTATAGTTATTGGGCAACACGTATGTCATTCTTTATGCAATCAAATAGCTATGATGCTTGGAATGCCACTCAAAGAGAAATAGTGAATCCAACAACTGATTATTCAGAATGGACTGCAGCTGAGAAAACGGCAGCAGCCGTAAATGCAAGAGCAATAAATATGTTGTTTTGTGCATTAGACCAAAATGAATATAACCGTGTTAGTATCTGCACTACTGCGTATCAAATTTGGGAAACACTAAAAATCACTCATGAAGGTACTAACAAGGTTAAACAAGCCAAAATAGCCATGCTGAAAAGTTAATTTCAAAATTTCAAAATGAAACCAAATGAGACAATCAATGACATGTATTCACGGTTTCAAACTATTCACCATGCACTTATTGGCTTAGGACAAAAGTATTCTGATTTCGATGTTGTTTCAACAGTCCTACATTCTCTGACTAGTGAATGGAAAGGAAAAGTATTAGCAATTGAAGAAGCTAATGACCTTTCTGTCATGAAGCCAGATGAATTGATAGAAAATTTAATGTCCTATGAAGCAAATTTGCAGGCTAGAAAAGAACAGAAAGAAGAAAAGAAAAATGTAGCATTTCATGTTGAGAAAGATGAAAATGAATCAGATTCTGAAGACGAAGATTTGGCATTCATTGCGAAAGGATTCAAAAAATTCCTAAAATATCGAAAAGCCAGTCGTTACAATAAAAGAAAACCTGGATCAAATAAACCATCTTCATCTGCTATAGAATGTTTCAACTGCCATAAAAAGGGACACATGCAGAAGGATCGTCCAGAACAAAAGAAGAAGTCAGAAAATGACAAATTCAAATATAAGAAGGACAAATCTAAGAAACGAGCCTTCTCAGTAACATGGGATGATTCAGAGTCATCTTCATCAGAAAGTGAAAGTGATTCAGAGAATGAACAAGCTAATGTTTGTTTTATGGCAACAGAAGATGAGGTACAAATTCCTACATTTGATGAATTACTTGATATTATTGCTGAATTGATAGTCAAATATAAAGACATAAAACGTCAATTAAAAGTAGTCAAAACGGATTTAAGTAGAGCAGAGTTTGAACGAGATATGTTAAAAGATGAGAAGAAAATATTAGAAGAGGAACTTGAAAATATTCAAGAATCATCATCTAATGTTGACTCTCAAATATCTCTTTTGAGTCAAGAAATAGAAGCTCAAAAAGAGAAAAATAATGCTCTCACTACTGAAAATCATGAGCTTAAAGCAAAAGTCAAAATTCTAGACCTAGAAAAAGCTAGCTTACAAACAAAGTTTGATGACATTACTCAAAATGTTTCTAACTTTAACAAAGGTCGAGAAAATTTGACAAAAATCATTGAAAGTTCACAATCTATTTCAGACAAACAAGGATTGGGATATAACAAACAAGAAACCAAGAAACATCTTGGAAATAAAAGGAAGAAGAAAGTACAAAAAACTGAAGCTAAGAAAAATCTTAGTTTATTATATTCCAAACCAAAACCAGTTGTGAAATTTCAAAAGAAAAATGTCAAGACTATCAAAATATGGGTTCCTAAAACAAATAACAATTTGATTAGGAACAAATACATTCAGCAATTCATGAATACTGTGCATTTTAATAATAATTATATATATAAAGGGGATACCGGACCCATATGGGTTTGGACTCCTAAGACCTAACTCTTAGGACCCTATAAAAAGTGGGTACCATGGACTTAATTCAATTTTTTACAGGTCCTACTTAAGAAAAGAGGAAAGTGGATATTGGACAGTGGTTGCTCAAAGCACATGATGGGAGACAAGAACTTATTAACAAATATTACATACGTTTGCAGGAACGTACATATATAAGAATTCAAAGAGAGAGATCACATACTCAGGGGCAGATTCAGATTTGCAGATATATATTGTCATCAATCAAAAAGGGGGAGAATGTTGAGTCACAAGTTTTATGAAGGTTTTGATTTCTGACAAATAAATAAAGGCGATCGACAAAACAAGGTCATTATGGCTATAAAGAGCTACATATGGTACTCTAGATTGTAGGTTGATTATTTGATATTATAATAGTGATAAACTTGTTAAAATCTATCCTCAAATAATCATGCATTTCAAGGAAATCAATATATATATGACTAAATTGTAGTTGCACATTCAGTGTGCAACTTTACAGGGACCGGTCGACCGGTCATAATATATGCGGTCGACCGTTCCTGCATAATTTGCACACTGAACGTGCACACATGCACATAACGTATATATATTTGAATTCCTGTCTACTGGTCACTTTTTAAACTGTCGACCGTTTTTAAACAGAAAGCAATTTTTCCAAAAGACACTTCTTTTCTCCAAAGGTTGCATCTCTTACCTTTCATCAAAGATCATATCTCTTAATGGCAACTGCTCACAAAGAGTTACAACCATTCTTCTCTATATAAACTCATCTAAATCGTTGATTAAAACAACATGATTGTATATGCTTTTTACTCTAATCTCTGATCTTACTTTCTACATACTCCTGCATTCTAAAAGCTCTCAATTATTTTAATTGCTTATTGAATCATTGAAATTATTTCATATCTTTTGATTCAATAAGTAATATACTTTCCTTAATCTTCACAAAACATCATTCGTATATTTTGAGGATAAGATTATAGGAAATTTGTAGTACAAGTGACAAAAATGTGTTATCAAGAACACATACCGTCGACAAACAATTATATTCATTGTTGTTGAAGTCCTCTGTGTTGTAAGAGGCAAGTGTTGAAGTCCTCGGTGTTGTAAGAGGCAAGTGTTGAAGTCCTCAGTGTATTAGAGGCGTGAAATCCCGTTAGTTTACTCGGGTATTGTAAACCTGTTCCTCCGGGTGAAGCGAGGTAGTTAATAGTGAAAATCCAGATAGAAGTCTGGGACTGGACGTAGGACGGTGCTCCGAACCAGTATAAAAATCTCTGGTGTGATTTTTCTATTTTTATTTACTATGCTATTATCATCTATTTCCGCATTTATATCATAAGTCCATATTACACGATCCGTGTGTACTATACTAGCATATATAATCGTATACACACCGCACTTTCAGAAAGTAGCTAGGGTTTGCAATTTGTGAAGAGAAGGGGTTCTTTTATAGAAAATTTTGTCAAAACACTATTCATCCGATTTTCCGAACTCCAAATCTCGCTCGGTGACCGGCGTTTCTAGGGTTTAACCCGCGTTCCAGACACAATGGAATAGGTTTCGGAGGCTAATTCGATCATCTGTATGAGTTACGGAAATAAACGATCAAATTTAAATTAAATCGATTAAACGAATTTCTATGCGTTTCGGCTTGCAGACAAACGGTAAATCCGATTGACATGAAATTTGAAACCATACAATAATATAATATTATGGATCCGATGAAACTGGTTTCGTCGAAATCCGAGACTGTTTTAAAAATGGCTATTTTAACTCGTCAATTAAATATTAAAATATTCAATTTTCACAAATTAACTTTTAATTCAATTTTAAAAGTTCTATAACATCGTTATAACTTCAATATGATTAAATAAAATTTTATAAATCATTTTTAATCATATTAAACCCAATTTCCAATTATTTCTGTATTTTCAAATATTAAATTATCGATTTAATTATCAAATTAAATCCTTATATTCGAAATAAAATTTATTCGACTTACAAATTTTACTTATTAATATTTAAAATCAATTAAATATAAAAAAATTAATTAATAGAAATTTTGGATCGTTACAGAAGGAGGTTCGATGTGATTGAGGCAGGCTACGACCAGACGTCTCATTGACTAAAGCAACGAAGGAAACGGCGCGCGAGTCGACGACCCTATGGATTGGCAGCACCTGCCCCATGCTTTATTGCCCTGGACAGGTTACCACCGGTGGGTAGGCCGCCGGTCAACCAATAGTGCACTAGCCTTGGCAGTAAATCCCAGGTTAGGTGCTATTTTATCGGGGATTCTTACCCTATTTCGGGTGCAAGTTCATGCGGAGCTTTGGTGTAACTTTGGAAAAGGCTATAACCTACTTGGGGAGGTAGGAAGAAAGACAGAGCTCGAGATCCGGATGTGAATTTAAGGTGATTCCCATGGGATCACCAATGATCAAGCACGGGATCGGTATGATGATTGGTCACACAATCATGTCCGACGAGCATGTATGATCGAATGGAGTAAATCCATACCTTCGGGCTTGACCTCAGGGTATGCATAGTTCAATGAATTGTATCAGTCTTATATTAGTGATCTTACTTAGTATTGATCTTATATTATCGTCCATGCCTATTATTGGTCTTATAGTAGAGGCCATCCGTATTGATAAACAACGATGAGCTATCAAACTTCGTTTGTGATGGACGTATTTGATTACGTGATGTTATATTTGATATACTATTATGGCATCAGTGTTCCTTTGTGGTCCTGATGGCATATTACACGGGATACGCCCATCGTTCTCTTTTGTCGAGACGTAATGCGAAATTTTTAGAAATCCATGATGTTTGTAAGGGATATGATGATGATCATCGACATGTGGGCCACATATCGTTTATGCTCGTTATAGTTGTACGATGAGGTCCACACAGGTTCCAGATATCTACAGTAGATCATATATTACTTATGTTCATTATAGTGGTACAATGAGATCTACATGAGTTCCATTAAAGCTAACTGTGGCTCGAGGTCTACGCTGCATTTAGGCACTGACTCTATTTATTTTGAACCCTTGACGGAAATCATTGGATCATGTTAATTTGAATTATAGATGGATATCTAATGTAGGCTCGGGGTAATGATATCTAGAGTGGATCATGTATAACTCATGCTCATTATAGGGATACAGTGAGATCTACGCGAGTTTGATTACAATGGATGCGGCTCGGGGTCTGTAGTACGTTTAGATACCGACTCTATTTATCTTAGGCACGAGTCTACCGTGGACTTCACTCATCAGAAATGGCATCAATTTAATTATCTGCCTATCATTTATCGTTATATTGTATATTATGTTAATTGGTTGATAATATTATTGTGTATTCTAGTTAGCACCTCTATTGTGATATTTACAATGTCTCCACATTGTATATTGGGTTACTTTATCGTAGTATGTTGTTACTTTCCAGTCGCATTGTATATAACTTTTACATATGCACTATTTCAATATTGATCAACACAAATAAAATAAAAATATATAATTAGTATTTCACAAATATTAATTTAATTAATTTATAATAGTTATAATTTAGTTAAATTAGGTGGTAGTCGGAGCATTCAACATCGCGATCATGTGACTCTTATGTGTAAATTAGGTCAACGATTAATATCGAATAATTCGAATATTAACATTCACATATTACCTTACGTGTCGTGATGGTTTGGCCAAATTTGTCGCTTACACTGTTCCGGTTAAACCAATTTACATATTTTAAGTTGTTCTTGGCAGTGACAATTATTTACACCGGTTCTCTATTATACCTTATCAAATTTGATAATTTTCAAAACTCTAATATCATCCACATCAACTTGTGTAGTCCATACAAAGTCTTTGGTTCAATAATAACAATTATTATTAACCGAGTTACCCTACCCGGAGACTTTGACTTTTAGTTGACTTCGGTAGATCGCGATACTACCTCATATAATTGAGGAGATAAATTCTCCATTGAATAGTGTTTTACTTTCAATTCTTCAACTTGATTCAACTATAGTCATTCGATGGACGTTGTACCATGATTTAGCTATAATCAAAGTGGAGTTTCCACATTGAAGTTCAACGGTATTCTCAAATCGAGAGAACTGCGTATTAATTTCACTTTGATATTTTCTATTGACTTTAGTCCTATTAACCAATATAAAAATATTGAGTGAGTTATTCAACAATTATCCAATTTATTCAATAATTATCCAATAACTATTAGTACGTAACCCCTTGGTGCCTCAATAGCCATGAGTAATACGCTACCCAACATTTGAAGAGTGTTATGTACATCGATCTCAACGGACGTATTGATATCAAATCTCGATACATATTAAATTAGGAATAATTAAAACAATATTTTTATTATATATTATGATAAATTGTTCATCATTACAACTTATTGTAATTACTATTACAAAACACAGCATTTGTGGATTTTCTATTGAATATACTTAAATAAAGAGTTAATTAATATAACACATTATATAAACTACATAATGGAAATAAAACATCTCTTATTTCGAACAAGATTTTATTATAGAGTTTATAAATTGCAATAAATTATAGAATTTCTCTTAGTGCATACCCCTAACTCTATCACCCTTGTGGTCAAGGTCTATAGAAATTAGCACAGTTGAAACATCTTTGACCGCTTTTCTC
Organism: Allium cepa; assembly: GCA_030765085.1. Lineage (NCBI taxonomy): Eukaryota > Viridiplantae > Streptophyta > Magnoliopsida > Asparagales > Amaryllidaceae > Allium > Allium cepa. The sequence continues at coordinate 609,479,968 of CM060940.1, forward strand.
TTTATTATCTATTTATATATGTACTTATAAGTTTACAGGAAGAAGCAAAGGAGGGAACGAAAGGTCTGGAATGAGTCATATCTATAGGATGATTCGGTATATCTCTTGCATCTATATTGTGACAACCCACACCTTCCAACAAGTTGATCCAAAGCCTAGTGTGAGTTTCAGACTCTCGCCATGCTAAGAAATGCGGATCGTTGGGTTTAAACATTTTACATCACAGAGACTAATATAAGCATGTATAATCCAAGATATACCACATTTTCAGATCTCAAACGGAAGGAAATAAACATGTATACATCATAGAAAAAAATAAATCCTAGAAAATATCAAGTCATGGTCTTAGAAAAATATCAGTATATTATCCAACATAAAGTGTATAACAAAACATCACTCAAAGTCTGATGTATGGAGAAAAATGTACCGATAAGCTAGAATAATACATGGAGAGTAAAATAGGATAAAACCAGACTTCGAATATAAGCTTGACTCTCCAAGTGTCTTGAAGGGCCAGTTACCTACTACCCCGTCCACCTGTGGTTGGGAATAAGAAGGAAAGAGAATGGGTTATATATAAAGTCCGGTGAATGCGTGCAAGTTTATTATGATGACCATATGCAGTTACTTTTATACTACTCTAAATGATAGGGTAATATTAGTGTCCATGAATTTCTAAGGTCTGTTACCTAAGAGTTCTTGTCTAATACATTCCTACACTATAGATTATGCAGGCTGATTCAATAGATCGAACTGAGGATCACATTTCATATTAACTATTGCCATCTCTCCTAGAATTACTTAATGTATAAGACACCATCCTCTTGGCTACTAATGATGGAAGACACTGCCATTAGGCCATTGTAGACATAAACTTCCACTACTATCGCTGCCACTAGGTTGCTGGGAAGTTTCCCCTCACTACGCTTGGAGATGAAGACCTCGAAATGCTGATTTATCGCAAGGTCTCATCGTTTGCATTTGCTTCAATATCTCGATTGTAGCGTTGACCACTTATTGCATGCTTCAGGTCCTTCTCTCTAATTGTATCACGTGCGCAAGGAATTTTTGAATACTTGGACCTCCTATTGTGCCGTACCCACTCCATCAGGCATCCACGCAGCTGCACATCCATCGTTATAACCTATTGTGAGTGGCAGTTGTGAAAATACATCGCCTCGAATCAGTTACTATTCTAACATTACACCGGAAAAATTATTCCGATGCGTTGAAAAAATGCTACCAAAACGTTAAGAAGCGTTTCGATAAACGTTGCGACATGACATGCAACTAAAAGTATGAAAGTTTTAGTTGCGTTGTAGTAAACGCTACCAAAAACAAACATATTGTAGCATTTCTAAAACCTTACATTTTTTCTGCAGCGTTTCTGAAACCCTTCTGTATATTTTTTGATGCATTTTTCCTCTACTACAATTATTTTAAATTGCATTTATTCCCGTAGCACTTTTGAAATGCTATTAAAACTTATTGATTGATGTACAACACATTTTAAATGCCACTATTTGCTGTTATTAGCTTGTATCATTTCCGACAATCACTTATATAATAGCCAAACTAAAACAAATAATCAATCACATAATTATCATTTTCAAACTAACATCGATAATCATCGTATTCAAATAATTGAAAAAGCACATTAATCGCATAATTAAGCATAATATTCGTAATCATTTTAATAATAGTATTTCGACAAAATAAGTGAATTCACATACCACAACCGTTTACAAACAAGTCTACACATTTAATATGAATATATAATAGTTAAAGTCTTGTTTATGGCTTAATTACCGACAGCCCTTTGATGCAGCTATTCTTCGCCTCGGAAATGCTAATTACCTGTAGACAATTATAACGGTCAACAGTTAGAATTACATACATGTCCTGATAATTTACGTGTACTGATAACGTATGAATTACATGCATAGTTAAGTATAATATATAAGAAAACTTACAACTATCATAACACTCTCATGGAAATTAATGGTGAGATGAATACCCAGAAAATATCATAAACAAATGCACAGCTCAAAAGAGCAGATGCAACCTAACTAGAAAAAGAAGAAGAGAATCAAATTGATAAATGGTAGATAATGGGATAAAACTTTGCAGGTATTATTTTTACCTTGATATTGGTAACCGAGCTATTTGCAACACGGATATCATTAAACAAATACTCTGTAATATTCAAATAAGTGTCAGCCTCTTAAAGTTAGAGAACTTTTATTTGTAGAAAGCTTGAAAGTTTGAAACAATCTAGTCAACAACTAAATGAAAATACATCTTACAATCTAACCGTGCCACATCATCAATCTACATATACTCCACCTCCTCAGGAAGAAATAGTTGAAATGAGAACAACTCATTTGCACTTGTTATAGTTTTAAAAACTCACTAATTACTTTTCTTCTTCTCTCTTGTATTACCTTTGAAAACCAAATCTATGAATAAGCATAAAAAACAAACGTAAGATCCCTAAACTAGTATAAATCTGTGTTTGCTTTATTTCGGTAGTTTTACTGCTTATATAGTCTTAACATTTGCATTTCAGTTTGTACTACTTTCCGTTTTTAGTTGAAAGCCGGGGATTCCAAAGTTCTCTTTTGGAGTAACTGAAAAATTGCATCAACATCAATTTTGCAATTTCATCTACGAAGTCAAAGTTCATGCAGTTAAGCTCAAATTTATTTCCAATAAACATAACTTTTATAAATCCTCTATCAAAACTTAACACAGCTTATAAATTTAAAAATCCAAAAATCTGATGAGGTTAAATAAAACTAAAATTGTAGAACCAAATGTCTATAATTCTAATTTGGACATTTTAATTAAAAACTAGCGACCAACTCATTCCAGGGAACAAAGCTTTGTGACAAGAGCTTCACTTCCTATGAGGTGAAGCTCACTTAATTAACTTTCACTTAAGTTTACATTCAGAAAGACCAGAAAACAAATTTATAACCATCCCTCATTTAAAGTAGAGAACAGAGTATAGAAAATATATTTTCCTTGTTCAACATGGTAAGTTGAACATATTAAAATAAACTTAAGCCATACATGAACTCAAAGTTTTAGAATGTTCTGCTGTGAAAGTTTATTCCTATCATTCACCGCACTGGCTAAAAAAAAGAATTAATTCTCTATTGCATGCTAAAAGTTTAGAGGCATTACGAACATATTGCATTACAAATAATAGTTCTTCCGAAGGCTACAGCTTACTGTGACACAAAGATGAATATATCTTATATATGCAGTATAATCAATGTGTTTGCATATGTGTTCCCTAACAGCTAATAATTAACAGTGGACATAAATAAATGACTGGATAATCTATAGCAAACGACACATGCTGTATAGCTGCCCAAAGTATAGAAAAGACTACATAGAATTGCAAAACAACAATAGATAGAAGCAAGACCTCACCAACTAAAGGAAGATAGGTTTAACAATCAACAGTGATTACGAAACTATTTTGCATATTTAAAATATATCAAACATCCTTAATTAAACTTTTATTAAATTTAAATAATTTTTATAAAACTTAGTTAATTTAGTTATATTTTTATAAAATTTGGTTAATTTTTAAAGACTTATTAACCTAGTTAAATTTTAATAAAACTTAATTAATTTGTACAAATTTATTTAGTTTTTATAAAACTTAGTTAAATTATATTAAACTCGGTTAATTTTTAAAATTTTGGTTAATTTTTATAAAAATTAGTTTAGTTATTATAAAAATCAGATAACTTATTATCAAACTTAGTTTTATTATTATTACTATTACTATTATTATTATAGATTTATTAATTTTTATAATCTAGTTAATTATTATAAACATATTTATTTTTTATAAAACACGGTTAATTTATTCAAACCATTGTTTATCATCATCATTATTATTATTAAATTTATAAATTATCTCAGTTGTTAAAACTTAAAATGTCATAACCTGTACTTTAATTAATTTAAACTTAAAAATTATCTCAAACTTGAACTTTAATAACTTATTTAATTTTTATGAATTATCTCAAACTTATAAATTTTTCATAAACATAGTCAATTTATTATTATTGTTGTTGTAAACTTAGTTAAGTTATTATTACTAATATAAACTTAATTAATTTTTATAAATTTATTTAATTTTCATAAAACTTAGTTAACTCGGTTAATTTTTATAAACTTAGTTTTTGTTATTATTGTTATTAATTATAAAACATAGTTGACTTAGTTAATTTATTATCATTATAAATTTAGTTATTTATTGTCTAATTATAATTTATTCTTGCTACTATTATTATTATAAACTTAGTTTATTATTATTATTACGATAAACTTATTAATTTTTATAATATTTAGCTAACGTTTATAACGTATCTAATTTTTATAAAACTCAGTTACTTTATTCAAACTACTGTTTATTGTACAATTCTAACTAATTCAACATGCTTTATTTCTACACTCCCACTTACTCTACCACATTATCAAATTACATTTTCTAACCTTACAAATATTATTACAGTTGTTCAAATGGTAATACCTCTCAATTACTTATAATAACATAATTGCCCATCTTTTAATTACTTAGCCCACCGTGTATATGTACCGTCAACATGCATGAATAATTTTAATTGCACTACAAGATAGTTTAATGACATAGATACCAATGCACAAATTATTTATACATTCATAACTCCAAACATTTCAAAATTTTCTTTCTTAAAAAGGTTTATTTGTTTTTAGATAAGGTAAAAAAGGTATTTCTGCCTTGCAAGTTTTGTACACATCTGAAAAGATGTTGGTAACCCATCTGCACCATGTCAAAATATTTTATGCCATTAAAACATAACTTATGTTGGACCAGAGCCACTGTCTAGGCAGTGGACAAGTACATTCCAACTAAGTTCATACATCTCTAGTTATAGTTTTCAGCGCATCACCTTTTCTTTTCTTTTTGAATTTAGTATTCCGGTTATTAATAGACTTGAGTCGAATGGGATAACCACTATCCAAATGATATTGGAATAGAAGTTACCCACATTGAAGGCTTCATTTTTTGGCCATTCCCAATAATATTCAACAAGTTTCTTTTCTTTCTTTTTAACTAGTTTGGCTTCTGTGGTGCTGAGACAACCACTATTCTTTTCATAATTCTTTTAACCATAAATCCTGACCTGCTATAAATCAGCCCTTCAGGATTGTATAATGCATTACATTTTTCTTTCTAAATTTATATTAAAGTAACAATCGGTAACCTTTCCAAGTCATTTTACTTAATTATTTTAATGAATCGGTCCTTCTGTAGGATGTTACTGCACATTTTGGTAATTGAGTCAAACTCTGTGCACTGTTGTGCACTTTCTATGTGAAAATAAATTGTTTGCGGGGGAATGGCTGTTGTTTAGTTAATTGGCAAATGGCAATTGTTTTGTTGAACTAAGATACAAAAAAATATATCTAAGACCTGGTGGACATATTTTGCTCATTGTAGTAAAATAATACCTGGACATATTTTGGTAAACGGCGAACGAGTGGACATATTTTGTTCGTTTTAGTAAAATCCCAAGCACCTTTTTCATACAAGAAATAGCCAGTGCACCTATTATGGTTTAATGGCTGGCAAATGGACTGTACATACGGAACTATAATATTTCAAGTTTTCCAATATATCCCAAATAATACTCCCATAAGTAAATATTAAACTGCATATATGAAACTATCAAAAGCAAGTTTGACTGCACATATAAAGAAGCTTACCAGAATATATACGATGCACATATAAAGAAGAAAATCCTATGAAGATTCAGTATAGTGCAGATGAATCTCAGTAGTCCTAGAAGCATGAATCCTTTTGCTCCTAGAGTGATATCAGCAACATGGCCTGAAGAGTAACTGCCCACTTCATCGAATCAGAGTAGTCCTAGAAGCAGCATTGATTTAGTAACAGTAATGCAAGAACACAATTGAAGAGCAGATCTAAATATGTTGAAAGCCTATTTTGGAAAATGGAAAGCTATGACTCAGCGTTTGTTAATAAATTAGTTGCTTCAACAATTCTCCACCACCCCTGGACAGATTTAAGCCTATTTTGGCAATTCTAGTTGCCTTTTTTTCAGAATCAAATTGGCTACTTCAGGATCCCTACTTTGCAAAGATGACTTTTTCATATTAAATAAGATATATCAGAACCAATTCTCCTACAAGTGTGCCCCTATGCTGCTTTCAAAAATGAGATCAGTTTATTCACACTTTAATATGATGATGGTGAAATGCAGATGCAGTGTACTGCCATTATAATTTACAGTTGCTTATACATCTATCTCTCCCATTATCAATCAATAAGGGAATTAGTTGTATAGGATTCACCAATGTGAAACATTTCAACCATCTCGAAGTTATTCTTTAGTATTTTTTTTTTTTGCATATAGTGTGCATATTTAAGCCAGGATGATGATGATGGGACTACTTAAAAGAAGAAATTAATTTTATTTTACAAAGGTAGCACTCCCCTATCCGAGGTGATCATAATAGTTTATTTCAAAGGTAGGGTTTTTGGCAACTTTCATGAATCTAATCCTATAATCAATCGCCAAAAATGAATTCTGCAGCGGATGTCAAGCACTTCGTGAAAGTGTACAATCTAGATATTCAAACTAAGATACATGGGTCATTAGTTACAATTCTTAGAAATTCACTTCAAATGCCAATTAATTAATTGTGCAGCACCTTGTTCTTCATCCCAAGCAACAAACAGTTTTAATGGAAGTTGGTACAACAATGGTTTCTTGCAAACCGACAGCCATGGATACAATTATTAGTAAAGTACTACTACTGCTACCTGTTACAAGAAATAAATGAAACCATGAAAAAGAAGTATGGTTGAACTCTGAATATAAACATGAAAAAGAATTAAACATAGCCAGAAAGAGGTCTAGTTCAATTTTGATCTTTTTTTTGCATCTCCTTTAGTTTAGATTATGCACATCTAAATGAGTAAATTTTACATGTTTTGAACTTTGAAGAGTTAAATCAGTTGATTATGTTTTTTTGGTTGAAATTTATTATGAAAAAAAAAATGTATTTTGTAAGTTCACAAATTCAGAGGCTTGAAGAGGGAATTGTATAATATATTATACTTGGTGTTTATTATGACTATTTAGCTTATTACCAAGTTCAGTGATCAAAATAACTTATCAAAAAGCGCACGTTCTAATTCAGTATCTATCACTGTGTATCTATATTTTTGTTAAGACTTTTGGTTAAAACCACTTATCATCATTAAGTGATTAGCCTCACAACAAGCAACTCATTACGTGTGTCCGTATCCCCTTTCATCTTTATTAATTATTTCTTATTCTAAGTTAATTAGTCATGCAAAGCAGGGCTTTTCTTACTAAATTTGTATCATTTTCATATTCTTGGGACATAAAGTATGTTTAGATAGGCAAACTTTATCAACATTCTTAAATTTGACCTCACAGATCTTTACTTTTAATATATTTACTACCAACAACCTTTCACGAATAAATATAGCTACACATTTTTCATTTAATCATTTACCTTTCCTTTCAACATACTTAAGGTTTCTCAATGCATTTGAAAATGATGTATGTTAATTACTAAGACTTATATGTCATTTCATTATGTTCATGAGTATAAAATTTAAGATAAAGAGTATGAAAAACTTCAATACAAATTAAATAATAAGAAAGGAATAAACATAAATGCAAACATGCTGCTGCTTCTCCCACCATAGAAACTTGTAGAGTATGGTCAGAATACTATACTCTATATATAAAGATTTAATTCGCTTATTAAATCACAGAGCAATGACAAGTCATTTCTTCTATAAAAAAATGTAATAATTACCAAATAACAAGGTTTCACTTATTAAAAGAATTTTGTCAAAAGAAGAATTTTCTTATGAAAACTGCACTGCTGGTATTTAGATGTAAACAACCAAAACAAAAAATGGCTTCTTCACATTAGCAGCAAAATACACTAATACAGTTTCAAATTGCAATAGTTTATTCTGGGTAGAAACATTATTTCTTTTAATTAGACCCAAAATGAGAAAGTTCTGCTTATTTGCTATGTGATAATCGACATAGATACATGTATATTAACAAAAATTACTCCACTTTGGTAGTTAGACTAACATAGACAGATTTGTAGGCGACTCCACAGAACATCGTAAGAGGAGTGAGAGAGAACACCACAAGTGAAACTTTACATGAGCTGAGGAAACCAAATATATAGCCATTCATGGAGGAATATGTGCTAAATAAAGTGTGCCTTCTGCAGGTAATTAATTGCATGTATAAGTTCGCTGTTAGTCCATGGTTATTTCATATACATTATTTTATCTACTTGTTGCCTTCTTCTGTGTTTAACTATTTTTGCTTTTACAATTTTCATGGACAACTTTTGTAGACGTATAGTTGTACTACATTTGACGCTAGGATCTTTACATCTTAAAACAAAATTAAATTAATGACTTTTCTAGCTTATCAATCAATTTTTGTTTCTTAAAACTCAAGTCGATTCTCCCTGTTTAATTTATTTTCTGCAATTTGTATCTCAATGCTCTAACAAGACTCGTGACGGAGTATCAACAATATACATACACACATAATATATGATAAAAGTAAATAAAAAAAATCTATTTTGGTTGGAGTAGATAACTAACAAGGCTCGCTGTATAAGTTCCATCAAAAGTAATCATAACTAGTGTACAATTTAACTAGTTTCCTTATATTTTAGACTGAAAAACTATGTGTTTTGAGTGTTCATATAGCAATGCTCCAAATAAAAGGTAACAACCATGCACGTAAAGCAAACTAACTCATAACATGTAGAAAAAATCTCTTATGAGAAAATTACCTCATCGAATTTTGAAGCTGGGCTATCATCATTGTGAGTAAGGAAGAAACCACCAAGTATGTACCTACCAAATCATATATCTTGGAAGTAATCAACTGATAATTATCAGTCAGAAACAAATTGTCTATTTTAAGTTAATTGACGAGTCAGTAGACTCTATCTGCTTTTAGCTACCGGCCTGAAGTTATCCAAATTTTTCTGTGAAAAAAAGGGAAAGAAAATGTGATGAAAATAGGTGATGATGTCTGCATAAATTAAGGATGAGATGCAATGATTAATATACTGCCTTTCTCTGACCCATGCTTAAATTTCGAATAAAAGATGAAATATATATATTATATGCAATTATTTCTGATATTCCTGATATTCTTTGTTTACTATAAAGTTAAAATATAAAACATATGTATCATAAAAGTTTTGAATAAAAGTAAATGTATTCATTGAAATGTACTTATAGTTAGATATCTAAAGAAACATGTATGAAAAACTTTAATAATGCCTACAGTGCTCAATAGTCCATCTATACACAATATAAAACAATATAATATGATTGCGAAATGCGTGTTTGTAGATAAATATTATAGTGATGGTTTAATCACTATTAGTCGATATCTTTACTCAGTCTCTCTCCAAAAGCAACTATAGTACAAAACATTAAAACTTATACGCTCCATCTGCACAAAATTTTAAATTTGTAGTCACTCTTTTATCATAATCAACCAAAAAGGATATTAGTTCCCAAACAACATTCCCCTAGATACAACATGTAATAAAATGATAAAATGACAATACTAAGCTCAGTTTATGCGAAAATAAAGATATTACATCATTACGGTATATAAATTTTAAGCATTTTGATACCATTGTATCTTCTTTACCATTTTTCAGAAGTTGAGTTTTAACGTTAAACCAGCATTGGTTAAGGATTATTTTAGTGAGAGGCTGGCTTCTTCAGTTTCAAAAAGAGGTGGGCAATTCAAATAGATAAAAATCTGCATCATTTTTGCAATAATATGACAACACTATATGGAAAAAAATGTGGTTGTAAAAGAATTTGGACAAATAATAAGGTTTATACCCAGTGAGATGACAGGCACTATACGATGTAAAAGGAAAAATATGTTACCCGACTCTCCAGTGCAAGAAGTGTCACTAAAAATGGTACCACTACTATATCCTAGACAATTCAACAAATTAAACCAGATGGTACTTATCACTAAGTGTATCACTAAGAGCTATTTCAGATCATTGGACGACGTCGATCGTACATAGTAATCTTTTGTGCTTCCTTTAGTAAATATATTGCGATGTTTGGATGTTTAGCTAGAGTTTTTATACTCTTATTTGAAAAGTATTCCCAGTCATGAAAAGGAAGATGTATATCAGAAGATGTTTATCTGCTTGGTCTTACACTTCTTGAAATATTCACTAGCAAACAAGTAGGTTCCGCGAACTAGAGAAGCTGAAACTAGAGGTGTGCTTTTATTCCTCAATATTAGTTACATGCTATATATAGTTCTTCACATGTATTTATATTATTTGAAAACTATACATTAATAAATATATGAACATTATTTGATAACCGAAGATATCATATTTCATAATAAACACTTAATAAAGTGGTTGTATTGGTAACATGCAATTGAAGGAATGTTTAGGTGAAGGGTCTGCAAAATTAGCATCAATTACAAATCAAGCAATCCACGACACTTATGCAATCAAATCCTTGTAGAATTTAATGGATGCTGCACTAAAGTGTCTAGATAAAAGTGCTAAAGATGGACCTTCCATAAACCACATCCTTTGGAATTTGAAAAACTCTATTCAAGTCCATGAATAATAGACCCTCCATGAATTTAATTGCTTTGGAGCTCAATTAATCGAGAATTGGACTTTCATAATTTGCTTTGTCTGGCCTTCGATGGGCATTCTCGTTAATATACCACTTTAATAAAGTAACAAAAACTTTAAATAAAAACAGCAATTCAATGAGGAACATTGATTTCAAAACTAATTACAGAAACAAACTGCAAATTATATTTTACATCAAAGAAGGTAGTGAAGTATTAATATTGTTACAGATATCAAACTGACGGAGCAAAGTAGCAATTTAGGGTTTGTAAAGTTGATGTAGACGAGTGCTATTTGTGTTTTTATAAAATTGATACAAATAGGAGAGATTTCGGATTTGTGCAGAAATCCATATGAACTATATAACATCCACATATAGAATCAAATAAATTGTATATAAAATTGTACCAGTTCAGGGCTTGTAAAATTGGTGCAATCGAGCAGCAGATTGAAGGAGAAGTCAACGGACTATGGCGCAAGGAGTAGAACGATGGAGGAAAAGTTATATGGGCTTGGTGAGTTTTGCATAAGCGAAGAGGAAAATGAAACTTCTGAAACGTAGGAAGTGCTTTAGCGGGAAGGAAATTTCGGGAAGGCAGTAAATTTTGGAAAGGCGCTAAATTTGTGCAGCATTGGGTATAGGAAAAATAAAGTGTAAAATTAACAATAGTTGCACTTACCATCGAAACGCTGCCAAGTGCAACTAAAGACAAACTTGTAGCATAAATTGGATAAAGAACATTTACTTAACATCGTCTCATCCTAGCGCTCCCTCCTAGGGAAATAGCTTTGCTACAGTCCAAATATGCATCCAATTGCGCTTAAATAGGCCCATAAAAATTCAAATTTCATATAATTTTTATTTATAAATTTTGGGCCTTAAGCCGAGGTCTAGGTTGCTAGTTTTTAAAATGAACAGTCGACCGCTAGGGTTTCTGAATCCACCGTTAATGAACAAAATTGTAGGGTTCTTCTAGTTTCAATTATCGATTATTTATACAGGTTAATCATCAAGTCAAACAGTGATTTGTGAAGCCTAATTATAGTCTAGTCAACGGTTTACAATTGAATTTAGGGTTTTTTGATTTAGGATTTCCAATTTCAAAAGAGAAAAAGGGGTATTGCATAATTCCAATTAATAGTTAACCGACAATTTATAACTTTGGTTTTAGATTCAAACTTATGGTTTAACATATTAACATGTTCAATTTAGGGTTTGCTGACATCCTAATCAATTACAATAGTTTAAACTAACTATAATAATCAACTTATCAAATTGTGTCCACTCATTTTTAACCTAAGCTCTTACCAATGCTTGCACTCGTTTGAACCCTAAATCGCTAGCTCCTCCTTAGATCGCCTTGATCCTCCTTTATTTGCTTGCTTTAATCTCTTAGGTTGAATATGTTTGATTTTTGGAATTTTAGAAATTAGTGTTTTAGAGAAAAATTGGGCAGAATTTAGTTACTATAAGTTTTTAATGGAGAATTAGGGTTTCATTAGCTTAGTATTTATAGGAGTAGGGTTTAGTTTTGGGCCATTAGATTAGCTTAGGGAGGAATTTTATAAAATATGGTTCACATATCTCATCCTTCATTCCCAAACAATCATTTACCTTCGTTCATCTAGCGTCCTTGAAAATCGATACACTCGATTTTAGTCGAACCACGATCAACCGCCCTCGTGCCTTAATTGATGGCTATGGGTCGACCATAAACCCCTAAGGGTCGAACAGTGGCAATGTATTTGTTGCGAAATTTTAACTTTAAGTTTATAATTTGTTATAATGCTCGTAAGTCGCCCATACTAACTCTAATTTCAATGTGTTATGTATGAAAATCTTTTAAAAAATCGTTATAAACGCATGGTTCATGTTTCGTAGCTAAACTCAAATGTCTTTGAAAAATTTCTTTTAAGTCCTTATTTTGTTCAATTTAATTTTCTTATTAAATTTCCGTCTAAATTTCCATTAAAATTTCAAGGTGTTACATTCTCCCCCCTTAAAAGGATTTCGTCTCCGAAATCTCTAAGGATGGAAAAACGTAATACATACACACAACAACCAATAGCTAACATCATATAATCATCCATCATCTACGAGCAATCACTATCCTTAGCAATTTTCTAATGCAATATGTGTGTGTGTATGCAATATGAAATGCACATGGATATACATTAATGCAAAAGTAGGCGGCCCACTGATTCAGTCGACCTTCTATTATGCAACATCCTAAATAAGTAAACTTGCAATTCTTTATAGATGCACAATCATTTCATCCATATGCAACATCTATATGCATAACGCTCAATAAGATAAACAAGAATCAAACACCATATATATATCATATCTTCTGGCAAAAAAAAGAGATAATGTGAATGTGCGTACTACCTAGAGGATATATTGTCCTAGATGCATAAAAGGAATATAATCCAAACAATGCATCCAAATACATCCATTAGTATCCATCATCCATAAAATTCCCTACAGACACGTTGCAACCATTCCTACCATCCAATAGATTCTACCTAAGTTAGAAACTATTTGCAAAAATAACTTCTTCTAACTAAAATGGTTATGTGCCATAAAAGAGTTCGAGATGGGTAGCTCGAACTTTCTTCTCAAGCTCCCATGCACTCTCAACTAGATCATCTCCCTACTGGACACTAACCAGTCTAATTATTTCATTACAGAGTTAATTTGTCCCGTGCCCAAAAATACGAGTAGGTGCACGACGAACAAGGGTCTCACCTATCCTTTTAACTTCTGACCAACTTTCACCACTACCCAAAAATTTCCAATTCAATTATATGTGCATTAGTAACCTTCAACCATCCTTGCTACTTACTCAAATGGCATCATCTTACACCACGCTAAATAACCTGAGCATAAGTATGCTCTCGCTAACTTTAGCTCCATAAAATCTCCAATGCATAACATGCCATCTTAACTTTTTCAGTGGTATGCCTAATCACCCCAACTCCTAGAGATCAAGTGGGATAACTCAAATGTGGACAGCATCTCTTTCTACTTAGTTCTTTACTATATTTTGGTTTTCCTCGTGGCTATTCAAAATGGCGATTTCCTAAATATCAAAAATAACCTCATTTCATTTTCTATTCGGCCCAACTAAAGTCATTTTCTTTTACTTTTGGATAGTTTCCAAATCTTCCAAAAATCATGGTACCTATGGATTATGTTTATGGTTTACATGGATCTATTCTAAGTTCTACAAATGAAAGTCTGCTTTATCTTCCCATTTAACTGTAATAATAAAAGTTCTCAAATTAATTGGAGTTATAATCTAATATCATTGTAACCAAAATAATAACCACTTAAGGTATACCTCATTTGCGCGTGGTTGTTATGCATACGACTATGTATTCTAAGTTAGTCTTCCCTAAATTTCCTTAAGAAAATAATCTTCCTCAAATTCGAGTGATGTTTGAGAAAAATCTTTTTATTCCTTTCTTCAAATATTACCAAAAACTACTCGATTTTATTTTTCTATGAAAATTGCCTCCCCACTCTCCATGCATGCAAACAACTATATCCTTTTCTTGACAGAGACCCAAATTCTTGAATTACCACCCCTTGCACAATCTTGCCTAAAATCTTATCTAGTATACACTTTGTGGTTTGAACTTCCAAAACTCTTACCATTTCTTAATGTCCTTCCATAAATAAGACCTTTTTACCAAACATAATCTCTTATCACTCAATCTCAATTATTTCATGGTTAGGATAACCCAATTTGGAATATGCCTTGCTATTTTAATCCAATAGACATGGTGGCCACTAATTTGGTTTATAATAGCTGATTTTATATTTTAATGCGTTGGAACTACATCTCTTCAAAAGGAAAGACCGACAGCGTAAATTTATCCATCTTATCCAAAAGGTGAATTTGTGTCACATTTGGAATTACAAGGAATTATCCTTTTCACAATTATTGAAATAGACAGTATAAAATATGGTAAATTTCATATTTTATACATCACTTTCTTTGGGCGTGTTCCTTGTTATTTCAAATGATACACTTTTATTTATAAATCTTAACTTGATAATCTGTAGGAATTTACATTGCAACCTTCTACATTCCAATTAATTAAAATACCACTTAAATCCCATTTTTAATTTATCACTACTTTTAGTTATGTCTATTACCCATTTATTATCCAATAAAAACGTGGGATCACCTTAATTCCAACAATTTACCATGTGTAATGACCCAGAGTTTAATCACTTTAAATGTAAATATGTAATGTATTTAATATTTATAATTGGATTTTATTACCTAAAAATACCCCCTTTTAAATAATAACTAGTGATGGTGGAATGGTTTTCAAAATGTGTTCACAAAAATAATTAGTTGAAAGGAAAATAAAAAATGTGATCGGAAAGCTTTTTCAATTTTTCATCATCTAAAAGTTATTTGAAATACACCTTAGAATACAAATACACACTTATAATTATAATATAAACATGGATTATTGATATAATAAAGGTAAAGATATACTTACTTATGTAAAGAAAGAGATATGACATTTCGTTTTAAAAAAAAATTAAAATAAAAGTAAGATGCAATGTCACTTTATCACTCACCAACATAAGTATAAAGAAGAGCTTAACATATTGGACACAAAGGTGCTTCATGTATGTTGCATATGCAACATGGTGAGGAGGGTGGAGGTGGTGATTTGTCCAAAAATGAGTGGAGAACATTACAATAAAGGGCTTTTTGTTAATTTAAATATTTCACTTTATATAAAACATTCCATTTTTTCTCTTTCATTTTACCATTCATTTCTTACTTTTTCAAACTTCATTTTATTTTCAAAGCTTTTCTAAAGTTCTTTAATGGCTTCTCTTTTATTTTTTCAAAGTTTAAAAATCAAAACATTTTACTTTTTAATCCTTTAAAACTTATTTAAACCCTTATTCTTACTTCTACATTTCTTCTTCTTTCAAAATCAAGCCCACACAACCCTTTTTCAATCAGCTTATGTTTATAACCTCCTAGGCCGAACCTAATTTTCAAAAACCCAAGGAAAAAATCATCGTTTTCTAAAAGATATACAAGATCCAAGGCTATTTCGAAGTTCTGGTTATTGTCGGTTTTTTCTTAGCTTTGGTGAGTAAACTCACTTTTTAATTTGGAAGTTTCAAACTTTTATGTTGCTAGCTATTACATGCTTTTGGTTGATATTATACGTGTTTGGTGTTTTAAGTATATGAGATTATATGTATTGATTGATTGTGAACTTGAAATGGTGGTTTGGTTGTGAATTGATGTTAAAGTTATGATATTTCTTAATATATGATGTTATGACATGAATATTTAAGTTGTGCTCTTGCCTAGGTGCTGAAATTGCTAAGGAAGTTAGCATTTTGATTTGTAAGGTGACTTGAGATCTCTTGGAAAGTAAATCATGTTTACTAGTTTAATTTACTAAAAGGATTTCAAAGTTTCCAACTTTACTATAGATTTCAAAACCTCTTACTAGGTTTTATTAAGTAAGTAAAGTTTTTGAGAGCTAAAGTTGAAATGTTAGCTTAGAAACTAAATTTGAGTTATGGCCTCCATAGCGGTAGTCACTATGGATGCAGTTCGGAAAATCAAACGCTTTTCTAAATTTAAAATATTTCTTTCTTAAATATTTTCTTTAAAAACCTTTTCAAATCATTAATTAAGTATAAAAGGTAATTATGATTTAATTAAGTATGAGTTTAACAATTATATAATTAATAAGTTAATTAGTAATTAAGTAAAGGCAATTAGTACTTAAGTATTAATTAAAGTTAATTATAATTAATTAATTGAGAGACTTATAATAAATTATTAATGAAGTAAACTGTTAGTTAAGAATTAATTTTTATTTAATTAAGTTTAATTATTTAATGAGGGCATAATTGTTAATTAATAACTAAACAAGTAGGGTTTAATTGATTAATTTATTTAGATTTAATTAAGATTGAATTAAGGTTTAATTAAGCATAATAAAGATTTAATTTAGAGTTAATTATGGTTAATTAGTAATTAAATTAAGATTTAATTATTATTGAATAAAAGTTTATTTTAAACTCTATCAGTTCTATTTTAAGGTAGCTTCTTTGATAAGTAAATTGATTTTAAATAAGAGATCTTCTGTCTAATCCATTAAGTAGCCAAAAAAATATGGATAAATTATACTTAAATTTGACATCTATTTAGAAGAATAAATTCCTATTCTACTATAATTAAACTAAGTAGATTTATTTGGACACCCGTTTAGCAGAATTAATCTCTGCTTTGCTATCATATTGATTTGGACATTGAATTGTATGTTGGTTAATTATTCTTGGATAAGTTATGGATTAGTTTGTGATTACTAATTGATTTTATTTACATATATGTTGGCTTATGTAAATACTTATTATGTGAATTGAAAAGTCAAATTTAAGAGAATGGTAACCTAATTTAGTACCATTGTGGTCGCTAAGCCTCTTTCCGAATGTGTAAATTTTGGTTTAAAATTAACTCCAATTATATTAACAAGTCGAGTTTAAGTGTTTATATAATTATAAAAGATGTTTTGAAGTTAGTTAATAACTATTCCATTGGAAATGTTTTAAATTAGGTCGGTTAACTATATCTCTAAGGATGGTTTAAAGTTAATTTACTATTTGGTTAACGACGTTTAAAGTTAATTACTTATCTTAAAAAAGAGGGTTCTAAGTTAATTAATTATGATTTTTAAAGGAAATCAATTAATTTTATAAGGGTGTTTATCATGTATACATTATTTATAAAAGGACTATACGTAGTATAAGGATTTATTAAAAATTGGTTTACAAATGATATTTGGTAAAGGAGTTTATAAATCATTTTATGGTTTTGTAAGGAAGTTTTGTAAATTAATTTGAAGATTCATAAAATATATTTGTAAATATGAAACAAGCTTAAAAAAGGGAATTCTTATAAAGGAATGAGATTTGTTTTGACTATTAAAGGAATGAGATTTGTTTTGGCTATTAATCCTTCTTAATTATGGTGGTATGGAAATGTTCTTTTACTTAATACCGAAGGATAAGTGGTTTGGTTTGATAATAAGTAAGGTTTTAAATGAAATTTTTTGGCCCATTTAAATTATTAATTTGGAAAGAGAAAATCTTCCTAAAGTTTTGTAAATATACTTATATCGTTGAGATAAGTATATAGATATATTTTCTACGTACTGAAAGTATAATGTTTTGTGTAATATACTTGTATCGTTGAGATAAGTATATAAATGTTTTTCAAGTATTGGAAGGAGTATAAGAGGTTTGTGAAAATATCATTTGTAAAGTTATTTCGAAATAATGATTTGAAGTGATTTGATTTTCAAAAAGATTAATTATTAGAGGCTTAGCGGATCCCACATTGAATTAAACCTATGTTCATTTGATTTTTTGTTTGTTAAACAACCGACAATCAAATCTTGGACAAAAATAACTTTAGAAATATCTAGGAGAAATACGGGAGCTACATGGCACAGTCAACTTCGATGGTGCTGTACTGTGCATATAAATCTCATTCTATTCGCCTAGGATAAATGATAGGGAGCTATGTTCACTTAAGTGGTTAAGGGGTGATCTCGCTCCTATGTGTTGTTTATATGTTTCCGAAAGAACCGAAGTTGAGTCTACCGAAACTATCGAATGGTGATTCGAAGAGACCGATATCGGATAAGTATGAATTATCACAAACTGCTTCTATAACATCCCACCTTTTTGAACAGTTTAAATCGACGATAAACCACACACATCAGACTCAAACCATCCAAAAGGGCAGATTGTTATGGGATAAATAAGAAAAAGCAGAGAAAGAAAAAAATAAAACAGAATCTCGCAGCGAAATGACAAAATATAATAATAAAATAACAGTTCATGAAGCTGTTTATAAAACATTTGATTATACTTATACAACACAGAATCAAAGTTACACATATCAGAGATAAATAAAAAAATAGCAGTGGAGCAGCATGAATGCAGTGGAATAAATACAGTAAATAATAGTAGCACAAATATTCGTCTTCGTCCTCTAGAAATAAGGTCTTCAGATCCTGAAATGCTCAGGCTGACCCGAGCGAATTGAAAAGACAAAACACACGAGTCAGAACTAAAAGATCCTATGTAAGTTAAATCGTCGATAAATAAATATGAGTGGAATAGCGTCAGAGATATTTATGGGGTTTGACATCTCCTATCCAGTGTTTAACGTGAGCGCAGTAACTTAAAAGATGTCCGGGATTCACATCCCCTAAGGATCTGTTAAACTATCTACCATGTAGTACAATACGCTATTATAATGTCTACAGTAAAGTAAAAGTATTAAACTAGCACTATGGCATTACCCATATCCCCCTTAACACATTTTATATATTCTCATAGTCTATACAGTACCGTAATCTCCCCCGTACTGAATGTCTTCAGAGGGCATTCTATAGGTATGGTACACAACAAAATCGTAATGGGCTCGATATGGTAGGTGACACAACACAACTTGGCAATGCCAGAGCAGATATACCAATTACACTTCCGGACTAGTGGTAACGCATAGCCGCAGCTACCGCCCACCCTCGAACACACTCTTAAATAAAAAATCAAGGATGGTCACCAAATCAATCTCAAAGTCTGAATATATTATCGAAGGAGTGTGCCCGATCGGATGAATGACCTAACTTGGCCCGTCGATTGCTCCTTTTTTAGCCACCTTAAGCTAACTTGTGGTAATCAGGTCCATATATATACCTCATATAGGATTGTCGCCAACCATCCTACTTCATTCTGGAATCTCCACCACGTACAAAGTTGTTAAAGTGGATTTCGGTATTGGTAAAGAGTATGACAATATCCGATCACAGTCTATACAACAACCAATCGCTTATTACACACTAGATGGTTCTTTTACATTTCGAAAGTCAATTCACAATTGATATCAAAATATCATATTCTCAAACCATATCACTTTCAAATCATATTCACTTTCAAATCATATTTCAGAATTATATTTCCTTTCAAAAGTCATGATTTCTTTCAGAAATCATATTCTCGAAATTGGTTAAATCCTTACTTCAAAAATCATCATTTTCAATTATTATAACATTTAAATCCCAACTTAGGTCATAACATCATTTAACCTTATTCTTTAAACCAATGAATTGAATTTAAACAGTTCCACTTTACTTGGTATGGAAATTTAGAAATAGTCTAAATAATTATAAATAGTTATTAATAGTTAAATACTATAAAATAGATTTAAATTAGACTGATTAGATTTAAAATGAATTAAAATGTTTTAATTAGTTCAAAATAAGTTAAATCGGTTTAAAATAGATTAAAATAATTTATATAGTTCATATTGGTAAAATAGCTTAATAAGTTTGAAAATCTTAATAATTAGGAATTTTAAAATAATATTTTTTAAACAGTTTATATTAAAATATGAGTTTGGAATTAATATGAAATTTAACCATTCATTTCTTTTCAATATATTTGGACCATTTTCAATTTCCAAATTAGTAAACCAATTTCAAGCCTTTCAATTTATAAGTTTCAATAAACTATTGAATTTCATCTCATTTTTAATCCACGTTCAAATATCAATTCGAATTATTCCAATTTCAAAATATTTCAAAGTTATATTTCAAATAGTTTCAATAGCTTAATTTCGATAGAATTTCATTTATACTTAAAAGTTTAACTTTAAACTTTCGATTTAATTTCTTAAAGCAACTCCCTTTTAAACCAATTCACATTTCAACACAAAACTTGATTTTCCAATAATACTTCGATTTATATAAATCAAATTCTATTTCAAAATATCATTTAATTAAATCCAAAAATTTAAGGATTTTAAAATCATTTAATTTAACCAATCCAGTGTCCGTTTATAATTCTCTACCCTAGGGTCAAGTGATACGGATATTTATCATTTCAACCATAATTTAAATTTTTTGGTTATTTATCATTTCAAATTGCAATCCCAAATTAATATTAAAATTCATAAAATCGCTCGAGTCTATCATTCCAATCCATGACGATTTTTCCGTAATCTATAGATCATTCGGGTATGTATCATTTCAACTCATAGTGAACTTGGAGTTTATAATGATTTAAAATACAGCATTCATTCATCCAATATCAACAGTAGCACATGCATCATAATCACCATCCAAATCAATCAATAAATATCATTATAGAACTGATAATCAATAACGGGTATTTAACTGGCAATTTATATTCAATAATAAATTAAATAACGATTTAATTCAAATAAATGCAAATTAACCGAGATGATGATTTAAAATATCCAAACAGTCATAAATAAATTTTCAACCACATTATAAATTTAATTTAAAAAACATAAGAAAATGTAGAAGTTATGAGTGGGTTAAAGCACCCACCTTTGAATTTAAATCCAATTTAAGCCCAAAATTCACACAGTCTTTGAATTTGTCCAAACCAGCGTCACAATGTCCGGAATTCAGATACGATCCTAACGGAACAAATCGCACGTGAATCGGACCTCATATGCAAAAGTTATGCACATTAGAATATTGGTTAATTAAATTTAATTAAAATAAACAAAGATAAATAATATTACACATCACCTCTCTTTGCCTCACGCGGCTACAGGAACTAGGGAATTCGATCGTTCGAACACACGAAGCGCCGCCACTTTGAAATCATGTTACTAGGCCACTATCGGCCATCGAGGCCATGCCCCACCCTGCTAGCAAAGTCGCTGACCTCCCAGGCTCAACCTTGTCCACCATCGGCCCGCCTCCGGTCAAGAAACGCAACAGCCGCCGCCAAGCCTGTAAAACCCTAAACGAATTATAGCGAGCAATCCGACCATTGAAATAACGAACCACAAGCACCAATGAGCTGTGTGCGACGGTCTCCACAGCCCAGTACCATTCAATCGAAGATCGGTTGCAGTTCGTCGTAGCCGAGAATTGATCATTGAATTCTGGGCACACAGTAACCCAGATCAAAAAAAGAATCACATAATTGACTTGCGCTCGTCGAGAGCTTCAAATCGATATGTAATTCGATATATATATAGGAGTTTAAAATTTTAATTTGAAATTGAATTGAGAAGCTTGTTTGGTTTGTCTGACATTGAGAACGAGGAGTGGACTGAAATGTACATACAGACAAATGAAAATGAGGAGAGGCTAGGGTTTATAACGAGATATTTATAGGTAGGCTATAAATAGAAATGAACGGATACGATTTTGTTTACAAGCTGAACGATAAACGACCCGACAAAGCCCGTTATGTCTCCGAAATGAAAATGGATCAACCCACATATCAAAATAGACGTTTTCAAATATTTAAACTCAATGGAACAGGTTTTAGGTCCTAATTCCGCCGTATGAAGAGGTTATGATAAAAATCAGTTTATTTCAAATTGAATTCACTTGATTTCAATTAAATTGATTTCTAGGCGTTTCGAGTCCGTACGATCAAACGACAAGTCCGATGGCCACGAAACTTGAAATCCTACAATAATTCACCGTTACCAATCCGATGAAACTAATTTCATCGAAATCCAAGCCAGTTGCCAAAAGGCTATATTTTAGTTAATTAAATAAAAAATTATAACTTAATTAATTCACCTTTCGATTCAAATTTTATAGTTAGCCAATTTCACCATTTTTACTCATTTAGGCACTTACAATGACTTAATACAGATTTATATAACAATCTAGTGTTGGTTATTACATTAATTATATCGTTCAATTTCACTGTAATTAAATCCAGTTAATTATAATTAATTCCAATGTATTGATTTGATTCAATTTCAATCTTTATACTAAATCCACCATTACTCTGCAACACAGATAACATTTGTTTTACATTTCATTACATTAGTATATTCTAATTCCCATCTTTTATTTGTATTAACTATTATGTTTCCATTATATTGGGTTTTGTCAAATTTACATATTAATTAAAATTTAAAGTCCCAATTAATTATTTATCTCAATTTAATTCTTTTATTAACTCAGTTATACCCTTATGAACAAAATTAACATTTCTATTCATTTTATTATATTCACAAATTTCAGTTATTGTCTTAATTTTCATTAAGGTAACATTTAATTTAATTTATTTTTAATTGCTTTTCAATTCAATTTAATAGACAAATTAAAAAGGTAACCTATAATAACTGCTATCGTTAACTTTTAATTACATTATAAGTTTATTATTTACAAACAAATGTTACAATTTGCTATATAACTCTAATTTTATTTAGTTACCATTTATTATACCATTTCATTACACAATTAAACATTTACATTGGTTTCCTCATGTTAAGCTTATAACCAAGTTATAACATTTACATAAATTCAATTGGTTGGAATTCCATTCAAGTTATTAATAGTTAACGTACATTTATATTGTTACAATTCATTCTAGTTATTATTTCCATTAACAATTCACTAATTTTTTTTCCTTCAATATTAACTTACCAAAATCTTATTAAATTAATAAATTTAATTATCGAATATTTACGGGTCGCTACATCCCCCGCTCAAAACTTTTCGTCCTCGAAATGGAAAAAGAAGGGAAAAGAAAGAATTAAGTAATCACTATCTTATTTAAAATATTAAGTTTATAAACAATCAATTTACAAAATTAAACAATTTAAATAAAATATATCAATTTATAACAATCAAATCTTTTTATATTCAAGTAAATAAAAGTTTGGAAAATATTTCATATAATTTTCTAAGTCCAAAATTTTCAAAAAATTTCGGCAGAGTCTCCTTTGTACGGAGAGGTCTGAGAGAAATTATAATATCAATAAAACAACATGTATCGTAGTTTTTCAAAATAATATATATCCCAACAATGGGAAAACATTAAAATATCGCTAGAAAACCATAATCCGAGAATGTACCTATTTGTCTGGCAAATAATGCTTAAATTATGAAACCAAAAGCAGTAGAAATTGCTCCCATAACCTGTATTTCACTTATATAATAAAAAAAAGTTAATAATTATATAAAATGAAATATTTAAAGTTGTTTCAACCACTAACAAGCAAATCAATATAAAATAACAATCATTTGCAACCACAGCCTACAATCATCATATGAAATCAATATAATCAACCATCCATCCATAGCAAACGAAACAAATGGTTTGTTCGGGTGTAGACACTCATAATCGCATAGAATGACAAATAAACTACTAAGTATACCATATACTCTACAGTCTTAGATAAGACTCAACAGATTTATTCATACATCCAAAACAATTAGGAGTATCCTTTCCCAACAACCCATAAGCCAAAACAACAACAATTTCAAGCAATAAATCAAGTTTATTCTTTTTAATTCCATTTCTCAATGATCATCTCTTTAGTTTACATTTATTTCTTACAAAATTCAATTTCCATTCATTCATTCATTACTTAATTTCATTTATTTACATTTATTTATTTATAGCATTCATGTTCAATTCAATTACTTAGCATATCAATTAATTAACTTAAGTTTACAATCATCTACTTACAATACTTACTTCTTATCACATTTTATTATAGTAACACTTCAATTAGAACTTAAGTTTATAACAAAGATAATATCAAATTCTTATTTATAAAAGTAATTCATTAAACACTTCCATTACATAAGTTTTACTTGTAAAATTTTCCATTACATATTCTTTTAACATTTCAACTTTTATAATTGGTAAGTTATATATATCTCTTTAAGAATGTAATTGAAAGTTACACAAGTTTATCTTTTTTCATTTTAGTAAATAAATGTTCAATAGTTATCATTTCTTATTTTCATATCCTTTTTATACTACACGTTACAAATTTCAAATTTCTAATATATTTCGGTTATAACTTAGCATATAAATTTCTTATTTTCATTTAAGATTTTCAATTATTAAATAATTAAATTTTTATTCCATTACAATAATTGAAATCTCTAATTTATAGAAATTTACGAACTAAATGCCGGGTTCCATTTCAAATCATTTGAAATAATATGACCATATCTTTATATATATATATCAAATCATATTTAAAAATTAAAATCAAGATTTATTTATCAAACAATTGTGTAGTTACCACTTACTACTACAACAGTCTTCCACTTTGAAACTTAAAAATGAATGTCGACGATGAGTGCGCTCATCACCGAAATTATTTTCCAACGACAGAGAGATGAGTATAGAACTTATTTCTTTCCAAAATTTATTTAAAACAATTCTTTCAAATCATATTGAAATATTTATCAGAAAATACTCTAAATAATAATTATTATATTCCAAATCATTCGAAAGAAATTTTCAAAAACCCGGGAACTTAAGTTCTGAATTTCCAGATTTCATTTATTTTATTTTCAAATCTTATTTCCAACCTATATTTGTAAATTTCACTACCTAACAAGAAATATATTACAACCAAATATATCATTTATAAATTATTATTTTATATATAAAAATATAGAATTGGTAAAATTATTTCATTTACCTATATTTCAAAACAAATATTATGTCGGTATGTCCTCTTAAGTGTTTAGAAATCCCTATCGATGTCATAGCGTCCTATGCACCAACCAGAATTTATAAATACAAAAAGGAACAAATTAACACAATATAAAAACCTTTTTATAACACTAACAAATACGCTCTTTCATATATATACACTCAACGACTCATTCTAGGGTAATACTACCCTATTTTATATGAATCAGACCCCAAAAAGCTAAGGGTCCGTTTGGTTTCATTTTGTATTTTGAGTTTTGTGTTTCCAGCTTGCACTAAGAAATAGCAAAAAATAAAGGAATAAGATTTATAATTCTTAGTCATTGCGACGACTAACGGACAGCGAAGAAGTTGCATTGTTCTTCGTGCTTTTGTTATCTCTCAAAACACGAAAAACAAAAGAAACTTGTTTTCTATTTTACATGTTAATTTCATTTTTCAACAATGCATACAACGGACGCGCTTTTGTATAGACGAAATCACAAAACTAAAAACGACAAGCCAAACGGGGCCTAAGGTTTTCGCTAAACCAAAGCTCTGATACCAACTGTACCATCCTGCCTTTTTGAACCGTAACAACCCTGTATTTTGTGATTATTTTAACTGTATATTTTATTATTTTAAATTGAATTTATTGATTTAAAACTTTATTTTATTTATCAAAATGAATAATTTTTGTTATTTTAAATATAAACTTTGATTTTATGTGAATTATAATTCCAAACATGTATAAATAGAATATTGTCGAGAAAAGTGGATTTTGGTCAATATGGTCAAACTTTGACTTTTAAATTTAAATATTTGAATTTTTGAATTTTATATTTTATTATGAAAATAGATTAAATTTTAAGTATACTTTTCGTTTCGTTGAAATCTGATTAATAATATGAAAGTTATGCTTTTTACAATATTGGGTGTAAATTAATTTATTTAACAATATTGTTTATTTTAAATTATATAACGAATATTTTTGTTGGTCATATCTTGTTATAATTTGTATATATATGTGTAATATGTCATGTTATGCATATATTTTATTTTTAAATCATTTTTAAAGTGTTGTAGTTATTTTTTCAAAACTAGTTATATTTTGTTTTCAATTTTAAAACTAGTTTACATATAATTAACTATTTTATTATATTTTTCTATATTTTTCTAAAATTAATTTATTCATTTCATTTTCACTTTATTTTGTATTCAGTTATATTTTATTTACCCGGTTTTTATTTTGATTTATTTGAATAAAGAAAAAGGAAATTTAAAGAGACTAATGCCTTTTAACCTTTGACCTTCCATTTTCCACCTCTTCATAGTTTGGGCCGTCTCTTCCCAAACTCATAGCCATGAGTTTTCTTTTTGCAATTCATGTGAATATCACTTTCTCACCTCACTTTTCACATATGTTTCAGATCTGAAGAAAAGTTCTTGGTAATGTCTCTTTTTCTTTCTATTTTTCTTATCATTTTATTGAATTTTTCTAGTGTAATTGCCTTGCCTCTTCTTGCATTTGTTCGGCCATACTCCTCCACCACCTCCACCATCCAGCACCACCACATCCACGACCACTTCAACCTCCTCCCCCTCTACCTTGTCCAGGCCGTGACTCCCCTAAGTTGTTTGCACCACAAAAACTTCACAAATCACCTTGAAACTAGCATAGCCGAACCTTTTAATGCCATAGCCTTCATTTTTCCACCTTGGCACCTCCATAGCCGCCGCCAGTCCCTTCACCACCTCTGGCCGAAACTCCAGCCACCACTTGACCAACACATGCCAAGGCCAAGCTCAATTGTCCTCAGGCCGAACCCATATTTGCACCAAAAACTCATTCGTTTGCCTTAAACCCTTTGTATTCTTGTGATGTAACCGCCACCCCTTCATCTCCTTATAGCCTTTCCTTCATGACCCATACCCGACCCTATAGCATAACCATAGCCGAACACATTATGACCCTAGTCCGAGCACTTAAATGATGGGAGCATGGTCAAAGCAAATTTGTTCATTTTTGCTTTTATTTCAAATTGTTTCAATAGTATATTTGGGTTGAAATAATATTTATACTTGTCTTGTTTTTGTATGTTGTTCACAAGATAAAGCTTGGTTCTCTCCACTCTACTCAAGTCCAAAGTCATGTTTTCGTGACTTCTGGAATTCGTTTGTGTGCTTTGTCTTGCTATCTCCAGCTTGAAACAAGTGAGTAATCACACATGACATCTATACTTATATATTTAGTGAATTGATCGCAAGTGAAACTGTAGAATAATATTATCACGTTATACCTGCCAGTTATATTATTTATATGATGATCACCTTGTTAGTAAACCTGTCATATTATCTGTTACTGCCATATATTACTATATTTTTTATTTATATATGTTTATCACACTGCAAGTTCCTTGTAGAATAGAATCACTATGGGTTGAAATGATAAATACCCGAATGGACTTTAGAATAGGGAAAAATTGTTATGGGCTGAAATGATAGGCCTGAACGATTTTTATTTATTTTAATTGACTTGGGATTGCGGGTTTGAAATGAAAGAACCCAGATTTTCTTTGTAAATTATGGATTGAAATGATATATTATCCGTATCACTTGACCTAGGCTAGAAAATTATATATAGACCCGTGGTTAATATATTTTTCTAGAATTTTTAAAGTATTTTAAAAATGTAAATATTATGATATTTTGATTTAAATTTAATTAAAAATGATTTTTCTAAAATATTAGTGATTTTCTTCAAGTTAAATAAGTGAATAAATAAATGGTAAAGTAGAATTTGAAATATTAGTAAATTTTGGAATTTATGATTTAATTTGTAAATGGAATTCAAGTTAAGTAAGAAAATATGATAATTCGATTTCAAATTGAATTATAAATGATTGTTATAAAGTGTTAATGATTTTATTACAAATTAAATTTGTGAAATAAATAAATGTTTATGTTGAAATTGAAACATAACTCAAATTTGAAATTTGAATTTTTTGGTTAAAAGTGAATTTTAAATTTAATAAATAAAATGAAAATAAGTGATAATTTTGAAATGGAAATTTTAAACTTAAGTGTTAAGTTAAATTTTTAATTATAAAGAACTAAAAAAATTGATATGCTTGAATCTAATAAGTAAATTATTATTAAAATTTGATTTTTGTATGATTCACTTTATAAAA
This sequence comes from Allium cepa, assembly GCA_030765085.1. Lineage (NCBI taxonomy): Eukaryota > Viridiplantae > Streptophyta > Magnoliopsida > Asparagales > Amaryllidaceae > Allium > Allium cepa. The sequence goes on from CM060940.1 coordinate 609,508,426, forward strand.
TCATAAATTAAAGGGTATTTAAATGACCATTTTTAAAGTGAGAAAATACGATTTTATAAGTTAAAAATGGTTCAAATTAAAGTTTAATTATTTATGAAATTGTATTGAAAATCTAGAAATTAAATAACAGCACTTCAGAAATGCTATCGTTTGTGAAGTTAACTTAAAATCTGAAGTAAATGATATTACAGCACTTTGTAGGTGTTGTGGTTGATACAAATGAACTATGGCTGATTTAACTAAGTGATATTACATCACTTGGTAAGTGTTGTGGTAGTAGAAAGATAACTAAAATCTGAAACTAAATAAAGGGCTACGGTAGCACTTGATAAGTGATGCGGTTGCTGAATTCAACTGTTTTAAATTTTAACTTACAACAGTTTTTCTAAATGCTGTGAAAGGATGTAATTTTCAACGTTTAAGGTTTTTAACTAAATAAATGAGCTCGGAAATGTCTAAAATTTTAGGAATTGAATATTTGATTTGTAAATATCATAACTTCATTTTTAAATGGTTTTAACGAATTGTTTTGATTTAAATATAAACTATTTGAAAGGTGATTTGAAATGATAATAAATGAAAGATATCTTTGAATTAAATGGGTATTTAAATTTGAATACATGGATTTGAATTAAAATAATGATTTGAAAATGAAGTTTTGAAAATATGCGATATTTTGAATTGAATTGGTTTGGAAATGATTTGATCTTTATTTTGATAAAGATTTTGAATTTGAAAAGATACTTTATTTTTAAATATAAACTATGATTTTTAAATTATAACCATGGGTTATAATAATGATTGGTTGTTAAAGAGATCGGGATCGGATATGGACATACTCTCTGTCAATACCGAAAACCACTTAAATAGCTGTGTACGCGGTGGAGATTCTAGAACGAAGTAGGATGGTGGCGACGATCCTCTTGAGGTATGAACGTGGACCCGACTCCCATGAGTTGGCTTAAGGTGGCTAAAACAAGAGCGATTGACGGGCCAAGTGAGGTAGCTTCTTCGATCGGACACATTCCTTCGATACTATACTCTTACTTATGATTGATTTGATGTACATCCTTCGATTTTGATTGGGAGTGTGTTCCGAGGTGGGAGGTAGTGGCTTCTATGCGTTACCACCATCCCGGAAGCGTAATTGGTATATCTACCCTGGCATTGCCTCGTTTGCCGTGTCACCTGCCATATTGAGCCTTACTACGAGTTTGTTTTTCTCCCGTAGCCATGGAGTATTTAGGATAGTCTCCCGATCTGGAGATATACTGATACTGGATGGATTACTAGGACTACTACGTGTTGGGGGCTATATGGGTAACCCTTTGACGCTATTTTAAAGTAAGTTTATTTTACTGTAGACATTATTGTAATAGCGCAATATTATTACATAGTAAATAGTTTAACGGATCCTTAGAGGATGGACGGTCCCAAGCATCCTTTAAGTTACTTGTAATTTATTACAGTTCACTTGAGATGGTTTACATTATATAAGTATGTATGTCCTGACTTGAGTGTTTTGTATTTTGCTTTACGCTCGGGTCAACTTGAGTATTCACCGCTTAGCTTTGGATTTCTCTTTCTAGAGCTAGAAATCGCTGGAGATTCTACCTATCTGGTTATTTATCTGTTTCAATTATTCTATTTCAGCTCTTGTATTAGTGAATTTCTATGTATTTGGAATTTCTATTGTATTTGTTTTCAGATTGATATTATGTATTTTGTTTTGAGAGTTTGTTATAGTAGCTTCATGAACTACTATGGTATTTTATATTCCGCCGTGGGTTATTCTGATATTTCCGTGTTCGTAATTTTGTGATTGCATTTCATTTTCTCCAAATTCTATTACAATGTGGTATTTTGAGCAATTCAAGTCCAACATGTGCGGATGCGAATGGCTGAAAATATCGGGTTGTCACATTTGGTATCAGAGCTTTGGTTTTAGGCAAACCATAGCACGCGGAGCAAAAACTCATTAGACATAGGGTAGAAATACCCCAGAATGAGTGAAATCAATCTCAGAATCAGTTTTTTTGTGAGAGAGCGTATTTTCAAAGCATCGACTAATTTTCAAAATGATTTTTCAAAGATTATTTTGATATAAACTTTTCTTGTTTTAAAGGAAATTAAATTTTCTAAACTTCCTTCCTTTCATATCTACCTTGTTAGTGTTTTCTTTCATTAGGATATTCATCCAAGTGAATTTATCTTATCTTATCTTTATCTCCTCTATATCTTGTCCTAAATTCATCCTTGATTTTTTAGGATGAATCGAGGAAATGCAAGGGTAGGGTTATGCTCAGCTTCTCAGCCCGTTGCTCACTGTTCTCTGTAAGGAATTCGCTCAACTTGGTGGCACCAAATTTTCTGGTTCAGAGAGCATTATTGAAGCTCAGCAGTGGTTGCATAGTTTAGAGAGAATACTTACTGGTCTTGAGATTACAGATGCCCAAAAGGTCAGTTAGCAGCTTGGCAGCTGCAAGAGTCTGCCTAGTTTGGAGGGAGTCTGTTACGGCTAACACCGTCGAGGCTGATCTTTCTTGGGAACAGTTTAGGTATCTTCTGTTAGTCCGCTTAGTCCGTGAGATGATGGTTTTGATGACAACAACCTTAGAATAGATTATAAAATATAAATACTAACATTATAAGTTTTGATATATATGTATATGCAAGTTTTAACCATGCAGGTATCAAGAATGAAGACTGTACAGTATAGAGATTCAAGATATCAAGATTGAAGACTCATGAGTATCAAGAATATCAAGAGTTCAAGAATTGAAGTAATTTATTCTTTAATTAGAAATTTTGTCAAAACTCATAGAAAATCACTCGCATCTTAAAATCCAATTTATTCGTGGAGTGGAATCCACTTCGAGCCTGTTAAAGGGATGGAACCTATGAAAAATCTAGTGGAACATTGTTTTGTATCCGCTAACTTTTTATCCAAAATCATTTTTTAAAATTATATCCTGTTTTCAAAATGTTTTCAAAACCTTCCTTTTAAAAGCATCAAAAACCTCTATCCTGATTTTAAATAATTTTAGCCTCAAAATTATCTTTAATTTCAAAGTCAAAATTACTCCTGATTTTAAACTATTTTTTAAAATAATATATTTAACTTTTAAATATTTATACTTAAGATTTAAATATAAAATTATAGTTAAATTTTTTATATTATTCTCTATATTTACTTATGAATTTTAACTATAGTCAAGTATATTAGAAAAGTTTAAAATAGTTTTAATATAAGATAAAGGTTATTTTCAAAGAAAATCAAATCGTTAAAAATTGCTTTGGGATGTCGACATGCCTATGGTGACCATGTCGACATGGTGTCAGTTGAGTTCAAAATTTAAATTTCAAAAGAAGTGTCTATTCGCCACAACTCTTCATGAACGAACATGGCTGTTGTTCTTCTATAAATAGGGGTTAGTTTCAACGAATTTCATATCAGATTTTCTGGTTTTTCACTCCTCTTCTTCTTCCACATTTCTTAATACATACTCTACCATTACTCTGTCGAAATCAGCATTGAATCATACTCGATTACTTTTAGTTTGATTCTTTATCTCTATCTCAACAAGGTTCTCAGTGCTATTCAGAGTTATAGACTTCTTTGTAATCTATTAAGCGAGAAATGGTATGATTGTGGCCTTCAAAATCAATCAAGCGAGAAAAGGTGTGATTGTAGCCTTGGTAAATCAATTGGGTAAATTCGTGGCCCGAAAATCAAGTATCTCTACCCAGAGGATTGAAATTATGGAGAGTGTACCTCGTAGCCTTGAAATCGAGGGTGTAATTGTACAATTGCTTTTGAAAGGAAATCCGCACTTGTGTTGCGGGACGGATGTAGGGTAACTCCGAACCAGTATAAATCCAGTGTATTCTTTCCTTTACTGCTTTTATTTTATTTCTGCATCTGTGTTTGTATTTGTGATTATCCCTGTATCTGTAGACTGCATACATCTGTGTCTAAATTAACATAAACTCAAAAAGATTTATTAATTCTTTATAAACACTATTCACCCCCCTCTAGTGTTAATCCTAGCCTTAAGATCCCTAATCCGCATTTCTTTCAATTGGTAGTAGAGCGAGGTTTTCAAAGTTTCATACTCTAATTTTTGAAAAAAGTTTTTAAAATGGCTATATTTGTTAATACTAGTTTAGAAATATTCAAATTATCATTGTTTCATGAGTCTGCATATAATCAATATTCAAATTCAAGTTATCTATCAAAATTATTTGATGTGCAGGAATCATGCTTTATGGCCGTTGAGGAATCAATCCACAATGGACGAATTGTGCAGATCAGAAAGAACAAATGGATACTTGATAGTGGGTGTTCTAGACACATGACTGGCAATCCAGAAATACTGAATGATATTATATACAAAGACAGAGGACTGATTAACTTTGGAGATAATTCAAAAGGATATGTGATTGGCATCAGCAAAGTTGGTAATTCTGAAACTCCTACTATTGCTAACATTTTGCTAATTAAGAATCTAAAACATAATCTGCTAAGTATAAGTCAACTCTGTGATAAAGGATATAAAATTAAATTTGAAAAAGATAAATGTTACACCGAAGATAATAATTCAACCATAATATTTGAGGGAGTCGGGAAAAAGAATATTTATATTCTTAGTATGAAAATTTCAAATGATAACCTGTGTCTGTTGGCAAATACAAGTGACCCTTGGATTTGGCATAAGAGATTTAGGCATTTGAATTTCAAAGTCTTATCTAGACTGTGAAAACATGATTTAGTAAGAGGTCTCCCTAAAATAAATTTTAAAGTAGATAGTTTATGTGATGCATGTCAATTAGGAAAACTTAGAAAAAGTTCCTTTAAATTAAAAGATATGATTTCAACTTCAAAACCTCTTGAATTACTTCATCTTGATTTATTTGGTCCATCTCAAATTTTTTCAATAAATCATAGTAAATATGTTTTTGTAATTGTAGATGATTATTCTAGATTTACATGGACAATATTTTTGAAACATAAAAGTGATACTTTTGATGTTTTAAGACCTTATCAAAAAGAATTCAAAATCATTTTTCTCTAAAAATTATAACTATTCGAAGTGATCACGGTGGTGAATTTGAAAATGAAAAGTTTGAGGAATTTTGCAATAAAAAGGGAATAACTCACAATTTTTCATTTTCGACAACTCCACAACAAAACGGAGTAGTAGAACATAAAAATAGGACGATTCAAGAGTGTGCGAGAACTATGCTTTCAGATAGTAATTTACCAAAGAATTTTTGGGCAAAAGCAGTTGCTACCGCCTGTTATATTTTAAAAAGAATTTTAATTAGACCTCTAACTGATAAGACATCTTACGAACTTCTTTATTCAAAGAAACCTAACATATCTTATTTCAGAATTTTTGAAAGTAAATGCTTTATTTTAAATACAAAAGATAATTTAGATAAATTTGATCCTAAATCCGACAAAGGAATCTTTATCGGATACTCTAATAGAAGTAAGCATACAGAGTGTTTAATTTAAAAACTAACACCATTGAAGAAACAATGCATGTTTCATTTGTTGAAAATTTCAAAATTTTTGAAGATACAGATAATGAAGAGGATGTAATCATTCAAAATCAAGAATCAATTGAAAATAATAATGAAATTAATCATCCTAATAAAAGGATAAAACTTTTAAAAGAACATCCTATAGAAAATATATTGGGAGATATGCAATCTTTTGTTAAACTAGAAATCAACTAAGTCAAATGAGTAATGTAGCTTTTATATCAACTATTGAACCCAAAAATCCAAAAGAAGCATCAACTGATGATTCATGGATTTTGGCTATGCAAGAAGAATTAAATCAATTTACTAAAAATGATGTTTGGGAACTTGTTCCTAGACCTGAAAATAAGACTATAATTGGAACTAAATGGGTTTATAAAAATAAAATGAATGAACAAGAAGAGGTAGTTAGAAATAAAGCTCGATTAGTCGCTCAAGGTTATTGTCAAGAAGAAGGAATAGATTTTGATGAAATCTTTGCTCCCGTAGCAAGATTGGAAGCCATTAGGATTCTACTTGCTTTCTCAAATCATAATAATTTCAAATTATTTCAAATGGATGTTAAAAGTGCCTTTTTAAATGGATTTGTAAAAGAAGAAGTACTTGTTGAACAACCACCACTCTTTGAAAATGATAAATTACCAAATCATGTTTACAAACTTAAGAAAGCTTTATATGGTCTAAAAAAAGCTCCTAGAGCCTGGTATGATAAACTAAGATCTTATTTATTGTAATCTAATTTTGAAATTGGTAAAGTAGATAATACTCTTTTTATTAAAAGACATGAAAATGATATTCAACTAGTACAAGTTTACGTAGATGATATCATTTTTGGATCAACTAATTTTGAAATGAATAAAGAATTTTCTGAAATAATGACAAAAGAGTATGAGATGAGTCATATGGGTGAATTAAATTTCTTTTTAGGATTAAAATAAAACAATTAGATAATGGTATCTTTATTAGTCAAGAAAAATATGCTAAAGACCTAATTAGTAAATTTGGTTTGACTACTGCGAGTGGAAAACCCACTCCCATGGAAACCAATGAGTACCTTAGTAAAGAAGATCTCTTGAAAGATGTAGATCAAAAATTATATAGAGGAATGATTGGATCACTGCTCTATATTACTACCAGTAGACCTGATATCATGCATAGTGTTTGACTCTGTGCCAGATATCAATCCCAACCTAAAGAGATCCACTTAAAAGCCATAAAATGAATCATAAGATATGTTAAACACATATCTGATTATGGTTTATTCTACCCTAAAAATGATTCTTTTGACTTAATATCTTACTGTGATGCTGACTATGCTGGTTGTAAATCAGACCGAAAAATACAAGTGGGACTTGTCACTTTTTGGGGTATTCTCTGGTTTCTTGATTTAGTAAAAAGCAAAACACAGTTTCTTTATCAATAACTGAAGCAGGGTATATTTCTGCTTCTTCGGCTTGTTCTCAAGTAATATATATGCAACAAACTTTAAAAGATTTTGGTTTAAAATTTTCAAAATCATCGATTTATTGTGACAATACGAGTGCAATAAATTTATCCAAAAATACTACTCAACATGCTCGAACTAAACATATTGATATCATACATCATTTTCTTAGAGATAATGTAAGTAAGGAAGTAGTTACTCTCGATTATATCAATTCTGAGAATCAAATTGATGATATCTTAACAAAACCCTTAAATGAATCAATATTTACTAAATTTAGAAGAGAATTAGGTATTTGTTCTATAACTGAAATATAAAATATAAATAACAAGTATAATTAATAGTTAACATTAAAATAAATCAAATAGTAAAAATAAAAAGGACCATGTCGACATCCCCCATATACCCATGTTGACATGCAACGTTTTTTTAAAATTCTTTTCCCACCAAAATTCAAAATAATTGGTTATATATTTTTCACATTTTCGAAATTCTATTCATCATTTCTGTTATCTTTCTGTTCTTCTCTCTGAAATCAAATAATCAATGGCCTCCTCTTCCAAATCAAACATAAAATCAACCTTTTCGTTCCCCTCTCCTACGTCTGGTCCATTTCAACGTACTACTCTCGCTCGTATGACTAAAATAGAGGACTCTTTGAAGGATGCACTTCAGATGATGACTGAAATTCAAGTGTTTCAACTCCGTAAGGCAAAGGAACAAGAGAAGCAAGGCAAGATTCTTAGGAATTTGCAAAAAATTATAATGGATAATCAAGCCAACCCTATCTTGATTGATGAAGATTCTTCACTCAATCAAGAGGCCAGCGAAGAAGAAGAAGAAGAAGAACCCATGAAAGAAGCGCACGTGGAGGATGATGACCAAATCGTGTGTGTTGGAGAAGTGTGTTTTGACAAGAATGGGAATCTTGTCGAACAACGTGGAAATTTCTGTTTCCACTATCCAAACTGTTCGATTCATAGATCTGCTATGTTTAAGAACACACATTAGTTTCTTCTCTTTCTTTACCATTGTTGTTTATTCCTTCTTACGTCTACAACGAAAAATGTACATTCAACTATATGCTTAATAAATTAATTGTGTTCTTATATGTGTTCTTCTTATTAATACATACAACTATACGGTTATTATATACTTAAGATAGTTAGTAGTTTAGGATTAGATGTATTATTAGATCTAAGTGTTGATTATTTATGATAACACTATTATTATAATCACATAGTATATTAGAATTAGGGAGTGTTATATAGTTTGGAGTTATAAAGTTTAGAGTTTTTTTTTGTTGATGACAAAGGGGGAGAAATATAAAATAGGTTAGTTAGGCATAAATTAAGGGGGAGTTATAGATTAAGGGGGAGTTATTAGGATAAAAGTAATATTTTATAAACAAAGGTTGTCATCATCAAAAAGGGGAGATTGTTAGTCCGTGAGATGATGGTTTTGATGATGACAACCTTAGAATAGATTATAAAATATAAATACTAACATTATAAGTTTAGATATATATGTATATGCAGGTTTTAACCATGCAGGTACCAAGAATGAAGACTGTGCAATATAGAGATTCAGGATATCAAGATTGAAGACTCATGAGTATCAATAATATCAAGAGTTCAAGAATTGAAGTAATTTATTCTTTAATTAGAAATTTTGTTAAAACTCATAGAAAAGCACTGGCATCTTAAAATCCAATTTATTCGTGGAATGGAATCCACTTCGAGCCTGTTAAAGGGATGGAACCCTAAGTAGGATGGAACCAACGAAAAATCTAGTGGAACATTGTTTTGTATCCGCTAACTTTTCATTCAAAATCATTTTTCAAAATTATATCCTGTTTTCAAAATGTTTTCAAAACCTTCCTTTTAAAAGCATCAAAAACCTCTATCCTGATTTTAAATAATTTTAGCCTCAAAATTATCTTTAATTTCAAAGTCAAAATTACTCCTGATTTTAAACTATTTTTTAAAATAATATATTTAACTTTTAAATATTTATACTTAAGATTTAAATATAAAATTATAGTTAAATTTTATACATTATTCTCTATATTTACTTATGAATTTTAACTATAGTCAAGTATATTAGAAAAGTTTAAAACAGTTTTAATATGAGATAAAGGTTATTTTCGAAGAAAATCAAATCATTAAAAATTGCTTTGGGATGTCGACATGCCTATGGTGACCATGTCGACATGGTGTCAGTTGAGTTCAAAATTTAAATTTCAAAAGAAGTGTCTATTCGCTATAACTCTTCATGAATGGACATGGGCTGTTGTTCTTCTGTAAATAGGGGTTAGTTTCAACGAATTTCATATCAAATTTTCTGGTTTTTCACTCCTCCTCTTCTTCCACATTTCTTAATACATACTCTTACCATTACTCTGCTGAAATCAATATTGAATCATACTCGATTACTTTTAGTTTGATTCTCTATCACTATCTCAACAAGGTTCTCAGTGCTATTCAGAGTTATAGACTTCTTTGTAATCTATTAACCGAGAAAAGGTGTGATTGTGGCCTTGAAAATCAATCAAGCGAGAAAAGGTGTGATTGTAGCCTTGGTAAATCAATTGGGTAAACTTGTGGCCCGGAAACCAAGTATCTCTAGAGGATTGAAATTCTGGAGGGTGTACCTCGTAGCCTTGAAATCGAGGGTGTAATTGTACAATTGCTTTTGAAAGGAAATTCGTACTTGTGTTGCGGGACTGGATGTTGGGTAAATCCGAACCAGTATAAAATCCGGTGTGTTCATTCCTTTACTGCTTTTATTTTATTTCTGTCTCTGTATTTGTTTCTGTGAATATCCCTGTATCTGGATTGCATATATCTGTGTCTAAATTAACATAAACTCAAGATTTAGTAATTCTTTATAAACACTATTCACCCCCTCTAGTGTTAATCCTAGCCTTAAGATCCGTAATCCGCATTTCTTTCATCTTCTTGTGTTTCTTGGAATTTTGTTTCTCTATCTCTTTTGTGCCTAGTCTAAGCTTATCTATCACCTTTTTCAAGGATGCTTTCGTTGCTAAGTGGACGCCCAAAGCCGGGAAATCCCAGCTTTATAGAGACTTCATGGATCTCAAGCAAGGAAGCATGTCTTTTTCTGAGTATGAGAGAAAGTTCAACGAACTTTCTAAGTTCGGTCCTAGCCTAATAGATACTCCTCTCAAGAAGAATGAGAATTTCATTTCTGGTGCTCGTCTCGAGTATTATGGTCGCCTCATTTCTTATGTTTATGGCACTTTTACCTAGCTTATGATATGGCTATTCGTTATGAGAACCCTACTCCTAAGAGTCCTGCTATTGTTGGTGCTCCTTTATCTCAGTCTTCCTCTGCTAACTCTAAGAAGATAAAGACTAATTTCCAACAGTAGAAGCAGAATTGGCTCAAGAATGTCGGTTTGGGATCTTCATCATCTTCTCCTTCTCATAGACAACCTGTCGATCTTTCTTATATCACCTGCTTCAAATGTGATCACAAGGGACACTATGCCAATAGTTGCCCTACTTTAGCTGGTGCTGCCGTTCCTACTCCTTCTGCTCAGTTGGGTAAGCTTTCCGGTATATTTGTTATCACCTCTGCATCTTCTTCAGCTCATGTTCCTAGTGCTCCTAGGGATGACCAAGGTACTCTTCCGTGCAACCTTTTTCTTTAGTTCTGTATCATGTTCGTGTTTTATTTGATACAAGAATTTTCCATAGTTTGATTTCTATTGATTTGTGTGATAAGTTTGAGTATCTCCTTTATCCTGAGTTTATTTCTGTATCCTTTTGTGTTTCAAATCCAATTGGGGCTCTGCAAACCTTAATAGGAATTGTAAGCATGTGCAACTTCCCTATTCTGATCATTGCTTTAGTGGTGATCTTCATTCGACTCCTGTAGTCAGATTCTATCTCGATGTATTTGGTGAAGTCACTACTTTACCTCCTAAGCGGGAAATTGATTGCCATATTGATCTTTTCCTGGAGCTCTGTGAATGGGTTCTATAAATGGTTAGTCATACCTTTTGGTTTGACTAATGCTCCTACTTTCTGTATTGATTTGATGAATCTTTTTTTGTGTTGTGCTTAATAAATTCTCTAAATATCATTTCTGGAAAAATGAAGTCCGATTCCTTAGACATATTGTTTCTAGTAATGGAATTTCTGTTGGTCCAGTCATGATCGCTGCGATCAATGAAAATCTTTCTTTCTTTCTCCTTTTGTTTAGTCATTCAGTTATTCTATCTTTTCTATTGTTCTTATTTCTCCCTATTCTGTTACAGGATTGGTAAACTTCTAAGACTCCTTCTGAGGTTTCATAGTTTTCTGAGCCTTGCCGGTTATTACCGGAGATTCATTGAGGATTTTCTCGGATTGCTGCACTTCTCACTGTTTAGTTTATTTGGGTTATTGTTGATAGACTGACCAAGTCCTCTCATTTCATTCCGGTCAAGTCTACTCGTTCTGCTTCTAGCTTGTCTGAGATCTACATGAGGGAGATTGTTCGTCTCCATGGTGTTCTTCTCAGTTTTGCTGGTGATCGTGATCCTATCTTTTCCATTCAGTTCGGAAAGCTTTTCGGGTATCTTTGGGTACTCATCTAGATCTGAGCACTGCTTACCATCCACGGAATGACGGTCAAACGGGAAGAGTGAATCAGATTTCTCGAGGATCTTCTTTGTGCTGGTATTCTTGATTCTGTAGGATCTTGGGAGGATTATCTCCACCTTGTTAAACTTACCTATAACAACCGTTATTGGGTATAATCTCAATTTTCTTGTCAGCCTGTCTTAATCATATTTCATTCTATTTTTTCTGTGTTTTCCCGGACTTTATTCCTTTTCGAGGGCGAAAAGTTATGAGTGGGGGAGAGTGTAACAACTCTGTATTTTATGATTATTTTAATTGTATATTTTAATATGTTAAATTGAATTCTTTGATTTAAAACTTTATTTTATTTATCAAAATGAATAATTTTTGTTATTTTAAATATAAATTTTGATTTTATGTGAATCATAATTCCAAACATTTATAAATAGAATATTTTCCAAAAAAGTGGATTTTGATCAATATGGTCAAACTTTGACTTTTAAATCTATAATTTAAATATTTTAATTTTTGGTATTTATAATTTATTATGAAAATAGATTAAATTTTAAGTATACTGCTTTTCATTTCGTTGAAATCTGATTAATATTGTGAAAGTTATGCTTTTTACAATATTGGGTGTAAATTAATTTACATAACAATATTGTTTATTTTAAATTATATAAATAATATTTTTGTTGGTCATATCTTGTTCTAGTTTATATATATATGTGTGTGTAATATGTCATGTTATGCATATATTTTATTTTTAAAACATTTTTAAAGTGTTGTAGTTATTTTTCCAAAACTAGTTATATTTTGTTTTCAGTTCTAAAACTAGTTTACAAATAATTAACTATTTTCTTATATTTATCTATATTTTTATTAAATTTATTTGTTTATTTCATTTTCACTTTATTTTTTATTCAGTTTTATATTATTTACCTGGTTTTATTTTTATTTATTTGAATAAAGAAAAAGGAAATTTAAAGAGACTAATGCCTTTTAACCTTTGACCTTCCATTTTCCACCTCTTCATAGTTTGGGCCGTCCATTCCAAAACTCATAGCCGTGTGTTTTCTTTTTGCAATTCACATGAATATCACTTTCTCACATCACTTTTCATGTATGCTTCAGATCTGAAGAAAAGTTCTTGGTAATGTCTCTTTTTCTTTCCACTTTTCTTATCATTTTATTGAATTTTTCTAGTGTAATTACCTTCCCTCTTCTTGCATTTGTTCGGCCATACTCCTCCACCACCTCCACCGTCCAGCATCACCACATCCACGGCCACTTCAACCTCCTCCCCCTCTGTCTTGTCTAAGCCGTGACTCTTCTAAGTTGTTTGCGCCACAAAAACTTCACAAATCACCTTGAAACTAGCATAGCTGAACCCTTTAATGCCATAGCCTTCATTTTTTCACCTTGGCACCTCCATAGCCGCCGCCACCAGTCCCTCCACCACCTCTGGCCAACACTCCAACCACCATTTGACCATCACATGCCAAGGCCGAGCTCAATTATCCTCAGGCCGAACCCATATTTGCACCAAAAACCCATTCATTTGCCTTAAACACTTTGTATTCTTATGATGTAACCTCCTTGCCTTCATGTCCTTATAGCCTTGCCTTCATGACCCATACCTGACCCTATAACATAACCATGGCCAAACACATTATGACTTTAAATCAAGCACTTGAATGATGGGAGCATGGTCAAAGCAAATTTGTTCATTTTTGCTTTTATTTTAAATTGTTTCAATATGTATATTTGGGTTGAAATAATATTTGTACTTGTCTTGTTTTTGTGTGTTGTTCACAAGATAAAGAGTGGTTCTCTCCACTCTACCCAAGTCTAAAGTCATGCTATCATGCCTTTTGGAATTCGTTTGTGTGCTTTGTCTTGCTATCTCCAACTTGAAACAAGTGAGTAATCACACATGACATTTGTACTTATATATCTAGTGAATGATCGCAAGGGAAACAGTAGATTAATATTATCATGTTATACCTGCCTGTTATATTATTTATTTGCTGATTACCCTATTAATAAACATGTCATATTATATGTTACTGCCATATGTTACTATATTGTTCATTTATATCTGTTTATCACACTGCAGGTTCCCTGTAGAATAGAATCACTATGGGTTGAAATGATACATACCCGAACGGAATTTAGAATAGGGAAAAATCATTATGGGCTGAAATGATAGGCCTGAACTATTTTTATTTATTTTTATTGACTTGGGATTGCGGGTTAGAAATGATAGAACCCGGATTTTCTTGGTAAATTACGGATTGAAATGATATATTATCCGTATCACTTGACCTAGGCTAGAAAATTATATATAGACCTGTGGTTAATATATATTTTTCTAGAATTTTTAAAGTATTTTAAAATGTAAATATTATGATATTTTGATTTAAATTTAATTAAAAATGATTTTTCTAAAATATTAGTGATTTTCTACAAGTTAAATAAGTGAATAAATAAATGGTAAAGTAGAATTTGAAATATAAGTAAAATTTTGAATTTATGATTTTATTTATAAATGGAATTTAAGTTAAGTAAGAAAATATGATAATTTGATTTAAAATTGAATTAAAATTGATTTTTATAAAGTGTTAATGATTTTTGCACAAATTAAAATGTGAAATAAATAAATGTTTATGTTGAAATTGAAATATAACTTACATTTGAATTTTTTGGTTAAAAGTGAATTTTAAATTTAATAAATAAAATGAAATAAGTTATAATTTTGAAATGGAAATTTTAATCTTAAGTGTTAAGTTAAATTTTTAATTATAAATAATTGAAATTGATATGCTTGAATCTAATAAGTAAATTATTATTAAAATTTGATTTTTGTATGAAAATTTCACTTTATAAAATCATAAATTAAAGGGTATTTAAATGATCATTTTTATAGTGATAAAATATGATTTTACAAGTTAAAAATGGTATAAATTAAAGTTTAATTATTTATGAAATTGTATTGAAAATCTGGAAATTAAATAACAGCACTTTAGAAATGCTACCATTTCTGAAGTTAACTTAAAATATGAAGTAAACGATATTACAGCACTTTGTAAGTGCCGTGGTTGATACAAGTGAACTATGGCTAGATTTAACTAAGTGATATTACATCACTTGGTAAGTATTGTGGTAGCAGAAAGATAACTAAAATCTGAAACTAAATAAAGGGCTACGGTAGCACTTGATAAGTGCTGCAGTTGCTGAATTCAACCGTTTTAAATTTTAACTTACAGCGGTTTTTCTAGATGCCGTGAAAGGCTGTAATTTTCAATGTTTAAGGTTTTTAACTAAATACATGAGCTCAGAATTGTTTAAAATTTTGGGAATTGAATACTTGATTTGTAAATATGATAACTTCACTTTTAAATGGTTTAAATGAATTGTTTTGGTTTAAATATAAACTATTTGAAACGTGATTTGAAATGATAATAAATGAAAGATATCTTTGAATTAAATGGGTATTTAAATTTGAATATTTGGATTTGAATTCAAATAATGATTTGAAAATGAAGTTTTGATAAGATGTGATATTTTGATATTGAATTGGTTTGGAAATGATTTGATCTTTATTTTGATAAAGATTTTGAATATGAAAAGATACTTTATTTTTATACATAATCTATGATTTTTAAATTATAACCATGGGTTATAATAACGATTGGTTGTTAAAGAGACCGGGATCGGATATGGACATACTCTCTGTCAATACCGAAAACCACTTTAACAACTGTGTACGCGGTGGAGATTCCAGAACGAAGTAGGATGGTGGCGACGATCCTCTTGAGGTATGAATGTGGACTCGACTCCAATGAGTTGGCTTAAGGTGGCTAAAACAGGAGCGATCAACGGGCCAAGTGAGATAGCTCCTCCGATCAGACACATTCCTTCGATTTATACTCTTACTTGTGATTGATTTGATGTACATCCTCCGATTTTGATTGGGAGTGTGTTCCGATGTGGGCAGTAGTGGCTGCTATGCGTTACCACCAGCCCGGAAGCGTAATTGGTATATCTACCCTGACATTGCCTCGTGTGCCGTGTCACCTACCATATGGAGCCATACTACGAGTTTGTTTTTCTCCCGTAGCCCATGGAGTATTTAGGGTAGTCTCCCGATCTGGAGATATGCTGATACTAGATGGACTACTGAGACTATTACGTGTTGGGGGCTATATGGGTAACCCTTCGACGCTATTTTAAAGTAAGTTTATTTTACTGTAGACATTATTATAATAGCACAGTATTACTACATAGTAAATAGTTTAACGGATCCTTAGAGGATGGGCGGTCCCAAGCATCCTTTAAGTTACTTGTACTTTATTACAGTTCACTTGAGATAGTTTACATTATATAAGTATGTATGTCCTGACTCGAGTGTTTTGTATTTTTCTTTACGCTTGGGTCAACCTAAGTATTTACAGCTTAGCTTTGGATTTCTCTTTCTGGAGTTAGGATCCGCTGAAGATTCTACCTATCTAGTTATTTATCTGTTTCAATTGTTCAATTTCAGCTCTTTTATTAGTGAACTTCTATGCATTTGGAATTTCTATTTTATTTATTTTTAGATTGATATTATGTATTTTTTTGAGAGTTTGTTATAGTAGCTTCATGAAATACTATGGTATTTTATATTCCGCTGCGAGTTATTCTGATATTTCTATGTCTGTGATTCTATGATTGCATTTCATTTGCTCCAAATTTTATTACAAGGCGGTATTTTGAGCAATTCAAGTCCGACATGTGTGGATGCGAATGGCTGAAAATATCGAGTTGTCACATGAACATTTTAAATTGATGATAAATCACACACGTCAAACTCAAACCATCCAAACGGTCAAATTGTTATGGGGTAAATAAGAAAAAGCAGAGAAAGAAAGAAACAAAATAGAATCTCACAGCAGAATGACAAAATATAATAATCAAATAACAACTCATGAAGCTGTTTACAAAACATTTGATTATACTTATATAACATAGAATCAGAGTTACACATATTGGAGATAAATAAAAAATGCATCGGAACAGTATGAATGCAGTGGAATAAGTATAGTAAATAATAGTAGCACAAATCTTCGTCTCCGTCCTCCAGAAATAAGGTCTTCAGATCCTAAAATTCTCAGGCTGACCCGATCGAATTGAAAAGACAAAACACTCGACTTAGAATTAAAAGATCTTATGTAAGTTAAATCATCGATAAATAAATATGAGTGGAACAGCATCATAGATGTTTATGGGGTTTGACATCTCCTATCCAGTGTCTAATGTAAATGTAGTAACTTAAGAGATGTTTGGCATCCACATCTCCTAAGGATCCGTTAAACTATCTACTATGTTGTACAATACACTATTATAATATGTTTACAGTAAAGTAAAAGTATTAAAATAGCGTTAAGGCATTACCTATATTCCCCTTAACACATTTTATGTATTTCCATAGTCTATACAGTACCGTAATCTCCCCCGTACTGGATGTCGTTAGAGGTCACTCCATAGGTATGGTACAAAACAAACATGTAGTGGTCTCGATATGGTAGGTGACATGGCACACTAGGCAATGCCAAGGTAGATATACCAATTACACTTCCGGACTAGTCGTAACGCATAGCCACAACTATTTCCCACCTCGGAACACACTCCCAATTCAAAACTCAAGGGTGGCCACCAAATCAATCACAAAATATGAATATAGTATCGAAGGAGTGTGCTCGATCGAAGGAATGACCTTACTTGGCTCGTCGATTGCCCCTGTTTTAGCCACTTTAAGCTAACTCATGGGAGTCAGGTCCATGTATATACCTCATATAGGATCATCGCCAACCATCCTACTTCATTATGGAATCTCCACCACGTATGCAGTTGTTAAAGTGGTTTTCGGTATTGGCAGAGAGTGACAATATTCAGTCCCGGTCTCTTCAACGACCAATCGCTTATTACACACCGGATGGTTCTTTTACATTTCAAAATTCAATTCACAATTGATATCAAAATATCATATTCTTAAACCATATCACTTTCAAATTATATTCACTTTCAAATCATATTTCAGAATTATATTTCCTTTCAAAAGTCATAATTTATTCCAGAAATCATATTTCCAAAATAGGTTAAATCCTTACTTCAAAAATCATCATTTTCAATTTATTATAACATTTAAATCCCAACTTAGGTCATAATATCATTTAACTTTATTCTCTTTTAAACCAGTGAATTGAATTTAAACAGTTCCACTTTACTTGGTCTGGAAATTTAGAAATAGTCAAAATAATTATAAATAGTTATAAATAGTTAAATACTCTAAAATAGTTTTAAATTAGATGACTAGATTTAAAATGAATTAAAATAGTTTAATTAGTTTAAATTAAATTAAATCGGTTTAAAATAGATTAAAATAATTTATATAGTTCATATTGGTTAAATAATTTAATAAGTTTAAAAATCTTAATAATTAGATATTTTAAAATAATATTTTTTAAAAATAGTTTATATTAAAATATGAGTTTGAAATTAATATCAAATTTAACCATTCGTTTCTTTTCCACATATTTTGACCATTTTCAATTTCCAAATCAACAAACCAATTTCAAGCCTTTCAATTTATAAGTTTCAATAAACTATTGAATTTCATCTCATTTTTAATCCATGTTCAAATATCAATCCGAATTATTCCAATTTCAAAATGTTTCAAAATAGCATTTCAAATAGATTCAATAGCTCAATTCCGATAGAATTTCATTTATACTTAAAAGTTTAACTTTAAACTTCCAATTTAATTTCTTAAAGCAATTCCCTTTTAAACTAATTCACATTTCAACACAAACTTGATTTTCCAATAATACTTCGATTTATATAAATCAAATTCTATTTCAAAATATCATTTCATTAAATCCAAAATTTTGTGGATTTTAAAATCATTTAATTTAACCAATCCGGTGTCCGTTTATAATTCCCTACCAGAGGTCAAGTGATACAGATATTTATCATTTCAATCTGCAATTTAAATTTTATGGTTATATATCATTTCAAACTGCAATCCTGGATTAATATTAAAACCCATAAAATCGCTCGAATCTATCATTTCAACCCATAACGATTTCTCCCTAATCTATAGATCATTCAGGTATGTATCATTTCAACCCATAGTGAACTTGCAGTTTATAACGATATAAAATATAACATCCATTCATCCAATATCAACAGTCACACATCTATTATAATCATCATCCAAATCAATCAATCAATATCAATATAGAACTGATAATCAATGACAGTTATTTAACTGAGAATTTGTGTTCAATCATAAATTAAATAACGATTTAATTCAAATAAATTTAAATTAACCGAGATGATGATTTAAATATACCAAACAGTTATAAATAAGTTTCCAGTCACATCATAAATTTAATTTAACAAACATAGGAAATTTTAGAAGTTGTGAATGAGTTAAGACACTCACCTTTGAATTTAAATCGAATTTAAATCCAATTTAAGCCCAAAATTCACACAGTCTCAGAATTCATCCAAACATGCGCCACAATGTTCGAAATTTCGATACGATCCCAGTGGAATAAACCGTGCATGAATCGTAGCTCGTATGCAAAAGTTACGTGCATTAGAATATTGGATAATTAAATTTAATTAAAATAAACAAAGCAAAATAATATCACACGACGCCTCTCTTTGCCTCGCGTGGCTACAGGAACTAGGGCATTCGACCATTCGAACGCATGAAGCGCCGCTACTCTAAAATCGTGTTCCCAGGCTGCCGTTGGCCATCGAGGCCGCGCCTTACCCTGCTAGCAAAGCCGCCGACCTCCAGTCTCAACCTCGACCACCATCGGCCCGCCTCCAGTCAAGAAATGCACCAGCCGCCGCCAAGCCTTTAAAATCCTAAACGAATTATTACGACCATTGAAACGACGAACCACAAGCACCGATGAGCTACGTGCGACGGTCTCCTTAGCCCATTACCATTCAATTAATGATCAGTTGTAGTCGATTGTGACGAAACGAACGGCCGAGAATTGATCATCGAATTCTAGGCACATAGGAACCCAGGTCGAAAAATGAATCATAAAATTGACTTGTGCTCATCAAGAGCTTCAAATCGATATATAATTCGATATATATAGAGGATTTTATATTTTTGATTTGAAATTGAATTGAAAAGCTTGTTTGGTTTGTCTGCCATTGAAAAGAAGGAGTAGACTGAAATGTACATACAAACAAATGAAAATGAGGAGTGGGCTAGGGTTTATAACGAGCTATTTATAGGTAGGTCAGAAATAGAAATGAGCGGATACGATTTGACTTACAAGTTGAACGATAAACGACGCGACAAAGCTCGTTCTGTCTCTGGAACAGAAATGGATCAACTCATATATCAAAATAGATGTTTTCAAATATTTTATAACTCAATGGAACAAGTTTTAGGTCCTAATTCCACCATATGAAGAAGTTATGATAAAAATCAACTTATTTCAAATTGCTTTCAATTGATTTCAATTAAATTGATTTCTAGGCGTTTTGAATCCGTACGATCAAACAACTAGTCCGATCACTACAAAACTTGAAACCCTGCAATAATTCACCGTTACGGATCCGATGAAACTGGTTTCGTCGAAATCCAAGTTAGTTGCCAAAATGGCAATATTTTAGTTAATTAAATAAATAAATTAATATTAACTTAATTAATTCACCTTTAAATTCAAATTTTATAGTTAGCCAATATCACCATTTTTACTCATTTAGGCACTTACAATGACTTAATATATATTTATATAACAATCCAATGTTGGTTATTACATTAACTACAACGTTTAATTTCACTGTAATTAAATCCAGTTAATTATAATTAATTCCAATAAATTGATTTGACTCAGTTTCAATCTTTATACTAAATCCACTATTACTCTGTAACACAGTTAACATTTTTTTACATTTCGTTGCATTAATACATTCTAATTCCCATCTTTTATTTGTATTAACCATTATATTTCCATTATATTGGGTTTTGTCAAATTTACACATTGATTAATGTAAAGTCCCAATTAATTGTTTATCTTAGTTTCATTCTTTTATTAATTCAATTACACCCTTATGAATATAATTAATATTTCTATTCATTTTTATTTTATTCACAAATTTCAGTTATTGTCTTAATTGTCATTAAGGTAACATTTAATTTCATTTGTTTTTAATTATTTCCAATTCAATTTAATAGACTAAATAAATAAGTAACCTATAATAATTGTTACCGTTAACTTATAATTAAATTATAAGTTTATTATTTACAAACCAATGTTACAATTAGCTATATAACTCTAATTTTATCCAATTACCATTTATTATACCATTTCATTACACAATTAAACATTTATATTGGTTTCCTCATGTTAAGCTTATAACCAAGTCGTAACATTTACATAAAATCAATTGGCTTACATTTATACTGTTACAATTCATTTTAATTATTATTTCCATTAACAATTCGCTAATTTTTATTTCCTTCAATATTAAATTAACAAAATATTATTAAATTAACAAATTTAATTATCAAAAATTTACGGGTCGCTACAGCTTCGATCCAACTCAAGCGTCGTATTGAAGATAACTTGAAGATGATGGAATCAATGATAGAGTTCTTTGAAGAGCAAGGGCTGCTTGCTACTAATGCCGAGGGTGACTCCAAAATGTATGTAGTAGAAGTAGTGACTTCGATTTGTTCATATCCCGTACAACTTGTATTACCGAATGTTAACATTGCGTTGTCGTCAGAAAGGCAGTTTTAGCATTCCAAGTGGAATTGCTAAGAGAGGAAAAGTTAACCATGACCTCATAAGCCTTACAGACCGGTAATGACTATAACAGGGGATATGCAACAGAGCTATGTGATTCACTACCATTAGGAGCATCATTTCTCGATCTAGAGCTAATATTTACAGTTTTATTATGCACGAGAGTGAGGCCATAGCTGGTGCACGTTGTTTGGAGCCTTGGTCCGAGGAGATGACATAATCAGGCATGCCATATTAAAGAGCCATCCAGGTTTGTATAGAAGGGGTGCAAGAAGTTCTTGTTGACCTCAGTACATTTTATTTAGAGGTGTGCTATGACGGACCATACCCAAGTAGCCCAGTCATTGATGGAAATCCAATCTTCACTACATGCCTTTATGGACTTAGTTGTGCCCAACTATGTTGAAAATGTGAGATGCATGATTTTAGCTATTTTCCATATTTATTTCCCATTCATACATTATTATAATGTCAGTGGATTATATAGTAAAAAGGGTTTGGCCATCGTAAGAAAAAAAATCTATCCGTGTCTATGTGCGGCATGGTCTTACGAGATACATTTATTTCTTAAAGGTTTCCATAACATTAAGTAATTTATTTGATTGTACTCATGCTAGTTTTACCAAACTGACCCGGATGGTGTTTTCTCATAATGCTTAAGTCAGCCCGAGCATATTTTCCAGATTCAGCTAGACACCTTGGTGCTTTTTGGGGACGAGCTAGATTCCTCCCAAGCATATTTCCATATTTTCTTTTATCTTCTGCTGTTTGTTCTTGTTGTAGTTATCAACAATTGTAAGGACAGGTTGTTATAGCTATCCACGCTGATGATGGGTTAATGTTGTACTCTGTTTTATGTATGTATATTAAGGTTGCTTTCTTTTTGTAAATACTTTTTTAGTGTTATGTATTACTCGTCACGTTTTTGTGATCCTATCTTCATTCTTCTTTTATTTATCCCTAACCAGCTGTCTTTTCGGCACTTGGATGCTTGGCACATGAATACCATGGATGTAATAGTATCGACTTTTGATGGTCTAAGTGTTGGGTTATTACACTATGGTAACTGAATTTAAGCTTTACTTGCACACGTCATTCAAATCTACAAATCTGGAACTATCACGTGATCTATAAATTCAGGGGATTCAAATATGTACAAATTTCTAACCATAAAATTCCAAGGTTTACTTAGGCATACTTGAAACACACCTACAATAATAGGACCCAATAAGGTAACTCTGCCCGTAGGTTACTGTGATAACTAATTTCCGCTAATACAACCACTACCATGGCGACTGCTCTCCCACTAATACGACTTCCCACACTTGCCAACCTAGTCCGCCTGTAGCCTCTGATGAAACAACATAATACTTGGCCACCCACAACCTACGGGTATCCTATCCATATCTATGTGGTACCGACCAATACTCAGACCGCTCCTTTGTCACTTAACTTACTATATAAGAATTGAAGTAGACCTTACTTGACCCTTTTTTACATTTCAAACTGAATAAAACTCTTTGCATATATAACGTCTATTAATAAGAACCATTTAACTAATTCTTTTCTTATTCTAGAATATGATTCTACCAAATCATACTTTCCAAACTTTCTCACACCAAGACTCTATAATTCGAATCATACCTGGGTAAAAAGATACATGATGGTGTTTACTCTTTATTATTTCGGGAAGTTTGACTTAGCACTATATCTTTCAAATTTCAACCATTGATTGAAAAGATCATTAAATTCTGATGTTACTTCTTATCGCTGTCCCAATCATTTCAGTACTTTTCAGTTCCATATCAATATTTTCCTAATGGGCCGTTTAATCCTACTTATCTAACTTTGCTATATTTCTTTCCTTTTTCAATTTAAGTGATAGTCATAATATTTTCACACTACTCTTTTCGAATCAACCTTTGACTTTAACTTTATTTCCACAAACTAGTAAGTTTTAAAACTATAAAACTCTCTTAACAAGTGTTTTCTTTTCACTAAAATCATGTTATTCTTCTTTAATTAAATTATAAAAAACGGTTGAACTTAACTTAGCAAAATGTACTTAAAACACATCATTTAATTTTTTTAAATAAATAAGTACTTTTTACAAAAACGTATTTTTAAAGAAAATATGGTACTTTTAACTTATTACTATTATTATTTTAGAGTTTGACAAAAACATTCATAAATGACACTTACAAATACTAACCATTACTTATTTATGTAAAAAAGCTCAAAAGCCAGATCTTACACACTTCTCAAATTTTTTTATTTTCCAAAAGTTCTATAATTAAAAACAAAATGTACATTGAGGGTAAACGTAACAATATGCCCAAAAGATGAAACAATAGCTTTAAAACAGTTATTGAAAATCACTTTTTATCAAATTCCCAAATTTTACTTTTTACACAAATTCCATAAAGTTTATCTGATAATTTAATATAAAATCATAAACCAACTTTCTCTTTCTATTTGAAATATCAAACGTCCACAATTTCTAAATTTTAGAAAACATTTTCATTGGTTTATCACTTAAATTGGATTAGACAATATCAATCTAATTACCTAAGCCCACTTTACCCAACAATGCCTAAGTGCATAAGGTTTCCATTCTTCTTTTCAAAAATGGTTAACTCAATTTTCTTTTCCAATACAGGTATGGTTAACTCAATTTTCTTTTCCAATACAGGTCTCAACTTCATCATTGTTAGTCCTTGAGATGATGGTTTTGATGATAATAACCTTAGAATAAGATTATAAAATATAAATACTAACATTATAGTTTAGATATATGTATATATAGGATTTAACCATGCAGGTACCAAGAATGAAGACCGTATAGTATAGAGATTCAAGACTGAAGATCAAGATTGAAGACTCATGAGTATCAAGATTATCAAGAGTTCAAGTAATTTAACTAGAAAATTTTGTTAAAACTCCTAGAAAAGCAATGGCATCTTAAAATCCAATTTATTCATGGAATGGAATCCACATCGAGCTTGTTAAAGTGATGGAACCCTAAGTAGGATGGAACCTACGAAAAATCTAGTGGAATATTGTTTTGTATCCACTAACTTTTATTCAAAATGATTTACAAAAATTATCATGTTTTCAAAATGATTTCAAAATCTTCCTTTTAAAAAGATCAAAAACATCTATCCTGGTTTTAAATATTTTTAGCCTAAAAAATAATCTTTATTTTCAAAATCAAATTATCTTTGGTATTTAAACTATTTTTTAATTATAATATATTCATTTAACTTTTATTATTTATACTTAGATTTAAATATAAAATTATAGTAAAATTATATATATACCAAAATATTGTTCTCTATATTGACTCATGTATTTTAACTATAGTTAAGTATATTTATAAAGTTTAAAATAGTTTTAATATAAGATAGAAGTTATTTTCAAAGAAAAACAAATCCCCAAAAATTCCTTTGGCATGTCGACATCCTCAAGTACCCCATGTTGACATGGTAGCAGTTTATTTCAAAATTTTGAATTTCAAAGGAAGTGTCTATTCATCATATCATTTCACGAATGGACATGGCTGTTGTTTTACTATAGATAGGGGTGGTTTTGAACGAATTTTCAATCATATTTTTCTGGTTTTCACTCATCTTCTTCTTCCACATTTCTTTATACACATTCTTACCATTACTCTGCCGAAATCAACATTGAATCTAACGCGATCATTTCTGGTTTGATTCTCTATCACTATCTCAACAAGATCTCAGTGCTATTCAGAGTTATAGACTTCTTTGTAATCAATTTAGCGAGAAAAGGTGTTATTATAGCCTTGGAAATCAATCAAGTAAAGGTGTGATTGTAGCCTTGGAAATTAATCAAGTAAAGGTGTGATTGTAGCCTTGGAAATCAATTGGGTGACTTGTTGCCCCTGAAATCAAGTATCTCAACCCAGAGAATTATGAATTTGGAGTGGTGTACCTCGTGGCCTTAAAATGAGGATGTAATTGTACAATTGCTTTTGTAAGGAAATCTATACTTGTGTGTGGGACTGGATGTAGGGTAACTCCAAACCAGTGTAAAATCCGGTGTGTTCTTTCCTTTGTTGCTTTTACTTTATTTCTGCATCTGTGTTTGATTCTGTGATCATATCCGTGTCTGAATATTGCATACATTTGTGTTCAAATTAACAAAAACTCAAAAAGATTTAGTAATTCCTTTAAACACTATTCACCCCCTCTAGTTTTAATCCTTGCCTTAAGATTCGTATTCCGTATTTTTCACATTTGTTATCAAAGCAAGGTTTTCATAATCTAAATTTTGAAAACTTTTAAAATGGAAATTTTTTTTATAAAACTAATTAACACTATTTTCATATGAATATGTCACAGAATCATCATGATATTGTTGTTTAGTTATTTTGAAAAGTCACTTGATTCTTTAAAAAGTTACATTGTTTTGCAGGAGAAGAATTATGTCTAATGACTATTGGTTAAAAGATAGCAGATAACCATTCAACAATCAAGAAGAACAAATGGATGTATAATGGCAATCGACAATGAAATGGGTACCAGATCAATATAAAGCTTTTCATTCTCATCTACAACTTGATATGATACCGTACTTCTCTCCATCTACTTCGCAATGTCACTGGTTTCGTGTGAATTCATCAAGAAATGACCAAGTTATGGTCAAATGAAGTTTTGGTGAACAAAGAGAGAAAGAAAACAAAACTGTCAATTGTATTCTTCAAATTGCATCCAAAAATTTGAGTATTTTGTTCCCACTCCTTTTTCAGATTGTAGTTCTTATTCCACGGTCGTTTTGATGGGTGGATCATCAAATTCCGAACAAAATTGAGTGAGATATGACAGTTTGAAGTTGGTTATTCAAAACTGAAAAACTGTGTACGAGATTTTCTGCATTTCTCTTACTGTTCGGCCTGTTGCACCACAATACTGTCCAAATTCGTCACCAAACTATTACTGGATCATAACCCTTTCCTTCCTCTTCGATTTGCCGCTTTTTTCATCCAATTCCGTTAAGAAAAAAAAAGGAGATATGCCTTCTAGAAGTTTGATGGTAAATAGAAAAACAGAAAGAAGAAGAAGAACAGAAACTTTTATGAAAAGTGGTGACTGTTGGGACTATTTATAGTGGTTGAAGTGTCTACTAATTCAAAATTCTAATTCAAAGTTTTGACGCCAAGTTGGTCAATCTACTAAATCATCTGTACCTTTCTCATACGGTCTTCAAATTCAGCAAATGAACATACTATGCTGATCACAAAAACAAGCCCGCCGCAATAGAATAGATCTCGTCACTAAATTCTGAAAGATATAAATGTGTGGTTGACGACAATGGAAGAACAATAAAGTTAGAAAGATGGAGTGCAAAAATTGGTACGCTTTACTATTATTTCATCTTTATTGTTGCATTTAGGAATATATATTTATGTATTTAGTTAGGTATAGAAATTTATCTCTTTTATAAGTTTTGATATTTAGGTCAATATATCGACACACCATAGTATAAATTTCGATAAACCAGTCTAATTTTTTTTAAGTTTTTTTTAAAATGTGTTTTCTTTCAAATAAAATCTTATTGCTAATTTATTACAACTATATTAAGTATAAAAGCATTTTTACATGCATAATATCAAGTGTCTTTACACATGTTTTCTCATTATTTTTTTATGTTAGATAAACACTATAAAAAATTGGGTAAAAAAATCAATTATTTACATGTTAATATCTAGTCGTAAAATTAGTGCAAAATCATGTTAAAATCAGGCCCAGAACAATAGATAGTGTATCTGAAATGTTGTCTTTTCTTCTAGAACGTTTCTTAAGTGCTGCAAATTCGTTTTTATAGCATCTCTGTGCTTTGAAACACTGTAGTGTTTTAGAAACTTTTCACAGCATTTGGTACATACTGCAGTTTCTGTTTATAATGTTTTGAATACATTTTACTTCAAAAACTTTTTACAGCATTCTGTGAATGCTGCCTTTTCTATTTAAAACTTTAAACTATGTAAAAATAATTTTTAAATTAAGTATTTTTCTCTACTCTTTTTAGAAGTTATTTTCTAACTTATATTAGAATATTTTAAAATTAATGTTTAGATATTTTCTAGTAATTGATTAAAATTTTAAAATGAAAGAGACCTTAATATAACACATGTTAATTTTAGTTTTTCAATCTTTATTGTTTTATTGAATATTTCACTATGATATTTTTCTTAAGATGTTTAAACATGTTTCTAAATATTTTAATCAATAATAATTTAATATATAATTTTTAACTAGTAAGTTAAGTATTTTATAAACATGGAAGTTTGGATTCTTTTAAAAAAAAGAATTAAAAACAAGGAGGGTATTAAATTTTTTAAGTCCATATTTCATAGCAATTTGATTTTGATATTGAGTTTGATTACTACCTTTCATGAATATGTTATAGTTTTAATATCATTAATTACCTTTAAACTCTTGTCTCTACTACTCTTTTAGTCCCATTCATTAGTTTTCTTAACCTAAGTTTAGTAATTGGTGTGTATTACCTTTGTTTGGTTGAAGTGAGTTATAATAAATTGTTTGATATATGTATACATACATACATAGACACACACACACACACATATATGCTTGCCAATTAGATATTACTTATCACTCGTGTTTATCTTATAATCTGGATATCTCTTACAGTAGTATGTATATCATCATATCATTTTGCAGATTATTATTATTATTAGTTTTACTTCATTATCATTTTGTTTTATATTACATATCATTATGCATCCTATTTTATATCACATTTCATTGCATATTACATCATAAATTACAATGCATGAAATATCATAATCATTTGCATCACAAGTTGCACTTCATTCTGCATATCATTTCATGCTACATTGCATATGTCATACATTTTACACTTCATTACAAACTACATATTGCATACATGTATACATTACGAGTGTATTTTATTTAGGGGGAGTTTGTAGTATTGTCTTGTAGTTTAGGATTATTAGTTTTTGATTTGTTGGTATGTTTTGATTGACTTAATTGTCTTGTTTGACTTGATTGATTTGTTTGACTTGATTGACTTATTTGACTTGATTGATTTGTTTAACCTTTGATTTGTTTGATTGACATTCCATTTGATGTGCTTGTTGATTGGATTGTTTGAAATATACTTATACATATTTATGTAGTGAATAATTATAATATAATTATGTTAATGTCTTTCACATTCCATTTATTATACTTTGTTCTAGTATTAGTTTAAGGGGGAGTTGTATAGTTTTATGGTTTTAGGATGGTTTTTGTTGATGACAAGGGGGGATAAATATAAAATAGGATAGTTAGGGATAGATTAAGGAGAGTTATTAGGATAGAAGTAATATTTTATAAACAAAGGTTGTCATTATCAAAAAGGGGGATATTGTTAGTCCTTGAGATGATGGTTTTGATGACAACAACCTTAGAATAAGATTATATAATATAAATACTAACATTATAGTTTAGATATATATGTATATGCAGGATTTAACCAAGCAGGTACCAAGAATGAAGACTGTACAGTATAGAGATTCAAGGCTGGAGATCAAGATTGAAGACTCATGAGTATCAAGATTATCAAGAGTTCAAGATTTCAAGTAATCTAATTAGGAAATTTTGTTAAAACTCCTAGAAAAGCACGGGCATCTTAAAATCCAATTTATTCATGGAATGGAATCCACTACAAGCCTATTAAAGGGATCGAACCCTAAGTAGGATGGAACCTACGAAAAATCTAGTGGAACATTGATTTGTATCCACTAACTTTTATTCAAAATGATTTACAAAAATTATCTTGTTTTCAAAATGATTTCAAAATCTTCCTTTTAAAAAGATAAAAAAAAATCTATCCTGGTTTTAAATATTTTTAGCCTTAAAAATAATCTTTATTTTCAAAATCAAATTATCTTTGACTTTTAAACTATCTTTTAATTATAATATATTCATTTAACTTTTATTATTTATACTTAGATTTAAATATAAAATTATAGTAAAATTTTATATATACCAAAATATTGTTCTCTATATTTACTTATGTATTTTAACTATAGTTAAGTATATTTATAAAGTTTAAAATGGTTTTAATATAACATAGAAGTTATTTTCAAATAAAAACTAATCACCAAAAATTCATTTGGCATGTCGACATCCTCAAGTACCCCATGTCGACATGGTAGCAGTTTATTCAAAAATTTGAATTTCAAAGGAAGTGTCTATTCGTCATATCCTTTCACGAATGGACATGGCTGTTGTTCTACTATAAATAGGGGTGGTTTTGAACGAATTTTCTATCATATTTTTCTAGTTTTCACTCCTCTTCTTCTTCCACATTTCTTTGTACACATTCTTACCATTACTATGCCGAAATCAACATTGAATCTAACAAGATCATTTCTGGTTTGATTCTCTATCACTATCTCAATAAGATCTCAGTGCTATTCAGAGTTATAGACTTTTTTGTGATCAATTTAGCGAGAAAATGTGTGATTGTAGCCTTGGAAATCAATCAAGTAAAGGTGTGATTGTAGCCTTGGAAATCAATTGGGTGAACTTGTTGCCCCTGAAATCAAGTATCTCCACCCAGAGGATTGTGAATCTGGAGTAGTGTACCTCGTGGCCTTGAAATCGATGGTGTAATTGTATTTGATTTTGAAAGGAAATCCGTACTTGTGTGCGGGACTGTATGTAGGGTAACTCCGAACCATATAAAATCCGGCGTGTTCTTTCCTTTATTGCTTTTGCTTTATTTCTGCATCTGTTTTTGATTCTGTGATCATATCTGTGTCTGAATATAGCATACATTTGTGTTCAAATTAACAAAAACTCAAAAAGATTTAGTAATTCCTTTAAACACTATTCATCCCTCCTCTAGTGTTAATCCTAGCCTTAAGATCTGTATTCCGCATTTTTCACAATCATGAAATATTCCAGCCATAGCTTTAAATAAATAGGTGCTCTTGGGACTACTATCAATATGAGAATAGTGTTTCTACTTTAATTGGGAAATCTGCCTTTAATTTGTAATGTTCTCCTTCATGCCATCAATATTCTATTCCTATTATATGGGTCTCATGGTTCTAATCTTTTACGTTCATCCTTAAATCCAAAATTTACTTACAATTGCTAGTTGGTATATAAACCACCTATTAGCCTTTCTTTATGGGTAAACACCAATAAATGTGAAAATTATATTTTCCCCCTCAACTGTTATAACCTTGACACTTATTCTAATCCACAATTGTTCGCTTCTATTAGGGCAAGCCAACAATTACATCATGAGTCAATATATATAAGTTGCTATGTATTAATACATGTATTGAAAAATTACAATTTCAACTCCTTAGTTAGGTTAGGCTCATCTTGTTTCCTTGATTTAGATACCGGCGGAAACATATAGGGAAAATCATGCTCGAAGTCTTAGGTGCTTTTCAAGAGCCATTCCTCTAAAATTGTACTCATTCTCACTATCTTCTGAGTGGGAATTACACTCAACTTTCCTAAAGATAGAACTTGGCAAGATTACTTGATATTATTTTTTCCTTTTATACTTATATATACGTAAAACCTTTGAAACATTTTCTTTACACACATATATAGTCCATTTTTAAACCTTTTTTAAGACTTTTCAAGTACGTTCTCTCAATAAGTGCCTATATCTTAGGGGATCTTCAAATTGGCTCTAGTACCAATGGTGACTACCTGCATCTCCTGACAAGTCGGTCCAAAGCCTGGTCGACTTTTGAAGTCACACTATGTTGATAATTGCGGATCGTCGAGATTTAATAATTTCACATTACAGAGACTAATACAAGCAGAAATAATCTAAGATATACTACACATTTAGATCTTATAGCGGAAGGAAATAGACATGCATATATCATAAAAAACATAAATACCAGAAAATATCAAGTCATTGTCTCAAAAAAAGCAATTACATGATCCAATACGTAGTACATAATGAAATATCACTCAAAATCGGATGCATGAAGAAAAATGTACCAATAAGCTAGAATAATACATGGAGAGTAAAATAGGATAAAAGTAGACTCCAAATATGAGCACGACCCTCTATGTGTAACGATCCTGAATTTTAAACAATTTAAATTGAAAATATTTAATTAATTTTAAATATTTAAATGATGATTTGACTTGAATTTCAAATTATCAGAATAAATTGGCGATTAAATTTAAGAATTTAATCTATTTAAAGTTGAATATAATTTGAATTTAACTTTGAAGTGAAATTGAATATTGAATTTGTAATTGAAATTCGAACTGATAACTTAGAAAAAAAAATAGTTGGATTTACGAATTATTTTTTTTATATAAATTTATAAATTGATAGTTAGTTTAATAACATTTTCTTTAACTTAAATAAAAGGAATAAAATTTTAATCAATATAAAATAAATTGAGAAACACGTTAATATAAATTTATGTTTGATAAATGAACTGCAAAACGTTTATATGTTTATTTAAGAAAATAATTTACAAAACAAATTGAATTTAAAATGGAAAAAAAATATAAAAATAAGCATAAAAGTAAATAAAATAAAAAAATAAAATAATAAGTTATACACGGCCTTACCTTGATCAGCTGTAAACACGCCTTCATTCGCGCCTTCCATCAAGCAAAAATCACGATCCCTTCTCCTTAAAACACGAAGCACCCCCTCCCTCATCATTTCAGAGCTTACGGAAAAAAATAAAAAGAAAAGAAAAAATGGCGGCCTCTCCAATTCGTCTCTTCGTCTTCGATCGAAATTAGGGCTTGCTTCGACCACTTCTATTTGTTCAAATTCGAGATACAGGTGAGTGAATCTCTCACTCACATCTAAATTCAAGCTCCATAACTCTTTTGATTTTATTTTATTTTTCGTATAATTTAGTTTAAATGTTGAAGTTTTCACTGATATTTTTTTTTATTTCGCTCATTTCCCCTGAATTGCTATGGTTTCGTCTCCGAACTACTTCGATTTTGCCTTGCCTTAACAGTGACTTCGGTCACTTTGATTCTGCAGTTGCTTTGTTTTGTTGTTGATTTCCATGTTCACTTGTTTCGAATTTCTGGAAATTAATTTATGTCGACTGTTGCCATGCTCCATGTATTCATGTACTTCGGTCATTTGCTGGCCACCACGATGTCGACCTATGACTTGCTCAACTTTGACTTCGACATCCTTGGGCTTTTTATTACTTGCGGTCTCGATTTTGGTTACATACATGTCTGATGAAAACAGACACTGCATGTATGGTGGTTGGGTGTTATTTACTATCATTTGCTCTGTTAATTTGCTTTTATAAAATAAATTGAGAACGGATGCTATTTAAATTTTTTTTTTAAAACTAATAAGAACAGATGCTATCAAATTGTGATTTGTTTTAAACTAATGAGAGCAGATGCTACCCAATATTTGTTTTGTTGCTGCATGTGATGGATGTGAATTTATTTATATTGTGATTGAAATCTGCTTGTGTATATGTATATATATGCCACCTCTATTATGATATACAGTTTCAAGGAAAAAAAAATATATTACTGTGAGCAAGCATTCCCCTAAACTTTGCTATATCCATTGATGTTGGATCTACATCTGATTTATGACTTGATGCATGCTTGAACCAAAGTTGTGAAATCTGCTTGTGTATATGTATATATATGCCACCTCTATTATGATATACAGTTTCAAGGAAATTCTTTTTATTACTGTGAGCAAGCATTCCCCTAAACTTTGCTATATCCATTGATGTTGGATCTACATCTGATTTATGACTTGATGCATGCTTGAACCAAAGTTGTGAAATCTGCTTGTGTATATGCATATATATGCCACCTCTGTTGTGTTAAAACTGTGAGCAAATTTCTAATTTAAACCTTTAATCTATTTTAAAAATGCATGTGGTTGATTTTCAAAAGTAAGATTATCAAGCATCCTTAATTATTCAATCCAGTTAAAACTTGAATGCATGATTGTTGAGTTGATATAATTGTCAATCCTACATTTGTTCACTGGTATCTTCACTGTGTTGAACCCAGTTTCATTGTCTTGACTTGATTATTTCTTTGAGTTCACTGTCATACTCCCTTGTATTCAGTTGAATTGTCTGCACACTTGTGCACTTTTTGTTTGAACCCATGTATTTCATTTAAAGTAAGTTGAACTAGTTGCCTGAGTTGTTCAGGTGATATACTTGAGACTTTTTTTAGACTTGATTTTGCTGTTGCATGCAATGGCAGTTCCATATATATATGTATATGACCATGTATTTGAAACTATTTGATGCTGCACACTTGTGCTTTGCCTTGATCGCTTCTGCTGTTGTCCACTGCATAGTGCATTGCCTTGTTGCAGTGACTTTTGTACCTGTTGCACTTGTTTGACCCACTTTACAGTTGCATACAGTTATGCATTTTTCTTGTCCATCCATGTTGTAGAGCTGTAGCATGCTTTGTCATGCGTTTTGCATATGCTGTCTTGTCGAGCTCGGCACTTGAGTTGCCGTTGCTTGACTGACTAGTTTTTTTAGGCTATTTGATTGTTTCAACTGCAGCGTCGTTATGCGATTGTTTCCTAGTTGCAGTGATATTTTGAATTTTGGTCGAGGCCGTTGGTACTTGCGTTGAATCTGATTTTGATTTGACCTTGTGCGATCGAGTTGGCGAGGCAGTGCACGCAAGCGTGAACTGCAGCCACACGACATTGATTTTTATTGACATACTATTTTGTTTTGATTTATGATCTTTTGCATATTTCATTTCGGTAGTGGCGAGGCAGTGCACGCAAGCATGAACTGCAGCCACGGAGTTGACATTTTAAATGTGGCGAGGCCGTACGCGAGTGCGTGTACTGCAGCCCTACCAAATTTAATGTTTAAATTGATGTTTTCTTTGATGAAAATTGTTTTATGTTGCCAATTCAATATATTTTGAATCGATTTTGATGATTTTGTTGTTAATTGCCGTTTAGGCAAATTTTGATTGTTTTCTAAATGATCTTCATCAATAATCCCTTCATCTATCTCATTGATAATCTGAATCTGTTGAATTGTTGTTTAACACTGTTAAGTGTTATATTTACCGTTATTTGATTACTTGTTAAAGGATCGGATAGGTAAATTATATTTGACTGTCATCTAATTGTTGATTGTTATTGCCTCTATGCACTAATAACTGAGTTTGAATTAGACTGACCTGTGTATTATTTTCTTTTGAATATAATACTCGGGTCAGACCGAGTATTTTTACAGCTTGAAGATTTTCAGGCAGCGAAGTTAGAGAGAGAGGGGAAAGCACTCCACTAAAGTTTTTTTTTCTAGAAAATTTTTCTTATACTTAATAGTAAATAAATTGTTCCGCTGTATAAAATTTAATGCATTGTACAAACTCTGATATATGTATGTAAGAAAAATTCATTTATGAATAATATTATGATTATTCTGTGATTCTGTGGCTGATTCTGTTTAAACTTTATAAACTGAACAACAATCCGTCATTTTGAACGTTTCGAGTTGGTTTAATTACCGACTAGAGGCGGTCAGAGCGGCGGGTCGTTACAAAAAGTGGTATCAGAGCTTTGGTTTACACAAAGCTCAGTTTATGATGTTTAATATGAATAGTTACTGGAACCACTTTAAAGAAAAATGTTTTTCAAATTTAAAAGAAGTATGAAATTGTTTCTTTGAAAAACAAAAGGTATTTTTAAAATTCAAATCTTTTTTGAAAATTCCCCTCTCTAAATTTAGGATTGCAATAGTTTCTCATTCGAAACCCATTATCGAATTATTGAGACTTATGAAAAATGAAAGTTAAGTGAAGTGAATTAATGAATTGGTTTAAATTGGTTTGAATAAAATATTTTGAATATCTCCAAAATAATAAATTGTGAAATAAAATGATATTTCAATTTAGTTATAGCCAAGAGGATAATTAAACTATAACTTGAGAATTTGATTCTGAATTCTTTTGAGAAATTGATTTCAAACGTTGTGAAGAACGAGTTAATAAATAAATGGATTATAAGTACTTAACTTATAAATGGACTTTTGTTATATAATTGAGTTATATAAATTGAATTGAATTAATAAGAAGATTGTCGATCGAAGTTTATAAATAGAAATAGAATTTGTAAAGATTGTTTATAAGTTCGAAATCAATTGAATTTGATAAGTAAATTGTTGTAGCTTATTAAAGGAGTTATATTCACGATTTTGGACAGTGGATAATCCTTTAAAAAAAAGTGTAGAAACACTGAATTGAATAGATAAGTATATTCACGATTTTTGGACAGTGAATATATTATTGAATAAAACAGATGTGTTTTAGGGAAGTGATATTATGAAATGTGGTTAATGTGGAAATATGAATTTAATGGAACCAAGTTGACGAATGACTTACTAAAGAACTACTTGATTATTTTTGAAATAGAAAGCAAATGCAAAGTTCAAATGAAATTTAGATTTCAAATTTGAAGTTGTCAACATGATAATCCATTATAGGTTTAATAAATTCAGTGATGAATTAGAATTTAAACGTGCGGAAAAAATTAAATTAAGTGAAAAACTTAATATTGAAAAGTTTGAAATTGGTTTAAAACTAATATTATGAAAAGTATGAGGAATTCAAACTATGAATTAAGTTGAAGTTGAAAAAGTTAATGGTTTTAAAGATGTTTTAAAATATATTAACTATCGAATACATAGACTTCAACATTCAATTGTTGAAATAGACGTTTTCGAGAAAATTAAGGAAATGGTGGACTATAACACTATTGTTATAGTAAATGGTTCCGGAAGGAAATGTTGTTTATAGTATTGGGATTTATATATCTATCTTAAATTCGAATCCCTATACTAGTGATTTTGAGTTGTCGTAACGATGTTTTACGCAACATTCGTTTTAACTCAAATAAATGTGTTTAAAAGAATGATTTCCTTAAAGAATGGAATATATACTTAATTTTGATTCAAGTATATTGAATATTTTCCAAGTGTTGAAAATAAATGAACTTGTGAATTACTTATTATTTAATAAGTATGGAAATGTTTTCCAATATGAAATGAAAGGTTTGAAATTTTATCTTTTAAAGATAAATTGAAAAATGAATATTTGAAATTGGTTTCAAATGATTAAGTGTGAAAATTATATATCTTGTAAAGATATTATTTTTGAGAAATGTGAACAATTAGTTCAACTTGAAAATTTTCCAGAAATTATTGAATTTTGAGTTAAATTGAGTTTAACTTCGACATTAAAAACAATATAAGTTGAGCTTTGAATTTTGGATAGTCGATTGGGATTGTATGTCTAACATTGTGAATTGATGACAT
The DNA here is from genome assembly GCA_030765085.1 of Allium cepa. Lineage (NCBI taxonomy): Eukaryota > Viridiplantae > Streptophyta > Magnoliopsida > Asparagales > Amaryllidaceae > Allium > Allium cepa. The sequence goes on from CM060940.1 coordinate 609,545,203, forward strand.
AGCAATTGATCTCTATTAAATATATATCTGTGGTGGCGGAGAATTTATTCTTTTAGCTTAACATCCTTCTCTGAGACATACGAGCTTAGAGGTTATATATCGATAGACATCAATTATGTTTTGAGAATTGACGATGTAACGTGAAATCCAAATCGAATGTGAAGTCGATAATGAATTGGATTATGAATGTGAATTAGGTTTGAAATAACCTTAAATTTTCAAATCGATTGAGAGGAAAATTTTAAGTGAAATGGGAAAATTTGGAATCCTCTATTTGTTATGAATGTGAATTGAGTTTTCGTAACTTATATATGTGAATATAATAATTCGAAAACTATCAGTTTAGAAAGTCATTATTATGAAAAGTCCTATGCAAGTTTACATAGGTATGATATGTACGAAATGTGAAATGAAGTACTATATGTATATGACATATGTTTTCTAAAAACTGAGGATATGGAAATGTACCTTCCATTTATTATTTGTGAAGGTGATTGGAACTCGGTGGAGTGTCCATTGGAAATGGTAGCTACGTAGAATTTCCATTAGTGGAATGTCCATTGGGACTGACTGGGATCCCCCACGATGGATCATCGTGTTTGGGATTAGGTGAATTGATGCTGGCGTAATTCGTGGGGCGTGATGCCTACAGTTACAAGCGATTCCACTGGGATAGTGGCGCAACCGCCGTGTAAACTGCGATCTAGAAACCGAAGCGAAATTCGAGGGGCGTGATGCCTACGGCCACGAGCGATTCTACTGGGATAGTAGCGTAACCGCCGTGTGGACCGCGATCTAAGGTGACAACCATGGCGAAATTCAAGAGAGATGAGAAATCTAAGGTTACAAGCGATTCTACAGGGATAGTAGCGTAACCGCCGGGTAAACTGTGATCCATGGGGGAACGTGCTTTCCATATCCATTTTTAAAAGAATTTTTTTAAAAAAAGTTTTTTCACTGGGAGTTGAAGCAAGTATATTTAGTACTTGGAGATTTTTAGTCTTGCGCCTGGCCAGCGTATGCCTAATGTCTGTAAGAACGACGATGGACTTGTTAAACTTCGAGTTAGCAAGTATTTTCAAACTTTGAATAAAAAAAATCAATAATCTGAAATTAGAATTACATAATTCTAACTTAATAAATTAAGGAAGAAGATCTTTAAAATATCTTGGAAGCACACAGCTTTGGAAATGATGTAATATGCAAATATTTAGCATTAAAGATTTCAAGTTTAAAAATCTGAGTTTTGTAAGTCAAAAATTTGGTAAAAGACTTTTGTGTCTTGATTATTGAAATCGATGAACAAAACTAGTGTAATGAAATAAATGGAATGAATCCTATATTTATTTGCGAGTTAGAACTTGGTAAAATTGTGTAGGATATAAATATCGGTGAGATTTTAGCAATCGTTTTTCCTAACTTATAATTTCGGGACGAAATTCTTTTAAGTAGGGGAGATTGTAACGATCCTGAATTTTAAACAATTTAAATTGAAAATATTTAATTAATTTTAAATATTTAAATGATGATTTGACTTGAATTTCAAATTATCAGAATAAATTGGCGATTAAATTTAAGAATTTAATCTATTTAAAGTTGAATATAATTTGAATTTAACTTTGAAGTGAAATTGAATATTGAATTTGTAATTGAAATTCGAACTGATAACTTAGAAAAAAAAATAGTTGGATTTACGAATTATTTTTTTTATATAAATTTATAAATTGATAGTTAGTTTAATAACATTTTCTTTAACTTAAATAAAAGGAATAAAATTTTAATAAATATAAAATAAATTGAGAAACACGTTAATATAAATTTATGTTTGATAAATGAACTGCAAAACGTTTATATGTTTATTTAAGAAAATAATTTACAAAACAAATTGAATTTAAAATGGAAAAAAAATATAAAAATAAGCATAAAAGTAAATAAAAAAATAAAATAATAAGTTATACACGGCCTTACCTTGATCAGCTGTAAACACGCCTTCATTCGCGCCTTCCATCAAGCAAAAATCACGATCCCTTCTCCTTAAAACACGAAGCACCCCCTCCCTCATCATTTCAGAGCTTACGGAAAAAAATAAAAAGAAAAGAAAAAATGGCGGCCTCTCCAATTCGTCTCTTCGTCTTCGATCGAAATTAGGGCTTGCTTCGACCACTTCTATTTGTTCAAATTCGAGATACAGGTGAGTGAATCTCTCACTCACATCTAAATTCAAGCTCCATAACTCTTTTGATTTTATTTTATTTTTCGTATAATTTAGTTTAAATGTTGAAGTTTTCACTGATATTTTTTTTTATTTCGCTCATTTCCCCTGAATTGCTATGGTTTCGTCTCCGAACTACTTCGATTTTGCCTTGCCTTAACAGTGACTTCGGTCACTTTGATTCTGCAGTTGCTTTGTTTTGTTGTTGATTTCCATGTTCACTTGTTTCGAATTTCTGGAAATTAATCTATGTCGACTGTTGCCATGCTCCATGTATTCATGTACTTCGGTCATTTGCTGGCCACCACGATGTCGACCTATGACTTGCTCAACTTTGACTTCGACATCCTTGGGCTTTTTATTACTTGCGGTCTCGATTTTGGTTACATACATGTCTGATGAAAACAGACACTGCATGTATGGTGGTTGGGTGTTATTTACTATCATTTGCTCTGTTAATTTGCTTTTATAAAATAAATTGAGAACGGATGCTATTTAAATTTTTTTTTTAAAACTAATAAGAACAGATGCTATCAAATTGTGATTTGTTTTAAACTAATGAGAGCAGATGCTACCCAATATTTGTTTTGTTGCTGCATGTGATGGATGTGAATTTATTTATATTGTGATTGAAATCTGCTTGTGTATATGTATATATATGCCACCTCTATTATGATATACAGTTTCAAGGAAAAAAAAATATATTACTGTGAGCAAGCATTCCCCTAAACTTTGCTATATCCATTGATGTTGGATCTACATCTGATTTATGACTTGATGCATGCTTGAACCAAAGTTGTGAAATCTGCTTGTGTATATGTATATATATGCCACCTCTATTATGATATACAGTTTCAAGGAAATTCTTTTTATTACTGTGAGCAAGCATTCCCCTAAACTTTGCTATATCCATTGATGTTGGATCTACATCTGATTTATGACTTGATGCATGCTTGAACCAAAGTTGTGAAATCTGCTTGTGTATATGCATATATATGCCACCTCTGTTGTGTTAAAACTGTGAGCAAATTTCTAATTTAAACCTTTAATCTATTTTAAAAATGCATGTGGTTGATTTTCAAAAGTAAGATTATCAAGCATCCTTAATTATTCAATCCAGTTAAAACTTGAATGCATGATTGTTGAGTTGATATAATTGTCAATCCTACATTTGTTCACTGGTATCTTCACTGTGTTGAACCCAGTTTCATTGTCTTGACTTGATTATTTCTTTGAGTTCACTGTCATACTCCCTTGTATTCAGTTGAATTGTCTGCACACTTGTGCACTTTTTGTTTGAACCCATGTATTTCATTTAAAGTAAGTTGAACTAGTTGCCTGAGTTGTTCAGGTGATATACTTGAGACTTTTTTTAGACTTGATTTTGCTGTTGCATGCAATGGCAGTTCCATATATATATGTATATGACCATGTATTTGAAACTATTTGATGCTGCACACTTGTGCTTTGCCTTGATCGCTTCTGCTGTTGTCCACTGCATAGTGCATTGCCTTGTTGCAGTGACTTTTGTACCTGTTGCACTTGTTTGACCCACTTTACAGTTGCATACAGTTATGCATTTTTCTTGTCCATCCATGTTGTAGAGCTGTAGCATGCTTTGTCATGCGTTTTGCATATGCTGTCTTGTCGAGCTCGGCACTTGAGTTGCCGTTGCTTGACTGACTAGTTTTTTTAGGCTATTTGATTGTTTCAACTGCAGTGTCGTTATGCGATTGTTTCCTAGTTGCAGTGATATTTTGAATTTTGGTCGAGGCCGTTGGTACTTGCGTTGAATCTGATTTTGATTTGACCTTGTGCGATCGAGTTGGCGAGGCAGTGCACGCAAGCGTGAACTGCAGCCACACGGCATTGATTTTTATTGACATACTATTTTGTTTTGATTTATGATCTTTTGCATATTTCATTTCGGTAGTGGCGAGGCAGTGCACGCAAGCATGAACTGCAGCCACGGAGTTGACATTTTAAATGTGGCGAGGCCGTACGCGAGTGCGTGTACTGCAGCCCTACCAAATTTAATGTTTAAATTGATGTTTTCTTTGATGAAAATTGTTTTATGTTGCCAATTCAATATATTTTGAATCGATTTTGATGATTTTGTTGTTAATTGCCGTTTAGGCAAATTTTGATTGTTTTCTAAATGATCTTCATCAATAATCCCTTCATCTATCTCATTGATAATCTGAATCTGTTGAATTGTTGTTTAACACTGTTAAGTGTTATATTTACCGTTATTTGATTACTTGTTAAAGGATCGGATAGGTAAATTATATTTGACTGTCATCTAATTGTTGATTGTTATTGCCTCTATGCACTAATAACTGAGTTTGAATTAGACTGACCTGTGTATTATTTTCTTTTGAATATAATACTCGGGTCAGACCGAGTATTTTTACAGCTTGAAGATTTTCAGGCAGCGAAGTTAGAGAGAGAGGGGAAAGCACTCCACTAAAGTTTTTTTTTCTAGAAAATTTTTCTTATACTTAATAGTAAATAAATTGTTCCGCTGTATAAAATTTAATGCATTGTACAAACTCTGATATATGTATGTAAGAAAAATTCATTTATGAATAATATTATGATTATTCTGTGATTCTGTGGCTGATTCTGTTTAAACTTTATAAACTGAACAACAATCCGTCATTTTGAACGTTTCGAGTTGGTTTAATTACCGACTAGAGGCGGTCAGAGCGGCGGGTCGTTACAAAAAGTGGTATCAGAGCTTTGGTTTACACAAAGCTCAGTTTATGATGTTTAATATGAATAGTTACTGGAACCACTTTAAAGAAAAATGTTTTTCAAATTTAAAAGAAGTATGAAATTGTTTCTTTGAAAAACAAAAGGTATTTTTAAAATTCAAATCTTTTTTGAAAATTCCCCTCTCTAAATTTAGGATTGCAATAGTTTCTCATTCGAAACCCATTATCGAATTATTGAGACTTATGAAAAATGAAAGTTAAGTGAAGTGAATTAATGAATTGGTTTAAATTGGTTTGAATAAAATATTTTGAATATCTCCAAAATAATAAATTGTGAAATAAAATGATATTTCAATTTAGTTATAGCCAAGAGGATAATTAAACTATAACTTGAGAATTTGATTCTGAATTCTTTTGAGAAATTGATTTCAAACGTTGTGAAGAACGAGTTAATAAATAAATGGATTATAAGTACTTAACTTATAAATGGACTTTTGTTATATAATTGAGTTATATAAATTGAATTGAATTAATAAGAAGATTGTCGATCGAAGTTTATAAATAGAAATAGAATTTGTAAAGATTGTTTATAAGTTCGAAATCAATTGAATTTGATAAGTAAATTGTTGTAGCTTATTAAAGGAGTTATATTCACGATTTTGGACAGTGGATAATCCTTTAAAAAAAAGTGTAGAAACACTGAATTGAATAGATAAGTATATTCACGATTTTTGGACAGTGAATATATTATTGAATAAAACAGATGTGTTTTAGGGAAGTGATATTATGAAATGTGGTTAATGTGGAAATATGAATTTAATGGAACCAAGTTGACGAATGACTTACTAAAGAACTACTTGATTATTTTTGAAATAGAAAGCAAATGCAAAGTTCAAATGAAATTTAGATTTCAAATTTGAAGTTGTCAACATGATAATCCATTATAGGTTTAATAAATTCAGTGATGAATTAGAATTTAAACGTGCGGAAAAAATTAAATTAAGTGAAAAACTTAATATTGAAAAGTTTGAAATTGGTTTAAAACTAATATTATGAAAAGTATGAGGAATTCAAACTATGAATTAAGTTGAAGTTGAAAAAGTTAATGGTTTTAAAGATGTTTTAAAATATATTAACTATCGAATACATAGACTTCAACATTCAATTGTTGAAATAGACGTTTTCGAGAAAATTAAGGAAATGGTGGACTATAACACTATTGTTATAGTAAATGGTTCCGGAAGGAAATGTTGTTTATAGTATTGGGATTTATATATCTATCTTAAATTCGAATCCCTATACTAGTGATTTTGAGTTGTCGTAACGATGTTTTACGCAACATTCGTTTTAACTCAAATAAATGTGTTTAAAAGAATGATTTCCTTAAAGAATGGAATATATACTTAATTTTGATTCAAGTATATTGAATATTTTCCAAGTGTTGAAAATAAATGAACTTGTGAATTACTTATTATTTAATAAGTATGGAAATGTTTTCCAATATGAAATGAAAGGTTTGAAATTTTATCTTTTAAAGATAAATTGAAAAATGAATATTTGAAATTGGTTTCAAATGATTAAGTGTGAAAATTATATATCTTGTAAAGATATTATTTTTGAGAAATGTGAACAATTAGTTCAACTTGAAAATTTTCCAGAAATTATTGAATTTTGAGTTAAATTGAGTTTAACTTCGACATTAAAAACAATATAAGTTGAGCTTTGAATTTTGGATAGTCGATTGGGATTGTATGTCTAACATTGTGAATTGATGACATAGCAATTGATCTCTATTAAATATATATCTGTGGTGGCGGAGAATTTATTCTTTTAGCTTAACATCCTTCTCTGAGACATACGAGCTTAGAGGTTATATATCGATAGACATCAATTATGTTTTGAGAATTGACGATGTAACGTGAAATCCAAATCGAATGTGAAGTCGATAATGAATTGGATTATGAATGTGAATTAGGTTTGAAATAACCTTAAATTTTCAAATCGATTTAGAGGAAAATTTTAAGTGAAATGGGAAAATTTGGAATCCTCTATTTGTTATGAATGTGAATTGAGTTTTCGTAACTTATATATGTGAATATAATAATTCGAAAACTATCAGTTTAGAAAGTCATTATTATGAAAAGTCCTATGCAAGTTTACATAGGTATGATATGTACGAAATGTGAAATGAAGTACTATATGTATATGACATATGTTTTCTAAAAACTGAGGATATGGAAATGTACCTTCCATTTATTATTTGTGAAGGTGATTGGAACTCGGTGGAGTGTCCATTGGAAATGGTAGCTACGTAGAATTTCCATTAGTGGAATGTCCATTGGGACTGACTGGGATCCCCCACGATGGATCATCGTGTTTGGGATTAGGTGAATTGATGCTGGCGTAATTCGTGGGGCGTGATGCCTACAGTTACAAGCGATTCCACTGGGATAGTGGCGCAACCGCCGTGTAAACTGCGATCTAGAAACCGAAGCGAAATTCGAGGGGCGTGATGCCTACGGCCACGAGCGATTCTACTGGGATAGTAGCGTAACCGCCGTGTGGACCGCGATCTAAGGTGACAACCATGGCGAAATTCAAGAGAGATGAGAAATCTAAGGTTACAAGCGATTCTACAGGGATAGTAGCGTAACCGCCGGGTAAACTGTGATCCATGGGGGAACGTGCTTTCCATATCCATTTTTAAAAGAATTTTTTTAAAAAAAGTTTTTTCACTGGGAGTTGAAGCAAGTATATTTAGTACTTGGAGATTTTTAGTCTTGCGCCTGGCCAGCGTATGCCTAATGTCTGTAAGAACGACGATGGACTTGTTAAACTTCGAGTTAGCAAGTATTTTCAAACTTTGAATAAAAAAAATCAATAATCTGAAATTAGAATTACATAATTCTAACTTAATAAATTAAGGAAGAAGATCTTTAAAATATCTTGGAAGCACACAGCTTTGGAAATGATGTAATATGCAAATATTTAGCATTAAAGATTTCAAGTTTAAAAATCTGAGTTTTGTAAGTCAAAAATTTGGTAAAAGACTTTTGTGTCTTGATTATTGAAATCGATGAACAAAACTAGTGAAATGAAATAAATGGAATGAATCCTATATTTATTTGCGAGTTAGAACTTGGTAAAATTGTGTAGGATATAAATATCGGTGAGATTTTAGCAATCGTTTTTCCTAACTTATAATTTCGGGACGAAATTCTTTTAAGTAGGGGAGATTGTAACGATCCTGAATTTTAAACAATTTAAATTGAAAATATTTAATTAATTTTAAATATTTAAATGATGATTTGACTTGAATTTCAAATTATCAGAATAAATTGGCGATTAAATTTAAGAATTTAATCTATTTAAAGTTGAATATAATTTGAATTTAACTTTGAAGTGAAATTGAATATTGAATTTGTAATTGAAATTCGAACTGATAACTTAGAAAAAAAAATAGTTGGATTTACGAATTATTTTTTTTATATAAATTTATAAATTGATAGTTAGTTTAATAACATTTTCTTTAACTTAAATAAAAGGAATAAAATTTTAATAAATATAAAATAAATTGAGAAACACGTTAATATAAATTTATGTTTGATAAATGAACTGCAAAACGTTTATATGTTTATTTAAGAAAATAATTTACAAAACAAATTGAATTTAAAATGGAAAAAAAATATAAAAATAAGCATAAAAGTAAATAAAAAAATAAAAAAATAAGTTATACACGGCCTTACCTTGATCAGCTGTAAACACGCCTTCATTCGCGCCTTCCATCAAGCAAAAATCACGATCCCTTCTCCTTAAAACACGAAGCACCCCCTCCCTCATCATTTCAGAGCTTACGGAAAAAAATAAAAAGAAAAGAAAAAATGGCGGCCTCTCCAATTCGTCTCTTCGTCTTCGATCGAAATTAGGGCTTGCTTCGACCACTTCTATTTGTTCAAATTCGAGATACAGGTGAGTGAATCTCTCACTCACATCTAAATTCAAGCTCCATAACTCTTTTGATTTTATTTTATTTTTCGTATAATTTAGTTTAAATGTTGAAGTTTTCACTGATATTTTTTTTTATTTCGCTCATTTCCCCTGAATTGCTATGGTTTCGTCTCCGAACTACTTCGATTTTGCCTTGCCTTAACAGTGACTTCGGTCACTTTGATTCTGCAGTTGCTTTGTTTTGTTGTTGATTTCCATGTTCACTTGTTTCGAATTTCTGGAAATTAATTTATGTCGACTGTTGCCATGCTCCATGTATTCATGTACTTCGGTCATTTGCTGGCCACCACGATGTCGACCTATGACTTGCTCAACTTTGACTTCGACATCCTTGGGCTTTTTATTACTTGCGGTCTCGATTTTGGTTACATACATGTCTGATGAAAACAGACACTGCATGTATGGTGGTTGGGTGTTATTTACTATCATTTGCTCTGTTAATTTGCTTTTATAAAATAAATTGAGAACGGATGCTATTTAAATTTTTTTTTTAAAACTAATAAGAACAGATGCTATCAAATTGTGATTTGTTTTAAACTAATGAGAGCAGATGCTACCCAATATTTGTTTTGTTGCTGCATGTGATGGATGTGAATTTATTTATATTGTGATTGAAATCTGCTTGTGTATATGTATATATATGCCACCTCTATTATGATATACAGTTTCAAGGAAAAAAAAATATATTACTGTGAGCAAGCATTCCCCTAAACTTTGCTATATCCATTGATGTTGGATCTACATCTGATTTATGACTTGATGCATGCTTGAACCAAAGTTGTGAAATCTGCTTGTGTATATGTATATATATGCCACCTCTATTATGATATACAGTTTCAAGGAAATTCTTTTTATTACTGTGAGCAAGCATTCCCCTAAACTTTGCTATATCCATTGATGTTGGATCTACATCTGATTTATGACTTGATGCATGCTTGAACCAAAGTTGTGAAATCTGCTTGTGTATATGCATATATATGCCACCTCTGTTGTGTTAAAACTGTGAGCAAATTTCTAATTTAAACCTTTAATCTATTTTAAAAATGCATGTGGTTGATTTTCAAAAGTAAGATTATCAAGCATCCTTAATTATTCAATCCAGTTAAAACTTGAATGCATGATTGTTGAGTTGATATAATTGTCAATCCTACATTTGTTCACTGGTATCTTCACTATGTTGAACCCAGTTTCATTGTCTTGACTTGATTATTTCTTTGAGTTCACTGTCATACTCCCTTGTATTCAGTTGAATTGTCTGCACACTTGTGCACTTTTTGTTTGAACCCATGTATTTCATTTAAAGTAAGTTGAACTAGTTGCCTGAGTTGTTCAGGTGATATACTTGAGACTTTTTTTAGACTTGATTTTGTTGTTGCATGCAATGGCAGTTCCATATATATATGTATATGACCATGTATTTGAAACTATTTGATGCTGCACACTTGTGCTTTGCCTTGATCGCTTCTGTTGTTGTCCACTGCATAGTGCATTGCCTTGTTGCAGTGACTTTTGTACCTGTTGCACTTGTTTGACCCACTTTACAGTTGCATACAGTTATGCATTTTTCTTGTCCATCCATGTTGTAGAGCTGTAGCATGCTTTGTCATGCGTTTTGCATATGCTGTCTTGTCGAGCTCGGCACTTGAGTTGCCGTTGCTTGACTGACTAGTTTTTTTAGGCTATTTGATTGTTTCAACCGCAGCGTCGTTATGCGATTGTTTCCTAGTTGCAGTGATATTTTGAATTTTAGTCGAGGCCGTTGGTACTTGCGTTGAATCTGATTTTGATTTGACCTTGTGCGATCGAGTTGGCGAGGCAGTGCACGCAAGCGTGAACTGCAGCCACACGGCATTGATTTTTATTGATATACTATTTTGTTTTGATTTATGATCTTTTGCATATTTCATTTCGGTAGTGGCGAGGCAGTGCACGCAAGCATGAACTGCAGCCACGGAGTTGACATTTTAAATGTGGCGAGGCCGTACGCGAGTGCGTGTACTGCAGCCCTACCAAATTTAATGTTTAAATTGATGTTTTCTTTGATGAAAATTGTTTTATGTTGCCAATTCAATATATTTTGAATCGATTTTGATGATTTTGTTGTTAATTGCCGTTTAGGCAAATTTTGATTGTTTTCTAAATGATCTTCATCAATAATCCCTTCATCTATCTCATTGATAATCTGAATCTGTTGAATTGTTGTTTAACACTGTTAAGTGTTATATTTACCGTTATCTGATTACTTGTTAAAGGATCGGATAGGTAAATTATATTTGACTGTCATCTAATTGTTGATTATTATTGCCTCTATGCACTAATAACTGAGTTTGAATTAGACTGACATGTGTATTATTTTCTTTTGAATATAATACTCGGGTCAGACCGAGAATTTTTCAGCTTGAAGATTTTCAGGCAGCGAAGTTAGAGAGAGAGGGGAAAGCACTCCACTAAAGTTTTTTTTTCTAGAAAATTTTTCTTGTACTTAATAGTAAATAAATTGTTCCGCTGTATAAAATTTAATGCATTGTACAAACTCTGATATATGTATGTAAGAAAAATTCATTTATGAATAATATTATGATTATTCTGTGATTCTGTGGCTGATTCTGTTTAAACTTTATAAACTGAACAACAATCCGTCATTTTGAACGTTTCGAGTTGGTTTAATTACCGACTAGAGGCGGTCAGAGCGGCGGGTCGTTACACTATGTATCTTGAATGGGCCAGCAATCTATTGCCCTGTTCACCTGTGGTTGGAAAAAAGAAGAAAAATGAATGGGTCAGACATAAAGTTTGGTGAATGAGTACAAGTTAAATATGATGATCATACGCAGTTACTTTAATACTACTCTTAATGATATAGAGTGTGATACAAGTGCCTATGAATTTCCGAGGTCTATTACCTAAGGGTTCTTGTCTAGTACATTCCTACACTACAGATTATGTAAGCTAATTCAATGGATCGAACTAAGGATCATATTTCATATCAAACGTTCGGCCTTTGCTCCTAGAGTTACTTGATGTATAAGACACCTTCCTCTTAGCTACTAATAATGGAAGATAATGCCACTAGGCTACCGTGGACATAAACTTCCACTATAATATTGCTACTAGGCTATAGGGAAGTTTCCTCTCACTACATCTTGAATGGAAGAACCCGAAATGCCGACTTATTGCAAGGTCTCATTGTCTTCATTCGCTTCCACCTCTCGATCGTAGCATTCGCCTCTTGTTGCTTGCTCCGGGTCCTCTCTAATAGTATCACGTGTATCAGGAATTTGTGAGTGCTAGGACCTCCTATTGTGTCGGACCCACTCCATCAGACATCCATGCCAATTGCACGCTCACCGTTCGAACCTTCTGTGAGTACCAATTGCGAAAATACATCGTCTCGAATCGGTTACTATCCTAAATTGAATAGAACATTTACCTAACACTGCGTCAACTCATCATCCGCTCCTAGGGATCCTCTAAGTCCTAACATGCATCCAATTATCTTTAAATAGGCCTATAATATTCATGTTTCATATAAATTTTATTTATAAATTTTGGCCAAGGTTCAAGTTGCCAGTTTTTCATACGAAGGGTCGACTGCTGCCAGTCGACCACTAGAGTTTCTAGGTCGACCATTGATGAACTAAGTTGTAGGGTTCTTCCGGTTTCAATTGTCGATTATTTGTACAGGTTAATCATCAAGTTGTATAGTAATTTGTGAACCTAATTATGGCCTAATCGATAATTTGCAGTTGAATTTAGGGTTTGTTGATTTAGGGTTTCCAATTTCAAAAGAGAACAAGGGTATATGCATAATTCCATTTAATAGTTAACTGAAAATTTAAAAGTAGCGTTTTGGAGTCAAACTTAGGGTTTAACATATTAATATGTTCAATTCAGGGTTTTCTACATCCTAATCAATTACAACAATTTAAACCAACTACAATATTCAATTTATCAAATTTATGCTCAATCATCTCTATCCTAAGCTCTTACTAATGCTTGTAGTTGAGAATTTGGGCCCCAAATCGCTAACTCCTCCTTAGATAGCCTTGATCCACCTTTATTTGCCTACTTTAATCTCTTAGGTTGAATAGGTTTAATTTTTTGAATTTAGATTTTAGAGAAAATTTTGGCAGAGTTTAGTTACTATTAGTTTTTAATAGAGAATCAAGATTTCATTAGCTTAGTATTTATAGGGGTAGGGACTAGTTTTGAGCCATCAGACTAGCTTAGGTAATAATTTTATAAAATCTGGTTCGCACGTCTCATCCTTCGTTCCCTAGTAATCAACCACGTTCATTCATCTCGCATCCTTGAAAATTGATATGCTCGATTTTACTCTAACCATGGGGCTGATGCCGTGCATTGGTCGATCACTACCGGTCGACCATGAATCCCTAAGGGTCGATTGGTGGCAATGTAATTTTTTCTGAATGTTTAATTTTAAGTTTTTAGTTTGTTCTAATGCCTGTAACTACCCTATACATACTCCAATTTTTAAAGTGTTATACATTAAAATCATCCGGAGAATCGATACAAACACAAAGGTGTAAGTTTCGTAGCCAAACTCAGATGTTTGTGAAAATTTGCTTTGAAGTCCTTGTTTTCGTTTAATTTAATTTTCTTACTAAATTTCCATCTAAATTTTTGTTAAATTTCCAAGATGTTACATATATAGTTTTTATCTAATTGTTGATGTATTAAAATATGTATATTATCACATGTATTAGACTTGTGTAATACTAGTTATTGAAATGATATATAGACACACATGCACATATACATACATTGATGTTTAAGTTCCACTCCGTGGTTTTTACCTTTTTTTCATTATTTTATACATTTAATTTTATATACCTATTGTCGAATGCCTTTAATATTTGAAATTAGGTGCAAGAGCATTTTGATGGAATTTATAATTATTTTAGATTTTAAAAATTATGGGTCACCACAGACCCATTTTGGCTTACCAAATAAAATCATCTTTGATAATGGAACCTAGTTTCGGAATGAGTAGTTTGCCCAGTTCTATGACAGAAATGGTATTATTAAGTTTTTTCATATATGGATCAACCTAAAGCCAATGAAATAGTTGAAGTATCCAATAAGATCATTAAAATGCTCCCAAAAAATTGCTCGATCGAAGCAAAGCGAATGGGTGGATGTACCGCCATTAGTTTTATGGCCCTACGGAACTTCTCCTAAAACGGCAACTGGGCATATACCGTTTTCAATAACATACAACGATGCTGCTTCTAGAGGTTTACATTCCTTACCATTGGAGAGTTGCTATAACTACCCACACCTCTGGACGCACCGACTTAATGCCTAGGGTGACTTTCGGACTCGTGTCATGACTGGAAATGCAAGCTTTTGGTTTTTAAACATTACAAAGTCTTAAATATTCTACACTTTTAAATCTCACGACGGAAGAAATTAAAATATAACCACTGAAAACAGAAATTAAAAAAAAACAAGCTTCAAAAATACTTAGTTAATATATAAAATTTCCAAAGTACAATATGAAGTATGATAGACATTTAAACAATAAATAGCTACATGAGGAAAAATGAAGAATAATGGAACTCCAACGCTTAGCACATTTCTCAAGTATTGTGCCTGGATCAAATCAACCGCTACTTTGTCTTCCTATGGTTTGAGAGAGGATGAAAGGTGTAACAACCCGATATTTTCAACCATTCGCACCCTCTAAGTGCATAGGCAGACACACATGCCGGACTTGAATTGCTCAAAATACCGCATTGTAGATAAATTTGGCGCAAATGAAATACAATCACAGAATCACAGACACGGAAATATCAAAATAACTCGCAGCGGAAATTAAAATACCATAGTAGTTCATGAAGCTACTATAACAAACTCTCAAAACATAATACATAATATCAGTCTGAAACACATATACAATAGAAATCTCAATTACATAGCAGTTTATAAATACCAGAGTTGGAATAGAATAACTGAAACTGAAGGGAACAGATGACTAGACAAGCAGAATCTCCAGCTATTCCTAGCTCCAGAAAGAAATCCAAAGCTAAGCTGTAAAAACTCAGACTGACCCGAGCGTAAAGTAAAACACAAAACACTCGAGTCAGGACATATATACTTATATAATGTAAACCAACTCAAGTGAACTGTAGTAGAAATGCACAATAACTTAAAGGATGCTCGGGATCGTCCATCCTTTAAGAATCGGTTAAACTACAAATTAAATGAATCCCATGGTTAAAATTTCAAAATGGTATTTTATACTTCGAAATCAAATATCATTTCAAATTCAATATAATTAAAAATCCATTTCAAAATATCAAAATATCATATCTTCCAAACCACATTCGTTTTTATTTAATTAAAATACCATTTCAAAACGCATTTCAAAATAATTTATATTTCGAAACAAATTACTTCATTTTAAATCATTAAAGTGAAGTTATTATATTTAATAATTAAATTACTAAATTTCCAAAATTTTAATCTTTCAAAGTTCATTCATTCACTTAAATTTATTAAAACAATGAAAATTCAACTTTCGTAGCATTTAGAAAATGTTACGGAAAGTCACATTCAAACAGTTTAATTTAACAAAGACATCATTTAAAAATGTTATAATAGGGTTACATTAGTTTCAAATAAACGTAGTTAAATTCAACAATTATAACATTTACAAAAATGCTATAATAGCCTTTAATTAAATTTAGCCATTTGGTTCATTATTATCAACTACAAGATTTACAAATGTTGTATTATCATTTACATTAGAATTAATGAAATACAGTTAATTAACTTCAAATATTCAATATAATTTCACAAACAATTATGTTTTTATTTAAATCATTTTTAACTTATAAAATCATATAACTTCACTTTTAAAACAATCATTCAAATACCCTTATATTCATGATTTTATAAAGTTAAATCTCCATTCAAAAATCAAAATTTAATCATAATTCACTTATTAAATTCCAACATTAAATTTTAAATTAATTAAATTAAATTTAACTTAACAATTAATTTAAAATTTTCAAATATAACTTAATTTCATTTTTATTTACTTAAAATTCACTTTTAAGCCAAATTCACAAATTTCCAATTTTAGTTATATTTCAAAATTTCAACTTAAATATTCATTCATTTCACATTTTAACTTTATTCAAAAATCATTAATATATTATGAAATCATTTTAAATGCATTTAATTCAAAATATCATAAATTTATCATATTTTCATATTTAATTTAAATTCCATTTATCACCAAATTATAATTTCCAAAATAACTTGCATTTCAGATTTTCTAACTTTACCATTAATTTATTTCACTTATAAATTTTCAGAAAATCAATAATACTTTACAAAAATCATTTTTAATCAAATTTAAATCAAAATATTATAATATTTACATTTCTAAAATATTTTAAATTTTTTAGAAAAACATATTTTGACAATGGGTATGTATTTCATTTTCTAGCCTAGGTAAAGTGATACGGGTAATATATCATTTCAACCCGTAATTTACAAAGAAAACCCGAGTTTGATCATTTCAAACCCGTAATCCCAAGTAAATGAAAATAATTGAAAATCATTCAGGCCTATCATTTCAGCCCATAACGATTTTCTCCTATTCTAAAGTCCGTTCAAGTATGTATCATTTCAACCCATAGTGATTCTAATCTAAAGGGAACTTGCAGTGTGATAAACTGATAAAAATAACAGAATAACATAATAGAACAGTAACATATGATATAACAGGTGTTTAAGCATGGCCGAACATCATATAATCATAACATAGCAGATATAATATGGTGATGCATTTTACAGATTCAAAAGTGGTCAACTTACTAGTTATATAGGTATACACTGGCTGGTGAGAAAAACTCACTCGTATAAGCTGGAGACGACAACCAAAACACACAACAAAGGATCTTCTAAGGCACGAAGGCACGAATATGATTTGAGAGTGGAGAGCCAAAGATTAATTGCCTTGAATATATTCAAATAAAACAAGTATAAACAACATAAGTTTCAAACCAAAATAGATTCAAACAATGTTAGAAATGAATGCATAAAACAAAACCAAAGTCTTTACACTTGCTTTCTACCACCTATGCTTCAGCTATAGATCTGAAATGTATGACCAAAGAGTGAGTTAGAATCTAGTTTGGGTTCATGAGTGGTCGGCCTGGCATGTAAGAGATGATGGAGTAGAGAGTTGCGTGCATGAAACAACAACACAAAGGCAACATAACAGGGATTCAAGCCACAATAGGTCATGGCCAACATCAGGTAGGGCACGAACATGTGCTATAGTGGGTCAAGAATGATGTGGCAGAGGGTTTCAGGTTAGGAAAAGCTGGTGGTGGTGGTGTATGTGGCGGCTAATGAGGAGTTTGAGGTGGTGGAAGACTATGGTGATTGGTTATGGCAATTCAAGTGGAGTTTGTGCAAATAAGTGATGGATCTGGTCACATGGGTGCACATCCATGGGCTTGGGCTGGACTGGAGGAGGTGGTGATTGGTTTAGGTGGTGGTGGAGGCAGCCAAGGTGGTGAAGGAAGGAGGAGCCGAGCCATATAGGAGAAGAAGCAAGTGCACAAAAACGTATACAAGAAGAAAATAACATGAAAAAGAAATGAATTTTTACCAAAGTTTTTCTTAGATGTAGAGGCCGAACTTTTTTGTGATGAGAAGTATTTTCATACGTGAAAAATGCGGAGAGACGTGCCTGAAGCAATGGGAAAAGAATCGGCCAAAATTGAATGCAAAAGGTTAGGAAATGAAGAGGTGAAAGTAGATGAAAAGACTTAGATAAATAAAAGGTCACAAAACCTTTCAAATTTCTATTATTTATTTTGAAAATTTAAATACATGTAAAATGCTGACAAATAAAGATAAAACTCAGAAATAAAAAAAATGTATAAAATAAATAAATAAATTTAATTAAATATAATTAAATTACGAAAATAGCAAAGAAAATAGAAACTAGGCTTTAAATTTGAAAACAAATTCAATAAATTTCAAAAAAATTAAACATCACTTTAAAAATATTTAAATGAAAAAATATATATAATATAAAATATATATACAAATTAGAGTAAGATGTAACAACTAAAATATTATTTATATAAGTTAAATAAACAATATTGTTAAATAAATCAATTTACACCCAATATTGTAAAAAGTATAACTTTCACAATTTAAATCCAATTTCAACGAAACGAAAAGCAGTATTCTTGAAATTTAATCTAATTTCATAATAAAAGATAAAATTAAAAAATTCATATATTTAAATTTTAAATTTAAAAATCAAAGTTTGTCCAAATTGACCGAAATCTACATTTTCTGGAAATATTTTATTTATTCAGGTTTGGAATTATAATAAAGTTTATTCATTTTCTGGAAATATTTTATTTATTTATAATTTACACAAAAATCAAATTTATATTTAAAATAACAAAATTTATTCATTTTAATAAATATAATAAAGTTTTTTTAAATCAGGAGTTTCAATTTAAATAATTAAACTAAATGTTGGGCGTATTTCCACCGGACCAGAACTCAACTCCACTCACCACCGGACCAAGGCCACCGGACCAAGACCACCGGACCAGAACTCAACTCCACTCACCACCGGACCAGGGCCACCGGACCAAGACCACCGGACCAGAACTCAACTCCACTCACCACCGAACCAGGGCCACCGGACCAAGACCACCGTACCAGAACTCAACTCCACTCACCACCGGGCCAGGGTCACCGGACCAAGACCACCGGACCAGAACTCAACTCCAATACCACCGGACCAATTCATGCTTTCACCACCGAACCAATGCTACCAAACCAAAGTGAAGAAGGCGTTACCGAACCAGCATTGTCAGGCCAGATAACATCAGCCCAGGCCCACCAGCAGCTATATACATCCAAGGCCCCTACCCCCAGCTTCACTATATAAATAGAGGGGTAGGGGTACAACAATGGAGAACAAGGTTTGAGGGCTCAAGCACGGACAGAACTTTCAAACAGCTTTCATACACTTATAATAAAAGCCTTGTACTTGTAATCTGAACAGTGAAAGAGAATAACATATAAAGTGGACGTAGGAACATTCTGGCCGAACCACTATAAATCTGTATGTCTTTTACAATTTAGTCCCTGCTTTTTACATATTTGCATAAATCATCCAAATCATTAAGAACAACATAAAATCGACTAAATCATACGACTTGGAGTTGTTTGTCCATTTTTTGTGCAAACATTTTTGGTGCTTTCACCGAGAACGGGGAGCTCGGAGCTTCAGCTTCTCCCACTTAACCTTCTTCCCAATAGCATCGCATATTGCTTGGAAGACATGCCTCCCAAGCAGAAGAAAGATGTTAACAAAGGAAAGAACATCGCAACTAGCAGTATTCCAGATCCAGTGGTCACAGATCAAGAGAATCATCCCGTTCCAACAGTAGTACAAAATGGAAATCAGGCAAATCCGACAGCCCCTGCCATGGAGCAGCCAACAACAATTATCAGGGCAGATCTAGACAGGGTTGTGGCTGAAGTGACTAGCCACTTCACATCCCAATAAGAAGCCTTAGTGGACCAGCTCATGTCACGCTTAAGGGATGCTGAAGAATCCAACCGCAACACTGAATTATGGGATGAGTCCCAGTCTGGAGGATCTCGGAGGCAACAAAGATCTTTCTTCTTCGAAGAAGCTAACAACAGAAACAGCAATGGTAGGAGCCGAGCCCGAACTCAGCCCGAACTCCGACCCGAGGAAACACTTGGAACCGAACCCAACGGGGGAGGTACCAGGCGAGAGTCAGCTCTAGCTGAGCCTGCCATGCTATCTAGCCATGGAAACACCAATGAACGGGGCCGAGCTAGGGTCCAGCCCGAAGTTGGACTCGAGGAAGTGCTTAGAACAGAACCCAGCAGGGGAAGATCAAGGCAAGGACCAACTGTAGCTGACCCTAGCATGCTCCCAGAAGACCAGAGACAGCCGCTGGAAAATATTAGGAGGGATAGACGATACCATCCCTATAAGTCATATGGACGGAATCAATCCCACAGAGAAGAACCAAACTCATTTCTATCTGCTCCAAATTCTGATGAAAGGATGGCACGATTGTTCAGAGAGTGCGTCCAATGGGATCAAAGAGATCGAGGGATAGGCGCTAGGGTAACCAGCCCTTTCGCCCGTAATATCGAAATTGCCATCACCCCCCGAGAATGGAAAATGCCAACAATGGAACCTTACAGGGGAACCTCTGACCCCGTTGTACACTTGCAGAGATACACACAACATATGCTCATGAGCGGAGCAACAGAAGGAGTATTGTGCAAATGCTTTCCACTATTCTTAGCAGATCTAGCTACCTCCTGGTTCTGCCATCTGCCCCAAGGATCCATCAGCTCATGGGAAATGTTGAAAGAAAAGTTCATCAGCCAGTTCCGAATTCATGTGGAACAACCCAAGGACGCTTATTCCTTATCTAATATCAAACAGAAGCCTGGAGAGACAGTGCAACAATATCTAACCCGATTCAATGCCGCAGCGGCCGCAGTCCAAGATGCCGATGAGAAACTTATCTTAATGGCCCTCTGTAGTGGTGTGCATCCGGATACTAAATTTGCTAGAAGATTAATGAAAGAAAAACCAGCTACCTTACCTGATTTCTTTCATGAAGCCAGAAATTATATGAGACTTGAAGACGCTGCCACTGAAAGGCAGACAGGGGAACAAACTAAGGCAGCTCATGGCGACACATCCGCTGCAGCAAAGGACGTTTGAAGAAGTGATTCCATAGACGGTGCTGTGGGCAAGAAGGGAGAAAAGCGTCTATATTGGCCAGGACCGAGATTTGACACTTGCACTCCTTTGAATGAAACAATCAAAAACATCTTCCTGGCCACCCAAGACGAAGTTAAATACAGATGCCCCCCGCACAAGAAGGAATCAGATAACGCAATTAAGTCTGAAAAGTTCTGCCGCTTCCACGAATCTCATGGGCATGATACCAATGAATGCCATCATCTCCGGGACTTAATTGAAGAACACATCAGAAGGAAGAGACTGGAACGCTATGTAAAAGATCAGAACAGGACTCCAGCTCCTGCCAATGAGAACCCAAGGCTACCCCCCCAGAAATACGCGGAGGAAATCGCAACACCAGCGGCTCTAGTCAAGAGAAGATTGTGGTCCATACCATATCGGGAGGACCACACATCGCTGACAGAAGTTGGGCAGAGATGGAAAGGTATGGAAAGTCGCTTAGAAACAATGAAGACTGCGTTAATTCCGTTATAGAAGAACGCCACCCGAAGCGGAAAGAGAATGATGACATCACATTCACTAGGCGTGACCTAGAGGGAAGGCAATACCCTCACATGGATCCTATGGTCATCTCTGCCTGGTTCGGTCCAGCCGAAGTTTTCCAAATTCTAGTAGACACTGGAAGCTCAGTAAATATCCTATTCAAGCATGCTTTCGACAGAATGAAGCTGTCGATGAAGGATGTGTCTCCCTGCAACAAACCACTACACGGTTTCACTGGAGATGCAAAGATGCCCCTCGAGCAACTGGACCTTTTTGTTGAAATAGGAAGTCATCCCCGCTCCATTGTGTGGAAACAAACATTTGTGCTAATAGAAAACCACTCGGCCTACAATGCCTTTTTAGGAAGACCAGCCTTGTCTGACTTCCAAATTGTCCTGGCCCCGTGGTGCCTAAAGATGAAATTTCCGACAGACAATGGAATAGGGGAAGTAGAGGGAGATCAAGACGCTGCTCGAGATTGCTATGTAACTGAACTTCGCAATAACCACAGGAAGGATAAAGGGAAGAATGCAGAGACTACTCTCTACACGAAAAACTTGGAAGCATAGAAACTAAAGAAAGCCCCTCCTCTTCGATATAACAGTGATGCTTTCAATGAATTAGACCCCAGGGATGAAGAGGAGGAGGCCACCGCTGAGCCTGCAGAGGCTATGGAGTTTGTATCTGTAGACAAACACGACTCAAGTAGACTATTGAAAATCGAATCTCAGCTAAAAGCAGAATTGAAGGATCGACTCATTGATTTTCTCCGCCACAACTTGGATGTATTTGCATGGACGCACGCTGACATGACTGGAATCTCTCTAGACGTAGCATGCCACGTACTGAACATCGATCCTACCATGGTGCCAGTAAAACAGAAAAAGAGAAGTATGGGGGCAGAACGATCAGCAACCCTCGATGAAGAAGTAAAGAACCTACTTGCCAATAACTTCATACGAGAAGCCATCTACCCAGAGTGGATCGCTAACCCGGTACTAGTAAAGAAGGCTAATGGGAAGTGGTGAACATGCATTGACTTCTCCAACTTAAATGACGCTTGCCCGAAGGATTGCTTCCCACTCCCCCGAATCGATCAGCTTGTGGACAGCACAGCCGGGCACGAACTCTTATCTTTTATGGACGCATACTCAGGATATAACCAAATTCCTATGCACGCTCCCGATCAAGACCACACTAGTTTCGTCACTAACCGGGGATTGTACTGCTACAGAGTAATGCATTTTGGACTTAAAAACGCCGGAGCTACTTATCAGCGCCTCGTCAACAAGATGTTCATGGAACTAATAGGACGAACTATGGAAGTTTATGTAGATGACATGCTAGTAAAGTCAAGGAAAGCCAACGATCACGTAAGCCACCTGGGCGAGATGTTTCAGGTACTTCGCCAATTTGGAATGAAGCTGAATCCTCTAAAGTGCTCCTTCGGAGTATCATAAGGAAAGTTCTTGGGATTCATCGTCCTTGCCAGAGGAATTGAAGCAAACCTCGAACAAGTCCGAGCTCTGAAAGATATCAGGATACTTACCACTCGAAGACAAATGCAAAGCCTAAATGGGAAAGTGGTCGCCCTTAGCAGATTCATCTCTAAAGCGACTGACAAGTGCATCCCTTTCTTCAAAGCTCTAAAGAAAGACAAAGGAAAGTTCGAATGGACTGACGAATTCTTAACAGCCTTGCTTAACCTAATCGAACACCTCCAGAGACCACTAGTACTCTCAACTCCAAACAAAGGTGAAGAGCTTTACCTATACCTTGCCGTGTCATCTCATGCTCTAAGCGCCGCTTTGGTGAGAGAAGACAACCGCGTTGTGACACCCCACCTCTATACCCACGCTAGCCAAGGACACTACGGGGTAATGCTGTCAACTAGCGCGGAGAATAAGGCTGTTGAGGAGCGACCATCCGTGTAATTGTTTTGTGCGAGCACCGATATGCCAGATAAAATATAACATGCATTTCATCTCAAGAGGAAATCCGACATACCGATACAAACTCAAAGCTACTACACAGTAGCTATATATAATCTTCGGAAACAAATATAGAAATAAACATAACACAAATCGGTCACAGATAATTCATATCACAATGGCGGAAATAGATATGAATATATATAACACATAAAAGTGTTCATCAGAGTAGCGGTCCAAAAGATCCACAATGACATAAAAGAATAGCAACATGTGCTAGACAAAAGAATAAGTACACAACTATGAGTCGATATCTCAAATGTATACAACAAAAACTACCAATCTAAGTAGTTAGCTAAAAGTCAGAGTAATGAATCCCTGGGGAGAAGTCAAGCAGAAGCACCTGTAACATCTCGGTCTGACCCGAGTATTATTTAATAAGAAAATAATAAACGAATCAGTCTAGCTATAAATATCAGATGACATGGTATAGAGTAAGAGATATGGCATAAACATATGATAACCATAATGGCATACTATAATAAGTATGTAACTGAAAATCAACATGAGATTAATCAATATCACAAGAATCTTCTCAAAGATCCAAAAAGGGTATCATACCCAAAACTTGTACTCATAACAAGTCAATGACACACGAATTCACCAATGCACAAAAATTGATAAATCTTATCAATAGAAATCACGAAAGTAGGTGAAGCATAAAATTTCCAGAAACCAACACACGAAATCCAGAAATCATAAAAAGGGAATGAGGCCTATCACATAACGGCCCGAAGGCCATGGGGAGCTACCCCATATGTGTGAGTCGAAATCACACAGATGAGGTCTAGACTAACCTTGCAAACAAAGAGATATGTGTGAGTCGAAATCACACAGATGGTGTCTAGTCTAACCTCGCAGACGAAGAGATATGTGTGAGTCGAAATCACACAGATGAGGTCTAGACTAACCTGCAGACAAAGAGATATGTGTGAGTCGAAATCACACAGATGGTGTCTAGTCTAGCCTCACAGACAAAGAGACATCGTACAATTGCTAGTCTAAATCATAAAAATGACCGTCATGATCATCAAGAAGTGTCAATTACAGTAAGCTAGTAAATATATGAGCTTAGCTTCATGTCCCATAACCACTAGCTTAACTTAAATATTTACGAACAAATTGTAGATCTCCACTAGAAAATTGTCACAAGAGATTCAATCGAACAAGTCGAAGAATTAACCGACAAAGTAAACGCAAGCGTTTCATACCACTTATTTTACTAAGTCGTTTAATTAGATTTCTCATACGAGTGAGGTAAAGGTTTATATATACTAATAGATTGGAAATCGGTTTGAGAACACGGGCTTTGTAATAAAATAGTGTTGGAATCATTTGAAGAAAGAGTTTTGATATTTACTACTAGTATTGAAACCTTTGTATATTTTGAAGTGACAAATCGCAAAGATGATAGTAGAACAATCGATCATCAAAATTCACATACGAAGACGTGAATAAGTTCCAAACAAATCGATAAAGAATCCATCGAAATGGATATTCAAAAATCCCTAAAAAAGGGTCATCAAAGTCATAATAAATGATAACAACAAATAGGATCATCACGAATCGATTTAAATTGGAAATTCAATCCAAAAAGGCAAACTGGACTGAAACAGCAGGTTCAATCGACTGAACAGAGTTTTCAGTCGACTGACCCTGTACCTAGAAATTTTCCAGGTTCAGGAAACTTTCTGTTTCCAGGTTCAGTCGACTGAACAGAGGATTCAGTCGACTGAATCATGCGTGGAAACTTTCGGGTTCCAGATTCAGTTGACTGAACAGAGGATTCAGTCGACTGAATCTTTCCTGAGCTGTTTTTCAGCCTATCCAAATGAAGAGCAAACTCTTCCAAAATGCAACCGGACGAACATTGGCTCTAAGGTTTATGCCAATCGGCAACCCGTCCCTATATGCTCCTCGATGCATCACCAAAAGCATGATCAAACATCCATAAAAGGATTTTCACACAAATTTGACTTAAAACCCCAAAAATTGGAATATTCACAAAACCAATCCAAATAAAAAGAAAATTCACATGAAGAAGTGTTAGGAATTCATACCCAACAACCAAAGATAATTATAGTCATAGATGTGAGATAAAAATATCACCTTTTCACAAAAATAATGAAGAAGAAGCTTGAAAGCAAAGGGAGAATCAACCACTCTTCCACACAACCCAAATGAGCTTGAATCTATGCTTTAAAAGAAGAACATTCCCAAAGTTAGGTTTAGGAATTTCTGAAATTGATAAGAGAATGAGTTGGAGAAGAAGAAGAGGAGGCTTACCAAAGCTTCTCCTATTGATTTGGAGCTAGAACTTGATTTGTAAATGGAAACTAGGGTTTGGAGTTTTAATTTCCCATTCCACTCACCATTGTTGCTAAAGCTTGAGTATTAGGAATTAGAAATGAAGTAATGAAGAGTTGGAGTGGAGTTGGGTTCATATGTTAGGTTAATGGGCTGAAACCCAAACCAAAGCCCTAAGTGAAAAAGTAGCAAAATTCTACTATCTCCAAACATATCAAAATTTATACTTAAAAAGATCGCAAACGTCATTTTGAACTCAATGGGAGTGGTCTCGAGTTCTAATTTGACTGTCTGCAAAAAGTTGTTTTTTCGGACAAAAATCCGACTAACGATGAAATATTTAAATAAAATATTTTAATACTCAATCGTAAAATATGCGAGTTGTTACTGACTCCCCTCCTTAAAGAAATTTCATCCTCGCAATATTTAAGAAGAAAATATATAGTAACAACCATGAAAGCATATTCAACACAAAAGAAATTTGAAATAAGAAATTCACCTCAAAGAGCACGGGAAAGTAAGTCCGGATGTGTTCGCTCGATGAACTCTCTAGATTCCCAAGAGCAATCCTTAGAATTCGAGGACCATTGGACTTTAACAAGCGGAACATCTTTATTTCGAAAGCGCTTGACCTCCGAAGCAATAATACGAATAGGCTGTTGCTCGTAAGTTAAATTAGGCGAAACTTCAATTTCTTCCACAACACCGGGCTCAAGAATAGAATCGGAATCTCGAAGGCATTTCCGTAATTGAGAAACTTGAAACACGTCATGAATAACAGAAAATTGAGCCGGTAATAAGAGGCGATAAGCCACAGAACCAATACGTTCGGCGACGGAAAACAGACCAATATACCGAGGTGCTAATTTTCCCGATCGACTGAAACGTACAACACCTTTGATAGGTGAAACACGAATAAACACAAGCTCTCCCACAGAAAATTATAATTTCCTTCTCCGGTTATCGGCATAGGATCTTTGTCTACTTTGGGCTTCTTTCATCCTATGACGAATAAGGTCAATCTTTTCTGTGGAATCACGAATAAAATCTGGACCTAAAACCAGCTTCTCACCGGCCTCAAGCCAACAAGAAGGAGATTGGCGTGGCCTTCCATAGAGTGCCTCGAAAGGTGCCATACCAATACTAGATTGGAAGCTATTATTATAGGAAAACTCAACAAGAGAAATATGATCTTCCCAACTTCCACCAAAATCAAGAACACATGCACGAAGAAGATCTTCAAGAGTTTGATTCACATGCTCGGTTTGTCCATCGGACTGGGGGTGATAAGCGGTGCTAAAATTAAGCTTCGTCCCTAAAGCTTTTTGAAGACTCTTCCAAAATCCACTAGTAAACAATGGATCACGATCACTAACAATAGAAGTAGGAACTCCATGCAATTTAACAATTTCTTTAATAAAAAGTTTGGCCAAAAGAGGTACGGTCCGATTGGACTGAACGGAAATAAAATGGGCGGATTTAGTAAGCCTATCAACTATAACCCATAAGCTATCATGATCCGAACGAGAACGGAGAAGGCCGTCTATAAAATCCATGGAAATTTGATCCCATTTCCAAATTGGAATTTCTAATTGCAATAACCCACCGGGCCTTTGATGTTCGGCCTTAATGAGTTGGCAAGTCATGCAACACTTAACAAAGTTAGCAATATCAGATTTCATCCCCTCCCAATAATAAAGCCGCTTCATATCCACATACATTTTACTACTACCGGAATGAATGGTAAATTTAGAATGATGAGAATCTTCTAAAATATCTTTATGAAGATCACTAATATTTGGCACGATAAGTCTACCAAATTTCCGAATGCCGCCACGAGAATCGATATCAAAGTCTTTCAAACCTTCAATATCAAGTTTATCCCTCAATCTTTGGCCAAGAAGAGCCAATTCGGGATCTAGCTTTTGAGCTTCAAGAATGCGGTCTAAAAGAGAAGGATGAACCTCAAGACTCCATAAAGCAAGAGATGAACACAAATCGAAAATGCGATCTCGAATTTCACAAGTGGATAAAACCTCGAGTCATTCCATTCGGATATCATCATTGAAACAACCGCTTGTTGCTTGCGACTAAGTGCATCGGCAACTCGATTTCCCTTTCCGGGAGTATAAAGAATATCAAGATCATATGGTGCAAGAAATTCGAGCCAACGCTGTTGACGCAAATTAAGTTCCTTTTGAGAGAATAAATACTTCGAGGACTTATGATTGGTATAAAGAATAAATTTCTCTCCTAAAAGATAATGACGCCAAATACGAAGGGCAAAAACAATAGCCGCGAGCTCTATATCATGAGTGGCATATCTAGTCTCAACAGGCTTCAGTTGCCTAGAAGCATAAGCAATAACACGTTCTCTTTGCATAAGAACGGCACCCAAACCAACGCGATTAGCATCGGTATAAACAACGAATTCTTGATTCCCCTTTGGAATAACAAGAATATGAGCATCAGAAAGGAGTTCTTTTAGTTTCTGAAAAGAAGTTTCACATTTGTCCGACCAAATGTATTTAACACTTTCTTCGTTAAGCTAGTGAGAGGCACGACAATCTTAGAAAAGTCCTTGATAAATCGACGGTAATAACCCGCCAATCCAAGAAAACTACGAATCTCCGTCACACTCTCCGGTCTCTTCCAATCTTGAATCGCTTCAATCTTTGAAGGATCCACGGAAATTCCGGATTCGGAAATAATATGACCGAGAAACTTCACACGAGATTGCCGAAAGTGGCATTTAGAAAACTTTGCCTTTAATTGATTACTCCTAAGAGTTTCCAACACAATCCGAAGATGCTTTTCATGCTCCTCCTCGGTTTTTGAATACACAAGAATATCATCAATAAAGATGAGAACAAATCGATCGAGGAAGTCTTTGAAAACTCGATTCATTAAGTCAACGAAATAAGCCGGGGTATTCGTTAACCCAAATGGCATAACAAGCCATTCATAAGATCCATACCGAGTACGGAACGATGTCAAAGGAATGCTATCCTCTGCAATACGAAGCTGATGAAAACCGGCTGCCAAGTCCAATTGTGAAAAGACTCTAGAACCACTAAGTTGATCGAATAGGTCATCAATCCGCGGTAAAGGATATTTATTTTTGATAGTAAGATCATTAAGCTTGCGGTAGTCAACGCAAAGCCTAAGCGTACCATCAGATTTCTTCACAAAAATAGCCGAAACTCCCCAAGGCAAGGAACTAGAGCGAACAAATTGCTTCGTCTCCAATTCAGATAATTGTTTGCGCATCTCCTCATTTTCCTTATTGGACATGCGATAAGGAGGACGAGTAATAGGTTGAGCTCCAGGGATGAGATTAATTTTGAACTCAATTGCTCGCTTAGGTGGTAATCCTAAAACGGGCTCAAATAAGTCGGAAAATTCACGAACAACGTGAATAAGAGAAATTATATCTTCCTCATCATCATTATCGTCATCACGAGGATTTAAAGAATATAAAGATGCTGTCAAGTCGGAATCCGGATCTTTAAGATCAATATAAATCTGCTTAACAGATTGAGGGTGTCGAAGATATATGGTTCGCTCAGGACATAGGATTCGAGCTTCATAACGGTTAAGCCAATCCATTCCAAAAATCATTCCAAAGCCTAAGTAGCGCATGACATGCAAATCGGCTCGGAAGGAAAAATCACACAAAATAATCTCGACGTCATTACACAATAGACTGATTGTTGCGGATCCACCAACCGGATTCGCAATTCTCAAAGAAGTCATTAAACACAAAACATCTAAATAAAAAGTATCAACAAGTTCTTTTAAAATAAAAGAATGGGACGCACCCGTATCAAAAAGAACTCGAATAGGATGATCACGAAATAAAATAATGCCATCAAGGATAGAATGAGAAATATCTTGACCACGAGATGTGTTGCCAGGGGCTTGAGCAACATTAAGCTTTCCCTCCTTCTTGCCTTCAAGTTTGAGGCATTGATGTATATAATGATCCGGGCTCTTACAATAGCGACAACAACGAGGCTTTGAACACTTGTTCGCAAAATGGTCCCTAGACCCACAGTTGAAGCATTTTCCACTACTAGGAGAAGGATCCTTAGCAACAGGAGTTGCTTGCTTACCCTTTTTGTTGGGATAAGGACCTTTGAATTTGTTTGGCCTCTTCTTGTTGTTGAAGTTCGGTTTGGAACCCACCACTTCAACATCACTTACTCTATCAGCCTCTTCAAGTCGAAGAGCGATATCAATGAGTTGATCAAAAGAAACTTCTAATTTTAGAAGTAATGGCTTCTTGAGATTTTTGTTCAAGCCATAGATAAATTTTTTGGTTCTTCTTCAATGGGGTGTTGATGTATTCAACCCCATATTTGGAAAGTGACTCGAAGGATGCAACATAATCAGTCACGGATGATTCGCCTTGATCAAGGTCTATAAAACGGCGAGCCAAAGTACCTTTTCTGCTTCTGGCACAAATTTTAATTCGAAGCGTCCCCGAAATTGCTCCCAGGCGAGATCCGCTTCATTAATTTCAGAAATAAGAAGTTCGTACCAGTCCAATGCTCTTTCTTGGAGCATACCAGAGGCCACCTAAACTCGGTGAAGATCAATGAGGTTCATGCGAGAAAAGATTCGATCGCATGCTCTTAGCCAAGCCTGGACTTCAATAATAGTTTCAGAACCTTTGAATGGCTTCCTACCCAAGTTGGTATAATCGTTGCACAAATATGAAAATCCAGACTTAGGATGAGTAGGTTCCGAATTAGAACCAGCTGCTTGAGCTTTCTTAACTAAATCAAGAAGCTGCCGGGCAGATATAAAAACTCCATCTTAGGGAGTAGCACTAGATTGACTGGCGTTGGGACGGCCTGGTCTAACCACTTCCCTTCCTTTAGAAAGAAAGAAAGAAGAAGAAAAAGGTTATTCACCAAATGAATATCAAGCAACCTTGATAAATAAAACAAGGAATCATAAAAGAAAATAGGATAGAACGGTTCGAAGACACGAATTAAATCCTAAGGCACGACTCCTAAGATGGACTTAGGACGATGATCCTTGTTAAATTATTCTACATTGTTCCGAAGTTTGGCTCTGATACCAAGCTGTGACGCCCCACCTCTATACCCACGCTAGCCAAGGACACTACGGGGTAATGCCGTCAACTAGCACGGAGAATAAGGCTGTTGAGGAGCGACCATCCGTGTAATTGCTTTGTGCGAGCACCGATATGCCAGATAAAATATAACATGCATTTCATCTCAAGAGGAAATCCGACATACCGACACAAACTCAAAGCTACTACACAGTGGCTATATATAATCTTCGGAAACAAATATAGAAATAAACATAACACAAATCGGTCACAGATAATTCATATCACAATGGCGGAAATAGATATGAATATATATACCACATAAAAGTGTTCATCAGAGTAGTGGTCCAAAAGATCCACAATGACATAAAAGAATAGCAACATGTGCTAGACAAAAGAATAAGTACACAACTATGAGTCGATATCTCAAATGTATACAACAAAAACTACTAATCTAAGTAGTTAGCCAAAAGTCAGAGTAATGAATCCCTAGGGAGAAGTCAAGCAGAAGCACCTGTAACATCTTGGTCTGACCCGAGTATTATTTAATAAGAAAATAATAAACGGATCAGTCTAGCTATAAATATTATATGACATGATATAGAGTAAGAGATATGGCATAAACATATGATAACCATAATGGCATACTACAATAAGTATGTAATTGAAAATCAACATGAGATTAATCAATATCACAAGAATCTTCTCAAAGATCCAAAAGGGTATCATACCCAAAACTTGTACTCATAACAAGTCAATGACACACGAATTCACCAATGCACAAAAATTGATAAATCTTATCAATAGAAATCACGAAAATAGGAGAAGCATAAAATTTCCAGAAATCAACACACGAAATCCAGAAATCATAAAAAGGGAAAGAGGCCTATCACAGAACGACCCGAAGACCATGGGGAGCTACCCTATATGTGTGAGTCGAAATCACACAGATGAGGTCTAGACTAACCTTGCAAACAAAGAGATATGTGTGAATCGAAATCACACAGATGGTGTCTAGTCTAACCTCGCAGACAAAGAGATATGTGTGAGTCGAAATCACACAGATGAGGTCTAGACTAACCTGCAGACAAAGAGATATGTGTGAGTCGAAATCACACAGATGGTGTCTAGTCTAGCCTCACAGACAAAGAGACATCGCACAATTGCTAGTCTAAATCATAAAAATGACCGTCATGATCATCAAGAAGTGTCAATTATAGTAAGCTAGTAGATATATGAGCTTAGTTTCATGTCCCATAACCACTAGCTTAACTTAAATATTTACGAACAAATTGTAGATCTCCACTAGAAAATTGTCACAAGAGGTTCAATCGAACAAGTCCAAGAATAAACCGACGAAGTAAACGCAAGCGTATCATACCACTTGTTTTACTAAGTCGTTTAATTAGATTTCTCATATGAGCGAGGTAAAGGTTTGTATATACTAATAGATTGGAAATCGGTTTGAGAACACGAGCTTTGTAATAAAATAGTGTTGGAATCATTTGAAGAATGAGTTTTGATATTTACTACAAGTATTGAAACCTTTGTATATTTTGAAGTGACAAATCGCAAAGATGATAGTAGAACAATCGATCATCAAAATTCACATACGAAGACATGAATAAATTCCAAACAAATCGATAAAGAATCCATCGAAATGGATATTCAAAAATCCCTAAAAAGGGGTCATCAAAGTCATAGTAAATGATAACAACAAATAGGATCATCACGAATCGATTTAAATTGGAAATTCAATCCGAAAAGGCAAACTGGACTGAAACAGCAGGTTCAGTCGACTGAACAGAGTTTTCAGTCGACTGACCCTGTACCTGGAAATTTTCCAAGTTCAGGAAACTTTCTGTTTCCAGGTTCAGTCGACTGAACAGAGGATTCAGTCGAATGAATCATGCCTGGAAACTTTCGGGTTCCAGATTCAGTCGACTGAACAGAGGATGCAGTCGACTGAATCTTGCCTGAGCTGTTTTTCAGCCTATCCAAATGAAGAGCAAACTCTTCCAAAATGCAACCGGACGAACATTGGCTCTAAGGGTTTATGCCAATCGGCAACCCGGCCCTATATGCTCCTCGATGCATCATCAAAAGCATGATCAAACATCCATAAAAGGATTTTCACACAAATTTGACTTAAAAACCCAAAAATTGGAATATTCACAAAACCAATCCAAATCAAAAGTAAATTCACATAGAGAAGTGTTAGGAATTCATACCTAACAACCAAAGATAATTATAGCCATTGATGTGAGATAAAAATCTCACCTTTTCACAAAAACAATGAAGAAGAAGCTTGAAAGCAAAGGGAGAATCAACCACTCTTCCACACAACCCAAATGAGCTTGAATCTATGCTTTAAAAGAAAAACATTCCCAAAGTTAGGTTTAGGATTTTCTGAAATTGATAAGAGAATGAGTTGGAGAAGAAGAAGAGGAGGCTTACCAAAGCTTCTCCTATTGATTTGGAGCTAGAACTTGATTTGTAAATGGAAACTAGGGTTTGGAGTTTTAATTTCCCATTCCACTCACCATTGTTGCTAAAGCTTAAGTATTAGGAATTAGAAATGAAGTAATGAAGAGTTGGAGTGGAGTTGGGTTCATATGTTAGGTGAATGGGCTGAAAGCCAACCAAAGCCCTAGGTGAAAAAGTAGCAAAATTCTACTATCTCCAAACATATCAAAGTTTATACTTAAAAAGATCGCAAACGTCATTTTGAACTCAATGGGAGTGGTCTCGAGTCCTAATTTGACTGTCTGCAAAAAGTAGCTTTTTCGGACAAAAATCCGACTAACGATGAAATATTTAAAAAAAATATTTAAATACTCAATCGTAAAATATGCGGATTGCTACACGCGTGCAGCAGCCAGTATACTTTGTAAGCAAGAGGTTTATGGGGGCAGAAGCCAGATATCCTAAACTTGAGAAGCTGGCATACTGTTTACTAATCACATCACGGAATCTGCGACACTATTTCCAATCTCATTCCATCAGAGTTCTAGCTGATCAACTGCTAAGGCAGGTTCTCCATCGTCCCGACACTTCTGGGCGACTACTTAAATGGTGCATTGAACTGAGTCAATATGATATCACCTACCATCCTCGCACCGCCATCAAGGAACAAGCCATGGCCGATTTCATTGCCGAATTCACTACCAACGAAGGTAAGGAGCAATCTGAAATAGCAGAAGACATCAAGTGGAATCTCTTTGTGGATGGAGCATCAAACGAACAAGGCTCGGGAGCAGGTATTGTACTAATCACTCCCAGGGGAAGGAAGCTACACTATGCTCTAAGGTTGGAATTCGTTGCCACCAACAAGGATGCAGAATATGAAGCAGTAATAGCTGGATTAGAACTTGCCTTAGAGATTGGAGTCAGTTCTTTATGTCTTCATAGTGATTCACAACTTGTTGTAAATCAAATACTGGGAGAATTTCAGACTCGAGGAGAACGACTCACAACATATCTGAAGAAGACCAAACTGCTACTCGATCAATTGGATCGCTATTTAATCAAACACATTCCTCGAGAAGAGAACCAATAGGCCGACGAACTGGCAAAGCAAGCTAGCATGAAAGACGGTACCACTTCTGGAACATTAGCCATCTCAAAGCAACTAACCCCTAGTTTCGAGCAAGTGAATCTGATAGCTGTAATCGAAGAAGAAACTTGGATGACTCCCATCCGAAAATTCTTACAAGATGGCACACTGCCCAGCGAGCGTAACGAAGTCAAGAAAATATTGAGGAAAGCTTCCCGCTACACAATACAAGAAGGCGTCCTCTATCGGCGCGGCTTCTCTAACCCCTTATTAAGGTGTGTCGCTGGAAGGGAAGCTAAGGAAATCTTATCCAACATCCATCAAGGAAGCTGGGAAGATCACACTGGAGGGCAGACTCTGGCGAAGAAGATACTCCGATATGGATATTTCTGACCCACCTTAAACAAAGATGCCTTAGACTTCGTTAAAAAATATGACAGATGTCAGAAATTCGCTAAGATTCTTCGACTACCAACAAATGAGATTACTCAAATGACCAGCCCTTGGCCCTTTGCAGTATGGGGAATTGACTTGATTGGCGAACTGCCAGTGGGCCGAGGCGGAGCCAAATATGCTATAGTGGCAGTCGACTATTTCACCAAATGGGTGGAATCAGAACCTCTAAATAAAATATCTTCGACAAAAGTTATTAACTTCTTGATCAAAAGTGTTCTATGCAGGTATGGAGTTCCACTCAAAATCATATCGGACAATGGACTTCAGTTTGACAGCGAGGAGTTCGCCGACTGGTCCCAAGAGTATGGAATTCACAAGAGCTTCTCGTCTGTAGCTTATCCCTTGGCAAACGGACAAGTCGAAGCTGTCAACAAAATTCTCAAAACTCTAATCAAGAAGAAACTTAAAAAGTAAAAAGGAGCTTGGGTGGATGAACTTCCTACGGAACTTTGGGCCTACCGCACATCTTTCAGAACATCAACGGGGCATACTCCTTTCTATTTGGCATACGGATCGGAGGCTATGCTCCCAGTAGAAACTATAGTGCCTTCCCACCGTAGGATCCGCTATAACCCAGAAGAAAACGAAGAACTCCTTCACATGTCTTTGGATCTAATTGAAGAGAGAAGAAACGATGCAGCACTCAAAGCAGCAGCTCACAAGCAAAAAGTGGCAGCACAATACAACTCCAAAGTCAAGCATCGCAGCTTACAAGAAGGAGATCTTGTCCTCAAGCGAATATTCCCGCATCCCGGTGCACTAGATCCAATCTGGGACGGACCATATGTAATTCATAAAGATCTCCACAAATGAGCTTATATTTTGTCAACAGTGGACGGAGAAGTGTTCCAGAGGGCATGGAACATCCAACACCTTTGTCGATACTTTTCTTAACTTGTACCGCCCATATGAAGTGAATTAACAAAGAGAATCAGTGGACGTAGGCATTTTCGTGCCGAACCACTTTAAAAACATGTCTTTTTTTTTAACTTGTTCCTTTATATCTTGGCTGCTTGTTAACTTTATCCTTTTCTGTTAAACAAAATCCTGTGTAATGGCATTTCCATTCAAGACACATCACAGCGCGATTTCACCTGGACGAGACCTAACAGGTACTATACGAATCTGTGCCCTCGCCAATGGGACACTTTTGCTCCATCATCCCTCTATTGTGGGTTAACTCATTGCTCGCGATCGGCCCTTAAAGCCAACTGTAATGAGCCGATTGTAAGCCACCTAGTAGGCCGACTATAGCCTAGGCAGCTCATTACGGCGTTCGGCTCGCCGGCAACCATGAACCTACTTTAAACCCCAACATAAGGTGTGGCCAGCCAGGGGTAGTTCACAGTTGACGATCGGCACCCACGCTAGCTGGCCACGGTAAATCGAATAATACCCACGATTACCGGCCATAATGGCTCGGGTAGTTACTGTGCGCGATCTCAGCTCCGAGTGTCTTAAGCACGGCTGTGGTAAAAAAGAGAAACTCCCCGCGGAGGCGTAAGATGGGTGACAAATGTCTCCAAGAGCCACAGCTAGGGAAAGTGACTACAAAATCCGTTTGCCACGAACTTAAGCACATCGTAGGCCTTCCGTGATTGAAAGTTTTACTATTTCTTATATTTCTATTTTATTCAAAAACTTTCCCCTATCCTCTATAACGGTCCCTAAAGTACAGGACACAAAATAGGAGACGCTCGCTAATGGGAATAGGAACTCACAACTGGATGACAGGTCACTCAGCTGCATTCCATACTCAGTCATACAAGACATTCAAAGCAACCATCTACGACTAAAACATGAAGGGCGGTACTTTCTTCTTTTGTATATGAATACGTACCTGTAATTTATTCACGCATCACACTAACATTGCTAGATATGAAACTATATCTTAAGCAAGAACTTGACATCAAACACAATTGAATCACGGGCGTGTGCACAGCTGTATTTCTTATGCAACACACCGAAATAACAAAAGCATTCAAATGTGACAGAATCAGCTTAAGTTAAAAATTACATGCCAAGAGAAAAGTCGTTCGTTAACAATAACACAATTACAGCTTAAAAGATACACGAATGTTTTGGGACTAGCATAGACAGCAATGTCAAACAGACCGAAAGATATCCAGATCAAGTCAAGGAATCGGCTGCGTCGGGGCTTCACCTCTATCCTGCCGGATTGGAACTCTCGGCATGTTGACCAGGGGTAATGGGTGCTCCAGAGGTCCCGCCTGTCAAATTCAGGAGAGAACCCATTAACAGTCATAAACAATAAGCAATCAAGTTACGAGAAGCTAAAAGGGAAGACTAACCAGCATCTGCTCCTTGATCATCATTCTCTAACTGTACACCAACCTCCTCTGCAGTAAGCAGCCGCATACCCTCTTTCACCGCCGCTTTCTCCTCCTTGGTGAATTGAGCCGTGACCGCATCCATTCCAAAGGCCATGCCACCCTCCTTATCTACATTGACCTTAGCCTCCTCCAGGGCCCTGAGATAAATCCTGGCCATGACTTGGGGATAATCATCCATCCAAGATAAGTTGCCCTGTTTCCAAGTGCGAAAGTATATGTCCTGAAGCATCCCATCCATTATCCCCTCATTCTCCTCAAACTCCCTTATTCAGTCCTCAGAAGCCAACAATTTTACAGTAGCAGCATGCCTCTCCGATTGGTATCGCGAGCAGTCAGGCTGGAAGGATTTCCTCGTCGCCTCCATCTCCTCCTTCAGCTTGGTTTGAATAAGCTCTACGGCTTCAAGTTTCCCGGATAGCTCCTGTACCCGCTTGAGATCCGCTTTCCGGACCTCATCCATTGTTGCAATAGCCATATCAATCCGTTCCTTACAAGCAGCCTTCATTTTCCGTAACTCTGCTCTGCTGGCCTTTTCCATGGTTTTCTTTAGTTGTCTTGAGGCGGCCTCATGTTGAGAGATCTGGATAGCTTGATCAGCAAGTTGTTTGGCCTGGTCGGAAACCATTAACCGCAGTCGAATGTTAGCACTCCCAATTTCTTCTCCAGCCTTGACCAGTCGGGCATGATGCCCCATCAGCTTCCTGGTTTCCTCAGCAACCCGGTCAATGTTCGCCTTAGCTTCGTCCCCCAAAGTTACAACCCGAGTGGTAAGCAAATCAAGGTCAGGGACTTAGCTTCATCTAGTACTCTTACCATAGGATTACGAGGGAGAAAGTGCTCACCGGTAGCCTCATCAAAGGTAATATCGCAAGAACCCGGATCCAGATCCGGATGACTTGCAAACGGATTACGAGCCAACCCGGGATGATTTATCTGGGTAACGGTAGGATTTTCAGACGGGTGCGGAGAAGGTATAAATTCAATATCCTCCTCCGTGGTATCCCGAAGAGGCTGAGTTGGGGACTGAGGACCAGGTGAGGATTCAAACAAGGAACGACTCCTCTTCTTCCTTTGGACATCCTCTTCGATAACTCCGGGAAGAGGGCGGTAACCGACTACGTCTCCAGGGCGGTTGTTCGGAGGCCTTGGTTTAGTTGAAGCCTTGAGAAGTTTGTATTGTTCAAGACAGTGCCGAACATCTGACGTCTTGGCCGCCTTACCCGCTTCTGGGATAAAAACAACGTGTTACAAGCATATATTGAACTATAACTCAAGAAATATATCAAGTTAAGAAGAGTAAAGAGACGCTTTGTTATACAAACCCCGGGGAGGAGTAGGAGACTGCAATAAGTCCTAGATCTCATTCCAGGACGGGAGTTGGCCATAAAATGTTCCTAAATCCTTATCATAAATGGAGTCTGCGGGAGTCAAAAATTCACCTTGAATCGTAGGAATTGCCTCAGCTGAAGCGCTCTTGGAAGATGAATCGGCGTCGGTCCCGGCCTTTTCAGCTTTCTTAGGCTTCTCCAGTACAGCCGATCCTTCCTCCAACCCTTCAAAAGCTAGGTGGAGAGCATCGTCTGTCCACTCCTGGATCACACCTGCTTACTTAGAAGACAAAGCCCCAGTACCATCACCACTCTGTCCGTCGCCACCATCATCGCTATGACCATCACCCTCACCTTCTCCACCACTTCCACTCTCCACCTCACCTCCTTCATCCTCGCCTCTTTCCTCCTCCACATCTTCCTTCTTCGGGATGTCTGGACATGTGCTGGGGGAGGGTCCATCGGACTTCTTAAGTCTCTTCCCCTCGGCAATTGGATGTTTCGAGAAGGGTTTCCTTTTGCCACTCTCCCCCGTAGCCCCTCCTTTAGCCTTGGCGGCCTTCTCCTCAGCTGTGTCTCTTTGCTTGACCACAGACTGGCGTGGCATAATCAAGTTGAGCCCCAAAAGAGTAGCATTCCTGATCAAATAAGAAGCTGCCCTGAATGGCTTCTATTTCCTCAGCCATCCAAATCAGACGATCGTTCTCTACAACCGCAAAGCCACCTGTCGCTAGCAAGAAATAAAGCACATAAGGAGGAGCATTGCAGTCAGAACGAAAATTATAAATGAGATTCAACTTACAGCCAAAGGTGAAGCGGTAGAAAGAAACAGAGTCATCCCTGACAAAGAACCATTCCTTCTTGAACGTGCTAAATTTTGAATATAAGTCTAGGACTGGCTTGAAAGACATGGCCGATTCTAAGCTTATATATGGAGACCCCTTCTTATAGGCTCTCAAGTTATACAGGTACCGGATCTCCCGGTTGGAAGGGGGATGCCCGTATTTTCTCTGGAAGATAATGAACAGACTCACCAAGATGGCATAGGAGTTGGGCTGAAGCTGGAAAAGGGCCACCTTCAAGTATGTGATGAAGCTGGCTATCCAAGCGTTGATCGGAGGGATGGCTCCGCACATGCAGTGATACCTACTGTAAGCAAAATACCCTTCTGGGGGGTTATACGGCATCACTCCTTCCCCCGGCAACATCATATGCGTTCTGTCAATCCCAAAAGATCGAGATATAACGTCAAGCTTCTCATCTTTGAGGGAGCTGGGAAAGCAGTCAGGCGGTGAGTTCAAGAGCTCCTGAGGACCGTACCCGTCTACTAATGATCTCGGGGTTGGTCCATGATGTTCTGGTTCTGCCTGAACTGGGGGCACTATGGAGGACTCTCCTTTATCCTTGGATTTCTTCTTGTCAGAACGAGTTTCTACTTTATGAGACATTATCTGCAACACGAGAAAACACATCGTTAGAGCAAGGAATGTAGACAAACAAGTACCTACATTCTGGAATCTCATTCATAATTCAAAACATCAAAGCCCATTCGGCACTTGTACTCCCCGAGTTCATTCGGTATTCGAGGCTAAAAGTCCATTCGGCACTCGTACTCCCCGAGTTCATTCGGTAGTTCGAGGCTAAGGGCTCATTCGGCGCTCGTAGTCCCCGAGTTCACTCGGTAGTTCGAGGCTAAGGGCCCATTCGACACTCGTACTCCCCGAGTTCATTCGGTAGTTCGAGGCTGAGGGCCCATTCGGTACTCATACTCCACAAGCTCAATCGGTAGTTCGAGCATGAAGTTCGTTCGGCAGAAGAAAGCCTCACCTGGTCCGGCAGACAAAACTGGTTCGGTTATATGGTTGATTCGGTAGAACAGAAGTTTGGTTCGGCTATTTCAAATAGTGAGGAATAACAGAGGCATGAAGCCCATACTTATAGGCAAGCGTAGGATGACCATACCAACTGGTTCGGCACTTGGGTCGAATGAGAGTGTCCAAACTGAATGATCTAAAACAAAGCACGACATATGCAGGCATATGCCCCACTTTGGGGGGCAAATGTTGGGCGTATTTCCACCGGACCAAGACCACTGGACCAGAACCCAACTCCACTCACCACCGGACCAGGGCCACCGGACCAAGACCACCGGACTAGAACTCAACT
Source organism: Allium cepa (assembly GCA_030765085.1). Lineage (NCBI taxonomy): Eukaryota > Viridiplantae > Streptophyta > Magnoliopsida > Asparagales > Amaryllidaceae > Allium > Allium cepa. The sequence goes on from CM060940.1 coordinate 609,585,700, forward strand.
CCACTCACCACCGGACCAGGGCCATCGGACCAGGGCCACCGGACCAAGACCACCGGACCAGAAATCACTCCACTCACCACCGGACCAGGGCCACCGGACCAAGACCATCGGACCAGAACTCAACTCCAACACCACCGGACCAATCCATGCTTTCACCACCGAACCAATGCTACCGAACCAAAGTGAAGAAGGCATTACTGAACCAGCATTGCCAGGCCAGATCACATCAGCTCAGGCCCACCAGCAGCTATATACATCCAAGGCCCCTACCCCCAACTTCACTCTATAAATAGAGGGGTAGGGGCACAACAATGGAGGACAAGGTTTGAGGGCTCAAGCACGGACAGAACTTTCAAACAGCTTTCATACACTTATAATAAAACCCTTATACTTGTAGTCTGAATAGTGAAAGAGAATAACTTATAAAGTGGATGTAGGCATATTCTGGCCGAACCACTATAAATCTGTGTCTTTTACAGTTTAGTCCCTGCTTTTTACATATTTGCATAAATCATCCAAATCATTAAGAACAACATAAAATCGACTAAATCATACGACTTGGAGTTGTTTGTCCATTTTTTGTGCAAATAATAAACAATCAAAATAATCACAAAATACTGGGTTGTTACACTCTCCCCACTCAAATCTTTTCGTCCTCGAAAAGAACGAACAAGGAAATAAGGAAAAACAAGATAGACAAACAAATAGTACCTGGAATAAACAATCCCGGATTCGAAGCACGAATGCTCTCCTCTGTCTCCCAAGTACAATCACGGTCATCGGTACTTCACAATACTTTGATCAGACTAACGAATTCCTTCTTAGCTGCTTCGTACCTCTGCAGACAATACGAAGTCGCTTACTTTCGACAGTCAGATTAAGCTCAATATCCAAACCATCAAGAGCAGAAGGCTGAACAAAAGAGATAGGTCATGAAGATACCAGTGAAGATGTGAGACGCGGAATACATCATGCACTCCAAAAAGCTTCTTGGGCAAATCTAAATGATAAGCCAAAGAACCAACTCTTTCCATAATGCAGAAAGAACGCTCAAAGAAGAAGAAGGTAGGAATAGCTAGGAGGAAAAATAGGTGGGAACACAAGGATGGACCATTGTTTTAAAGCCATATACATTTCAACTTAAAATTTTATATTTACAACATTTTAAACATTTTATAATATGAAAATAGTCATTTGATTCAAATTTGATAGTTCGAAGTAAACAATATTTAAAACATTTTACATAAATGATCAAAATATCCTTTATACAATACTTTACCAAAATACTTTTATAACTCGATGTCTTAACAAGTTTACTTTCGTTTCTACAGACTCTGGCCATGCGTTGATCAGGCGCAAAGTTAGAATTCTCCAAGTACTTGGTAGACTTGTTTCAACACCCAGTGAAAATACTGGAAAACACTTTTAAAAACAGATATGGAAAGTACAATCCAAACAAATCAACCAAACCAAAACAGTTGTCTAACCATGGATCGCAGATACACAATGGTTACGCCTGGATCCCCCAGGAAATAATCCGTATCTGTATGCTTTCTCAGCCTTGCGAGTTACGCCATGATGACTAGTAGAGTGCAGGATACACAATGGTTATGCCTGGATCCCCCAGGAAACAATCCGTACCCCTAGACCGTCTCAGCCAGGAAGTTTCGCTACTAATGTGACCTACATAGAGTGTAGGATACATAATAGTTTCGCCTGGATCCCCCAGGAAACAATCCGTACCCCTAGGCCGGCTCAGCCAGGCAGTTGCGCTATGTAGTCGCGCTCGTAAGACCATGGAGATCACCATGGAATTCGATGGACACTCGAGTGTCATATCCGAAAAACCCAAATCAGAGAGAATAATATCGATAGAATGAATCCACAGTGTGGCCATAAAGCGGATATCAAGCAGAAGGCACTTTCCATATCTTTACTTCGAAAATATGTATCATATAGTACCTTTCAAATTCACTTTCAAATATCCTACTTATATAAAGTCCATTATATATAAGATTTCATTTTCAAATCAAATACTTTCCAAAACCAATAGTATATCGAATCACACTTATATAGACTTCGATTATAAAAGATTTCTCTTTACAAGTTGAGTAGCCTTTCAAATCAACAGTTTCAAATTACTTCATACTTACACAAATCAATTTTTATATAAGTTCGATAACTCCCAAATCAAAGTATCTAAATAAACAAGGTTTCCAATTTCAAACCATTTCAATATCAATTCAGTTTCAAAATCATATATGATTTCACCAAATCATTTCTTCCAAATTACATATATTAAGTTTCAAAGTTTCTTAAAACAATAGATTTAGAAAATAATCCAAATTTTCAAATCAACAAAAATTAGGTCAAACAAATTCATTTCCGTTTCAACATACATTCACTTTCAAAAATCATAATACTTTCAAAGTTATAAATCTTTCAAAACCAAAATATTGGAAATCATTACACTTTGAAAAATCATAACATTTCGAAATCATACATTTTAAATCATAAAACATTCCTTTAGTTCTTTACATTTCACAAATTTATTCAATTAGATCCAAATCTAAAATTTCCAATTTTAATTCAATTCAAACCATCAGTTTCAATTCAATTTAGTTTTCCAACAAAACCATTTCAAATATTATAAAATTTCAAATAAAGATTTGATCCACAAAATAAACTATTCAATCTTTAAGCTTTAATACATTTCAAAGCTTAAATATACCATATTTCAAAACTAATTTTTTATAATTTCATACATCTTAAATTTTACTTAATTGTTACCTAGTTTTGAAATATTCATTTCATAAATCCATCATTTTTAAATAAACTCAAATTACAAGTAAACCAAATATCCTTTCATCCAAATAAAAATTTCGAATATTCATTTATGAAAATCAATTATCATTTATGAAAATCAATTATCATTTCAAATTTCACATTCTTTATTAAAATAAAGATTAAATCATTTCCAAACCATTTCAATCATCAAAATATCTAAAATGGTTACTAAGTTTAAACCTTCCCTTTTAAAACCTTCAAACTATTTATTTCTATATGAAAAAAACAAATTTACCATTGGAAAGATTATTATTCTATATATATACTTTATCCAAAACATTTCAAACCTATATTTCATACCAGTATAATTCAAAATAGTCTTATTTATTTCACTCAACAAACAGTTTCAAACTTATATAAATCATATTACATTATACTTTAACATACCAAATATATTCTTTATCAAATACCATATACCATTCAAAATTTCTTAGCTTTGAAAGGTTAACCTTGATTTGGAAGTGCTCGAACCTTCAAAATAGTCTAAGAAATCATATTTTCAATTCAAGAGTTAGAAATCACTAACAAATCAGTAAACCAATTTCAAAAGATAGGGTTATACCAAAACAAATCTGAATCTTGAGGACTAAACATCGGCTTACTTTAAATCATTTCAAATATTTATACACACACACACACATATCTTTCGAACATCAAACCATACTTCGAAATCTGAAATCAAAATTTGGTTTCCCAAAATCGCTTGTATAGCAAAGCAACTAGAGTGGCCTCTCCCCCACTCAGAAACTTGAAAATCAATGTCGATGATGCATGCATTCATCACCGAAATTATTTTCCAGCGACATAAGTGGGTTCTAGACTTTTATTTTCTTGAAACTACTTTGAAATCTCTTCGAAATCATTGGAATTCGTTCGAATACATTTGAAGCGTTTCTTATTCAGAAAATATCTTTAAATCATATTATTATATATTTTCAAAAATCTTAAAACCGATTTCAAAACACCGAAGTTCAATTCCTCGAAATTCAAATTCAGAAATCTTCAATTATAAATCATTTTATATAAGTCAAATTCGTATAAAATTTTCAAAATTTCAAATCCTTTCGAAATTTCAAATTTTCATTTTTAAAAGGTATATGATCCTTATCGAAAACATTTTGCCTTTATATACAAAATAGGGTCATCCTTATCAAAATAATAATTTCGATGTATGCACAAATTCAAAATATAATCAAACACAAATTTCCAAAGAATAATTCAAGGTTAGATTTCAAACTATACGAAGATTCGAATTTAGAAGAACTCTAATCAAATAGAATTCTGGTTCGAAGATAACCTCGAACGAAGATAATTAAATTTTATTACCAAATAGAAGATGGATAAGCCCATATAAGTCGCGGGCAACCTTAGCCGGTCAATCGTGATTTCATGAATATAGTCAATTTGAAAATCTAAGGCAAATCAACATTCGATCGCCAGATATAGAATCTAGATAGATAAGAAGATAGATAGCATCAAAAACCGAGGATACAGGAATCTCCGGTGAATCAATGCCAATTATAAAGGAGTTTCACCCCTTTACAAATTATTCAATGATTTGCCGAATCACCGATCTTTATAGAGGCCCTTCCAAAGTGGAGTTATGGAATGCTCCAAGATCAAAAGGGTAAAATAGGGAAGACAAAACTGGATTTCAGAACGAGTGGGAGTGTTCCAAAGTTCAAGGAATCCTAATCGATAAGAATCCTAACCAAGAGATTTCTAACAAGGTGGATACCTAAGAGATGTAGTTTAGAAAAATCTTGATTTCAAAATAAGAAGATTTTTTTTATACCAATATAGTCTTTGAAAATCTTCTAAAATCATTTGGAAATCATTTTATACTTCAAAAATACTTCTCTCAAAAAGAAAGGATTTTGAGATAGAGGGTATTTCTACCCTATCTCTAATGAGTTTTTGCTCCGCAGGCTAAGGTTTGCCAAAAACCAAAGCACTGATACCAACTGTAACAAACCGATATTTTCAGCCATTCGCACCCTCCAAGTGCATAGGCAGACACACATGCCGGACTTGAATTGCTCAAAACACCGCATTGTAAATAAATTTGGAGCAAATGAAATATAATCACAGAATCACAGACATAGAAATATCAGAATAACTCGTAGCGGAAATTAAAATACCATAGTAGTTCATGAAGCTACTATAACAAACTCTCAAAATATAATACATAATATCAGTCTGAAACACATATACAATAGAAATCTCAATTACATAGCAGTTTATAAATACTAGAGCTGAAATAGAATAACTGAAACTGAAGGGAACAGATGACTAGACAAGCAGAATCTCTAGCGATTCCTAGCTCCAGAAAGAAATCCAAAGCTAAGCTGTAAATACTCAGACTGAACCGAGCGTAAAGTAAAAAACAAAACATTCGAGTCCGGACATATATACTTATATAATGTAAACCAACTCAAGTGAACTGTAGTAGAAATGCACAATAACTTAAAGGATGCTTGGGATCGCCCATCCTTTAAGAATCAGTTAAACTATAAATTAAATACATCCCGTGGTTAAAATTTCAAAATGGTATTTTATACTTCAAAATCAAATATCATTTCAAATTCAATATCATTAAAAATCCATTTCAAAATATCAAAATATCATATCTTCCAAACCACCTTCATTTTTATTTAATTTAAATACCATTTCAAAAGGCATTTCAAAATAGTTTATATTTCGAAACAAATTACTTCATTTTAAATCATTAAAGTGAAGTTATTATATTTAATAATTAAATTATTAAATTTCCAAAATTTAATCTTTCAAATTTCATTCATTCACTTAAATTTATTAAAACAATGAAAATTCAACTTTCGCAGCATTTAGAAAATGCTACGGAAAGTCACATTCAAACAGTTCAATTTAACAAAGACATCATTTAAAAATGCTGTAATAGGGTTACATTAGTTTCAAATAAACTTATTTAAATTCAAAAATTATAAAATTTAAAAAAATGCTATAATAGCCTTTAATTAAATTTAGCCATTTGGTTCATTATTATCAACTACATCATTTACAAATGCTGTATTATCATTTACATTAGAATTAATAGCATTTCAGAAATGCAGTTAATTAACTTCAAATATTCAGTACAATTTCACAAACAATTATATTTTTATTTAAATCATTTTTAACTTATAAAATCATATAATTTCACTTTTAAAACTACCCTTATATTCATGATTTTATAAAGTTAAATCTCCATTCAAAAATCAAAATTTAATCATAATTCACTTATTAAATTCCAACATTAAATTTTAAATTCATTAAATTAAATTTAACTTAACACTTAAGTTTAAATTTTCAAATATAACTTAATTTCATTTTTATTTACCTTACTTAAAATTCACTTTGAAGCCAAATTCACAAATTTCCAATTTTAGTTATATTTCAAAATTTCAACTTAAATATTCATTCATTTCACATTTTAACTTTATTCAAAAATCATTAATATATTATAAAATCATTTTAAATTCATTTAATTCAAAATATCATAAATTTATCATATTTTGCATATTTAATTTAAATTCCATTTATCACCAAATTATAATTTCCAAAATAACTTACATTTCAGATTTTCTAACTTTACCATTAATTTATTTCACTTATAAATTTTCAAAAAATCAATAATACTTTACAAAAATCATTTTTAATCAATTTAAATCAAAATATTATAATATTTACATTTCTAAAATATTTTAAAAGTTTTAGAAAAGCATATTTTAACAACGGGTCTGTATTTCATTTTCTAGCCTAGGTAAAGTGATACTAGTAATATATCATTTCAACCCGTAATTTACAAAAAAAACCCGAGTTTGATCATTTCAAACCTGCAATCCCAAGTGAATGAAAATAATTAAAAATCATTCAGGCCTACAGTTTCTCCTATTCTAAAGTCCGTTTGGGTATGTATCATTTCAACCCATAGTGATTCTAATCTAAAGGGAACTTGCAGTGTGATAAACTGATAAAGATAACAGAACAGTAACATATGATATAACAGGTGTTTAAGCATGGCTGAACATCATATAATCATAACATAGCAGATATAATATGGTGATGCATTTTACAGATTCAAAAGTGGTCAATTTACTAGTTATATAGGTATACACTGTCTGGTGAGAAAAACTCACTCTATAAGCTGGAGACGACAACCAAAACACACAACAAAGGATCTTCAAAGGCACAAAGGCATGAATATGATTTGAGAGTGGAGAGCCAAAGATTAATTTCCTTGAATATATTCAAACAGAACAAGTATAAATAACATAAGTTTCAAACCAAAATAGATTCAAACAATGTTAGAAAGGAATGCATAAAACAAAACCAAAGTTTTTACACTTGCTTTCTACCACCTATGCTTCAGCTATAGATCTGAAATGAATGGCCAAAGAGTGAGTTAGGATCTGGTTTGGGTTCATGAGTGGTCGGCCTGGCATGTAAGAGATGATGGAGTAGAGAGTTGCGTGCATGAAACAACAACACAAAGGCAACACAACAGGGATTCAAGCCACAAAAGGTCACGGCCAACATCAGGTAGGGCATGGCCAAGTGCTATAGTGGGTCAAGGATGATGTGGCAGAGGGTGTTAAGTCATGAAAAGCTGCTGGTGGTGGTGTATGTGGCGGCTAATGAGGAGTTTGAGGTGGTGGAAGACTATGGTGATTGGCTATGGCAATTCAAGTGGAGTTTGTGCAAATAAGTGATGGATCTGGTCACATGGGTACACGGCCATGGGCTTGGGCTGGACTGGAGGAGGTGGTGATTGGGTCAGGTGGTGGTGAAGGAGGCCAAGGTGGTGGAGGAAGGAGGAGCCGAGCCATATAGGAGAAGAAGCAAGTGCACAAAAATGTAAACAAGAAGAAAATAACATGAAAAAGAAATGAATTTTTACCAAACATTTTCTCAGATGTGGAGGCCGAACTTTTTTGTGATGAGAAGTATTTTCGTACGTGAAAAATGAGGAGAGACGTGGCTGAAGCAATGGGAAAAGAATCGGCCAAAATTGAATGCAAAAGGTTAGGAAATGAAGAGGTGAAAGTAGATGAAAAGACTTAGACAAATAAAAGGTCACAAAACCTTTCAAATTTCTATTATTTCTTTTGCAAACTTAAATACATGTAAAATGCTAATAAATAAAAATAAGAATCAGAAATAAAAAAAATGTATAAAATAAATAAATAAATTTAATTAAATATAATTAAATTAAGAAAATAGCAAAGAAAATAGAAACTAGGCTTTAAATTTGAAAACAAATTCAATAAACTTTGAAAAAAAAATTAAACATCACTTGAAAAATATTTAAATGGAAAAATATATATAATATAACATATATATACAAATTAGAGTAAGATATAACAACTAAAATATTATTTACATAAGTTAAATAAACAATATTGTTAAATAAATAAATTTACACCCAATATTGTAAAAAATATAACTTTCACAATTTAAATCCAATTTCAACGAAACGAAAAGCAGTATTCTTGAAATTTAATCTAATTTCATAATAAAAGATAAAATTCAAAAATTCAAATATTTAAATTTAAAATTTAAAAGTCAAAGTTTGATAAAATTGACAAAACTCTACATTTTCTGGAAATATTTTGTTTATTCAGGTTTGGAATTATAATTCACATAAAAATCAAATTTATATTTAAAATAAAAAAAATTATTCATCTTAATAAATGTAATAAAGTGTTTTTTAAATCAGGAGTTTCAGTTTAAATAATTAAAATAAACAATTAAAATAATCACGAAATACTGGGTTGTTACAAAAGGAGCGAGTCAACCAAAAGTCTGACAATTGAATTGTATTACTAGTGTGTGGTGATCACATGCAATTTACTTCATTTACAATCAATGCAACCTAAGGTATCTTACTTTTTTTTTTGAATTTCTTACCATAGTTGCTCATATTAACCAAATGAATATTGTTCCAAATACACCTTCTCCCGAGTACCTTGTGGAGGTTTATACTTAGGGTTGAACCACTAATCTACATCGAATTAGATAACTGACCAATGATACGTTATACTAATAATCTCTTGGACTGCTCCTGCTATATATTGCATAAAATATCTCTTATAGGGCTGCATTACCCAAAATATGACTACAACTTATTGTACTTGTGCATTGAGGGGGTTCCCACAATGCTGAATTGCGTCAAAGACGACTTAAGGTCTACTGCATTCGTGTCCACTTATCAATGGTAACACCACTTATTGGGCATCCATGAATAGTGTCACATCCTAATTATCGTATGCGCCGAGGAACCTACCATTAGTTCTGGGTTATGCACCTCATCAGCCATCCATCAAAGATGTTGTGCATCTACCGAGGAACCTTTATGAGTGCTATTTGCAATTGAACTACCTTATGTTGAATACTGAACTCGCTGAATGGATAGCCTATAGGCCAAATTGCAAGCATACACATCTTCCTTGTCCGATGTATCCAAAATTTAAGAGTTAGGGAAGCGACTTCCCTTATTATTTTTTTATAATATATATAATACTAATATATATATATATTCTAACCTGGGTCATAGGTCGAGGTACAAGTCTTGCCTGAAATTCATTGATCGATCGACCTCTGGCTACTGTAGTAGTCGATCACTCGCTATCAACCGACTATAGTAAGCCTGTCGGTCGGTCGGGCATGGATTTTTTTTGTTTATTATGTTTTTTCTATTGGTTTAACATTTATCTTTTCTTTATTTCCCAACCTTTAATAGAAAATCCTATGGTTAAATTTTAATCCGAGTCTGACTATTCGTTTAAATCTATAATTCAGCATATAACTTTTATAGGTTTTTGTGTATAACTTATAATTGAATTTACCCAATTTTTGTTTATCAATTTTAGAATATATATGTATATTTAAATCTCCAAATCAGTTCAAAGTGAAATCTACATGGTGTATACATATTAAATTTCATCTTCAGTTCAAGGTGAGAAAAAGTTTGTGTTCATTTAAGAATTAAATTGAATCAACTCCAATCCTATCCCAGATTTCAACATGTTTCAAACAATTAAATTAAACTTTCATCGTTAAAACCATTTAATTTTCAAATCAAATAGATATATAAATAAATTTAACTACGAGTAAACCATCATAATTAATGATAAACCACTCAATTTAAAGGGATACCACTTCTTCACTGCTTCCTTTCTTTGTTGATTAGTTTTCTGTCTCCCTTTCTCTTTTAATTTGATTCTTTCTCTCCTTTAGTTTGATGTGTACTCTCATTATTATTAATTTTTTATCAAGAAGTGCTGGAGAAGAGAATAGAAAATATGTTGATTTAAGAACTTTTGAGAAGGAAAAGGAAGAAGACGAAGAAGAAGATGGAGGCTAGGGTTTTGAGAATGAAAAGGATGAGGTTTGACTATGTAATTATAGGTGAAAATTAAGAGAAGTATAATTCTAGAAAATCCCTCCTTTTTTCTTACCCCCTTACCCTTACATATGTATAAATATCTTTCCCTTTTCCTTCATTAAAATAACGGTCACATTACCCTAATTAATGTCATTAATTATAATTTAAATCAATTGAATGAACGTCATTATTATAATTTCAGTCAACATCCTAAATTGGTATTCAACATATGTGCGTGTGTATTTGTTTACAATAATTAGAAACCATATCCTTACGAATCAATTGGTATTAATGTTTCAAGTTCAAATAGATTTCATATACAAACATAATAACATATATTCAAACATATATATATATATATATATATATATATATTAACATTGTTAGGAATCCTGGATTTTTATTCAAATACATGTGTATGTGTGTATGTATGTGTGTATATATATATATGCATATATATTAATTGAAAACCTTATTCTTTACGATTAATTGTGCAATCATTTAGATTAATTGATTGATATTTATGTTCTAAGTTCAAATTGGATTTACCATTTATTCTTTACTAATAAGGAGATAGCTTATTTTACTTTCCCTATTAAATACTACAATAGAAAAAAATCATTCCGACAGCCATTTGCTTTTGGCGGTTGTCAGTAGTTGTCGAAAATCGATGAAAATAGCCATCAAAATATCATCCGTTGAGTAACTGCTCATTGACAGACTTTTCGACGGCTCCATTGACAACTTTTTGATGGCCTTCGTCAAATTGTTCAATTGGTTTCTTCGCCTCATTGAGAACGCATGGTAACCACGGAGACTGTCACGCTTTGGCCAATTGGCCGTCGCTAGCCGCCGAAAATTTGAAGTTTTTAATTCCAACTGTGATTCATAACTCAAACATCACATATATAACAATATGCATCACAACGTAATTTCACACATATAAATCATATATATTAAAACCCAAATCATACATATCACATATATCACAAAATGTATTACATCAACAAAAAAATCAATATATACAATAAACCACCTTAACATCCATCAAAATACCACAAATCTCAAACATCCATCAATATCTCAAAATTTATCATACATCACATCAAATCTACCTCACCGATCTCAAAGTATATATAACTCTCATACTACCTTACAACATCAAGGTGTGCATATATATACAATATCTCAAGATAAAAACAAAAATCTTACCTCATCCTCATCACCTCTACATCTTTGTGATGAAGGAAATCTCCATGTTGTTGCATATACGCAGCAATGCGCTCATCCCGCATCTAGTACATCCCCGTAGTCTAATTTTTGACTTGATCCTCGCGGTCAGCAATCCGAGCTCTCAAGCATACAATCTCCTAATCATCTAAGCCCTTCTATAGCTGGCTTGTGTAACGACCTTAATTTTACTACTTCAATTTATTAATATTTAATTAATTTTAATTATTCAAATAGAAGGTTTTATAATTAAAATAAAAATGTTTCAAATAATAAATAATGACGGTGAAATTGTTTTTCGAATTTTTTTACAAAAATATTTAGTATGAAGAAAAATGAACAATGTGACTGGAATTCATTTTTCGAATTTTCGACATTTCATCGGCAAAAAGTTATCGAAAATGTTGTAAACTCTTTTATATAAATATACATACGTATTTAGACATGAATATTAGGATTATATGTATATGTATATACCAAAGTATACGTAATTAAATGTAACATTTTATGAAATATAATGTAAAATTAAGTGAAAATGTAAACATCACATCTTTAGAAACATAAGTACAAATATATTTATGGCATGTTAGCTCCAGTTTTCATGAAGTGGACAAGAAATTTTTGAAATTTATGGTGGGGGATAAGGGCGAGGTTGCATGGTGAGGTGGCGTAATGTAGTGGAGGGTAAAGTACAAGGGTATTATAGTAATTTACCTTATGCACTTCATATACAAATAATCTCTTCAATTTTCCTTCTAACTTTTTCAATTCATATTTCATTTTCTAAATCTTCCTCCAGCTTCTTTATAATATTTTCTTGACTTCCATGGATTCTCTTTTATTTCCGAGCTAAAAATCATAGCTTCCATCACTTTAAATTCATGAAAAATATTTTTAAAACCTTTCTTTCTTTCTACAAACCCTCCTCACCAAACAAGCCTCCACACCCATCATCTCCTCATGGCAGAACACCTTCTCTTTCTTAAGGCCATAAAAATATCATTTTCCAATTTAGAACCAAAGAACTAGGTTGTGTGCAAGTTCTAAGGAATGTTCGAGTGAAATTAGTAAGCTTTGGTGAGTAAAGCTCACTCTTTCACCTAAAGTTATAAACTCTAAATTATTGTTTATCTTGGTTATGAAAATATATTGCTTGATTTGGTGAATGTTGATATATGTATACATATTCGCTTAGATGTTAATACGTACATGTTGCATAGAAGTTAAACCTAGACTTGAAAGTGATGTAAAGGATATAAAGATGTGATCTTTGTTATGCTTGTGTTTGGATGGGTTTATGTATGTTGTAATCTTGAATACAAGAATGTATGTAAATTCAAGTTTAGCACTTGAGTTTGTTACGTTGCGACTTAGAAATCCTTTGTTTTAAAAACTAGTTTGCTTATGAATTATTTTTGAAAAGTTATAAGTTTTAAACTTTGATTCAGTTTCCATAACCTTACTCTTGTTTTTGAAAATCTTGTATTCAGTTATAAAAGTAGTTAGTATATGAAAGCTAAGGATTTTTAAGTCATTGATATATTAAACAAGTTTTGAAAATTTCAGGTCCTATAGCGATAGTCGCTATGGGAGCTGTTCATAGAAACATGTAACAACCCTGAGTTTGATTCCTTGTAATTAAATTAAAAGAATAATTTACCACATTAAATAAAGAGTAACAACCCCCCCCATACCCATATTATTAAAGAACATTACAAGTAATGTCGTCTAATAACATGAAGAATGCAGCTAGTAAAGGGAATGTGAATATATCTTTACTAACACTGACACGTGTTTATTGCCTCTAAAAGATCTGAATTGAAAAGTTTGAAGTGTAATACAAAGTAATAAACACAATGATTAAAAATATTCAGAACAATGCATAATATAAAAAATCAGAATCAGAGTCACGGATCACAACAGAATAATATAAGTCATATACATAATAAAATGTGAGTCTACAAAGTATCAATAGTAGACCCGCATAAATATATACATCTCATCTAAAATAAAATATCATGTACATAATGACTTACTAAAGAATATACAACTACGAAGTAAACTAAAATGGTTAAAATTGTCTACTTCAATGCTAGCCCAAAATTCAAAGGCTAACGAGTCCCTGTACTTGTAGAGTCTCAGCCTGGCATGAGTATTATAAAATAAACGAGTCAGACTTTATCTAATAAATTGTGAGATATTGATATCATGAATATAAGACTGAGTCATAATCAAGTAATCTCAAATATGCCCAACCTCAATAATAAATACAAGGCATATCAAACCAATAGGTACTAATATCTAAAACATATAACTAAGTAGGAAAATAAGCCATAATAAAATATGCCAAACAATTAATCAAAATAAGGCATATCAAATAGAATCACAAATTCCAATTATGATTCAAATGAAAATATGCCTAAAACCAATCAATCAAAATAAGGCATACTAACTCAAATCGCCATTTAAAATCCATATGAGTATATGACTTAATAATAAAACAAGCCATATTAAATATGCCCAAACCAAAATCAAATAATTCTAAAGCATATTAATCTTGATCACCATTTCATAGACCATATCAAGTCTTTGATAAACTATTATCTCAAAATATGGTGGAAATCATCTTAAAATTATCGAAGCTATAAACCTATAAAAAATTAAGATGCTTCGATGAACAACGAGAATGATTACCCGAACACTAAACAAAACTATAATGATAGTATCCCATCTTGATCAAAGTGCAGTAGAACGAGACTTCAACCGGAGGCTCATTACGTAGATTTCATAAGTGCATCGGAAAACTATATGGCACTCACTGGTCCAAAACTGTCGATCACCGAAAATCTATTCGGACCAACAAGATCGATGGGTATGTCGCCACCGAAAATTTAAACAAGCTACAACTCTTATAAGGCAGAGGCTACTGGAAAACTAGACGGCCATGTCCCATAATCATGAACAGGTCAGTAGAAAACTAAACAGACTTGCCTCTCAAAACGTAAAGTCCGTTATCACATTGGTAAAAGCGTAGACCATGGTCGCCTAGGGATCTATCAACTCTAAATGCCAAATACCCCAAGAAGAACATTATCCATAAGTGTCAAACACTTTGAATAGTAACTAATCGAATATCGATCGAGCACACCATAAAAATCCAACGTTATTCGAATATTTACTAAAACTTAGTAAACTCCACTTAAAATCTATTTAACAAATTGTAATAATAACCGAAAGAATTGTACAAAAAGTCCCACACCAATCCAATAGTTCAATCGTTTATTGAAATTCTTTGTTTCATAGAAAAGCATGAAATCCAATTGAAATTGAAACCAAAGATTATTTCATTGCAAAGCATGAAACCTCAATAAAATATAAAATCCATACTAAGTAAAATAAAATAGTTTATAAAATAAATTTTTATATGCATAAGAATATAATTTTTCTCGAACCCACTTATAAATCCTTAAATCTATTTTTACGGAGAAGTTGTTTACTTACAAAATCTTCTGAATACTTTCAAAATCATTAAAACCTCTTTTATAACTAAAAATCACTTGAAACTGAAATAATTACGTTCATAACATCATTTATAAAATAGTACCATATTTTTTTTTCTGCGTCCAAAACATTTCTAAAATATATATACTTGAATTGGTAAATTTCAAAATATTTTATCATTTAATATTACTTATTTTTAAAAGCTTAAATAAATTTTAAGAGTAAGAAATAAATTAGAATAAAATATAATCTAACTATTTTTATAAACAAAATCACAATAAGGATCCAAAGGGGAAAAAAAATCCCATTTGAGAACCTTTTAAACACTAAACAATAAATCCATCCAAAATAGAGCCAACATCGCTCCAACAATATAACTCCATAATACAGAATTATTTACTAATCTAAATTGCTTTCTAACAACTTAGATCACTCAGCAATTTCATGACCACCATATTGTCTAACTATCAAATTAAATACATTTTTACTGGTTTTGAACATATATGCTATGTCATAATTAATCACTGATTCAATTTCAATGTTTCAAACATAAAATAAACCAATTAATCCTTCAAACAAATTAAATCCATAGCATACGATTTATTTCAATAATTTTTCTATCCAATTTCTACTAAGACTCTATGCAATTCATTGGCGATTCATAAGCTAAGCCAAGCATGCAAAGAGAGATATAATAATTAATTATAGATGTGTGAGTTAAATAAAATAACTCACCTTAACATTCCAAAATTTCTCAAAATTGATTGCATCAACACACACCCAAAACATGGAAAAATCTGCATTTTCGTCCTTAGTGCAGGTGGAGTTTGGCATAGCAAACCTTAACATTTTCCTACCAAATTTTTATAGGAGGTGCATATATGAGTTGTGAACAACATATCCAAATTACAGATTTTATTGATTTCTCTAGAATTAATTATGATTTTTAAACTAAACTTCATTATTCAGCCCAGATCTAGTCGAAATTAACTTGCTAGTTGACCCTCTTTAACCCATCAAAACCCAACCAAATCATAAGAAATTTGGATGAAATGTGTTGGAAAATAAAATAAGCTTCTTATCCAAATTTTAAAATTTTCGAGAATTTATTTGAATTGTTCTGATTTTTAGAATCTCACTTTGCCCTCTTTCAAGGTTTTTAGTCTGAAGTAGTTAGGTTAAGAAAATTTGTTTCTATTGTTTTGTGAAGAAGATAGGTACTATTCCTTTGTTGTAGAATTTAAAGAAGTTATTCTAAGTGTTTAAATGGACTGAAATTTTCACCTACGCTCAACAGCCCTCTTGAATTAAAATAAGCATGAATTTAACCATTACTCAAAACTAGTTTTTCACCAACTTTAAAAATAAATTTCTCTTTATTTACCGCTCATAAAAAATGAAATGAATACAGTAAATTAAATACGTTGATTCATCTTTGCAATTAGCCAATAAAACATAGATTTTATGAAAATTTAAGTCCTCGTTTTTATTATTGAAAAAGACACTATTCAACTTTTGCAGAAACAAGAAAACATGCTACAAAAATTCATTTTAACATCAAAAAACCTATTTTTTCCAAATAGAAATTATGGACTATTTTAAAAGCATTGAATAATTTTTTATACATGTCTTATACCAAAAATTTCACATTAAGACCCACCGTAACAATATTTTCACTAAATCTCAATATTGAGGAGAAAACATCATTTTATAATTTAACTCTTTCTCTACTAATTAAATCCTTTTTAGCAAGTTATATGTTAGCACCAAAATTGGTCACTAACACCCTTGAGTAGGATTGTATAGAGAGATTAATGAAGAAAATAATTTAAAACAGAGGAATATCATAATAGAATGCAATAAGAAAAGTAAAAAATGAAAACACCAGATTTATAGTGGTTCGCCGTAACTGCCTACGTCCACTTTGATCGTAATCTTTATTACTTCTTCGAATAATCGAATCCAGATACAATCCATACACCAATAACTTGAGTACCAGTTGTTATAGAAAAGAAGTGAGTCTTGTAAATGGCAGAGTCTCTCCAGAGTTTCGAAAAAAAGGCCGCCTTACACTATGACCCAGCCTCTCTATTTATAGACGAAGTTAGGATGGACTCACTACGCGGGCCTAAGGACAAGGTACCTCGGTCCACAATAGACAACTTCTGTATATCGAACCAGGCATGTCGAACGGTGGTTGCCGAACGGCGGTGGCCAAACGAGGGTGACCGAACGAACCTGGCTGAGCGACCTCTCCTTGGATGCCTAGACCGAGACATCTCGTTTTCCTATTCTTGACCGAGCGCTATATGCTAGATTCCCATAGCTTCCTTTCTTGGCCGAGTGACATGAGTCATCCTTCAAAGCCGAATGATTCGTTATCCTTCTAGGCCAAGTGACAAGTTAACCTTCCAGGCCGAACAATGAGTTATCTTTCTAGGCCGAGCGATGAGTTATCTTTCTAGGCCGAGCGAAAAGTTAACCTTCCATTGGTTTAGAACTACTCTGTGCCGAGTGACTGGGGTCAAATCATTTAGCCGAACGACTCTGCCATGCCCATCTTGGGCGAACCATCCTAGCTACCTCTCAATACCGAACTCCTCTGGTCGAACCACTATCAATCACACTGATCCAAGGGCATAGGCCGAACTAGATTCACTTTTCATCAGCCTCCTATACTACCAAACCATTCCTAGCTCAGGTCCCAATGGTGTTCAACCATAGGCTCTGCAACTACCACCATTTAGGCCGGCCAAAGTGCCAGGTAACATTTGCCCCCCAAAGCGCGCTATGTGAATCAACACGACGTGCTTTGAATTAATAACTAACCCCCGCTTTCAAAAGGTCACTCATTTAGAATGACCATAATCTGTCGTTTAAATCCCACCTTCTTTCGTTTCTCTTTTTTTAACGTAGGGTTCAACATATGAGGACTGGCCTACTTGGTCGGCCTATCTGATTTGGCTTGGCATGGCGACTTCACGAAATATGACGACCATGTCTTTTGGAGAAAAACGATTCACCTTCCCCTCCTTATATAAAAGCCTCGATCTTTACTTTCTCCTCCTACTTTTACTTTATCATTCTTTCCTTCGAGCCTACTTAAAATCCAAGCTCCACTCTTCCACGAAACTGTCTCACTCCTTCGCTCGGTCATCTCCATCAGCATACTCCCCCACCACTCTCAACTTCAAACCCCAAAAATTATTTGCCTCAGTTTAAAACTGCTACATAAATAAGGATCTACGCTTTGCTTTGAGCTATTAGGGCTTGTTTTTTCGGACTTAAACTGAGTTCGAGCCGTATATGCATACGATTCTTCGTGGCGTGCAGGAGAAGAGAGGGATATAAGGAGCGAAAGGTTAGGCAAAGGTAGTTGAGAGGGAGTTTGACATAGGCGTTATTAGAGAGAGAGGTGGGTAGGTTTGGGTTCAGTGCTCAGGCTATAGTCTCGCGCTCAGCACACCAATCGACGATGAGGTATCGTTAGGCGCATAGGGTAAGGTTAGAGTTGTAGGCACTCTATGGAAGTTTGGGTTAGTAGGAGACGTGTGTGGTCGGGTGGTAACTTTTTATGGAAGTGGCGCTAGAAAGAGGCTCGGTACCCTGAGAGAGAATGTCACTCCTGTTGATAAGAGAGTATGGTGCCAATTAAGTGTGATGTTACAACCCGGTGAAATACCACAAGGAAGGTTCGATATACCGAGCGGGGGAGTCGTTCAGTGATTAGAGAGTGAGAGTAAGCGGGGTGGCGTGGTTAGTTTAGTGGTCGTTCGGTAGCCTGTAGAGAGGTGGTTCGGTACGTAGTTTTCAAAAGGCAATCGGCCTCGGACTTCGGGTCGGCATTAATAACCAAAAAATTCTCCACTTAAACATAGCACATGTTAATATCACATACCGCCATGCCTAACTATAGAACAAGTAATAATTACTAGAAATTAAGCACACGAACATATGGAATTGGTTTGGATTAACGACTCCATAGTTTTCAAGAACTATAAACGCGAGTTCAACTTAACAAGAACAAACCACAACCTCCAACATATAATGCCATTGTCCAATTTCAAGACCCCTACTACCGAATCATAGGACAAGCTCTTGAAGATGGTCAGCGATGACGGTCTTCGAAGGTGATAGCTTAATGCTCAATCACAATTCGTCGGTTTCTAAAGCTTTAATTCGTTTATACTCATGCTTGAATGATTGCACTAGTCCACACGCCATATGAGGGGGATAATTTTGTCATTATATCTAATATCGATTGTATTTTAAGTATAGTTCAAACAGGTATCTAACCATATTCTACGTTTGTCGAAGATGTCCAAAAGATCGAGCTCTGCTATAGTTTCCAACAAGCCTGAGACAAGTTCTCAGCGAGAAGTAGCAGGAACTTCAAATCCATCGAGAACTCATACACAAGGTATCCTAAACCCATCGGCTGTAGTTATTGTTCTGGACCCGGTTGCTATGGACAGAGCAATCATCCTTGATAACCCAACTGTCTCACAAGCTTTAAGGATCGGCAAAGCCGGTCATTGTCGATTGTGTACGATTCATGGAATCCCTTTCGACAACGTATTAGTTCCATCTGGGCAAGATCGGCCTCATATGCCCCCAGCGGGATATACAGCTTGCAACAAATTCATGTGTTGGGTCGGGAGTGTGCCACCATTCAATTCATTTCTCCACGAGGAGCTACGGTACATCGTGATCGCTCCGGCTTAGCTTTACCCCAACAGTCATGCATTCATCCATGACACTGCTTGCATTCTTTTTATGAGCGTCTTATTCAGGCTCCCCAGGATATCCGCTACATTTATCACTTTAAAAGACGATCTGACAGCCCTTCTTTTATATTCCTTAAGCACACTCTAAATGCCAGATCCTAACGGGGGCGTGGAGTAAATTCTCCCAATATAAGCAAGAATGGTTTTACGTGCGCTGCGCCCCTTTCTTTGCGAGAAGACAGTTGGAAGGAAGTAAATTTCATTTCCGGACTCGTTAGTTTCCTAAGGCATAAAGTGTATTTTTTTACACTTCCTTCGGTCTTTCTGTAGGCATTAACCCACGTCCCGAAGGTGCTGGGTACTCTGAGACCATCGAGCCCATTCGTGCTACTCCCATGGAAGACCGGGAGATCAAATTTGTTATTTCTAATGAGTCGCCCATAAAGTTTGAGCAGTTGGCGGAAGGTCGTCAAAATAGTCTCCCCACCGACGCCACTACAACCAGATCCGCAATGCAGAAGGGTAAAGAACACACCGGGCCTTTGGTGCCCCTTATAATCGGGGCCTCCGACATACCCGAAAAAGGTGAAATTAGAGATGCTGGGGTACCGGGAGCGTCCAGCGAGTATATAAATCCTATCTCAGAACCGGTGATCGACGCACCCGACATCAATGAACTGCCTCCTCCTTTAAAGGGGATGAAGAAATTAGCCTACGAACTAAGAAAGAAAATAGTGGGAAAAACCTTGAAGGTTACAATTCCTCCGATGGAGAAAAAGCCGTCTTCACAACATTTAGAGGGTTCATTGAAAGGCTTATCAGTTCTTACCATCCCCGATGGCCTGCTTAACTACAGCTTCAACGATCTAGAAGCCCTAAGACTTGATTCGCCCGCGAGAGGCGACAAAGACGTTCCCATCACCAAGGAGAAAAAACTCCAATTAGTAAAGCTAAAGAAACTGGTCCGCCAGGGGGAAACACTAGGACACACACGAATACTTACAATTCACCCCACACTTAAGTTTTAACCACCATGTGATTCCCACTAACTTGTCTTTACCCGATTTTCGTGCAGGCGATATGGGACTTACACACGGCTTCGACTGCCTTCGCGGATCCTCCGTTCTCCATCACTCCAGCCGAGACTCGGGGTCTGGCAGAAGCTGAGATAGAAACGACAGTAGTGACAGAGACTATCGTCCCCGAGATTCGTCGTCGTCTTGAAAGAAAACTTACAGCCACTCTTCATACCCCAACGATCCTCCTACTCAACCAGAGTAAAGCAGGGAGAAATCTGCTCAAAGGGGGTCTCAATCTAAGCTCATCGTGACCAACACTCCGATTCATCAAGCACTAGGCAACCCCGAGAGCCTCACAAGAAGTCCGTAGCTTCTAGAAAAACTTCCTCTACTCTTGCACATGATCCATTGATAACAGAAAAGCTAGCCGAGCTTAAAGCCACATTTTCAAAAATATGCTTTGACGGACTAAAGTTTCTTCCGGCGATCCATCCTATTCCAGGGCATGTTAAACAAAGTGCCATTTCTTGCAACAATGATGTTTACGTCCAACATGACGCATTCGTTCATTCGGCGGAAAATTTTTCAGATTTTATATTGAACGCCAGCATGAAATCGATCGCTTGAAACTCGAAGAAATCCATGATAAAGACATTATTAAAGTCCAGGATGAAGAGCTTTCCTTGTATATGTCTCAGCTTGAAGCTGCTTAGAAAAATGCTAAAGATACAGTTGAGGCAGTTAATCGTCTGGAAGCCGCACACAGAAAGGAAATCGATGAGGCGGTTCAACACTGTGGTGATTTAGCCTTAGAAAAGGACTCCATCCAAAAAGAAAAGGATGTCCTCTCTTTGCGAGTTAGAGAGTTGGAGGAGCTACACCTTAAAGAAAAAAAAGAAAAAACTGCTGCCCAAGTGGAGTCGCAACGATACTGTGACAAGATTGTCGCTACACGACTTCTAAAAACAAGGCTTGATAAAGAGCTCTTTAAAGCTGAAGCATTGGAGGAAGCAGCCCGTGAGGAGGGCAAAAGAATGGCGCTCTCGGAAATTGATTCTCGTCTCGAGACAGCTACTGAGGCTGGTAGGGAGGAAATTAAGTGCATGTTTGATCCACTCATTGTGGAGTATAATGCTCGAGTTCTCATGTATCTCGACCTAACTTTTCTTGGCAAGGGTTACCTGGAATCTTTGGCCGAAGCATGGGACACCTTAGTAAAAATTAAAAAGGTCGAGTTGGGAAATGAAGATGTTGATGAGGATCCTCTTGTGAAGGAAGTGCTCCGCGAGAATGAGCGCACTGACCTATCTACGACAAAGGCCCTTTACGGAAGGGACTCCTCCTCATCAAAAGGAAAGAATGGTACTGCTAGTCCATCCGGACCTGAGACTCCAGCTCCTCCTTCTATTAAGCCGACTGGTCGCTCATCACTCGATCCTATCGAGCAATATATTGGCTATGACCCAGAGAAGCCTGGACTTGATATTCACGCTCTATCTCCTATTCCAGAGGGTGAAACTCCTAAAACGGTCGAGAGCCAACCGAAAATCGGCACATAGCTTTTCCTTCTAGAGTTCAAAATATAATCACTTCTGGCGTGTAATAGACGCATTCTAACATTTAATTTTTATGACTTCATGTAGGCCACTCCAATTCGTAACCTACTCCAAGGAGCGATGTCGCTACGGAGGGGGAGGAGAAAATGGGAGAATCAATTCAAAATGGGGAGACTCTTGGACCTGACGTTCAAGTGATCGAGGCGCTCGATGAAGAAAAATTTGAAAATCCATCGCCTGTAGAAGAGCATGATGAAGTTGAAATTATGGGCACCTTCGAAAACTCTTCAAAGTTAAGCATGGAGGAGAAAATTATGGAAGAGGGGAAGAAGAAAGCTGACATTAATGTAGAGCCTCAGGTGGTAGAACTTGATGATCCACTGAACAGGCCCTAGAAGGTTATTCTCCCAGGCACGACCTCGCCACTGGAAGTTCCTCTCTCTTCCTCGAGCACCGCTTCCCTAGCAAGCAAGGCGTCCAAGAAAAAACGCCTGGGGGAGGAGTCTTCAGAGAAACAAAGGAAGGAGAAGAAGTCAAAAAAGTAGCTATCATGCCTCGCTCAACACGTATAATCCTAGATTATGTAATTATTTCTATTTATTTTCATAGTCGTTGTAAATAGACTTTTCCCCAGTCTAGGAGAAGTTGTAATGGAACCGAATCTTCGATTAGTAAATAAAATTTTGTTTTTTCCAATGATCTTCATTGCTTAATTTATCACCCATATTGTACTTGAAATCCAAAGTTATATGGGTCACGTAAGCACTCGTTCACTTCTGCATGACTCGAAGATTTTTGAATTGGTTCAGTTTTAGTTGTGTTTCGAGGACATAAAGATTTTTAAGTCGTTTATACTCTAGTTCGTACTCTGAGGACTCAGAGTACTTTAGTCTGCACACCGGGAACTTAGAGATTTTTAAGTCGTTTATACTATAGTCCGCACTTTGAGGACTCAGAGTAGTATAGTCCACACTTCGATGACTTAGAGATTTTTAAGTCGTTTATACTCTAGTATGCACTCTGAGGACTCAGAGTACTCTAGTCGCACTTTGGGGACTTAAATATTTTTAAGTCGTTTATACTCTAGTCCGCACTCTAGAGACTCATAGCACTCTAGTCCACACTTTAAGGAATTAGAGACTTTTAAGTCGTTTATACTCAAGTTCGCACTCTGGGAACTCAGAGTACTCTAGTTTGCACTCTGGGGACTTAGAGATTTTTAAGCCATTTATACTCTAGTCCGCACTCTGAGGACTCAGAGTACTCCAGCCTGCACTCCGGGGACTTAGGTATTTTTAAGTAGTTTATACTCTAGTCCGCACTCTGGGGACTCAGAGTACTCTAGTATGCACTCCGAAGCCTTAGAGATTTTCAAGTCGTTTATAATCTAGTCCGCACTCTGGGGACTCAGAGTACTCTAGTCCACACTTCGGGGACTTGGAGATTTTTAAGTCGTTTATACTCTAGTCTAAACTCTAGGGACTCAGAGACTCTAGCCTGCACTTTAAAGACTCAGAGATTTTTAAGTCTTTTATACTCTAGTCCACACGCTGGGGACTCAGAGTACTCTAGTCCGCACTTCGGGGACTTATAAATTTTTAAGTCACTTATACTCTAGTCCGCACTCTGAGAACTCAGAGTACTCTATTCTGCACTCCAGGGACTTAGAGATTTTTAAGTCGTTTATACTCTAGTCCGCACTCTGGGGATTTAGAGTACTCTAGTCCGCACTCTGGGGACTTAGAGATTTTTAAGTCGTTTATACTCTAGTCCGTAATCTGAGGACTCAGAGTACTCTAGTCCGCACTCCGGGGACTCAGAGATTTTTAAGTCGTTTATACTCTAGTCCATACTCTGGGGACTCAAAGTAATCTAGTCCGCACTCCAGGGATGTAGAGATTTTAAGTCGTTTATACCCTAGTCCGCACTCTAAGGACTCATAGTACTCTAGTCCGCACTCCGGGGACTTGGAGATTTTTAAGTCATTTATACTTTACTCCACACTCTGGGGACTCAGAGTACTCTAGTCCGCACTCTTGGGACTTGGAGATTTTTAAGTCGTTTATATACTAGTCTACACTCTAGGGACTCAGAGTATTCTAGTCCGCAC
Organism: Allium cepa; assembly: GCA_030765085.1. Lineage (NCBI taxonomy): Eukaryota > Viridiplantae > Streptophyta > Magnoliopsida > Asparagales > Amaryllidaceae > Allium > Allium cepa. Next base: position 609,610,095 of record CM060940.1, read on the forward strand.
TTCGGGGACTTAGAGATTTTTAAGTTTGTGTTCGTGTTCATAGGTCGGGCAGAACAATGTGACTTAATTTTTTTACGGAATTATAAAACACGAGGCACCAGCAGTTCATAGAAAAGACGGCTTCAAGCCTTTATTGATCATAAAAAATGAAAACAAACTAAATTATTTTATTACATGCCAAAAACTAAAAACAGCAAAATAAACTAGAAATAATTGCAACTAAAATGTAAAAGAAATAGACTAAATGTAATAACGAATCAAATGCTCGCTCTTCCATGTGCGGGGGAGTGTTGTGCCATCTACGGTCGCTAGCTTGAAAGATCCTTCTCCAAGCTTCTGTTCGATGACGTATGGACCTTCCTATGTAGGATCCAGATGTTACGGGGTCGGAAAAATTCGCTTCAAAATGAGATCACCCACATCGAAAACTCTCGGTCGAACTTTTTCATTATATCATCGAGAAACCCGTTGCCTATATCCAGACGCCCTTAAATCAGCTTCTTCACGTTTTTCATTAACAAAGTCCAGTGATTCCAGTAGGAGATCCTGATTCATCCTAGGATTATAATGAGTAACCCGATGAGAAAGAACTTCAAGTTCCATGGGTATCACAGCTTCAATGCCATATGCCAAAGTGAATGGAGTGTGGTTAGTCACGGACTTATGGGTTGTTCTATAAGCCCAGAGCACCGTCGGGAGATCATCCACCCACTTGCATCTAGCCTTCTCCAAAAGTTTCTTTAATATTAACTTGATTATTTTATGTACGCCTTCAACTTTTCCATTCGCTTTAGGATGAGCGACTGCCGCAAACCTTTTCTAAATGCGATACTTTTGGTATAATTCTTTGAACTCTCTTCTTTCAAATTGAGTTCCGTTGTCCAAGATGATAGTTTATGGGAGGCCAAAATAGCATATTATGTTTCGTATAACGAAATTAATTACCTTTTTGGTGGTGATCGTAGCTAAGGGCTCTGCTTCTGCCCACTTGGTAAAGTAATCGACCACAACAATTGCATATTTTGCACCACCTCTAGAAATCGGAAAGGTACCAATATACTTTTGACATTTATCGCATCTTCTTACATAGTCCGCATTGTCCGGATATACAATTGGCCAATAGTATCCATAGCGAAGGATCTTCTTTGCTTGTGTCTGCCCCCAATATGGTCACTACATTCTCCTTCACGAACTTCCTTCAAGATCCGTTTTATCTCATCGTGGGTGATGCACCGAAGTAAGGGAATTGAGAATCCTCTTCGATACATTATTCCATCCTGCATTATATAACGTGAAGCTTTGTGAATGACTTTTCGTTCTTTCTATTGGGAAAAGTCCCATGTAATAAGTATTATTTGAATGGGGTTATCCAAGACTCCCTTTCAATTTCTGTTTCTAGCATAAAATCTACTTCCATCTCGTTTGTACTTGGAGATTTTAAAATTTCAATGGGTACCAACCCTATCTGCTATGCATCACCGGTACTTGCGAATTTTGCCAATAAATCGGTTTCCCCTTTTTGTTCATGCGGGATGTGCGAAATATCATCATATTCAAGATCTGCCAACAATTCTTGAACCCAAGCAAGGTATGGAGAAAGTCTCTACCCCTTTGCATGATAATCTCCCTGCACCTGGTACACCACCAATTGTGAGTCACAAAAAATTTCAACTGATCTTACTCCGAGTTCCTTGATAAGTTTTAAGACAACAAGCAATGCTTCACACTCGACTTCATTATTCGTAGCTGGGAAATTAAGCTTCAAAGCGTAACAAATTGTTCAGTTTTCAAGGGTCACAAGAATGACACCAGCCCTGGAACAACGGTCGTTGGATGCCCCATCGGTGTATAATCTCCATCGAATGGAGGGAATAACAACATCACTGTTTTGCTCATCTGATATGGTGAATTTTGCGATAAAGTCCGCTAGCGCTTGCCCTTATATGGTCCTCCATGGCAGGTAGGTGATATCGAAGTGAGTTGGCCCAACTCAATATTCCATTTTAATAACCTCCTAGAGGTTTCTGGTCGTTGGAGTACTCGTCACAGAGGTTGATCGATATAAACACTGATCAGGTGTGCCTGAATATACGGACGAAGCCTGCATGATGCAATCACCAAGCAATAGGCTTGCTTCTCAACTTAGGATAATTTCTCTCTGCCCCTGTTAAATGTTTACTGACATAGTACGCCGACTTTTGGACTCGGTCCTCCTCGCGAACCAAGGCAGTACTGATCGCATGTTGAGATACAACCAAGTATTCATACAACACTTCATGGTCTATAGGCTTTGACAGCATCCGGGGACTTTCCAAATGTCTTACTAGAGCTCGGAATACATCCTCGCAGTTAGGTGTCCATTCGAAATTTCTCTTCCTTTTCTTTATCACATCGAAGAAAGGAATGCACTTATCTATCGCTCTAGATATGAATCTACTCAACGCGGCCACTTTTCCATTCTGGCTATGTACTTGCCTTATTGTTCTGGGCACTTGTATGTCTCGAATAGCCCGAATCTTTTCTAGGTTAGCTTCAATTCCTCGCGCATTGACGATAAACCCAAAAACTTTCCCGACGCCATGCTAAAGGAACACTTTAGTGGATTGATTTTCATTCCGTAGCACCTGAGTATATCAAACATTTCCATCAAATCTCGAATGTGGTCGTTTGACTGCCGTGACTTCACGAGCATGTATCCAAATAACTTCCATTGTTCTACCAATTTGGTCTATAAACATCCTATTTACCAGACGTTGATAAGTTGCTCCTGTATTTTTCAATCCAAAAGGCATCATTACATAATTGTACAGTCCAACATCCATAATAAAACTAGTGTGTTCTTGATCTGGAATATGCATCGGGATTTGATTATATCCCCAATACGCATCCATAAATGACAATAACTCATGCCCTGCAGTTGAATCGACCAGCTGATCAATTCTGGATAAAGGGAAACTATCCTTAAGACATGCTTTGTTCAGATCTGAGTAATCTACACAGGTCCTCCATTTCCCATTTGCTTTTCTCATTAGTACGGGGTTAGAGACGCATTCTGGGTAGAGGGCGTCGTGGACGAACCCATTGGCTTTGAGTTTGTCCACCTCCTCTCTGAGAGCGACGGACCTCTCTGGGTCCATGCCTATTCTTTTCTAGCTTCACAACACGTATTTTGGGTCTATATTCAACATATGACTCGCAATGGCGGGAGAAATCCCGCACATATCGGAATGTGTCCAAGCAAAAACATCCAGATTCGATTGGAGGAAATCAGTAAGATCCTCGATCATCGAGGAGTTGAGTTGTGATCCAATCTTAAGTACCCACGATGGGTCATCACGACTGAATGGAATATCAATCGTCAGTTCAGCCAGTGCTGCTTTTGCCTCCTTGGGGTCCTCATCATCATCCCTCGGATCTATGTCTTTATAGATATGATCATGTTACCAAGCCAAGGCTCGGGCATTACTTGTCAATTTTTGGTAATTCAGATGCGAACGGAGTTGTCTACAACCTTTCCCTTCTCTCTTCACCGGGCCTCTCTTAGCTCTGCCATATAACATGCACGACCAGTCGCCTAATCACCATGCACCATACCAACCCCTTTTGCTATCGAAAATTTCAAGGTTAAACGCCATGGGGATAAAGCTGCCCTAAACTCCGCCAGGGTTGGTCGACCCAGAAACACATTGTATGGTGAATCGACATCCAAAACTATGAACGGTAGGATCCGCACCCTCCTACATTCACCTTCCCCAAGTTCAACTGGCAATTCAACAAAACCCACTACATCTGTAGCCGCACAATTGAAGCCATGAATACGGGATTTAGATGGTTTTAGATCCTTTATCTCCATCTTCATCTGGTCACAAGGTTTTAAATATCGGATTTCGGTCACGTTTCGTCTCGGAATTTTTACACAAGTTATTTCCTATCGGGAGAGATCTCGGGCGAGATGAGTACGTATCGGGTGTACATCTCGGATTGACATCTCGGATCTTATAATGCATCTCGGGAATATCTCGGATGTATTTATGTGTTTAAAATTGACGTGTCAAAAATTTATTTAACGATTATAACTTTCTTTGTAAAAATAAAAATGGTAACATACTTGATTTACATGGAAAAAGAAATATTTTTAGAAGAGTAGTAGCTTGATTAGCTTAATTGATTTGGTAATGATTGAATAATATCCTTTTATTTGAGCGTAATAATGAAGTGAAACCTTTCGCTATGACTCATTAAGATAAAAAGTAAAGAATATGTTCAAGAAGTTGGTAAATTATAATTGGATTGAGTAGTTTCTTTTGAATTAATATGAAAATAAAAATTATTATGGAAAATAAAAAAATGTATAACTTCGGGTGTGATCTCAGATTGAGATTTTGATCCATATATCGGATGAGTTTTGAATATCTCGGACGAGATGAGTGTCAAGGGAGATATGGAGGAGATTTGATGTCTCGTCTCGTTTAAGTGTGAAAATGAGATCTCGGGCGAGATCTCGGGCGAGATATAGGAGATTTAAAACCATGTCTGGTCATATGCTTTTTTGAAGATGATGTTAACAGAACTATCGCAGTCAATCAGTATTCTTCTCAAAAAGGCTGGCCCAATAGTGGTCGAGATGGGCACCAGGTCAATGGTAGTTGCCTCCACCCGATCGGCATCTCTGCTCCTAAACACTATATCGTCCGTCATCACTCGCTGCTGTTTAGCCGGGGTTCCCTCTTCCGTGTTTGAAAAACATTCAAAATCTACATGCTTTAAGGAACTAGCATAACGCTCCATTTCTTCACAATTCTTGTCTACCGGGCGAGGTCCACCTACTATCATGTTTATGACTGATCTACCTCCAATTCGAATGGGTTCCTCGGGACGATGTGGAGCTTGCCCACGGTTGGGGTCGGATGTCCCATATCTGCCTTCCTAAGGATTCTTAACAAACTCCTATAACTTTTTCTGTCGAATCATCTTTTCTATAGCATCATGGAGATGCCTACAATCCTCGGTATTGTACCTATAAGTCTCGTGGAAGCGGCAATACTCCCCCGTTTGATTTTGTTCCTTGGTGGACTCTTTTGGGCACGGCTTTCAATATTGGAAAGTATTACAAGTCGATAGGTAAATATTCTCCAGAGATGCGTTCAAAGGAGTGTTTTCGTTGTAAGCTGGGATCCTTGGTTTCCACTTTCCAGCTTCCCTTTTCTTTCTGGGATTTACTCCTCCGGATCCTTTAGATTGCTCTGGCTTGTTTTGGACATTGACTTGAACCTTTCCAGAGTTATCACGAGATTGTTTTGTAGCAATGTTGCTCTACACAGTCTCCTTGCCAGGCCCTGGTGCGTTGTCTCGCCTCATCCACCTAGCTTCCTCCCTTCTCATAAATTGGTGATCTTTGAATAAAAACGTTCCAATGTAGCCAGAGGCTTTCCCGCCAGCCAATCACCAAAGTCCGAATCCGGATTCACTCCTTGCATCACGACCATTAGAATGGCATGGTCATTCAGATTGCTAACTTCAGTAGCAGTAACGTGAAATCTTTGTAAGTACTCCTTTAACGACTGGCCTGGAGCCTGAATTACACTGGACAAGGACGTCACGTCCTTGGGACGAGTGACATGAATCCTGAACTGCTCTACAAATTTCGTCGCTACTCATCGAAGTTGGAGATGGACCGTGGAGAAAGCCGGGTGAACCACATGGTAGCGATTCTAGATAAAGTTATTGGGAAGCACCTACATTTAGTTCCATCGTTTGCCCTAGCTGAATTCATCATCCATTCATATCTCATTACATGCCGTCGGGGATCAGTCTTCCCATTGTAGAGTTATCGGTCGGAATTCTGAGTAGAATCAATTGGCTTCTTGTGAATGAAGTTGGATCTTCTTTAGGGGACTCCTTCAATCCAGTAGCGACAAAGTAGACCCTAATGGCCTGAGAATGCAATTCTCAATGACAGCAGCAAAATGTTAGCACCAAAATTGGTCACTAACACTCCTGAGTATGATTGTGTAAAGAGGTTAATGAAGAAAATAAATTAAAATAGAGGAATATCACAATAGAATGCAGTAAAAACAGTAAAAAACAAAAACATCAGAATTATCGTGGTTCGGCGTAACTACCTACATCCACTTTGATCTTAATCTTTATTACTTCTTCAAATCATTGAATACAGATATAATCCATACACCAACAAATTGAGTACTATTTGTTATAGAAAAGAAATGAGTCTTCAAAATGGCAGAGTCTACCCAGAGTTCTCGAAAAAAGGTCGCCTTACACTGTGCCCCTGCCCCTCTATTTATAGACGAAGATAGGCTGGACTCCCTGCGCAGGCCTAAGGACAAGGTACCACGGCCCACAATAGACAACTTCTGTATACCGAACCAGGCATTCCGAACGATGGTTGTCGAACGGCGGTGGCCGAACGAGGGTAACCGAACGAACCTGGCTGAGCGACCTCTCCTTGGACGCTTAGATCAAGACATCTCATTTTTCCATTCTTAACCAAGCGATTAATGCTGGATTCCCATAGCATCCTTTCTCGGCCGAGTGACATGAGCCATCCTTCAAGGACGAACAATGAGTTATCCTTCCAGGCTGAGTGACGAGTTAACCCTCCAGGCCGAACGATGAGTTATCTTTCTAGGCCAAGCGATGAGTTATCTTTCCAGACCGAACAATGAGTTACCTTTCTAGGCCGAGTGACAAGTTAACCTTCCATTGGTTTGGAACTACTCTGTGCCGAGCGACTGGGGTCAAACCATTTGGCCGAACAATTTTTCCATGCCCATCTTGGCCGAACCATCCTAGCTAACTCCTAACACCGAACTCCTCTGGCCGAACCACTATCAATCACACCGATCCAAGAGGATAGGCCAAACCAGATTCACTTTTCATCAGCCTCCTATACTACCAAACCATTCCTAGCTCAAGTCTCATGGGGTTTAACCATAAGCACCGCGACTACCACCATGTAGCCGGGCCACAGTGCCAGTTAACATTATAAAACTTAATAAATCATCATTAATCTTTTAAAAAGATCATACACTCCAATTTAATTAATAAAAAAAATCCTCAAATTGCTTAATTAAATTATTCTTTTAATTTAATTACAAGTAATCTAAGTCAAGGTTGTCATAAACTCCCCTCTTATGAAAATTATGCCCCATAATTCTTTATAAGGAAAAGTCTATAACAATTCAAAAACAATACATCTTTGAAAGTTAGGTAAGTAATTGATGATAGATCCTTAAACAAAAAAACACCACTAATGAGCACTATAAGAAAAAACATAATATGTTCGCTTGGTGAATTCTTTGGTTTCCTAAGAAATATCATTAGGATCAGCGGACAATTGAACTTTAACGGGCGAAATGTCTTTATTTCAAAGGCATTTAATCTTTTAAACAACAATACAAATAGGATATTCTCCCTAGTCAAAACTGGAGAGATTTCAAGATTTTTAAAGATTCTAGGCTCAACAGCAGAATCAAAATTTCTTAGATATTTACAAAATGAGATAAAAAAAGGCCATCAAGAATATCGAAAAAATATGACTGGGGAAGAGACTCAATAAACAATTGGGATAATGTGCTTAGTAATAATAAAGCATAACACTCACTAAAAAGAATCACAAATTGAATTTATTAGTTTCCAATCCAAAAATTCTAAGCATAGAAAATTTCGCGAACTTCTTCTTTGTGCGGTTAGTATTTCGAAATTTCACAATAAGGTATAATAGTTATACTTCTCCAAAGAGGCATCCCAAATACGAGGAAAGCATAAAATAAAACATGGCATCTAATTTTAAAGCATACCTATTCTTTTTACATATCTAGCATGCTTTTTTCCTTTTGCAAGCTTAGCACAACCACGCCAAAATTTTCAAGTTCGTCTTCACGACCTATACTCAAATATGCCATTAACAAATAATATCTAATTCACAAGATAAGCTACTATATATCCATAGCAAACATCCATCACAATAACAAGTACATAAAAATTCGTTTGTATTCAAATGATTAGATTTTGACACAAAAAACTTAGTTGAGAAAGTCAGTTTTCAACTGTAGTTTTGACCCACTATACCTCAGAATTTCAGGAAACTTAAAACATGAAATTTTTTTCTTAGAGTCTCAGCTTTCCAGAAAATTTGGCCCCATCTGGTCTGTTATTTTCAAATCATATCCAATTTTCAGTTTTGAAAAACATCGAAAACTTGTTCCTTTTATCGTTTTGAAAAATTCATTTTGAAAAATCATCATTTTTCAAAATGTGCTCAATACAGAAAACTAAAACATTTTTTTTCTTTCGTTTTTACCGTTTTCAGGCCTAACTCAAAATCCTAAAACCGGGAATCCAAAAATAAACCAAACATGCTAAAATAAACCTAATCATTTTCTGGCCGCACCCTTCTTCTTCTCCGATTTTAGTCGATTATCAAAATTTCGGGCAAAATAACATTTTTCTGTTTCTTTTGCATCTCCCTTGATTCAATTTGCTTAGATAATCAAGTTTCCTGTTTATTACTGTAGTGGCTCCTTCTCTCCAGTACGAGTTTGGTTTTTCTTACCATTCAAGTTGTTCTAATTCAACACTATTCTAAGTAAATTCAATTTGCTTAGATCATCAAGTTTGCCATTAATTTTGTACAAATTTTTTTTTTATATTTTGAAAAAAAAGTTGTTTTCTTTTTCATTAGAAATTCAACACTACTAAAAGTGGTCATTCGCTGATAACACATGTTTGTAGTTCTCTTTTAGTTTTTATAGTTAGAATTGGTATATGTGCTGCAATTTTCTAAATTGTTGTTGGTGTCTCTCTTAGAAAGCTAATATAATAATAATTCCCAATTATACACACACACACACGTATATCGAAAAGACTAGTAGTGATAAATGAAACATCAAGCACATACTTTACTGGAATTTAATATATACAGTGTACACAGTACACATGAGGAACATCAATTGTTTTTAAAACTATAGAAAACTCAGAATGGAGAAGTTATAGAAGAAAATCAGAAAATATGTAATAAATTATAAGGGGATGGAGCTACCTGCAATAAATTTGATAATGTGATCTAGATGCTACTCAGTCACTCCAAAATTAGTTGTGAATTAGGTACAAATAGAGATAGTTCTTTTCTATCCATTCAATATACGGACATAAATTATATAGGACCATAAAAGTTAATTTTTATTTAATATCATCCCTACAATTAGCAAATGGTGGTGATATTTGTGAAGTCCTGTCTTTTTTCTTTTATTTATGTACGAAATTTTCTGAAATTTTGCACATAGTTTTGTCTTAACAATCTAGTGAAGGCTAAAACATACAGTGGTTGTAACATCGCGTAGTTCACAATTAGAAGAAGAATGACAATTAGAAGAGAAATTTTTAAACAAAGGAGTGGATGTGCATGTAGAAGCTGAAGATGATGATGGAACAAGCATTCGTCTGAATTGAAAAATGCATACTTGAAAGAAAAGCTTGCATGCCTTAAAAGAAGTTCACCTGCTTTGGAAATTGGCCCAACTACTTCGGACCCTTACTCGCACATGGCTTATTGAATATATCTATAATATAATATTATTATTGAGTTAGATTTCAAGAGCACACATGCCTCCTTCATATTTTGAGAAATGAACAGTCACGTTTTTAATTTCTTTCTATTTCAAACTTTGAAATGTGATAACTTTTTCTACATTAATTGGATTTAAGAATCGATTTCACTATTAAATCTCAAATTTAACATGCTTTCCAATGATATCCATTTTTGATAGGTAAAAATAAATTTTTTAAAATCGTAGTTTTTCGGATTATTCATATTATTAAAGTTATTAAATCTGTTTGACTTTATTTCTTTTAATTAATCTATGTCGTTGATTGTTTTGAAAATTTCTAGCCTCTGATTCTACTTTCACAAATTGCAGTCAAGTCTGGTGAAATCCAACATTACCAAAATACAGCAAAAATGTTTGGTGGAATTAGAAATGGAACCAGAAAGCTAAAAAGTATAAAATACAATTATATGTTTCTTATTTTATTGAATTTGCTTTGACTGTAAAAGAAATACAATGATATTCTTCACATTAAAATAAACATTGTTAAATAATGGTTGTTAGTTCTAACACTTCAGACATAAAATATGCATGCTTTAGATTTAGCATATTTTTCACAAGAATCGTTTAGAACAAAAATAAATCTCTTTATCCTTTAATCTTATCATTCTACGATAATATGATGCTGCATATTGTGCTCCTAGAAATAGTCAGTTATGAGATCATCATCAACACTTGCGTTCTCATGAATCATGTCAACGTTGCTTTTGGCATTTTTGGATCAATGATCAAGTGTAAACCAAATACCTGCACTGCTCTTATAGATAGTTATTACTGAAGCAGCAAATAGAATCAACGACATCAAGTATTAAAGGAAATGATTGATAAAGGTATCTCACCAAATGAAGTTACATATAATACAGCTGATGCACACAATAAATTTATATCTGTATAATTTATATGTGTATTGTGTGAAAATTTTATCCTTGAAATCATTTTTGCTCGATATTTGCAATTGTTTATCAAGCACCAATACTATCTGCATTATTGTTTTCAAAGATTTATACACAAGTTTTAGAAAAAATGCAAACTTGTTTGAAAATTGATAAAAAAGATCACTATTTCTTAATCAATGAACCATATAAATCATTTAAACATGTTATGATGACAAGAGGTTGAGTGCGGTTCGTATACGACACTAGTTAAATAGTATAACAGAGGTGACTAATGAAATCTATATGAAAATAGTAAAGGCTTTTAAGGATCCAAATTTTTGAATGACGATTGTGGTCATGTTGGAGTATGGACGCTTGCCTATATTAGAACTTCTTTAATTCACATAATATTTGTCCAGATTATGTGTTAGGATCTTAATTACTTTAAATTCTTGTTAATCTTATATTTTGCTAGATATGGTAGTTGATTAAGTATTTTGAACTCATGTATTAAAGGTAATTATGAAATATATATATCTTCATTGTGTTGGTATGTACTTGGTTATTATTAATTTATGTATACTTGGATATTGAATGATAATAATATTTAACACACCAGTTATAATTCTTTCTGGCAGTAAAGTTCAAATAAAAAAATAAACATAATCTTTTTGAATAAATGAATGAAACATATTCACAGTTGGTTGAATGATAAGTATAGTCAAATTTTTAGCACAGTTTTTCTACTTTTTGAATATTTTTGCCATAGTTGTTATCTCTGTAAGTATATTCATCACATTCAAAATCATCAACTAATTATGGAAACGTACTTATATTGATAAATCTGTTATTATTGATGGTAATCCACTTGGAGTTGAGTTCAGGCAGTTGAAAGTCCTGCATAGCTAATGTATAGCGTTAGGTGACTGGTTACATTTCTAGAAATGCATAGTATTGACTTGAATTACACCAAGGCTTAGACAAGCTTGCTCTTCCTGATCATGCAACTGATAAGGTATTTGTATTGCTTATAAAAGAAGCATAGGTGATGTATGGTTTCTTAGTTGGTATATGTTGGAAAATTTCAATATATGGGCCACATTTCTAAAATAAACGTGTCATGCTATTTTGGTGTAAAGCATAATTAAAGTGATCAAATTATTAAGTTAAAAGGCTTACAAGTGTAGTTGTCATGACATTAATGTGTAGATACTGGGGCAATTCTATTTCGTTGAAGGGCTAAATTATAAAATGCCAACATTATAAATAAGAGGTTATGGTCCTCAATTACATAAGCTCCAGTTATTCTCCTAATCTCTTCTATGAAAATAATTCAGATATAGGGTTTATGTCAATTTGGAAGATCAGATCCGACTATTATCTTTTAGATCCATCTCTTTCTCTTAATCACTTTATGAAAGCAGCGACTACTAATTCAGGTATGGATTCCGCTAACCCGTTTACTTTCCTCTATTTATTTTCAAATAAATCAATAAGGGTCACTATTTCGCTCTAGGACTTCATGATTAATCGGTCTTAAAGTATATTGAAATCCTAACAAGTGGTATCAGAGCCACCTATCATTGATTTCATTGGATTTTTTTTAAATTATGAGTAAGTTTGAATTCGACTTTTTTTACAAGTACTGTAACAATCTTACTTAAGGTTCGGATCTGCTTGATCTATGCATCAAGGAATTTTTTATGATGATTTTGGATTGGTTTATATCAATTTTTGTTATAAATTGAAATGCTAATTTATGAAATTATTTTGGTGTAAAAAGATTGATAGATCTAAATGATCTGTATGTTATTTATGAAATAATGTAATGACCCATCTTTTTGGATGGTTTCAATCGACAACAAACCACACATGTCAGACTCAAACCATTCAAAAGGGAGGATTGCTATGTGGTAAATAAGAAAAAGAAGAGAAAGAAATAAAACAAACACAGAATTTCATAGTGAAATGACAAAATATGATAATCAAATAACAGTTCATGAAGCAGTTTTATAAATACATTTGATTACACCTTTACAATACAGATTAGAGTACATACATCAGCAATAAATAAATAATGTAGTGGAAAACACGATGTAGTGGAATAAATATAATAAATAATAATAGTACTAAATCATCATCTTCGTCCTTCAGAAAAGCAGTGGTCGATACACTGAAAAGCTCAGACTGACCCGAGCGTAATGAAAAGACAAAACACTCAAGTCGGAACTAAAGAATCTTATGTAAGTTAAATCAACAGTAATTAAATACGAGTGTAACGGCGTCAGAGTTGTTTACGGGGTTTGGCGTCTCCTATCCAGTGTCAAACGTGAGTGCAAAAACTTAAGAGATGTTCGAGATTTCCATCTCCTGAAGATCTGTTAAACTATATATATGTACATAGTACAATACACTATTATAATAGTGTCTATAGTAAAGTATTAAAATAGCATTAAAGCATTATCATATCCCCCTTAACAAATTTTTATATATTTCCATAGTTTATACAGTACCGTGATTCCTCCGTAAACTGGAGGGCTATCAGAGAGCACTCCATAGGTACGGTATAAACCAAACTCGTAGTGGGCACGATAAAACACATGACAAGGCATGCAAGGCAATGCCTAGGGTATGATACTACCGTTTTACGGATCTGGACTGGTGGTAACACATAGCAGCTACTACCGCCCACCTCGAAACACAATCCCAAAATCAAATCAAGGGGTGGCTACTAATTCAATCACAAAGTCATAACATGGTATCGAAGAAATGTGTCCGATCAGAGGTACGACCTTACTTGGCCCGGCAAGGTTCCTTTTTTAGCCACATCAAGCTGACTCGAGGGGGTCAGGGATGCGTTAATACCTCATACAAATCATTCGTCATCCTACCTCATTCTATAATCTCCATCACGTGCACAATTGTTAAAGTGGTTTTCAGTATTGGCAGAGAGTATGACATTATCTGATCCCGGTCTCTTTAACAACCAAATGCTTATTACACACTGGATGGTTCTTTTACATTACCAAAACCATTCCATATTGATATCAAAATATCATATATTTTCTCTAAATCATATCATATTCGAAATCATATTCACTTTCAAAATCATATTTTCATAAAAGGTTAAACCCTCGTTCCGAAATCATCATATTTACTCAAAATATGTCATTTCACTAGAAAATATCATTTCAAATCCCAACTTAGCTTATAACATCATTTAATTATACTCGCTTTTAGATCCATGATTTAAATATAAACAATTCATCCGTACACAGTTTGAATTTTTGAAATAGTTTAGATAGTCATAAATAGTTTTAAATAATTTAAAAATAGTTTAAATGGTTTAGTATAGATTTAAATTAGATTAAAATAGTTTAAAATAGTTCAAAAATAGTTTAAAGTAGTTGAAATAGATTACAATAGCTTAAAGTAGTTTAAATATTTTAAAATAGATTAAACAGCATAAATGGATTAAAATAGGTTTAATATAGCTTAATAGTATAATATAAAATGGTTTGAAAATCTAAATAAATCTGAATTTAAAATAATACACCTTTAAACAGTTTACATTAAAATAACTAATTTTAAATTAATATCAATTTAAAATATTTCTTTCATTTCAACAAATCTGGATCGTATCCAGATTTCAACGAAACTGAACTTTCTTTCAATATAAATTCCCAAAATCATTTCAATTGATATCGATTTCAAATTCATGTTTGAACTACAATTTTAAAGCACTTCAAATCCATAGATTTCAAAGTTTAAATATTTAAACATTTCAATAACTCCATTTTAATAAATTTCATTTATTTTTCAGAATTCAACTTTGAAATTTCTATTTAAAATTCCTTTAACTATTTCCTTAAACAAATTTCCATTTAAAGCTCAGATTTTGAAAATAACTCAGTTTATATAAGTCAAACTTCATTTCAAAATATCGTTTAACTGGATTCAAAAATTTAAAGATTTAAATATTTAACCAACCCGGTGGTCGTATATAATTTTTACCCTATGGTTAATTAATATAGATATATATCATTTCAACCCGCAATAATTTAAAATTTACAGTTATATACCATTTTAACCCTTAATCCCGAGTTAAAATTCTAATTCCATAAAATCGCTCGAGTCTATCATTTCTACCCATAATGATTTCTCCCTAATCCATGGATCGTTCGGGTATGTATCATTTCAACCCATAGTGATTTCCTAACAATAAATAAGGGAACTTGTAGTGTGATGACAATATACAATTTAATCGTACATCCAGTCGTCCAATATCAACAGTTAAACGTCTATCACAATCACAATTCAAATCAACCAATAAATAACAACAATAACTAATTATATTAACATGTATTAACTAACAATTTAAATTCAATATTAAATTAATTGGCATTAAGTTCAATAATAGTCAGATTCAATTGGAATGATAATTTAAATGTACCAAACAGCAATCAATCAATTTCTAATCACATCATAAATTTAGCTTAACTAAAATAAGATAGTTTAGTTGTCGTGAGTGGGTTAAAACACTCATCTTTGGTTTCCAATCGATTAAAAATCCAATTATAGCCTAAAATTTGAATAGTATCAAAATTCATCCAAACCAGTTCCATAATGTTCGGAATTTTGTTACGATCCCAAGAAACAAACGGCACGTGAATCCGAGCTCGCATGTAAAAGATGTCATTTAATAAGCATAGACGAATAATTAAAAGTTACCAAAAATATTAATAATAATGTTAAATAAAAGAAACGTGTACCATATGTTTCCACGTCACCTTCATTTCATCACGTACGAACCTTAATTACCCTATCGACCACGAACATCAGCCGCCTCATATGCCTACAGTTCGTCACTGCTACACCGTCCGTCACCATGATCGGACAACATTCCCGAGACCCACACCCCAAGCCGCATCCACGGTAGGCAGGGTGCCACCTCCGGTCGAGGTCTGATAGCTGCCGCTGTTAGGGGTTAGAAACCCTAATCGAAAATTCATCGCTGATCTGACCGCCATCGAGGTGAACAAAACCTATGGATGCTTTAGCTCGACAACATTTACCCACTATGGACGACCGAGGTTCATCCTTAGTTTTTGATCAAACGATGGATCCAACAGAAAAATGAATCGCTGCAGTGGATTGCACTCGTCGAGAACTTTCTACGATATATAATATGATATAGTTTGTGGAGTTTTAATTTTTCGATGTGCTTTTGAAATTGGATTTAGGGATTAAAATTGGAATTTGTTTTTCCATTCGAAGAATGGAATATGCGGATAAAATTGTACGTACAGAATAACTGAATGCCTGCAAGGGTTTGAGAAACAAAAAATTCTATTTATATAAACAAGGCATGCTAAGAAAGAATGAATATATCGAATTGGTTCCAACGATAATAACCTGAAAAGCCGTTCCACTTCCGAAATGAAAGTGGGTCATCCCATATATCAAAATAGATGTTTTCGATATTTTTGAATTCAATGGAACTGGTTTTAAGTCCAAATTCCATTATACGAAGAAGTTAGCTTATACGCGTTTCAAGCCCGCACAATCAAACGACAAGTCTGATTGCTATGAAATTTGAAATCTTACAATAATTCTCCATTATAGATCCGACGAAACTGATTTCATCGAAATCTGAGATAGTGGCCAAAATGGCTATTTTCACGTTAATTAAATAAATTATTATTAAATTAATTAAATCACTTTTTAAATTTAAATTTAATAACTAACATTTTTTTTCATTTCTGACTTCCTAGTACTTTATAATCTTTTAAATTAAATGTCCATGTCAAATCCAATGTTAAATATTGCATAAATTAACATTGTTTATGTCAGTCCTTTAGATGATGGTTTTGATGATAACAACCTTAGGACTTGTTATAAAATATAAATACTAACATTATTGTTTAGATATATATGTATATGCAGGATATAACTATGCATGTACCAAGAATGAAGACCGCACAGTATAGAGATTCAA
The DNA here is from genome assembly GCA_030765085.1 of Allium cepa. Taxonomy (NCBI): domain Eukaryota; kingdom Viridiplantae; phylum Streptophyta; class Magnoliopsida; order Asparagales; family Amaryllidaceae; genus Allium; species Allium cepa. Next base: position 609,626,594 of record CM060940.1, read on the forward strand.
GATTGAAGATATCAAGATTGAAGACTCATGAGTATCAAGATTATCGAGAGTCCAAGATTTCAACATAAGTAATTTAGTTAGGAATTTTGTTAAAACTCCTAGAAAAGCACTGACATCTTAAAATCCATTTTATTCATGGAATGGAATCCACTTCGAGCCCGTTAAAGGGATGGAACCCTAAGTAGGATGGAACCTACGAAAAATCTAGTGGAACATTATTTTGTATCCACTAACTTTTATTCAAATGTTTTACAAAATTATATCTTGTTTTCCAAATGATTTCAAAATCTTCTTTTTTAAAATCAGAAACATCTATCCTGGTTTTAAAATATTTTTAGCCTCAAAATAATCTTTATTTTCAATATCAAATTATCCTTGGTTTTAAACTATCTTTTAATTATAATGTATTTAACTTTTAATATTTATTCTTAGATTTAAATATAAAATTATAGTAAAATTTTATGTATACCAAAATATTATTCTCTATATTTATTTATGTATTCTAACTATAGTTAAGTTTATTTATAAAGTTTAAAATAGTTTTAATACAAGATAGAAGTTATTTTCAAAGAAAAAAAATACCAAAAATAACTTAGGCCTGTCGACAACCCTAAGGAACCCTTGTCGACAAGGTGACAATTTATTTCAAAAGTTTGAATTTCAAAGGAAGTGTCTATTCGTCATATCCTTTCACGAATGGATATGGCTGTTGTTCTACTATAAATAGGGGCAGTTTTAAACGAATTTATATTCATATATTCTCTGATTTCACTCCTCTTCTTCTTCCGCACTACTTTATATACATTTTTACCATTACTCTGCCGAAATCACCATTGAATTTAACTAGATCATCTCTAGTTTGATTCTCTATCACTATCTATACAAGATCCCTATGCTATTCAGAGTTATAGATTTCTTTGTAATCAATCGAGCTAGAAAAGGTGTGATTGTAGCCTGGAAAATATATCGTGTTAACTTGTTGCCTGTAAAATCAAGTATCTCTACCCAAAGGATTGTGAATCTGGAGCGGTGTACCTCGTGGCCTTGAAATCGAGGGTGTAATTGTAAGAATTGATTTTGAAAGGAAATCCGTACTTGTGTTGCGGGACTGGATGTAGGGTAACTCGGATCCAGTATAAAATTCGGTGTGTTCTTTCCTTTATTGATTTTACTCCGTGTAGTTAAAGCACCCTGCCGGTCCATAGCATTTGAGATGTGAAAAGTTGTAGCGGAGATATATCGGGGATATAGCAGGATAAAGCAGACGACTTTAAAAAGAGGAATAATGAACATTCTACATTAAAATGTGAAACAAGTATTACTTATAATTTCCCACCAAGCAAAACAAGTTATAATAATGTAAAGATAAACAAAGTTGGCACTTAAAAGATTAGAACTAGTTATAATAACCATCATCTTATATCATTGTTACATCAAATTTGAAGTTACCATAAAACTTAAAAGCAAGACATCAAGCAAAATGCTTATTTATAAAAAAGAGGGATATAGCGGGGCAACAAAATCGAGGACATAGCGGATTATTGCCGCAATATCGGGGATAATAGCGGATCCGCTATATTGGACCGCTATATTGGAATATCGTTGCCCCAAAAGTCATCTACAGGATATATCGGGGCAATTTCGGGGAATTGACTGCACAGCTTTTACTTTATATCTGCATCTGTGCTTGATTCTGTAACCATATCTGTGTTTGAATATTGCATACATTTGTGTTCAAATTAATATAAATTCAAAAAGAATTAGTAATTCCTTTAAACACTATTCACCCCCTTCTATTGTTAATTCTAGCCTTAAGATCCGTAATCCGCATTTCTCACAATTTACATCTTATTACATTAATACTCTACACTATCATCTTAATTCATATTAACTGCCATATTTAATTGGATTAATTGCTAATTGATTTCAATTAAATTTCAACGGGCTAAATAGTGAAATGATAATTAAACAATTGTTATAACTTACAATTTCAAGCACATTTCTATGTTTATTATTAACAGACAAAACTAATAAATTCATATACTGATAATTATTCTATATTAACCATTTCAATTAATTATGTACAGTTTTACCATTTAAATACAACATTTTATTTATTTACTTATTTATAATTTATAACTAATCTTAAATTTACAAACATTTCAATTAATTGGAATTGCATTATAGTTATCTATTACCTTACATAAACATTATTACATTTCATTCTAGTTATTTCTCTCGTTATTAAATCTTAATTTTTTTTCCACCACATCAAATTCCAAAACTTATTTAATTTAATATTTTAAGTATCGAAAATTATGGGTCGATACACTTTCCTCCACTCAAAAGTTTTCGTCCATGAAAAGGAAAAATCAATTAAGGAACTAATATATTTTATTCAAAGTATCAATTTATAAACCTTTTAAACTTAGGTAATTAAGTATTTAAATATAATATATCAATTTATAAACAATTAAATCCTTTATATATTCAAGTTCAATAAAAATTCGAAAATATCTTTACTTCCTCAAAAAATTTCTAAGCCAAAAATACATGGAAAATTTTGGTAGAGTCTCCTTTGTACGAAGAGGTCCGAGAGAAGTAAAAATATCAATAACAACCATATATATATAATATTTCAAAATAAAACATCCCGAACCAGGAGAAAACAATATAATATCGCTATAAATCCGTAATCCGAAAACGTACCTATTTGTCGGGCAAATAATGCTTTATTTACGAAACCAAAAGTAGCAGCTATTGCTTCCTTAAACCTGCATTTCACTTACACAATCTAAAGAGTTATAATTATGTAAAAAGAGAAATATTTTAGTTGTTTTAATCAATAACAAAACAAATAAATACAACATAACAACAATCTCTTGCAAATAAACCTTACAATCATCACATGCAATCAAAGTAATCGACCATCCATCCATAGCAACCAAACAAATGTTTTGTTCAGGTTCAAAAACTTTTAATCGTATAAAATGATAAATAAACTACTAAATATATCATATACTCAACAGTCATAGATAAAACTTAATAGATTATTTATACATCTTTATATAGTTAGAAGTATCATTTCCCAAACATCCCATAAGTTTCAAAACAAATAATAATTCCAACTATCCTTTAAGTTTATTCTTACTAATCTCCTTTCATATTATTTATTGTTCATCCGTTTCATTCATTCACATAATGCTTATTTTCATTAATTTACATTCATTACATAAAAATATTCAGTTCTCCTTCATTCACACAATGCCATTTTCCCATTACTTTTACATTCATTTACTTACATAAATTATTTTTGTGACGCCCCACCTCTATACCCACGCTAGCCAAGGACACTACGTGATAATGCCGTCAACTAGCATGGAGAATAAGGCCGTTGAGGAGCGACCATCTGTATAATTGCTTTGTGCGAGTTCCGATATGCCATAGAAAAATATAAATTTTCATCTCAAGAGGAAATCCGACATACCGACAAAAACTCAAAGCTACTACACAGTGGCTATATATATAATCTTCGGAAACAAATATAGAAATATCATAGCACAAATCAACCACAGAAGTTCATATCTCAAAGGCGGAAATAGATATGAATATTACATATAAAAGTGTATATCAGAGTAGTGGTCTATCAAGATCCACAATATCACGAAAGAATAGTTACAAGTGCTACACAAAAGAATAACTATACATCATGGGGTCTATATCTCCAATGTATACAACAAAATAAACTATTAATCTAAGTAGTTAGCCAAAAGTCAGATAATTCTCCCCGACAAGGAGTCAAACAGAAGCACCTGCAACTGCTCGGTCTGACCCAAGTATTATTTAATAAGAAAATAATAAACGGATCAATCTAACTATAAATATCAGATAAAATGATATAGAATAAGAGGTATGACAAATACATATGATAACCATAAAGCCATACTATGATAAGTATGTAATTGAAAATCAACCAGAGATTAATCAATATCACAAGAACCTTCTCAAAGATCAAAAGAATGTCATACTCTTTAGTTTTATTCACCAAGTCACAAATATCAACATCATATCGATGCCAATCATAAAAGCTGGTGGAACACAAATTCTAGAAATCATCAATAGAAATCAAGAAATCACAAAACGGAGAGGGAGGCCTATTATAAATGGGAGCATGAAAACTCACCAACAGTGTATCACAAACGGGACGCTATCCCATGGTCTCTAACCAAAGAGCCGGTGCAACGACGTAGTACAATATCGGTACGCCCGAGGAACCTGAAACTCGAATAGGTCGGGACATCGACGTAGTACAACGATACGTCCGATGAACCGAACTCCATAAAAGAATATGGGTTGCTAGCCCACAAAAATTGAGTCGAAACTCCATGCATAAGTCGTTAGCCTAAAAAGAAATGAGACGAAACTCAATGATACGAGGTACCGTCCCCTACGTGGACAAAGAAACATAGCATATCGCTAGTTTAAATCACAAAAATGATCATAATCAATCATTAAGAAGTGTCAAATACACTAAGCTAGTAAATAGATGAGTTTAGCTTCATGTCCCATAACCGCTAACTTAACTTAGATATTTACGAACAAATTATAGATCTCCACCGGAAAGTTGTCACAAGATTTTCAATCGAACAAGTCCAAGAATTAATCGACGAGGTAAGCGCAAGCGTTTCATACCACTTGTTTTACTAAGCCGTTTAATTAGATTTCTCAGACGAGTGAGGTAAAGGTTTGTATATGCTAGTAGATTGAAAAAACGGTTTAAGAAATGAGCTTTGTAATAAAATAGTGTTGAAATTGTTTAGATGAAAGAGTTTTGATATTTACTACTAGTAATGAAACCTTTATATTTTTAAAGTGTCAAATCAAAGAAATGATTGTAGAAACAATCAATCACCAAAAATCCACATTCGAAGACGTGAATTAAATCCAAAGAAATCGATACCAAACCCATCAAAATGGATATTCCCAAAAGTTCCAGCAAAGATGTTACCAAAGCTGACAAAGGTGATAACAACAAATTGGAGAAAAAGAATCGATTAAAAATTGGATATTCAAACCAAAAAGGCAAAATGGAAAAAAACAGCAAATTCAGTCGACTAACTAAGAGTGTTCAGTCGACTGACTCAGATCCTGGAAACTGTCTGTTTCCAGGTTCAGTCGACTTACTCAGAGTGTTCAGTCGACTGAATCATGCCTGGAAACTCTTTGTTTCCAGGTTCAGTCGACTGACTCAGAGTGTTCATTCGACTGACTCTTGCCCAGGAAATTTAATGGGTTTGGTTTAGTCGACCGACCCTCCTGTTCAGTCGATGAACTGAAAATTTTAGTATTCTTATCCTAGCCCCCAAGGGGCAAAATCCCTACAAATCGCAATCGAACAAGCACGGACGCTAGGGGTTTACGCCTATCCGCAACCCGGCCCTATGGGCTCCTTGATGCATCACCAAAAACATGTTCAAACCTCAAAGATAGGATTTTTAAAGATTTGACTCCAAAACACCAAACATTGGAATATTTATAAAAACCAATTTAAATCAAAAGCAAATGATCATCAATAAGTGTTAGGAATTCATACCTAACAACAAAGATAGATATAGACATAGATGTGAGATAAAAATCTCACCTTTAAACCCAAAACAAATGAAGAAGAAGCTATAGAGCAATGGCAAGGACAACCACACTTCAATTCCAATCCAACAAGCTTGAATCTAAGCTTAAAAGAGAAACATTTCCTAAGTTAGGTTTAGAAATTTTTGAAATTGAAAAGAGAACGAGTTGGAGAAGATGAAAAGAAGGCTTACCAAAGCTTCTTCTATGAATTTGGAGCTAGAACTTGAATTTGCAAAAATGATTAGGGCTTGGAGTTTTAATTTCCCATTCCTCTCTCCATTGTTGCTAAAGCTTGAGTGTTAGGAAAATTATGAAGGAATGAAGAGAAGAGGGGGTGAAGTTTGGGTCTAATGGGCTGAAACTAAACCAAAGCCCTAAGTGAAAAGGTAGCAAAATTCCCCTAACTCCAAACATATTGAAGTTTATACTCAAAAAGGTCGCAAACGTCATTTTGAACTCGATGGGGGTGGTCTCGAATCCTAATTCGACTGTTTGCAAAAATTAGCTTTTCGGACTTAAATCCGATTAACGATGCTATATTTAAATAATATATTTAAATATACAATCGTAAAATATGCGGGTTGTTACAGACTCTTCTCCTTAAATAAATTGTGTCCTTGCAATATTTAAGAAAAAAATAAAAAGTAACAACCATAAAAGCATATCAACGTAGAAGAAATTTGAAATAAGAAATTCACCTCAAAGAGCACGAGAAAGTAACTTCAGACGTGTTCGCTCGATGAATTCTCTAGATTCCCAAGAACAATCCTTAGGATTCGAGGACCATTGAATCTTCACAAGAGGAACATCTTTATTTCGAAGGCGCTTTACCTCCGAAGCAATAATACGAATAGGATTTTGCTCATAAGTCAAATTAGGTGAAACTTCAATTGCTTTCACAATACTGGGCTCAAGAATAGAATCGGAATCTCGAAGGCATTTTCGTTGTTGAGAAACGTGAAACACATCATGAATAGCAGAAAACTGAGCTGGTAATAAGTGGCGATAAGCCATGGAACCAATACGTTCGGTGATGGGAAACAGACCAATATATCGAGATGTTAATTTTCCTAATCGACTGAAACGCACGACACCCTTCATAGGTGAAACACGAATAAACACAAAATATTCCACATAAAATTCCAATTTTCTTCTTCGGTTATCGGCATAGGATTTTTGTCTACTTTGTGCTTCTTTCATCCTATGACGAATAAGGTCAATCTTTTCTGTGGAATCACGAATAAAATCTGGACCTAAAACCAACTTTTCACCGGCCTCAAGCCAATAAGAAGGAGATCGGCATGGCCTTCCATAGAGTGCCTCGAAAGGTGCCATACCAATACTATATAGGAAGCTATTATTATAGGAAAACTCAACAAGAGAAATATGATCTTCCCAACTTCCACCAAAATCAAGAACACACGCACGAAGAAGATCTTCAAGAGTTTGATTCACACGCTCGGTTTGTCCATCGGACTGGGGGTGATAAGCGGTGCTAAAATTAAGCTTCGTTCCCAAAGCTTTTTGAAGATTCGATCGCTAACAATAGAAGTAGGAACTCCATGCAATTTAACAATTTCTTTAATAAAGAGTTTGACCAAAAGAGGAACGGTCCGATTAGACCGAACGTGAATAAAATGGGCGAATTTAGTAAGTCTATTAACTATCACCCATAAGCTATCATGACCCGAACGAGAACGGGGAAGGCTATCGATAAAATCCATGGAAATATGATCCCACTTCCAAATTGGAATGTCTAACGGTTGCAATAACCCACCGGGCCTTTGATGCTCGACCTTAATGAGTTGGCAAGTCATGCAACGCTTAACGAAGTTAGCGATATCAAATTTCATTCCCTTCCAATAATAAAGTCGCTTCATATCCGCATACATTTTACTACTACCGGGATGAATGGTAAATTTAGAACGATGGGAATCTTCTAAAATGTCTTTGCGAAGATCACTAATATTTGGCACGATAAGTCTACCAAATTTTCAAATACCGCCATGAGAATCAATATCAAAGTCTTTCAAATCTTCAATATCAATTTTATCCCTAAAATTTTGGGCAAGAAGAGCCAATTCGAGATCTAGCTTTTGAGCTTCAAGAATGCGGTCTAAAAGAGAAGGATGAGCCTCAAGGCTACATAAAACAAGAGATGCACATAAATTGGATTCACGATCTCGAATCTCACAAGTGGATAAAGTCTCGAGATCATTCCATTCGGATATCATCATGAAAATAACCGCTTTTTGCTTACGACTAAGTGCATCGGCAACTCGATTCCCCTTTCTGGGGGTATAAAGAATATCAAGATCATAACTCGAGCCAACGTTGTTGACGCAAATTAAGTTCCTTTTGAGAAAATAAATACTTCAAAGATTTATGATCGGTGTAAAGAATAAATTTTTCTTCCAAAAGATAATGACGCCAAATCCAAAGGGCGAAAACAATAGTCGCGAGCTCCAAATCATGAGTGGCATATCTAGTCTCGGCTGGCTTCAATTGCCTAGAAGCATAAGCAATAACACATTCTCTTTGCATGAGAACGGCTCCCAAACCAACACGACTAGCATCGGCATAAACAATAAAATCTTGATTCCCCTCGGGAATAACAAGAATAGGAGTATCAGAAATAAGTTCTTTTAATTTCAGAAAAGAAGCTTCACATTTGTCCGACCAAATGTATTTAACTCCTTTCTTTGTTAAGCTAGTAAGAGGCACGACAATTTTTGAAAAGTCTTTTATAAAACAGCGGTAAAGCCCGTCTATCCGAGAAAACTGCGGACTTCCGTAACACTCTCCGGTCTCTTCCAACTTTGAATCGCTTCAATCTTTGAAGGATCCACGGAAATTCTGGATTCGGAAATAATATGACCAAGAAACTTCACACGAGATTTCCAAAAATGGCATTTAGAAAATTTTGCTTTTAATTGATTGCTTCTAAGAGTTTCCAACACAATTCGAAGATGCTTTTCATGCTCTTCCTTGGTTTTTGAATACACTAGAATATCATCAATAAAGATGAGAACAAATCGATCGAGGAAATCTTTGAAAACTCGATTCATAAGGTCAACGAAATAAGCCAGAGCATTCGTTAAACCAAATGGCATGACAAGCCATTCATAAGATCCATAGCGAGTACGGAACGATGTCAAAAAAATACTATCCACTGCAATACGAAGCTGATGAAAACTGGTTGCCAAGTCCAATTGTGAAAAGACTCTAGCACCACTAAGTTGATCGAATAGATCATCAATTCGAGGTAAAGGATATTTATTCTTGATAATAAGATCATTAAGCTTGCGGTAGTCAACGCAAAGCCTAAGTGTACCATCGGATTTCTTCATGAAAATAGCCGAAGCTCCCCAAGACGAGGAACTAGAGCGAATAAATTGCTTCGTCTCCAATTCGGATAATTGTTTGCGCATCTCCTCATTCTCTTTATTGGACATTCGATAAGGAGGACGAGTAATAGGTAGAGCTCCAAGGATAAGGTTAATTATGAATTCAATTGCTCGCTTTGGTGGTAATCCTAAAACGGGCTCAAATATGTCAGAAAATTCACGAACAACGTGAATAAGAGAAATGACATCTTCCTCATCATCATTATCGTAATCATGAGGATTTAAAGAATATAAAGATGCTGCCATGTTGGAATCCGAATCTTTAAGTACAATAGAAATCTGCTTAACAGATTGAGGATGTCGAAGATGAATAGTCCACTCAGGACACAGGATTTGAGCTTCATAACAGTTAAGCCAATCCATTCCCAAAATCATTCCAAAGCCTAAGTAACGCATTACATGAAAATCGGCTTGGAAAGAAAAATCACATAAAATAATCTCGACATCTTTACAAAGTAAACTGAGTGTTGCGGACCCATCAACCGTATTCGCGATTCTCAAAGAAGTCATTAAAGTAACAACACTCAAAGAAAAAGTATCAACAAGTTCTTTTGATATAAAAGAATGGGTGCACCCGTATTAAAAAGAACTCGAATAGGTTGATCATGAAATAAAATAATGCCATCAAGGATAGAATGAGAAATACCTTGACCACGAGAAGTGTTGCTAGGGGCTTGTGCAACATTTAACTTTCCCTCCTTCTTGCCTCGAAGTTTGGGACACGAAGATAAAAGATGACCCGAACTTTTGCAATAGCGATAAAAAAGAGGTTTCAGACATCTATTAGCATAATGGTCTTTAGAACCACAATTGTAGCATTGCCCACTACTAGGGGTAGGAGTCTTTGCTACCGAAGCAGCTTGTTTTCCTTTCTTGTTAAGATTAGGGCCTTTGAATTTAATAGGCCTTTTCTTTTTGTTGTTGAAGTTTGGTTTGGCACCCACCACTTCAACATCGCTCTCCCTATCCGCCTCTTCAAGACGAAGAGCGATATCAATGAGTCGATCAAAAGAAACTTCTAATTTTAGAAGTAATGGCTTCTTGAGATTTTTGTTCAAGCCATAGACAAATCTTTGGTTCTTCTTCAATGAGGTGTTTATGTATTCGACCCCGTATTTAGAAAGTGACTCGAAGGATGCGACATAATCTGCCACAGAGGATTCACCTTGAACAAGGTCAATGAAACGACGAGCCAATGTCACCTTCTTAGCTTCTGGCACAAAATTTAATTCGAATCGTTCTCGAAATTTCTCCCAAGTAAGATCCGCTTCATTTATTTCAGAAATCAGAAGCTCGTACCAGTCTAATGCTCTTTCTTGGAGCATACTAGAGGCCACCCGAACTCGGTGAAGATCAATAAGGTTCATGCGAGAAAAGATTCGATCGCATGTTCTTAGCCAGGCTTGGACTTCAATAATAGTTTCAGAACCTTTGAATGGCTTCCCACCCAAGTTGGTATAATCATTGCACAAACGTGCAAATCCAGACTTAGGGTGAGTAGACTCTGGATTGGGTCCGGCAGCTTGAGCATTCTTCACGAGATCTAAAAGCTGCTGGGCAGACATAAATACTCCATCCTGGGGAGTAGCACTAGATTGACCAGCACTGGGACGGCCAGGTCTAACCATTTCTCTTCTTTAAGAAAGAAAGAAAAAAGAAAAAGGTTATTCACAAAATAATTATCAAACAATCATGATTGATAAAACAAGGAGTCACAAAGAAAATAGGATAGAACGGTTCAAAGACCCGAATAAAATGCTAAGGCACGACTCCTAAGATGGACTTAGGACGATGATCCTTGTTAAATTATTCTACATTGTTCCAAAGTTTGGCTCTGATACCAAGCTGTGACTCCCCACCTCTATACCTACGCTAGCCAAGGACACTACGGGGTAATGCCGTCAACTAGCGCAGAGAATAAGGCTGTTGAGGAGCGACCATCTGTATAATTGCTTTGTGCGAGTGTCGATATGCCAGGTAAAAATATAACTTTTCATCTAAAGAGGAAATCCGACATACCGACACAAACTCAAAGCTACTACACATTGGCTATATATATAATCTTTGGAATCAAATATAGAAATATCATAACACAAATCAGTCACAGAAGTTCATATCTCAAAGGCGGAAACGGATATGAATATTACACATGAAAGTGTGTGACGCCCCACCTCTATACCCACGCTAGCCAAGAACACTACGGTGTAGTGCTGTCAACTAGCACGGAGAATAAGGCTGTTGAGGAGCGACCATCCATATGATTGCTTATCACACGGTGGCTATAAATAATCTTCGGAAACAAACTCAGAAATAAGCATAGCACAAATCAGTCACAAACATCCATATCACAAAGGCGGAAGAAGATATGAATATATAACTAACACATGAAAGTGTACATCAGAGTAGTGGTCAAAAAGATCCACAATAATACAAAAGAATAGCAACACGTGCTATACAAAAGAATACAACTATGAGTCTATGTCTCAAGTGTATACAACAAAAACTTCTAAACTAAATAGTTAGCCAAAAGTCAGAGTAGCAAATCCCGGGAAGAAGTCAAGCAGAAGCACCTGTAACATCTCGGTCTGACCCGAGTATTATTTAAGAAAATAATAAACGGATCAGTCTAGCTATAAATATCAGATGACATGGCATAAAATAAAAGATATGGCATAAACATAAAATATCCATACTGACATACTACTATAAGTATGCAAATGACGATCAACAGAAGATTAATCAATAAGAGATAAATCGATATCACAAGAATCTTCTCAAAGATCCAAAGAGGGCATCATACCCTAAACTTGTACTCATAACAAGTCAATGACATAAATTCCAGAAATCAACACAAGAAATCCAAAAATCATAAAAAAAGGGAAAGAGGCCTATCACATGACAGTCCGAAGACCATGGGGAGCTACCCCATATGGGTGAGTCGGAATCACCCAAATGAGGTCTAGGCTAACCAAAAAGCAAAAAGGTATGTGTGAGTGGAATCACACAAATGGTGTCTAGCCTAACCTCGCAACAAAAAGGTATGTGTGAGTGGAATCACACAAATGGTGTCTAGACTAACCTTGCGGACAAAGAGATATGTGTGAGTCGGAATCACACCAATGAGGTCTACTCTAACCTTGCAAACAAAGAGACATCGCACAATTGCTAGTCTAAATCATAAAATGATCGTCACGATCAACGAGAAGTGTCAATTACACTAAGTTAGTAAATATAAAAGTTTAGTTTCATGTCCCATAACCACTAGCTTAACTTAAATATTTACGAACAAACTGTAAATCTTCACTAGTAAAATTGTCACTAGAGGTTCAATCGAACAAGTCCAAGAATTAACCGACGAAGAAAAGCAAGCGTTTCATACCACTTGTTTTACTAAGCCGTTTAATTAGATTTCTCATCCGAGTGAGGTAAAGGTTTGTATATACTAATAGATTGGACAACGGGTTAAGAAAAGAGCTTTGTTATTAAAAATAGAGTTGAAATCCTTTTATTGAAAGAGTTTTGATATTTACTACTAGTTTTGAAACCTTTATATTTTAAAGTGACAAATCACAGAAGCGATTGTAGAAACAATCAATCACAAAGATCACATTAGAAGATGTGATAAAAATCCAAGGAAATCAGCTCAACAAGTTCTGTTGAATGTTTTTCAGATAAGATCCCCTACGGAGGGGGGGGTGGCAACCTCCCAAGGTGGGGGTGCGGGGGCAACGCCCCTGCTACGGGGTTCGACCTAAAGGGTAAAGGTCATGCGACCTAAAATGGGTCCGCGACCTAACACTCAAACGACCTAAAGAAAATAAGGGGCCGAGCGACCTATAAGGAGTAGCGACCCAAATAGAATCGAGGTCCAACGACCTACGGGTTAGGTCATGCGAGTTAAGGAGGTCAACGACCTAACAGAGACAAGCGACCTAATAAAGGAATGCGACCTAAAGGCACGCGACCTAGAGACCTAAGCAGGAAACGCGACCTATGAGGGACAAGCGACTTAAGTGGGTCAACGACCTATGGAATATAGGTCACGCGACCTAACGGTTTACAAGGTCTGCGACCTAACTGGAAACGTGGTCTAGCGACCCAGTGGTTTAAAGAAGATGGGTCACGCGACCTAAGGAGATAAGGCCTAGCGACCTACGAGCTAAAGGTTCAACGACCTAACAGGATGTAGGTCCAACGACCTAACAGGTAAGAAGATCACACGTCCTAAAATGCCATAGGACCTAACGACCTAAGGTCGACCTAGCGACCTAAAGCCATACGACCTAACGACCTAAGGTCATACGACCTAGCGACCTAAAGCCATACGACCGAGCGACCTAAGGTCCGTACGACCTAACTCCGAAGACATTAGAAATGGTCAGAACGACCTACGACCTAAGGTCCATACGACCTACGACCTAAGGTCCATTCGACCTAAAGCCCAACGACCTAGCGACCTAAAACCAAACGACCTACGACTTAATTTCGAGTGCCGAGCGACCTAACGTTGTAGGCCATTTTAAGGTCGGAAATGAGCTATTTTGAGGCCGAGACTTTTCCACGTGAACGACCTAGCATAGGCAGAACGACCTAAGTGCAGTTTTTTCACTAAAAACACTGAAATTTGGGGTTTTTCGCCAATCCAATCCAAACCAAATGCAAATGTACATGCAAACATGATAGGGATTCATTCCCAACAATCCAAGATAGTTATAGGCTAGATTTGTGAGATTAAAATCTCACCTTTGCACCAAATTTATGAAGAAAAGCTTGAAAGCAATGGAGAAGTAATCACAAGCTTGAATCCAATATCTTCTTCTTGAATTTGGAATTGAATGTTGGATTTGCAAGAGAATTTGAGGTTGGAATATTAATTTCCCTTTCCACTCACCATTAATGCTAAAGTTTGGTTGTTAGGAAATTTATGAAGAGTGAGGAGAATGAGAGAAGTGGGTTTGAGTTATAATGGCTAATCTAACCCAAAGTCCAAAGCGGGAAAATTAAGTGAAATTCCACTAACTCCAAATCTATCAATGTTTATACTTAAAAAAATTGTAAACGGCATTTCGAACTCAATGGAAGTGGTCTCGAGTCCTAATTTGACCATTTGCAAAAAGTAGCTTTTCGGACCAATATCCGATTAACGACAAAATATTTAAATAAAATATTTAAATATAAAATCGATAAATTTGCGGGTTGTTACAAAGTGTATATCAGAGTAGTGGTCTATCAAGATCCACAATATCACAAAAGAATAGTTACAAGTGCTACACAAAAGAATAAGTATACATCATGGAGTCTATATCTCCAATGTATACAACAAAATAAACTACTAATCTAAGTAGTTAGCCAAAAGTCAGATAATTCTCCCCGACAAGGAGTCAAACAGAAGCACCTGTAACATCTCGGTCTGACCCGAGTATTATTTAATAAGAAAATAATAAACGGATCAGTCAAACTATAAATATCAGATAAAATGATATAGAATAAGAGGTATGACAAAAACGTATGACAACCATAAAGCCATACTATGATAAGTATGTAATTGAAAATCAACCAGAGATTAATCAATACCACAAGAATCTTCTCAAAGATCAAAAGAATGTCATACTCTTTAGTTTTATTCACCAAGTCACAAATATCGACATCATATCGATGCCAATCATAAAAGCTGATGGAACGCAAATTCTAGAAATCATCAATAGAAATCCAGAAATCACAAAAAGAGGGGAGGCCTATCATAAACGGGAGCATGAAAACTCACCAACACGTGTATCACAAACGGGACGCTATCCCATGGTCGCTAACCATAGAGCCGGTGCAACGACGTAGTATAATATCGGTATGCCCGAGGAACCTGGAACTCGAATAGGTCAGGACAACGATGTAGTACAACGGTACGTCCGATGAACCGAACTCCATAAAAGAATATGGGTCGCTAGCCCACAAAAATTGAGTCAAAACTCCAAAGAATGCATAGGTCGTTAGCCTAAAAAGAAATGAGACGGAACTCAATGATAAGAGGTACCGTCCCCTATGTGGACAAAGAAACATAGCATATTGCTAGTTTAAATCAAAAAAATAATCATCATCAATCATCAAGAAGTGTCAACTACACTAAGCTAGTAAATAGATGAGTTTAGCTTCATGTCCCATAACCACTAACTTAACTTAGATATTTACGAACAAATTGTAGATCTCCACTAGAAAGTTGTCACAAGAGTTTCAATCGAACAAGTCCGAGAATTAACCGACGAGGTAAGCGCAAGCGTTTCATGCCACTTGTTTTACTAAGACGTTTAATTAGATTTCTCATTTGAGTGAGGTAAAGGTTTGTATATGCTAGTAGATTGAAAAACGGTTTAAGAAATGAGCTTTGTAATAAAATAGTGTTGACATCGTTTAGATGGAAGAGTTTTGATATCTACTACTAGTAATGAAACCTTTATATTTTTAAAGTGACAAATCAAAGAAATAATTGTAGAAACAATCAATCACCAAAAATCCACATTCGAAGACGTGAATTAAATCCAAAGAAATCAATACCAAACCCATCAGAATAGATATTCCCAAAAGTTCCAACGAAGATGTTACCAAAGCCTACAAAGGTGATAACAGCTAATTGGAGAAAAAGAATCAATTAAAAATTGGATATTCAAACCCAAAAGGCAAAATGGGCGAAAACAGCAAATTCAGTCGACTGACTAAGAGTGTTCAGTCGACTGACTCAGATCCTGGAAACTTTCTGTTTTCAGGTTCAGTCGACTGACTCAGAGTGTTCAGTCGACTGACTTTTTACAACTTTTTTATATAGAAAGTTGTAATAAACATATTTTCAACAACTCTTTTATTTTTCCAGTTGTAACAGATGCATATTACAACGTTTTTTTCCTTCAATTGTAATAGATACATATTTTTAACAACTTTTCTTTTGTCTGTAGTAATAGATGCCTATTACAACTGTTTGATTTGCCAGTTGTAATAGGTGTCCATTTTCAACAACCCTTCTTTTATGTCAGTTGTAATAGATGTCTATCACAACCTTTTTCGTTTACCAATTGTAATAGTTAATTAATAATTATAGTTAAATAATAATAATTTATAATTTATAAAAAAATTGTGAATAATTAACAATTACTATTAAATAATGATAATTAATTTGAAAATATGAAATAATTAACATTAGTAACTGCTATACAATAATTAATTAATAAATAATAATTTATAATTATTAATAAATAAATAAATAAGAATTAATTTTTAATAAAGAGCAAACAATATACGTAATTAATAATTATGAATTAATACTCAGTATTAATAATTAAGAAGTAATATATTAATAATTACTATTCAATAATTAACAATTAATTAATATACTAATTAATTAATAAAATAATTCATTTTTAGTAACTAGGAAGTAATAATTAATAATAATTAAGAAGTAATAATTAATATTTAATAATTATTATTTAGCAATTAATTTTTGATTATTAATCAATAAATAAATAATTAATATTTAATTAATAATTAATAATTTATAAATAACCTTTACTATTAAATGATACTAACTGATAGTCTATAATCAATAATTATTTTTCATATTTGATAATCTATTATAATCAATTGTTTATAATTAGTAAACTATAGTTAATATTTATTATTTACATTTAATAATTAATAAATATAATTAATAAATAACATTAAATTATTAACAATTATATTTTATAATAACTGCTATTAGTATTTAATATTAAGTAATTACTTTTAGTATTTCGTACTTAATTTAATAATTAATTAATAATAATTATTATTATTAAATTATTAAATAGTTATTAATTAAGAGTAATGTTTATAATTTAACAATCAATAATCAATAAGTAATGTTTAATAAAAAATATTGATGAAAAATAATATCTAATCAAAATTTACAAGTTTGCAACTTTGCAACTTTGTATGACACCGTAAGTTTTCTTTAAGCTTCAAATGCAAATTTTTGGCTTTAAATCAAAATATTTCACTCCAAACGAAATTCCCGCCCACTTTTCCTTTGTTATTTCATTTCCCACCTGCATCATTGAAACCTAAATTCCAATTACTTCCCCTAAATTCTCTAACTCACTACCGTACTAATTCATCCTTGTCCAATCTCCTTTCTTCCCTTTAAATTATTCTCAATTTTACCACCGTCTTCATCTATCTACGCATTTTTCTTCCTCAAACTCCTATTTCTTAGCTCGCCGTAATTTCAAAATCCATTTTCAATTTAAGCAACAAATTTTAATCTACTCATCTAATCCTAATTATATTATCTCAGTTTTCTTATTGATGGTTGAAATCGTTGTAAGACACAATTCTCTCCATTTATTGTGCAAAATCTGGGTAGGGACAGCAGCACCCTATGCCTGTGTAGACCCACCATTGGTCCTACATCCTCAAAACCTGATTGCTTACATCCTGCTGTCACAAAATCAGATAAATCAAATTCAAAGAAATATATCTCTGCAGGTAAGTAATTCGACTTGTTTTGACATTTTTTGGTCGGCAATTGATAAATTGGTATATGATTTTTCGGTCGAAGCCAAATTGTTGTCCGAAGCAAACATTGATTCTTATGCATTCACAAATTTCTTTGCAATTTTTCAATGGTTGCTTCTTTTAGAATTTCTCTGTAGTGTTTTGATTTTCCATTTGTGTAGCACTAAAGGCACCGTCCTTGGAGCTTATAACTCATGTTTGCTTATAACTTTTAAAGACAGATAAATCTCGTTGAACAAATAAAATATCATTTGTCCTTTATTAAAGCTAGGATAGTCTAACAATTGATTGATTAATTAAGACATTAGCGTCAAAAGCATAGATAATAAAAGTAATTAGAGGCAGAATGACGTGAGGTACTTGCTGGACCTAACATTAATCACCTGCTACTTCTACTTCTATTCTATTTTCATTCTGCTTTATTTTTGCTTGTATTCTACTTTGATATGATACTTACATTATTGATGGCATATTAACATATGTATTCTCTCTTTTCTTAATGTTGTTGTTTGGCAGTATTAAGCTTTTTGATATTTCAGGTATATGGTATTTCTAGGTTGATTTCGGTTCACACACATTAGTTCAAGCACTTATCCCTTTAGAAATACAATGTTGGAATCATATTCGCAAATCATTAAACTATTAGTGCTTAGCGAAGAAGCCTTCCCCTGTATCCTTGTGGAAAATACATAATGAACTTTTGTCTGAGACTACTATATTAAATTTGTACAGAGGTCAGATGCCGATATCATTTCCAGGTTAATTTCACTTGCAGGTAAATTGATCAATATATTAGAGTTTACTGTTTCATTTTAGTATTTTGTTACCTATGGTAGGCCTATTGCAGAACAATGTTGGATATGGACCGACTGTTGCTAAATACATGTGTTTTGATCCTTTCATATATATATATATATATATATATATATATATATATATATATATATATATATATATATATATATATATGCAGGAGTACTAAATACAACGCCTAAACATATAGTTCTCTTCTTCTATCTTTCATATTTCAGTTATAATATTTTAGATTTGACAATAATAGTTAATGAAACTAGCACAAACCGTGACATGTTTCTTCAATAATTGCCTTACTCTAAATTTGACAGGCATTTTCTGATGTGCTCCAACTTGAAAATCTTCTAGACCACGACGATTTCTTCATAGTAGGTGGCAACTCAATTTCCGCTGGGCACACTGCTCTTAAGTTGGGAATAGACATGAGATTGCTTTATAGTTTGTATCTAATAGGCATTTTAATGTGTTTGTATAGGTAGTAGTTGATTGCTACGAAGGAAAAATATATTTTCTTCATGGTGTATGATTTATAGTTTGTATTTAAATTATGATGTCTTCCCTATGAAATTAATTTATATCAGTTTTTTTCCTATTGCTTATCTATTTCTTTCAAGCACTTGCGAAACGTGCTTAGAAATTAATTTTTTATTTTGTATTCTTTTTTTTACAACTGCCAATCGTAGTTGTAAAAAAGTCTTTTACAATAGCCAATCGCAATTGTAGAAGGGTTTTTTACAAATGTCAAAAGTAGTCATAAAGGCTTTTTACAACTGCTTTATGCAATTGTAAAAATATATTTTACAACTGTCGAAAACCATTGTAAAAAGTTATAGTTCCATTACAACTCAGGATATCACGACAGACGGTGGTCCGTTGTAATAGACTTATTACAACTGTTTTTGGCGGTTGTGAAAGGGTGTTTTTGTTGTAGTGTTAACTTTTTTTCTTTTCACATTTATTTCTTTCATATATAGTATTATTGAGTATTAAATCTAATTCTGAACCATCTGAACATTTTTTGAAGTTATAACCATTTACTTAACATAGTATTCACTTTTACTATTCACATTTACTATTCACTTTTAGTTACAAATGGCTTCAATCATTAACTTAAGTTTATAATCACTTACTTACAATATTCATTTTTCTATTAAATTTGATCTGTAGCATTTCAAATTATTAACTTAAGATTATAACATTTTTGTAACATCAAAATTCTTTTTATAGAAATGATTCTATTGAACGCTTTCATTATTTAAGTTTTACTTGTGTAGTATTCTATTACAAATTCCTATTTAACATTTCAACTTTTTAAGCTTTTTGGTAAGTTATATATATGTTTTATAGAATGTAGTTGAATGTTACACCACTTTATCTTATTCATTTGTTAACAAATTGTTCAATAATTACATCTTCTTAATTTTCATATCTTTTGATTTACAAGTTACAAATTTACAATTTCTTATATATTTCATTGATCACCTAACATCAAATTTATTATTTTCCATTATAGAAGTTTCCAATTATTAATATAGTCAAGATTTCATTCTATTGCGATATCTGAAAACTACAAATTATCAGAAAGTTTTAAGAACTAAATTCCGGGTTACTTTTCAAATCAAATACATACATACATACATTCATGTTTTTCATATATGTCAAATTATACTTAGAAAAATTAAATTAAATTTGTTTATCATAATAAATGTGTAGTAAAGCTACTATACCTGTCTTCTCACTTTGAAACTTGAAAATAAACGTCGATGATGTGTGTACTCATCATCGAAATTATTTTCCAATGACAAAGAGGGCAATACAGAAATTATTTCCTTTAAGAATTCTTTTAAAGCATTTCTTTCAATCACATTGAAAATATATTTATCCGAAATGTTTCTAAATACAACCAATATTATACAAAATATTTTGAAAGTCAAATTCAAAACCCCAGAACTTACATTCTCAAATTTTCATTTCTTATTTACTTTATTTGTAAACCCTATTCTACAATGCAATATTTATTAATTCCATTACTTAACAAACAAACATATCACACAGAACTATATCCATTTATAAAATTTATTCTTTTATACACAAAATATAATACAATGTAAAAGTATTTCATTTACCTATATTTCAAAACAGTATTGTGTCGGTCTACCTTATTAAGTGTTTAGAAATCCTTATCTATGTGATAGTCTCCTATGTACCAACAGAATTTATAAATACTAAATAGAAAAAATTACCACAATATAAAAACAAATTTTTATAACACTAACAAGTACACTCTCTTATATATACTCTCAAACAACTCATTCTAGGGTATTACTACCCTATTTCCTATTTCTAATGAGTTAGACCCAACAAAGCTAAGATTATCACTAAACCTGGCTCCGATACCAAATGTAATGACCCACCTTTTTAGATGGTTTAAATCGATAGTAAAGCGCACATGTTAGACTCAAACCGTTCCAAAGGGAGGATTGTTATGAAGTAAATAAGAAAAAGAAGAGTAAGAAATAAAACAAACACAGAATCTCAGAATAGAATGACAAAATATAATAATCAAATAACAGTTCATGAAGATGTTTTACAAATAAATTTGATCATATCTTTACAATACAGATTAAAGTACATACACCACTAATAAATAAATAATGCAGTGCAACAACATGATGTAGTGGAATAAATACAATAAATAATAATCATACTAAATCTTCGTCTTCGTCCTCCAAAAAAGTAGTCTTCGATACACTGAAAAGCTTAGACAGACCCGAGCGTAATAAAAAGACAAAACACTCGCGTCAGAACTAAAGAACCTTGTGTAAGTTAAATTAACAGTAACTAATTAAGTATAACGGCGTCAGAGATGTTTACGGGGTTTGGCATCTCCAATTCAGTGTCAAATGCGAGTGCAATAACTTAAGAGATGTTCGAGATTTCCATCTTCTAGGCATCTGTTAAACTATCTGCATACATAGTACAATGTGCTATTATAATAGTGTCTACGGTAAAGTAAAATATTAAAATAGCATCGGATGAATCTGATGGCAGTGCTTCGTCGGCGTCACCAGGGGGAAACTAAGACCTGAGTTTTTCGCCTTCAGTCTCTGAATCGCTCTTAGTAGTAGTTTTTTCTCGCTTCTGATTTTACTGGGTCCATCAATGTAATATTCGAATATGCTGGGATGATACTTTTTGTTCTCAAACGGTGGTTGTAAGTTTAAGATTGGATTATGCTGTTTTGGCTATTGACCAGGCTTGTTGGTCGAACTACTTATATATTTATATCACTATAATCGGCCGTGTAGCTCCATGCTACACACCCGTTCACATCAAAAAAAATAGCGTTAAGGCGTTGCCTATATCCTCCTTAACACATTTTTATATATTCCCATAGTCTATGCAGTATCGTAATTCCTCCGTAAACTGGAGGGCTATCAGAGGACACTACATAGGTATGGTATAAACCAAACTCGTAGTGGACACGATAAGGCATGTGACAAGGCACGCGAGGCAATGTCCAAGGTAGGATACTACTGTTTTGCAGATCTGGACTGGTGGTAAAGCATAACAGCTACTACCGCCCACCTTATAACACATTCCCAAAATCATATCGAGGGGTGGCCACCAAATCAATCACAAAGCCATAATATGGTATCGAAGAAATGTGTCCGATCGGAGGTACGACCTCACTTGGTCCAGTATGGCTCCTGTTTTAGCCACATCAAG
Organism: Allium cepa; assembly: GCA_030765085.1. Taxonomy (NCBI): domain Eukaryota; kingdom Viridiplantae; phylum Streptophyta; class Magnoliopsida; order Asparagales; family Amaryllidaceae; genus Allium; species Allium cepa. The sequence continues at coordinate 609,648,706 of CM060940.1, forward strand.
TTAACTCGAGGGAGTCAGGATTAGGTTAATATCTCATACAGAATCGTCTGCCAAACTATCCTACTTTATTTTGGAATCTCCACTATATGTACAGTTGTTAAAGTGGTTTTGGGTATTGTTAGAGAGTATGACAATATCCATCCTAGTCTCTTTAACAACCAAACGCTTATTACACATCGGATGATTCTTTTACATTTCCAAAACCATTTCATATTGATATCAAAATATCATATTCTCAAAATCATATCACTTTCGAAATCATATTCACTTTAGAAATCATACTTTCAAAATAAGTTAAACCTCATTTTAAAATCACCATATTTTCTCAAAAATGTCATTTCACTTGAAAATATCATTCCAAATCCCAACATAGGCTATAACATTATTTAGCCATATTCGCTTTTAAATCCAGGATTTAAATATAAACAATTCAGCCTTGCATCGTTTGAATTTTTGATGTAGTTTAGATAGTCATAAATAGTGTCAAAATGATTTAAAAATAGTTCTAAATAGTTTAAAATACTTTAAAATAGTTTAAATGGTTTAGAATAGATTTACATTAGATTAAAACAGTTTAAAATAGATTAAAGTAGTTTAAAAGTTTAAAGCAGTTAAAATATATTACAATAGATTAAAATAGTTTAAAATAGATTAAATAGATTAAAATATGTTTAATACAGCTTAATAGTTTGATATAAAATGGTTCGAAAATGTAAATAAATTTTAGTTTAAAAAAAAATCTTTAAACAGTTTACATTAAAATAATTAATCTAAAATTATTATCAATTTAAAATATTTCTTTCGTTTAAAAAAATCTGGACCATATCCAGATTTCAAAAAAACTAAATTTTCTTTCAACACAATTACTAAAATCATTTCAATTGATATAATTTTCAAATTCATGTTTGAACAACAACTTTAAAGCACTACAAATTTATAGTTTTCAAAATTTAAATATTCAAACACTTGAATAACTCCATTTCGATAAATTTCGTTTATTTTTCATAATTCAACTTTGAAATTTCAGTTTAAAATTCCTTTAACAATTCCCTTAAACAAATTTCCATTTTAACATTTAAAGCTTAGATTTTGAAAATAATTCAGTTTATATGAGTCAAACTTCATTTCAAAAATATCGTTTAACTGAATTCAAAAATTTAAGGATTTCAAAAATCATTTTATTTAACCAACCTGGTGTCCGTACATAATTTTCTACCTTATGGTCAAGTGATACAGATATATATCATTTCAACCCGCAATAATTTAAAATTTACGGATATATATTATTTCAACCTGCAATCTCGGGTTAAAACTCAAATCTCATAAGATCACTCAAGTCTATCATTTCGACCCATAACGATTTTTTCCTAATCTATAGATCATTTGGGTATGTATCATTTCAATGCACAGTGATTTCCTAACAATAACTAATGGAACTTGCAGTGTGATGACAATATACAATTTGAACATACATCCAGTCATCCAATATCAACCGTTAAATATCCATCACAATCACTACTCAAATCAACCAATAAATAACAACAATTAACTGATTATATTAACAGGTATTAATTGGCAATTTAAATTCAATATTAAATTAATTGGCGATTAAATTCAATGAAAGTCCGATTTAACTCGAATGACAATTTAATATACCAAATAGCAGTCAATCAATTTTTAATCACATTATAAATTAAATTTTAATAACATAAGATAATTTAGTAGTCGTGATTGGGTTAAAACACTCACCTTTGATTTCAAATCGATTAAAAATCCAATTGTAGCCCAAAATTTGAACAATTTCAAAATTTGTTCAAACCTACTCCAAAATGTTTGAAATTTCGATATGATCCCTACAAACCAAACCACGTAGGAATCCGAGCTTGTATGCAAAAGATATGATTTAATAAGCATAGACGAAAAATTTAAAGTTATCAAACATATTAATAATAATGTTAAATTAAAGAAACAACTACCATTGCTTCAATGTCACCTTCATTTCATCGTGTACGAACCCTAATTTCCCTATCGACCACGAACATCAGCCGCCGCCTATGCCTGTAGTTTGCCTCCGTATCAACGCTTGTCACCATGATCTTACCACATCATCGAGACCCACACCCCAAGCCGCATCCACGGCAGGGAGCGCGCCACCACCGGTCGAGGTCTGAGACGCCACCGCTGCTAGGTTTTAGAAACCCTAATCAAAAATTCACCATCGATCTGACCATCTTCGAGGTGAAAAAAACCTATGGATGCACTCAGCTTAACAACATCTACCCACCCATACCCTCTAATCGTCGCCAGGATGACGATCCACCACTAAAATGACAATCCCCACTATGGACGATCGAGGTTCATCCTTAACTTTTGATCAAACGATGCATCCAATAGAAAAATGTATCACCGCAATGGATTGCGCTCATCGAGAGCTTTCCAACGATGTATAATATGATATAGTTTGAGGAGTTTTGATTTTTCGATTTGATTTTGAAATTGGATTTAGGGTTTGAAAGTGGAATTGGTTTTTGCCATTGGAAGAAAGAAATAGGCAGATAAAATTGTACGTACATAATAACTGAATGGCTGCAAGGGTTTGAGAAACAAAAAAATCTATTTATATAAACACGGCCCGATAAGGAAGAATGAATATATCGAATTGGTTTGAACGATAATAACAACCCGTAAAGTCCTTTCCGCTTTCAAAATGAAAGTGAGTCATCCCATATATCATATAGATATTTTTGATATATTTAAATTCAATGGTACAAGTTTCAAATCTAAATTCCATTGTATGAAGAAGTGAGCTTTTAAAAATCAGCTTATTTTAAATTGAATTCATTAAATTGACAACGCGTTTGCAGCTCGCACGATCAAACGATAAGTCTGATCGCTATGAAAGTTTAAATCTTACAATGATTTACCATTACAGATCCGACGAAACTTGTTTCGTCATAATCCGAGACAGTGACCAAAATGGCTTTTTCACGTTAATTAAATAAAGTATTATTAAACTAATTAAATCAATTTTTAAATTCAAATTTAATAACTAACAATTTTTTTCATTTTTGACCTCCTAGTAATTTATAATCTTTTAAAATAAATGTCCTTGTCAAATCCAATGTTAAATATTGCATAAATTACAGTGTTCAATTACAACTGTAGAAAAATCCAACTGATTTTATTTTAATTTCAAATAAACTCTTTTATTTAATTTATATCTTATTATCAAATCAATTATTAAATCATCTATCATCTTATGGATAAAATTAACATTGTTTACATCTTATTACATTAAGACTCTACGTTATCATCTTAATTCATATTAACTGCCATATTTAATTGGATGAATTACAATTGATTTACAATTAAATTTCGATGGATTAAATAGAGAAATGATTATTAAACAATTATCACAACTTACAATTTCAAACACATTTCTATGTTTACTGTTAACAAACAAAACTAATAAATTCATATACTAATAAATTATTCTATATTAACTAATTACCGAGAATTTTACCATTTAAATACAAAATTTGGTTTATTTATTTATTTACAATTTATAACTAATCTTAAATTTATAATCATTTCAATTAATTGAAATTGCGTTAAATAGTTATCTATTACCTTAACATTATTACATTTCATTCTAGTTTTTCTCCCATTACTAAATCTTAAATTTATTTATTTACAATTCATAACTCATGTTTATAAATGGTATAAACAGACACACACACACACTCACACATTTATATGTGTGTGTATATATAATTTAGAACCATTTATGCAGGAAATGTAAATCTGATTCTATGGTTATTTTACCTTACTTAAGTTTTGATTAAGTAATTTGGGTAATTATATAGGGTATTTAGGTTATTTTAGAAATTTTAGCTGATTAGAAATAAATTATGCCTTTAATGTGTTTATGTTTATTTTATCATTAAAATAAATGTTTTCATGACACTAACTTACATTTTGGACCACATAACGAGTCAATTGCATTTATTTTTATCATAATTGCATTAAATGTGGTTATTATGGCAATAAATTAATTAGTTTAATTAATTATCATAAATGCAGTAAATGTTGTAAATGCATCAGTTGCAATAAATTTAATGATGCAGCATGTTTGTATTTGAAATAAGAACAGGCTATGATTTATTTTTTGATGTATTTATGTTTAATAGTTACATATTATTTATATGTTTGAATTATACTTATTGAAAACGTGTTTCACCTTCATGCTTCGATTTACCATCGTTGGAGAGTGGTGCACCATGATATTAATCCGTTTCAATTCCATGCACATATTTCTAAAAGTTGCACGAAACTATTTCGGTATTTTGGACGGATTTTGCACCTTGCACCGTAGATGTTGCACGCCGTGGATATTGATTTTTCAAACGGCCACCACTGTTGACTCGTTTAGAGATACGGGAGCCATAGCCAGTCAAAACGAAGCTCTTTGTGAGTTCTACGGCTTTGACGGTTTTAAGCCATCAAATGATAGTTTCATACCCAAAATAGATTTTTTATGTGAATTTTTTATGATATCTTGTATCATACTTATTTAGAAAATGTCATGAATGTAACCACATACTTAAAATAAAAGACTATAACAACTATGATTAAAATAAGTTATGTCACAGTTATAATTTTAAGATTTTCAAGTGTCCATGGACTTAAAATGCTTTTGGGAGTATTTTGTAGCACTTGAAATATTGTACATGCACTAAGAAATAAATTCAAATATATTTTTGGTGTTTCTTTGCAAACTAATTATAAATATCCTACATTACAAGTAAGCTAATTGAAATGACGTGTCACTAAAGTGACTGCTCTTATTTTAGCTGTTTATGAAAATGTTTGATATTTGTGTGTACTTATTCATGCGGATGTTAGCCAGCCCAAAGGAAGGCTAATATTTGCCCGAATAATTTATACACGTGTAGTGAAAATATGTGATAATTATAAGGTTTTACAAGTGAATAACTAATCGACCCAAAGAAAGATTGTTATTTGACTTGAATTTATTATCAATGTTTGATCATTACAACAAGAGTACCACTTACAGTTAATATTACTGTCCAAAGATTTAATATTAATATTGTGCTAGGTATCTTGAGAAGAGACTTACCAATTATTTAAATTTACTATGAATGATATTTGGATATGGGCATATACGGTCAATCCTTAATTTTTGTTCAATTTTCAATTAATTTGACTAAAGTGTCCGCCAACTTTAATATTCTCATCTTGTTTGGGACTAACTCTAAGCATTATTAAGAGAACAACTTGTTTGTTCTCAACTTCATGGATCTAGCTCTTGCAATTAGGAGGCTTACACCCACCCATATTATGGTTGAATACTCTTATAATATTATGAAGAACATTCAGAGGTGAGATAATTTAAGAAAAAAGCAAGAGTTAAAAGATCATAAGTAAAATATTTCAGAAGGAATGTGGTATCCATGCAGATAACCAATTTTAAGGAGTTCTTTACTGATAATGAAAAGTGTTTTTTCAAAATGGTAAGGAGTAATAAGCATGCTTTATATTGTTTGATTCTATAAAGTCAAAATAAAGAAAATAAAATAAGTACTATATGGAAAATACTGCTTCAAAAGTTAAAGACACTAAAGTTATTGTTATTTTTTCTTGTACTTTCTTTGTTCACGGTATATCCATTTTAAGATTATTATTAATTCTCTAATAATAAAATGACATTTATTGAGCTCATTTCACATTGTGGTAAGAAAAGAGAGATTGAGGCATGGAAAGATAAAAAGTACTTATTTATCGTACACTGTACACAAATGTATAAATAAGGATAAAGAAGTCGCTAAGGATCTAGAAGAAAAGGAATAACATATAAATATATTTATAATTTTTTCTTTAATAAGATATACAGATATATGAAGTAAAGTTTACTGGATATTTGTAACATATTATTGATATTTCAGTAATATTGTTTAGATTAGTTGATATTTTTATTATGGTGTCATTTAGATAGATTTCGGTTTTCTATTTCTAATATGAACAAATTGGGTTATTATTGTTCATTTAGAAATAATAAGATTGGTTTGTGAATAAATTCAAACATTGTGGGAATTAAAGCTTTTAATGTTTAAAATATAGCTTATATATATATATCTACTTATGCTAAATACCTTTTATAATGAAGTCTCAAATTTTGATTCGGTGATTAATATGATTATTTGTATCAACTTACTAAATAATTATAGATTGAGGCACTAAAGATAGCAAATAATTATTAGTATTCTAAGCGACTTAAAAGCTACAAGTTTTATAAACCTACACTAAGGAAAATTATAAGACGGGAAATGCGACAATTTTTTGAGGATGTTGAGTTTGGTGGAGAAATAAAGTACGAATCATTATCTTTAAGGAGAATCATTATCTCCGATTCAACTATAGTTACTTCTTCAGATAATGCATATGGTTTGTTTCCTTTCATTAACAAGAAGTAAATTAAGAACCATAATAAGACAATGTTAAATAGAATTTCAAGGTATGTATCATTGTCTTTAAGGAGAATCATTATTTTTGATTCAACTACAATCACTTCTTCGGATAATATATAGGATTTGTTTCCTTTCATTAATAAGAAGTAGACTAAGAACCATAATAAGACAATGTCAAACTAAATTTTCTTCAAATTAAGGTTATTGTTTCAGGAAAACAAACTCAACAACCTCAAAATGCAAGGTTACTAATGAAATCCACTTGAAAAGAAGAAATACTATTCCAATGACTATATAGTTTTTTTCATAAAGATAAATATTGGATTGGTGAAGATGATTCTTTGGACTTGCATAAATCCATAAAAGGTACTAATTTGAAATACGGATTTAAGGTATGAATATATAGTCTAAATCTATAAGAATAATAATGTTTGAGATCTTTCCCACCACCTTAAGGTAACAAGAACATTGGTTATGAATAATTATTCAAAAAAAAATGGATCAAGTGAGTAATGTGGAGCGGTATAAGGCTCATTACAATAAAGGCTATATTAAAAAAGAAAAACAATGTTTTATTTTTAAAGAGACTTTCTCTTTGGTTTTGCTAAAAGACATTTTAGAATTATTTTGAAACTTGTTGTAGATTATGATTTTAAGCAACATCGAAGGGATATTAAAGTCATGTTACTCAACGTAGACATTGGTGAAACAGCTAAGAAAACCACTTATGGATTACCCTTTTGTATTAGGGATTCAAATGCACCATTATCATTTATGGAGTGCTATTTGGATTATCACAAAAGGGCTAGGCAGAAAAAGGCTTTAAAAAAAAGAAAAAAGAGGGGAAACTGCAAATCAATTCTCTTTTGCCAAAATAGACAAATGTTGCCTTATATAGTAATATAAGAACATCCTTGAAGCTACAAAAATGCAAAAGATTCCTCATGCATTTGCGGTGTGGAGTTTAATGCATGCTAAAAAATATACATAGATGTATATTATGTGTATTATTTGGCAGATATCTTACTGACATTAAGTAACCAAATTATTATGAGATATCTTTAAGAAGCAAAGGATTATATGCTCAAGACGGATTGGTTGGAGGTCATAAGGAATTATAGTTCGAATATTTTGGATCCCAAGAGTACAAAAGATCCGCTTCAGATAACAATAATATTGTTGTTGTTATTGTTTTTTTTTTCATGAAGCTATGTAAGGAAAGCTATCATACATATACTTATAGCCTTCTTTGCTATTTTCTATTGTCGGGCATCCAACGATGGAAAATAATTGTATAATTTTATCATAAAGTAATGGACTAATGAATAAAGAAATTGAAAGATCATTAAAGTAATATTGTGATAATAAACAATATATTATTTTCTAGTAAGGTAAGAGTGCAAAATAGGTTGTAGAGCATACTATGACAAACTCTACTATGGCAAATCCACTTACAAAAGGATTATCACCCAAGGTCTTGCATGAGCAGCTTTCTCAATTGGTTTAACTTTTATGTAAGCATATTTTATTTCAAAAGGTGTTTGTATTTGGTACTGTCATATGACACATTGCTCAATACTTTGGTTACAGATATATATCAAAATTTTTTCTGATCAGAAATAATGTAATAAAGTTCTGTTTGCACTCTAGATTGTTCAAATATTGAACGTTTTGATCTCATTAAAGTAGGACCAGCTGGAAATAGACATGTATAGATCACATCTCATGTAATTTCCAAGCTATGCATCCATGATTGATCTATGTCGTTGATTGTGTTGGTATATATGACCACTGATTGGTTTAGTTACACTTAAGGTAACGAAAGCCACTTTGATCCTTTGTCACCATAATTAATGGACGAGATTGTTTTAAAAACACCTTATGTTATAAATAACAAATTTTGGAGCTCATAAAGTTAAACACATTTATAAGGTTATTATATATATGGCCTGGGGGAGATTGTTAGAAAATTTTAATATGTGGGCCATTTATGTAAAATAAATGTGTCGTGCTATTTTGGTGTGAAGCCTAATTAATGTGATCAAATTATGAACTAAAGTTAAAAGGCTTATATGTATAATAGTCATGGTATTAATATGTAGATACTGGTGCAATTCTAGTTTGTTGAAGGGCTAAATTAGAAATTTCCAACATTATAAATATGGGGTTATGGTCCCTAAATCACATAAGCTCCAGTAATTCTCCTAATCTCTTCGACGGAAATAACTCAGATCTAGGGTTTATGTCAATTTGGAAGATCAGATCCAACTCTTATCTTTTAGATCTATCTCTTTCTCTTAATCAGTTTATGAAAGCAGCAAATATGAATTCAGGTATGGCTTCCGCTAACCCATTTACTTTCCTCTATTTCTTTTCAGTCAAATACGTATGGGTCACTTATTCAGATCCAGGGTTTCATGATTAATCGGTCTTAAAGTATATTGAAATCCTAATAGTATATTGTTTTCTTAGTCATGATTTTAATGTCCGACAAAAGGTCATAGCGGACTATGATAACTAATTCTAATAATTTTAAAAGATTTGTCGGTTTTAGGATCATCTTCTTAACCAAAAACAATGCAGTACAATTCAAAGAATAAAAAAAATCAAATCTAAAGTTAGTTTTCTTGTAGCTAGTTAATAAACAATAGAGAGACTAATTTTGTTTTAGTTTCATTTCATACTATTTTTGTGCTATATTGTATTTACTCAAAGTCCTTTTTCACAGCAAAGCCACTTAACGGCATCATTGTTTTGTTTGTAGGCCATGGCTCATGCATTTATATAGGAAGGGAACTTACTATGTCATCTGTGCATAAACATAATAAAATAGATGGTCATATTTTAAACAATAAATTTCCATCCAGTAATACTTTCAAATAAAAAACATTTACCATTCCAATTGGCTAGATTTTCGGTGGAAAAAAGTATATTTTTCTTTGTTCAATTTTTTAGCACAGTTTGTCTACTTTGTGAATATTTTGATTTATCTCAACATACTTGGAAGCAGAGAGCTCTTGCCATCTTTATTGTTGAAAAATTACACAAACCTGTCACATCTATTTACGATCCCTTCAAAAATGGCTTTCTTAGTGTGCCTGAATTAAGAAAACATAGTTCTGTAAATCAACTTAAATGAAGATATAACTTCACATTTTCACTCTCTGTCTTTGAGTTTCTAAACCCACTTGCTTCATCATCTTCAAAGACTATGATGACTCCTTCAGTATCAATATGGGCTTGAAGTCCATTCACCTTGTCTAGCTTCGATCATGGAGGGTAGTGGTTAACCTTTTTTTATAACATGTGTATGAACTGTATTAGTGTCATTAAAAACATCTTATATTATCAAAATTATTAACGAGAATAACATCAATTCCAATCAAATTATTACAGGACCAGATGTGGTAGATTCTACTTCTCTTGTTGTTGGTTTATGTAACGGCCCGGAATTTTCGATCCCAAAAATTCCAAATAGTTGGGAAAAGAAGAATAGAGATAGAAGAAGAAGAAGAATAGAAACACCCAAAACACATATTCTCACATTCAAAATGGATCAAAATATAATATCAAATAAAATAGAAATTATACAAAGGATAGCTGTATTAGTTAATTTACACATATAATACATCAAAGATACAACAATTTCACAAACACTAGACAGTTAAAACAACACGTTCCAGATACAAATCAATAATGCTCTACGGTTTACACTCCATACGTTCCTGCCATCCAGCTCCCCTCCTGAGCTATAGAACATCCTTACCTAAAAATCTGTAATACTCGGTCTGACCCGAGCATTACATCAAAGTAACACCCGGGTCAAGCTGGAAACCAACGTGAGTAAACCCATTCCAACATGAAATACAAATGCATAAACTTATTTAAAACCCGGGGTAACTCGTACTTTACTATAAGTTCTCAACTTATTATAGTCAACACTTATTTCACACATCAATATCTATGGACCTCTACATAGTTAAAAAAGTCCAATTAATTAAATCATTCCATTCCAGCCTATTTATTTCACATATCAACTCTATAAGGAATTTATAGAAGATTTCAAATTGAAATGGTTTCGTGTATTTACTGATACCCGACCCCGGTCTTTTCGAATCAAATGTCACCTTTAATTCAAGTTACTTAAGTGGAAATAATTTAATTCATATTAGAGTAACATATTTACATAGCAATTCCATTACCGATAGACAATCCATATTATCACAGTTTAACCCACATACATCATCTCACATAGCAACACAAATCACATTTCAGAGATATTAATAACCCAAGGCATTCAACATCATTTAATCATCCATAAGCAAGATTAGTCATGCCATTTCTAATTAATTAAATAAATTAAATTAATTACTTCCATCACTACACATCCTTCTCACTTAACCATTAATTAATTCAATCCAACTAATTAATCACTCCTTAACTATTAATTAAATTAACTCCTTGATTAATTGCATTAATCCTTTAATTAATTACACTGAGTAATTAATCCTTAATTACTTCCACTAGTTATCCTTTAATTACTTCCCATTAAGTAATTTCCGTTTTATTAATTACTTCCAGTAATTACCCATAATTACTTACAATATGTAATTTACCCTTCATTAGTTACATTAAGTAATTATACTTAACCAATCACCAAGTGGTTATCTTTAATCAATTAACTAATAAATTAACTTAAATTAACGACATTAGCTTAATTAATTACATTGAGTATTTAATTCCTTTAATTACTTCATTAAGTAATAACCCTTTATATTAAATAAATAGCCCCTAATTACATCCATTAATTAATTAAACCTTAATCAATTAACCTTTGATTACTTAGTTTAATCAATCCTAAACTAAGTAATCAACCACCCTTAATTAATTTCTTAAATTAATTTATCTTAATTTAATTACCTAAACTAAACACTTAGTTAATTAAGTAATTATACTTAATTACTTTTGTTAAATAAAACTTGATTAAATTAAGATAACTCACTTACTTCATTAAACTCTACATATTACTTAAATTAAAAGCTTGAATTTGGTTTATACAGAATCATCATCCTTTAATTTATTAAAGTTTAATTCTTTTCACTTAAATCACATCTCAATTTCAATAATTACATTTTATTTGAAATCAATTATGGACGAAATACATGATTTGACTAGTGCAATATTTATATAAACCAAACTATTTTTAAAACAAAATTTAAACTTTGAAAATCCATTCTTAAAAAAAAACTTAAATTTTGTTTTTAATCATCATGCTCTAAACTTAACCATTTCATACATCTTTAAACTGGGTAGCATCTACTTGGAAATTCTTTTGAAAACTTTGTTTTAAAAATTTACTTTGCTTTAAATTTTGAAATTTCATTCTATAATTAAAACTGGACAGGATTTAAACCTGAAAACAAAACTACCCAAGCCAAAACAAAACCCGAGACGACTACAATTTTCTCCGAGTCATTACGAACCAGACTTCGAGACTAACCCGAACAAACTCGAAACAAACACGAAAAAACAACATTGATCATCCACCGATACATCTATGCACAGTGCATATACACCGACGAACTACGATGCTTAGACCATCGATACGAACCTCGGGAAATCGTGGACGCTCCCATTGTCCCTCACGAACTCTCAGAAAACCCAAAACGCCAAAGGAACAGAATCAAGCACTCAAACCCACAACATAAAAAAAAACTCGATCAGCAAAATCACCTGCAGACAGCGAACACCACCACCAGAAGACCTTCCGCCTCGACCACAGTCGCAACTCGAACTCTAGAAACCTTTCCCTGCTCGCGATTTGACCCGATACACCGTAGTCATCGCGATCACCTCGATGACAACTTAGACAAAAACTGGACCATGAAACCTACTTCACCCCTTCCCGGTCACCACGACCACTGATACCTTCATCCACCATTTTTTCTAGAGACTCCTGACACCTGACTACCTCCATGCCAAACCTTGAGCTCCCAATCATCATCGATAAGTGACAATTGACCAAAATCCCAAAAACGAACAACTCAGAAATTCTCGACGAATACTAAGTTAAAATTATCAAATTCATACTAAAATTCATGATTCGTTTATACGAATCAGATTCTATAATCCAAAGATGAATTCGTAGATATTGATTTTCAACTAAATTTTGATTTTTACTGTAATCTTAAATTTACAAAATATTTGTTAATTATAAACACTTAAAATTATTTAACAAGATCACATTATTACAATCATTTTATTTTCAAAAATCAAAGTCTAGTAATGATTCATTTGGAACATAGGAATTTTTTTCTAGTTGTTCCTGCCATAAAATTTAATAGAGACATATTCTAACATATACAGGCAATTTTCCAATACATAGCAATATACAAAACCAGGTTCAAGTTGGACATTCATGCACACACATTTACGTCATTATCACACATATATATTAGCACCAAAGATTTATTTTTAAACGTTTACTCAGCTGTTTTATAAAAGCAGAGAAGTTTGAACTGGCATTTTGAAAAGCTTGAAAATTGGAACTTGCAATTGTTGAAACTGTGATGATTCTTGAAACTGGAAAACTGGTTGTTGAAATGATCTAGCTTGGAACTTTGATTATGAACTGGAAATCATTTTTTTGTTGAGAAAATTCATGCTTGAAAATCAGAGGTGATCTTGGCTGGATGATTTCTTGTATAAATTTTCTAGGTTGAGTTTTGTCACAGGCTTTGAGTTTATGATTTTGCTTGATTTGAATAATGTTTTGCAGATTTATTTTCTTGAGTCTGTAAAATGAAGGTAGGAAAAGAAGTGAAGAGATGAGGTATAGGATTTATAAAAAAAGAAAATAAAGACAAAAATAGTGACACTTGTTAATTTTGTTAACATTTGTCAATTACATTAGTTAATCACCCTACATTTTTTATTGTATGCATTAATCTCCTTACACTTGTGAAATGCATTTAAATAATATCTTTATATTATTTAAGTTACTTTATATTAGGTTTATGTTTACATTACATAAAGAAAAAAATATATTTCCTATTCAGTAAATACATTATTTTAATTTATATAAATAATTTTTTTAAAGAAAATAGCATAAAACCAATTATTTAAAAGAAGTAAAATCATATATAATATAATTTTAAATCTAAAATATTTTAAGATATTTACCCCTTTTAATTTCCAATTCAAATTCAATTTCAATTTAAAATAAAATTTAAAATCAACCCATATATATAGATATATATATATTTAACAACACGTTATTTGTTCTAAAGGAATAATTTGCCAATGATAAATAATTATTTAATAGATTATCAAATAAATATTTATCCGGATATTTATCATTCAGCTTCTATTATATTTTCAAATTCATTTATATCTAGATATCTTTTATTATCAAAGTTTTATCTATCCAATCTATAAATCAGTATTTTAATAAATTTAATCCTGTTAATTTTCAATTAACAGATGTCCAAAAAAATTTAGGTTATCATAGTTTGAGAGGAACCCTCTTGCATGCTGCCATTGTTGAGGTATTTTATTATTTACTAACCTGATTCTTGGCATTTCTCTGATTGTTTATCTCTTGTTTTCTGTACTTTCAATTCAATGGAGAGCCAATGTTTCAATATATTATAAGAATATTTAACTGTGGAGAACTTATTTGTTAGGCTTGGAAAGTGTGAGTGTATGGTTCAACTTAGATCAAGTTGGCCATTAGGGGTTTGAAAGAGTTTCCGTTTCTAGGGATTTCAGAATGTAAAGAATTTCTAACCATGTTTTATTGGTAAAACTCATGAAGATGGTGAGTAAATTAGGTCAAAAGATGAAGTTGTAAAATGTTGGAAGTTTTAGGTCCAATATGTCAAAGAACAACGATATGTGAATCCATGTTGTTTGGCCTTTTGCTTAACTCATATAAGTTTTGAAAACCTCTCTTGGAAGTAACGTTGCTTCATTGTTTCTAATTTTCATAGCTCCATGGCTTACACCGCATGCCTCGGTATTTCTTTTTCACTTTCTTTTTGTTGGTTGAATGATAAGTATATAAATCAATGTATTATTCCTATACATATTATCTCATATATGGCATTGGTGAACTTTGTGAATATTTTGATTTATGCCAACTTTGATTAATTTTATATTACATATAACATGGATATGTTTAACTTTTTGCTCATCTAACTTTGTATTAGGTATTGAAGCTACTATAAGATGGATGAAGAGAGTCGGTGAATTTTACCTAGTATGTCTACAATTTATAGTGTGTCTAGTTTTGGATAATACTATGAAAATTTATTCCAAATACATTAGTCCACTCCGTGGTGAATTTATGACAAGTCTTTGTCCAATTAGTTGCCTGCTGAGTTTAGTGTATTTTCTAACGTCTTTAATAATGGTTCAAGCGATGATTGTTCGAGCGATGATGATTTAATGGATGATCATATCAGATGACACTGAATATATAATGATTGCTAACCGAAGAAGTGTTATTAGTAAGAGACCCTGTACCGGGAAAAGGTTTATGTTTGAAATTTTAAACGAGCATCCTACTATCTGTCGTCAAATGTTTCCCATGCAAAAACACGTGTTTATAATCTTCTATGTTTTGAAAGAAAAGGGATTATTAAGAACTGGTAAATAAGTCGATGTTGAGGAGGAAATTGCTATGTTTTTAATGATCATAGGATATACTACACGCTATAGTGTGATTGGTGATCGTTTTTAACATTCTAATCATACAATCTGAAAATGGTTTCGTAAAGTTTTGTGAGCTGTTTTCTCGTTAGGCACAGAGATTGTTCAACCAAAAAATCAAGATACTGTCCATGAGCGTCTTTTGTGAAAATATCCTCATCTCAAGGTGATATAGTTAAATATATAGAATATTTAATTACTTGGCAATAAAATAATAATATGTTATTTGATATCATACAATAGAATTGTATTGGGGCGATAGATGGAATGCATGTTTCAGCATAGGCTCCTTCATCAAAGCAAACATCTTTTCGTGGAAGGAAAAATGCTTTGACACAAAATGTGATGGTTGCAAGTGACTTTTACATGAGATTCATATTCGTATATGTTGGATGGGAAGGTACAGCTAATAATTCCCGAGTATTTGTCGATGCAGTTTCAAAACCAAGCAACAACTTTCCAATTCCATGAGGAGGTAGTCTCGAATAACTTTATTTATGATGGATAGCAACATATTTACAAATATTTATACTTAATTAATGCAAAAATACATTTTTCTTATGTGATGGTTTTCATAATTTGTAGAACAATTTTATCTTGTTGACTCCAGATATCCAAACATGCCTGGGTTTCTCCCCCCTTATCGTGGACAAAGATATCATTTACATGACTATAATGGACAAGGAAGGCTATGTGGAAAGGAAGACTTGTTCAACTATAGACATTCATCATGTTGGAACACTATTGAGCATTGTATTGGAGTTCTAAAAGAAAGATTTTCCACTTTAAAGTTGATGACAAATTTTCCGATTTCTAGATAAAGATAAATTCCAATTGCATGTTACACAATAAACAACTTCATTCCAGAAGAGCGTGCATTTGGTATTCTATTTGTTTAATATTTATATAAGAATATGATATTTCAATCCACCGTGGAGTCAAGTCATGAACAAGAAGTTGCAAAGTTTAATGTTAGTCAAACAACTCAAATGGGGGCAAGTTAGAGATCAAATAGCCACACAAATGTGGAATGAGTATGTAACAACTTATCAATTATAACTCAGGTACAATTTTATTTCTACTTCAAATTCAAAATTCGTTCCATCTTATTCCATTAAGATATTTGAATCTTGTCTGCACAAATTAAAGTTTAAACAATAAATGAATTCACCATCTCATTATTATATCATGTTACGCTCTATACATCATTCAAAAAAATAAAAACCGTTTCAAAAAATAGATTATACGAATGCTTCTGTTGATTATTTTGAGCATGCTAGAAGTCCCTTCCTTTCAACTTTTCCATATTCCTCCTGTGAGCCTATTCTTACGACCTCTAAGTTAGTAATCTGTCCATCACAATAAAAAATGTGAGATGTATTTATTTTAGATTAATACCTACTCTCATTTGTATTCTAATTTTGTGTAATAATTCAGTATATGTCTTACTTTTGTACTATCATGTGTAGATATGATTTGGAAGACATCTCAGACGCATTGCTTACAAAATATGTGGTTGATATATCTATTATATTATTGTGAAAGATGCTTCAGTTGTTAACTTCTTTGTTTGTTGTATCTTTTATGCTACATGTCTAAAACCTTATTATTAATTTTTCTATTGTAAATTTATTCCTATGCAATTTAGCCTTATGTAGTTTAAAATGTTGCGTTCTCTTTAATGCTTAATTAGTAACTTGACAGAATGGTAGTAGTTCTTATTTAACTTTTTCATATTATAACTTTTTCATATTATTCTTTGTTTTGTTTTCATGTTAAGTGTGTTCAAGTGAACATGAAAAATGAATATTGGATACTATATTTTATACATTATGCTTTACTTGTAAAATATGTTTGAATTACCAAAAAGGAAATTTAAAATTTCAAAATATGAAAAACCATATTCCAAAACAAATGCATTTTCCAATTTTCAATTTTGAAAACATGTTTTCATAAAAGGCATACTCAAATGCATTTTGGGAAATAATAAAAATCTTCAAAATCCGAAACCAAAAATGATCATGAAAACTCAAAATCGAAAACTCAAAATGTAAACAAAACACTACCTTAAATTTTACTAAATTTGGACGTAAGGTTAGAAAGTTATGGCAATTTTCCTATCAGACATAACCTCAGAATTTTATACTCAGGCCTGAACAATACATTCATTTTCAAATCCAGTTTTGACCCTTCTAAAAATAGAATTTTGAAAAATAATTAAAAGAGAAACTGTAGGTTTTTGAAATAACTTTCTACCTCAAAAAGATTGGGTTAATTTGGAATATTCTTTACCAAAATATCACTGTTTTACTACAACAGGGGTTTTTAAAATGATTTTCAGCAAATTACTTATTTGAAAATCTCTAACTCTAACCCAAATTTCTTATTTGCCACTCAATGTTTTAACCAATTTCCTTACACAAAATTTTTAGCTTGCCAAACACTTTTCGAAAAGGTATGAACTCTCAATTACAAAATAAACTTTTTCTGAATTTAATATTAACTCCATTTAAAAATATAAAAGTTTCACGCTCCGAAATTATCTCTAAGATTTATTCTCCAAAATAAAATATTACTTCATATGAAAATAAGTTTAAGTTAAAACTTCATACACTATGTAATTTGAATTATATGAACTTTCATAACTAAGATATTTCTTGCAGCAAGAAAATTTTGGTATATTCTAATCTTATTTTAATTCATGCTAATATAGAAGTCTAGAGTTAGCATTATGAAATTCACTCAAAGGTTTAAATTAAAATTTAACAATCATTATAAAATTAATGAATAAAACACCTGAATTAATTTTTCATGACTACGTAAATCATTTTTAAGCCCCAAAATTTTAATTTTTTTTTCTTTTTTTTCCTTTTTATTGGCACAGCCGAAGCGTGGTTGGCCCATAACCCACAGGTTCGGAACAATATACTACATTAAATATGAGAATCTTATCCTAGGTGTATCTTAGAGACCGTCCCTTAGAGTTTTTTGGGTACTTACCATTACTTCTTCTTCATAGAGATGAGTTATATCTTGGAAAATCTTAGGATGTATTGTGCCTATTCTTCCGTACACACTAATTCGTATGTTGACGTGATCCTTCCTTTGGACTAATGTTTGGCTCCAACCTTATAAAACTTAAAAAAGAATTGTGTGCCTTTGTCCTTAGTAATCAAATTTGCACAGTGGAGGCAGATACTGTTTCCACCGAGCACCTCAAAATTTGATGCCTTTACGTTTTAGTTAGTTGTGAATGTTTGCTTGTTTTACATAAAAACTTAGTGACCGTTAAAGGTTGTCATTAAGCAAGAATTTTTCCTTTAATAACTTAAAGACCTACTCTATATTAAGTAGTCCTTATGGTATCTTCAAAGAAGTAGCTACCATAAGGCATAATTAAAGGCTTGATTTTTTAATTTGTTTGAGTATTGAATTAAATATTAACAAGGATGCATGATTGTATTATAATATGGCTTTTAACAGATTATCATTTATATAAAATGTAGAGATTTATAAAGATATCCTAAGAAATGTTGTTTTATGTTAAATTGCACGTTGTGTGTTTTAAGAATTCTAGTTGACGCGCATGATCAACGCTATCGATAGGGATCTTCTAAACTCTTAAATGAGATAGTAGAACAAAATATTTGAGTTATAACATAGTAAAGTATTATAAATAAATACAAATGTATTGAAAATGATATTTAATGAGAAGTTAAATTTTTAGATAAGTTAATCTTGTTTAAAATGAGATAGATGTTTTGGAAAAACATATTTGGATATACATAAAGAATTTTGGAAGTAAAAAGATGTTTTTTTAAAATATTTTATGAAATAGTAAGTATACATGCATATACAAATGTGTTAATATTAAAAACAAGCATTTAGAAAAATAATGGTATTTGAATATATATTTTTTGAATTATATGATTCATGTAAAGGAAGTATTATTGAAATTTTGGTAATTTAGAAAATTAAAAAAATCTATTTGAATACATGATATATATTGATTTTTAATGACATGTTCAACCACCGAGCCTTAGCAATAGTAGAGGTTAATGGCGAGGCAATGTTGATTACAGGATCAACATCGCAACCATTTGACAAAGCAATTTGCTATATATAAGTGGTAAGACATCGTCATTATATTGTTAGATGATATGAAATTGAATATGATGCTTTTAAATCGTGGTGTATATTCTAACATGGTTTGCTTTAATGTTGAAATTTTATTTATTAATTCTAGATTTTTGAAAAGGTTATGATATAATAAGAAGTTGTAAAGAAGACTTGAATTTAAGAAGTAATTTCATATTAATGGGATACATCGGTTTTGAATATAGCAAGAAATGATACTTAGATTAATGTGGATATTGTTGTTTTTGTTACATGCTTGTTAAGTCTTACCTTCGTGAAATTAAAATGTATTTAAGTACTCTTTTTAGAGCATAAAAGGAAGATTATGAGAATGTTTTGGGATATAAAAGAGGTTAAATTGTTTGGTGTGTTTTATAAAGTAATAAATATCTTCTAACCATGTTCCAAAATCTAAAAAAAAGGAAAAAATTTGAAATTTTAGGGCTTAAGAAAGATTTAAGTAGTTATGAAAAATTAATCTAGATGTTTTAGTCATTCATTTTATAACGATGATTAAATGTTAATTTAAACATTTGAGTGAATTTTGTAATAGTAATCTAGACTTCTATATTAGCATGAATTAAAATGATACTAGAATATACTAATTTTTTTAATTTTGTGGTTAAATATATTCTTAGAGTAATAAATGACTATTGAAACAAGAAGTTACTATTTTGGATCTAAATTGACAAATTTACACTCTAAATTCATCTTTGTAATAAGTTAATTAATTTTTTAACTATTATGTTATAATAAATTCTGAGCAAAGAAGTAGAGAAGTATATTTTGTAAAAGATGGAACTAGATTAGTTGACTTCATTTTCTTAATATTAAGTCAATGAAATGATACTTGAAGTTAGTGTGAAGAATTTTACTTTTGTGAAATTGCTTTATAAGATTAGGTTTTAAAGTGAAACCTTTAGTGTAAAGCAACGTTTAAAGATCTTTAAAAGATTAAAATGTGTTTTAGTTGTGAAATCATGAAATCTAATTACATCAAGAAGTTAATTGTGGTTACCAACTTTACTAATTTAAAGCGGATAATGAATTAACGATTTAGTTTTTGTTAAGAGAAAACAGAATAAGTAAATGATTCATTCGTTATATTGAGAAATCAAGTAATCATAAATGGAAAAGAATAACAAGATTAAGTTGTTTTAATTGTGAGAGTGATTTAAGAATCGATGTGTATTTCCAAACTTATTTTGGTTTAATTTATTAATGGTAATATGTTTTAAAATTTTCATATTGCAAGAAGTATCTTAGTTATGAAAGTTCATATAATTCAAATTACATAGTGTGTAAAGTTTTAGTTTAAACTTGTTTTTATATGAAACAATATTTTATTTTGGAGAATAAATCTTAGAGACAATTTTGGATTGTGAAAGTTTTATATTTTCAAATGGAGTAAATATTAAATTCAAAAACAAGTTTCTTTTGTAATTAAGATTTTAGCTTTTCGGAAAATATTTAGCAAACTAAAATTTTTGTGTCAGGAATTTGGTGAATTTGGTTAAAACATTGAGTGGCAAATAAGAAATTGGATTGGAAGTTTTAAAACAAGCAGTTTGCTGAAAATCATTTTCAAAAAACCCGTTGTAGTAAAAAAGTGATATTTGGGTGAAGAATAATCCAAATTGACTCGATGTTTTTGTGATAGAAAGTTATTTCAAAAAGAGACAGTTTCCCTTCTAATTATTTTCCAAATTCAGTTATTACAAGGGTCAAAACTGGATTTGAAAATGAATGTGTTGTTTAGGCCTGAGTATAAAATGTTGAGGTATTCTGAGAGGTAAATTGCCATAACTTTCTAACCACCCATTCAAATTTAGTAAACTTTAATTTGCCGGAAAGACGATACTGTAAGAAACAAGTTTCAAGTTTAAGTTTCTAAAATTCTGAGATTAATTGGGTCAAAACAGCGGTTGAAAACCGACTTTCTGAACCAGGTTTTTTTTGTGTGAAAATATAATCATTTGAATACAAACGAATTTTTATGTTACTTGTTATTGTGATGGATATTTGCTATGGATATATATAGCTTATCTTGTGAATTAGATATTATATGTTAATGGCATATTTGAGTTTAGGTCATGAAGACGAACATGAAAATTTTAGCGCAGTTGTGCTAAGCTCGCAAAAGGTAAGAAGCACGCTAAATTATTAAAAAGAAGATGATGCATTAAAATTAGATGCCATATTTTATTTTATGCTTTCCCCATATACGGGTCGCCTCTTTGGGAATGTATAGCTATTATATCTTATTGTGAAATTCTAAAATACTAGCCACGCAAAGTAGAAGCTGATGAAATTTTCTAAAATTTTCAACACTCAATTTTTTTGTGTTGGAAACTAATAAATTCCATTCGTGTTTCTTTTTGGTGAGTGTTATGCATTATTATTACTAAAGCACTTTATCCAATTGTTTATTGAGGCTCTTCTCCGGTAAGTTTATTTTCGGTATTCTTGATGGCCTCTTCTTATCTCATTACAAAAATACCTAAGAAATTCTGATTCTACCCTTGAGCCAAGAGTCTTTAAAGATCTTGAAATCTTTCCAGTTTTGACTTTGGATAATAATCCTATTTATATTAATGTTTCAAAGATTAAATGCCTTCGAAATAAGGACATTGCTCCCATTAAAGTTCAATGGTCCGCTAATCCTAAGAATATTTCTTGGGAAACCAAAGAATTTACCAAGCGTACATATTAGGTTTTATCCTCTAGTGCTCACTAGTGGTGTTTCCTTCGTTTAAGGATCCTTCATCAATTGCTTACCTATTTTTCAAAAGATGTATTGTTTGTGAATTGATATAGACTTTTCCTAATATAGAATTTCGGGGACGTAATTTTCATAGGGGGAGAGTCTACAACAACCCTGAGTTAGATTACTTGTTATTAAATTAAAAGAATAATTTAATTAAGCAGTTTGAAGATTTTTTTATTAATTAAATTGGAGTGTATAATCTTTTTAAAAGTTTAATGATGATTTCTTAAGTGTTATAACCTATCAATAAGGATCTAATAAGTTAGAGAAAGTATTAAATTATAAAATGGTGTTTTCTCCTTAATATTGAGATTTAGTGAAAATATTGTTACGATGGGTCTTAATGTGAATTTGTTAGTATAAGACATGTATAAAAATTTAGGTATTGCTTTTTGAATAGTTCATAATTTCTATTTGGAAGAAAATAGGATTTTTGATGTTAAAATGAATTTTTATAGCATGTTTTCATGTTTCTGCAAAAGCTGAAACATGTCTTTTTCAATAATAAAAATAAGGGCTTAAATGATCATTAAATCTATGTTTTATTGGTTAATTGCAAATATGCGGCAACGTATATTATTTCAGTATATTCATTTCAATTTTTATGAGTTGCAAACAAGGAGAAATTTACTTGTAAAGTTAGTGAAAAACTAGTTTTTGAGTAATGTTTTAATTCATGCTTATTTTAATTAAAAAGGGGCTTTTGGGCTTGGGTGAAAATTTCTGCCTACTTAAACACTTAGAATAATTTCTTTTAAGTTCCAGATCAAAGAAATAGTACATATCTTCTTCTCAAAACAATAGAAACAAAATTTCTCAACCTAAACACTTCAAACTAAAAACCTAGAAAGAGAGCAAAATAAGATTCTAAAAATCAAAAAAATTCTCAAAAATTCTTAAATTTGGATACGATGCTGCTGCTATGTTCCAACACCTCTCCTACAAATTTCATGTAATTTGGTTGGGTTTTGATGGGTTAAAGAGCATCAACTTGTAAGCTAATTTCGTGTAGACCTGGGCTGAAAAACGAAGGTCATGGTGAAAATCATAATTAAGACTAGAAAAATCAATAAAATCCGACTTTTGTTAATGTTGTTCTTAACTCATGTGTTCACCTCCTTTAAAATTTCGTAGGAAAAATATTGACGTTTGCTATGCCAAACACCACTTGCACTGAGGATGAAAATGCAATTTATTCCATGTTTTGGGTGTGTGTTGATGCAATCAATTTTGAGAAATTATGGAATGTTAAGGTGAGTTATTTTATTTATCTCACACACCTATATCTAAATTAATTATATCACTCTTTGCATGCTTGGCTTAGCTTAGAATCACCTGTGAATTGCTTAGATTTTTAGTAGCGATTGGATAGAAAAACTATTGAAATAAATCGTATGCTAAAATAAATTGTATGCTATGGATTTAATTTGTTTGATGGATTACTTGCTTTATTTTTATGTTTGAAACATTGAAACTGAATCAATGATTAATAATGACATAACGTATATGTTAAAAACCATCGAAAATGTATTTAATTTCATAGTTACATAATATGATGGTCATAAAATTGCTGAGTGATCGGAGTTGTCAAAAAGCAATTTAGATTATTAAATAATTCCATATCATGGAATTATTTTTTTGGAGCGATGTTGGCTTTATTTTGGATGGATCTATTATTTAGTGTTTAAAAGATTGTAAAAATGAGATTTTATCCCTTTTGATCCTTATTATAATTTTATTTATAAAAATAGTTAAATTATATTATATTCTAATTTGTTTCTTACTCTAAAATTTATTTAAAGATTTTAAAAATAAGTAATATTAAATGATAAAATATTTTAAAATTTACTAATTCAAGTATATCATGTTTAGAAATGTTTTAGAGGCAAAAGATAAAATATAGTAATATTTTATAAATGATGTTATGAAAGTAATAATTTCAGTTTCAAGTGATTTTTAGTTATAAAGGAAGTTTTAATGATTTTGAAAGTATTCAGATGCTTTTTGTAAATAAAAAACTTCTTCTAAAAATGGATTTAAGGATTTAAAAGTGGGTTCGAGAAAAATTATATCCTTGTGTGTACAAAAATTTATTTTCTAAACTCTTTTATTTTATTTACTACGGATTTGATATTTTATTAAGGTGTCTTGCTTTGCCATGAAATAGTCTTTGATTTCAGTTTCAATTGGATTTCGTGCTTTTCTATGAAACAAAGAATTTTGATTAACGATTGAACTGTCGAATTGGTATGAGACTTTTCGTACAATTATTTCAGTTATTATTATAATTTGTTAAATAGAGTTTGAGTGGAATTTACTAACCTTTAGTAAATATTCGAATAACGTCAGATATTTATTGTGTGTTCGATCAATATTCGGTTAGTTACTATTGGAAGTGTTCGACACTTATGGATTGTGTTTTGCTTGACTTATTTGGCATTTAGAGCTGATAGATCCCTAGGCAACCATTGTCCAAACTCTTGCCGATATGATATCGGAAATTTACGTTTTAATAGGCAAGTCCGTTTAGTTTTCCATGAACTTATTCATGATTATGGGATGTGGCCATCTAGTTTTCCATTGGCCTCTGTCTTATAAGAGTTGTAGCCCGTTTTGATTTCCAGTGGCAACATACCCATCGATCTTGTTGGTCCGTCTGGATTTTCGGTGACCGACAGTTTTGGACAAGCGAGTGCCATCTAGTTTTCCGGTGCACTCATGAAATCTACGTAGTAAGGCTCCGATTGAGGTTTCATCCTGCTGCACTTTGATCAAGATGGGAGACTATCGTTATTGTTTTGTTTAGTGTTCGAGTAATCATTCTCCATGTTCATTGAAGCATTTCATTTTGATATTGGTTTATGGCTTTGATAATTTTGAGATGATTTCCACCATATTTTGAGATGATAGTCTATCACAGACTTGATATGGTTTATGAAATGGTGATCGAGATTAATATGCCTTAGTATATGATTTTGGTTTCGGCATATTATTATAGCTTGCTTTATTATTAAGTCATATACTGATATGGATTTTAAACGGCGATTTGGGTTAGTATGCCTTATTTTGATTGATTGGTTTTAGGCAAGTTTTGAGATAATTTAATTTTATAGTTGAATCATAATTGGAATTTGGAATTTATTATTCTATTTGATATGCCTTAATTTGATTATATGCTTGGCATATTTTAGATATCAATACCTATTGGTTTGATATGTCTTGTATTTCTTATTGAGGTTGGGCATATTTGAGATGACTTAATTTTGATTAAGTCCTATATTCATGATATCAACATCTCACCAATTTATTAGATATGGTCTGACCCATTTATTTTATAACACTCGGGTCAGGCACGAGTTTAAGAAAACAGAAGATAAATTCCGGGTCAGACATGAATCTGGTATGAGTAACAAGTTAAGGTTAATTAACTTTGAAAACCTTTGAAAAGAAAAGGTATCACGTAAGACTTCCTACACATAAACATGGATAAGTTTTTACCTTACGCTAACCAAAACATTTGATAGGAATCCGGTGCTATAATAATACGGTCTAGGTTTTTCAAGTAAATATAAAATAGCCGAAATTGTTACATTCATTAAATTCCAACTACTAGCCACAAAGTGGGTAATACAATCAAAACGGTAAGGGCACGTAGGTAAAATGGGTTCCCATTAATGGTAGGGCAACTGGGGTACCGCCCGTTACAGTACGTGGCCTAGATCACCGTACCGAGGATCCACCCTTAATCCCCTGCAACACAAGGCCGGAACCACCCTTTACTGGAAAGTCCTAAATAAGACAACCCCAGCAGTTGTTGCAATCAACTACCCCATACAGCCGAATATAAAGGGACTTCTAGACAGGGTAAATCTCGTCCTACTTGGGCATGACCCACTTAGCCTTGTTGCACCTTCCCTGTTTTAGCCATTCCCGATTGATGAGGCTTGAGGCTACGATTACCTTTAGAGAACAAATCTCTTAGAATGCTCATCGTCCACCTGACGTTGTTTTGAAAGCATTCAATCAATACAAGTTCGTTCCAGGTTCGAATGAAACCGAAGGCATTATCTCGTTACACTCATTTTGGAATCACCCTCAGAGTTAACGACGATAACCCTTGCACTTTGAATCTTCATCTTCACTTGAGATTCACGACCTATCGTTAATTTGGATCGATGTGGTTTTTGGATATCCAAATCTTTAAACCCGATCCTGGTCTCATCGATATCCAAAACCCCATCTTTTAGGTCCAAGTTGTTTTAAAGTTAAAACAATTCAATTCATTATCTATATACACATAAATGGATAATTCACAATCTCACAATAGATAATCTACATTATCATCACAAATAGAAAATTCACATTATCATCACAAATAGATAATTCACATTATCATCACAATTCAACCAAAGCATCCATATCACAAATCAGCACATATCTCATATCAGAGATATCAAACAATACAAAGCATTCAATATCATTTAGCGTCCATAAGCAATGATTTATTAATCACATCTATAATTAATTTAAAATGAATTAAATTAACTACTTCATCTCTAATTAATTTAAAATAAATTAAATTAATTATATTCATCACATAAATCTTGCTTACATAACCATTAGTCAATTACAAATCAATTAATTAATCAATCTCTAATTATCCACCTTAATTAATCACCCTTGATTAATCATTCTCTAATTACTTTAAGTAATTAGTCTTTAAATTAATTACACAAATTAATTATCCTCAAACAAATTCAGCAATTAACCTTTAATTACTTCATTAATTAATTAACTATAATTAATTACATTAATCCTTAATTAATTACAATTAATAAATTACTTCATAATCACTTATCATTGATTGATTAATCTTAATTAATTAACCTTTAATTACATCATTAATTACCTTAATTAACGATCCATAATTACTTCTTAATTAATTATTAACTATATTTAATAATTAATCTTTAAATAATCTTATTAATCAACCTTGATTAACCACTTTTGAGTAATTAATTATCCCTAATTAATTACTTCAGTACATAAATTAATTACTCCTTAATTAATTACATTTAATAATTAATCTTTAATTAATTAAATTTATTAATCACCCTTGATTAATCTAATTCAGTAATTAATTACCCTTAATTAATTACATCTCTTAATTATCTTCAAATAATTTTATTAATCACTTCTTAAATTAATTACACTAAGCAATTAATTATTAATTACTTTCATTAAGTAATTATCCTTCATATTAATTACACAAAGTAATTAAACCCAAATCACTTTCAATCATTAATTAATTACATCCAGTAATTACCCATTTAACCACTTAACTACGTAATTATTCTTCATTAATTACATTAAGTAATTATACTTAACCCATCCTCAAGTGATTATTTAAATTAATTAAACCAATTAATTAACTTAAACTAATCTTATTAATTAATTAATTACGCCGAGTAATTAATTACTTTAATTACTTTCATTTAGTAATTATGCTTAAACAATTCCACAATTGATTATCTTTAATCAATTACTATAATTAATCATCTTAAATTAATTACATTAATTAATCATCTAATAATCCTTAGTTAATAATCTTCATTAACTATTTACAATTCCTTAATTACTTTCCTTAAGTAAGTAAACTTAGATTAATCATTATTAATTACAAATTAATTAATCTTTAATATCCAATTAGTTAATCTCTAATTATTTAATTAATTAAGTGCTTAACTGTAACTTAATTAATCTTTAATTACTAGATTAATTAATTTATAATCATTAATTAAAAATTTAACCTTATCTAATTAATGGTTCTTAATTACAAATTAATTATTCCTTAATTAATTAACTTAAACCTTAATTAATTAATTTAAACCCTTAATTGCTTAATTAATTAATCCAAATCATTAAATAAATAAATAAATAAATAAATTATTTTAATTACCTTAATAATTTCATGAATCTTAAATCATTAAATTCTAATTAACTTAAGATAAAAATTTCCATATTAATGATCAAGTTATCATTAGCAAAGCATTTAAAAACAATTTACTTTTAAATTTACTTTTAAATTTCATTTTAAATTTAAGATTTAAAATGAATACAACTTTACAAAGTTTAAAACAACTTAAAAACCTTTTAATTACATGTTTAAAGAAATACTTATCTTATAAAAGGAATTTGAAAGAGTTTTAAAACCAAATTCAGTTCAAATTTAAATCAATTAAAAATACACTTTAAATGTTCAAAGTTGTTAAAACATTTTAAATTTAAAAACTTTATTTTATTTCAAAACTAGGATACAAATTCATTTTGAATCCACATTTAAACTTAGATTTAAAACTTGTTTAAATCTTTTACTTACAGATTTTAAAATCATTTTATAAAATACTTTAACAATTTAAAGTTGGTAAAACATTTCCTTTTTATAAAACTTATTTATTTTGAACTAGGATTCAAATTAGCCTTGAATCCATATTTTAAAACTTGCCTTACATTTTTTATTTCAGTTTTAAATTTCAAAATCTGAAACACTGACAGGTTTTAGAACCTGTAACAAAATTTTACCCGAGCCTTCACTTCAAATGCTTCGAATCCAACCTCATATTACTTCGAGTAACCCATGCAAAATACTCGAGCAACTCAAATACCTCCCAAGCTTCAATCCCAAACTCACTAGATACGAGAAGATGCACCATGCACATGCACGGTGGCTCTGACCACCTCCGGACATCACCAAATCATCGAGCACGTCAAGGATCATCCAAGCACCCTCATCTGACCATCAGAACTTCACCATCATCTCGAAATCAGATTCGAGCTTCAAAGCACAAAACTATAATACGATCCAAAACCTGGAACCTCCATCGTTCTCGAGTCTTTGATCATCAGAGTCGCAATGCCTCCGGCCACATCTTCTTCAACAATCCCTCTTCCATTTCCCAAACGCCAGTGGAACTCGATCCACCAGAAACATCACCCCAACCCAATTTATCCAACCTGTCCAAACTAGGGTTACAACATTCACTGACCCACCACAGTCACCACCATGCTTTGATCACCAATTCAATATTTTTCCCAGACCCACCGTTCATCCTTCCATCACCAGAAAAGACCCCGACTTCCCAAACTACATAGATCACCAGAAATCACCTCAATCTTAAAAATTGTACAAACTCGAATTGCCTCCAAAATCAAATACTGAAAATTTTGTTCACTATTAAAATTCATGTTTTTGGTTAAGCATTCAGATTAGATCACTGAACGAATGAATTAAGAAGTTCAAATTTTTGAACAAAATATCATCTTGCCTGTTCTTTAGTTTCCTAGAGAATTATCCAATTTATTTTTATAAATTTTTAAACTTCAATTTATGATTAAACAAACAATTTTTGTTTATAACTTAAATCCTAATAGTGACCAGATCAAAAGATAAAGAATTTAAATCAAACTTAGCTCAAAACTGGAAACAGAGATATTTACAGGCATTAGTAGACATGCACACATCATACATTCACATATACATGCAAAAACTTACTCATCTATATTCACACAAATCATAACTATCACAGAGATAAACATGCAACCATATTTATACTTAAATTATTTTTAATAAAAATATTACTCACCTGAAAATAAATTATGAACATACCACTCCATTTGAATAGGTTTTGAACATGAGTTGCTCCTTTGTTTTTAATTTAAAACTTTGAGTTGCTTTGTTTATCAGCTACAACCCTTTTTGGTTTTTTTTGAAGAAATTCTTTGCATGTTACTGAAACTGGAAGATACTTTGTTGCTGAAAAATGTTTTGATTTAGAACTGCAATTGCTTTTGAAAACCTCAAGTTTGTAGAGAATGTTCAGGTCAATGGTTTGCAGGCTTCTTAGTCTTTGATTTTAAAACTGCACTTGTTATTGAATTTTGATCTTACTTTTGTTTGAAACTCATATTTTCTTGTAAGCTAATAGTTTGAAAAGTGCAGGTTTGATTCCAGACTGTTTCAGAGTTGAAGCAAATGTCTTGCAGTCTTTTGTTTTTGATTTGCAAACTTGGTTACAAGTTGATGATTTCTAGTTTGAGGAAAATGCAAGCATTTGTTTTGATTTGAAAATGAGATTACAGATTTAGTTTTGAAGATGATGAAAGCTTTTGATTTGCTATTGCATTACAGTTTTGATTACAGATTGAAAGAATGCTTGCATTTCTGGTTTTACTTTGAAAAAAGGGTTTGAGGAAATTGATTTTCAGATTTGTAAAGGAAGAGTTGTTTAAGTTTTCTTCTTAGTTCTTAGTTCTTAGTAAAAAGATAGAAAAGAAAATGATGAATGAGAAAACAATGTACATAGGCCGAAATTTGATTTTATTAGCATAAAATAAAAGCTAAAATAAATTGGCACTTGGTTTAAAATTCAACACTTGTCATACGCATTATTTATTTAAATTACACATGTTTTATTAAGATTTATATGATAACATTTGTCCTTTAAGCTTCCTTTTAATTTAAAATGATAATAAAGCTTTATCCTTACTTTTGAATTTCTTATATATATATATATATTACTTTTAAGAAAATAAAACAAAACAAATTATATATATACAAATAAAAGCTTATATATATATCTTTAAAAATCCAAAACATTTTAAATATTTATCTTTTTAATTTCAAAACAAATTCCAATTTCAAATTAAATTCTAAAATCCATTTTTTTTGAAAAAATCAAGTTATATATATACATATATAACTACTTATTAAATTTTGAAAATAACAAATCCTATGTTCCTTAAAATCTATTTATATTTGTAAAAACTAAGTATTATGATTATTATTTGAAAATAAAAAATTTGGCAATTTTAAATAGTTCATAAAAGAGATTATAAATTACTTCTATTATTAAATGAATTAATATATCATATTAAGCAATATTTAAAAAGAAGATAAAACAAATCTTTTATTTAAAATTAAACTTAAGCTAAAATCTATTTTTATACAATTAAACATTTATCTTAAGCATTTTAAAACTATATAATTATTTATTTAAGTAGCTTTGAAAAGTTTTATATTGGATTAAATCCAAATTACAAATCACTAAAAATAAATTAGAATTTAAAAGCAATATTTTATTTATTATGTTTCAAACCAAAGCTTTTCTATTTACAAAATATGCATATATATATATATATATTATAAATAGAAAACATTTATTAACTTTTTAAAAGATAAATTCACTAATTAAATAGTTATCAAAAGAAGATTATTGAATCAATTCAAACTTTATTAACACAAATTATCAAATTAATTTAAATTTTAACACAGATTATTAAATTGATACTGCTCAAAATTCCGGGTCATCACATTCCTCCCTCCTTAAAAGAATTGCGTCCCCATAATTTAAAAGCAAGGGTAATTTAATAATCTACCAAAGATTTTAATTTTAAACCACAAAATATATATAATCAACTATATGCTGACAACCATAGTAACCAATTCACTCAAACAAACAAATCTAACTATCCAGAAAAAATTCTGGATAGAACTTCCTAGAGTCCCAGGTATAAATACTGGGATACTCGCTCTACAGAATCCAAACAATCTATACCACTAAGCTACAGAGCTCCTACTCATCTAGAACTACCAAACTAAATAGGAAATCAGACCACAGACAAGTCTGACTCAACTACCAAATCTTCCTGAACTGTTGGTTCCACAAACAGAGATGGATCATACACGTACTCCCTCAGAGATACGTGAAACTCACTGAATTCCAGTCTTCCAAACTGGCAATTCAATCCCAGTAGACCAAAGCACTTATCCTAAACAGAACACAGAAGAGATCCAATATATCTTGGAGCCGACTTTCCAGTCTTACCAAAATTATAGCTCCTTTGTTCGGAGAAAACTTATCCAAAATCAAATCTCCGACCTCGGAATTCAAATTCCTTCGTCTCTTATCCATAAAAACTTTCCTGACAATCCTGGGTTGCCTACATCCTTCCCGATCAGCTCAACCTTCGCCGATGCCCTAGAAACTAACTGGACCAAAAACAACCTAACAAAATGATCCCCTCACGATCAACTAAAATCCAGAACAAATTCCACTCTACAAACACCAGAAGACTAATCTTACTTCACCTATCCGGAAAAGATAAAACAGATGCACTTCCAAACTGCTTCCACTGCACAACTCTGATCTGGAGTAGATGAGAATGCTGATGAATAACACGAGCATAAATTGGACAACACATTCCATAAATATGGTTCAACAGATCCATAAAAGAAAACTTAGAAGTTCCATCAAAACCCGAACCGCTTCACCAATTTCTATTTTTAGGAACCATCCTTCTACTTAGCTGAACCACTGGTATCCTTCTACTTAGCTGAACCACCGGTATCATTCCCTAGAGATGTCTCGATCCCATGCAAAGATAACCCAAGAGAACACTCAAACTGTCGCAATTCGCTTTTGCGATCAACCAAGCCTAATATCCAAAGAAACCGTGCTCTCTTTACCAATCAGAACAGCTTAGGCTTATCTAGACAATTTATCGAAGAAATGGATCCATTCAGCTGCTTCTGAACTCCACTTCTAGAAAACTGCTCGGCCAGATGACCTTCCTACAGGCACACAGAACACTCTGAGCTGCAATGCTGCCACAGATGCTAAAGACTTCCTTAACCAGAAACTCCTCGAGAAACTCGGGCCTCAATGCCATACACAACCACCCTGCTGAACTCAGCCACATCACCAAAGCAGACACACTTCCTTACTCTTGTTCCAAAGAAACATTTACGGACACTTCCATAATCACTGCGTCTCATCATGCAGCTATCACTTCCTGAGGTATCAAGATACCATCACTCGCTTCTGCCCTGCCGATAGATCCAAACTCTACTCAACCAACTTCAAAGATGGACTCCGAACCTACAAAAAGGTTTCCTTCAGAGGTTGATGAAAGCCTTACACCACCGCAAAGCTTACTCGAGATGGTATTAGGTCTATAGTCTCGACATATACACCTACAACCTCAACACTCGGACTCCATCCATTGGTAGTAGTGTTACACACACACTACGCTATCTACCTCAAGAACTTATATTGGAAAATCCAAACAGGTAACCCAATAAATAGGTAGAAATAATATATAAAAATATATATATAAAAATACAAGTACGCTCTCTCAAGAAAGAAAACACTTCGAAGCCTAGATATTCACTCAACCTAGCGCTTTGATACTAACTGTGACGACCCGTCTTTCTCTCCACAGAAAGACGTATCATCTTTAAGAAAGAAAGGGATAGAAAAGAGAAAGATAGAGAAGAAAGAAGGAAACAACATCAGAATCTCAACAGCGGAATGAATAAATGACTTAGAGAACACAAGGCGGAAACTATATATATCTACAACGCTGAAGCCTCCTGCTCCATTGCTCCTCCAGTATTTGTCAAAGCTAACCGAATCCCTTGGCTACTCATAAAAATTTGAGTACCCAAGAGTTTAAGAAAAT
The DNA here is from genome assembly GCA_030765085.1 of Allium cepa. Classification (NCBI taxonomy): domain Eukaryota; kingdom Viridiplantae; phylum Streptophyta; class Magnoliopsida; order Asparagales; family Amaryllidaceae; genus Allium; species Allium cepa. The sequence continues at coordinate 609,682,330 of CM060940.1, forward strand.
AGAAGATAAACTCTGGGTCAGACATGGGTCTGGTATGAGTAACAGGTTAAGGTTACTTAACTTTGAAATCCTTTGAAAAGAAAAGGTATCACATAAGACTTCCCACACATAAACAGGGGTAAGTTTTTACCTTACGCTAACCAAAACATTTGATAGGAAATCTGGTGACATTATAATTGGGTCTAGGGTTTTCAAGTAGATATAAAATAGGCGAAATTTTTACATTCATTAAATTATAGCTACTAGCCACAAAGTGGGTAACAATCAAAACCGTAAGAGCACGTAGGAAGAATGGGTTTCCACCAATGGCAGGGCTACTGGGGTACCGCCCGTCACAGTACGTGGCCTAGATCACCATACCAAGGATCCACCCTAAATCCCCTGCAACACAAGGCCGAAACCATCCCTTACTGGACAGTCCTGAATAAGACAACCCCGGCAGTTGTTGCAATCAACTGCCCCACACAGCAGAATATAAAGGGACTTCTAGACAGGGGTAAATCTCGTCCTACTTGGGCATGACCCACTTAGCCTTGCTGCACCTCTCCTGTTTTAGCCATTCCTAGTTGATGAGGCTTGAGACTACGATTACTGTTAGAGAACACATCTCTTAGAATGCTCATCGTCCACCTGACGATGTTCTGAAAGCATTCAATCTATACAAGTTCGTTCCGGGTTCGAACGAAACCGAAGGCATTATCTCGTTACACTCATTTTGGAATCACCCTCAGAGTTAATGACGATAACCCTTGCACTACGGATCTTCATCTTCACTTGAGATTCACGACTTATCGCTAATTTCGATCGATGTGGTTTTCGGATATCTAAATCTGGAAATCCGATCCCGGTCTCATTGAAATCCAAAACGCCATCTTTTAGGTCCAAGTTGTTTTAAAGTTAAAACAATTAAATTCATTAACTATATACACAAATAGATAATTCACAATCTCACAATAGATAATCTACATTATCATCAAAAATAGATAATTCACATTATCATCACAAATAGATAATTCACATTATCATCACAATTCAACCAAAGCATCCATATCACAAATCAGCATATATCTCATATCAGAGATATCAAACAATGCAAAGCATTTAATATCATTCAGCATCCATAAGCAATGATTTATTAATCACATCTGTAATTAATTTAAAATGAATTAAATTAATTACTTCATCTCTAATTAATTTAAAATAAATTAAATTAATTATATTCATCACATAAATCTTGCATACATAACCATTAATTAATTACAAATCAATTAATTAATCATTCTCTAATTATCCACCAATTAATCACCCTTGATTAACCATTCTCTAATTACTTTAAGTAATTAATCTTTATATTAATTACACAAACTAATTATCCTCAAAAAAATTCAATAATTAACCTTTAGTTACTTCATTAATTAATTTACTGTAATTAATTACATTAATCCTTAATTAATTACAATTAATAAATTACTTTATAATCACTTATCATTTATTAATTAATCTTAATTAATCAACCTTTAATTACATCATTAATTACCTTAATTAATGATCCATAATTACTTCTTAATTAGTTATTAACCATACTTAATAATTAATCTTATTAATCAACTTTGATTAATCATTTTTGAGTAATTAATTATCCTTAATTAATTACTTCATTAAATAAATTAATTACTCCTTAATTAATTACATTTAATAATTAATATTTAATTAATTAAATTTATTAATCACCATTGATTAATCTCATTCAGTAATTAAGTACCCTTAATTAATTACATCTCTTAATTATCTTCAAATAATTTTATTAACCACTTCTTAAATTAATTACACTAAGTAATTAATTATTACTTTCATTAAATAATTATCCTTCATATTAATTACACAAAGTAATTAAACCCAAATCACTTTCAATCTTTAATTAATTACATCCAGTAATTACCCATCTTAACCACTTAACTAAGTAATTATTCTTCATTAATTAAATTAAGTAATTATACTTAACCCATCCTCAAGTGATTATTTAAATTAATTAGACCAATTAATTAACTTCAACTAATCTTATTAATTAATTAATTAATTACACTAAGTAACTAATTTCTTTAATTACTTTCATTAAGTAATTATACTTAAACAATTCCATAATTGATTATCTTTAATTAATTAATATAATTAATCATCTCAAATTAATTACATTAATTAATCATCTGATAAACCTTAGTAAATGATCTTCATTAACTATTAACAATTCCTAAATTACTTTCCTTAAGTAATTAAACTTAGATTAATCATTATTAATTACAAATTAATTAATCTTTAATATCCAATTAATTAATCTCTAATTATTTAATTAATTAACTACTTAACAGTAACTCAATTAGTCTTTAATTACTTGATTAATTAATTTCTAATCATTAATTAAAAATTTAATCTTATCTAATTAATGATTCTTAATTACAAATTAATTATTTCTTAATTCATTAACTTAAACCTTAATTAATTAATTTAAACCCTTAATTACTTAATTAACTAATCCAAATCATTAATTAATTAAATAAATAAATTATTTTAATTTCCTTAATAATTTGATGAATCTTAAATCATTAAATCCTAATTAACTTAAGATAAAACATTCCATATTAATGATCAAGTTAACATTAACAAAGCATTTAAAAACAATTTACTTTTAAATTTACTTTTAAATTTCATTTTAAATTTAAGATTTGTAATGAATACAACTTTAACAAAGTTTAAAACAATTTAAAAACCTTTTAATTACATGTTTAAAGAAATACTTATCTTCTAAAAGGAATTTGAAAGAGTTTTAAAACCAAATTCAATTTAAATTTAAATCAATTTAAAATACACTTTAAATATTCAACGTTGTTAAAACATTTTAAATTTTAAAACTTTATTTTATTTCAAAACTAGGATACAAATTCATTTTCGATCCAGATTTAAACTTAGATTTAAAACTTGTTTGAATCTTTACTTATAGATTTTAAAATCATTTTATAAAATAATTTAACAATTTAAAGTTGTTAAAACATTTCATTTTTATAAAACTTATTTATTTTTATAAAACTTATTTATTTTAAACTAGGATTCAAATTAATCTTGAATCCATACTTTAAAACTTGCTTTACATTTTTTTTTTCAGTTCTAAATTTCAAAATCTAAAACACTGACAGGTTTTAAAACCTGTAACAAAATTTTACCCGAGCCTTCACTTCAAATGCTTCGAATCCAACCTCATATTACTTCGAGTAACCCATGAAAAATACTCGAGCAACTCGAATACCTCCCTAGCTACAATCCTAAACTCACCAGATACGAGAAGATGCACCGTGCACATGCACGGTGGCTCTAACCACCTTCGAACATCACCAAATCATCGAGCACTTCAACGATCATCCAAGCACCCTCATCTGACCATCCGAACTTCACCACCATCTCAAAATCGGATTCGAACATCAAAGCAAAGAATTGGAACACGGACCAAAACCTAGAACCTCCATCGTTCTCGAGTCTTCGATCATCAGAGTGGCAATGCCTCCGGCCATGTCTTCTTCAACAACCCCTCTAACGTTTCCCAAAAGCCAGTGGAACTCGATCCACCAGAAACATCACCCCGACCCAATTTATCCAACCTATCCAAAGTAGGGTTACAACATTCACTAAACCACCACAGTCGCCACCATGCTTTGATCACCAATCCAATATTTTCCCCAGACCCACCGTTCATCCGTCCATCACCAGAATAGACCCCGACTTCCCAAACTACATAGATCACCAGAAATCACATCAATCTCAAAAACTGTACAAACTCGAATTGCCTCCAAAATCAAATACTGAAAATTTTGCTTTCACTACTAAAATTCATGTTTTTGGTTAAGCATTCAGATTAGATCACCGAACCAATGAATTAAGAAGTTCGAATTTTTGAACAAAATACCATCTTGCCTGTTCTTTAGCTTCCCAAAGAATTATCCAATTTATTTTTACTTAAAATAAATTTTTAAACTTCAATTTATGATTAAACAAACAATTTTTGTTTATCACTGAAATCCTAATAGTGACCAGATCAAAAGATAAAGAGTTTAAATCAAAACTTAGCTCAAAACTGGAAATAGAGATATTTACAGGCATAACAGACATGCACACATCATACATTCACATATACATGCAAAAACTTACTTATCTATATTCGCAATCATAATTATCACAGAGATAAACATGCAACCATATTTATACTTAAATTATTTTCAATTAAAATGTTACTCACCTGAAAATAAATGATGAACAGAGCACTCCATTTGAACAGCTTTTGAACATGAGTTGCTCCTTTGTTTTTGATTTAAAACTTTGAGTTGCTTTGTCTATCAACTACAGCCCTTTTTGATTTATTTTTTTTGAAAAAATGCTTTGCATGCTATTGAAAATGGAAGATACTTTGTTGCTGAAAAATATTTTGATTTAAAACTGCAGTTGCTTTTGAAAACCTCAAGTTTGCAGAGAATGTTCTGGTTAACGGTTTGCAGGCTTCTTAGTCTTTTATTTTAAAACTGCATTTGTTACTGGATTTTGACCTTGCTTTTGTTTGAAACTCAAATTTTCTTACAGGCTAATAGTTTGAAAAGTGCAGGTTTGATTCTAAACTATTTCAGAGTTGAAGCAAATATCTTGCAGTCTTTTGTTTTTGATTTGCAAACTTGGTTACAGGTTGATGATTTCTGGCTTGAGGAAAATGCAGGCATTTGTTTTGATTTGAAAATGAGATTATAGATTTAGTTTTGAAGATGATGCAAGCTTTTGATTTTGCTATTGCATTACAGGTTTGATTACAGGTTGAAAGAATGCTTGCATTTCAGGTTTTACTTTGAGAAATGGGTTTGAGGAAATTGATTTTTAGATTTGTTTAAGTTTTATTCTTAATTTTGAGTAAAAAGATAGAAAAGAAAATGATGAATGAGAAAACAATGTACATAGGCTGAAATTTAATTTTATTACAATAAAATAAAAGCTAAAATGAATTGACATTTGGTTTAAAATTCAACACTTGTTATAGACATTAGTTATTTAAATTACACATGTTTTATTAAGCTTTAATATGATAACATTTGTCCTTTAAGCATTCTTTTAATTTAAAATGTTAATAGAGCTTTATCCTTACTTTTGAATTTCTTATCTATGTATATAAATTACTTTTAAGAAAATAAAACAAAACAAATTATATATATGCAAATAAAAGCTTATACATATATCTTTAAAAATCCAAAACATTTTAAATATTTATCTTTTGAATTTCAAAACAAATTCCAATTTCAAATTAAATTCTAAAATCCATTTTTTTAAAAAATCAAGTTATATATATATATATATATACATACATATATAACTACTTATTAAATTTTGAAAATAACAAATCCTATGTTCCCTAAAATCTATTTATATTTATAAAAACTAAGTATTGTGATTATTATTTGAAAATAACAAATTTTACAATTTTAAATAGTTTATAAAAGAGATTATAAATTACTTCTATTATTAAATGAATTAATATATCATATTAAGCAATATTTAAAAAGAAGATAAAACAAATCTTTTATTTATATTTAAACTTAAGCTAAAATCTATTTTTAAACAATTAAACATTTATATTAAGCATTTTAAAACTATATAGTTATTTATAAATAGCTTTGAAAAGTTTTATATTGGATTAAATCAAATTTCCAAATTACTAAAAATAAATTAGAATTTAAAAACAAGATTTTATTTATTAAGTTTCAAACCAAAGCTTTTCTATTTACAATATATACAAATATATATATACATACATTATAAATAGAAAATATTTATTAACTTTTTAAAAGATAATTCACTAATTAAATATTTATCAAAAGAAAATTATTAAATCAATTCAAACTTTATTAACACAAATTATTAAATCAATTTAATTTTTAACACGGATTATTGAATTGATATTGCCCAAAATTCCGAGTCATTACACTTTTTTGCAATTAAATTTTGTTTCCACTTAAATAACTTTTGAAACTGTTTTCGAAACAAATTATAATTAATTAATTAATTATTGATAATTAATTAAGAAATTAAGATAATTAGTACTTAATCATTAGTTAATAAAGGAAATTAATACTTCAGTGTTAATCAATTAAGTTAATTAATTAGTTAATTAATTTAAATTGATTATTATTTAATTAATAATTAGGAATTAATTATTGCTTAATTATTTATTTAATTTAGTTATTAATTAATTATTTATTTATAAAATGGTTTAAATATCTAATCAATCACTAATTAAGCAGGATTAATTAAGACTTGATTCAGATTAATTTAATTATTAATAAAGGTTTAAATTATTATTTAATAATTAGTTACAAATTAATTATGGTTTAAATATTTATTTAAAGATTAAATATTATTTAATGATTTATACAAAGGATAATTAATATTCAATTATTAATTTAAAAATTGATTATGGTTTGATTATTAATTAAAGGTTCAATTATTATTAATTAAAGGGTTTAAATATTATTTAATTTTAAAATAAATGTTTTGAGGTTTTAAACCACTTTATTTCTGAAAATCAATTTTGTTTTATATTAGCTTTTCTTTAAAAATTGTTTTTTTTAAATCCAATAAATTTCTTTGTCGATGACCTTTAAGTAAATTCATTAAATACGAAACTCAATGACATTTTTTAACAGAATACAATAGCACTTTGTTAGTTACATTATATTTGGCATCTGTTAGCAAACCATATACCATTCTGCTATTATTAGACACGTGTTTAGCAGCATAAATCCCAATGTTCAGAAGAACAAATCCCCATCTGCTATCACAGTCACTTGAACTTCTTACATGTATATTGATTTGTTTGTTGTTGGCTAAATCTCTTTACATATCTACTTGTTACGTAAATACCTATGATATAACTTTGATAAGTTAAACCGAATTTAAATATAAACCATTATGATCACTAAGCCTTTTCTAATTTTGCAAAGTCAAATGTTTTATTTTTTGTTTTTTAATAATGGTTTAAAGTTTACTACCATTTTAAATACCATATCTAAAAGATGATTAAGTAGTGTTTTTATTAAAGGTGTTTTGAAGTAATTTAATACATTTTAAAGGATTGTTATAAAAATCATATTTTTGTTAATACGATTTAAAGATAAATTTAATGAAGGATGTGTTAAATAATAACTTGTTTATTTAAAAGTTGTTTTAAATAATTGATTTTATCAAAGGAACTTTATTGATTTAAGTTTATTAAAGAAGTTTTTTCTAAAATAAGGAAAGTTTATAAAAGAAGTTTGATAAATGGTAACATTTAAAAAGAATTTTTATAAATGATTTTGGAGATTTATGAAAGTTGTACAAATGATTTTTGATAATTATAAAAATGTTTTTTAACTTTACAATTTTAGTAAAGGAGATTCACAAATGAAGAGATTTTTTAAAAGAATTTATTGAATAAATTTATAAATGAATTTGTGATTTGATTTCCTTTAGCCGACCTTCTTAATTTTGATTGTATGGACATTCACTCCATAATGAACACCGAACGAATAATGTTTGAAGTTCTCTTTATCTCCAATTTGAATAATATTTGTTTGATCCTTTTAATATGATTTTGTAATAATAAATCTTTCATAAATTTTTTGTGAATTTACTTATGTCAGTGAGATAAGTATATGAATGTTTTGATAAACGTTTTGGAAAGAGATTTAAAATAAATAAAAGATTTATTTTAATGCTTAGTGGTTATATATTCAAGTTCCTCGATGAGGACTCGAATACTTGTTGTACACTTCTAAAAGAACCGGGAATGAATCAACCTGAAATTATCACAGTTGGTTTGGAAAGATCGGGATCGGATATGTTATTCGAAAACCACTCCGAACCAACATATGCATTCGCGTGGAAATTATCTTGAAGATGATTGAAGACGATGCTCCTTGAAGAGCCATTGGTTTCGTTTAGTCCAGAACAAACTTTTATGGATGAATACTAGTATTGCATTTCTGCCAAGAGGGCAGTGTTAGCATTCCAAGATGGACCGCTAAATGTTAGGATTGTAGCTTCCAAAACCTCACACACCAGTAACGGTTAAAACAAGGTAGATACAGCATGGCTATGTAGGTCACACCTATTAGGGTCTAATCATCCGAAGATTTAGTGTTGATATATTTATGTATGCTTCAGGCCCATTTTCAGTTGTTAATCGCAACTAAAGAGCGACCATATTCAATACTACTCAGTTCAGGAGTAGGCCAGTCCTGTGTTGGTAGGTGTCGAAAGGTTTTTGATCCCACTGTACTAAAGGTGTATAGATTTTCATCAGGTATTCCCTTTCCTTTCCATTTGTTGGACATTCATTCTCCAACACAAACCTATGATTTTTGATTATATATCTATTATAGCTATCATGTACATCCATCACAGCTACTTGATTATTAGATACTTTAAACCTTAGACATTATTATAATATCATTGGATTTTTTATAATATAAAACATTTTAGTTACCGTAAAATAAAAACACGTTCGTGTTTATATGCGACGTGGTCTTATGAGATATTTTTGCTTTTAAAGGGGTCTTATAAGTTATAATAAAGTCCTTATGATTTGAGTTTCTCATGCTGGATTTACTAGACTGACTAGGGCATTGATTTCCTATAATTCTCGGGGCGGCCCGAGCATATTTTCCAGGTTTAACTGGATTCTTTGGAGCTTTCTAGAGACAAGCTTGATTCTCCAAGATGTATTCGCATATCTTAAAAATCTTCCATTGCTTAATTGTTCTTGATGTCTATTTGTTGTATTTATAAAATCATAAGGACATGCTATTATAACTATGAAGCAGATAATAGGTTCATGTACTCAGATGTTGTGTATAATAAAGATGATTTCCTTTGTAAATACTTGTTCGAATTATATATTACTCGTCACATTTTATGAGATTCTGTTCTTTCTTTTCTTTCTTCACCCTAAATGACCTATCTTTCAGACACTTAAATGATCGATATAGAACACCGAGGATGCATTATGTATCGTCTTAAGTGTAAGAAAGGCAGATCATTACATTTGATATCGAAGCGCAAGGTTAAGTGAGAACCTTAGCCCTAGTGGGGTAAAATCATTTGAGATATAGTGAGTAAGACCCAAAAATGAGCCCGAGCGCGCGTTTGTGTATGTATGTGTGTGTGTGTGTGTGTCTATATATATATATGAGTGCGTATTTGTTAGTGTTATAAAAATGTTTTATATTGTGTTGATTTATCTGTCGAGTGGATTATGAATTCTGGTCGATACAGAAGGTACAACTATATCGATAGGGGGTTTATAATCTCTTTGACAAGGTAAACCGACAAAGTAGTATTTTAAATCGGTAAGTGAAATAATTTTACCTTGGAATATATTTTCTATATAAAGGAATAATTTTCAAATTTTATATAGTTATTTATAATTTAATAGTTGTTAGGAGTTGATAATATTTAATTATTATTATATAAGGTTATAGATTCATCTCCAATCCTTCCTTCTAATTCATAACTAGAGTAAATAGAAAATTTATGGGGATAGTGAAACGAACACCTTGTGAATTAAATTTTACAATTTGACTATAAGGCGTTCGATGATATGTCGAATTAAAATTGGATTTTAATATAAGGTGTTTATTAAAAAGAAATATTGTAGACGATTTTATAAAAAATCGATTTTGTAAATTAGGATTATCAAATATTTAAAATTAAGATGAATTTTCAGAGAATTTAAATTCCCAAGGGTTTTGATAAAGTTTTCAAATGATTCTTGGAAAAGTAGTAATAATTTTACTTAAAAACGCTTTAAGGTATAAATATTTTGGAAGTGAATTTGAGAACAATATTTTTTTTGGATATCTCAAGGAATGAGTATTGATCTGTTTTGTGATGATTAGAATAATCTTCTAAGTGATAATCGAATGTTTGCTTAAGCAGATGTGATGGGGTACTTTGTAAATTATTCTCATTGTCATTGTACAATCGAAACAGGTTTAAACCCAAATGAATTTAGGGCAAGTGGATGATAAACATTTCGTTAGAAACTATTTAGTTGGAAATATATATAGTATTGTTTTTAAAAGGGATTTGAAAAGGAGCGGCTTTCATAGTTAACTAGTTCGAGTGGTTCGAAAATGACTAAAAATAGGAAAGGGATGTGTTCGTATGGTAAACCCTTATCTTGAGTATTAGGGGATATATGAAACTATTTGGTATTACCTAGTTCCTTGATATTATTTTGGAGTTTCGGACTATATGTATATTTTCTAAAGGTTGAAAATAAGGTATCATCTCAAAAGATTTAAAATAAAAACTGGGTATTTGGTTCCTAAATAATAAGGATATTTTGATTTAAGAATGGTTAATAATGGAGTTAAAAATATAAGTAATTCGATAAGAAGGTTTAGCAAACTTGGTTTTATAAAATAGTGTCTTCTGGGTTTTAACACGTAGGAGGTTAAATTTTGTTAGATATTGTTGTGCCGACTAATAAACATCTTTACCTCAAAGTTTCTAAGAAAAAGTAGACTCCAGGACGGATTTGGATACCAGTATTCTACTCTTCTAAGCTACTTACCAGACCAAATGGGTAAAGGGGTGTACTGGTCGACTCGGTTTTGACCTAAAATAATTGTGGGACTACATATGAATAGTTAAAAGATGAGGAGGTTTTAAAATAAGATGTTTTGTATATACTCTTAGGATGTAGTATAGTACTATACAATAACAAATTAAAAATAGTATTTGAAAGAGTTTCATAAACTAAGTTATGCCATTTAAATTGTTTGAATTTAAGTTGAAATTTTTGGGAATGCTTTCATAAATATTTTTATGGGAGGGTAAGAAGTAATTAGGTAATTAAGAACCTTTAGATGAGTATGTAAGCGGCACGTAGATCATATCTCATTTTCATATAGTTCTCGATCCAAGGGTCAAGTACGTGACTTGATGTGGTTTAATCCATTCCAGATAAGGATTCATCACTTGATTATTGATGGTGAACACTTGGAGAGGGTTCTTAATATGGAACCAAAGGTTTTCTATCACAGTTTATGGCTATGTAAGGAGAATGGATGTTCCTAATTAAGAAGCCTGCTCAGAATCCGCACTAGAAAGTCTGGTGGGAGATACTAGTTCGAAAATAAAGCTATGTATTCGAGTAAGTGATCAAATTAGATTTTAATAAGAAATGATCTATGTACATCTTACAAATTGATGAGCAGTGTTAAGTATTTCTAGGATAGGGTTGTGGAAAATTTTTGGGTCGAAATTCTTTAAAAGGGGGATAGTGCAACGACCCAGAATTTTACTGATTTGGTTTGCGAATATTTAATTAATTTTAACAATTAAAATAATAGGGTTTGTTATTAAAATAAAACTCTTTTAAATAATAAATAATGATGATGAAATAGTTTTTCAAATTTGGTTACAAAAATATATAGTTAGAAGAAAAATAAAAAATGTGACTGGAATTCGTTTTCCGAATTTTCGACATTTCGTCAGCTAAAAGTTATTGAAAATGTTATAAACTCTTTTACATAGATATACATACGCATTTATACATAAAGATTAGGATATATTTAAGTATATATAATTAGATGTAACATTTTATGAAATATAATATAAAACTAAGTGAAAAAGTAAACATCACACCTTTAGAAACATAAGCACAAATGCATTTATGGCATGTTGCTTAAGTTTTCATGAAAGGACAAGTAATTTTTAAAATTTATGGTGGGGAGAAAAGGGTGAGGTGGCATGGTGAAGTGGCGCAATGTTGTGGAGGGTAAAGTAAAAGGTATTATGGTAATTTACCTTATGCACTTCATATAAAAACAATTTCTTCATTTTTCCTTCTCACTTTTCATTTCATATTTTATTTTATAAACCTTCCTACGTCTTCTTCATAATATTTTCATGACTTCCATGGCCTCTCTTTTATTTCTAAGCCAAAAATCATAGCTTCCATAATTTTAAATTCATAAAAAACATTGTTTAAAACCTTTCTTTCTTTTCTCTACAAACCCTCCTCATCAAAACAAGCCTCCACACCCATCACCTCCTCATGACCGAACCACTATGGACCCATGGCTGAACCCCTTTACTTGCTTAAGGCCATAAAAATATTGTTTTCCAAGTTAGAACCAAAGGGCTAGGCCATGTTTAAGTTATGGGGAAGGTTCGAGTGAAGTTAGTAAGCTTTCGTGAGTAAAGTTCACTCTTACATCTAAAGTTCTAAACTTTAAATTATTTTTTATCTTGCTTATGAAAATATGTTGCTTGATTTTGTGAATGTTAACGCATGTATACATATTTGCTTGGATGTTAATACGTACGTGTTGTATGGAAGTTAAACCTAGACTTGAAAGTGATGTAAATGATATAAAGTTGCGATCTTTGTTATGTTTCTGTTTGGATGGGTTTACATATGTTGTGATCTTGAATACATGAATGTATGTAAATTCACGTTTAGCACTTGAATTTGTTATGTTGCGAACTAGAAATCCTTTGTTTTAAAAACTAGTTTACTTAAGAATTATTTTTGAAAGGTTAAGTTTTAAACTTTGATTTAGTTTCCAAAACATTATCTCTTATTTTTCAAAACCTTATATTTAACTATAAAAGTAGTTAGTACATGAAAGCTACATATTTTTAAGCCTTTGATATATTAAACAAGTTTTGAAAATTTCGAGTCCTATAGCGATAATAGCTATGGGTGCAGTTCGTAAAACCTGGATTATTTTTGCAATTTAATATTGTTTCCACTTAAGTATCTTTTGAAAAAGCGTTTTCAAAACATATTATGGGTTACTAAAAAGTATTTATTTATTTTAATGATTAATTAATTAAGATAATTAGTACTTACCCATTAGTTAATAAAGGTAATTAATACTTAAGTGTTAATCAATTAAGTTAATTATGATTTGTTAATTAATTTAACTTAATTATTATTTAATTAATAATTAGGGATTAATTATTATTTAATTAAGATTACTTATTATTTATTTATTAATTTACAAGGATTTAAATATTTAATTTATAAGGATTTGAATATTTGATTAATTACTAATTAAGTAAGATTTGATTAAGATTAATTTATTAATAAAGGTTTAAATTATTATTTAATAATTAATTACAGATTAATTATGGTTTAAATATATATTTAAAGATTAAGTATTATTTAATTATTTATATAAAGGATAACTATTATACAATTATTTATTTAATAGTTTATCATGCTTTGATTAAAAATAAAGGTTTAATTATTATTAAATAAAGAGTTTAAATATTATTTAATTTTTGGATAAATGTTAAACCACTTTATTTCTTAAAATTGGTTTTGTTTTAAACTAACTTTCCTTAAAAAATGGTTTTTTAAACCCAAGGGATTTATTTGTCACTTACCTTTAAGTAGCTTCATTGAGTATGAAACCCAATGGCATTTGTTTAGCATAATAAATCACCACTCTTTTAATTAAGTTATATTTGACATCTATTAGCCGAATCAAACATCATTCTGCTATTATATTAACTTGGACATGTGTTTAGAAAAACAAATCCCTATGTTTAACGGAACAAATCCCTGTGTTTAGCAAAACAAATCCCTGTCTGCTATTATAATAACATGGGCATCTTACCTGTATATTGATTTGTTTTTTTATTGGCCGATTCTCTTTACATATCTTATTGTTGTATAAATACCCAAGATATAACTTGGTTAAGCTAAATTGAATTTAAATATAAACCATTGTGGTCACTAAGACGTTTCCTAATTTTTCAAAGTAAAATGTGTTATTTTATTCTAATTTTTTATATAAAAATGGTTTAAAGTTTATTACCATTTTAAATATGATATTTAAAGGATGGTTAAGTAGTGTTTTTATTAAACATGTTCTGAATTAATTTAATACTTTTTAAGGTTTGTTAGAAACTCATTTTTTCGTTAATATGATTTGAAGGTAAATTTAACGAAGATTGTTTTAAGTGATAACTTGTTCATTAAAAAGTTGTTTTAAATAATTGATTTTATCAAACAAACTTTATTGATTTAAGTTAATTAAATAAGTTTTATTTTAAAGTGAGGAAAGTTCATAAAAGAAGTTTGATAAAGGGTTTTGAATATATATAAAGAAGTTTTATAAATGATTTCGGAGATTTATGAAAGTTATATAAATGATTTGATATAATTATAAAAGAGTTTTATAAATGGGTTTACAATTTTAGTAAATGAGATTCACAAATGAAGAGATTTAGTAAAAAGATTTATTGAAGGAATTTATAAAAGAATTTAAGATTTGATTTCTTTGAACTAACCTTCTTAATTTTGGTGGTATGGACATTTGCTCCATAATTTACGCCGAAAGAATAATGTTTTAGGTTATCTTTATCTCCATTTTAAACAATATTTGTTTAGCTCTTTTAATATGATTTTTAATAAGAAATCTTTCACAAATTTTTTGTTAACTTATGTATGTTAATTAGATAAGAATCTGAATATTTTGATAAACACTTTAGAAAGAGATTTAAAATAAATGAAAGATTTATTTTGAGGCTTAATGGTTGTTATGGGTAATTAAATCTCTGAATTGTTGTTGTTTGATTATTTGACACTTAAATAACCGATTAACAAATCTTGATCTGTTTCGACTGAGGAAGTATGATTGTATATTCGAATTCCCCTGTGAGGACTCGAGTACTTGGTTGATATTTGAATATTTATTTGTTTTTATATATATCCTATTATCACCCCGTATATTATTTATAGTATATAAAACTACAAACTGAATTATTTCAAATAAATTACGAAATAGGTTGAAATGGTATATACCTATGACACTGTGATTTGGATTGAAATGATATATATCCATTCTTGAAATTAAATTGAAATAACTAATCACTTGGCCATTGGATAGAAAATTACATACGTGCACCGCATTGGCTAAATGAAATGATTTTTAGATTTTTTATTTCAAATTTGTTTAGAAGATTTGATAAAAATCGAATTTATGGAAATCAAATTATTTTCAAACTTGAGCTTTAAAGTTGCAATTTAAATTTGGTAAATGAAATTGTTTAAATAATCGAAGTTGATATTTTGAAGTTACAATCGATTTGAATTTTCGGAAATCGATTTGTTTTAAAAGATTGAACTTTTATTCGAACTTTGAATATTGCTAACTAAATGTGATATAAAAAGGACATTTTGAAATTGAGCTGGGAATTGAATTATACTTGAAGATTGGGATTTTGAACTGAATATTGAAGGATAATTTGATTTAAATGTTTTAAATCGATATTTTGAAAATCGAGCTGGAAATTGATATAAATTGAAATTAAATTAGGTGGATTTGAAAGTGAAATTGAATTAATTTGTAATCGAATTTGAAATTGATTTGAATTGAAATCGAAATTGAATCGATTGAATAGAAATTGGAATTGATTTGAATTGGGAAGTCGAAATTGAATCGGTTTGACTTTGAAACTATTTTCAAATAAATTATTTAATATAATTTTTTTAAAAGCTATCTTCTTCAATATACAAACTATTTTGGTTTCCCAGATTATTTTGCCATATAAACCATTTTGAATACTTAAACTATTTTGTATTAAACTATTTAACCATTCATACTATTTTAATCATTTTAATTAATTAAACTGTTATCCCATTTTTTGGACAAAGCTGGAATATCAACGTTGAGCGCGTCTCGACCACAGCTAAGAAGAAGCAACCAGCAAGCGTACATAAATCCGGAATTCCACTAAGATCTTAAGCTCATTCGGTGGTGCAAGTTGATCACATTCGGTGGTGCAAGTTATGTTCATTCGGCATTGAAGTACTACGTTCATTCGGCATAAAGGCTCGTTCGGCCACCGAACCACCTCAGCAACCCAATGCCGGACCAGCCTATAACCGGACCACCTACCCACCGAACTAAACTTCTTCAAGCCCGTTCGGCCTCCCCCATGCATGCCGAACCAAGGTCAACACTCCACATATCCACCGATCCAACTCCACTACCGAACCACCACATCAACACCGAACCATCACACAACCCATCTCCATACCGGTCCAACCTATGACCAGACCAACACCACTCCAAGCTCCATGCCGAATGAAGGCTCGCCGAACCAAAGTTGCCAGTCCAGATGGCTTCAGCCCAGGCCCACCAGCAGCTATATACTTCCAAGACCCCTGCCCCCAGCCTCACTCTATAAATAGAGGGGCAGGGGTACAACAATGGGGGACAAGTTTGAGAGCTCAAACCTGGAAGGAACTTTCAAACAACTTTCATACACTTGTACTACAAGCTTTGTACTTGTAATCGGATTGGAAAAGGAGAATAACATATAAAGTGGACGTAGGCACACTTTGGCCGAACCACTATAAATCTGTGTGTCTTTTACAGTTTAGCCCCTACTTTTTACGTATTTGCATAAACCACCTAAATCACTACGAACAACATAAAATCAACTAATTCATACGACTTGGAGTTTTTTGCCCATCTTTTGTGCAAACGTATTTGAGTTATTTGCTGAGATCTGTGATTTGTGTTTGAATATCGCTGACTTATATTCATACACTGGTGCTTTCACGGTATTGGGTGTTTGTGGCCATTTTTTACGCAAACATTTTGGTGCTTTCACTGAGAGGAACCAGCTCCCGCTACATCGGATAGAGGTTTAGATTTGGAAGACGATGACTAGGCAAAACAGTAGAAGGCTAAGGGCTGAGAGAAGCCAACAAGGAGGAAGTCAACAAGCATCCTCCGGAGGTGAGGAAGGACCGGCTTCGATCTACATAACCCGGGATGAAATGGAAGCCATAACAAATTCACTGCAAGAGAGGTTGCTGAAAAGTCAACAGGAAATGATGCAAACTTTCTTGGAGCAAATGAGAGCTGCAGGGATGCAGAATTTAGGAACAGCTACAACGGCTATGGATGCAGGACAAGAAGCTAGGGTTATGGAACCCAACGAAGGACAAGATACGGAGCCAGGTAACAATCAACAAGGGCTTGGGGGCAGGCCCACGGGATTCAACACAGGAGAACCTTTGGAAGGAGTTCAACAGGCTAGAACCAACGTTGCTGCTAACGAGCCACACGAAGAGTATGTACCGGAGTTCCCTCGGGGGCAACCCCCGACAGACAACGGTGGATTGGTAGATATAATCAGGAAGACTGTGCGAGGTGGTTTGACCAACGGAGACTTGGAAGGAGTAAACAGGAGTCCGTTCACTCGGGAAATAAGGATGGCTCAGAACCCACCTAAGTTCAAGCTACCTAGCGTGGAGGTATACAATGGCAAGGAAGACCCTACGGATCACTTGATGAGATACACCAGACACATGGAGGTGCTGGGGGCATCGGAGGAGGTGATGGCCCGATGCTTCCCTTTGTACTTGACGGACTTAGCTGCAATGTGGTTCAGGCAGCTGGAAGAAGGATCTATCAGGACTTGGAGGGAATTGGTGGAAAGGTTTTTGGGACAGTTTCGGGTTCATGTCAGGAGACCGAAGAATGTGATGACATTGACGTCGGTAAGGCAAAGGATGGATGAATCGCTTAGAGCTTTTCTAACTCGGTTCAGTGCCGCAGTTGCTTCGGTGGATCGGCCCGATCCATCGATGGTTTTAATGGCAGCAGTATCAGGAGTCAGGGAGAACTCGGATTTCAAGGTATCTCTGATACGAGATCCCCCACGGAATCTCGACGAATTTTTTCATGAGGCAGAAAGGTTCCTTCGACAAGAAGATGCGAGTACGGATTTAAAGCTGAAAAAGGTTAACGCGGTTGAGGGGGGAGGACCATCCAGCAATGGTTCGGATAAAAACAAAGGAAAAAGGAAGTTGGACAGTGATTCTGAAAATGCTAGGAAGCAATGGAAGGATCCAAAGTTTTCCACACACACAGGATTGAACGAGACACTGGAGCGGATATACCTGGATACTCGAAATCGCCTTCACTACCGGAGGCCGGCTAGGAGAGAACCAACAGAACGGGAAAGGACATCAGGAAGGCACTGTCTCTTCCATGATTTGGATGGACACGACACCAACAGCTGCAGGCACTTAAAGGACATAATTGAGGAACATGTAAGGAATGGACAACTGCCACAATATGTTGGACCGCGGAGTGCAACGGCGAGGCAGGAGCAACCACCGCCTACCTCAAGCTACGATGGTGGGAGGCCCAGGAATGATGGTCGGTTGATCGTCCCTTAACCAGGTTAATATGAAATAAGTAGCAAACTATTGGCAAGCAACCAAGTCATTTACACATGTACGGGGACGGAGATAGCCCCTAGGCATGCTCTGAATGATGATAAACTGCGACGCTATGGTTTGTGAAATTTATCTTTTTCTTTTGGATTGGACAATGCTTTTCTTTTTGGTTTTCGGTTTTGGAGCTCGGATTGAGCTCCTGGTTTTTTCTTGCTTTTTGATTTGGATTTTCCTTTGGACAATTGTTTTCGGTTTTGGATTCTGGATTTGGATTTTGGATTTGGATTCTGGATTTGGATTTTGGATTTGGATTCTCGATTTGGATTTTGGACTTGGATTTTGAGTTGGATTTTAATTGGATTTTTATCTGATTTTTGATAAACGGTCGTCGGGTATGGATTATGCCTGGCAAGGGGTGAGTCGCTTTGCCCGAACGTGGTAAATTGACTCATTCAGGTCGTCGAGTATGGACTATGCTTGGCAAGGGTCCGGAGTGACCAGGATTCGGCCTAGGACTTAGGCCCTATATTATCAATTGTTATTTTCAGGTCGTCGAGTATGGACTATACTCGGCAAGGGTCCGGAGAGACCAGGATTCGGCTTAGGACTTAAGCCATGGCATTGTACAGCGCCCAGGGACACTGGGCCAAGGTCGTCAAGTGTGGATTGCGCTTGGCAAGAACCCGGAGAGGTTAGCTCAACGTCCAGGGACACTGGACCAAGATCGTCAAGTATGGATTACGCTTGGCAAGAACCCGGAGAGGTTAGCTCAACGTCCAGGGACACTGGACCAAGATCGTCAAGTATGGGTTACGCTTGGCAAGAACCCGGAGAGGTTAGCTCAACGTCCAGGGACACTGGACCAAGATCGTCAAGTATGGGTTACGCTTGGCAAGAACCCGGAGAGGTTAGCTCAACGTCCAGGGACACTGGACCAAGATCGTCAAGTATGGATTACGCATGGCTCAACGTCCAGGGACGCTGGATCACGACCGTCAGGTGTGGATTGCGCTTGGCAAGAGCCCGGAGAGGTTATAAATTTGGACATGGACCCAAAGAGGTCCTGGATTCGGTTGTTGGCCATTGGATAAGGATGGTTTGGGACTCGGTTGTCGAGTTCGGATGGACAAGGAATAGGCTCAAGCTTTGGTTATTGGATTTGGAACTGGATATCGACTCGGAGCAGTCAAGGATGATCTACTCTGGCAATATGGCTATTGACTTTGGATATTGGATTCAGGACTATTCAAAACACGCCTTGTTATCACAAGGCATGTTTTGGGGGGCAAAGTGTTATCCCATTTTTTGGACAAAGCTGGAATATCAACGTTGAGCGCGTCTCGACCACAGCTAAGAAGAAGCAACCAGCAAGCGTACATAAATCCGGAATTCCACTAAGATCTTAAGCTCATTCGGTGGTGCAAGTTGATCACATTCGGTGGTGCAAGTTATGTTCATTCGGCATTGAAGTACTACGTTCATTCGGCATAAAGGCTCGTTCGGCCACCGAACCACCTCAGCAACCCAATGCCGGACCAGCCTATAACCGGACCACCTACCCACCGAACTAAACTTCTTCAAGCCCGTTCGGCCTCCCCCATGCATGCCGAACCAAGGTCAACACTCCACATATCCACCGATCCAACTCCACTACCGAACCACCACATCAACACCGAACCATCACACAACCCATCTCCATACCGGTCCAACCTATGACCAGACCAACACCACTCCAAGCTCCATGCCGAATGAAGGCTCGCCGAACCAAAGTTGCCAGTCCAGATGGCTTCAGCCCAGGCCCACCAGCAGCTATATACTTCCAAGACCCCTGCCCCCAGCCTCACTCTATAAATAGAGGGGCAGGGGTACAACAATGGGGGACAAGTTTGAGAGCTCAAACCTGGAAGGAACTTTCAAACAACTTTCATACACTTGTACTACAAGCTTTGTACTTGTAATCGGATTGGAAAAGGAGAATAACATATAAAGTGGACGTAGGCACACTTTGGCCGAACCACTATAAATCTGTGTGTCTTTTACAGTTTAGCCCCTACTTTTTACGTATTTGCATAAACCACCTAAATCACTACGAACAACATAAAATCAACTAATTCATACGACTTGGAGTTTTTTGCCCATCTTTTGTGCAAACGTATTTGAGTTATTTGCTGAGATCTGTGATTTGTGTTTGAATATCGCTGACTTATATTCATACACTGGTGCTTTCACGGTATTGGGTGTTTGTGGCCATTTTTTACGCAAACATAAACTATCTTAAAACTACTCAAATTATTTTTCAAAAATTCAAACTAGTCAAGGGTGAAATGTTTATATTTAAATCTTGGATTTAAATATGAATTGGATTAAATTGAAGTTATCACCCAAATTGAAATTCGAAACAGTTTTGGACTCGAAATCGAGATATTAGGACGAACATGATTTTGAATTGAAATGGCATATTGAGTAAATATGATGATTTCAAAATGGATTTGATTTGAAGCAAAAATGATATTTTGATATAAAGTGTGAAGGATTTTCGAAATGTACAAGTACCGACCGGTGTGCAAAACGACGTTTGGTTGTTAAAGAGACCGGGGCCAGATATGGACATACTCCCTGTCGATATAGGAGCCACTTTGACAACTGTGTACATGGAGTGATGATCCAGAACGAAGTGGTTGCATTTGTCTTTGTTGGCTGGATTTGAAGAAAGAGAACGATGATGGATTATTCTGGCAATTGTGTCAATTTTAAATGACTAAAACAGGAGCCGTACCGGCATAGTAGGCTAGCTAGCCCGAGCAGACACACTTCTTCATATTACTATCATTTACATTGATTGATTGGTGTGCACCCTCCGATTTTATGGGAGTGTTGGACTCGGTGGACGATCATAGCTATGATGCGTTACCACCAGCCAGGGAGGGTAAACTGGTAGTATCCACCTTGGGCATTGCCTCACGTGCCTTGTCATACTTCTATCCCTAAACAAGACCCATATGATTTTGGTTTAGTGTTGTTGTATCACGACACATCCCCGACTACCGACATTCTATTGGTGGTGTCAAATGCAAACAATACGCTAATGCTTATGAAGGCGTTATGGGGGATCGATGTAAAGCCTTAACTCCATTTTGATATTTCTGCTACTGACTAGGCATTATATATATATATATATAGCATATCCTATTACATATAAGTATTTTGAAGGATCCTTAAAAGATGGAAAATCCCATAACATCTCTTGAGTTATTGCACACAAGTTATACCGTGGATAGGAGATGTGAAAACTTATAAACATCTCTGACGCCATTACACTCATATTATATGCTGTATCGCTTTGACTTACATATGGATATTTTAATCCAGACTTGAGTGTTTTATTTATTTTTCATTACGCTTGGGTCAGCTCTGAGCTTTTCAGCTTATTGAAGATTTATTCTAGAGGACGAAGGCGAAGATTTGGTATATTATTACCATTATTATCCCTGCATCATGCTGTCTTCTGCGTTATTTTATTTGTTCTGTTGTAAATGTATAACTCTGATAATGTTGTATAGATTATAAGCAAATTTATTGTATAAACAACTTCATGAACTGTTTATTTGATTATTATATATTGTCGTTCCGCCGCGCAATTCTTCATTTTTTTCCTCTCCTTTCCACTTACTTTCTTATTTCACCCCTAAAGATTCATATTTTCGTTCAATATAAGTTAGATACATATGATTTATTGTCTACTCAAAGGGAATGAAGATACGAGCTTTTATAATTGATATCAGAGCTTTGGTTTTAGCGATAACCTTGGCTTTGTAGGGTAACTTATTAAAGATAGGATCAGTAGCACCCTAGAACAACTTTGAGTGTATGAATAGATATGATCAAATATTTGTTAGTAAATATGAAATGTTTTATATTATGTGGACTTATCAGTTGAGTGTTCATGAATTCTGGTCGGTACGGGAAGTACAACCGTATCGATAGGTGTTTCTAAACTCTTAAACTGGGTAAACTGACACGGTATTGTTTTGAAGTTGGATAAATGAAATGATTTTACCTTGATTTTGTTTTATATATAAAAAAATAATTTCTCAGAAATTATTAGGGTGTATATAGAGTGAATATTTTGTTAGAAATGACAATATTGATCATTATCATTTATTGTTTGAATATTCAATATTCCTAAATTGTTAGCTATTATATGATTATAAGAAAAGAAATTGTATAAATGTGATTTATAAAATATAAATTGCAAGTAAAATGAATATAAAGTTGAGAATTTGAGAGATTTAAATTTTGGTGTTTCTGAAAAGGGTTTTCAAGGTTTGGAAAATAATATTAGTATTGTTTAAAGTATATACAAACACAAATTGTATTCAAATAAATTTTAAAAGGAATGAATTTAGCACTCCCCTCTTCTGTCACTGGAAAATAATTTTGTGATGACTGCGCAACATCGATGTTCATTTTTGAGTCTTAAAGTGGGGGAGACTTCTAAGACGCTTTGCTTTGATTCGAAATTGTTTTGATAAACTGATTTTGGTTTAAACTCCAAAAGTATGATTTGATATATGAAAGATATAAGTGTATATATTCATTTCAAATGATTTGAAATGAATTAGGTATTTAAATTTTTAAGTTCTGTTAATTAATAATCTTCAATTTATTTGAATGAAATGAAATATTTGAAAAACCCGAGCTTATAAAATAAGAGAACTAAGAAATTCTAAGCTATAGATGTTTTGAGAAACCTTAAAGTTGAAGTTTTCCAATCTTGAATTGAAAGCAAAGAAAATTTAAACAAGTTAAAAATGGTGAACATTCTAATTAAGAAAAATGAATCAGATTAAATTGTATAATACCAAATTGCATTCTAATAACATATAATAAGACTTACCAAATGTAAAACTTAAAAATGACGATTTAGATATGTAATGAGATATTATACAAGTAAACAAAATTTAAAAGTAATTAAAATGTATATATATATATATATATATATGGAAATTTAGTTGTAATAGTAACTATTATATACTAAAGTATATTATGAAGTGGTCAATGATTAAATGGAATAAGTACGTGTAACTTAAGAAATTAGACAAATGAAATAAACAATATCCTTGTAAATGGGTTATAGAATATAAAGTTGCAAAGAAATTATGAAATTGAATTTGCGACTTTTGAGATAATTATAGACTTAGATAAAGTCCAACTTCTTATATATGACTTTTGTAGATGATTATAAACTAAAGTGATGATTAATAAGATGTTTCACAAATAAATCTGTTACTAAAGAAAATTATGACAATGAATGTGAATGAAAAGAATATTGTGTAACAAAAATCAATAGACACAAATACGTAAGTTGTACATGTATTATTTTATTCGCATAATGATTTGATCCAGATTCGGGCACAGAATTTCGAGATAATTTATATTGATTCGAGTTTGAATTTTTCACTTGATTCTCGATGGCGAACCCTGTATATGGATATTTAATTTGATTCCGTAATTCTCTATCATAGTATATGGCTATGCAAGGAGTACTGCGGTTTCTGATCAAGGAACCAGACCTGAGTCTGCACTAGAGAGTCGTGTGAACGATACTAGTTCGGAAGTGAAATCCTGTGATCGAGTGAGCAATTAGATTTGATATTATGTATGGATGATATATGTACATCGTACGGGCTTAAGTAAAGCAAATATTGGAAATTGAAATGCAAAATATAAAATGATCTTAAATTATATGATTGGATATCATTGGTAAATAAGATGTAGGTGTTTAAAACCAAGAAAATTTAGTTTGCCCGACAAAAAGGTACATATTTATTTTGTCATTTGATATGATGGTTGTATGATTGAGCCACTTGGCTTTTGTTTTCTTTATTGGTTTGGGGCCCGTAGTGGCATTTTGTAGTTGTTCCGGTCGAGCCGTACAAAGGAGGCTCTGCCGAAGTTTTTCGTAAATCCGAGTGTTAGAAATTTTTTGAAGTTTTAAAATTTTTAAAATTTGTCTTGAAAACTAACTTGTGAATTCCATAAGCCGATCGACATAGCATAGGAGAAACATAGTAATTGTTTTATAAGTGAAATTTTATGTTTTACAAGTTGATTATATTTTTAAAATATATCAAATGTTAGATTCTTTACTTAACATTTTTTTGAGGACAAAAAGTTTTGAGAGTGTGGGAGATTGTATTGACCCGTATTTTTAGCTATTTTAAGTTACTAAATTTGATGTAATTATCAAATGAAAATGGGTAAAAACAAAAATTTAATGATTTTGAATGTAAGTATTGGATATGAACTTGAATAAAATTTTGAAATAAACTTGTTTTGAAGTTTTGGCGACTACAAGATTGAAATGAATTTATATACACTAACTGGGTTTATAATCAATAACTGAAGTTGAGTAATAATTGTGAATTATTTAGATAGAAATAAAATGATAATGATAACTAAAATTTATTTGGAAGTTAATATTGGCTTATAGTACAATTATATTATTTAAATTTAATATTGGTAATTATTTGAATAATTGAATTCTGAATTTAATATGATTGAAAATGATATCAAAAATTGATGTAAATTTTATTTAAATAACAATGAAGATTTTTAATATTTAAAATTGAATTTTTAAGTGAATAATTAGAATTGGAAATTTTATATTATAATCGAGACGTTAAAATAGCGATCCGAGGCACAATCTCAGAATTCGACGAAACTAGTTCCATTGGATGCGTAATAGTGTATTATCATCGGAGTTCAAATTTCATAGCGTTTGGAGTTACCATTTGGTCATACAGAATAGAAACACATTGAAATTAATATCGAAAATTTAATATTAAAATTGGATCCAAAAAGCTATCTTCTCCATACGATCGATTTGGGCCTCGAAATATGTTCCATTGTGTTCGGAATAGGGGTAAAACATTATGAACGACTAGTGGCACGCCTTCGTTTGGAGTTCATCCGGAAAAAGTTGAAAATAATAATAAAATAATAGGTTTGCACACTTATATATACATGCCGAGTAAAAACCCTAGCCCTAGAAATTGTAGCCGCCATCTCCTTCTATTTCAATGGTTGAAATCTTGTAGCCTTCCTCCCCTATTTTCTCCAAATCCATCAACTTTTAACAAAATCTTCCAACTGGAAAATCGAATAGTTCATCGAGCTCGCTATATCCAACGGCGGCGATCGATTTTCATGCCCTCGTTTGGCTGTAGTTCGCCCGAGAAGGGTACGAGATCATTCATGTTTTACAATGATTTAGGTTGACCGAGTTTCATGGTGTTCGGGGCGATGGTGGAGGCGGCATGGGGCTTCGAACTGGTGGCGCCTGATCTTCGTCTCGGCGATCGTGGAGGGCAGCAACATCTAGGGTTTGGAGGCAGCGTCGGCCGGTCGCGTGATACCTGAGATGTCTACATGAGAGGAAGAATAGTGTGCGGCCACGATCTCTTGTTTTGAAAGAAACGGCCCAGATTTAAGGTAAAAGAAAAAAGTTTTAAAATTATATTATATAATATGAAATCTTTAAAACTGTATATCTTTTTCATACATTATCAGAATTGGACGAACAAGCAGAGATTGAATCGTGACGATAAGCACTATGTTCTATAATAGATTGGAAGTTGTTTGGAGCTGTTTAAAATTTTAAGTCAAATCGAACGTCGTTCGATTTGATTTAAAATTGAAAACTCAAGATGACTGTTTTATAATGCTCACAACGTACTAAACTATCTTTATAATAGTTAAATTTGAATTTATGAAGTGATATAAATTTATTGATGTTGTTTGATAAATTAGTTGCTGTCTAAATTGTCATTGGATTAACTATTAAAAATTAAAATTAACAGTTGAATTTTAAATAGGAATTTAGTTGCCAATAAAACACTAGATATTGATACCCATGAAATTACTGAGAATTATATTGTCAGTTTGTATGATTGATTGTGATGGATGCGAATTAGTTGATATCTGGATGTTTATTTGTTTTTATATATCCTATTATCACCCTATATATTACTTATAGTATATAAAACTATAAATTGAATTATGTCAAATAAATTAAGATATAGGTTGAAATGATATATACCTATGACATTGTGATTGGATTGAAATAATATATATCCGTCCCTGAAATTAAATTGAAATAACTGATCACTTGGCCATAGGATAGAAAACTACATACGGGCACCGGATTGGTTAAATGAAATGATTTTTAGATTTTCGATTTGAACTTTATTTAAACGATTTGACAAAAATCGAATTTGTAGAAACTGAATTATTTTCAAACTTGAACCCTGAATGTTGCATTTAAATTTGGCAATTAAAATTGTTTAAATAATCGAAGTTGAAATTTTGAAGTTATAATCAAAATATAATTTGAATTTTTGGAAATCAATCTATTTTAAAAGATTAAACTTTTATTCGAACTTTGAATATTACTAAGTAAAAGTGATATAAAGACGATATTTTGGAATTGTGCTCGGAATTGAATTATATTTTAAGATGGGATTTTAAACTGAATATTGAAGGACAATTTGATTTAAATGTTTTAAATCAATATTTTGAAAATCAAGCTCGAAATCGATAGAAATTGAAGTTGAATTAGTTGGATTTAAAAGTGGAATTGAATTAATTTGAAATCGAAGTTGAAATTGATTTTAATTGAAATCGAAATTGAATCAAATGAATAGAAATTGGAATTGATTTGAATTGGGAAGTTGAAATTCAATCGGTTTGACTTTGAAACTATTTTCAAATAAATTATTTAATTCAAAACTTATAAAAGCTATCTTCTTTAATATACAAACTATTTTGGTTTTCTAAATTATTTTGCTATATAAACCATTTCAATACTTGAACTATTTTATATTAAACTATTTAACCATTTAAATTATTTTAACTATTTTAATTACTTAAACTATCTTAAGACTATTCAAACTATTTTTCAAAATTTAAACTAGTCAAAGGTGAAATGTTTATATTTAAATCTTGAATTTAAATACGAATTGGATTAATTTGAAGTTATAATCCAAATTAAAATTCGAAACAGTTTTGGAATCGAAATCGAGATATTAAGACGAACATGATTTTGACTTGAAATGGCATATTTTGAGTAAATATGATGATTTCGAAATGGATTTGAATTGAAGCGAGTATGTTATTTTGATATCAAGTACGAACAATTTTTGAAATGTAAAAGTACCAATCGGGGTGTAAAACGACGTTTGGTTGGATTTGACACTGTTGGCTGGATTTGAAGAAAGAGAATGACGATGGATTAGCCTGGCAATCGTGCCAATTTGAAATGACAAAAACAAGAGTCGTACCGACCAAGTGGGCTAGCTACCCTGAGTGGACGCACTTTTTCGTATTACCATCATTTACATTGTGATTGATTGGTGCGCACCCTCCAATTTTATGGGAGTGTTAGACGCTATGGGCGATCATGGCTAGGATTTGTTACCACCAGTCGAAAAGGTAAACTGGAGTATCCTACCATGGGCATTCCCTCACGTGCCTTGTCATACTTTTATCCCTAATCGAGACCCATACGATTTTGGTTTAGTGTTGTCATATCATAGCGCATCCGTGACTACCGACTTTCTACTGGTGGTGTCAAATGCAAACTGTACGCCAATGCTTAAAAACGCATTAAGGGGGATCAATGTAAAGTCTTAATGCTATTTTGATATTTATGCTACTGACTAGACATTATATATATAGCTAATCCTACTACATATAAATATTTTGACGAATCCTTAAGAGATGGAAAAATCCCGTAACATCTCTTGAGTTATTGCATGCACGTTACACACTGGATAGGAGATGTGAAAACCCGTAAACATCTGTAACGCCGTCACACTCATGTTATATGCGATATCGATTTGACTTATATAAGGATATTTAGTCCTGAATCAAGTGTTTTGTTTTTTCATTACTCTCGAGTCAGTCCTGAGTTTTTCAACTTATCGAAGATTTATTCGAAGGACGAAGGCAAAGACTTGGTATATTATTACTATTATAATCTTTCATCATGATGTCTGCTGCATTATTTTATTTGTTCTTTGTAAATGTATAACTCTGAGAAATGTTGTATAGATTATAATCAAATATATTGTATAAACGACTTCTTGAACTGTTTATTTGATTATTATATATTGTCGTTCTGCCGCAAGATTCTATGTTTGTTTTTCTCTCCTTTTCTCTTATTTTCTTATTTAACCTCTAAAGATTCGTATTTTCGTTCAATATGAGTTGGGCATGTGTGATGTATTGTCTACTCAAAGGGAACAAAGATATAGGCTTTTACAAAAGAAGAATGCAACTCATATATACGAATACCATATCTACAACCATATACTCAACGCTTAAACACTTGCAACCATTTTCCTTATTTTCAGTTTCAAATATGGCATGTATATATAGATATGGAATGCATATGAACATATAGGAAATGCAAAAATAGGCGGTTTCCTAAACTTATCGATCTTTTGAAATGCAAGAGCTTATGTGATGTATCCAAAATGTATGGAATGTCTTATACTTACATTTCTGTATAAATAAGAAACCGTTCAATACATATACAAAATGTTACAACCATTATGCATAGAACTGATAAAATAAAATAGATAAGGTAATGTCTCTCATAGGCCAACATGAACATACCATCCCATATGTGCAATATTAATTAATAAAATACATCCTTTAGCAATCATCATCCAAAAAATGTCCTAGTGACACATTCACAGCATGCCTATCATCTAAATATTCTTGTCTATGGAATATACTAAGATAGACACTTAATGCATAAGTAATTACATTAACTAAAATGGAAATGTACTAGAAAAAAGCTGTAGATGGGTAACTCAGATTTTCTCCTTAGCCTCCTAAATACTTACAGTTGGATCACTCTTCCATCTTAAATTATCGACTTTACTACTAGCATGTAAACTCATACCAAAATGCTACAAACATATGTACATATGTATACCTTTATAATCCTTACTACCCACTCACATAAAATGATGTCGACATGCACCGTAACTAATAACTTGAGCACAAGTAGGCCCGTAACGGAATGTAGCCTTATGTAACCCTCAATGCACATACACATTACCATAAATCAACCCAATAGTTCATCCTGTTGATCTTAAGGTAAGACAACTCGAAAGCAGACGTGTCTCGCCTAACATCAGATGACTTGAATTTCTTAACACTCTTCTTTTCACTACGGACCACGAAATCTGGTGATCTCTTAAATTGGTCAAGATAGCCTAACTTCTTTTCTAGCTTTGACTCAACCTAGGCCAACTCAATTCACTTATGATTTGTTTTTCCAATCTGTATGAAATTTTAATTTCATATTTTCATAGCATACAAGCAATGGTCGTTCAAGCATTCAAGTACGGTATTCCTAACCTATTATCCTATTCAAACCTGACAATTAAAAGTCTTAGTGAAGTATTAAATTTAAGTTAGATCCTAACCTAAACTGTTTTAGAACTAAAGGTTATCGGCTAGGTAATATACATACAACTATTATGTAAGAAAACTATGTAAACAGTTCAATACTTCATGATAGGTTTGTTAAATAAATAGTCTCCTTTTTATCTAAGGTATGATTTAAAGGAATCCTTCCATCTTCTTCTCAAATTCTTATGAAAATCTTCCAAATCTCATTTTCCATAAAAGTCGCCTCTGCATCCTCAGTGCATGCAAACTGCAATATCTTTTACTAATTGAGAATTCAAATTCCTGAATTAGCTATTCCTTATATAATCTTATTTTCAAGTTCATCTAGGATGTCCTTTTCTATTTGAACTTCCAATTTAAATCATAAATTTTATGGACCATTCTTTAATGCAATCCAATTAATGGGATCTTTTTCGAACATAACTTTTCACCATTTTACTACAATTTTTTATGGTCAATGCAACTCTAGACGAATGGAGTCTTTCCATATTGATCCCATAGTCATAATGTTCAATAATTAAATAGCATCGTACCCAAACCCCATGTAGGAACATCCAAAATGGACGATGTCATAGCCTAGTGAACCACTTATAGAACTCCTGTAAACTATGCTCCAATAATATACTTGTAGTTGCGACAAAAACTCAAGTATCTAAACTGTTTAAATATCATCATATAAAATATACTATAAGACAACAACCTACTTGCTTGATGAAATATAATTCACTAATCCATAACAACATGCCTAGTACCTTAACTTCCTAAGCCAAAAGTAACATGTGTGGTGTAAGGTTACCTAAAATGTCGGATCAATGACACCCATCCTCAAATAATCCAATTCATCTACCTCCTTCGATGATGTTCAAACAACTAATACTTTATGGACCTACAATTTAATTCACCTTCAAGACCTTAGAGCAAAACAATAGCTATCATCTCAAGTTTATGGGTTGGATAATTCTTCTCATGCACTTTCAACCGTTGACTAGTGTAATAAACAAGTTTATTCTTCCAATTTAAACGTTGATTGAAAAGGTCATTAAATCTTCATTTTACATTCTATCTCCACCCCCAAATATTTCAATGCTTCTGAACTCCATAATAATTTAGTCCTTGTAGGGTATGTAATTCTATTTATCGAACTTCGATTTAATACTTTCCCCTTTAAGTTTAATAATAGTCATACTTTTAATTTACCTTTTTAAATCGAAGTTTTGATTTTAACATCATTTTCATAAGAATAATAAGCTCCTAAAACTATAAAATAGTATGTTAATTTTAACAAACATTCCTTTTTTTTTCAAAAAATCATGACATTTTTCTTTAATTTAAATGATTCCTTTTTTCTGAATGGTTCGGTAGAAAAGAAGACATGTCAAAATTATCCTTTTAAACTTCTACTTTTATAAATAAGATGTTTTGACAAAAGAGTATTGTAACATTTTTTTCAATTGTCAAAAACATTATAAAATTAGAACATTATAAAAATTTGAATTTTTCAAACTTTTCATTTTAATTTAAACAAATATAGCAAAAGATAGGTGCAACTATGTGCCCTGCATTAACTTTCTACAAAAATGAAAGTTTTTAAAGCAGTTTTGGAAAATTTATTTTTATTAAATTTTCCTATATTGAAGCTTAAGAAAGGGTTATTAGTTTAAACTTCAACTTCTATAATTTTTCCAAAAATTTCAAGCACTGATGTTTCTGAATTTTTTTTTTCAAATCCTATAAATTCTACGTTTAATTTTTTTTTAATTTTATCTGATCATTTCGTAGAAAATCATAAACCAATTTATTTTTCTTTAAAAATATCTGACATTTATTGTTTCTAACTTTTTAGAAAAATATACTTCCAATGGTTTATCATTTAGTTGGAGTAGATGAAGGCAACCTAATTTATATATGCCCAAAAATATCTAACAATGCCTTAAGTGCATAAGGTTTTAGTTCCTTTACTTTTAAAATGGTTAAGTTTAGTTTATCTCCAATACAGTGTCCAACGCCAATACAGGAACACTCTAGCTATAAATTTAAGGAAAATGGAGTTTTGCAACTACTATCAATCTAAGAGTATGATTTCCACTTTAACTAAGGAGATTTTCTCTATATTTGTATAGTCCTTCTTTCATATTCCCATTATGCCTAATCACATCACACTTTTATTATATGGGTCCAACGGTACTAATCTTCTTCCACTCATCCTTAAATCCATAATTTACTTACCACTGCTAGTTGGTATAGAAATCCTCAACTAGTATTTCTTTCTAGAGTAAATTATAATAAATGCAAAGGGCTTATTTTTTCACTTCGACTGTTATAATCTTAACATTTAGTTTAACTTACAATCGTTTGCTTTTATATAAGAGAAAAGCAAACAACTAACTTGTGAGTCCAAAATGTATAGGATGCTGGGCGTATGTCAAAATATATAATATAAAATTACAATTATGCTCATTCTCTCGAACCATGATTAGGAATTATTAGCAACTTTTTCATAGATAGTACTAAATAAGAATAAAGAAAATGCATTTTTTGTGTTACACTTTTATAGGTAAAACCTTTGAACTACTTTGTGTATATATATGAAAAATCTTTGAAAAACTTCTCTAAAATATACAAGTACATTCTCTCAATACATACTTAATCCTTAAAGAACCCCAAACCTAAGCCCTTATATCAAACGTAACAACACAAAGCCTAGGCCAATTTTGGACTCGCGTCTTTCCAAGAAATGCGACCTGTTGGTTTTTAAACATTACAGAGACTAAGACAAAATCTAAAATATTTTACACTATCAGATCTCACTGTAGAAGGAATTAAAATATAAGTACTAAAAGTCATAATTTCGAAAAAAACAGTCTCCAAAAAAATTACTTAGTTCATATATAATGTTTCCAAAGTGCAATATAAAGTTTAATACATTTACTACAATAAATAACTACATAAGAAATAATGAAGAATAATAGAAATCCTACTCTTAGCTTATTTCTTAATGCATTATGCTTGGACCAAATAAACTGTTGACCTGTCATCCTATGGAGGAAAATGAAAGGAGTGGTTCAGACAAAAGTCTAGTAAATGAGTTGTATTACTAACGTCCGGTGATCACATGCAATTAACTTCACTCATAATCCGATTGACCTAGGGTATCCAACTTATGTTTGTTAGTTACTTACTAAGGTTCGTCATTGTTACCCCACCTTTTGGACAAGGCTGGGATATCAACAAATTGGCATTAAAAGGATGGATATAAAGATTAGTGATCGATAGAAAAACATGGCTATGATCGATACCGTCAAAATTGGACCAAGTTTCGATTAAGGTGAGATCGATTAGGAATGATAAAAAAGGGTTGGAAAGGCTACATTTCAAATTTTGGATCAATCGGAGTTCGTATGCTTGAGTTATGGATGGATCAGTATTGATGAAAAATGGACTTAGGATCGATACCTTCGTATCGATCATGGTGGTAGCTAGTTTGGATCGATCGGTCTTCGGACCGATGGATTTCATGTCAATTAATATGGATCGATATGAAAGGTGTGCATGAAAATAGCTGGATGGATATGAAGTCATATGACTTCAATAGGACGCTCAACTTCGATGCAAAAGTAGGAATGGAGAGTGGACACGAGGCGACGGTTGAAGGAGTCTAGGAAGGCATTTCGTATCGATCCATCATTGATCGATACAAATTGATAAAAACCAAATTGATGGATACGAACAAAGGCATAGGTGATGGATATGAAAGGCAACGACTGATCGATATAAGAGATAGCGACTGATGGATACGAATAGACAAAGCCTAGACCGATAAGAAGATGGGCACAGATGATCGACACGAAGAAGGTGAGCGGGGATCAATACGAAGAGAGGAACGGGTTGATGGATATAAAAGTTATCAGATGGTTGGATACAAAGCATAGATATGAAGTAGTGGAGCTGGTCAAATGATGAAGCCCTAACATGGATTTAAGCATGGAACTCGGATCGATGCAGAGGCTTTGACTATGGATATGGGAATGAGATGGATACGAAGGCGATCAATGTGAATCGATCAATATGAAATGACCAGCCTACTACTTCCAAACTAATGTTGGACCGATCATAACTCACAAATGGAAAATCCAAATGCCATGAAATTTTCACAAGAGCTTCTATACCAACTCGAGTGCTTACTTGATAGATTCTAGCTCAATCGAAGGCTATCTCGATTGATACAAGGGAAGCATAAATCGATCAGGATCAATCCCTAACGACCTCAGATCAATCTGGCGGGCCCATTTGCGCATGGGATGTGGTATTCCAGCTTTTGAGGTAGATATTTTCAGATTTACACCAATAAATAGCAGTCCTATGGCAATTAAAGAGGGTTCTTCTTCTTCTTGGCTAGGCGAAACTCTGTCATTTTGTTTATTGATTTCAAACGCTTGTAACTATAATCTCAATAAATAAAATGAAATAAAAAGGATCAATTCAAAGTAGATGTAGGCCGGAGATAGTGAACCACTATAAAACTTGTGTTCTTTGCTTTCTCACTCATTTAATTTTGGTATTTCTTCATTTTTATTCTCTACTTTATCTGGATTTGAGATCCGTGCTTGGATATTGTGGATCTGTGTGTAAACACTGGTGGTTTCACTACTTCTGGGGTTTGTGATCAGTTTTGATGCAAACACTTTGGTGCTTTCACTGAAAAGGACTATCACCTGCTACATTGAACTTGGAAAGCTAAAGGATTGGAACTGAAGCAATGGCTAAGCAATCAACAAGGAGACAGATGATAGAAAGGAGTCAGCATGAAGCAAGTTTGGAGGCATCTTCGGGAGGTAATCAGTCCTTTGTTTTCAACACTAGAGATGAGATGGAGATGATGATGGATGCTATGCAGGAAGGAATGCTGAAAAGGAAATAGGAGATGATGCAGAACCCACTTCGACAAGCTAGACAAGCTAGAGTGCAGAATTAGGAGAACATAACGGCATGAAATGCTGGGAATAGGGATCGTGAAGCTGGAGCAGCAGGAGTGGAGATAGTTCGGAATCAGGAGCATGGAGCAAACATGATGCAGGATAGAGCAGGACCATCAGGAGCAGCTACACTCGGTGGCATACCCAAAGATCATGTCGGCTCAATTCTAAGAAGGATAACAGATGGCGCTGTGCAGTTGGGTGTTAATCGAGATATGAATGCTCATCCGAAAGGATAGGTTCCAGGATTTCCTCGTGGACTCGGGGGGTAGGTTGAAGGTCACAGATAGAGGCTACCACATGATGACAACGATAGTTTAGCGGATATGATCAGACATGTTATAAGGGGAGGATTGGTGAGTAGAGATTTGGAGGACGTGAAAAGGAGTCCCTTCACTCCTGTGATAAAGCTGGCTAGGAATCCACCGGATTTCAAATTTCCAACGCTGGAGATGTACAATGGGAAAATGGATCCCGCTGTCCATTTAACAAGGTACATGAGACACATGGAAGTGCTAGGGGTATTGAAGGAAGTCATGGCGCAGTACTTCCCTTTTTATTGACGAATATAGCAGTATTATGGTTCAGACAGTTGGAAAGTGGCTCAACGGCACATGGACGGAACTGATTGAGAGGTTTAAGAGGCAATTTCGGGTCCACATAGTCAGACCCAAGAACGCGATGACTTTGACGATGAAGCAGTGGAAGGTAGAATCACTTAGGGATTTCTTGACCAGATTCAATGCGGCAGTGGCTTCGGTGGATCGACCCGATCTGTCGATGGTTTTGATGGCAGCAGTCTCAAGAATTATGGATGATTTTGATTTCAAGATATCATTGAAACGGGATTCGTAAATGGATCTTTGAGAATTTTACCACGAAGAAGAAAGGTTTATATGACAGGTACATGCGAAGGCTGAGAGAGAGGGGAGAGAGGCTGAAGTTTATGCAACAAAAGGTGGAGGCCCACCAAGGGTGGATCTAAACAAAAGCGATAGAGGCAAAAGGAAGGTGAATGACAATGATGACACATTGAAAAGGCAACGAAGGGAATCCAAATTCTCTTCTTACACGGACTTGACTAAAACTCTGGAATAGTTTACTTGGATACTCGAGGGCACCTCCAGTATCGAAGGCCGGCAAAAAGGGAACCCTTTGAATACGACCGGGCATCGAAAAAGCATTGTCTATTCTACGAACTGAATGGACACAACATGAATGAATGTAGACATCTGAAGGATATAATTGAGGAACATGTGAGGAATGTACATTTGCGGCAATTCATAAGGAATTGAGCTGTGGCAGTGGAACAGGAGCGGCCACCGCCCACCTCAAATGAAGATGGCACTGGATCTAGACAAACGTCATCATTTTATTTTCAACTGAATGGATTTATGGCTTTGAATAAGTAATAAAACTTGAAATGATGCAGCTAAGTCACTTACAAATGTACGGGATCGAGGATGGTCCTTAGGCGTGCTTTGAGATGGATAAACCATGATGCTCTGGTTTATGGAATCTTGTTTTTTCTCTGTTTTCTGTGAACTTTGGTTTCTTTCTTGATACTATGGACTTGATTTTCTTGATTGTATGGAATTTTATTTTGTGAATTGGACTTTATGTTGATTGGATTTGGATAAAAGTAATAAATAATGCAGATTCCGGGGTTACGGTCCCGACTGGAGAGACAGACAGTAATTGCAAGTTACGAGTCTTTTCGCCGGAGAGCAATGGAATGGACTCGAACACAATATAAAAGTCTTCGACTGGAGGGTCGAGGCTAGAGAACAAAAAATTCCTCGATAGGAGAGTCGAGGTCGAAGAACATAAATTCCTTGACCGAAGAGTCGAGGCTAGACAATATAAAATGACACAAA
Organism: Allium cepa; assembly: GCA_030765085.1. Taxonomy (NCBI): domain Eukaryota; kingdom Viridiplantae; phylum Streptophyta; class Magnoliopsida; order Asparagales; family Amaryllidaceae; genus Allium; species Allium cepa. The sequence goes on from CM060940.1 coordinate 609,718,953, forward strand.
GAGGTCCTGGCTTTGGATTTGAATCCGACGAGGTCTTGGACTTGGATAAGACGACCAGGCAAGGTCTATGGATTTGAATTTAGGCCCAAAGAGGTCATGGATTCAGATTTCATCTTTGAATGGCCAAGGATTGGCTGTGGACCCGGCGTGGTCCCATATTTAGATAAGGGCCTGAAGCGGTCCCGGATTTGGATATCGATTCGAAGTGGTCATAGATTTGGTTATTGGATTCTGGATATGAATTGATTGAAACACGGTTGACAGGTTCAGATGGCTATATAATTGGCTACTGATTTGGTTATTGGATTCAAAACCGGATATCAGCTCAAAGTAGTCATGGATTCGGCCAAGGATAGGCACTTGGTTAGAGTAGCTTAGTAAAGGACAGGATTATGAATCGGATGATGTGGTAATACATGGAATATAGACTTTGGCTGACGGATTTAAAGCCATTCAAAACACGCCTTCATACCGCAAGGCTTGTTTTGGGGGACAAATGTTACCCCATCTTTTGGACAAGGCTGGGATATCAACAAATTGGATGAAAAAGGATGGATATTGAGATTAGTGATCGATAGGAAAACATGGCTATGGTCGATACCGTCAAAATTGGGCTGAGTTCCAACAAGTGAGATCGATTGGGAATGATAAACAAGGCTTGGAAAGGCATCAGATTTTGCGCCAATCGGAGTTTGTATGCTTGAGTTATGGATGGGTCAATATTGGTGAAAAATGGCCTTGGGAACAACGCCTTCGTATCGATCATGGTGGTGGTTAGTTTGGATCGATCGGTCTTTGGACTGATGGATTTCCTGTCGATCAATATAGATCGATACAAAAAGTATGCATGGAATAGCTGGATGGAAACAAAGTCATATAAATTCAATTGGACACTCACGATCGATGCAAAAGTAGGAATGGAGCATGGACACGAGGCAATGGTTGAAGGAGTTTGGGAAGGCATTTCATATCAATCCATCATTGATCAATACGAATTGATGAAACCAAATTGATGGATACAAACAAAAGCACAGGTGATGGATACGAAAAGCAGCAGCTAATCGATATAGGAGATAATGACCGATGGATATGCATAGACAAAGGCTGGACCGATATGAAGATGGGAACAGAGGAACGATACGAAGGAGAGTGGGGATTGATACAAGAGGGGAATAGGTTGATGCATATGAAAGTTACCGGATGGATACAAAGCCTGGATACGAAGTAGTGGAGCCAGCCAAATGATGAAGCGCTCAACATGGATTTAGGCATGGAACTCGGATCAATGCAGAGTCTATGGCTATGGATATAGGAATGAGATGGATGCGAAGGTGATCGATGTGAATTGATTAATATGAATGACTAGCCTACTTCGAAACCAAGATGTTGGATTGATCATAACCCATAAATGGGAAATCCAAAATGCCACGAAAGTTTCACAAGAGCTTCTATACCAACTCGAGAGCTTACTTATCCTACGAATATAAATATTAATCTCAAAACCCTAATTTTAGGCTAATTTAATTTTTTTGAGTCGCCACTTTCTTCTTCTTCCTCCTCATTTTAATCACAGTAACTAAAACAATCCAAAAAAAATTCTCAAATCCAATTCAAATTAAAAAATACTAATTTATTGTAGAAGATCTTCAGTCCCAGATTAGCAACCTGATAGATTAGGAATTATTCTAAGAATAGAAACCATTGTTCAATATGGACTCAAAGGCTTCATTAAGTGGTGAACTTTCATTTATTATTACTATTTTGTTATCAAGTTTATCATATAAAAGTTGATTTACGTCCAAATCATCTATTTGCATTCAGATCTATGTATTGTTTAGATTATGTGAGATTTTTATGGGTACATGTGTTTTTTACAATTGGACTTAATATGTTCTTATTGTAAATTTTTGGGTATTGATTTATTACTGAAATAACTTTCTAGTATTTTTTTTAATTTCGATATATATATATATATATATATATATATATATATATATATATATATATATATAGACTAAATGTATAGAGATCCGCAAATTGCCAATATGTATAATTGTATATACGATTATATATCATATATGTTTGATCTTAAAATTTTCTCATGATGATTTATAATTTTATGAATCATAAAATATAAAAATAATCTATAAATATGTATATACATATTTTATTTTTATTTAATGATTTTGCATGTTGTTTATTATGTATAAAATAATGAATGGCTCAAAATTTTATTTTTATTAATTTACTGCACCATACAAGAAGCTTACTATAAAACTTTCCGAATTTTAAAACTTATTTATTTTCGGCATGCAATCAATTATTTAATTAAAAATATAATTTTAATTGAGAAATTATAGAAATTTTTCTTAAGCCCAAAATGTTTCTCAAACACTTCAAGAAAAATTTATAGATTTTTATAACTTAATTTAATAATTTTTAAAATAATTTGTTTTCAGTCGGCAATTAATTATTTAATTAAAAATATAATTTCAATTAAGAAAATTCTAGAATTGTTTCCTAAGCCTAAAAAAAATCATAGGTATGTTCAAAAGAGTTTTTGAACTTTTCAACATGATTTAGTATTTTTAAGAATTAATTTAGTTTTGGGCCGTTATCAATTATTTAATGATAAATATTATTTTTATCGAAAAAATTCCATAAATTATTTAAGCCAAAATGTGTTTCCAGATTTTGTAAAATTATAAAGCTTGTAATTTTTTATATATTTATTTAACATTAATTTATTATCGCAGAAACTATTTTATTCAGTAATATATATATATATATATATATTATGTGTACATATAAATGTATATTTATTTACATATATTATTATCTTGTTTTTCCACATTGTACAAGCAAATATTTAGACAAATTGCAGTACAGACAAAATGAGCTAATGTGTCTGTTGCGATGTAAATCCTAGCATCTACATACGAGCACATTATACCTTTCATGGATTATCATGTTATACACACACATTCTGTGATAGCTCACATCCCCGACCCTTAGAAATCGACACTAATGCATCCTCGGTATTCACATACCACAAATCCAAGCGACAGAGAGGAAGATTATCATGGGATAACGAAAATAAAGATAGGAGACAAACAAAATAGAACCTCACATCATACTTGTAACAACCCAAAATTTTGGTTAGTTGTAATTTGATTGATTTTAAATATTCAAAAGTTAATTTTAACTTGAATTTCAAATATAACTATTAATTTAATAATCGAAAATTAGTTAAAATATTGAATCTTGAGTTTAAAGCTTGATAAAAATAATTTGAAGGCTTATAAAATTTATGTTAATAATACTGAAGAAAATAAAACTTTTTAAATTGAATTTAAAATTAATATGTTCAGTTTTGAAAATATATCGTTTTAGACATTTAAAAATATCCTTCAGGGGCACATTCTCGAAATTCGACTAAACCGATTCCATTGGATCCATAATATTATATTTTTTTCGGATTTTAAATTTCTAATGTTTGGAGTTATCATTTGGCCGTACGGGATATGAACGCGCTGAAATTTATATCGAAAATTCAATACAATAATTGGGTCCAAAACGCTATCTTCTCCATACGATCGAATTAGGACTCAAAACCTTTTCCATTGCGTGGAATAGAGGTATCACATTATAAACGCCTAGCGACATGCCTTGATAGGAGGTCGAGATTTTAAGCTACGAATATGAGATGATTTAAAATTAGAATAAATATATATATTCACATTGATTGACTATATTCAAATCAATTTGCTTTCTATCTCTTCTCAGCCACCTAAGATTTGACCTTAACCCATTCAAACACATCTTCCTTGTAACATCCTTAAATTTTATCAATTTAAAATTAGTAATTTATTTGACATTTTGGAATTAATTTGAAAATTTTCAAGACAAATAGAATTAGACTGATTTATACATATAAATGGATTATAATTCAAATTTGAATTTAAATTTGAATTTTAACTTGAATTTAGAAAAAATTAAATAAATGTTTTAGTGAAATAATTTGCATTTAAAATAATAAATATATCATTTATTTAATGTGAAATTGGTTTAAAACATTTCTTCTTTAAATGTGTATATAATAATGAATAGGAAAATATTTGTAAAATAGGAAATATAATTTAAAATTTATATGAAAATATTTATGCATGCCTAGGACAAGTGTTGAAATGTTAACCCATAATTTAATCAAGTGTAATCTATCAAAGAATGGAAGTTAACAAGCGTCATTTTATTGAATTTATTTTAAGAAAATTTATTAAAATGAGAAACAAGATTATATAAACCACTTTAACTTCTTTTTCTCATTTCTTTCTCAGTTTTAAAAACTTTAACAAATTTGAGAAAAATCAAAACCTCAAACTGGCAAGTAATCAAACCTGAGCAAAGAAAATCAAAGAAACAAAAAAATTCAAAACAGAAAAAATTGGAAATTAAACATCTTTTCAATTCAAAGTTTAAAACTTGGAGATCATCTCAAGTAAAGGAATCAGATCAAGTTGAAACAATTTTCAGTAAACAACAAAGTAAAGCAAGGATCATTCCATTAATTAAACAAATCAAAGTTCGTAATTTCCAGATTTTTCGAGTTCAACAAAATCTCAGGCTCTTCTTTGTTTTCATAAAAATAAACCGAAGGTAAATCCTTTTAAGAATTCGAGTTTCAATTTGTTAAGTAATCAAGCAAGTAAATCCATCAGAAGCTAAGAAATTTTGCGTAACTTTATGTAGAGAAAAAATCTAGGATCAAATTTAAAATAGCTTTCCAGACTTCAAAAATCAAACTTCCAGGTTTCTTCTCCTCTGCTCTTCAAAAACAGGTGAGTAAACCTTTGTTAAATCCAGTTTTTTAAAATGTTGTTTGGAAGTATGTCCGAAATGATGTTGAAAACCATTTGCATGTGAACAAATCTGTATGTATATGTATATGAATTTGCCTATGCATGTCTAAGAAATAGACATATGTTTCTGTTTTAAACATAACAGATTTCAAACCCGTAGAAAAATCAAAATGCTCCCTTTCTGATCCTTATTGAGCTATAGAATCTAAATAAAAGTTGTTAGTTTTAATATGATTCGAATCTTAAAAATAGATTTAATTAAATCCAATCAAAGCTTCACTGGAAAATTGAGAGATACAGTCAAAATTCAAATCATGTTAAATTTCAAACCTCGTAAATTCTAATTTCAAGTATACCATGACTTTGTGGTTGCTGCAAAACTTATTGCTTTGTGGTTGTTGGTTGAGAAGCACTTCGGATAAAAGTTGGTAACGACCAGGAGATGACATACTTGTGTCAGTAGTTACCTAGTTACAGAGGTAACCCGTCCTTGTGTTAGCAAAGATCCGGTTAGGTTCTCGGGGACGTCCCTCTAGAGGTGTTCCATTTTGTTGGAAATCCAAAGAAACAATACGCGCCCAGTACAGTTTTAGTTGTATAACCTTCCATGTAGCATAGAGGTAACCTACTACAAAATATGGTAGCTATAGTAGGCGTACGATGAAATGTGGTATGCTGGCTAAGATTAATATTAAACTTTCGAAATGATTTCTACACTATGCACTAATAATAATATCAAAAGTTTTCTCGTATCAAGCATGTTTGACTATCATAAGAAGAAATCTCTTCAATTCTGCATTTGCATTGTGTGTGTGGTGGGAGGTCTTATGGTAGTTTCATTTCCAAAAGCATATCAGTTTTATTTTATAAACTGTTTTTATTTCAAACGACTGTTTTTGTCTACTCTTACCGGTCCATGACTGGCCTTGCTTAATACAACGTGATAGGGGCTTCTCGCTTCGCGTTTGGTGGCGAACGGGAGACTCTTACCCCTACATGTCCCCGGGGAGGGGTTGACTTACAGGTTAGGGGGGTCGAGAGGCCGGCCGTAAAAGCAACTGCGAGGTACTATTGTTTGCCACGGCAGGGCTGGCATGGTTGAAAAGCCTACCAGTCGAGAGTGGCCACTACTGATGGTTGAAAAGCCTAGACCGTGACAAGTGGCATCAGAGCTAAAGGTTGAGTAAGAACTTTAGCTACAGAGTATAACACATTAGATGGCTCATTAGAGACAGGTTAAAATATACCCTAGAACGAGTATAACGAGAGACCAAAACCCTAAATTTTTGGGTCTATTTCTTTAAACTGTTGATATTCCCTAAGATGTCTTGTCCGTATGCCTAAATCAAGTTTTCTTACTATTTACAAATAGTGGGAATGAGCGGAAGAAGAGGACAAGGTAGGGGATGGGGAAATACCACTACACTGGTCAAGTCCCTACAACACCACCTGTACCTACTCAACCTCAGTCGAATCTGGCTGATCTATATAAAAGCTTCTCAAGACTTAGTGGAAAGCCATTTATTGGCAAGGAGTCTATTGTTGAAGCCCAAGCCTGGATTAGATCGTGTGAAAGAATTTTCAGGGGATTGAAATTGGAAGACGGTCAAAAGTGATTGATAGCTTCTTGGTAACTCCAAGGGGAAGCTCTTGTTTAGTGGGAGATAGTTACCGTGGATGAGCCGGAAGATGAGTTTACTTGGAGATGATGTGTTTGAGTAGCGATACATTCCATCTGGTATCTCCCGAATGTACCAGAAGTTCACGGAATTGAAACAAGGAAGTCTATCATTTGAGGAATACTTGAATAAATTCAACGAATTGTCTCGATTTGGTCCAGAGATGGTGAATACACCTTTGAAAAAGGATGAAAGATTCATTCGAGGAATGAATAAGGAGTACCACAAGAGGATGACAGCCCACATAAAAGAATCCTTTTCAGACTTGAATGATATGGGTTGTCGATATGCTACCCTAGATGCGTAGAAAGTTCCGAAAGAGAAGGGGAGTTCAACTAGTTCGAATTGGAAGAACAGAAAATTCAAAGGGGAGAAGCCGGATCAAGGCAAGGAGAAGAGAAGTAATCAAGAGAACCCAACTAGAAATATTACTTGTTATAACTGTCAGGAGAAAGGTTATTTAGCAAACAATTATGAGAAGCCAAAGAAACAAGTAAAGAAAGATCAACCCGCAAAGGCAAGTCGAAGAACCAAGGAATTTTATTGCTGTCACCAGCCAGGTCATGGAGTTAAAAATTGCTTGAAAAAGAAACATGCACAAAGAGAGAAAGTGATCGCAGTAAAAGATGACCCCTCAACTTCAAAGGCAGATAAAGAAAAAGGAGTTTTGGAAGGTAACCTTATTGTTGATGATAGAGTGGTTAGAGTTTTATTTGACACGGGAACTTCACATAGCTTTATCCCCCAACAAATCGTGAATGAATTAAAACCTAAACCTAAATTTGTCGATGAACCTATTTTGCATGAAGAATCTGGTGGGTGGTCCCACAAATCTTTGTCTATATTGTAGGAAAGTGCCTATCTCGTATTCTGGCCATCAATTTCCTATCAACCTTTATGTTCTCGACTTCAGTGAATTTGAAATCCTACTCGGAATGAATTGGTTAACAAAATATGAAGCCAAATTAGATTGCAACAACCGAACGATTCTGCTCAAAACAAAACTTGGAGGTTTCATTGAAATTTCTTATGAAGACCCTAGTCCGAAGAGAGATAAACTGATGTATACGTTGGGATATCCCGAACCTAGTCTGGAGTCCATTACTATTGTCCAACATTTTTCTGACGTATTCGAAGAAGTCAAATATTTACCCCCACACAGAGATTTTGAATTCAGAATTGACTTAATTCCAAATGCTCGTCCTACCGTTCATGCAAGTCGTAGGATGGCACCCAGAGAAAGAGTTGAGTTAGTCAAGCTAACCAATGATTTGCTAGATAAAGGATTGATAGGTCCTAGCGTTTCTAAATGGTGTTCATCTGTGGTGTTTGTGGCTAAATCTGACGTATCCTTGAGATTATGTGTGGACTACAGCGATCTCAATAAATAAACTCTCAAAAACAAGTTTCCGTTGCCTAGAATCGACGATCTGTTTGATTAACTGCATGGCACTAGATTCTTTTTAAAGATGGATCTATCCCAGGGATTCCATCAGCTATGAATTGCCGAAAACTATGTGCACTTGACTGCTTTTAGGGGTCCGGACGTATTCTATGAATGGTTAGTTATGCTTTTCAGGCTAATCAACGCTTCCGTGTACTTCATAGATTTAATGACCTGTGCGTTTCGAGAAGTATTGAATAAATTTGTTCTTGTATTTATCGATGATATCCTAATCTATTCCAAAACCGAAGAGTAGTATGCTGAACATCTCAGAGTTGTTTTGGAGATATTGAGGAAGAACATATTATTTGTCAAATTTTCTAAATGCCACTTTTGGGTCAAAGAAGTCAGATTTCTCGGCCATTGTTAATAAAGAAGGGATTTCTATTGATCCTAGCAAAATTTCCGCTATTCTTGACTGGAAGCGACCCACAACTCCGAAAGAAGTTTGAAGTTTTCTGGGTTTAGCAGGGTATTACCGAAAGTTTGTTCAGGACTTTTCTAAGATAGCTAGTCCATTGACTAAGCTAACAATGAAGAATGCCAAGTTCGATTGGACTCCAAAGTGTGATGAAGCTTTTCAGGAGTTGAAAAGGATATTGACTACTGCTCCTATTCTCGCTATTATCAAAGATAATCAAGGCTTATTTGTCTATACTGATGCCTGTGGTGATGGTGTGGGTGCAGTATTAATGCAGAATGGGAAGATAGTTGCCTACGCGAGTAGACAATTACGTTTGCATGGGAGAAACTACCCAACACATGATTTGGAGCTCTTGGCTATTATTTTCGCCTTAAAAATCCGGCGACATTATCTCCTGGGTAAGAATCTCCTTCAGCTTTTCTAAAAAGAAAATTTCAAAGTTCAACTTAACTTAATATATACTTAATGAATCCTTCTTATTTAGGTGAAAATTTTGAATTATTCACCAACCATAAATCTTTGAAATATCTCTTCGCCCACAAAGATTTAAATCTGCGGCAACAACGTTGGTTGGAATTTCTGCCATCCTATGACTAGATATTCAATATACACCCGGAAAAGCCAATGTAGTTACCGATGCTCTAAGTAGGAGACATTCTGTTCTTGCCTATCTTGTTGTTACTCATACTCTCCTTGAAAAGGTTGCTAGCAAACAGAAAGAAGACCAATTTCTTCGTGGAATTTGTAAAAAAATACGTCAAGGTGAGGATTCCAGTTTTGGAATCGTTGATAATGGAATTGTAAGACTGAAGGCCAGGATGTGTGTCCCTGACATTCCGAAGATGAAAAGTGAAGTTTTGTATGAATGCCACAAGTCCAAACTTTGTATCCTTCCAGAGTTAATAAAATGTATCGTGATATCAAAAGAACTTTCTGGTGGAAGACAATGAAAAGGGACATATCTATATATGTGAGTCGTTGTGCTACCTGTCAACAAATTTAAAAGCGCTCAAAAGAAAATGATGGGTTTACTTCAGCTTCGGAAGTATCGAAGTGGAAATGGGATCAAGTATCGATGGATTTCATCGACGGATTGCCATGAACTAAGAAAGGAAATGAAGCAATTTGGGTTATAATGGACCGTCTGACCAAAACCGCCCACTTCATTCCAGTGAAATCCTCCCGGACAGCGGCAAGTTTGGTGGAACTATATATAAAAGAGATTGTTCGTCTCCATGGTATTCCCAGTAGTATAGTGAGCGATCGTGATCCGATCTTCACTAGTAGATTTTGGGAGGCATTTCAAGCCGCATTGGGAACAAAACTGAACTTCAGTACTGCTTATCATCCTTAGTCTGATGGGCAACAGAAAGGATTAATCGAATTTTAGAAGACCTTTTGCGAGCTTGTATTCTTGACTTTGGTGGTTCTTGGGAGAACCATTTACATCTGGTTGAATTCTCATATAACAATAGCTATCAGGCCAGTATCAAAATGGCTCCTTTTGAGGCTTTATATGGTCGTCTGTGTCTATCACCTGCATGTTGGATCGAGTTAGGTGATAGACTTGTCCTTGGACTAGATATGATTAAAGAAGCCATGGAGAAAGTTGATTTTATTCGAAAGAAGTTAATAACTGTTCAAATTCGCCAGAAGAGTTATTATGATCGCAGAAGAAGAGATTTGGAATTTCAAGTTGGAGATTTTTTTTCTTGAAAGTGTCTCCAATGCGTGGTGTATTAAGATTTGGGAAAACTGGTAAGCTGACACCGCGTTATATTGGTCCTTTTCCTATTCTGGAGAGGAACGGTCCTTTAGCATATCAAGTGCAGCTACCCAGCTGGTTATCTAACGTGCATGATGTGTTTCACATTTCTAACCTTCAAAAATATGTGCACGACCCAGACTGTATTATTGAAGAAGTTGCTCAACAGGATTTGGAGATTACGCCAAATCTGAAAAAGAAGAGAGAACCAATAAAGATCATTGATCGTGATGAAAAGCAGCTGAGGAATAAAATTTTGAAACTAGTTAAAGTGCAATGGAGTGGCGATCCAAAGGACTGTACTTGAAAAACAGAGGATAGCATGCAAAAGTCCTATCCTAATTGTAGAGTGGATATTCCTGCTGATTGGTAAGCCATTTCTCTATCTTTTATATATTCATATAATTCCTTGTCTGACTTTCTTTCTCTTTCAAATTTTGAGGACGCAAATTTCTTAAGAGGGAACCTGTAACATCCCCGAATTTTATCAATTTAAAATTAGTAATTTATTTTAAAATTTGGAATTTAATTTGGAATTATTTTGAAAATTTTCGAAACAAAATAGAACTAGTATTGATTTATACATATAAATGGATTATAATTCAAATTTGAATTTAAATTTGAATTTGAACTTGAATTTAATTTTTTTTAAACAAATGTCATAGGGAAATAATTTGCATTTAAAGTAATAAATATATCATTTATTTAATGTGAAATTGGTTTAAAACATTTCTTCTTTAAATGTGTATATAATAATGAATAGGAAAATATTTCTAAAATAGGAAATATAATTTAAAATTTATATGAAAATATATATGCATGCCTAAGACAATTGTTGAGAAAATTTATTAAAATGAGAAACAAGGTTATATAAACCATTTTAACTTCTTTTTCTCATTTCTTTCTCAGTTTTAAAAACTTCAACAAATCTAAGAAAAATCAAAACCTCAAACCAGCAAGTAATCAAACCAGAGCAAAGAAAATCAAAGAAAGAAAAATCTTCAAAACAAAAAAAATGGAAATTAAACATCTTTTCAATTCAAAGTTTAAAACTTGGAGATCATCTTAAGTAAAGGAATCATATTAAGTTGAAACAATTTCCAGTAAACAACAAAGTATTGCAAGGATCATTCTAGTAATCAAACAAATCAAAGTTTGCAATTTCTAGATTTTCAAGTTCAACAGAATCTCAGGCTCTTATTTGTTTTCATAAAAATAAACTGAAGGTAAATCCTTTTGAGAATTCGAGTTTCAATTTGTTAAGTAATCAAGCAAGTAAATCCATCAGAAGCTAAGCAAATTTGCATAACTAGTTGTAGAAAAAAATCCAGGATCAAATTTAAAATAGTTTTCCTGACTTCAAAAATCAAACTTCTAGGTTTCTTCTCCCCTGCTCTTCAAAAACATGTGAGTAAACCTTTGTTAAATCCAGTTTTTTTAACTGTTGTTTGTAAGCATGTCTGAAGTGATGTTGAAAAACATTTGCATGTGAACAAATCTGTGTGTATATGTATATGAATTTGCCTATGCATGTCTAAGAAATAGATATATGTTTCTATTTTAAACATAACAGATTTCAAACCTATAGAAAAATCAAAATGCTCCCTCTCCGATCCTTATTAAGCCATAGGATCTAAATAAAAGTTGTTAGTTTTAATATGATTCGAATCTTAAAATAGATTTAAGTAAATCCAATCAAAGCTTCACTGGAAAATTGAGAAATAAAAATTCAAATCATGTTAAATTTCAAACCTCATAAATTCTAATTTCAAGTATACCATCTGAAATCTTATCAAAAATAATGATTTTTGAAAGTAAAATCATAATTTTTAATAAAAATTTGACTGAGAAATTCCATGTTGATATTTAGGTCTCTCTGGCGATAGTGGCACTCGGGATGGTCAGGGTTGTGACTGGAGATGGCCTAGGTGAAGTGGGTTCGGGGAAAAATGCTTGAAATTTTTTTATGTGGTCATGGTGGCCGAACGACGTTCATCTACGGTGTAAGCCCTCGTTTAGGTCAGGATCGAAATTTTGGTTGTTGCGACATCGTTGGTCGACCGGAGTCGATCACCCCAGTGCCGATACAAGCGTTAGACATCGGTGGAGCTTCGGGTGCGATCGCATGACCTTTTATGGCCAAAGGTGGAAGAACGAAGCGATTTCGTGATGATCGTTTTTGGTTCCATTTTAGGGTCGATAGAAAAAAATCGAATTCGTCGATGTTATGGGTTTCTGGGTGCTATTGGGGTTCAGGTGGATTGTCGTCGACTCGATGGAGGCTGGAGCTTCAACCGGAGGTGGCGATTCTGACCGTGCATGTGCACAAGTCCTGATGTGTATCAGGAAGTGGGGTAGAGGAATGAGGGGCTGATGACTCGAAGCAAGCTTCGGGAGAGTCGCCTGATAGCTCGAGTCTTAACTCGAGTAAGATTTTTGATGTGCCGGGTAAATACTTAAGAAAATTTAAAGTTTGAAAAAAAAATAGGCGCACGGGCAGAATTTTGATAAAATCCGAAGCAAACAAAAATTGTTCTCGGGTGTGACTCGAAGTGGCCTCGGGACAGTTGAAAAATTCAAACTTTTAAACCTTTTTAAACCATGTTTTCAAATTGACGATTTTGATTTAAGTTTAAATTAATTCAAGATTTAAGTAAGATATTTTCAAAGTAATTAAATTCTAATTTATTTAATTTTGATACATTATTTTATAAAGATATTTATACTAAATAAATAATGCAATTTAAAAGGTTAATTGAGATAGAATGTTATTTAAACTAATTTAAACCTTTTTAAAGTAACTAGTGTGATAAAGATGATTTATTAAACAAGTTCTAAAAGATAATCAAAGTGATTAATAAAGATAAAAAGATTTATCTTTCAATTTATTAAGTAAATAATGATGTGTGAATATAATTATTTAAAAAGTAATTATTTAATTAATCACTTAATATTAAAGATTAATTTAATAAATAATTAAGGTTAATTAATTTGTAATTAATAATTAATTAATTAAGGAGTAATTAATTAATAAAAGTAATTAAGATTTAATTAATTAACAATTAAGGGTTAATTAATTAAGATAATTAATTAATGAAGGTAATTAAGATATAATTAATTTATAATTAAGGATAATTAATCATTGATTAAAGATAATTAATGAAAGTGATTATATGGCTAGTTAATTTAAACCACACGATTTATTCGTCTTAATTGAAGACGATTGATTATTATTGAATGTTGTGTATTGGATTGATATTGGAATGATATCTCTGATATGTGATTATGATGCTATGTAATATGAATTGCTTTGTGCCGAGCTGTGATATCCGTGATGAATATATTTATGTGTGAATGTGAAATCCCTTTAGCCCGTAAAACGACACTTGAATTTCGATGCGACAGGGAGTCGGATTCCAGTTGGTTATTTGAAACCCACATCGAACTTGTGAATCTTTGTGAATGATATATCCATGTGTTTCAAATTGAGCGCTCAATATTCAGTTTAGCTAGGAGAGGACTTTGTGTCATAAAACCCTTCTGAATATGTCATACAACGAAATGGATAGCATTTGAAGACGGTGGTGAGGACCGGGCATCTTCGAGAACGATAGGATTACCCGTCGAATGACTCTGCACTGAGTTGCTCCGGTATAGAGATCTCCATATTTGATGGGGAGCCTGATCGGGATTGTGGATGCCCGGATTGCAAGGGCTTCTTTGGAAGTGCCTTCGGTTCTGTTCGAACCCGAAACAGACTTGTATGGTTGTATGTCTGACATTACAATTTGAGATGTAAAGCTGATTTCTTTCAAATACATTTCTGTTGGTGGTAGAGAATTTATTCTCTTAGCTTAACACCCTACTCTAAGACATACGATCTCAGAGGTTATGTAGTTAAGGGTTATTAGTGATATACTCCTAATTTAGTAGTGTGGCATGCTGAGTGATGCTGATCGTTTGTTGACCGAAGCATGGCTTTGTGAAAAAGCGTAGCTTTGTGGACGAGACTTTGTCGAGCCTCACAACCCGGTTATGGTCGAAACAGGAATCATTGCAGCAAGGTTACTTGGGGGTAGCTCCCCTGGTATGTCCATTTTCTTCTGGATTATGAGTGGTATCATGGTATGGAGCCTAATTGTGGTTGCTGCAAAACTTATTGCTTTGTGGTTTTTGGTTGAGAAGCGCTTCGTATAAAGGTTGGTGCCGACCGGGAGATGGCATACTTGTGTCAGTAGTAACCTAGTTACAGAGGTAACCCGGCCTTGTGTTGGCAAAGATCCGGTTAGGTTCTCGGGGACGTCCCTCCAGAGGCATTCCATTTTGTGTAGGAAATTCCTTTTCCTGACCATTTGTTGGAAATCCAAAGAAATAATACGCGCCCTGTACAGTTTTAGTCGTATAACTTGTCATGCAGCGTGGCGGTAACCTGCTACGAAATATAGTAGCATAGTAAGCATACGATGAAATGTGATATGCTGGCTAAGATTAATATTATACTTTCGAAATGATTTGTACACTATGCACTAATAATATCAAAGAGTTTTCTCGTATCAAGCATGTTTGACTAACATAAGAAGAAATCTTCTCCAATTCTGCATTTGCATTGTGTGTGCGGTGGGAGGTCTTATGGTAGTTTCATTTTTCAAAAGCATATCGGTTTTCTTTTATAAACTGCTTTTATTTCAAACAACTGTTTTTGTTTACTCATACCAGTCCCATGACTAACCCGGAGTTTATTATTCCCTTTCTAAACTCTGGGTGCCCATAATTTTCACACGGGCAGCCTAGAAGCAGGTTATCCATGTTTTGGAGCTAGCTTGGATTATGAAGTCTTTCGAAAACTATCAGATTTTGGAAGCTTTTGGCCATGGAAATCTATTGAAGTGTTGGAGTTTTTAAAGACCTTATCATAGTAAAGTACGTTGGAAACTTGTTGAAGTTTCTGTTATCGTTTATTTGTAGTATCATATATGTATCACTCTGATATTGGTGATCGACGTTGTAATGGATATTGTATCAAAGTTGTATCTGTGTTGTGATCAATAATATTCATTTGTTTCCGCTGTTTATTTTCATCTAATGTTGTTATAAGCTTCATCCGAACTGGTGTTCAACGTTTGAATCTCCGACAGTCGAATACAAGTGAGGTATTTGATGTCGATTTTCAATCGCTGAATTTCAAGTCGTGATAGTCCTCCCCTTTAAATTTACCACGACCATTACAGTAAACATAACAGTGAAGAAAATAAATAAATGAAACTTCAAAAAAATCCTATCTCCCAAGATATGCAACTAAAATTTTGCAGACTTGTTTTAAAAATCATGTTTTACCATTCTCTTCAATTCGATATACATTTTGTGGGGTGCGGTTTGGTTTTGGGATGTTCGAAATTTTTGTCAGAGCTTGATGAAGAGCTATAGTTAATCTTTTCGTCGTATTCATTCGTCGATTCGAGAAGGGAAGCTCGTTTTTGGAATTGTCTTCGAAAACCGCACCTAGGGCATCGATATGGTGAAGTTCGACCATGGAATAGTAATTGCAATATAACATACGGGGGGGAGGAGGGGGTAGCGAACCACAGTTCCGTAACCCTTAGGTTGATAATAATTCTTCCTCGTTCAACCCAATGTGTATGAAAGAGCGAATAACTAGGCTAAAAGAATAAAGAGGTAGAAGAAGAAAATAGAAAACAACATCAGAATCTCACAATCGCAGTGGAACAAAATATAGTATATAATAATAGCTTTAGATACAAAGAAATCGGTACTGTCATATATACATACCATTATCAGAGTACAACAATCATTCATCACTTTGGACAGCTTATACTTGTCCTTACACAGCGGAAATAATAATAACCAAGTACAAGAGATACGTCTCTGTCATCCAGTTCGCCTCCTAAGCTCCATAGCATATTAACCTGGATCTGTAAATCTCGGTCTGACCCGAGCATCGTAATAAAATGACACCCGAGTCGATCTGGAAAACCAGCATGAGAAAACCACACTCAATTGGATTATTAAAGTTTTGAAAAGCCTTTGAAACAAAGGTATCTCGTAAGATCACGCCATAAATAAACATGTCGGGTTTTTACCTTACGATAACCAAAACATTTCTTACCAAATCCTCTGATATTATAGTAGTGTCTAAATACAAATACTTATTTAAATAGCTGAAATTGTAACAATCATTAAATTCCAGCATAATAGGAATACAAACAAGTCCAAAGGCACTTATTGGAGGTTGAGTTTCCATACAATGGCAGGGCTACTAGGGTACCGCCCGTCACAGTACCTGGTCTAGATCAGAGTGCATAGGATCACTCCCGACCCCCTACAACACAAGACCGGACCTTTTTAGAACACATTAACTTAGAATGCTCATCGTCCTCCTAACGATGTTCTGATAGCATTCGTCCATACTAGTTGCCCTGTGTCTGGACAAATCGAATCACCGTCTTCATCATCCTCATGGTCTTCATTCGTAAACGTTTCAAACTGGATCAAAGTGGTTTTCGAATAATTAAATCCAATCCCGGTCTCTTCGAAACGATCAGCGCATTGGCCAATATTAATAGTCGGTTATTTAACAATCAATTTACATTCACAAGTAACCATCAAATTTTAAATAATTCTCCAAATTATTTATCACAAAATATCCACGTAAGATATTATTTTCATATTTCAACACTTTGAAAATAGATCAAATTCATTTTATTCTTATAGAACATATTCCAACCTTTGCCCAGTACTTGGAATATTTATCCCACCCCTTCATTTGTTACTTAACACTTGGAAAATATTCACTTTTGTTTTCTATTTCTTTCCTAAAAACATTTACAATTTCAATTGTAAATTTTCTACCCGTTTCACTTGAATTCTATAAACTCCAGAATACCTTAATTAATTTCCTTTAATATTTTCAAAGCCCTTTATTTATTTAAAAATTCTAGTTTCACTTCTACTTTCCCTACAAAATTTAATTTCACCTTTCGAAACTTCTGTCTTACACTTTGGCAATTTATTTAAGTTTTCATAATCCCTTTATTGGATCTTCTCCTAAAATCTTATCCAATTTAAATAACTCGCTTCTCATCTCAAGAGGATTTTTTAATTGAATTAAAACATTTAAAATCATATATTTATAAAATAAGAGTAAAGGTTTTATTTTCAAAATATAGTTTTACGGTAAAACTAACTTTAGAATATTCTAAATCCAATAATAGTTTATAAAAGTTATATAGAATTGTAGATTTAAAAATTCACTTTACAAGTAATTTTACTTTACTTGACAAAAAGTTTATTTCAGAAAATCCAATATCCACCAAAATTCCTCTTGATTCATATCACATCGACTAAACCAAAATTAATCACCCTTTCTCTTATTTGAAATAATATCCCACTATTTCTTTTCAAAATAATTCCCATTTTCGGATATAAGTTCTCACCATTAACTTATATTTTCGACATATCCACTGATACCAATTATCTAATTTATAATCCCGTTTATAAATTTTATAAACTCCCCTGAGTTTTTCCCATCTATTTATATAACAAATTTATTCATAATTCCATTTTATAATTTCCCTTAATAAAACTCCATTTCATTTCAAATCTATTTTAATTATCGATTCCAATATCTCTTCAAGCTCTTATTATATTTTAATTTCAAATCTTTACTTAAACCAATTTACAAATACTTAAGTATAACCCAAGTTATCCAATATATTTTTATTCTACTTAATTCCTTTAGAATAAAATCCAATTTTTACTATGATTAATTTCTTTCAAAATTTCCTTTTTAATTCCTTCACTTTAATCATTTTCGATATTTAGAAATATCAAATTCAGTCCTCAGGCTATTTGACATTTTATAATTCAATTCACACTATTCATCTCAATTTATGAATCATATCATATATCAACATGCATATATATATATATATGAATAATAAATATTTTTGAGGAATCCAGTTGGATCCCTCCAACTTGTTTTTCCTGCATCCACAGATGTTAGTCAACAAATAAAATACCAATCCCACTTCGAGTGGGATATCCAAGTATATAGGGTCATCCGCTATTATGCGGGGCGTATAGGGTCCCATCCGTTATATAACGCGGGAATATCAATCACTCCAAAATACACACAGACACACACTCTCGCACACACTATATATATAATATCATCCAATAGATAAATCAATCAACATCCAATGATTTAAATTTAACATTCAAATTTAAATAAGGTTATCCAAATGAGTGAGAAAATCTCACCTTTATTTTGTTTTGCAACCACTTCAATCTCGCCTTGATTTCCTGGTTTTTGACCTTGTATAGACATTATAGGGTTTTATTTACATTCTAAATAACTGGACCATTAATTACCATTTAATTAACTAACATTTTGATTTAACTAAAAAATTTCCTTTTAAAAAAAGTATATTTTAATAACTATAAGAAATTAAATAAGTTAATTAGACAAATTAATCACCTAAATAGATTATTTTAAAATTTTAAACTAACAAGTTTAGAATGGATGTAGGTATATATAATTTATTTCTCTTTTAGAAATGACATATATATATTCATAAAAATAATCCATATAGATTTTAAAAAATCAAATCCTTATACAAATTCTAAAACATTTAAAATTTCTATTTTCAAAATCTTATACGTACATATATTTTCTGTTTTATTATACATATATTTATTAAATTCTAAGAAAAAACAAAATTCCTTTCTCACTGATATATACATTATTGAGTTTTTTTTAAAAATGGAATTGTTTTAAATCTTACTGTAAATTAAAATCTCACCATATATATTTTTATTTATTAAATTAAATTAAATAAAACGTAGATACCTCACTGCCTAACCTCACTGCGCCGCCATTTGCAATGACTAGCACCTCATCACATGACCAAATATCGTAGAGCCTTCCTTCCCCTGTACCCTAGATTCGAGCTCGAACAATCCCCCATTCACCACGACCTACAGTTCAATCATGGCGACTCCACAGTCGCGCCTCCACCTTTACGACAACGCGGGACCAAAGCTCTACGAATTCGATTTGATTTCACCTCAAGCCGGCGTTCGTAGATAGCCACGCCTCCAAGACTCGAGCTCGAGCTTCCGACACCCCGGTTCACGGCGCAATAGCTCTCGCGACACCTAGCTTCCATCGAACGACTCGCAATCCCCTCATCGCAAAACCCTACTCACGAATGCGGCTCCCTCTTAACTCACGATTTGAAATCGCGCCTACTCCGTTCGATTTTGAATTTAAACACAAAGATGGCTTGCCATCACTTTTTTTTCTATTGTTGAACAAATCAATTCGATCTAAAGAAGGAAATGGAAAGGTGCAATTTTAAGTAGAGGGTTGTGTGACTTTGAAAGGGTAAAGGAATGGGGAGGAATAAGTTACGGGGTTTCTTATTTTTTTCGAATGAGGCTCGAGTACAAACAACTTCGACAGGAAGAAGAAGGTAACATGTGAATTAAGCTCGGCCATTATTTTTCACCGATGCTCTGGTATTTGATTTTGAACGAGAAGGGGAATGATAATACACGATTTTAGTAAGTGAAGTTGTCGGCTTGCTTCAGACGATAGGCGGCTTCGATTTGAACGAAGGGATAGGTAGTGTAGGGCTGCTGGCTATAGAAAAAGCAAAAAGTGTTGATGGAGAAAGAAAACATGCTGGTGAAGGAATCTCAGCTAGGGATATAAATATATATATTTGAATTTAAATTTAAATTGTGTCGATTTTCGTAGCCTAAAACTGCGAACTCCTATCAATGCATGCCGCTAGGCGTATATAATGTTGTACCCCTATTTCGAATGCCCTGGAAAAGGTTTCGACTCCTAACTTGATCGTATGTAGAAGATAACTTTTTGAACCCAGTTATTATATTAAATTTCAATATAAATTCAGCGCGTTTCTAAACCGTACGGCCGCATGACAACTTCAAACACTACGAAACTTGAAATCCAATAATAATGCAATATTATGGATCCAATGAAACTGTTTTCGTCGAATTCCAAGACTGTACCTCGGAAGGCTACTTTTTTAAATGTCAATTTAATGGTATATTTCTAAAAATTGAACAAGTCACTTTTAATTTCAATTTTAACGTTTTTATTATCTTTAGTATTATTAATATAAATTTTGCAAGCCTTTGAAATATTTTTATCAAGCTTAGAACTCCTGATTCACTAATTTAACAAGTATTCCATTATAAACTTCAACAATCAAGTTATTAAATAAATTGATATGTTTAAATTCCGAATCTATTTCTATAAATAAAAATCAATTTACAATTCAACTTTAATATTAAAACCATTTAAATATGCCAAATCCAGTGTCGAAAAATTCGGATCGTTACATTCCTCCCCCTTAAAAGAATTTCGTCCTCGAAATTACTAAGGCAGAAGAATTGCCCCAAACCATTAACTTACTAAACACATTTAGTGGAAACTCGATATTCACTTCTCTAAACCCCTTGTTTCTTCCCAAAACAATTTGTTTTCATCTTCTAATTCAAATCCTACATTTTTGTTGCAATTTGAAAATCAACTTTTCGCTAACAAAAATTTTCTAACTCCCAAAATTTTCGGAAAATTTTAGCATAGTCTCCTTTGTACGAAGGAGCTTTTGCAATTTGACAAGAGAGATAAATATATATACATCGATCCACACGGTCGGAAAAAAACAAACAATATTTCATATTTTCTATCTTTTATTGCGTAGGCGTATCTCTATTTAGCATTTTTAAGAAAGCAACTTATTAATTTAGCAACTAGTGCAACCAAAATCCAGCCAAACAGCCTCGAGATACCTGTACTTACTCAATTTAAACATATAAGTGCCATATATATGAAGTTTATTAACATTTCACTCTTTTAAACAACTACAACACATGAATACTAAAAGCAATGCACAGTAAGCACTTTCCATAAGCAAATTTTAAGATTCTGACTTAAATTTTAGTTGCTTTCAACCAAATCACATATCGTTTCAATTAATCCAAATGGTTAACACTCACATGCTTACATTCCATTCATTTTTAATTTCAAACAAGCTCATATTCAATTCAGTTGATTTCAAAATCAACTTATTCCACTTTCATCGATTCATAGAGTTTTATTTGCTTTTGTTTACGTCAACAACAACTTATTCTCATGCAAAACGACGATATTTATTCTAATAAACAATTACTTCAGTTTATATCCATTTTAAATCGACTCCAAATCAATTTATATGTAATTCCACTCCATTCTAATTTTATTCATTTTCCATTACATTCAAATTCTATTTTGAATTTATTCACAATCCATACACTTTCATTTTCATTTCATATCCAAATGGGTTCCATTTCTTAAACCATTCTATTAAGCTCGAAAACATTACACGCTTATATATTAAATATCTATTTCCCTTAAGCCGAGCTTTCATTCAATATTTACTTAAGTCGACTTATTTCCTTCAAGTTATTTCTCTCCATAATTTAAGTCTATTTTTTCTCAATCAAATTTCATCCATTTTAAATTTTAATTCACATTCACAATTAATTTTCTGAATTAATTTTATTAATAACAAGGCCATTTCAATTTATTTCTATTCTCTTGAATTTTATTTACAATTCAAACCATTTCTATTATAATCCAATTTCATTTTAATTACTAACACCTCTAAGTTGAATTTTTATTTATAACTCAAGTTCAACTTCAAAAATCCATTTTTAACTAACCATCCAACTTTATTTAACTAAGTAGCATATTCAATTAACTGATTTATCCAAAATTAGTTCACTTCCAACTTATAATTTAATATTTGATTTTTATCTTCAAAATCTCCTTGATTAGTTTATTTAATTCAATCTAGTTTATATTTCAAGTTTGGATTTTTATTTCATTTACCAAAATATCAAACACCTTTTATTTTGGGTTTCTTATCCTACTCTTTAAATTTTTACAAGACGCACACTTACATCTTCCACTTTTCCATCTATTCATAATCGATTACACTTCACATTTAATTTTTAACTCAAGACCATATTTTTACTTAGCTAAGTACGCTTTTACTTCTTGCATTTCAATTCTTTGATAAGCTATCGAAGCTTATTTATTCCGATTCAATTCTTACTTGAGTTAGCTTGCGTTAAATTCAATTCCATTCTTTTGAATTTATTTAGGTAAGAATTTAATTCATTCAATATTATCTACAACTCGTTGAATTTTATTTCAATTCAATTCTATTTCCAACGTGATTCAAATCCAACTCAATATCATTTAACTTAGCTTAAGTTAATTTCAATTCAATTCAATTTTATTTTCCATTCCAATTAAATTTTTGATTCAATCACATCCAAAAATTTTAATCTACTTCACCACTTTATTTCTTTCAAATTACCATCAATTAAATTTCAACAATTTTTTTTTCCAACATAATCCAAATTAAATTCTCATTTTAGTTATATAAACTATTTTAAATTTTATAATCTTGTTCGAATAAAATATTATCATCCAAACACTTCAGTTATATATACTAATTTCAAAAAATTATTTCTTTTCATATCAAAATATATTTTTGGGTAAAATTATTTCATTCACCCACTTTCGAAAACAATACCGTGTCGAATTGATCTATTCAAGTATTAAGAAACCCCTTCGATGCAGTTGTCTAGACGTTTCCTACTAAGGTTTATATGCCACTCAATAAATCAATCAACATAATAAAAAATCATTTATATTTACTAACAAACACGTGTTCATATCTATTAATACACTTAAACTCATTCTAGAGTACTACTAACTCTATCTTTAGTGAGCAATCCCTAACAGAGCCAAGGTTCTCGCTTAACCTTCAGTTCTGATACCACACGTAGCGACCCGTCGTTTCATACCCCTTGGGTTGATAATAATTCTTCCTTGTTCAACCAAAGTGTACGAAAGAGCGAATAACTAGGGTAAAAGAAGAAAGAGGTAGAAGAAGAAAATAGAAAACAACATCAAAATCTCACAATCGCAGCAGAACAAAATATAATATATAATGACAGCTTTAAATACAAAGAAATCTGTACTGTCATATATACATACCATTATCAGAGTACAACAATCATTCATCACTTTGGACAGCTTTACTTGTCCTTACATAGTGGAAATAAAAATAACCAAGTACGAGAGATACGTCTCTGTCATCCAACTTGCCTCCTGAGCTCCATAACTATTAATCTGGATATGTAAATCTTGGTCTGACCTGAGCATCATAATAAAACAACACCCGAGTCAATTTGGAAAACCAGCGTGAGAAAACCACATTCAATTGGATTATTAATGTTTTGAAAAGCCTTTGACAAAGGTATCTCGTAAGACCACACCATAAATAAACATGTTGGGTATTTACCTTACGATAACCAAAGCATTTCTTATCAAATTCTCTAACATCATAGTAGTGTCTAAATGTAAATACTTATTCAAATAGTCGAAATTGTACATTCATTAAATTCCAGCATAATAGGAACACAAATAATTCAGGGCTACTGGGGTACCGCCCGTCACAGTACTCGGTCTAGATCGGAGTACCGAGGATCGCTCCTGACACCCTACAGCACAAGACCGGAGCTACCCCTTGTTGGATAGTCCAAATAAGATTACCCCGCTGTTGGGATCAGCAACAACCCACTAAGCTAAATAAAAAGGGACATCTAGATAGAGGAAATCTTACCTTACTTGGGTGCTACACACTTAGCCTTGCTGCACCTCTCCTGTTTTAGCTATTCCCGATTGACGAGGCTTAAGGCTATGCATTACCTTTTTAGAACACATTTACTAAGAATGCTCATCGTCCTCCAGACGATGTTCTGATTTCAAACCGGATCGAAGTAGTTTTCAATAATTAAATCGATCCCGGTCTCTTCGAAATGGGAGCGCATTGGCCAATATTGATAGTTGGTTATTTAACTATCAATTAACAATCACAAGCAACCATCAGATTTTAAATAATTCTCCAAATTATTTATCACAAAATATCCACATAAGATATTATTTTCATATTTCAACACTTCGAAAATAGTTCAAATTCATTTTACTCTTACAGAACCATTCCAACCTTTGCCCAGCACTTAGAATATTTTTCCCACCCCTTCATTTGTTACTTAACACTTGGAAAATATTCACTTTTGTTTTCTATTTCTTTCCTCAAAAACATTTAAAATTTCATTTGTAAATTCTCAACCCGTTTCACTTGAATTCTATAAACTCCGGAATTCCTTAATTTATTTCCTTTGATATTTTCAAAGCCCTTTATTTATTTAAAAATTACAGTTTCACTTCTACTTTCCTTGTGAATTTTATTTCAACTTTCGAAACTCCTATCTTACACTTCGGCAATTTATTTAAGTTTTCATAATCCCACTATAGGATCTTCTCCTGAAATCTTATCCAATTTAAGTAACTCGCTTCACATCTCAAGAGGATTTTTAATTAAATTAAAACATTTAAAAACATATATATTTATAAAATAAGTGTAAAGGTTTTATTTTCAAAATATGGTTTTACGATAAAACTAACTTCAGAATATTTTAAATCCAATAATAGTTTATAAAAGCTGTATAGTATAATAGATTTAAAAATTCACTTTAAAAACAATTTTACTTTACTTGACAAAAAGTTAGTCTTTAAAAAATCCAATATCCACCAAAATTCCCTTTGATTCGTATCACATCGACTAAACCCAAATCAGTCACCCTTTCTCTTATTTGAAATAATATCCCCCTATTTCTTTTCAAAACAATTCCCATTTCCGGATATAAGTTCGCACCATTAACTTATTTTTTCCACATATCCACTGATACCAATTATCTCATTTATAAGCCCATTTATAAATTTTATAAACTCCCCTGAGTTTTTCCCAACTATTTATAAAACAAATTTATTTATAATTCCATTTTATAATTTCCATTAATAAAACTCCATTTTATTTCAAATCTATTTTAATTATTGATTCCAATATCTCTTAAAGCCCTTATTATATTTTAATTTCAAATCTTTGCTTATACCAATTTACAAATACTTAAGTATAACCCAAGTTGTTTAATATATTTTTATTCTACTTAATTCCTTTAGAATTAAATCCAATTTTTACTATAATTAATTTCTGTCAAAATTTCCTTTTAAGTTCCTTCAGTCTAATCATTTTTGGTAATTAGAAATATCAAATTCAGTCCCTAGGCTATTTGATATTTTATAATTCAATTCACACAATTCATCTCAATTTATCCAACATATCATATATCAACACACACACACACACACACACACACACACATATAAACAATAAATATTTTGGAGGAATCCAGTTGGATCCATCCAACCTGTTTTCCCTGCATCCAAAGACGTTAGTCAACAAATAAAGTACCAATCCCATTTCGAGGGGGATATCGCGGTATATAGGGTCATCCGCTATTATGCGGGGCATATAGGGTCTCATCCGCTATATAATGCGGGAATATCAATCACTCCAATACACACACACACACACACACACACACACTATATATAATATCATCCAAAAGATAAATCAATCAACGTCCAACGATTTAAATTTAACATTCAAATTTAAATAAGGTTATCCAAATGAGTGAGAAAAACTCACCTTTATTTTTTTTTGTGACCACTTAAATCTCGCCTTGATTTCCCAGTTTATGACCTTGTATAGACATTATAGGGTTTTATTAACATTTTAAATAATCGGATCATTGATTACCATTTAATTAACTAACATTTTGATTTAACTAAAAAATTTAATTTTTTTTTAAAATCTTTTAATAACTATAAGGAATTAAATAAGTTAATTATACAAATTAATCACCTTATTATATTATTTTAAAATTTTAAACTAATAGGTTTAGAATGGATATAGGTACATATAATTTATTTCTCTTTTAGAAACGACATATATATATATATATATATATATATATATATATATATATATATATATTCATAAAAATAATCCATATAGATTTTAAAAAATCAAATCTTTATGCAAACTCTAAAACATTTAAAATTTCTATTTTTAAAATCTTATACGTACATATATTTTCTATTTTACTGTACATATATTTATTAAATTCTAAGAAAAAATAAAATTCCTTTCTCACTGATATATACATATTGAATTTTTAAAAATGGAATTGTTTTAAATCTTACTGTAATTAAAATCTCACACACACACACACACACACACACACATATATATATATATATATATATTTTATTTACTAAATTAAATTAAACAAAACATAGACACCTCACTGCCTAACCTTACTGCATCGCCATTTGCAACGACCAGCACCTTATCACATGACCAAAAATCGAAGAGCCTTTCTTCCCCTGAACCCTAGATTCGAGCTCGAACAATCCCTCCTTCACCACGACCTGCTGTTCACTCACGGCGGCTCCATAGTCGTGCCTCCACCTTCATGACAACGCGAGACCAAACCTCTATGAACTCGACTCGATTACCTCGAGCCGACGCTCGTAGACAGACGTGCCTCCAAGACTCGAGCTCGAGCTTGCGACACCCCAGCTCATGGCGCAATAGCTCTCGCAACACCTAGCTTCAATTGAACAACTGGCGATCCCTTCATTGCAAAACCCTACTCACGAATGCGGCTCCCCCCAACTCGCAATTTAAATCACGCCTACCCCTTTCGAATTCGAACACGAAGATGGCTTGATGTCTCTTTTCTTTCTATTATTGAACAAATCAATCTGATCTGAAGAAGGAAATGGAAAGGTGTGATTTTAAGTGGAGGACTGCATAACTTTGAAAGAGGAAAGGAATGGGGAGCAATAAGTTATGGAGTTTCTCATTTTTTTCTCGAACGAGGCTCGAGTACGAATGACTTCGACAGGAAGAAGAAGGTAACATGTGAATCAAGCTCGACCATTATTTTTCACTGATGCTCTGGTATTTGATTTTGAATGAGAAGGAGAACGATAATACGCAATTTTAATAAGGGAAGTTGTCGGCTTGCTTGAGACGATAGGTGGCTTCGATTTGAATGAAGGAATAGGTGGTGTAGGGCTGCTGGCTATAGAGAAATTGTTGATGGAGAAAGAAAACAGGCTGGTGAAGGAATCTCAGCTGGATTAGGGTACATACATACATACATACATACATACATATACATATATATACATACATATATATATATACATACATACATACATATATATATACATACACACACACACACACACACACACACACACACACACATATATATATATATATATATTGGAAGTTAAATTTAAATCGACTCGATTTTCATAGTCTAAAATCACAAACTCCTATCGATGTGTGCCGCTAGGCATTTATAATGTTGTACCCCTATTTCGAACGCACTAGAAAAGGTTTCGACTCCTAACTTGATCGTATGGAGAAGATAGCTTTTTGGACCCTGTTATTATATTAAATTTTGATATAAATTCAGCGCGTTTACGAACCGTACGATAACCTGACAACTTCAAACACTACGAAACTTGAAATTTGATAATAATGCAATATTACGGATCCAATGAAACTAGTTTCGTTGAATTCCGAGACTGTGCCTTGGAAGGCTACTTTTTTAAATGTCAATTTAACAGTATATTTCTAAAAATTGAACAGATCACTTTTAATTTCGATTTTAACACTTTTATTATCTTCAGTATTATTAATATAAATTTTACAAGCCTTTGAAACATTTTATCAAGCTTAGAACTCCCGGTTCACTAACTTAACAAGTATTCCATTATAAACTTCAACAATCAAGTTATTAAATAAATTGATATTTTTAAAATCCGAATATATTTCTTTAAATAAAAATCAATTTATAATTCAACTTTAGTATTAAACCACTTAAATATTCCAAATCCAATGTCGAAAATCCGGGTCATTACAGGGGGTGAGAAACTGGATCGCGTTTTACTAAACGGTGGAGGGGTCTATGTGTTTGGTGTGCGTTTCATTGAGGAGGAGAAGGGCAATACGATGGTGGGCTCGAATCGATCGTCAGTGGTGTTTTTTGGTAATGCACATGCACGTTCTTGGCTATGTTTTTGGGTTCTAGGCGATTGAGAGTAAAGGAGAGGGAAGAAGGTAGTGCGGGTTTGGGCCGAACATTGGGTAATGGGTTTGTTTATTTAAAAAAAAGAGTTGTAATTTAATACTTAAAATTCTTGTGAAACTTACAAATTTATATCTCATGCGTATAAGGTCCAATTCGAATGATTCAAGTTGCATTGGGATAGTGATGTCATCATTTATGCATAGGAAGTGGTTTGGACGAATTTAGGGATTCTGAAATTTTTAGATAATTTCAAATACGTTTAGTTCAATCGAAAATGGAACGCGAAAGTGATAGAAAATCAAAGTGATTTAATCTCACTCAATTTTGGTTTACCGAAATTAATTTTACATAGTTAAAATTAAAAATTAAGTATTGACTGATTGATTGAATCGATAATTTTTATCAATTAGATGATGTTATATATAGCAGTGTGTGTGTGTATTGGAGTGATTGATACGCTACATATATATAGCGGATGAGACACTATGCGCCTCGCATAATAGCGGATGACCCTATATACCGTGATATCCCCCTCAAAGTGGGATTAGTATTTTTATATTATGCTAACATTTGTGGATGTAGGAAAACTGGTTAAAGGGATCCAATTGGATTCCTCAAAAATGTTGAATTTATTTTCATATTCAGTGATATGATATATTGAATAATTTGTGATAGACTATAGCGTGATTTTGAATTTATTTGGTACTATGGAATTACTGGTTAGATTTTGGTATTTTAAATACTAATGAAAAATGTTTAAATTTGGAAAGAAATTAGAAAGGAAAATTTGAAGTAAAAATATTTTTCGTGAAATTTAGATTTGTTAAAAGAATTGAATTTTAGGTAAAATGAATAGTTTGGTTTCAGAATTTATACTTGATAAATTTTGGAATATGGAAAATAGGGATTTTAGGAAAAAAAATATAAACAAAAGGATTTACAACAATAAAACTTTAGCGATTTGTTTATGTGTAAAAAGGATTTTAAAAATCGAGATTTAAATTTTGGGAAAACAAAAATGAAGTTTGAAAATAAAATATGAAATTGATGTTCCATATTTAAATAAGATTTTCAATTATGAGAAGGAAGGGAAATATGAATTTAGTGGGTTTGGGATATTCGAGTTATCTAAGAAATTAGTTTAAAAATGGTCTTTAATTTAGAAAATGATTGAGTATTGTGGAACAGTTATAAAGGGGGAATGAGACGATGGAATTATGAACGAAGTTTTTAAATAAAGTAAAGCAATTATCAGTGGAGAAATTGGAGTTATAAATATACAATGATGATTTATAAGGAGGGATAAATCGGTTTAAAAATAAATGGTAGATTTAGTTTTAGAAATATGAAAAAGGATTTACGAAATTTGGACGTAAATTAAATTGGAAATAAATTAAGAAGGATTTATTAATATTGGACTGGATATATAGGAGTTGAAAAATATTTTTTTTGAGAAGTTAATTTTATTTTAAAAATGAAAATTTTAAGTTTTAACTAGAAAATTTAAAAGTGTTTAATGAATATTTTAGAAATTAATTATTTAGTTGTTTAAAATTGTTTAAGTATATTTTAAATTATGAATTACGTTAGTTTATAATTAATTAATTATTATTTAAAGATTAATCAATATTATTATTTCAAAAGGATAAATTATTCAATAATTATGTTATTTTTAAATAATAACTTTTATTTTAAAGAGTATTCACCTAAATTTAACTTGGAAGTTATTATAGGAAATTCATGGGTATTATTTTGAAATTTTTTAAACAAAGTATTCGGGAAGTAGTGGTACACTCGCATGGTGAAATTGGAGAGTGTTTTCATGTAGTTAAGGGTTTCTCTGGGATAGAGACGTAACTATTGAGATGTGAATCCATGGTTTGATACCGTAGTGGTACTTTCCATATTATTTTAAAAATGGGTTTTCAAATATTTTTGAAAAGGATAATTTGTGAATATACTAAGTTCGATAAGATAAGTATATGAATTCTAATAAGAGATTTAATTAGTAAAATTAAATTAAAAAAAGATTTGGAGTTTTCAGTGGAAAATGAAGTATTTTGTTGACTGATTTATTTTATTTGACAGTTAAATAACCAACTATAAAATCTGGACCCAAAAATATAACTTTGGGAATATCTGTGGGAAACGCGGGAATTATATGGTACAGTTACCGTTTGAGGTGTTATACTATACATATAAACTTGTTTCGTTCTTCTAGGACGATGTCAAGGAAATTCGTCTAAAAACGGTTAAGAGATGATCTGCGATCTTATTTCGTCTGTTTATTTCCTAAAGAACCGGGGTTGAGTTTACCAGTAAAATATCGAACGTTGTTTCGAAGAGACCGCGGTCAGATTTGCTTGCTGCATTTTATGGGGTTCTCGCTTCTTGTTAGGTAGCGAACGGAGGACTCTTACCCCTACATGTCCCAAAGTGGTTGGTTGTAGTTGAGAGGCTAGCTGTAAAAGCAAATTCGAGATACCAGTGTATGCCACGACGGAAAGTGGCCCGCTGTCGGTGGTTGAAAAGCCTAGACCGCTACACTTGGTTTCAGAGCTGAAGGTTAAGTTAGAGCCTTGGTTCGATGGGGATTACTCACTAGAGATAGGGTCAATAGCACCCTAGAATGAGTTTAGGTGTATTAATAGATATGAGCACGTATTTATTAGTGAATATAGAACTATTTTATACTGTGTTGGTTGATCTATTGAGTGGATTATGGGTTTTGGTCAATACAAGTAATTAACGTTATTGACAGGGATCTCTAAACACTTGAACAGAGCAATTCGACATAGTATTGATTCAAAATGGGGTAAATGAAATAATTTTACCTAGATTATTTTTATACAAAAGGAAATAATTTTTCAAAAATTATTATATATGGTTTGCTTGGTTGTTAGAAAATGATAATATTAAACTATTATCATTGGTGTGTTTACATGTTGGTACGTTAGTCAACAGTTAAGAAATAATTCATTGTAAATATGAGTTTATAAATGTGATTTACAATTTGAAATGGAATGAAATCCCAGGGAAATATTTAAATATAGATTTATAAAGGATTTAAGAGTTAGAAATTTGGGAATTAAATTTCCCGTTGGTTTTGAAATGTTTTTCAAGTCTTGGGAAATAATACTGGTATTATTTGGATTATATTTTGAATTGGAAAACTTTGAAAAGCTTTTTCTAAAAGGAATAAAAGAACTGAACCCACTTCGGTCGTTGGAAAATAATTCCGATGATGATCGTGACATCACCGTTGTTCATTTTCGAGTTTACAATGGAGGAATTGCTACCTTAATGATTTGCAATTGGAGTTTTGTTTTGGAAAAACTGGTTTCGGTTTGAAATGCAAAGGGATAATTTGATATACAAATGGATTATATACATGTATTTGATTTCAAAAATGATTTTGAAATATTGAGTAGTTGTTTAAACTCTGGAGTTTGATCTAAAATGTTTTGTGGAATATAAATAAGTTTAAAAACTTATAAAAATTCTGAAATTTGATTTTGTGGGATGAAATTTAACTTAATTTAAGTTAATAAGAGTGAATTGAAGAATTAAGCCTAAGTAGGCTAAATGGAATAGCTATTGAAATAAAATTTATTGAGTTGGAAATAAATTAGCGGATGAACAAATTAATTTGATTTGTAAGTAAATGGAATTTAAATTGAATATTGGAATGATATTTAATTTGAATAAAGCGAAATTGAAGAATTAGTTCTAGTGGACTAAATGAAGTAAAGTTTAGAAATAAAAATTCATAGGGATATGAAATGAACTAGTGGATGGAACTAATTACAATAACTAGTGAATTAAATATGGTTTGAGAGATGGTTGATAAAATTCAATATTTAAAATTGGAAGATAAATTGAGTTCAAATGAAATTGAAACTTTATTTTGAATAGAAATAGATATGAACCAAAGTGATGAAGTGCGAATAAACATAAGAACTTTGTGTAAAATGTTTATAATAGGTTTAAGAAATTGATGATGAAATTCCTAAGTAAAAATTGGTATTGGGAATATACTACGTTAATATTTGAATGAAGATTAAATAAAAATTGGGTAAAAAGATAATTAAAAATAAGTGAACGTAAATTAAAATAAACGTGAATAGAAGAAATTGATATAGCTAATAATCAATTGGAAATTGATATGTAAGATATATGTATATTATGTTATTCATATAGCAGTTTGGTCCAGATTTGAGCACATAATTTTGAGATAGTTATATCGATCCAAATTGGGATTTTTCACTTTATTTTCGACGGCGAATCCGGGATAAGGATTTTTGATTGATCCTGGAATTCTCTATCATAGTATATGGCTATGCAAGGAGGATAACGGTTTTTAATCAAGAAATCAAATCTAAGCTCGCATTAGAGAGTCGTGCGAACGATACTACTTCGGAAGTGAAATTGTGTGATCAAGTGAGCAATCAGATTTGATATTGCATACGAATGATATATGTACATCGTACGGGTTTAGGTGAAACAAATACTAAATTTTTTGAAAAGGAATAAATAAAATGATTTTGAATTGTATAATTAGATATTTTTGGCAAATAAGGTGCAGCTAGCAAAAGCTAAATTGATGTCCTCGATTTCAGAAATAAATTTGATTGCCCAACAAAAAGGTATGTATTTAAATTGTTGTATGAAATTGATGATTTTCTAAGTGAGCCACTTGGCTTTTGTTTTCTTTTGACGATTTGGGCCGTAGAGGTGTTTTGTAGTTTTTCGGATCAAGCCACGCAAAGGAGACGCTGGCGAAATTTATCGAAAATTTAAGAAGTTGGATAAAAAATTCGAAGAAAATTTTGATAATTTAAAATTTGGTTCTAAGTTATAATTTGAATGATTGAAGGGACAATATTAATGGAGTCTAGGGAAGAAGTTGGAAATTAGTAAAAGTGATATTGTGGTTTCAATAAAAATTGATTGTAGGAAAGCTGTTTGAAACTGTGTGGTTTTAGAAAAAATAGTTAACGGGTCATGGACCATTCTTCTTACCTAGCAATTTCGAGGACGAAATTCTTATAAGAAAAAGGAATGTAACTACCTAGAATTTTGGTTAATCGTAATTGGAATATTTAATTAATTTTAATTATTTAAAAGTTAATTTTTAACTAGAATTTCAAATATAACTATTTATTTAATAATCTAATTGTTGAATTTAATAATTGAAAATTAGTTAAAATATTGAATCTTAAGTTTTAAGATTGATAAAAATAATTTAAAGGCTTATAAAATTTATAGTAATAATATTAAAGATAATAAAACTTTTAAAATGAATTTAAAAGTGATTTGTTCAGTTTAGAATTATATCGTTTAAATTGACAATTAAAAATAGCCTTCCGGGGCACAGTCTCGGAATTTGACGAAACCAGTTCCATTAGATCCATAGTAGTGTATTATATCGGATTTCAAATTTTATAGTATTTGGAGTTATCGCCTGACCGTACGGGATATGAACACGCTGATATTTATATCGAAAATTCAATATAATAATTGGGTCCAAAAAGCTATCTTCTCCACACTGTCAAATTAGGACTCGAAGCTATTTCCATTGCGTTTGGAATAGGGTATAATATTGTAAATAGCCAGTGGCATGCCGAGATAGGAGGTCGAGATTTTAAGCTATGGATTCGGGACGATTTAAAATTTAAATATATATATATACACATTGACATTGATTGACTATATTCACATCAATTTGCTTTCTGTCTCTTCTCAGCCACCTAAAATTTGACCTTAACCCATTCAAACATGTCATTCTCTCCTTTTTATTTACCGCGACTATTACAGTAAACATCACGGTGAAGAAAAAAATAAATTGAACTTCGAAAAAAATTCTATCTTCCAAGATATTCAACTAAAAATTGCCAAACATGTTACAAAAATCGTGTTTTACCATTCTCTTCAATCTGATAATCATTTTTGGGGTGCGGTCTGGTTTTGGGATGTTCGAAATTTATGTCAAGGCTTGGTGAAGAGCCAGGGTTAAGCCTTTCGTCGTATTCATTCGTCGATTCGAGAAGGGAAGCTCGTTTTCAGAATTGTCTTCCAAAATCACACTTAGGGCTTGGTGATTGAGAGTAAAGGAGGGGGAAGAAGGTAGTGAGGGTGTGGGCTAAACATTGGGTAATGGGTTGTTTATTTAATAAAAGAGTGTTGTAATTTTATATTTAAAATTCTTGTGAAACTTATAAATTTATATCTCATGCGTACAAGGTCCGATTCGGACAATTCGAGTTGCTTTGGGATCGTGATGTCATCATCTACGCACAGGAAGTGGTTTGGATGAATTTAGAATTTCTAAATTTTTTTAGATAATTTCAAACGTGTCCGGACTCAATTAAAAAAGAGAACGTGAAAGCGATAGAAAATCAAAGTGAGTTAAATTCACTCGATTTTGGATTATCGAAATTAATTTTAAATAGTTAAAATTAATTAATTGTTGATTGATTGAATCGATAATTTTTATCAGTTAGATGATGTTATATATAGCAATATATAAATATTGGAGCGACTGATATGCCCGTATATTATAGTGGATGAGACCATATGCTCCTCGCATAATAGCGGATGACCACATATACCGCAATATCTCCCTCGAAGTGGGATTGGCATTTTTATATTGTGCTAACACTGTGGATGCAGGAAAACGGGTTGGATGGATCCAACTGGATTCCTAAAAAATGTTGAATTTATTTTCATATTTAATGATATGATATATTGAATAATTTATGGTAGACTATAGCGTGATTTTGAATATATTTGGTACTACAGAATTATTGGTTAGATTTTGGTATTTTAAATACCAATGAAAAATGTTTAAAATTTGAAAAGAAATTAAAAAGGAATATTTGAAGTAAAAATGTTTTTGGTGAAATTTAGATTTGTTAGAAGAAATGAATTTTGGGTAAAATGAATAGTTTGGTTTCAGAATTTATATTTGATAAATTTTTGAATATCGAAAATAGGGATTTTAGGTAAAAATATAAATAAAAGGATTTTTAATAGTATAACTTAAGCGGTTTGTTTAAGTGCAAAAAGGATTTTAAAAATCGAGATTTAAAATTGTTTTGGGAAAACAAAAAGGAAATTTGAAAATAAAATATGAAATTGATGTTCCAGATTTAAATATGATTTTAAATTTCGAAAAAGAAGGGAAATCTGAATTTAAAAATGGAATTTAATTTAGAAATCAATTTAAAATCGATTTAATATTGTGGAACAGTTATAAATAGGGAATGAGACTATGGGAATTATAAACAAAGTTTATAAATAAAGTAATTATCAATGGATAAATTGGAGTTATAAATGTATGGTGATGATTTATAAGGAGATAGATAAATCAGTTTAAAAATAAATGGTAGATTTATTTTTAGAAATGTGAAAAGGGATTTACGAAATTTATACATAAATTAAATTGAAAATAAATCGGGAAGGATTTTATAATATTGGACTGGCTATATGGGAGTTGAAAAATATATTTTTCTGAGAAGTTAAGTTTTTTTTTTAAATTTTTTTTTTGAGTATTAACTAAAAAATTTAAACGTGTTTTAAAGAATATTTCAGAAATTAATTCTTTAGTTGTTTTAAAATAGTTTAAATATATTTAAATACATTTTAAATTATGAATTAAGTCATTTTATATTTAATTAATTATTATTTAAAGATTAACCAATATTATTATTTCAAAAGGATAAATTATTCAATAATTCTGTTATTTTTGTATAATAACTTTTACAAAAGAGTATTCGCCTAAATTTAACTTGGTGGTTATTATAGGAAGTTCATAGATATTGTTTTGAAAATTTTTAAACATAGTTTTCGAGAAGTATTGATATACTCGCATGGCAAAATCAAACGTAGTGAGTGCCTGCAGTTAAGCCTTGGGTTTCTCTAGGATAGAGATGTAACCATTGAGTTGTGAATCCATGGTTGAATATCGCAATGATGCTTTCCATATTAGTTTAAAACGGGGTTTTCAAATATTTTTGAAAAGGATAATTTGTGAATACACTAAGTTCGATAAGATATGAATATGAATTCTGATAAGAGATTTGGAGTTTTCAGTGGAAAACGAATTATTTGGTTGATTGATTTGTTTTATTTGGTAGTTAAATAACCGACTATCAAATCTGGACCCAAAAAGATAAATTTGGGAATATCTAGAGGAAACATGGGAATTATGTGGTACAGTTACAGTTTGA
The DNA here is from genome assembly GCA_030765085.1 of Allium cepa. NCBI lineage: Eukaryota > Viridiplantae > Streptophyta > Magnoliopsida > Asparagales > Amaryllidaceae > Allium > Allium cepa. The sequence continues at coordinate 609,755,478 of CM060940.1, forward strand.
GGTGCTATACTGTACGCATAAACTCGTTTCTTTCTTCTGGCATGATGTCAAGGAAATCCATCCACCAACGTTTAGGAGGTGATCTTCGATCTTATTTCGTCTGTTTATTTCCTAAAGAAACGAGGATGAGTTTATCGGGAAAATATCGAACGTTGTTTCGAAGAGACCGGGATCGGATTTGCTTACTGCATGATAGGAGGTTCTCACTTCTTGTTAGGTAGCGAACGAATGACTCTTACCCCAACATGTCCTGGAGTGGTTGGTTGCAGTCGAGAGGCTGGCCGTAAAAGCAAATTCGAGGTACCAGTATATGCCACGGTGGAAAGCGGCCGATGTCGATGGTTGAAAAGCCTAGACTACTACACATGATACCAATGCTGAAGGGAAGCGAGAACCTCTAGTGGGGATAACTCATTAGAGATAGGGTCAGTAGCACCCTAGAATGAGTTTGAGTGTATTAACAGATATGATCGCGTATTTATTAGTGAATATAGAACTATTTTATATTGTGATGATTGATCTATTGGGTGGCTTATGGATTCTGGTCAATACGAGTAATTAACGTTATTGATAGCGATCTCTAAACACTTGAACAGAGCAAATCGACGTAGTATTGTTTAAAAGTGAGGTAAATGAAATAATTTTACCCAGATACCATTGATTTTCAAAGGATTTTGATAACTTTAATAATTCAAATTGAGTGTGTTTTCTCATGTTGGTTTTCCAAACTGACTTGGGTTTTATTTTATTATAATGCTCGGGTCAGACCAAGTATTACAGATTTAGGAGGGTGCTATGGAGCTCAGGAGACGAGCTGGATGGCAAAGACATATTTCCTGTATCTGATTTCATTTTGTTATGTATTGTAGGCTGTATATTCAGCATTTATAAGGACAAGTTATTATAACTGTCCAGTATTGAGTCATTGATGTGTTGTATTCTGATGATGTAATGTATAAATAACAGTTATACTTTCTTTTGTATAAAGACGTGTTATTATCTATTATATATTTTTCCTCTGCGATTGTGAGATCCTATGTTGCTGTTTCTATTTTCTTCTTCTATCTCTTTCTTCTTTTTTCCTAACGATCTGGTATTTTCGACATTCGATTGCTCGGTATGTAATACAACGGGCATATTGAGGTCGATTTTCAAAGGTTGAAAATCTGGTTCGCTACCATGCTCAACATTTAATTATACATATGAGTAGTATATGCAATCACATCAAATTGCTCCATCAGAATACTAGTAAGTATCAATCCAGTTAGGATAGTTATTACCGCCATAAGTGCTAGTAGATACATCCTACAAAATACAACGGAGTTAATAGACAACTTCAATAAAGGACAAAAAATGCACCATGCACCATGCTTCATCCAAAATGCTCCAAGTTACCTAACTACTTGGCTGCACAGAAAAGTAGTGTAACGATCATAATTTCGCTGCTTCAAAAATGAGAGATTTTAAATTGAAAAAGGTTTAAAACTTAAATAAATATGTTATATATAATAAATAATAATAGGAAAATTATTTATCCTTATAGTTAATAATTTAAAAAATATAAATTTGAATTATAGAACAAATCAACAAAAGTTAAGGTTTGTTAAAAATAAATAAAGGCTTAAATAAATGGGTTTAAATATTTATTTAAAAAGATAAATCTATTGAAAACATTTAATAAAGATAATAAAAGTGTATTTAAAATATTTAAATATATATTAATAATCTTTTTACAAAAATAATCAAAATTTATCATATTTTGTCAGTTTTACTTTTACATACACTGTAAAACTAGAGATTTTGATATTAATTAAATATGATTTTAAAATATAAAGAGACATTTTTAATTTACTTAAAAGAAGAAACAAGTTTATTTTTTAGTTTGGTTTACATCAATATATAGTTTATCAAAAAGATCAAACTTTGACTGTAAAATTTGTCAAACAAAAACATCATTTTCAACTAAAACAAGTTCTCGTCAAATTGTTGCAACATGATACATTTTCTAACATGCACATATGCATAAATACAACTTTGCAAACTATAAAACACGTTACATATATCATATAAGACAAAATACTTATATTAGGATAGTTTAAAAATATTTATATAAAAAGTGAAAAGACATGATTTGACTAATTAATTTTTATTTTAAATTTTTATAAACAACATCATTACTATATCTCTTATCACATTAAGGAGATGGAATGAATATGCATGAAAAAGGAGCAAAAGTTATTTTAACATTTTAAAGTTTAAGAAAATTAGGAAATCATCATTTCTTGAGTACAAATCACATCTTATCATTCTTTTCACCATAAATGCACTTCTTATCATGTTAAGCAAAAGTCAAAAAGTAAGACAAGGGTATTTAGGATATTAGCCACTCAAACTCCACTTATAAATACAAGCCTAAACCCCTTCTTTCTTCACTTCACTTTCATTCTACAACTACAAACTTTTTCTGTACTTCTTCATTTTTCTTCCTCCACTTCAACATCACCCTAACTCGAGCTTTACCCACCTCTACTTGGCTACACCCGCCATCTAAACCCCTCAACCCAAGCCTACACGCCTCTACCCCCTTACTATAGCACACACACCCGACACACCCTAACTACCCGGGCTTAAAACCCCACGCACACCCTCTCCTCCCTACATACCCGAGCCTAATATCGTACACACCCACCTCAAGGACCCATGGCCGAACCCTTTCCACCAACCCAAGCCTAAAACTCCATGCAAGTCCACCTACCCACAGCCACCTATGCTACACCCTAGGCCGTATCCTCCATTCAAGCCCACTACCTCACAAAAATAAAAAATAAAAAGAAAAGACTGAAAAGAAAACAAGACGAAAAAGAAAGTGGAAAATCCTAGACGTTCAGAAATAGCATGTTAGCACGAGAGACGCGTATCTCACGTTAAAGATTGATGGAGTGGATATGAAGGTGAGAAAATTCTCACCGCTATATAATTTATATTGATTATTGAATTGATTTGCTACGATAGATAATCACCGTTTTATGATATGGATGTTTGAATAATTATTTGAATGTTTGATGGTCCATAATAATGTTATGACATTTATCGTACTATACAAGTATTGAATATGTTAATGTCATATGATTGTTTGTATGGTTGCGATGTTAATACGGACAACAAATTTCTATCATTATTGATCAAGTGATCTATTTGTTAAGAAAGACCCAACTTGGATGATATGGTATACTTTGGGAATATAAGTCTCTTTTCAATTAGAATTGAAATTAAAGTAAAAATCAAAGAGAATTTGAAATTTGAAGCGAAACAGGGTTAAAAAGTATAGTGAAATTGAAATGAATAGTGAAATTGAAATTGAAATTGAAATCGATTTTGAAAATTGTATTTGAGATTAAGGTTGAATTTGAGTTTAAATTGAAATAAGATTTAAAATCTATGTTTTAATTGAATTTAATTTGAAGTTAGAATTAAAATTGGAATTTAAAATTTAATATTAAAATAATAGAAATAAAATAATTTTATATTATGGAATATTGAAAATACATTTTAAATACTTTAAAATGAGAAAATATTGATTTAAAATGATTTGTGATAATTTTATAAGTGATAAATTCAATTTGAATAGATTATTCAGATATTGAAAAATAAGTTAAAACTAGGTGGGTCGCGCAACGGTAGTTCGCGATTTCACACCGAAAAGTTCAAATAAGCATATAGAGGGGAATATAGCTCGGAATTCTTCGAGATAAGAAAATTTTAGACTATTATATCCATATCCTTGAAACGAAGAAAGAAAATTAAGATTTCGTCCTGTAGGTTTTGAGTTAAGTCCAAATCAATTTTCTAGAAAACTTACGCTAATGCAGTAAAGTGTCCAAAATAGGAAATCCATTTAAATGAACATTTTTAATTATGGAAAAATATGGAATAAATTTGATAAATCCATTTAAATGGTTTAGAAGAGATTTGGAATGGAAAATATGAATTATCAAATATTTAAAAGTTGTTTATATTAAATAAGCTTATATAGTACTTTCCGTAGCACTTTTATGCTGCAAATTGTATAACTTTTGAATATGAGTTTAAATGTAAGATTTTTCCCCGAATCAATTGTGGATGATTTTAGTAGGAAAATTAAACATTTGAAAGATAATTTGGAGTCTTTATAATCAATTCCAAAATAAAGTTGATAATTGAGTATGTTGAAATGACTAGTACATTTGTCCTGCTTGTGAGATCTGAGAAGATAAAACAATGTGTTTAATTACGGTTAGGGATGGAGCAACCAGTGTCCCGAACTTACCTAATATATATTTTCTTTTCTTAGGCGATGGGTCGAATTAATCAAAAGGAAAGCCCAGATGCTCTATGATATAAAGATTATACTAAGTTTTTCCAAAATAAAAGAAGATTAGTATTATCAAAAATATAAGCAACCTCCAAAATGAATAAATTACAACTTGGATTGCATAGAGATAATCTTCTTAAACTTGGTATTAAAATCCGAAGAGGGATCTCATCTTATTCGTGGAATTTAAAAGGTGGTTTCAAACCGTTATTCCGCCCATAGCACTTATTGAATACAGAAATTGATGTTGAGTAAAGTTAGAATGATTTCTATGATCCTATTTACTCAATAATGTTTGCTAAAATTTGATTTTGGATCGGTTGGTCATCTTAATGCAGTTAAAGGATTTTGCAATCTTCTGCTATCCGTAATTGATGGAATCCTATGGTTAAGTCCATTTTGGAGAGTATTCGAGCACCACGAAGTCGATCAAACAAGGCATCAATACGGGGTAGAGGATACTTGTTCTTAATCGTTTGCTTATTTAGGTCTTGATGGTCTACACAAAGTTTTAGAGAGCCATCTGACTTTGCAACAAAAACTACTGCTGAGCTCCAACTTGAGCGACTTGGTCTAATTAGTCCTTTCTTTAACAATTCATCCTTTTGACTCCTTAATTCATTTACTTCCTTGGAGGCCATTCTTCAAGAAAAGTAAAAAAACAGACTTCACATCAGAAATCTAGTCGATTAGAAACTTAATTTTTTTACGTGGGGTAAACATTTAACTCCCTAAAAACATCCGAAAATTCCTTAACAATGGATATTTCTTCTATACCTTTTTGAACTGAATTTAGAGCATACATAACACTACCCATTAGCGGACTTGATTCTTCGTAAGTTATTTTAAAAGATTCACTTCTTTTATTTTCCATAAATCTTCAATCTTCATCCGCTCTTTTATTCTTCCCAATCTTTATCAATAGATGATTTACCTCCATATTTCTTTCCTCCCTCTTTTCAATCATTTTTCCCATTTTGATGACATCGTTATCTCCTGATTTTTCTTCAAGAAAGCGTTCAGACGCTCAAGTAGTTAAGAAATCTGCGCCTTCTTACAATTGAGTGACAAATCAGAGAGAATGGATTAACAATAGAAAGGGAAAGAAGATTTGCTTTGGATGTGGAGATTTTACGCATCTGGCTAAAGATTGTAGAGACCGATTAGGTGATTCAAGTGCGGATCTTTTGGTCATAAAAGATTTAATTGTTGGAAACCAGAGAACGATTCGAAGAAGAACTTGAATTCAGATCACGGTTTTCTATTTGTATTGAAATGCATGAAGCTAAAGAGAATCCTTCTGGATCACTCGTGGATTCAAAGAAAGGAAGGTATTGATTTGTTAGGAGACTATTTAAACATTTTAATGTGATTAACTCTGTTAATATTGGTCGTAACTTTCATAAGAAATTTGGATTCTCTAGTAACTTAGATGGTAGAAAATCGAAATCGAAAATTCAAAAGCCTTTTCGAGAGTGTTCTGCTGTAGTATCGGATGCTGTTGGCCACTCTAGTGGCAGTTCTTCTATTGTTTTTTCAAAAGTGGATGTTTTGAATAGTAAGACTATGGAAGATGATGCTTCAGTTGTTTCTGTTGATCTGGAAGCGCATAAGAGTGAATACTTGGATTCTTTTCTATTAGATCATGTTGTACTATAATATAATTCAAGTTTGCAGTCTCTAGAACCTGATGATACTCTGATTGATTCTAATTGTCAGTTACAAAACTTGGATATAAATTTAAGTTTTATTCATAGCAGAAAACTCATAGGATCTAATTGTTTCAGGAATGGTTTTGAGATTGAGATCTCAAATAATTTTGAGTGTTTAAAGGATATTGATGATGCGAGAGTTTTTTCTGATGGTTCACAAACTTTTTCGAACAATGGTGGAGTTTTGGATGTATGTAAGAGGGATAATGTGAAGGGTTGTGTAGTTGTTGATAATCATGTTGAAGAGTCTATTTTAGATTCAGATGATGAAGTGGCTGTTGGTGCAGTGGATAATTTTGTTGATCCATGTAGTAGTGATTTGAAAAAAGTTGTTCAAGGTGAGATTGTTATTTTTGATGGGATCAAGAAACACGGCGATACAAGAATTATCAGAGACCTAGTAAATATAGCATTTACAAATGTTAAAACAATGGATGAAATGCAGTATAGCTGCTTGGAAGAGGTTTTTTCTGTTGAAGTTGGCAGTGTTCTAGAAATATAGAGGAAGTGAATAACAAGCAAATCATACTGTTTACTGATTTGAAAATTTGGTTAGATAATATCTCTTCTTGGGCCACTGATTCTATATCACCTTGTACAAATAACTTTGGTAGCACTAGTGATCTGAAGCCTGTTGAGAATGCTGCTGCTTTGAGCCTCGGTTTTAGAGTTTCTCAGTCTGGAGATAGAATCAGACTCAAAGGATAGATGAAAAGGTCCGGTTCCAAGAACGGTTCAGATACTATTTCTTGTTCGCTTGAACCAAAAACAATTAGAAGAAGTGCGCGTATTAGTAGAGTGGGTTCTAGAGCTTTCGATAGCTCTAGCTCAGGTATGAGTCTTTCTATGGGTAGTACTTTTTGTGTTTATGCTTTAAATAATTTGTCTACTAATGAAACGCACTTCCTAGCCAAGCATTCAGGTTTAATTTTTGATGATAGCCAACTAGATATTGAATATATCCAAAATTAATATTTAGAACAGGTTATATCATTAGATAAATGAAATTGACAGGTTAGAATATTAGAGGATTGAATGATTTAAAGAAGGGTAGAAAAGTTAAATCTGTATTTATGGCTAATAATATTGATATTGTTCTACTTCAAGAAACTAAAATAGAGAGTCCCGATTATCGTATTTTTAAAAGCCTAGAAGGTCATTTTTTAGATCATTGGGCTTATTTTTTTGCTAGAGGTAGTGGAGGAAGTCTTATGATAAGGTTGATAAGATAACTATGTTAGACTTTTATAATTTATATTTAAAGAACATTCGATTCATTTAATATTTATCGACATTAATGATAACCCTATCGTTAATATTTCTAATGTCTATGGACCTAACTCAAAATAGGTCGTAGGGTGCTTTGTTCGGAGTGTTTAGATTTTAGAACATTGGCTCTTGTTCCTTGAATTATAGGAGGAGATTTCAATGTTACTAGATTTTTAAGTGAGAGATCTCATAGGGAAGGTGATTTAGAGTTTATGAAAGAATTTGATAACTTTATTATTAATTGTAATCTAATTGAAATTAAATTGAATAATATAATTTTTACTTGGTCGAATAATAGAGAAATTCCTTCCATGGCATTGCTGGATAGGTTCTTTATTAGTGATGATTTCGAAGACAACTTTTCTTCTTGTAGGGTTATTGGGCTTCCATATTTTTTTTCGGATCATTATCCAATTGTTTTATTCTGTTCTAATGCGAATTTTGGTAATAAATTTTTTAGATTTGAAATGACGTGGTTATTGGAGAATAATTTTAAAGATTTAGTAGCTAATAAATGATTTTTATGAATAATTATAACTCCAAATTTTCAAATAATACTGCTAAAGTTTGGGTTAGAAAACTTAGAGATTTAAGATTTTTTTTCTCAAAAAATGGAATAAAGATGTTTTTGGTAACATCAGAATCAAAAAAAGAAAAACTAATAAATGATATTCTTAATTAAATAAAATTGAAGAAATGAGAAATTTAAATATTTCTAAAAAGAATGTTCTTTATAATTTAAAAGAAGAATTAAATAAAATTATTGTTCAAAAAAAATAATGTGGAAGCAAAAGTCTAGAATTCAATGGATGGATGAAGGAGATTTGAATACTATTTTTTTTTCATAAAACAGCTAATGGAAGAAAGCGAAGTAATTCCATTAATTCTGTTTTTATTAATGATGTAGAGATTTTTGACCAAGTAGAACTTAATAAGAATTTACTAATCATTATAGAAACATTTTTAGTACACCTAATAGGCATAGGATTAAAGCTACTTGGAATTTGCTCTACAATGAAGATTCTAGAGTTGATTTAGTAGGCTTAGATGATCCTATTAACGAAGAGGAAATTGTAAGGGCTATTAAAGATATGCCTAATGATAAAGCTTCTGGGCCGGACGGATTTCCTATTTTGTTTTACGAGATTTTTTGGAATATTCTTAAAGATGATATAATTAAAATGTTTAATGAATTTTATATAGGTTCCTTGCAGTTAGGAAGATTCAATTACGCAAATGTAATTTTACTGCATAAAAAATGAGGTGCTAATTAACAAAAAGACTTCCGTCCTATTTCTTTATTAACCTCTTCTTTTAAAATTATTTCTGAAGTTCTAGCTAACAGATTAAGTATTAAAATAAATGCATTAACCGACAGCTCTCAAACTGCTTCCATAAAGGGTAGGAATATTACGCATGGTATAGCGGTTGTCCAAGAATATATTAATTATCGTTGTAAAAATAAGATCACTTGTTCTCTTTTAAAATTGAATTTTTCTAAAGCCTTTGATTCTATTGATTGAATTTTCCTTAAAGAGTTTTCACAGCTAGGGGTTTTAGTAATAGGTGGATTAGTTGGATTATGTCTTTGCTTTCGACGGGTAACTCTAGTATTATGGTTAATGGAATACTAGAAGACAAAATTCAGTGTAGACGTGGTCTCAGGTAAGGGGATCATCTTTCACCATTATTATTTAATTTAGCTACTGATGTTTTTCTAGAGTCATTAAATTAGCTATTAATAATAGATTATTAGGTTTTATTGGTAATAAGATTACTAGCAATGGTCTTTCTGTCTTACAATTTGTAGATGATACCATGATTTTTACGTCTCATTTACCTAAACATATTATTGCACTTAAATTTATTATATACAGTTTTGAACTTCTCTCAATTTTAAAGATAAATTTTGATAAAAGTTCAGTTTTAGTATTAAATGATATGGATAATATAGAAAATCATATTGCGCGTACTTTAAATTGTAATACAACGAAATTTCCTATTGAATATTTAGATTTTTTAATTAGACCGTAAAAACTTAAATACGATTGGAATACCATTATTGATAAAATTAATATTAGACTTTCTAATTGGACTAGTAAATTCTTATCGAGAGCGTGTAGAATTGTCCTTCTTAGCTCGGTTTTGTCTGCATTACCCATTTATTGGATGTCGTTTTATCGCTTTTCTAATTGGGTAATTGATAAAATGTATAAATTGAGATGTGATTTTCTATGGAGTGGCGACAATTCAAATAATAACACAAAATGTCTTGTAAATGAGATATGGTTTGTAAATCTAAAAATGAAGGAGATTTAAGGATTATAAATCTACATAACTTAAATATTTCCCTTTGAGAAAAATGCTTTTTGAAATTTAGAGATATTAATGAAACTTCTTTATGGAAAGAATTAATATCGAACCAATGGTATGGTGGTACTTTTAATTTGGCACACTTGAGTATTAGTAACACCAATAATATGTCTCATTTTTGACAATCTGTAATTTTAAATTTTAACATATATAAACTAGGAATTAATAATATCAGGAAAATAGGCACAAGGAAAAAGTTACAAAAAATTTAGTCTCAGGGACGTAAGTTTGTTTTTTAGTCTGAAGGACACTTTATAGTTTAAACAGAAAATGATAGCTACATCTATCATTCTGTGATTTACACTACAATGTGTCCTTCAGACTAAAAAACAAACCTGCTGTCTCTGAAACTAAATTTTTTTACAATTTCTTCCCTATGCCTAAAAACCCCTAATAATATTGCACATTTTGGTTGTAATACTTCGTTTTGGCATGATTGTTGGTTATCGAATATTCCTCTTAAAGTGGAATTTGAAGAACTATATGATATCTGTAATTTTAAATTCGTTACAATTTCTAATATTTATAGACTAGAGTTAAATTTTTCTTTGGAATTTAATTTTAACCGTACATTAACTGGTAATTCTTTTGTTCAATTTGCACTATTGTGCACTAAATTAGAATATTATAATATTGGTAATGATAAGGATATTAATTGGTGTTGGGATAGTAATAAAAAAATACACATTTGATTCTTTCTACAAATTTATTAACTTTTCTGGAATTAAAATGAACATATTTAAATACATTTGGAAAGCCAACGCTCCACCTAAGGCTAAGGTGCATATGTGGTAAATTTTACATAAAAAATTAAATACTATTGAATTGTTAAAAAAGAAAAATATTTTTAATGATAAGAAATGTTATTATTGTAATAATGAAAAGGAGGATATTTTGCATATAGATTTATATTTTAATTATAATAACACCAAATATATTCTTACAAATTTTTTAAGTCTTTTCAATTTTAATATAAGTTTTACTGATATTACTGGTGAGACATTGGAATAATATTAGATTTCTTTACACGGGTTCAAATAGATTTTTATTAGACACTATTTTCACCATTATTTGTTGGTATATTTGGTTTGATAGAAATCAATGAATATTTAATAAGTCTAATTTAATTTTGGATCATGTAATATGTGCTATTTCCATTTTTAGTTTAAACCGGATTTCAAATCCTAGTTATAAATTAAATAAAATTATAAATTTTAAGAATTTTCTTAGAAAAACAAATTTTCATGTTGATTCTTTCAGGAAATCTATTTTTTCTAATAGTAACAACTCTATTAGTCTGAATTTAGATTACCTAGACATTCTTTCTAGGAATTCCTTTAACAATTTGCCTTTATTAGAATACTAATTTAATATAATTTGTTATATACCTCTGTCTCAAATGCATGTTTATTTTATCTTTTAAACTTCTTACTTTGTGGATTTTTAGCTTATGATATATAAGTACATAGTACTATATTTAAAATATTGATGGCAGTGTTGGATAATTTTCTTATATTTTGCAGCAATATATTTTGTTGTTAAAATTACTTAACTTATTCTTAATATTTTATCAAATAGTAAATTTTCCTATTGTATTATATTGTTTTGGAATTCTTGCTTATTACAAATGATCATTTGCCTGTTATGTGACATAACACTTTAACCTATGGTTAGTTGATATATTTTTTGTTTACAGATATAACTTTACAAGATATTGTTTTTAATGAATTCTAGTTAATTCTCATTAATATACTAATAAGATTTCTATGATTAGGTTTTTATGACTGGCTTTTTATTTTCTGATAAAGTTTAATAGTTCGAAAATTCTATTATTTTACTGTTATACTAACTTTATCTTCAGTAGTTATGTTTTATACTTCATGACACAGGTAGTCTTAACTTTTCAACTTTATTTTTGCTGCTTTTTGTAAACTTCATAACACAGTTAGTTTTCTTGCTTTCTTATTATAGAAAACAAGAAAACAAAGAGTTGCTAAGATAGAAATAAATAGCTGCTAGAAAATAAAGAGCTGTTATGAAATTTTGTAAACAAGAAAACAAATAGCTCTTATTTTTTTTCTTGTTTTCTTGTGTTATTTTTAACTGTTATGATATATTAGCTTTATCATATTAAGAAAACAAATTTGTAACAGTTTACATTTTGTAGGTCTTCAGCTTATTCTCACGTATTAACCAGATGGTTGCAATAATTTCGATATATTGTTTGCTGACTTAGTCTCTTGCACTCTTAGAATGAAGTATAGGATTAATTGATACAAGCATAGATGTTTTGAGAGCCAGATCTGTCCATTGACATCTTAAAGGAAGTGTTTTCCTAAACTTTTCTTTCAGTAGATCTGGACATAGTTAAGTGTTCTTTTGTTGTTAAAATTCAAGTATATGATGTGATTTATTTTTTTCATAGTGATAATTTGAGCTGTCTTTAATATCGATAATTCCTTTTTTGTTTTAGATATGTTTTGGGTGTCTTTTTGTTGCTGTCAACATAATTAGTTAAAAGTTTTGATTTTACCTAATGTTTCACAATTGGAGTTGACATAGTCTTAAATCTTTTTTATTGGTTGTGGTTCTGAGTTTACAGGGATAGTCTTTTTTGTTCTCGAGAATATTGTGTTAGTCTGTTCGAAACAGTTGTTTTCTATTTGATATTTTTTATATGTATAACATCTGACCAATCTTTGATGTCTTTTTCTTGCTCTATTTTTATGTTTACATTACTTCAAAAAGAGTTTTTAAGTGTCAGGTGATTGGCATCTGTGTTTCTGTATCAGTTCACTTTTCGTATAGTCTTGTATCTTTTGTTATTGGGCCGATGCATCAGTTTGCTTTTCATATAATTTTTTTCCTTTGCTGTTGGGCCGATTGTTTATTGTTTTAATGTTATATAGGCTGAGTTATATAATTTTTTTTGTAGCAGCATCCTTGCTGTTAGGCCGATGTTGGTTTTAGTTTAATTAATTCATGAAATATCTTTGCACATTTATAAGTTTAAAATACATACATATCTATTTATGTATATATATTTGTACTTCTACTTCACATTTCTCGTTTAATTATTCTTTGTAGCTACCCATGTTGGTATCGGACTACCGAGATTCCACAGACATTGCTGTTTTGAATTCTGTATTTTTAGTTTTTATTACTTTATTTTGAACCTTAATCGTACAAGTTTGGGTTTTTTTATCTTTTTTATATTTTTATTTGTATGGGGCGGAGGGGGAGGAGGAGTGGGTATTGCTACCTACCAGGCTTGCTGACAGATATGTAAAATAAAATTATATGAGTGCTCTCCTCCTTGCAAAGGTCACTCATTTTTCTCAAAAAAGAAAAATCTTTTATTTTCCAGATGCACCATCCTTTTAACAAATCAAGAACAACCTTATAGTCTGACAACCAATCTATACTGAGTATAATCTCAAATCCAATAAACTTGGGATGATTAAGTCACATGAATTTTCTGGGATAAGTAGGTAACTTGTAGTTTTTCACAAACTACACCGAGATTAGTATTACCATTTATAGGGTTAGAGACATAGATAGGGGTATCTAATATCTTTGTGATAAGTTTTAATTTATCAACAATTTTTTTGGAAATAAAACCGTGGGAAGCTCCAGTATCAAATAATACTCTAACTGGATTTTCATTAATGCAGATGTTACCTTTAAGAACTCTCTTGCCCTTCACGTCAGTCAAAGTTGAGGGTTCATGATTAATGGTAAAAAGTTTAACTTGTTGTCCTTTCTTTATCAGAAGGTTATCCTTCTTTTGATGTCTTGATTTGTGACAATAGTAACAATTACTATCCTGAGCCTTAGGATTCTTACAAGTGGTGGCAAAATGACCTTTATGCTGGCAATTATGACAAGTAATATTCTTCAAATTGTTTTCTTGCGAACCACCTTTTGAATTTCCTTGCCATGGATTCTTTCCAGAGTGGTTGCGCTTCATTTTCTTCTAGTTATTGTTGCCGCTTTCAGTTGTAGGCGGATTCTTTTTGTCTACAGTCTCATATCGAAAACCCATTTCTACCAAATCTATGAAGGTTCGCGTTACATGCACGGTCATCCTGTCCTGATATTGCTCCTTCATCCCAGTGATAAATATTTCATTTTTCTTTAAAGGAGTCTCTATTAGACCTGGCCCAAAATGGGACAATTCACCGAACTTGTTGGAATATTCTTCTACGAACATCTCTCCTTACTTTAAATCCATAAGACTCCAATAAAGACGGGATTTTCCTACAGCTGGCATATATTGTTCTTCCAAGACTTCCTTAAACTGTTCTCATGAGAAATTATCTTCTGAATCATTTAGAGTTATGGAATCCTACCAAGCTAGAACCCCCTTTTGCAACTGCCAAGAAGCTAAGAACCTTTTCTGCTCATTCTCGATATTTAATCTCTTAAATATTCTATTTCAAGAGGCGGATCCAAGCCTGAACTTCAATAATGGACTCGGTTACTTTGAATGGTTTACCACCCAAATAGGTGTAACCCTTGCATAGAGTAGCAAAGTTAACTTGACGTTGCACAGAGATTATACTTCCTCAATTACTGCAGCATTTGATTGACCGTTGGTGGCCGTAGTGTTGCTACCTCCCCTTCCTTCTCTTCTATTACTCATCTCCTATTATCTGCATATATTAAGGAAACATCTTTAGAAATATGATGAAATTATCTTAGGGAATAGGTATAAAATCGAATATACTTATTCGGATAAAATTTCAAATGTGCCCTCTCTCTGACTAAACTCATTCTAGGGTATTGCCAACCCTATCTCTAATGAGTTGACCCTATCCAGGGTTAGATATTCGCTCAACCATAAGCTCTGATATCAAATGTGACAACCCACCTCCTCGACCCTCAAAAATCAATACGAATACATCCTCGATATTCACATGCTTCAAATCCAAGTGCCAAAGATGCAAATTATCATGGGGTAAATAAAATAAAGATATAAGGCAAACAAAATAGAATCTCACATCATATTCAACATTTGATTATACATATGAGCAGTACATGAAATTACTCCAAATTGCTCCATCAGAGTTCTAGTAAGTATTAATCTAGCTATGATAGTTATAACTGTCTATCCTCACAAGTGCTGGTAGATACATCATACAACATAATTAATAGATAAATTCTACAATGGACCCAAAACGCTCCATGCTTCGTGCTCCATCCAAAATGCTCCAATTTACCTAACTACTTGGCTGTTTGGAAAAAATTAGGCACATAGAGTTTAGGGGAAAAGAAAATAAACTTCGGATCAGTTATGAGACTAGTATGAGAAACTCAAAATATGACCATTTGAAAACAAAGGGTATCTCATATGACCACGCTCATATTAACACGGAATGAGTTTTTACCTTATGATAACCAAAATCTTTACTATGCAAAAGCTGATTGATTTCTAATGACATTCTTTTTTGAACACTTTTTAAGTAAATGTACACGATCTTAGCCAAAATTGCTATATTATTAAATTCCAGCATACTAGACTCTACAATCAATTCCGAAGGCACGAATGGATTTTCATACAATGACAGGTAAGGAGCTACTTTATGTACAGTACATCTCTAGAGGAATGTACAGAGGCTCAACAACTTTGAATCCTCTGCACCTGGCATGACTTACCTACCCGTAGACCCATCTAGTATGGGATAGAATCGAATATGACATCATCTCAGTCGTAATCGACCTATCCGGGATCCCATAGTATAGACAACGTACACGATACAAGAGAGTAATCTAGAAAGGTAATGACTATACCCTAATGGTTTCAAACACTATAGCCTTACAGCATGTCCTGTTTAAGCCATTTCTGAGTGATGGGGCCTGAAGTAATGATCACTTTTCACATAGCACAGACCACTTTAAATCCCACATTGCCAATTCCATCACACACTAATGATTTCTACAAATGTACAACCTTTGAGCTTGTAAGTCTCATAGAAGGGTATTAAGTGTAAGAGAGTTACTTTCTGCACCATCAAATAGATGTACGTTTGTAAATATCAATTTACGTGTATGTTGGAAATGCAATATCAAACATTCATCCATACAAGTTGTCCAGGACTAGGAAAAACTGAAGGAACTCTCCTACCCATCAGAAATAATCCCAAGGACTAGTAGCGAGTAGCTTTTGCATCAAAGATCAAATGAAGATACTGCAGCTACTTATCTATGATATGGGAAATTTCCCCCGAGGGGTAGTGACAAGTAGCCTTTCATTCCATTTATTACCATTCCATGTCTTTACTTCGAATATGTAAATAGGTTATAAGTGGTATACGGATAAGAATCACTCAAATCCAATCTCGGTTCCTTCGAACCAATCATTGATAAAATTATGTTAAGCAAATAGATGCCTATCATTTCATTAATTACTTTCTTCAAAAAATATCTTCTAAATATATATATATATATATATATATATCTTTAAAACATTTCTTTCCAGTATATAAGGAATCATTAAACCTTTCTTTAACTTTGGAAATACCGAATTAAAATCATTTCTTATAAATCATATTGCGAAATCATACTAAGTAAATAGGGTCGATGGAAATTATAATAATTTTATTCAATATCAATTTCCGTACTCAACCTTTAATATCCATAGAATAACAATGAGATCACCTTTTAAATTCACATGGATAGTATGAATTCCCTCCTTAGAATTTAATATCAAGTATAAGAAGATTATTTTTATAAATCCAAGTCTGATTAAATTTGAAAATATTAAATCTTTTATACTTGCCTCGTTTCTAACATTTTCGACCTTATCTATTCCTCACCTAGAAAAAAAGACAGGTGAGCCAGGGCACAGGTTGCTCTTGAACATCCCCTTCGTTTAAGCACATCACAATCAGATCTCATGAGTAGAAAAATGCAGTCCACTCGTCGGCTTTTAGAGTCAAGATTAAATCACTTGATTTTAACAGCTTTTCTTTAAATCACTTGCTTTAAACTTTTTAAAATAAATTATAAAACCATCAAATCATCTTTAGAATGCTTAATTATTTATTTGCAAACATTTATAAAAGATCCGGGAAAGAATATTTAAGTTTAAAGTCAAATTTCAAAAGTGATCAATAGTGCTGCAAAAAATGCCACGAATAGTGCCGCCAATAGTGTTTTCAAATCTTATTTGATCAAAAACAATTTTTCTATCATTTAAAAATCCATTTGTATAACTTAATTCTCTTTTAAAACATTTTAAAAGATTTGTAGAATTTATCCCATTTTTTAATGAATTAAAAATATCAATTTTAAAGAATTTTCGCTTTGGTTTCCGAACTACCAAACCGCGACTATTTTTAAAATTTTGTTTTGCTCATATTTCAAATTGTACTAAATAGAATGTAAGGACCCGATTCTTCGTCTTTCGAAAATTCAACATCGATACTCAAATGCAATTCATAACGACGTATCACATATTCGGAATGGGTTATACGACCCCATGGTCCTTTCCCGGTTAACCCGAATAGTGAGCGCTTATTTAAAAATAAGTGTAGCATTCAAATTTAACAAATCACAACAAATACCTTTCAAAGGTAAATATTGATAGTCGGTTATTGAACTATCAATGGATATGCACACATCATCAGATTCCAAATAATTTTCCAAATTATTTATTTCCCAAAAATATCTTTACAAGATATATTATTTTCAATACTTCAAAAATAAATCAATATTTATTTTTAAACAAGTTCCCCTTTCTTTTATAAATTCCATAGTGAATTTACATTCCAAAATATCCATGCATATACGATTTCAATTATTCATTTCAATTTATCTTCAAAAAGATAAATTCTCTAATATTCACTTTATATCGGAAAACATTTCCATACTTATTTAATAAGTAATTCATGAACCTATTTATTTTCAACACTTGGAAAATATTCAATATACTTAAATCGAAATTAAGCATATATTTCATTCTTTAAGGAAATCATTCTCTTAAACATATTTATTTGGGCCAAAACGAATGTTGCGTAAAACATCGTTACGACAACCCAAAATCACTAGTATAGGGATTCGAAATTAAAATAGATATATAAATCCCAATACTATACAAAACATTTCCTTTCGGAAATCATTTACTATAACAACAATGTTATAATCCACCATTTCCTTCTATTTCTCGAAAACATCTATTTCAACAATAAATGTTGAAATCTAGGGTTTCAAATCTCAACACCTTTCTAAACATCATTAGATTGTTTTAATTTTATTTAAAATATCACATTCTAAACATTTTCTTTAACATATTATTCACTATTCAAAAACGTGAATATACTTCGTTAACAAATTTCATCCTTCTATACATTTTATCTTAAAGGATTATTCACTGTCTAAAACGTGAATATAACTCCATAATTAAGCTATAAAAATTAACTTATCAAAATAAGTCGTTTGCGGATTTATAAAACAACGTTTATAAATTCCTTTATTAACCTGTTCAATTTATATCTCAATGATATACTAAAAATTCATATTATAAGTCAAATGCTTATAAAACGATTATTTTACAAAATCGTTTTTTTAAACTTCATAATTATAAATCTTATAACTTATAAGATTAAATTATTTATCCAAATATATTCTTTAATAACTTCACAAAATTTATAAATCTTACTATTTATAAATTTAATTTATAACTTCACCATTTATAATTTTATAAATTCCATTCACTTATGCAATCCATTCTCACTTCATTCAAACACTTATAAAAACTCGTTTTATAATTCAAATGTTTTAATTTATAAATATCAATTTATAAATCCTTTATAAAATCAATTTATACTATTATTTTAAAACATCTTTAATCTCCTTTATAATTTCACCATTCTCTTGATTTATAAAAAAATCAAATTTTATAAATCCTATTTTTAAACTTTTTATAATAAATTCAAAAATCCAATTTAATTATTTTATAAAAACATTAACCCATATTTCTCAAAAATCAACTTTTAACTATATTTCTCAAAAATCATAATTTTTATAATATTAAAATTATAACGTTTATTTATTTAAAATGAATCAATCCCAAACATATTTTATAAACGTTTTCTTTCAAAAATCACTTTAAAAATCATTTTAAAATTCCAAATTTGGTCCAATGATGCTACATACCAAATAGTCAATCACGACAACAACGACATCATATATCGATATGATAGTCCATCAAATATCAAAATATCTGAAATCAAATAAAAACTGTTGAGGAATCCAGTTGTGTAACAACCCGCATATTTATCGAGTTTACATTTAAATATTTTTATTTAAATATTAAATCGTTAATCGGATTTTGGTCCGAAAAACTACTTTTTGCAAACGGTCAAATTAGGACTCGAGACCACTTCCATTGAGTTCGAAATGTCGTTTACAACCTTTTAAGTATAAACATCGATAGGTTTGGAGTTAGTGAAATTTCACTAACTTTTCCCGCTTTGGACTTTGGGTTAGTTTAGCCTATTAAGCCCAAGTTCCAACCCTCTTCTCCTCACTCTTCATAAATTTCCTAACTAACTCAAGCTTTAGCATTAATGGTGAAGAGAATGGGAAATTAAAACTCCAAGCTCAAATTCAATTGCAACTCCATCATTCAACTCCAAATTCAAGTAGAAGATATTGGATTCAAGCTTTGGATTGCTTCTCCTTGCTTTCAAGCTTCATCTTCATAAATTTTAGTGCAAAGGTGAGATTTTTATCTCACAATTCTAGCCTATAACTATATTGGACTGTTGGGAATGATTCCCTATCATTTTTGCATGCATGTTAGCATTTGGTTTGGATTGGATTGGCGAAAAACTCCAATTTTTAGCGTTTTGGTGAATTTTCTGCACTTAGGGCGTTCTGGCCATTTTTTGGGTCGTTCGGAGTTAAGTCGTTCGTCCATGGGTCGTGAGTCGTTCACGAGTTAACTTTAGGTCGTTCTGGAAGAATTGGCACTTCGGAATTAGGTCGCTCACGAGTTAAGCCTTAAGTCGTAGGTCGCTCACGAGTTAGGCCTTAAGCCGTAGGTCGCTCGCGAGTTAAGCTTTAAGTCTTAGGTCGTTTCCGACCTATAATCTCTAGGCAAACGTTAAGTCGCTCGCCCTGGTTTATCTCGTAGGTCGTCTCCGACCTAAGCTCCTGATAAGTCGTTCGAGTTAGGTCGTTGGACCATTTACCTTAGGTCGCTCGTCCACTAGGTCGGCCTGGTTTATCTCGTAGGTCGTCTCCGACCTAAGCTCCAGATAAGTCGTTCGAGTTAGGTCATTGGACCATTTACCTTAGGTCGCTCGACTCTGTTAAGTCGTAGGTCGTTAGACCTTAGGTCGCTCGACTCTGTTAAGTCGTAGGTCGTTAGACCTTAGGTCGCTCGACTCTGTTAAGTCGTAGGTCGTTAGACCTTAGGTCGTTCGCATTCCTTAAGTCGCTCGACCCCTCCACACTAGGTCGCTCGGCTTGCTTGAGTCGTAGGTCGTTGGACCTTAAGTCGCTTGCCTCCCTTAACTCCAGTTAGGTCGCTCGGCCATTGTGTTAGGCCGCGTGAACCCTTAGGTCGTTAGACCTCACATTGCTTTAGGTCGTAGGCCGCTTGTCTTCACTTAGGTCGTACCGTTTTGGACGGGGCGCTGCCCCTGCACCCCCACCTTGGGGGGTTGCCACCCCCCCTGGACCCCCCCTCCGTAGGGGATCTTATCTGAAAAACATTGAGCTGATTTCCTTGGATTTTATTCACATCTCCGTATGCGATTTTTGTGACTGATTGTTTCTACAATTGCTTATGTGTTTTGTCACTTTATAATATAAAGGTTTCAATACTAGTAGTAAATATCAAAACTCTTTTAACAAACAATTTCAACTCTATTTTTAATAACAAAGCTCTTTTCTTAAATCGTTTTCCAATCTATTAGTATATACAAGCCTTTACCTCACTCGGATGAGAAATCTAATTAAACGACTTAGTAAAACAAGTGGTATGAAACGCTTGCGTTCACTTCGTCGGTTAATTCTTGGACTTGTTCGATTGAACCTCTTGTGACAATTTTATTAGTGAAGATTTACAGTTTGTTCGTAAATATTTAAGTTAAGCAAGTGGTTATGGGACATGAAGCTAAACTTCTATATTTACTAGCTTAGTGTAATTGACACTTCTCGTTGATCTTGATGATCGCTTTATGAATTAGACTAGCAATTGCGCGATGTCTCTTTCATTGCAAGGTTAGACTAGACACCACTTGTGTGATTCCATTCACACATACCTTTCTGCTTTTTGGTTAGTCTTGACCTCATTCTGTGTGATTCCACTCACACATGTGGGGTAGCTCCCCATGGTCTTCGGACCGTCATGTGATAGGCCTCTTTCCCTTTTTATGATTTCTGGATTTCTCGTGTTGATTTCTGGAATTTATGTCATTGACTTGTTATGAGTACAAGTTTAGGGTATGATGCCCCCTTCGAATCTTTGAGAAGATTCTTGTGATATTGATTATCTCTTATTGATTGATCTTCTGTTGATCATTATTTACATACTTATAGCGGTATGTCGTTATGGATGTTTATGTTTATGCCATATATTTTATGTTATATCATGTCATCTGATATTTATATCTAGACTGATCCGTTTATTATTTTCTTAAATAATACTCGGATCAGACCGAGATGTTACAGGTGCTTCTGCTTGACTTCTTCCCAGGGATTCATCACTCTGACTTTTGGCTAACTGTTTAGATTAGCAGTTTTTGTTGTATACACTTGAGATATAGACTCATAGTTGTATTCTTTTGTATAGCACGTGTTGCTATTCTTTTGTATTATCGTGAATCTTATTGACCACTACTCTGATGTACACTTTCATGTGTTAGTTATATATTCATATCTTCTTCCGCCTTTGTGATATGGATATCTGTGACTGATTTGTGATATGATTATTTCTATGTTTGTTTCCGAAGATTATTTATAGCCACCGTGTGATAAGCAATTACATGGATGGTCGCTCCTCAACAGCCTTATTCTCCGTGCTAGTTGACAGCACTTCTCCGGAGTGTTCTTGGCTAGCGTGGGTATTGAGGTGGGGCGTCACAAGTTGGATCCCTCCAACCTGTTTTCCTACATCCACAAACATTAGCACAATACCAATTCCGCTCCAGTACGGAATTATCGCGGTATATGGGATTTAAAATATTATCCGCTTAATAGACGGCGCAATAGGGTCTCATCCGCTATACAAATGCGGGAAATCAAAAACTACAATATATACATATGCCAATATATATATATATATATTGCTATTATATATAATACCAATTTCACTGTTTATGAAATATTCGCGGTATATGTTTTTAATAAATAACATCCGCTTACTAACGGCGCATAATGTCTATTTTAACAATCAATAGATATCAATCATCATTCAAACATGCATTCAAATATTTTAAATCTAACTATTTAAAATAAAATCGAAACTAATTCGATTGAGTGAGAAGTTCTCACCTTGATTTCAATTTCGCTTTAGCGATTTATTTCGAATAAAATTAAACGGATGTTTAATTTTACCCAAAATTCTCACTAATTCCAAACGACTCCAATCCAATTTTATCGCGTAGTGCTCGTCCATACGATTCCAACGCTTCTTGTTTCGCGCGTTTTCGACCTCGTATGAAAAAGTTATGAATTTTCTAAGATTACACGAATTTATATTTATAATTTACAACCAAATTTCATTTAAATTTAACCTAGATTGATCATGGCCGCATGATCCCTCCTCTGCAAATCTCCACCGCACGTTGCATCTTCTCCCACGCGCAACATCTCCAGTAAAAATACGCACGGCCAAACCCATGAAGATCAAACTAGGGTTAAAATTTTCGATTTTTACGTGCAACATGAACACGATCAGGAAGCTCCATATTGTAGCCCATTGCAAGAGCTACCCACGCCTACCTCCCCCTTGAGCTCGGTCAATCCCCCAGCACGAAAATCGAGGCCGAACGTGCTCCCTTTCGGCCATGTTTTCTCCTTCCACGCTACACGAGACACGATCATCTCCGTATAGATTTAAAGCCCTCGTCGAGCTCTTCGACTTTGTAGTTGACAACTTTGTGTGAAAGTTTGTGGATTGGAAGATAGGAAGAAGACGATCACTTTCTGGCCATTGGTTCCTGGGTGGCGGCTGCGTATAAACTAGGGTTTGGTTTAATTTTTCTTTTTGTGAATTTATGGGCTATTTATAGAGAATAAATGAACACTATTCATTCCGGGAATTCCGAACTCCGATTTACGCGCCGTAACCAGCGTTTCTAGGGTTTACCCCGCGTTCCGGACACAATGGAACATGTTTCGAAAGCTAATTCGGACATCTGTGCGAGTTATGGCTATAAACGTTCAATTTGAATTAAACCGATTTAAACGATTTTCTAGGCGTTTTAATTTGTACCGGACAAACGGTAAATCCAATTGACACGAAATTTGAAACCTTACAATAATATTACATTACGGATCCGATGAAACTGGTTTCGTCGAAATCCGAGACTTTTTGAAAAATGACCATTTTAACTCGCCAAATTAATATTAAAAAAAATTCGATGCGTTTCGAGCTGCTACGATCAAACGATAACTTCGATTGCTACGAAAATTGAAATCCGGTAATAACTAACTATTACGGATCCAATGGAACTAGTTTCGTCCAATTCTGAGACTGTTCGAAAATTGACTATTTTCACTAGTCGATTAAATATTAAAATATTCAATTTTCACAAATTAACTTTTAATTCGATTTTAAAAGTTCTAAAATATCATTCTAACTCCAATATGATAAAATATAATTTACAAATCATTTTCAATCATATTTAACTCAATTTTTTATTATTTCCATAATTTAACATATTAAATTATTGATTTAATTATCCACTTAAATCCAGTTATTCGAAATAAAATTTATTCGACTTATAAATTCACTTATTAATATTTAAAATTAATTAAATATTCAAATTTTAATTAAATAAAATTCTGGGTCGTTACAATCTTCCTCCCTGAAAAGAATTTCGTCCTCGAAATTAACAAGTAAGAAAAATTACAGAATCTATTAACTTTCCCAAAATCCATAGTTAAATTTCTTACAAATCTTTACTAAGTTTTCAAATCATACTTAGTTATCTTTTCAAAAACAACTACTATTGTTTAACTTTCAACTCCAAATAAAAGTCTTAAGTTTTCAAAATTTTCCAATTTTCTCAAATTTTTCTAACGCCTTAAATTTCCGGAAAAATTCGCCATAGTCTCCTTTGCGCGGCTCGATCCGAAAAAAAATGACAGTATATATATCACAAATATACATCTCATCAAGTAATGAGGCATCCCGAAGGGAAAAAAGTATAAAAGTACGATATTTTATCCGAGATATGTACCTTATATTTTATTAGCGAGCATATACGGCTAATATAGCGCGAAAGCGAGCTCCAAATGCGAAGCAAACGCGATCCGCACCTACTAAACACTCAACAACCAAAAGAGAATCATGCATATAGACAAT
Organism: Allium cepa; assembly: GCA_030765085.1. Lineage (NCBI taxonomy): Eukaryota > Viridiplantae > Streptophyta > Magnoliopsida > Asparagales > Amaryllidaceae > Allium > Allium cepa. The sequence continues at coordinate 609,779,728 of CM060940.1, forward strand.
AGTATCAATAGACAACATATAGCAACATAATAACTATATATGTCAACATAGCAATTGAAACAAAAGCAATATATTCAACCATCAACCAACTAGCATCCATAACCAATAAATATTCATTCATATTCTCATTGATATTCAATGAAATGAGTTTTCAATTTAAATCACATTGATTCATTTACATTGGATGTTCTTACTAACATTCATTTTCAATTCGTTTATATTCACTAATTCATATTCAAGTTGGTACACTTCCAAATCAAATTCAATTTTATTTAAGATTCACTTAACTTCCAATTGAATTTCAATTACTTTAGCTTTCAATTTCATTAATATTTAATGAATTATATACAATCAACTAACAATCATATAACAACCAATGTATATTAATTACAACCAAATTCCTTTGCTTATATTCATTCAATTTGGTTTAACTAAATTGATTTGCATTCAATTATTCAACTTCCAATAACATTAGAGTTTAATGAATTAACACTTATATTCATTATTTCATATCAACTTAATTCACATTCAATTGATTAACATTCAATCCATTAATTCAATTCAATTACAAAAGTTGAATTTCATTTATAAAACTTAAGTTCACATTTATCACTTAACTTTAATAATTTACTTTGATACCAATATCAATTTCATTCAATATCACTTAAGTTATATTCCATTTAACTTTAAATTCATTTTCATTTACAACTCATATTCATAAATATATTCACATAGTTTCACTTCTTATATATATAAGTTTATTTCATAATTGTAAATCACATTAATTATAATTCAATCTTATAATTCTTTTGCTTATACAATTATTCTTTAATTTAGATTATTCAAACAACCTAACAATCAACTTTTATACACTTTAATAATTTTGAAAAATTATTTCTTTATATATAAAATATTATCAAGGTAAATTATTTCATTTACCCAATTTAAAAACAATATTGTGTCGAATTGTTCTATTCAAGTGTTTAGAAACCCCTTCGGCATAGTTGTCCAGACCGTGCTGACGAAAGTTCATATGCCACTCAATAAACCAATCATCACAATATAAAACAATTTTATATTCACTAACAAATACGCTCTCATAGCTATTATTACACTCAAACTCATTCTAGAGTACTACTGACTCTATCTCTAATGAGTAATACCCAATAGAACCATGATTTTCGCTTAACCATAAGCTCTGATACCACCTGTAAGGACCCGATTCTTCGTCTTTCGAAAATTCAACATCGATACTCAAATGCAATTCATAACGACGTATCACATATTCGGAATGGGTTATACGACCCCATGGTCCTTTCCCGGTTAACCCGAATAGTGAGCGCTTATTTAAAAATAAGTGTAGCATTCAAATTCAACAAATCACAACAAATACCTTTCAAAGGTAAATATTGATAGTCGGTTATTGAACTATCAATGGATATGCACACATCACCAGATTCCAAATAATTTTCCAAAATATTTATTTCCCAAAAATATCTTTACAAGATATATTATTTTCAATACTTCAAAAATAAATCAATATTTATTTTTAAACAAGTTCCCCTTTCTTTTATAAATTCCATAGTGAATTTACATTCCAAAATATCCATGCATATACGATTTCAATTATTCATTTCAATTTATCTTCAAAAAGATAAATTATCTAATATTCACTTTATATTGGAAACATTTCCATACTTATTTAATAAGTAATTCATGAACCTATTTATTTTCAACACTTGGAAAATATTCAATATACTTAAATCGAAATTAAGCATATATTTCATTCTTTAAGGAAATCATTCTCTTAAACATATTTATTTGGGCCAAAACGAATGTTGCGTAAAACATCGTTACGACAACCCAAAATCACTAGTATAGAAATTCGAAATTAAAATAGATATATAAATCCCAATACTATACAAAACATTTCCTTTCGGAAATCACTTACTATAACAACAGTGTTATAGTCCACCATTTCCTTCTATTTCTCGAAAACATCTATTTCAACAACAAATGTTGAAATCTAGGGTTTCGAATCTCAACACCTTTCTAAACATCATTAGATTGTTTTAATTCTATTTAAAATATCACATTCTAAACATTTTCTTTAACATATTATTCACTATTCAAAAACGTGAATATACTTCGTTAACAAATTTCATCCTTCTATACATTTTATCTTAAAGGATTATTCACTGTCTAAAACGTGAATATAACTCCATAATTAAGCTATAAAAATTAACTTATCAAAATAAGTCGTTTGCGGATTTATAAAACAACGTTTATAAATTCCTTTATTAACCTGTTCAATTTATATCTCAATGATATACTAAAAATTCATATTATAAGTCAAATGCTTATAAAACGATTATTTTACAAAATCGTTCTTTTAAACTTCATAATTATAAATCTTATAACTTATAAGATTAAATTATTTATCCAAATATATTCTTTAATAACTTCACAAAATTTATAAATCTTACTATTTATAAATTTCATTTATAACTTCACTATTTATAATTTTATAAATTCCATTCACTTATGCAATGCATTCTCACTTCATTCAAACACTTATAAAAATTCGTTTTATAATTCAAATGTTTTAATTTATAAATATCAATTTATAAATCCTTTATAAAATCAATTTATACTATTATTTTAAAACATCTTTAATCTCCTTTATAATTTCACCATTCTTTTAATTTATAAAAAAATCAAATTTTATAAATCCTATTTTTAAACTTTTTATAATAAATTCAAAAATCCAATTTAATTATTTTATAAAAACATTAACCCATATTTCTCAAAAATCAACTTTTAACTATATTTCTCAAAAATCATAATTTTTATAACATTAAAATTATAACGTTTATTTATTTAAAATGAATCAATCCCAAACATATTTTATAAACGTTTTCTTTCAAAAATCACTTTAAAAATCATTTTAAAATTCCAAATTTGGTCCAACGACGCTACATACCAAATAGTCAATCACGACAACAACGACATCATATATCGATATGATAGTCCATCAAATATCAAAATATCTGAAATCAAATAAAAACTGTTGAGGAATCCAGTTGGATCCCTCCAACCTGTTTTCCTGCATCCACAAACATTAGCACAATACCAATTCCGCTCCAGTACGGAATTATCGCGGTATATGGGATTTAAAATATTATCCGTTTAATAGACGGCGCAATAGGGTCTCATCCGCTATACAAATGCGGGAAATCAAAAACTGCAATATATACATATGCCAATATATATATTGCTATTATATATAATACCAATTTCACTGTTTATGAAATATTCGCGGTATATGTTTTTAATAAATAACATCCGCTTACTAACGGCGCATAATGTCTATTTTAACAATCAATAGATATCAATCATCATTCAAACATGCATTCAAATATTTTAAATCTAATTATTTAAAATAAAATCGAAACTGATTCGATTGAGTGAGAAGTTCTCACCTTGATTTCAATTTCGCTTTAGCGATCTATTTCGAATATGTTTAATTTTACCCAAAATTCTCACTAATTTCAAACGACTCCAATCCAATTTTATCGCGTAGTGCTCGTCCATACGATTCCAACCCTTCTTGTTTCGCGCGTTTTCGACCTCGTATGAAAAAGTTATGAATTTTCTAAGATTACACGAATTTATATTTATAATTTACAACCAAATTTCATTTAAATTTAACCTAGATTGATCATGGCCGCATGATCCCTCCTCTGCAAATCTCCACCGCACGTTGCATCTTCTCCCACGCGCAACATCTTCAGTAAAAATACGCACGACCAAACCCATGAAGATCAAACTAAGGTTAAATTTTTCGATTTTTACGTGCAACATGAACACGATCAGGAAGCTCCATATTGTAGCCCATTGCAAGAGCTACCCACGCCTACCTCCCCCTTGAGCTCGGTCAAGCCCCCAGCACGAAAATCGAGGCCGAACGTGCTCCCTTTCGGCCATGTTTTCTCCTTCCACGCTACACGAGACACGATCATCTCCGTATAGATTTAAAGCCCTCGTCGAGCTCTTCGACTTTGTAGTTGACAACTTTGTGTGAAAGTTTGTGGATTGGAAGATATTTGAGGAAGAAGACGATCACTTTCTGGCCATTGGTTCTTGGGTGGCGGCTGCGTATAAACTAGGGTTTGGTTTAATTTTTTTTTTTTTGTGAATTTATGGGCTATTTATAGAGAATAAATGAACACTATTCATTCCGGGAATTCTGAACTCCGATTTACGCGCCGTAACCAGCGTTTCTAGGGTTTACCCCCCGTTCCGGACACAATGGAACATGTTTCGAAAGCTAATTCGGACATCTGTGCGAGTTATGGCTATAAACGTTCAATTTGAATTAAACCGATTTAAACGATTTTCTAGGCGTTTTAATTTGTACCGGACAAACGGTAAATCCAATTGACACGAAATTTGAAACCTTACAATAATATCACATTACGGATCCGATGAAACTGGTTTCGTCGAAATCCGAGACTTTTTGAAAAATGACTATTTTAACTCGCCAAATTAATATTAAAAAAAATTCGATGCGTTTCGAGCTGCTACGATCAAACGATAACTCTGATTGCTACGAAAATTGAAATCCGGTAATAACTAACAATTACGGATCCAATGGAACTGGTTTCGTCTAATTCTGAGACTGTTCGAAAATTGACTATTTTCACTAGTCGATTAAATATTAAAATATTCAATTTTCACAAATTAACTTTTAATTCGATTTTAAAAGTTCTAAAATATCATTCTAACTCCAATATGATAAAATAGAATTTACAAATCATTTTCAATCATATTTAACTCAATTTTTTATTATTTCCATAATTTAACATATTAAATTATTGATTTAATTATCCAATTAAATCCAGTTATTCAAAATAAAATTTATTCGACTTATAAATTCACTTATTAATATTTAAAATTAATTAAATATTCAAATTTTAATTAAATAAAATTCTGGGTCGTTACAATCTTCCCCCCTTAAAAGAATTTCGTCCTCGAAATTAACAAGTAAGAAAAATTACAGAATCTATTAACTTTCCCAAAATCCATAGTTAAATTTCTTACAAATCTTTACTAAGTTTTCAAATCATACTTAGTTATCTTTTCAAAAACAACTACTATTGTTTAACTTTCAACTCCAAATAAAAGTCTTAAGTTTTCAAAATTTTCCAATTTTCTCAAATTTTTCTAACGCCTTAAATTTCCGGAAAAATTCGCCATAGTCTCCTTTGCGCGGCTCGATCCGAAAAAAAATGACAGTATATATATCACAAATATACATCTCATCAAGTAATGAGGCATCCCGAAGGGAAAAAAGTATAAAAGTTCGATATTTTATCCGAGATATGTACCTTATATTTTATTAGCGAGCATATACGGCTAATATAGCGCGAAAGCGAGCTCCAAATGCGAAGCAAACGCGATCCGCACCTACTAAACACTCAACAACCAAAAGAGAATCATGCATATAGACAATAGTATCAATATACAACATATAGCAACATAATAACTATATATGTCAACATAGCAATTGAAACAAAAGCAATATATTCAACCATCAACCAACTAGCATCCATAACCAATAAATATTCATTCATATTCTCATTGATATTCAATGAAATGAGTTTTCAATTTAAATCACATTGATTCATTTACATTGGATGTTCTTACTAACATTCATTTTCAATTCGTTTATATTCACTAATTCATATTCAAGTTGGTACACTTCCAAATCAAATTCAATTTTATTTAAGATTCACTTAACTTCCAATTGAATTTCAATTACTTTAGCTTTCAATTTCATTAATATTTAATGAATTATATACAATCAACTAACAATCATATAACAACCAATGTATATTAATTACAACCAAATTCCTTTGCTTATATTCATTCAATTTGGTTTAACTAAATTGATTTGCATTCAATTATTCAACTTCCAATAACATTAGAGTTTAATGAATTAACACTTATATTCATTATTTCATATCAACTTAATTCACATTCAATTGATTAACATTCAATCCATTAATTCAATTCAATTACAAAAGTTGAATTTCATTTATAAAACTTAAGTTCACATTTATCACTTAACTTTAATAATTTACTTTGATACCAATATCAATTTCATTTAATATCACTTAAGTTATATTCCATTTAACTTTAAATTCATTTTCATTTACAACTCATATTCATAAATATATTCACATAGTTTCACTTCTTATATATATAAGTTTATTTCACAATTGTAAATCACATTAATTATAATTCAATTCTTATAATTCTTTTGCTTATACAATTATTCTTTAATTTAGATTATTCAAACAACCTAACAATCAACTTATATACACTTTAATAATTTTGAAAAATTATTTCTTTATATATAAAATATTATCAAGGTAAATTATTTCATTTACCCAATTTAAAAACAATATTGTGTCGAATTGTTCTATTCAAGTGTTTAGAAACCCCTTCGGCATAGTTGTCCAGACCGTGCTGACGAAAGTTCATATGCCACTCAATAAACCAATCATCACAATATAAAACAATTTTATATTCACTAACAAATACGCTCTCATAGCTATTATTACACTCAAACTCATTCTAGAGTACTACTGACTCTATCTCTAATGAGTAATACCCAATAGAACCATGATTGTCGCTTAACCATAAGCTCTGATACCACCTGTAAGGACCCGATTCTTCGTCTTTCGAAAATTCAACATCGATACTCAAATGCAATTCATAACGACGTATCACATATTCGGAATGGGTTATACGACCCCATGGTCCTTTCCCGGTTAACCCGAATAGTGAGCGCTTATTTAAAAATAAGTGTAGCATTCAAATTCAACAAATCACAACAAATACCTTTCAAAGGTAAATATTGATAGTCGGTTATTGAACTATCAATGGATATGCACACATCACCAGATTCCAAATAATTTTCCAAAATATTTATTTCCCAAAAATATCTTTACAAGATATATTATTTTCAATACTTCAAAAATAAATCAATATTTATTTTTAAACAAGTTCCCCTTTCTTTTATAAATTCCATAGTGAATTTACATTCCAAAATATCCATGCATATACGATTTCAATTATTCATTTCAATTTATCTTCAAAAAGATAAATTATCTAATATTCACTTTATATTGGAAAACATTTCCATACTTATTTAATAAGTAATTCATGAACCTATTTATTTTCAACACTTGGAAAATATTCAATATACTTAAATCGAAATTAAGCATATATTTCATTCTTTAAGGAAATCATTCTCTTAAACATATTTATTTGGGCCAAAACGAATGTTGCGTAAAACATCGTTACGACAACCCAAAATCACTAGTATAGAGATTCGAAATTAAAATAGATATATAAATCCCAATACTATACAAAACATTTCCTTTCGGAAATCACTTACTATAACAACAGTGTTATAGTCCACCATTTCCTTCTATTTCTCGAAAACATCTATTTCAACAACAAATGTTGAAATCTAGGGTTTCGAATCTCAACACCTTTCTAAACATCATTAGATTGTTTTAATTCTATTTAAAATATCACATTCTAAACATTTTCTTTAACATATTATTCACTATTCAAAAACGTGAATATACTTCGTCAACAAATTTCATCCTTCTATACATTTTATCTTAAAGGATTATTCACTGTCTAAAACGTGAATATAACTCCATAATTAAGCTATAAAAATTAACTTATCAAAATAAGTCGTTTGCGGATTTATAAAACAACGTTTATAAATTCCTTTATTAACCTGTTCAATTTATATCTCAATGATATACTAAAAATTCATATTATAAGTCAAATGCTTATAAAACGATTATTTTACAAAATCGTTCTTTTAAACTTCATAATTATAAATCTTATAACTTATAAGATTAAATTATTTATCCAAATATATTCTTTAATAACTTCACAAAATTTATAAATCTTACTATTTATAAATTTCATTTATAACTTCACCATTTATAATTTTATAAATTCCATTCACTTATGCAATGCATTCTCACTTCATTCAAACACTTATAAAAATTCGTTTTATAATTCAAATGTTTTAATTTATAAATATCAATTTATAAATCCTTTATAAAATCAATTTATACTATTATTTTAAAACATCTTTAATCTCCTTTATAATTTCACCATTCTCTTGATTTATAAAAAAATCAAATTTTATAAATCCTATTTTTAAACTTTTTATAATAAATTCAAAAATCCAATTTAATTATTTTATAAAAACATTAACCCATATTTCTCAAAAATCAACTTTTAACTATATTTCTCAAAAATCATAATTTTTATAACATTAAAATTATAACATTTATTTATTTAAAATGAATCAATCCCAAACATATTTTATAAACGTTTTCTTTCAAAAATCACTTTAAAAATCATTTTAAAATTCCAAATTTGGTCCAACGACGCTACATACCAAATAGTCAATCACGACAACAACGACATCATATATCGATATGATAGTCCATCAAATATCAAAATATCTGAAATCAAATAAAAACTGTTGAGGAATCCAGTTGGATCCCTCCAACCTGTTTTCCTGCATCCACAAACATTAGCACAATACCAATTCCGCTCCAGTACGGAATTATCGCGGTATATGGGATTTAAAATATTATCCGTTTAATAGACGGCGCAATAGGGTCTCATCCGCTATACAAATGCGGGAAATCAAAAACTGCAATATATACATATGCCAATATATATATTGCTATTATATATAATACCAATTTCACTGTTTATGAAATATTCGCGGTATATGTTTTTAATAAATAACATCCGCTTACTAACGGCGCATAATGTCTATTTTAACAATCAATAGATATCAATCATCATTCAAACATGCATTCAAATATTTTAAATCTAACTATTTAAAATAAAATCGAAACTGATTCGATTGAGTGAGAAGTTCTCACCTTGATTTCAATTTCGCTTTAGCGATCTATTTCGAATAAAATTAAACGGATGTTTAATTTTACCCAAAATTCTCACTAATTTCAAACGAATCCAATCCAATTTTATCGCGTAGTGCTCGTCCATACGATTCCAACCCTTCTTGTTTCGCGCGTTTTCGACCTCGTATGAAAAAGTTATGAATTTTCTAAGATTACACGAATTTATATTTATAATTTACAACCAAATTTCATTTAAATTTAACCTAGATTGATCATGGCCGCATGATCCCTCCTCTGCAAATCTCCACCGCACGTTGCATCTTCTCCCACGCGCAACATCTCCAGTAAAAATACGCACGACCAAACCCATGAAGATCAAACTAAGGTTAAATTTTTCGATTTTTACGTGCAACATGAACACGATCAGGAAGCTCCATATTGTAGCCCATTGCAAGAGCTACCCATGCCTACCTCCCCCTTGAGCTCGGTCAAGCCCCCAACACGAAAATCGAGGCCGAACGTGCTCCCTTTCGGCCATGTTTTCTCCTTCCACGCTACACGAGACACGATCATCTCCGTATAGATTTAAAGCCCTCGTCGAGCTCTTCGACTTTGTAGTTGACAACTTTGTGTGAAAGTTTGTGGATTGGAAGATATTTGAGGAAGAAGACGATCACTTTCTGGCCATTGGTTCTTGGGTGGCTGCTGCGTATAAACTAGGGTTTGGTTTAATTTTTTTTTTTGTGAATTTATGGGCTATTTATAGAGAATAAATGAACACTATTCATTCCGGGAATTCCGAACTCCGATTTACGCGCCGTAACCAGCGTTTCTAGGGTTTACCCCGCGTTTCGGACACAATGGAACATGTTTCGAAAGCTAATTCGGACATCTGTGCGAGTTATGGCTATAAACGTTCAATTTGAATTAAACCGATTTAAACGATTTTCTAGGCGTTTTAATTTGTACCGGACAAACGGTAAATCCAATTGACACGAAATTTGAAACCTTACAATAATATCACATTACGGATCCGATGAAACTGGTTTCGTCGAAATCCGAGACTTTTTGAAAAATGACCATTTTAACTCGCCAAATTAATATTAAAAAAAATTCGATGCGTTTCGAGCTGCTACGATCAAACGATAACTTCGATTGCTACGAAAATTGAAATCCGGTAATAACTAACTATTACGGATCCAATGGAACTGGTTTTGTCCAATTCTGAGACTGTTCGAAAATTGACTATTTTCACTAGTCGATTAAATATTAAAATATTCAATTTTCACAAATTAACTTTTAATTCGATTTTAAAAGTTCTAAAATATCATTCTAACTCCAATATGATAAAATAGAATTTACAAATCATTTTCAATCATATTTAACTCAATTTTTTATTATTTCCATAATTTAACATATTAAATTATTGATTTAATTATCCAATTAAATCCAATTATTCGAAATAAAATTTATTCGACTTATAAATTCACTTATTAATATTTAAAATTAATTAAATATTCAAATTTTAATTAAATAAAATTCTGGGTCGTTACATAGAATCTCGATAGTTTTCTTTTGTTTGAAAAAATGATTATAAGAGTTCAAAAAATTCTTATTCCAAAGAATTCTGACTCTGAATCCATCGTACAAATGGATTTAACTTTTACGGCATGAAATAACAAATTGCCAGACGCACTTATTTTAACTCAATTTTCATATTCTTTCCAAATTTTATCGAAACACATTTAAATGTTTATAAAACATTTTTGAATCATTTTAAACAGTTTTAAAGAGGTTTAACAATCCCATATACACCATTTCATTTATTAAAGGAAAGTGATTTCCTTTATGATGTTCGACGTATATTAAACGTAAATTGTTTAAACATTAAAATAAACATATAATCAACATTCGAACTTGATGATCAAACATAGTAAACGTCTATAGCAATCATATCACATCATCATATTTATAAAATAAATTTGGAAGAGTTTCTCATTTAAATTCGTTTTAACTTTAGGAAAATTTGTTATAGCTTCGCTACGATCGCACTAGAGTCTATGGAATTGAGACTTGGACCTTTGGGAATGCTCGGCCTAGGCTTGGTAATGGAGGCGGGCTTGGCCTTGGTTGGTGGATGGTGTGGCCGTGGGTTGTAGAGGTGGAAAGGAGTGGATTTGCTTTGGTTTTGAAGAGTTTTCATAATATATACTTGCTATAAAATTTTAATTTCTTTTTGCCATAATTTTTTACACAACTTTCTTTAAGCAAGAAGCCACCAATATAGAGTTTAAGTGAAGAAGCTTAGGAATTTTATGAAGGAATTAAATGAAGATGGATAGTGGTATTTATAGGAAATAAATGAATAAAATTATCATGTTATTTTCGCACAAACACATCACCATTTACTCACCACCACTCGCCCTCTCATGTCATCATCCATGGCCGAACTCCCCTCATTTGTGTAGCCACGTGTTTGTACTTAGGGTGTAAGATGTTGACTTTAGTTTTACTTAAGGTTTAAGCTTTAGGAAAATATCTTGGATATTTTGTTATGTGTGTGTGTGTGTGTGTAAGCATATTTGTATATATATGTGTTCATGTGCACGCAAATGTGTTCATGTATATGTAAATGTGTGCATATGTATATCTCAAATGATTCACAATGATGCACAACTTTTCTATGTTGAATCGTTATGGATTCCGATTCAGATTTCCGATCATATTTTCACTTCTTATATAATATATATATATATATACATATATATATGTGGAAACAATGTTTATTAATAATATTTCTATCATTATGTAATAATTAAAAATGCCTATTTAATAAATAAAATAATTATTAAACCATTTAAACTCAATTTAAATTCAAAAATCATTTATTCCAAAATAGTGATATCATTGATGATGTCATAAAGATATTTTATTTTAAAAATAAATAAATAATTTTATTACATATTCTCACTCATATGCATAAATGAGTGTATGTATCCGACTTCGTGCACAATGTCGGATGGTCTAAGAGCTGTTTATTGATAAAGGTTTTTGGTAATTTTATCGATCTATCTTCCAAAGTATATTTTTTATAAATTTTATTCAGAACAAGATTACCAATATTATTTATTGTTCAAAAATCTTATATTTGAATATTTTAAAAATTTCCCGAAGTGATGAATTTGTGAGTCATTACGCGCGCGCGCGCACATACAGATATATATATATATATATATGTATGTATGTATGTATGTATGTATGTATGTATGTATATGTATATGATACATATGTACATAAATTAAATATAATCAATAAATTCAAATTAAAAAGAGAAATGAGTGGTTCATCTCTCCATTTAATGCAATCAATGCTCTCAAATAATTACCTGTTTTGAGGAAAGAAATGAAAGGTTTTCTTTCCATATACACATGAAATCTTATTAATGCTCTCAATTATTACTTGTTTTAGGGAAAGAAATGAAAGGTTTCCTTCCTTATATATATTAACTCTTGTTAATAAATGTTAGGTATATTTGATACACTATACATTTAAAATTAAATTTATTTAAACTTCTCTTTAACTAATTTAAATAAAATAACAGATTTTATTTAAAAACAAATTTAAAAATGTTCTAATTAAATTAGGCTTCATAAGCCCAACTAAGATCCAACAGGGTATTTTTTTTTTGAAATTCACTCATTTCTTCTGCTGCGGTAGCCTAGTTCCTTCAGCTGCATTCCTGCCCATCTTTCAGTGGTAACGCCACTTATTGCACGGTAAGTCATCCACGAACAGTGTCATGGCCTAATTATTGTATGCACTCCCATTAATGCAAACTACACACCTCTCTAAGCATCCACCAATAGTGTTGCGCGTCCACCGAGGAACCGCCTGTGAGTGCCACTCATGATCGATCCGCCTATGTTGCATACCGAATTCGCTTAGTAGACGGTGTCCAGGCCTAATTACCAGCCTACACATCTTCCTAGTCCAACAGTATCCAAAAGTTAAGAATTATGGAAGTAACTACCTTAACTTATTTTATACAATATGTATATATGTTTATATATAAATATATACGTACATTCTAACCTAGATCATAGGCCGAGGTTCAAGTCATGCCTGAAATTCGTTGACCAGTAGACCGGCTACATTAAGCCCATCGACTAGTCGAGTTTATATGTTTTATTTCTCTATTTGTTTAACGTTAATCTTTTTTATTTCTCAAGCTTTTAGAAGAGAACCAACAATTTAATTTTTCAACCCGATTTTAAATGTTTGTTTAAATCTACAATATAACATATAAAAAACTATATAGGTCTTTGTATAGAGCTTACAATTTAATTGATCCAATTTCAATTTATCAATTTCAAAATACATTTGTATACTTACTTCTGCAAACCAATTCAGGGTGAAATCTACATGGTATATACATATTAATTTCATATTAAATTCAAGGTGAGAAAAAGGGTGTGTTTATATAAGAATCAAATTTAATTAATATAATCCTATCCAGATTTCAACATGTTTCAAATAATTTTTAAGTTAAACCTTCATCTTAGATTTAAAACCATTTAATTTCCAAATCAATTAGATGTATGAAAAAATTCAGCCACGTGTAAATCATCATAATTAATGATAAACCCACTTTACTTGAAGGGATTTCTCATCTAATTTAATTTGATTTCAATGCTTCCCTTCCTTGTTGATTAGTTTTCCTTCTTCCTTGCTCTTTTAATTTGATTCTCTTTCCTTTAATTTGATGTGTACTCTCATTATTAATATTTTATTAAGAAGTTTTAGAGAAGAGAATAGAAAATATGTGGATTTAAGAACTTTCGAGGAGGAAGAGGAAGAAGAAGAGGATGGAGGCTAGGGTTTTAAGAATGGAAAAGGATGGGATTTGACGACGTATTTTATAGATGAAAATTAAGATAAGCTTATTTTTAGAAATCCCCTCCTTTATTCCTACTCCCTTACCCTTGCATACATATAAATCTCTTCTCTTTTTCCTTTGTTAAAATAACGGTCACATTACCCTAATTAATGTCATTAATTATAAATTAAGCCAATTAAATAGACATCATTAATTATAATTCCAATCAACATACTTAACTGATATTCTATATACGTACATTTGTATACATACACACACACATAAATATATGTGTGTGTGCGAGTGTGTGTCTGTGTGCGTGCATGTGTATTTGTTTAATTTAATTAGAACCATAATCCATACAAATTAATAAGTATTAAATAGGATAAACCCTTGCTAACATAGAAATCATCTCAACTGCCGATCAATGATGCATGTGCAATTATCTGAACATGAAAATTTCATTGATTGGATGCTTTATTGTTGCACTATGTAGCCATTTTCTTTTAAGTATTAGTTTTCATTTGGTTCCGATCAAGTTATCCTATGTAATTGTAATGACCCACAAATTTATTACTTTGATAAATTATATTTACATTTGAAATATTCAAATGCGAGATTTTATAACACAAATTATAATGGTTTGAACCATGAGGGTAAACAATTTTTACGGTATGTTAACAAATACGAATATTTGGGGGTTTTCATTAAAAAACAATGAAAATCAGTTTTTTTAAAATTGAATTTTTCCTAATATTAAAGCGAATGAAACTCGATATATACACTTATTTATCCATTTAAGCAAGAATATGAAATAAATTTTATTTATTTTATTTTTGAAAGTAAAATATATTTATGGCATCATCACGGATATTTCATTTTTATATATTTTCTAAAATTTTAAATCAAGTTTGAATAATCAAATAATTGTTTTAAAATGATAGCAATTCATTTTAATTATTATATTGTGATACTAATTGATTTATTATAGTTTTATAAAGATATATTGTAACAACCCGCACATTTTACGATTATATATTTAAATATTTTATTTAAATATAGCATCTTTAGTCGGATTAAAGTCTGAAATGCTACTTTTTGTAAACAGTCGAATTAGGACTCGAGACCACTTTCATTGAGTCAACAACGGCGTTTGCGACCTTTTTGAGTATAAACGTCGATATGTTTGGAGTTGACTAGAATTTTGTTATTTTTTTATTGGGCTTTGGGTTTGGGTTTCAGCCCATTAACCAAACATAATACCCTAACTCCTCATCAAACTCCTCTTCACTCATTTTATTATTTCCCAACACTCAAGCTAAAAGAAAAATAGGGGAAGAGAAAAGAAATCAAAATTCCTAAGCCCTAATTTACTAGGAAATTCAGATTTAAATTCTAGAAATCAAGGAGAAGCTTAGATAAGCATCATCTTCATCTTCTCCATCTCAATCTTTCTTCAATTTTTAGAAATTCCTAAACCCTAACTTAGGAAATATTTGCTTATGATCTTAGATTGGAGCTTCTTGACTTGAAGTTGAAGAGCGATTAATCTTTCCTTTGTTTTCGAGCTTCTCATTTCTATATTTGGGTTTAAAGGTGAGTTCTTGAACTCACATCTATGTCTATAACTTTCATTGTTGTTATGTATGAATTCCTATCATCTATTCCATGTTCATTTGCCTTTTGATTTGAATTGATTTAGTGAATTTTCCAATTTTGGTATTTTGAAGTCAAAATCTTTAAAGATTCTATCTTGAAATTTTGGACATGTTTTTGGTGGTATATCGAAGAGCTTCTAGGACTGTGTTGTCGATTGGCATAAATCCCTACCATCCATCGATCGTTCGATTGCATTTCGATTTGGATTTGCCCTTTTTGGCCTAGGCTGTTTTTTGCCTAGCAGAAAAATTCAGATGTCTGGAACAAAAATCCAAACGTCTGGAACCAAATCCAGACGTCTGGAACCAAATCCAGACGTCTGGAACCAAATCCAGACATCTGGAACCAAATCCAGACGTCTAGTTGAAATATCCAGACGTATGAAAGGGTTCTGAAAATAAAAAAAGGGCATAGCTAAAATCCAGACGTTTGGAACAAAAATCCGGGCGTCTGGCTGAAAAATCCAAACGTCTGAAATGGTTCTGGAATTAAAAAAAAGAAGGAGAATAAGCATATTTTTTCATAACCTGGGGCCAGACGTCTGGCTATACCTACCAGACGTCTAGAACAGTCAATTTTGTCTATTTTGGTTGTTTTTAAGTGGATTTTCAATTTTTATCGATTTTTGTGTTTCAGATAGTTATTGTCATTTATTATCGACTTTGATGACTTCTTTTATGGATTTTTGGGAATATCCATTTGATTGATTCGATATCAATTTTTGTGGTTTTGAGTCACGTTTTTGTTAAATGTGAATTTTTTGGTAATAAATTATTTCTACAATCATTTCTATGATTTGTCACTTTAAAATACAAAGGTTTCTATACTAGTAGTAAATACTCAAACTCTTTTGCAAACATGATTTCAACAATTAATTTTAATACAAAGCTTGTTTTAAAACCGTTTTCTAATCGATTAGTATATACAAACCTTTACCTCATTCGTATGAGATATCTAATTAAACAACTTAGCAAAACAAGTGTTATGAAACATTTGCGTTTACTTTGTCAGTTAATTCTTGGACTTGTTCGATTGAAATCTCGTGACAATTTTCGAGTGGAAATCTAGAATCCGTTCATAAATATTTAAGTTAATCCAATGGTTATGGGACATGAAGCCTAACTCATATATTTACTAAGTTAGTATAATTTACACTTATTTTCGAGTGGAAGTCTACAATTTTTTCGTAAATAATTAAGTTAAGCTAGTGGTTATGGGACATGAAACCTAACTCATTTATTTCCTAGCTTAGTGTAATTTACACCTATTGATCTATGATGATTATTTGGTGGAGTTTCGGCTCAATTTGGTGGGGTAGTGACCCATTGTCGGGCCGTTCGTGGAGCCTCGGCTCAAAGGTCTTCGGGCCGTTTGTAGAGCCTCAGCTCAAAGGTCTTCGGACCGTTTGTGGAGCTTCGACTCAAATTTGATGGTTAGCGATCAAGGAATAGCGTTCCGTTTGTGATGCACGTGTTGATGAGTTTTCATGCTCCGGTTTGTGATAGGCCTCCCCCTTTATGATTTCTGGATTTCTAATTGATGATTTTCTGGAATTTGTGTTTCACTAATTTTTGCGATTGGCATTGATATGTTTTGTCAATATTTGTGCTTTGGTGAATAAAATAAAGAATACGACATTCTTTTTGGTGCTTGAGAATATTCAAGATATTGTATGATTTTTGTTATTATTTAATGTATATCTGTCACAGTATAACATTATTATCATCATACATTTTTGTCATATCTCTCGTCCTATCTCATTTCATATGATATTTATAGTTAGACTAATCCGTTTATTATTTTCTTCTTAAATAATACTCGTGTCAGACCGAGGTAGCTTCTGCTTGATTTCTTATCATGGTCCTTCATCTGACTTTTGGACTAACTACTTTAGCATAGTAGTTTTTGTTATTATACATTCGAGATAGAGACTCCTTGATGTATACATACTCTTTTTGTCCTGCACTTGTACCTACTCTTTTACGATGAAGTGGATCTTATATGACCACTACTTTGATGTACACTTTTATGTGATATATTCATATCCGTTTTCGCCTTATGCTATGAATATCTGTGACCGATTATTTTTATTTGCTTATTTTATATTTGTTTCTGAAGACCACATAGCCACCGTGTAGTAGCTTTGAGTTTGTATCGGTATGTCGGATTTCCTCTTGAAACGAAATGCATGACCTTCTATTTGGTATATCGGTACCCGCACAAAGCAATTACACGGAAGGTTGCTCCTCAACAGCCTTATTCTTTGTGCTAGTCGATGGCATTACCTCTTAGTTTCCTTGGCTAGTGTGAATATAGAGGGGAGGCGTTACAGCTTGGTATTAGAGCCAAACTTCGGAATAATATAGAATAATCTGGCAAGGATCATTGTCTTAAGTCTTTCTTAGGAATCTCGCCTTAGGATTTATTCGAGTCTTAGGACTCGTTCTATCCTATTTCCTTTTGTGATGCCTTGTTTTATCAATCAATTTTGTTTGATATTAATTCTGAGAATAACCTTTTTCCTCTTCTTTCTTTCTTTCTTAAAGAAGAGAAATGGTTAGACAAGTCCGTCCCAGTGCTGGTCAATCTAGTGCTATTCCTCAGGATGGAGTGTTCATGTCTTCCCAACAACTTTTGGATCTTGTAAAGATGTCAAGATTATTTTATGTATTATGCTTTCCGATCCGATTTGCATGTTTTGTGCTACTTAGGTTTCAGAATGATTTTGGGAATGGATTGGCTTAACCGTGCTACTTAGGTTTCAGAATGATTTTGGGAATGGATTTGCATCGCATAATGTGCCAACTTGCAAAGGACGAGCATCAAAGGCCCGGTGGGTTATCACAACCTTTGGACATTCCAATTTGGAAGTGGGATCAAGTCTCCAAGGACTTTATTGATGGTCTTCCCAGTTCTCATTCATGTCATGACAATTTATGAGTGAATGTTGATAGACTTACAAAATCCGACCATTTTATTCCCGTTCGGTCTAATCGGATCGTACCTATTATGACCAAACTCTGTGTTAAAGAAATTATTAAATTGCATGGAGTTTCTACTTCTATTGTTAGTGATCGTGATCCATTATTTACTAGTGGATTTTGAAAGAGTCTTCAAAAAGCTTTAGAAACGAAGCTTAATTTTAGCACCGCTTATGCACATATATCAAAAAATATCTAAGATATTTTCATTTTCTTCATCCTTAAGCATCCTAAAAGCAAACTAACCATCGACCATCACCTCCTTACACACCATCACCACTCAAACATATGGAGAGTAGGACAAGAGGGAGTGGCCGTGTGTGTGGGGGTGTGGGTTTGGTGTAGTTTGGTAATTTCATATTTAGATATTTGTTCACTTATTTTTCCTATAATACCATCCTCCATTCTCTCATTTCTTCACACCATCTTCTTCTCCTTCTTCTTCTTCCACCAAGCCATTTCTGTAGCTTCTCACCATATAGAAATTATGGTAAAATATTACAAGTAGAAGATAATTTTTTTTATACAAGTATAGGATATCAAAACACCTCAAAAGAAAGTCCGTGCGCCATCTCTTCTCCTCTTACCCATTCGACCACCATTGCTTCCCCACCTAAGGCCGAGCATCCATCCTCTGTAGCATAGGCCATACACTTCCAAGGGTCATAGGGTTGTTTTCACAAGCTTCAGAGTAGTGATAGCGGAGCTACAGTCAAATTTAGTAAATCTAGAAACTAATGAACGTGAGAATTACTTTGCTAATTTATTTTAAATTATGCGACGATATAGAATATTTGCTATGATTGTTTTCTATGTTTGATCATCATTTTCTAGATGTGATAATATGTTTGTTTGGTTATAAAAATAATTCACGTTATATACATGTCGAATTTACACGAAGGAAATCACTTTTCTATATGAATTATAAAAGTGTTACAGAATAGTTAAACCTCTTTAAACACGAATAAAATAGTTTAAAATAGTTTATAAATGCTTTATAAATATTAAAACTCATTTCAGTAAAGTTTTAAAAAGATTTGTGAATGGAGTCAAAATAAGCGCGTTGCTTAATGGAAGTTCGCGATTTCATGCCATCAAAGTTAAATCAATGTGTAGAATGGCATATAGCTCGGAATTATTCAGAATAATAATTTTCCAAACCTTTATAAATGAAGAAGAAAAATCAAGATTTCATTGAATAAAATTTAAATTATATCCAAATCGTGTTTTTGAAATGCTTTAAAACTGATATTTTCAAATATTTAAAAATATGAAATAAATTTTATAAATATATTAAAATGTTTTAAAAGGGATTTAAGTTATAAAAATGGGCACATATGAAATGGAATTAGTGGTTTGAACAAAGAAGCTTAAAAAACACTATTTGCAGCAGTTTTTTATAGTGGTTTCGATAACTTTTGCAAATCATGATTTTAACTTAATTATTATTTCTCAATCTTTTTAGTAATCTTTTCGAATGCATAATTAATTATTTTAAAGATGATTTGGAAGTTTTATAATTGTTTTAACAGAGTTCTAAATAAATGGTTAAAGGAAATTATTTTAAACAATATTTGAAATTATGTTAAGTAAATGAAAATCATCTCTAAAAGTCATATAAAAAAGTTTAGAGTTGATCAAATAACTTGGCCACTTTATGGGTGAAAGAGAGATAGTCTTTAGACCTGAGCTTGGACAACCAATGTCTGGGTCCCGCTCTAGCTCTACGGACTGTCCCAACGGAGGGGATAGTAAATTTGATTTACTCGGACCACATCTTCCTAAGATAAAAACAGATTTGAGGCTATTCAAAAGTTAAACAAAATTTAAAATAGGATTTTGGTTATTAATGAAAACATTCTAGTTAAAATCCATACTAAAATCTAAGGATGGAACTCGAACTATCCGTATGAATTTAAAAGGTGATTTCACCGTTATTCGATGAATAGTACAAGTTGATTATGGAAATTAGTCTTGGGCATTATCGGTCTAAAATTTATGGATCCCTTTTATTCAATACTAACTGGTTTAGGTTTACAGTAAACGATGTCTTAAATAACATTATTTTTGATCCATTAGAAACATGTTTTGGAAATGTGATTCTTCATTAAGATTTAAATTATACTTTTCCTAAATAATTAATGATGAAATGTTTTGGTAATTGCAAAGTTAAAAGGGGTTTAATTAACCAAAGGATTTGACAAAAGAGGTTTAATTATCCCATATATACTGAAGTAAACTATGATTTAAAGATGTATATCTCTAAAGAGGTATTTTACTAGGATAAAAGTATTGATTAATTGAATAATAATCACCTATATGCTTGACTTCTTTTATTGATAATTGGTTGGGAGAAACCATGATCGGATTTGGGTGACTCTTATCCATAAACCACTTTGAACAAATAAACGTTCAAAAGTGAAAACATGTAGAAGACAATGATTTTGAAGATGGAGATCATCTTGATGTAAGGCTGCTTGTTAGTCACTAACCTCTGGGGTAATTCCCTTATCATCGTCATCATATATATAGTGGAAGTAGTTCCTTCAATTTGAAATCTTCAATGCAAGGACTACTCACTACTAATCCTAGAGGTGATTCCCAATAAGATGTAGCAGGAGAAGTGCCTTTGGTTTATCCTATGCTTGGAGAACTTTTATGGACGAGTGTTTGATATTGCATTTCTAAGACCACATACATTGGTTTTTACAAACGTACATCTCTTTGGTGGTGTAGGAGTAACTCTCTTATACCTAACACCCTTTCCTAAGGCGTATGAACTCGGAGGTTGTACTTTTATGGAAATCAATTAGTGTGTTGTTGGAAATGGAATGTGGCATTCAAAGTGGGATTTGTCATGTGAAAAGTAAACATTACCTTAAGCCTCCCACATCGATAATGGAAAAAACAGGGTAATTGCGACATGGAAGAGTAGGTCGCTCCCGTTAAGAGATGTTCTCCACCTTTCTAGATTGCCCTTTATATTTTGGGTTTGTTGTGTATGCTCTGGCCACGAAGAGATCAGGGACGATTTGGGTGATGTCATATTTGGTATTATCTATGGTAAAGGTAGGCTGGTTCTATGTTGGTAGAGGTTGGAGCCTCAGGTACATCCCTCTAAAGATTTACTATCGAAAGGCAGTCCCTTACCTTGTCATTATGTAGAATCCATTCTCCAATATGAGCCTTTACAGTTTTAGTTTTAAACCTATTATGCTAGAATTTAATAAATGTAACATTTCGGCTATTGCCTCCTCTACCCTTGTACCTTTGGTCTCCCTACTACTTCTTTGTCCACCATGGTCTGTGCATTTGTGGGTATATATTTATGAGCTTGGGGAAAAACAAAGAAAATCCTTCTTCTTTTCCATTTTGTTCATCATCGTTAATTTCAAAAGCAAGAAAATTAAAACACCTTCTCCTTCTAGAATTAATACTCCTCATTCCATCAACAATTATCAAATAGTTCCAACAGGGAAAATGTTTGTTTTGATTTTTAGTTTATTTTAAAAATAGCCTCGATTGTTTCGTTGGGTGTGGTGATGGTTATCGTCTAAAAACAGTAAGTTGTCAAGGAAACGATCAAGATTACAAACTAACGAATGGATGGTATGGATGGGATCGTAGCGAAGATTGGGGATTTTTGGAGATGTTCGCGTGATTTTTAGTAGCATGGTTTGTCGTGGAGTGGAAGATGATCAGAATTGGGTTAAAAATTAATTTTCGGTGAGTCGATTATCGAGGAGAGCATCAGAGGTATCGAGCTGGAGCGTTGGGATAAGGTAGAGGCGTTGATTGTGGAAGATTTTTAATTAGTTCTTTGGGGTGTTATGATTAGCTCTATTGGGGTTTTGCGGCATTCCACTTATGGGGTTCGAAAATAGGATATAGCCGATAGCGGGGGGGTGACAGGAGTGAGCTGCGAGGTAGTTGGAGGTAGTGCAACGGATGGTGGTTCTAATGGCATATGTGTTGATGGCCATAATCGTACGATGTAGTGTCGATAGGTGAAAATGCAAAATTGGAGCAAAAATTATAGGTCGGGCTATGGCGTCGAAATTTTCTTGGTTAGCGCTGGGGACAAGGTGATGGGTGCATGTGACGAGGAGTAGGAGGCGTGTTTGATGGTGGGCTTGGATGGGCGAATGCGGCGGAAGTGATTGCATGCACATTTATTTTCTTCTTCTTCTTCTCCTGGGCTTTTGGTTGTGATGTGAAGATTATGGAAGAAGAAGAGATGAATGTAGTATAGGTGGGAAGTATATGGGCCTTGGGCTGAAATAAAGAAGGGCAGAGTATTATTATAAACTTGTTTATTTTAATACAAAAATAAACGTGTTAGGCTATAAATTGCATAATTTGCTTATATGGTATCCGTTTTGTACATAGATTTTTATATTGGACTCGTGTTGGCGAGTACGATGTTTGAGTGTAACTTGTTAATAGTTTTGGCAATGTATAACATTATGATGTATTAATATGAATGTATTAAATTATGTCATTTTAAATAATTACGTCGTTAAATTATTATATCTTAATTGATGATAATTATTTTGTCAAATAAACACCATACCACTAAAATGAATTGGATATGGCAAACTGAACGCCTATTAGTGGAATAAAACACCATTCGGCTAATTAAAATTAATTTGACATTTAATTAACAGAATAAATCCCCGTTTTACTATTTTACAGATTGGGACATCGAATTATATATCATTAATAAGCGATATGTTAAAAAATGACGCTTAAGTGTTGAATTTATTTACATAGCCGTTGATTTTGTAAATATCAGTTATTAACTGAGAAAGTTAAATTAAATGATATGGTATATTGCTTAAGTACCATTGGGATCATTAAGCCTCTTTTAAATTTGAAAAGTAACTATTTATTTGATAGTTAACTTAAGACTAATTATTATATGTTACAAGTTTTCAGAAAGATAATTATTATTTAATAATAGGATTTAAAAGGTAATAAATATTTATTAATAATATTTTAAAGATAATTAATAATTGTTTTTAATAATGATTTAAAGTTAATATAATTACTAAAATTATTTAAAGTTATTTAAGAATATTTAATTAAAATTTTGAAGTTATTAATTATTGGTTTAAAATGTTTTAATTTAATTTTAATTATTTATTTAAAGTGAATTGACTATACTTTAATTTTTAATTAAGTTATTTAGTTCTATCATCGGTTAGTTAATTATCATATTAATATTATGTAAAAGTTAATTGATTATTGTATCAATAAGATTTAAAGTTAATTAATTATTATATTACTATTGTTTGTAATTAATTTATTGATGCAATAATAGTGCTTAAAATAATTTGACATATTATTAATAAGATTCTAAAGTCATTATATTGGGTAAGTTTTCTAGATAATTAAATAAAATGGGGTTTTAAATAATAATTTTTATTTAAGGTTATTTAATTTTTTTATGGTTTATCAATGGAACCTTACTGATTTAAAGAGTTTATTAAATAAGTTGTTTAAATAAAGAAAAGGTTTTATAAATTATTTTGGATATTTATAAAAGAATTTATAAATGAGTTTTAGTGATCTGAAAAGCAAAAGTTTTATAAATGGGATTTTGAGATTTATAAATAGTTTGGACATTTATAAAGAAACTTTATAAATAGATTAGGATATTTATAAAGGAGATACTTACTTATAAATAAAGGAGATTTTTGAAAGGGAATGGTACTTTGGGTTATTTATATCCCCATTTAAACAACATTTGGGTTTGACCATCTAAATATGATTTTGAAATAGAAAATCTTTCTAAGTGTTTGGTGAATACACTTATGCCATTGTATGTATATGGAAAAATTCCAAGTTTTGAAAGTGAAATGATTTTATTGAGTTAAGTACATGGTTATATTTTCTATGTATCGAAATTATAGTGTTTTGTGAATATAATTATTCTATTGAGATAGCATATGGATGTGATTTCGAAGTATTTACAAAGTGGTTTTTACTAATGGAAGATTTGTTAAACGAGGCTTAGTGATTTCCATGGGAAATATAATGTCTATTTGAATGTTTGTTTATTGATAGCTACATAACCAACTATCAAATCTTGGCATAAATATGCAATCCTTCTTACTTTTGGTGGTACGAAAATATTCCCTACTTAACACCAAATGATTTTTACTTTGGAAATATCTAAAGGAAACACAGGAATTATATGGTACAATTACCGTCGGTGGTGTTATACTATACGTATAAACTCGTTATGTTCTACTATGACAAACGATAAGGAGATCCGTCCACTTAAAAGATTAGGGGGTGATCTCCGCTCTTATGTATCGTCTGGTTATTTACTAAAGAAACTTTATTGAGCATTCTGAAAATCAAAGGTTTGTTTTTGATGTGCTCGGTAAGCAAGAGAGTGTGCTTGTAAGAAATGACTCGTAACGTGACCACTCCAAAAACAATATACGGTTCTATGGAGGAATTTCGTGTTATATTGAGATGCTAGAATCCGTGTGTGGTTCCGAGACCCGTTGAGATATGAGAATCCATATGTGATTCCAAGATCTATTTGCGATATGGGAACCATGTGTGATTCCAAGATCCTTGGGGTATAGGAATCCATGTGAGATTTCCCGATCTGTTTTGATGGTGGTGCATAAGCTAGAACACTAGACATAGTCTCATCAGCAGTAATGATTAAAACCAGAGATAAGAGGCATGACCAGTAGGGTTGCAAACCTATAGGGTGTAGTCAGTTCCATCTAGATGTTACCTACATTTGTTATGCATGCTTGGATCGACGCACTCGATCTTAGAAAGTCCAGTTATGTTTTCCTATAGTACATCACTAGGGATGTGTGCTGCTTCGGACGGTTATCTTTGATCCTTGTACATGAGGATCATTTCTCGACGTACCGAGGGAACCTCAATGGAATCCCTCATAATTAGCGAACATAACTTTTCAGTTTTTGATTATATGCTAGTATTTTTATAATGTACACTCACAAGCATCATAGCTACTTGATTATTATTATTTTCATCTTTAGATATTAATATAACATCATTGGATTGTCTAATATAAATGTTTTGGTTATCATAAGGTATAAACCCATTCGTGTTTATGTGCGGCGTTGTCTTACGAGATACATTTGATTTTGAAGGATTTCACAAGCTATAATAATAAAATTCCTTGTAGGGATTTGAGTTTATCATATTGTTTTTGTGAGATTGATCCGGGCGTTGTTTTCTATAATGCTTGGGTCAGCCTGAGCATGTTTTCTAGATTTAGCAAGATACTTTGGAGCTTTTAGGAGACGAGTTGGATTATCCAAGACGTATTCATGTATCTTATATTTACTGCTATATTGTTGTTCTTGATTTTTTTTATGTATTCATCAGCAATTGTAAGGACATGTTGTTATAACTGTCCAGGCTGACATATGTTAGTATGCTCTGATTTGTGTTATATATGTATAAATAAGTTGATTTATTTTAGTAAAGTACTTATATATATTATATATTTATCTCGTCACGATGTGAGCTTCTGTTCTTTCTTTTCTTTCTTTCACCCCAACAATGTGTCTATACGGCACTTGGATATTCAGCACTTGAATACCATGGATGTGTAAGTGTCAATTTTTTAGGGTCAAAAGGGCAGATTGTTACAATAATATCTCTGATTTTATGTTGCAAATGATTTGGTTATCATAAGGTAAAAACCCATCAGTGTTTACCTCATCCCTTGACACCGAGGCTGCAAGCATTGTCCTTTAATGTCTGCACGCAAAATCTCTAAGGGGACAATCTAGAATAGGACGACGGCTCCTACTGGTAGCTAACCACATAACTCTGTTGCATACTATTTTTTAGCCATTTCTCCGGGTTGTGAGGCTTGTGAGGTCACGTCTTTATCTTTTCAATAGAAAACTCACTTTGAATCCCAACACTGTCCTTCAGGCATCAATGCAATGATAGCATTCATCCATACAAGTTCATGGAGGGATTGAAGGAAACCAAAGGCACTACTTCTATTATGTCCATTATGAAGAATCCCTCCTAAGGAAAATAGAAAAATATTTTTTGCACTTTAAAACTCTATCTTCGATTCCATATTCTTCAAGATGCTTTCGATTCAAAACGCTTGAGTTAGATCAAAGTGGTTTTCGGATAACATATTCGACCCCAGTCTTTTCAAAACAACGTTCGATAATTCCGGTAAACTAAAAATCCTGATTCTTTAGGAAAAAAATATACAAACAAATAAGTGTGGTGTAACGACCAAAAATTTTCGACCTCAAAAATTCGACACTAATATGATCACTGTAGAAGTGCCGAGAAATCGAATGCCGGAAATCCTGGATTCTTAGGGTAATGAAGAAAGAGGTAGAAGAAGAAACAGAAACAACAGCATCTCACATTCGCAGCTGATTAAATATAATATCAAATAATAGCATTTACAAAGAAAGATGTAATTTTCAGTATGCAACAATACATCAGAGTAAAACCATTTACAGATAAATTGGATATTTATAATTAACTTGCCCAGACTACAATCAAATCAAACTCAAATATACAGCGTTAAACTCCATACGTTTCTGCCATCCAGCTCGCCTCTTGAGCTCCAGAACGTCCTAACCTGAAAATCTGTAATACTCGGTCTGACCCGAGCATTACAACAAAGTAACACTCGGGTCAGGCTGGAAACCAGCGTGAGTAAGCCCATAATTGAAATACTAAGTTATAAGACTAATTAGAAAAATGGAGTAACTCGTACCTCACCACGAGTTCTTAACTTGTTAAAACCAACATTTAATTTCACAAATCAATCCCTAAATACCACCACATAGTTTCAATGGTCCAGTTTACTTAAATTATACCATTCCAGCCTATTGATTTAACATATCAAATCTATAAAGAATTATTATAGATCACAAATCGAAGTGGTTTCGGGTATTTTCTGGTACCCGACCCCGGTCTCTTCGAATCCAATGTTATTCTTTAAGCCAAATGTTTAAGTTTAAACAATACAATTTATAATTTAGGATTTCATATTAACATAACAATTCATCTCAGATAGCTAACCCACAATATCACAGTTCATCCAAATCGTCACAAATCACATGTCAGAGATATCAAATAATTTAAGTCGTTCAATATCTTAATAATCTATAAGCAGGATAAATTAATTTTACAATTTCTAATTAATTTAAATCCTGCTTACTTAACATTAATTAATTACACACCATTAATTAATCATCCTTTAATTATCCATCTAAATTAATTATCCATAATTACTTCCATTAAGTAATTATCCCATTGGTTAATTATCCTCACATAATTAACCTTTGATTATTAATTAATTAATCCACTAATTACTAATTGAATTAATTAACCTCTAACAAATTAATCCTTTAATTATTTACATCAAGTAATTATCATTTAAGTAATTAATCTTCAATTTCAAATTAACCGACCTCTAATTACCAATTAATTAATCTCTAATTAATTAATTTATAACCCTCAAAATTAACTAATTAATCCTTTATTAATTTATTAATCCTTAATCGTTAATTAACTAAATTAATTAATTACTCTTTAATTACTTTATTAATTTAATTAATCTTTAATTACCCAAAACTTAATTAATCTTTTAAGATAAACCTTTCATCTTAATTAATTACTACATTACCATTAAAATCTTAATTAACAAATCTTGGAAATAATTATCATTAACAAAAAACTCAGAAACATTTTTACCTCACTAATTAACTTACTTAATTACACATCTTATTTTAAAATAAACTCAGCAATTTAACTTAATAACTCTAAGTAAAATAAATCATATAACTTCTATAACCAAATATTTAAAACATTTATTATGCAAAGAATTTGATTTTAAAAAAAATAGTCAAAGCTTGATTTACTTTAAATTTAAAACATGCTTTTATTAAATTTTAAAACTGTTAAAATACTACTTCAGGTCCCACCCGGTTCTCACCCGAGTCCTGTCCCGAGAAAAATCACCCTTCTCTTTTTTTAAACACTTGTTAAACTTAAAACTGTTAATAGGAATTAACAATCACACTCAAACTCGATGACCAACCCAAGCAAACTTCTCCTCACCCCGAGACCTCCCCAAGAACCAACTCCTTCACCAAACACCGACACACCAGTCTTGCTGTGCACGTGAACACATAGTCAGAGCACCTCCAATCATCGCCGCGACCATCCCCAAATCGTCAATGACCTCACTGATTAACCAGAGCACCCAGAATTGTCGAACTCGCCTCAAATCAAAATCGAGTATACCCAACACCACTAGAACGAAACCCATTTACCAGAAAACATCACGTGCCATCTCCTTTGACCATCGTAGACCACGCGATCACATCAGAAGGTGCGCCACGTCACGACGCTCCAAATCCCCCTGGTCCGCTCGCTGGATGGCTCGACGATGTTACAGTAGCCCAAAATCTGGCATTGATCAAAACTGGGGCTAAATCCTAAATCGTCCTCGTTCGGCCACCACGATGGTCAGGAAAACTTTTGACCATTTTTGCCATGAACGTCAACTTTCCCGCTACATCCAACCACGATCCCAAGGATAATATCTTCATCAATCACAAGAATTGAGGAAAAGTAATTTCCGTTCATCTCACAATTTCATCATGAATACAAACTTAAAAATCACGATTCCACTTTTAAGAATCATTGTTATTGAAAACGAACAAGATGATATAATTTAAACGAGAACCCATGATGCTTGAATTTCCAACATGTATTGAGTTTCTTATATTCTCTAATTTCCAGAAAATGTTTTAACTAATTTTACTTATAAATATTTTCTAAGCTTAAATCATGTTAATCCAAACATATTTTGTCTAAAATTTAAAGCCTATAAGAGAATGGGTAAAGGGATTTTCGGTTTTGAAAAGCACTGTAATCCTGGAACAGAGCAAATGTTCATGTTTCCAGACATGCATACATGATTTTCATATATACATATACAATGCAACCAAATTTTACATCCAAACTTCAACGATCATCATATACAGATCAAGATACAAATAATTCTGAAATTTTAAAGAGTAACTTACTCACCTGTTTAAGGAAACAGAGAAACATGCATAATTTTTATTTGAAAATCTGGAAATGATTTTGATCTAACTTGATTAGTTGCTTGATCTTTAGCTCAGATGAAATGATCTGTTCTTTGATTATTTGATTTGCTTAGGCCTTGAAATCGTTTTGAGATGATGTTTCACTTTTGCTTTAGGTTGAAACTGTAGCTTTTAATCTTTGCTTGATTCCAGTTTGAAAAACTTAGATCTTTACTTCGATTTATGAAAATCTAGAAGTGGATCTTTGCTTTTGATTTGAGTTTGTAACTGTTTATTTTTATTTCCTTTATCAAATTTTGTTTCCAGATTTAGTTTGCTTTATATTCCATGTAGTTTCTGAACCAAATGAGAAAAAAAGAAGTTAGTGATATTTAACTTTGATTTCCTTTTATTATTTATTTTTAAAATGATAATTTAGGCGACATTTGTTATTTCGCATGCTAATCTTAGTTACACTTGTTAGTTTATGTCCTTATAAGCCTACACTTGTTTAATCTTTTGTTAAGATGATTACACCTGTAATTTTTCATGTATTAATGATTTTTAATATGTTTCTTTTTCTTTTATAATCTTATATTATATTTATTATTTAGTTATATATATATATATGTATTTTCTATTATTTTATGTTTTGTTTTCATGCTTTAAATTTTATATATATACAAACAATATTTACCTCATGTGTAAAGTAATTAATAAAAGAAAGTATATTAAATATTTTTATTAAATTTTATTTAAGCTATGATACTTTTAAAAGAAATAAATATTTATCTTTAGAATTTAAAAGAATATAGAGTTTAACCTTAAAAAACCTTTAAAAATTATTATATTGAATTTAAACCAATGCTTCCAAATCACCAATATGTGTGTGTGTGTGTGTGTGTGTGTCTATATATATATATATATATATATATATATATATATATATATATATTGAAAGAGGCTATGCGGTAGGATCGTGTAATATGGAATAATGAAATAGTCTAGGTATATAAAGTAGGTAAATGCAAGGAGACACCAGGATTTTATACTGGTTTGGACCTCTCGTCCTACGTCTAGTCCCTAAGCTTCACTTAGGAATTTCACTAACTAACACCCTCACTTCACCCGGAGGAATAGGTTTACAACTTACCCGAACAACCGAACGGGATTTCTTGCCTCAACTACCGAAGAGGACTTCAACCCAATTACTAAAATACAATATTCGACTTGTTGTGTTCTTGTCAACACTAATGAGTCTAATGTAGCACAATATTCCTATAATCTTATCCTCGAGAGTATGCAATGTGTTTGTGAAGATTTAGGAAATGTGAATTGCTATGAATCAAAAGAATGTTATAAACAAAAATAGTGATTCAAGCAATAGGTTGGTGATTGCTTTGAGAATATCTAGAAAATATGAACAAGAGAATAGTTAGATGAAAACAAGAGAATTCGGTGAATTAAATGATGTTAGAATCATGTATATATACTTGTAGAAGAGGTGCATAAGTTGTCAAAGGTTGCAAACAAGAGATGCTTCCATTTCCATTGATGAAAGGTTGCAACTCTTGGGAAGAAGAAGGTGTCTTTTCAAAGAAAATTCGCAGGTTTAAATTCAGTTGACTGAGCAGGAGATTCAGTCGACTGAAAATATGAAGAAAAATTTTCAGGAAAAAATTCAGTCGACTGTGCAGGAAATTCAGTCGACTGAAACTGTGCATGTGTATAAATTTGTTCCATTTTCAGTCGACTGACTGTTCCTGTTCAGTCGACTGAACTCTGTTGTTAAACAAAAACAGCAGTAGCTCATTTGGTTAGAGTACATGCCTTCCAAACTAGTGACCCGGGTTTGAGCTCCGCTCCATGCATTTTTTTGAAAACTTGATTTTGATTAAAATATGCATGCAAGTTTATTTGAATGTGAATGATAATTCTTGAGGAAAGATTTTAACAAAGCACTTACTAGACTCTATATACATATTTGATGACTCTTGTTAAAATATATAACTATATGAACCATACTTTGAGTCGTTGAGTCAGGAGTCGTAGTCGTAGATTCGTGAATTTTTGTCGGCAATCAAAATCTATGATCTAACATTCTCCCCCTTTTTGATGATGACAACTTCATTTTCTATGAACGAATCTTTGACAAGCTTTGTTGATCATATCTCTCTGACTGAATATCTTCCCGTAATTGTGCTATCGATTTCTCCCCCTGAATCTATGCTATATATTCCTATTTAATCTTTTTCCCCCTTAATCTGTGCTTGCATGGTTTATTCCTGCAAATTGTGTTAGAGAGCAATATCTTTCTCCCCCTTTGTCATCGACAAAAAGGAGAATTTATATGATGATATAAAATATATTTTACATAAGTGTTAACATAGAGCAATATAAAACAAAATAACTACTACTTATAATGTAAGGTATCAGAAAAAAAATTAACATATAAAGCATGCGATACCCAAGCTTCTTATAATTTCTTAATTTTTAGGAAACCATACCCATTTGGGTGTGGTTGAACCTTTATAAATATAATTTTCATTATTAACTACCATATCAAAATAATCATTAATGTATTTTTCTCTATTTTTCCAATTAACAGAAACCTATATACTTAGATAATTTTTATTCATATTTCCTGTTAATGATTTTGTACTTCTAAAGAAATTTTCAACATTATAGGTCATAGTAGTATTTGAATTTCTATAAAAATTGGATTTAGGCTTTACTCGAAATTTAGTACTAGCACTATCATTTTTACTATACATGAAAGCATATCTAGTGCTATTTCTACGATCAGTTTTATTATATCCTAAACCACTTTTATCATTGAGAGATTTTGAATTCTTAACATAACCTAATCCCTTCTTATTTGAAGCAGGTTGAGAATTTTCAATAATCCTGGATAAATTTTCTCTCCCTTTATTAAAATTGGAAATATTTTTAGTAATGTCATCAAGCTTAGTTTTGAGACTAGTGTTATCTAACTCAACAATTTTAATTTTTGTTTTTAACTCATGATTCTCAGAAGTTAGAGCATTATTCTTTTCTTTTTGAGCTTCTATTTCTTGACTTAATAGAGCGAGTTGAGAATTGTCAAAGAGTGAATCTTGAATTTTCTCAAGTTCTTCTTCTAATATTTTCTTCTCGTCTTTAAGCATATCTCTTTCGAATTCTGCTTTCTTCTGATTTTCTAGAGCTTCCTTATATTTTCTTTTGAGACTTTTTAAAGTGTCTAGAAGTTCTGAATTTATTTCTATCATATCATCAAAAGTTAGATCACTAACCTCATTATCTTTTGCCATGAAGCATTTGTTTGTTTGCTCCTTTGATTTTTCATTATTGCTCTTCCTCTTCTTATTGCCTTGACTAAATCTCTTTGTAGCCATTTATTCTAGGATGTTGTTACGATCTCTAGAATACCAGGCTCTGATACCAATTGAAAGAGGCTATGCGGTAGGATCGTGTAATATGGAATAATGAAATAGTCTAGGTATATAAAGTAGGTAAATGCAAGGAGACACCAGGATTTTATACTGGTTTGGACCTCTCGTCCTACGTCTAGTCCCTAAGCTTCACTTAGGAATTTCACTAACTAACACCCTCACTTCACCCGGAGGAATAGGTTTACAACTTACCCGAACAACCGAACGGGATTTCTTGCCTCAACTACCGAAGAGGACTTCAACCCAATTACTAAAATACAATATTCGACTTGTTGTGTTCTTGTCAACACTAATGAGTCTAATGTAGCACAATATTCCTATAATCTTATCCTCGAGAGTATGCAATGTGTTTGTGAAGATTTAGGAAATGTGAATTGCTATGAATCAAAAGAATGTTATAAACAAAAATAGTGATTCAAGCAATAGGTTGGTGATTGCTTTGAGAATATCTAGAAAATATGAACAAGAGAATAGTTAGATGAAAACAAGAGAATTCGGTGAATTAAATGATGTTAGAATCATGTATATATACTTGTAGAAGAGGTGCATAAGTTGTCAAAGGTTGCAAACAAGAGATGCTTCCATTTCCATTGATGAAAGGTTGCAACTCTTGGGAAGAAGAAGGTGTCTTTTCAAAGAAAATTCGCAGGTTTAAATTCAGTTGACTGAGCAGGAGATTCAGTCGACTGAAAATATGAAGAAAAATTTTCAGGAAAAAATTCAGTCGACTGTGCAGGAAATTCAGTCGACTGAAACTGTGCATGTGTATAAATTTGTTCCATTTTCAGTCGACTGACTGTTCCTGTTCAGTCGACTGAACTCTGTTGTTAAACAAAAACAGCAGTAGCTCATTTGGTTAGAGTACATGCCTTCCAAACTAGTGACCCGGGTTTGAGCTCCGCTCCATGCATTTTTTTGAAAACTTGATTTTGATTAAAATATGCATGCAAGTTTATTTGAATGTGAATGATAATTCTTGAGGAAAGATTTTAACAAAGCACTTACTAGACTCTATATACATATTTGATGACTCTTGTTAAAATATATAACTATATGAACCATACTTTGAGTCGTTGAGTCAGGATGATGTCGTAGTCGTAGATTCGTGATTTTTCGTCAGCAATCAAAACCTATGATCCAACATATATATATATATATATACACGTTGTAATTAGAAACATATTTTTATCAGTGTTGAAAAGATAAATTTGTCAATTAAATTATTATATTAGGAAAATTATCAAACCAATATTTATCCAGGTATATATTTTATTATCAAAATTATTTATTCAACTTATAAATCAGTGTTAAAAATTAGCTAAAATCATATAATTATCTAAATACCTGATGCCCAAAAATCTGGGTTATCACATTCCTCCCCCCTTTGAATCTTTTCATTCTCGAAAAGGAACGAAGCTAGAATTTTATTAAAATGATTATTATCATTAAAATTACTCTTTGATCATTTTCAACTATAAACTCTTTAATTAAGAATTTTAAAAACACTTTAAAATCTATATAATATTACCAAAATAGTTTTTTACAAAAATACTTTTATAACTCGATGTTTCCACAAGTCTATCATCGTTCTCACAGAAAATCGGTCATATGTTGATCGGATGTAGGACTGAAAATCTATAAGTACTTGGTAAACCCATTTTCAACACCCAGTGAAAATACTTGGGAAAACATTTTGTTGAAAATATAGAAAACATTTTTTTTTTGAAAATAGAGGAAATATCTTTGGTGAGAATGCTCTAATCATCACCCCCTCCATGGTCGCAGTTAACCCGATGATTACATTGCCATCTCGGCAAAACTCATAGATAACTGTAGGTACTCCGTGCCCCTTGATTACGCCATGGAACCCACCACAGATTGCGACTACACCCAAGGTTACGTCGCCATCATGACAAAAATCCATGTAACTGTAGGCATCAGCGCTCTTGAATTTCACTGCCAAATGTAACTTCACCAATCTTACATAGGTCGCAGACTACATCAGTCGAGTCCTAATGTTGCCTACAGGCTCTCACGACTTCACGACTTTTGCTATGTCTTCATAGATTGTAGTATACCGATGTTACGTTGCTATCAAGGCAAAATCAAACGTAGACCGTTAGCTATCACGGCCACACGACTTCCGCTATGGTCCGTAGTAGATCGCAGTGACATCAATTACACTGTCGTCATACATAACCCAAATGTCTCTGTAGGCTTCAGCGCCCTCGACTTTCTTTACCCACACACAAAATTCTCAGGAACTTCAGTTTGTTCGGACATCCTCCCAGGATTCAGTTTAGAGCCTCCCCTTTAGGGCTCAAGGCAGAACCAACCCGTGGATCTCCTATGAAGTTCATTCCAATGGGAGCGCCTTTTTCTCCAGAGCCAATCTCAAAACATTTTATACTATACACTTACAGTATCTTTCAAATCATACCCTTTATGATTCACATAAATCTCCTTTTCTCAAAATCAATAGTTCCAAACTTGGCTTTCCAAATTCTCAAAATTGATTTTTCCAAAAATTAAAAGCCTTTCCAAATCTATAGGTTCCAAAACCTTTTTCCCAAAAATCATTCTCATAAAACCATTTATATATATATATATATAATCATGGAATCACTTATATGGATTCCCTTTTTTATACTTCAAATGTTATTCAAAACCTTTTCATCTGGTTTTAGATCTAAAATAGGGGGAGCTTATCATATATATATATATATATATATATATATATATATAACTTTACTATGCCAATCAACATTCAATTTTGATTTTCTTTTATAAAGTTACTTACCACATCACTTATTTTTCATAGAGTGATTTTTAAAAGATATCCAACTTCCACCTTTATTTATATATATATTTCTCAAAATATATTTCAAAAATCATTTTCATTTCTTTTATCTATTTCATTTAAGCACGTACGATGTACATATACCATCCATACGCAATATCAAATCTGATCGCTTACTCAATCACACAATTTCACTTCTGTACTAGTATCGTCCACCCGACTTCCTAATGCGGACTCAGATCTGGTTTCTTGATCAAACACTATCATTCTCCTTGCATAGCCTAACTATGATAGAGAATTTCCAAAATCAATCAAAAATCCATATCCATGGTTCGCCGTCGAAAATCGAGTGAAAAATTCCTACTCAGATCGATATACTATCTCGAAATTCTGTGCTCGAATCTGGATCAAATCATTTTACGAATAGAATAATATACATACATCCTACATATTTATCTTCATTTATTATTAACTAAATCAATATTCTTTATATTTACCTTCATTTTGATTTCTATTCACTTATTTACAATTGATTCAATTTCCATTTGGGTCATCACTTTAATTTTAAACAGTATGCACTCTGATCAACTTAAATTTAGAAAATAACTTGAAAAGTTTAAAATATATATGTAGTTGTAAAATATCAATAAAATAGTAAAGTAATTATAAAATAGTTGTAAAACATTTAAATAGTTTGTAGAATAGTTAGATAGTTGCAAAATAGTTATAAAATAGTAAATAGTTATAAGTAGCTGTAAAATAATGATTAGTTTATAAAACAGATGTAAAATAGTAATTAGTTTCAAAATAGTTGTAAAATAAATATAACATAGTTTAGGTTTTAAAAGGAAAGGTTGTATAGTAAATAGTAGGAAAATAGATGTAAAACAGTTATATTAAAACAATTCTATTTGAAAATAGTTTCAGAGTCAAACTGGTTCCATTTCCCAATCTCCACTTTTACTCAATTTCTCATCCCATTAAACTGATTCAAATCTAATTCTATTTGAATTTTACTTCAATTCCTATCCCAAATTCAAATCAATTCTAATTTGAATTTAAACTTATTCAACTTCAATCACAGTTCCCATTTAATTCAAATCAAATTCAGTTTGAACTAATTCAATTCAAATTTCAACTTAAAACCATCTCGAATTATATAAATTCGAGTTAAATTTTTAAATGTTGATTTAATTCTTTAAATAAAATTAACCTTTACTTTTAAATTAACAACTTAAATCTTTAAACCATTTAATTCTGAGTCCTAATTTCAAAATTCCATTTTAAATTGCCTTTACTGAACTTATTTCAAAATTCAATTAAGTATTCAAAACTAACTAAATTATTTAATCTTCATATCCAATTTATTACCCCATTTTATCTTCAAAAATTAAAATAGTTCTAAAATAAAGTTTATTTCCTTTTTATTTCAGTAATGGATGTATTTTATCTCAATCCATTTCTTAATTTATATAAAATAATTCAATTCTCAGTTTCATAAGTTATTAATAACAACATGATAAGTCGTAATAAATAAACATCCAAATTATTTTAAAACATCCATCCATAGCATCCATTACCCATTTCCAGATCTCAAACCCATTTTGAGACTCCCATTTCAAACCAACCCATTTAACTTCCTAAGTTAAATCTTAATTTCGTCTTGAAATTTTCAATTCAGGTTATTTGTTCTAAACTTATTTAACTTCCCCTAAGTTAAATTCAATTCATTTTTATCCAGCCAATCTTATTAAATTTGAATTGTCCATTTCAAAATTTTAAACTTCTTATCAATATCCTTTCTTACTTATAAGTTTAAAACTTATCACATTTTAGGGAAAATTCACTCAACACTTAGAGTTTATTTCAAATCATCTTTTGATATTATGTATATCCCTTATATTTACATATTTATTTCTTTTGCACACCAAGTTATACCTTAAATTTTTAAACCACCTTTGGTTTTAATTCAAAAAAAATTTCTTTAAAATTTTCAAACAACTCTTGTTTTTAAATAAGATTACATTCAAAAATATTCTGAATAATATTATTTCTTTTTACATTACGAAACAACTTCAAATTTCTGGACCTAGATTTTAAACTTCATGTTCGGACGACGGAAATTCTATCGGTTTAGAAAACCGTCGAACGAATTTTGAAATAAAATTTACCGCAAGCGCACGGTGTACGAAAGTAGCACGCGGCGAATACGGGTCGATCCGCAGGGAATTGATGATTTTAAAAATCTATTCAATCAAATTAAACCAATCTTGAAGAGAATGTTAAACTAGAAAAGAAGAAAAAACAAGCAAAAGAAAATTAATAAAAATATGAGTGTTAAGACAATTTAGAGGCAACTTCCACTCTCGAGATCACATAAATCAATAAAATGAAGTTATGATCTCTCTTTTATTCTTATTAGTGAATTAGTTGATGTGCTTATCATAAGCATGGTATATTTGTGCTATTAATTAGCTCAATATAAACCATCAAACTATAACACAACCACTAATACACTTTTAAATCTCATAAAATATGACAAGAAAGTTGAAAGCAAAATCTATTTTAAGCATGGCCTATTAACTATTAATTAGAAATATAAGCCATCAAATTTTAATTTCAACAATCACTTCTTTGCCATAATCATATGTAGATGAAGAGGCATTTGTGTTTTGTTTGACTAAGCATAGCTTATTTGTTATAAACAACATAGACTATCAAATTCAAAGCTAAACAACATCATTAAACCACTTCAATCATTCTCATTAAGCACAAAAAGAGAGCATAAACATCAAATTAAGTTGAAGCTACATGATTAGAGAGCTTCATTACCCCTAAATTGAAGGGGTTTAGCCTCTCATATTTGTTATCATATGAACAAATGTAGCTTGCAACATAAGAGAAAAAGAAAATGAAAAGAGAGCAAAGTGAAATGGAAAACTATTCTAATTGCATAAAGGAAAAGAGATCTACACTACAACATGAAAGTAAATTAACATGAAAAGGAAGAGCATGTATTAAATTGCATAAAATAAAAAAGATTACATAAAATAAAAATGGCTAAGTAGCCATGAAAAGAGAAAGAGAGCTTTCTTTTATTTTTGATCTAAACTAAAGAGAAGGAGGCCTAAGAGAGACTAAGAGAAGAGAGAGTGTTACATGAAACATAATGGGTATATATACAAGTTTAAACCCTAATTCCTATTTTTGAGGAATGCCCAAAATGCCCATGAGAAAGTGTGGAGGCCAAGTTATCATTAGCATGTTTTAATCCCCACTTAAATGTACATGAAGCCATTAAATCCATAAGCATGTGCATTAGCCTTTAATTTGTACATTAAGGTAGGTGGGTAGGTGGGGTCCTCCATTATCTTCACTTTGAATTATTTCCATTTTCATTCCTTTGTATTGATTTTGTGCATGCATATCTTCATGAAACCACTTGTAAAAGTCACCAAATTTCCTACAAAAAACATAGAAAATTCTAAGTAAATTTTCTCAATTTAATAAATGCACAAAAATGACCATTTCACCCTTGTATGAAGATGAATGTGTGACAATTTGGAATTAATGTGAATTTTGGTTAAAACAAGTTAAGATACCCAATATGATCATTTATTTAATTTAAATAGATTAAATATGGCGATAAAAATGTGCACATTTACGTGCACATCAAATACCCCCACACTTATCTTTTTATTCATCCTCGAATAAAGGGAAACTAAGGTAAATCCGTTTTCGTAGGAACCACGATTGCATTGAGCGTATGCAACAAGCCGTTAAACCTCTGGGTGTCCCCAGTAGGACGAGTATTGTCTCGTGAGGGTTTTCAGCGGATACTACCCACAAAATCCAAATGCATGATGAAAATGCAAGATTTATTGACAAAGAGATGAATGCAAATTTTTGAAAATATTTACAAATGAAGGATTTATTTTTTTTAAATTGACAAGAATAAGTTAAATATAGGTTTTGGTTATTATCTTGAAAATTTATGTCATTTACTCGTCAGAATTTCCAACAAAAGTCAAGTTATCATAACAAATAGATGATAGTTTAACTTGTTGTTTCGGTTGATAACAAAGTGTAATTATAAAATGGATCCTTAGTTGATTATCAAAGTTTATCAAAGTGGTATTTTCATTTCTTTTCAATAACAAATCAAATCAAATAAGTAAAAATAGTGCTAGGATTTCAATTGCTTGCTCTCTCATTATTTGCAAGAAAAATTACACACCTAGCTCAGACAAACTGAGGCCAGATATACTACCCATGCACTGCCTTTCGGGCTTATGTGAGGGGAGTACAGAGCATGGCGAGTGCACACACTTTCATGCATACACTATCGACCGTAGGTGGTTTTTATTAAGTCTTTTTTTTACATGTGTCCCATACATCATAACCGTGAGGACTTTTAAATGAGTATGAAATCACATAATCAAAAATTCCAAGTAATCACCCATGCATAACCGTGAGGACTTTTAAATGAGAGTGAATACTTGGATGTTATTTTTTTTTTTTAAGAGAGAGATAGAGTTTTGCAAAATCATCTTAGCACCATTTAACTTAGATGACAAAAAAATGTTATATTCTTTACTTTAAATCAACCACTTTTTAAAACGAAGATTTTCAATTAGGATGTACTTCATAATTAACACGTATGAATCTTCCTATGTACTAGTTAAACCATTGTTATTTATAATCAAACTTCATTTTTATTTTTGTTAAGACAAATAAATTTTCAATGATTTCAATTTAATAAACCAAAACCATATATTTATCCTATAGTGTTTCTTTAAAAATAAATCAAAAATGCTAAAAAAAATTCTTTTTTTGTTTTTGGATTTTTTTTTTGAGTTTTTGGAAGAAAAATGAAAAATTAATCTTGAAAAATCAAGTAGAAGATGAGTCTCCCCCCCCCACACTTGATTTTGACTGTGTCCCCACAGTCAACCCAAGTGGAAGGAGAAAAATAAAATGAAAATCCTATATTTACATGAAAGATTATTATTTACAAGAGATGAGAAAGTACACAGTCAAAAAGTAAATGAAACGGTCTTCTAAAGACCGATTCATTTGTCTCGTCAAATGTGTGAGATACAGTTTAAGCACGAAAAACCAAATCGTAAAAGATTTCGAAGTTGAATGTGGATTTGGAAAAACAAATTTTGTTTTATTAAAAATTGAACGAGTTGTTTTGTTTTCAATGATTTTTGGGGTCGATAAAACAATTGGTTGAAATTCACATTTATTTTCACCAAATTGAAATTCAAGTTTATTATTGAAAACACTTTCAGAGTTATTGATTTCAAAATCAAGATGGTGATTTTCATCTTCCCCGTCGGAATTTAACAACTCGTCATCCAAAAGTCCAAAAAGTTCGTGTTCATTAAATTCGTCATCCTTTGTTGGATTGTCAACAACTTTATTACATATCTCAAGTTCAAAATCCAAAGTTGTTGTATTCAAATTTTCGAAACCGAGAAAAGGAAGATCGAATTTTAAATTTGGTTCCATACCCTCAAAAGAATTGAAATCCAACTCAATTACCATGTTTTCAACAACTTCGTT
Source organism: Allium cepa (assembly GCA_030765085.1). Lineage (NCBI taxonomy): Eukaryota > Viridiplantae > Streptophyta > Magnoliopsida > Asparagales > Amaryllidaceae > Allium > Allium cepa. Next base: position 609,821,132 of record CM060940.1, read on the forward strand.
AAGATTTTTGTTTTCAATTTCGAAAGTTGTTATTTGAAAATCATCCATTTGGGTAAAAGGTGGATTATCACTTGACTTGTCACATGTTGGAATTTGAGTATGTTTATCACGTTGATTAAAATATGTTTCGAACACCAAATCCATGTGATCATTGTACATGTCATTCATTTGCTCAACAAAGTCAAATTTGTAATTATTAACTTGAAAATTTTCGATTTGGACTTGTTGAGAACAAGAATTGTCAATTTCGACAAAAGGTAGATTATTATTTGATTCTTCGCAAGTTGAAATTTGATTATGATTTTCATGAAAAGTTTTGTATTTTTCAAATAATAAATCCCCGTTATCTTTTTCCATTTGTTCAACAAAACCAAATTCATGATTACTAATTTGAAAATTTTCACTTTGAATTCGTTGATAATCAAAGTTTTCAATTGTATCATGGTCGAGATTATTCCCATTGCCAAAATTATTTACAAATTGATTCACATTTTCAACTTGATTTTGAAACTCATTTTGGAGTTCAAAATTGAATTGGCATGGGTTATACTCGAAATCGTTTGAATTTTCAAGTGAATCCAAATTTTGATTATTTTGAAAACTTTGATTCGAGTTATCGCACAAATATGAATTACACAACTTATTTATCATTTGATTTTGTTGTGTAGCGATTTCAAGTAAAGATGAAATGCTATTTTCAAGATTTGAAGGTTGGTCATCATTTTGAAAATTTTGAGGTTCAAAATTCGAATCGTTTAAACAATAGTTGTTTTTGAAATATCCATAAGAATTTGAAGTGAAATTATATGGATTATATTGATTTTCACAATTGTTGTAAAATTCGTGTATATGGGGAAACTCGGACATTCTCAAGAATGTTTTTGTATTTTTTTTTGTAAAAGAAAAATATTTACAAATGGAATTTATTTTTCAAAAGGGAAATTGAGTTTTGTTTTGTTTTTTGGTTTTTCAAATTTTTTCTTTGTTTTTGAAAAGATTTTATAATTTTTTTTGGATTTTTGTTTTTCTAATTTTTCTGGATTTTTGAATTTTCAAAGGAAAAGTATTTAAAGATTTCAAAGAAAAATAAAAGGAATATTTAAAATTTTCTTTTTGGTTTTGGATTTTTGAAATTATTTTTTGTTTTTTTTCTTAAATATGCATGAACTAATGCAACTAAATGAATGCAAGGTTTAATTACAAATGATTTATCCTAAGTTAACCCAAAATTGTATACTCACAAACTGTCTTAAATAAACAAGATAGTTCTCAGCCAGGTAACGGGCAGGATTTATCGGTGCACCACGATTCACCGTAGCAATGCAGCCGAAGGTTTAAGTACCTTCAGAGGAACAACCACTATAATATTTACGAATCACGGTAATATTTATAAATGGTTATTACTCTGCCGTAGCCTAGACACCAAGAAATTAAATTGTTCAAAGAAGGCAACTTGTCAATATACAATTAAGTGTTATTGATTTTTAACCGTTATTATTAATCAAAATTTAAGATGAAATGCAAAGCAGAAAATAAACGTGTATTAACAATGCAATTACGAATGTAATTTTTTTTTGAATTTTTTTAATAAATATATATATATATATATATATATATATGAAAACGCAAGCAATCAACAATGCAACTCAAATAAAAGTAGAGATGAAAGCAGCAAAAAAAAAATTATTAGCAAGCCAGCAATTTTTTTTGGCAGCAGTCTTCCTTCTGAAATTCTGCTTCGGCAACCTGAAATATAAAACAAGAATATGTTACAATTTTTTTTTTGGTTTTTTTTGGAAGGAAACTTAAAAGTAGGGTTTTACTTAAAATATATATATATATATATATATATATATATATTTGTAATCAAAGGGCAAAAGAATTTACAAAGGAACAAAAGAATGGCCCGACCCAAAACTAATATCTTATTCTTAACACAGAATAGTTCGCACCCAATTTAACTTCACAAACCACGATATTACAAAATCGAAATCACGGAATCGAACTCTCAGAAATAACAAAATTCACAACATCGAATTTGCAAATTCATTTCGCAATCATATACACAGCGAATTTTTTTATTTTGATGTGGTTTTGGTGGTTTCGAATTGCGGTTATGAGGAGAGGCGGTAGTTGAAACTTTTGATTGAAGGGTGTTGGAGGTGTTGGATACGAGGTGAAGGGAGTGATTGGGGTTCGATTCTGAAGTGGTGCTCGCGAGGCAGAGTGGGGATGTTGGAGATTAGGAGAATTGGCGATTGGGGGATTGGGTTTTGAGTAGTGAAAGGTGCGGGTTTGGGTGGAAGAGGAAGTGAAAGAGAATGGTTCTGGTGATCGAAAGTTTGGGTGGTTGACTTGGGAATTGGCGGCAGGCAATTTGAGTTGAAAGAATATTGCGGTTGGCAATTGAATGGTGACTGTCGCGGTTCTGAGTTGCGAAGTGGTTGCTGATGAACTGTGGTATCGATAGGGTGATGATGTATGTGGAGATTGACACTGTGTTGAATGGGTAGAACTGTCGATGGTTGTAAGGCAGTTAGTGAAGAAGCTGTGACTTGATGTTGTAAGGAAGGTGAAGTCAGGGATTTTCTTGTAGTTGCGACTGCTGTAGTTCTATGGCAGTTCTGTGAGTGTAGAGGAGGAGTTCTGGTGGTCAAGGATGCTTGTTGCAGTGATTTCGAGTGATTGAAACGATTGTTGTTGACTGGTGCTAAGATGCAGGAGGAGTTCGTGGACAGGTAAAGCAGCAGTCTTTTTTTTAGTGGATGGTTGAAGTGTTGATTTGGTTGCTGTCAAAACTGCTGTAGGTGGTGGTGTGGAAGGAAGCCTATGGCGAAATGGTGAAGGAATTGGTTTTCTTGGGCAGTAATAGTGTGTTCAGTGGATTGTATTGTGACCAGTGAGTAAATGACAATGGGAAATGGGGAGTGGTGCAGTCTTAGGCAGTGGAAGTTTTGGTGATGTTTGTAGTTATGGTGAAACAGTAAGGTGGTTGAGGGGGATGTGAAGTTGAAGGTTGATGGAGGATGTGAATTTGTGGTATGTAGCAGCAAGTAGGAATGTTGAAGTTTGTGGTAAAGAAGATGATTAGTAGGCTGATGTTGAGTGAATGTGCACCTGATATGGCAGAACTGTAGTATGGTGTTTGATGATGATGGAAAGTGGGAGCAATGGTTTCAGGTCGGGGATGGTAAGGGTGAAGTGGCAGTAACAAGTTGATGTGTGGTGATTGCTGTATGGTTTAGTTCGATTGGTGCTGTAGTTTGGTGTGTGGTAGTGGGTAAGGAGTAACAGACGGAGCTATGGTGGCAGTTCTATTTTGTTGTCAATGCAGTAGATTGATTGTTGAACTGAGGTGGTGGAAGCAGTTGTCGAAGGGTTTGCGGGTCTGTCTCGGACTGAAAAATGAATGTTGAAGTGATGGTGGATGCAGAACTGCTGTATGAAGGCAGCAAGTAGTTGAAGTGGTAGTGTAAAGTGAGAGAGCAGCAGGCAACAGATGATGTTGTACTGAGGTTGTTGACTGTTTGTTATAAAAACAGTTATGCCTTCACAACCAAACAGTGATGTGCAGTAGGAGGTAGATGTCAGTGTGTCGGGTATGTATGATGGTGAGAAATGTACAGCTTGGTGATGGTTGTTCACTGCAGTGAGCAGAAGTGATGTGGACAACTGATAGGTATGATTTTGTGGATGTTGCTATGAGTGGTATGCTGTGTATTTTGATGTTTGGGTAAGGCAGTGAAGAAATTTGTAGATGTTAAGACAGAGATGAGGTGATGACTATGTAGGAAGATGAAGGAGAGTGGATGTGGTATGGAATTTGGATGGTAGAAATGAGGGAAGCACTGTTGAGGGGGAAGATGTTTGTAACAGGGGAATGTGGAACGAAGCAGAGGAAAGTTTGCAGGCTAATGTGCACAGTAATGCACAGCAATGTAACAGTGACTTCTAAAAGGAAAAGAAAGGAAAAAAATTATAAAAACAGAAAATGAAATGTAATTTGCAGTGAAATAAAATATTGCTGTTTTGTTTTGAAGTTTTTCTTCTTCTTGTTTTTTGTTAAATAGAAGCAGAAACAGAAAAACAACAAGCACCACAAATCAACTTGAAGACAAATATCACACACAATCATACAATTTTTTTTTTTAAAATGCAAACACACACAAAATAAAAACACTCAAAAATCAAACAAACTAAAAATAATTCGAAGAATAGAAAATCAAAATCAAAACAATTCCCCGGCAACGGCGCCAAAAACTTGTTCGGACGACGGAAATTCTATCGGTTTAGAAAACCGTCGAACGAATTTTGAAATAAAATTTACCGCAAGCGCACGGTGTACGAGAGTAGCACGCGGCGAATACGGGTCGATCCGCAGGGAATTGATGATTTTAAAAATCTATTCAATCAAATTAAACCAATCTTGAAGAGAATGTTAAACTAGAAAAGAAGAAAAAACAAGCAAAAGAAAATTAATAAAAATATGAGTGTTAAGACAATTTAGAGGCAACTTCCACTCTCTAGATCACATAAATCAATAAAATGAAGTTATGATCTCTCTTTTATTCTTATTAGTGAATTAGTTGATGTGCTTATCATAAGTATGGTATATTTGTGCTATTAATTAGCTCAATATAAACCATCAAACTATAACACAACCACTAATACACTTTTAAATCTCATAAAATATGACAAGAAAGTTGAAAGCAAAATCTATTTTAAGCACGGCCTATTAACTATTAATTAGAAATATAAGCCATCAAATTTTAATTTCAACAATCACTTCTTTGCCATAATCATATGTAGATGAAGAGGCAATTTGTGTTTTGTTTGACTAAGCATAGCCTATTTGTTATAAACAACATAGACTATCAAATTCAAAGCTAAACAACATCATTAAACCACTTCAATCATTCTCATTAAGCACAAAAGGAGAGCATAAACATCAAATTAAGTTGAAGCTACATGATTAGAGAGCTTCATTACCCCTAAATTGAAGGGGTTTAGCCTCTCATATTTGTTATCATATGAACAAATGTAGCTTGCAACATAAGAGAAAAAGAAAATGAAAAGAGAGCAAAGTGAAATGGAAAACTATTCTAATTACATAAAGGAAAAGAGATCTACACTACAACATGAAAGTAAATTAACATGAAAAGGAAGAGCATGTATTAAATTGCATAAAATAAAAAAGATTACATAAAATAAAAATGGCTAAGTAGCCATGAAAAGAGAAAGAGAGCTTTCTTTTATTTTTGATCTAAACTAAAGAGAAGGAGGCCTAAGAGAGACTAAGAGAAGAGAGAGTGTAACATGAAACATAATGGGTATATATACAAGTTTAAACCCTAATTCCTATTTTTGAGGAATGCCCAAAATGCCCATGAGAAAGTGTGGTGGCCAAGTTATCATTAGCATGTTTTAATCCCCACTTAAATGTACATGAAGCCATTAAATCCATAAGCATGTGCATTAGCCTTTAATTTGTATATTAAGGTAGGTGGGTAGGTGGGGTCCTCCATTATCTTCACTTTGAATTATTTCCATCTTCATTCCTTTGTATTGATTTTGTGCATGCATATCTTCATGAAACCACTTGTAAAAGTCACCAAATTTCCTACAAAAAACATAGAAAATTCTAAGTAAATTTTCTCAATTTAATAAATGCACAAAAATGACCATTTCACCCTTGTATGAAGATGAATGTGTGACAATTTGGAATTAATGTGAATTTTGGTTAAAACAAGTTAAGATACCCAATATGATCATTTATTTAATTTAAATAGATTAAATATGGCGATAAAAATGTGCACATTTACGTGCACATCACTTCATAATTTAAATCCATACCAATTCAAAAGTCATACATCTAAAATGTTTACTTCCTTACAGCATTTCATTCTGCTTTATCATTGTTTAATTTAAAAATAAACATCCCATTATTAAGATGCAACAAACATCTAGGATAATAACCAAGGTTATCATACTGGAAACCAATTCACTATATATTCTCCCATAATTTATTGGACATAAAATCAGGGTAACTTAATTCAGCATTCTGAAAACACTCTTACAAATTTCAGGATTTTATTCTCTGGTTTGAATCCATTTCTAGCTTATTTTATTGTGTAATTCATATTATCCAATTCTTATTTTGTTGTATTTCTATTACCACTTAATTCTTATCATTTTATTTAATTCCAATAATTCAACACCCAATTAGAAAATTTATTTCTTTATATACCAAAATATAAAATTATATAAGAATTAACTATTTTTAAAATCTTTATATAAGAAAATAACAAGTACGCTCTCATACACACACCACACACTCAACTCATTCTAGGGTACTACTGGCACTATCCTTAATGAGTAAACATACCAGAGCCAAGGTGCTCGCTTAACCTTCTGCTTTGATACCAAAATGTAACGACCCGAAATTTTCGACCTCGAAAATTCGACACTACTATGTTTACTGTAAAAGTGCCGAGAAATCGAACGCCAGAAATCCCAGACTGTTAGGGTAAAGAAAAAGGAGGTAGAAGAAGAAACAGAAACAACATCTCACATTCACAGCGGATTAAATATAATATCAAATAATAACATTTACAAAGAAAGAGCTAACTGTCAGTTTACAACAATACATCAGAGTACAACCATTTACAAATAAACCGGACAGTTATAACTAATTGCCCAGACTATAATCAAATCAAACTCAAATACACAACGGTAAACTCCAAACGTTTCTGCCATCCAGCTCGCCTCTTGAGCTCCAGAACGTTCTAGCCTGAAAATCTGTAATACTCGGTCTGACCCGAGCATCACAACAAAGTAACACCCAGTCAGGCTAGAAACCAGCGTGAGTAAACCCATAATTGAAATACTAAATTATAAGATTAATTTGAAAACTGGGGTAACTCATACCTCACCACGAGTTCACAACTTATTAAAACCAACAATTATTTCACAAATCAATCCCTAAATATCACTACGTAGTTTCAATGGTCCAGTTTACTTAAATTATTCCATTCCAGCCTATTGGTTTCACATATCAAATCAATAAAGAATTATTATAGTTTACAAATCGAAGTGGTTTCGGGTATTTACTGGTACCCGACCCTGGTCTCTTCGAATCTAATGTTATTCTTTAAGCCAAATGTTTAAGTTTAAACAATACAATTTATAATTCAGGATTTCATATTCACACAACAATTCATCTCAGATAGCTAGCCCACAATATCACAGTTCATCAAAAGCATCACAAATCACATATCAGAGATATCAAATAATCTAATCATTCAATATCTTAATCATCTATAAGCAGGATAAATTAATTTTACAATTTCTAGTTAATTTAAATCCTGCTTACTTAACAATAATTAATTGCACACCATTAGTTAATCATCCTTTAATTATCCATTTAAATTAATTATCCATAAGTACTTCCAATAAGTAATTATCCCATTGGTTAATTATCCTCACATAATTAACCTTTAATTATTAATTAATTAATCCACAATTACTAATTAAATTATTTAACCCCAAACAATTTAATTCTTTAATTACTTACATCAAGTAATTATCATTTAAGTAATTAATCTTCAATTTCAAATTAACTAACCTCTAAATTACCAATTAATTAATCTATAATTAATTAATCTCTAATTAATTAATTTATAACCCTCAAATATTAATCAATTAATCCTTTATTAATTTATTAATCTATAATCATTAATTAATTAAATTAATTAATTACTCTTTAATTACTTTATTAATTTAATCAATCTTTAATTACCCAAAATTTGATTAATCTTTTAAGATAAAACTTTTATCTTAATTAATTACTACATTACCATTAAAATCTTAATTATCGAATCTTGGAAATAATTATCATTAACAAATAACTTAGAAACATTTTTACCTTACTAATTAACTTACTTAATTACACATCTTATTTTAAAATAAACTCAAGAATTTAACTTAATAACTCTAAGTAAAATAAATCGTATAACTTCTTAAACCAAATATTTAAAACATTTATTATATAAAGAATTTGATCTTAAAACTAGTCAAAGCTCGATTTACTTTAAATTTAAAACTTGCATTTATTAAATTTTAAAACTGTTAAAATACTACTTCAGGTCCCACCCGGTTCTCACCCGAGTCCTGTCCCGAGAAGAATCACCCTTCTCCTTTTTTTAAACACTTGTTAAAATTAAAACTGTTAATAGGCATTAACACTCACACTCAAACTCGATGAACAACCCGGGAAAACTTCTCCTTTCCCCGAGACCTCCCCGAGAACAACTCCTTCCCCAAACACCGACACACCCGCCTCACTGTGCACGTGAATACATGGTCGGAGTACCTCCGATCATCGCTGTGACCATCCCCAAATCGTCAACGACCTCACTGATTAACCAGAGCAACCAGAATCGTCAAACTCGCCTCAAATCAAAATCGAGTATACCCAGCACCACTACAGTAAAAGCCAGTTACCAGAAAACATCACGTGCTGTCTCCTCCGACCATCGTAGACCATGCGATCATGTCTTAAGGTGCACAACATCACGACGCTCCTAATCCCCCCAGTCAGATCCCCTCGATGCCTCGACGATGTTACAATAGCCCAAAATCTAGCATTGATCAAAACTAGGGTTAAATCCTAAATCGTCCTCGTTCGGCCACCCCGGTGTCTGGAAAATTTCTGACCATTTTTGCCATGAACGTCAACCTTCCCGCTACCTCCAACCATGATCCCAAGGATAATATCTTCATCAATCACCAGAATTTGAGGAAAAACTAATTTCCGTTCATCTCGCAATTTCACCATGAATACAAACTTAAAAATCATGATTCCACTTTTAAAAATCATTGTTTTTGAAAACGAACAAGATGATATAATTTAAACAAGAACCCATGATGCTTGAATTTCCAATATGTATTGAGTTTTTCTTTATTCTCTAATTTCCAGAAAATGTTTTAACTAATTTCACTTACAAATATTTTCTAAATTTAAATCATGTTAATCCAAACATATTTTGTTTAAAAATTAAAGCATATAAGAGTATGGGCAAAGGGATTTTGGGTTTCGAATTTGGTTTAAGCACTATAATCCTGGAATAGGGCAAATTTTCATGTTTCCAGACATGCATACATCATTTTCACATATACATATACAATGCAACCAAATTTTACATCCAAACTTCAATGATCATCACATACAGATCAAGATACATACAGTTATGAAATGTTAAAGAATAGTTTACTCACTTGTTTAGGGAAACAGAGAAACATGCTTGAATTTTTTTTGAAAATATGAAAATGAATTTGGTCTAACTTGATTGGTTGCTTGATCTTTAGCTTAGGTGAAATGATTTGATCTTTTGGTTATTTGATTTTCTTTAGGCCTTGAAATTGTTTTGAGATGATGTTGCATTTTTGCTTTAGGTTGAAACTTTAACTTTTAATCTTTGCTTGATTCCAGTTTGAAAAACTTAGATCTTGTGAGGAAACGACTTTTCATCCACGAAAACCGACATCAATACGTCCACTGTATCAACTGCCGAGCAATCGAAGGCCGGAAAAACGTACCGTTATGGTTAAAGAAGAAACAGAGAACAACATCATAATCTCACAATCGCAGTGGAACAACATATAATAGATAAATGAATAATCTTTAAATCAAGAACTATATCAGTTATTACATCACATCACATCATCAGAGTGTACAACAAAAAAACAACAATAAACAGCGGAAAAGAAGTACTATATACTAGTGAATACGCCATGCCATCCAGCTTGCCTCCAGCAACTCCTGAATTCCAGAATATCCTGATAAACCTGACTCTTGACTGCCCGTGTGGAAATTGGTGGGCACCCAGGGTTTAGGAAGGAAAACAATAAACTCCAAGTCAGTCATGGGACCGGTGTGAGAACTTAAAAAAGTTTATCTTTAAAACAAAGAACATGATAATTTTAAAATAGATTTGCAATGCTTTTTAGAAAATGAGACTACCATAAGGCCTCCCGCACATACACACAATGCAAACGCAGAAACGGAGGAGATTTCTCCTTATGATAGTCAAAGATGCTTGATATGCATTAAAAAGAAACATTTGATATTATTACTAGTGCATAGTGTAGGAAAACATTTCGAAAGTAAAGATATAAATCTTAGCCAGCATAGGCATTTCACGCTTATGCCTACTATAGCTACCATGTTCAATAGCAGGTCACTGCCACATTCCATGGCAGGTTATACAACTAAAACCGTACAAGGATCGTATTGTTTTGTTTGGATTTCCAACAAATGGTCAGGCTAAGGAACTTCCTACTGCCACATGGGATCGCCTCTGGTGGGACGTCCCGAGAACTTAATCAGCTCTCTGCCAACACAAGGCTGGGTTACCTTTGTCACGAGGTAACTACAACACGAATATGCCATCCCCCGGTCCCTTTGGACCTTTATCTGAGCGCTCGATAACCAACATCACACAGTAATAAATATAGTGTGTCAACATGAGTAAGTATCTGGGCTCCATACCATGATACCACCCTTTCCAGAAGGAAATGACATACCCTAAAGGGCGCGACCCTCATAACCTTGCCGCATATTCCTGTTTTGACCATTTCCGGGGAGTGAGGTCTGTCGAAGTCTCATCCACAAAGCTACGCTTTTTCACAAAGCCACGCTTTGATCAACAAATGATCAATAAATAATCATCACACAGCAACACTCAGCATGCCACGTTACCAAATTGGGAATATATCGCTGATAACCTTCAACTACATAACCTCTAAGCGCGTACGTCTCAGAGAAGGGTGTTAAGCTAAGAGAATAAATTCTCCGCTACCAACAGAAATGTATTTGAAAGAAATCTGCTTTATATATCAAAATGTAATGTCAGGCACGTAACCATACAAGTCTGTTCCAGGTTCGAACAGAACCGAAGGCACTTCAAAAGAAGCCCTTGCAATCCGGGTATTCACAATCCTGACCGAATTTCCCATCACAAAGGAAATCTCCATACCGTTGCTAACGGTGCAGAGACAATCGATAGGTCATCCTATCGTTTTCACAAATACTCGGTCTTCACCACCGGTCTTCAATGCTATCCATTACGTCGTATCACTATTCGGAATGGGTAATCCGAATAGTGAGCGCAATAATTTAAAAATAAGTGTAGCATTCAATTTCAACCAATTCACAACAAATACCTATTTAAAGGTCAATATTGATAGTCGGTTATTTAACTATCAATCAATATTCACAACATCACCTGATTTCAAATAATTTCTTAAATTATTTATTTTCAAAAAATATCTTTATAAGATATATATCCCATACTTCAACCATTTGAAAACCAATTTCAAATCAATCTACACCCTTACAACTTTCATTTCAAAATGGTTCATTTAAACCAATTAAATAAATCCTTACCGATTTATTAAATTTACGTTCCAAATCCGTAAATTAATCTCCACACTTCAAAATAAATCAACGTTTATTTTTAACTAATTTCCCTTTCTTTTATAAATTCCATAGTGAATTTACAATTCCAAAATATCTATGAATATACAATTTTTAAATCGATTTCTAATATTCATTTTCAATTTATCTTTAAAAGATAAAATCTCAAACATTCACTTCATATTGGAAAAACATTTCCATACTTATTTAATAATAAGTAATTCACCAATCTATTTATTTTCAACACTTGAAAAAATATTCAATATACTTAAATCCAAATTAAGTATATATTTTATTCTATAAGGAAAACATTCTCTTAAACACATTTATTTGGGTCAAAATGAATGTTGCGTAAAACATCGTTACGACAACCCAAAATCACTAGTATAGGGATTCAAACTTAAAATAGATATATAAATCCCAATACTAAAAAAAACATTTCCTTTCGGAAATCATTTACTATAACAACAATGTTATAGTCCACCATTACCTTCTATTCCTCGAAAACGTCTATTTCAACAATAAATGTTGAAATCTATGATTTCGATACTTAACACATTTTAAAACGTTTTTGAATCATTTTAATACTATTTAAAATATCACTTTTCCAAAATATTTCTTTAATATATTATTCACCGTCCAAAATCGTGAATACATTTCATTAACCAAATTCAATTTCTACATATTCTATTTACACGCAAAAATCCAATTCATAAGTTAATTACTTATAAATATTTTATTTTAACACTTATAAAAACTTGTTTTATAATTCCAATATTTTAATTTATAAATATCAATTTTATAAATATTTTATATAAATCATTTATAATAATTCAAAAATCCCAACTTAAACCATTTAATGAATAAATTAACTACTTATTTCAAAAATCACATTTCGGTTATATTTCACAAAAATCATAATTTTTATAACATAAAAATTACAACGTTTATTTATTTAAAATGAATCAATTCCAAAATTAAATTTTATTATGAATTCTCAACTTAAATTTTCAAAAAAACAAATTTTATTTATTTTCGGCATCTAACGATACAAAAATATATTCGGCTAAAATTTAGCCTTTAACCATTCCAATCACAAAGATTATAAATAGATCAATAAATATATCAACACACAACATTGAAACCAATTCAATTATTTGAGGAATCCAGTTGCATCCCTCTAACCTGTTTCCCTGCATCCAAAGATGTTAGCACAATACCACTTCGCTTCAAGACGAAATATCGCGGTATATGGGATTTATAAAATACTATCCGCTATTATGCGGCGCAATAGGGTCTCATCCGCTATATAATGCGGGAAATCAACTCCAAGTACATATATAATACCAATTCCATATAAGTTGGAATTATCGCGGTATATGTTTTTAATAAATAACATCCGCTTAATATACGGCGTATAATGTCTATTTAACAATCAATAGATAATAATTTATCATCCAGGCATACAATCATAAATTTTAAATCTAACTATTTAAAATTTAAATCGAAACTGATTCGATTGAGTGAGAAGTTCTCACCTCGCTTTCAATTCAGTTTCCGTGTTTTATTTCGAATAAAATTAAACGTGCGTTTAATTTTACTCAAAATTTTCATAGGCTCCAATCGATTCCAATCTAGCTCCATCGCGTAGTATTCGACAAAACGAATCCAACGCAATTCGTTTCGTGCGTTTTTGACCTCGTATGAAAAAGTTACAGCATTACAAGGATTACACGATTTATAATATAATTAAATTACAAATTTTATTTTCAATTCTAAACCTAGATTAAATCAGAGCCATCCATCCCAAAACCTTAGATTTGGGCTGCCCCACTTTCTTCCATCTCCTTCCAGTAACATACGCGACATCAAGAACCCATAGTCGCCAACCTTTCATCAATTTTCGCGACCACCACGATCTACTTGAAGACGATCAGGTTACTCCACGACGAAGCGCATCACTTAAGCTACCTTCGGCCAGAATATTGATGAACTTGGCCCTACCTTTGCCTAGAAATGCGTGCAAGACCTGGTGACGAACGGGGCCCACTTGTCGTTGATCCATGCAACGAAACTCGTTCATCTCCGTATGGATTTGTAGCTCTCATCGAGCTCTAGAAGTTTGTAGTTGAAAGTATTTGCTAATTCTTTACGGATTGAGAGAGATTAAGAGGAGAAGTTTCGAAATTTTTCGGCCATTAAAATGTAAGTGGCAGCTGAAGCATTAGGGTTAGGATTTTCAGCAAAATGAAATGTTAGAGGGGCTTTTATAGAAAATTTGCGTGCACTATTCACCCGAAATTTTTCCGAACTCCAAACGAATTGTGCCGCCTGGCGTTTATAATGTTTTACCCCTATTCCGAACGCAATGGAATATATATCGGGAGCCAACTCGATCAAATTTGAAAGATAAGTTTTTGAATCGACTACTTAAATTCAAAAATTCACTCGAATCGATTTTTGCGCGTTTTTGCTTGCCCCGGACAAACCGTAAATCCGATCGACATGAAATTTGAAACCATAAACTGGTTTCGTCGAAATCCGAGACTGTTTTAAAAGTGGCTATTTTAACTCGTCAATTAAATATTAAAATATTCAATTTTCACAAATTAACTTCTAATTCGATTTTAAAAGTTCTATAACATCATTCTAACTCCAATATGATCTAATAAAATTTTACCAATAAATTTTAATCATATTAAACCCAATTTTCAATTATTTATGGAATTTCAAATATTAAATTATCGATTTAATTATCCAATTAAATCCAGATATTCGAAAAATAATTTATTCGACTGTTTAATTTCACTTATTAATATTTAAAATCAATTAAATATACAAATTTTAATTAATAGAAATTCTGGGTCGTTACAAACTTCCCCCCTTAAAAGAATTTCGTCCTCGAAATTACCAAGTAAGAAAAAGTTTTGAAATCCATTAACTTTTCAAAACAAACCGTTCAATTTGATTTACAAGTCTCTTAAGTGTTTAACTCTTCCAAAATTCATAGTTAAACTTCTTACAAAATCTTTACTAAGTTTCCAAATCCAAACTTAATTTTCAAAAATTTCCCCATTTTCTCAAAAATATTCTAACGCCTATTTTCGGAAAAATTCGTCAGAGTCTCTTTTGCGTGGCTCGATCCAAAAAAAATGATAGTATATATATCACAAATATACATCTCATCAAGTGATGAGGCATCTCGCAGGAAAAAAGTGTAAAAGTACGAAATGTAATCCGAGATATGTACCTTATATTTTTATTAGCGAGCATATACGGCTAATATAGCGCGAAAACGAGCTCTAAATGCGAAGCAAGCGTAATCCGCACCTACTAAACACTCAACAAACAATGAGAGATATTCATATATGAAAGTAATATCAATATACAACATATAACAACATAACAACTACATGTGCCAGCATAGCAAATGCAACAAAAGCAACAAATGCAACCATCAAACAACTATCATCCAATTAACATCCAACAAATCAATAACCAAATCAATATTCTTTCATTTCTCATTAATATTCAATGAATTGGTTTTTTCCATTTTAATCACATTTGATTTGTTAACATTGGACTTTACAAATATTCATTTATTCATTTCCAATTAGTATACATTCGCTAATTTACATTCATTTTAGTTCACTTCTAAACCAAATTCAATTCTATTTAAGAGTCACTTAACTTCCAATTTGATTTCAATGATTTATAGCTTTCCATTTCATCAATTCAACTTCATTAACACTTAATGAAATATACACAATCAATTAACAATCAAATAACAACCAATGTATATTCAACATAACCAAATTATTCAATTTACATTTCTTTACATTCAATTTAGTTCAACACCTTTAATTCCAATTGGTTGATATTAAATTGACTTTCATTCAATTATTTAACTTCGAATAACATTAGCTTTCAATGAATTAACACTTATATTCATTGTTTCATATCAATTATTTACATTCAATCGATTAACATTCAACCCATTAATTTATTCAATTGCTAATTCCTTTAACAATATAAGGTTGAATTGCATTTATATAACTCAAGTTCATATTCATCACTTCTCTTGATTAATTTACTTCGATACCAAAATCAACTTTATTTATACTTAACTTAAGTTATATTCCATTTCAAACATCATTTGTTTAACTTAACTTGAGTTTCCACTTATAAATCCAATTCAGATTTCATTTCTATTTAACTGTTACCAAGGTCAAATTTTCATCACTTATTCAAATTCAGATTTATTTTGCTTAACAGAATTTTTTAACCATTTTTAACAATTTGTTCCACTTTCATTTTCTCATTTCATAAGTTATACAACTTATATTCAACAATTACCACTTGGATTTTTATTGATTCACTTACACTTCCTTTAATTTAACTCCATCTTTTAAGTTAAATTTATTCTATCAAAATTCAAACTGTATAAGTTATCAACTCATTTATCACTCCCATAAATATTTTAAATAGGATTCCAGAGTCCTTTCAATCTTTCAAAACCTTTTTTTTTGAAATCAATTCAAATCATCTTTTGAATTTCCAAAACCCAAACCCAAATTTTCCAAACAACTTCCATTTAAAATAATCCAGCAGCAATCCCTCTTTTGGAAACCCGAAAATGAACACCAATGATGTTGCCATCATCAGAATTATTTTCCAGCGACCAAAAAGAGTTTAGAGCTTTCATCTCTCCAAAACAATTTTTAAAAATATCAAATCCTTTCCGAACACTTCTCAGGACTTTTGTTTTTTAGATTATAAATCGCATTTATAAATATTTTACTTATATAATTTCACTTCTTATATATAAGATTATTTCACAATTTCAAATCACATTAATTATAATTTCATACTTATAATTCATTTGCTTATACAATTCATTCTTTTACAGATTTTCATTCAACAATCAAACAATTAATTCATACACTTCAATAATTCTGAAAAAAATTATTTCCTTTATATACAAAATATAATCAAGGTAAAATTATTCCATTTACCCTAGTTAAAATGATATCGTGCCGAATTGTTCTGAACAAGTGTTTAGATATCCCTATTGACAGAGTTGTACAGACTATACCGACCAGAATCCATATACCACGCAACAAACCAATCATCACAACACAAAACAATTTTATTTTCACTAACAAATACACGCTCATAGCTATTATTACACTCACACTCATTCTAGAGTACTACTGACTCTATCTCTAATGAGTAATACCCAACAGAGCCAAGGTTTTCACTTAACCATATGCTCTGATACCAAATGTGAGGAAACGACTTTTCGTCCACGAAAACCGACATCAATACGTCCACTGTATCAACTGCCGAGCAATCGAAGCCTGGAAAACTGTACCGTTTTGGTTAAAGAAGAAGAAAATGATAGAAGAAGAAGAAGAAACAGAGAACAACATCATAATTTCACAATCGCAGCGGAACAACATATAATAGATAAATGAATAATCTTTAAACCAAGAACTATATCAGTTATTACATTACATCACATCATCAGAGTGTACAACAACAAAACAACAATAAACAGCGGAAAAGAAGTACTATATACTAGTGAATACGCCATGCCATCCAGCTTGCCTCCAGCAACTCCTGAATTCCAGAATATCCTGATAAACCTGACTCTTGACTGCCCGTGTGGAAATTGGTGGGCACCCAGGGTTTAGGAAGGAAATTAATAAACTCCGAGTCAGTCATGGGACTGGTGTGAGAACTTAAAACAGTTTATCTTTAAAACAAAGAACCAAATAATTTTAAAATATATTCGCAATTCTTTTTAGAAAATGAGACTACCATAAGGCCTCCCGCACACACACACAATGCAAACGCAGAATCGGAGGAGATTTCTCCTTATGATAGTCAAAAATGCTTGATACGCATTAAAAAGAAACATTTGATATTATTACTAATGCATAGTGTAGGAAAACATTTCGAAAGTAAAGATATAAATCTTAGCCAGCATAGGCATTTCACACTTATGCCTACTATAGCTACCATGTTCAATAGCAGGTTACCGCCGCATTCCATGGCAGGTTATACAACTAAAACCGTACAAGGATCGTATTGTTTTGTTTGTATTTCCAACAAATGGTCAGGCTAAGGAACTTCCTACTTCCATATGGGATCGCCTCTGGCGGGACGTCCCGAGAACTTAATCAGCTCTCTGCCAACACAAGGTCGGGTTACCTTTGTCACTAGGTAACTACTACACGAATATGCCATCCCCCGGTCCCTTTGGACCTTTATCCGAGCGCTCGATAACCAACATCGCACAGTAATAAATATAGTGTGTCAACATGAGTAAGTATCTGGGCTCCATACCATGATACCACACTTTCCAGAAGGAAATGACATACCCTAAAGGACGCGACCCTCATAACCTTGCCGCATATTCCTGTTTTGACCATTTTCGGGGAGTGAGGTCTGACGAAGTCTCCTCCATAAAGCTACGCTTTTTCACAAAGCTACGCTTTGATCAACAAATGATCAATAAATAATCATCACACAGCAACACTCAGCATGCCACATTACCAAATTAGGAATATATCGCTGATAACCTTCAACTACATAACCTCTAAGCGCGTACGTCTCAGAGAAGAGTGTTAAGCTAAGAGAATAAATTTTCCGCCACCAACAGAAATGTATTTGAAAGAAATCTGCTTCATATCTCAAAATGTAATGTCAGGCACGTAACTATACAAGTCTGTTCCGGGTTCGAACAAAACCGAAGGCACTTCAAAAGAAGCCCTTGCAATCCGGGTATTCACAATCCCGATCGAATTTCCCATCACAAAGGAAATCTCCATACCGTAGCTAACAGTGCAAAGACGATCGATAGGTCATCCTATCGTTTTCACAAATACCCGGTTTTCACCACCGGTTTTCAATGCTATCCATTACGTCGTATCACTATTCGGAATGGGTAATCCGAATAATGAGCGCAATAATTTAAAAATAAGTGTAGCATTCAATTTCAACCAATTCACAACAAATACCTATTTAAAGGTCAATGTCGATAGTCGGTTATTTAACTATCAATCAATATTCACAACATCATCCGATTTCAAATAATTTCTCAAATTATTTATTTTCAAAAAATATCTTTATAAGATATATATCCCACACTTCAACCATTTGAAAACCAATTTCAAATCAATCTACACCCTTACAACTTTCATTTCAAAATGGTTCATTTATACCAATTAAATAAATCCTTACCGATTAATTAAATTTACGTTCCAAATCCGTAAATTAATCTCCACACTTCAAAATAAATCAACGTTTATTTTTAACTAATTTCCCTTTCTTTTATAAATTCCATAGTGAATTTACAATTCCAAAATATCTATGAATATACAATTTTTAAATCGATTTCCAATATTCATTTTCAATTTATCTTTAAAAGATAAAATCTCAAACATTCACTTCATATTGGAAAAACATTTCCATACTTATTTAATAATAAGTAATTCACCAATCTATTTATTTTCAACACTTGAAAAAATATTCAATATACTTAAATCCAAATTAAGTATATATTTTATTCTATAAGGAAAACATTCTCTTAAACACATTTATTTGGGTCAAAATGAATGTTGCGTAAAACATCGTTACGACAACCCAAAATCACTAGTATAGGGATTCGAACTTAAAATAGATTTATAAATCCCAATACTAAAAAAAAACATTTCCTTTCGGAAATCATTTACTATAACAACAGTGTTATAGTCCACCATTACCTTCTATTCCTCGAAAATGTCTATTTCAACAATAAATGTTGAAATCTATGATTTCGATACTTAACACATTTTAAAACGTTTTTGAATCGTTTTAATACTATTTAAAATATCACTTTTCCAAAATATTTCTTTAATATATTATTCACCATCCTAAATCATGAATACATTTCATTAACCAAATTCAATTTCTACATATTCTATTTACACGCAAAAATCCAATTCATAAGTTAATTACTTATAAATATTTTATTTTAACACTTATAAAAACTTGTTTTATAATTCCAATATTTTAATTTATAAATATCAATTTTATAAATATTTTATATAAATCATTTATAATAATTCAAAAATCCCAATTTAAACCATTTTATGAATAAATTAACTACTTATTTCAAAAATCACATTTCAGTTATATTTCACAAAAATCATAATTTTTATAACATAAAAATTACAACGTTTATTTATATAAAATGAATCAATTCCAAAATTAAATTTTATTATGAATTCTCAACTTAAATTTTCAAAAAAACAAATTTTATTTATTTTCGGCATCTAACGATACCAAAATATATTCGGCTAAAATTTAGCCTTTAACCATTCCAATCACAAAGATTATAAATAGATCAATAAATAGATCAACACACAACATTGAAACCAATTCAATTATTTGAGGAATCCAGTTGGATCCCTCCAACATGTTTCCCTGCATCCAAAGACGTTAGCACAATACCACTTTCGCTTCAAGACGAAATATCGCGGTATATGGGATTTATAAAATACTATCCGCTATTATGCGGCGCAATAGGGTCTCATCCGCTATATAATGCGGGAAATCAACTCCAAGTACATATATAATACCAATTCCATATAAGTTGGAATTATCGCGGTATATGTTTTTAATAAATAACATCCGCTTAATATACGGCGTATAATGTCTATTTAACAATCAATAGATAATAATTTATCATCCAGGCATACAATCATAAATTTTAAATCTAACCATTTAAAATTTAAATCGAAACTGATTCGATTGAGTGAGAAGTTCTCACCTCGCTTTCAATTCAGTTTCCACGTTTTATTTCGAATAAAATTAAACGTGCGTTTAATTTTACTCAAAATTTTCACTGGCTCTAATCGATTCCAATCCAGCTTCATCGCGTACTATTCGACAAAACGAATCCAACGCAATTCGTTTCGTGCGTTTTCGACCTCGTATGAAAAAGTTACAGCATTACAGAGATTACACGATTTATAATATAATTAAATTACAAATTTTATTTTCAATTCTAAACCTAGATTAAATCAGAGCCATCCATCCCAAAACCCTAGATCTGGGCCGTCCCCCCTTTCTTCCATCTCCTTCCAGTAACATACGCGACATTAAGAACCCATAGCCGCCAACCTTTCATCAATTTTCGCGACCACCACGATCTACTTGAAGACGATCAGGCTACTCCACGACGAAGCCCATCACTTAAGCTACCTTCGGCCAGAATATTGATGAACTCGGCCCTACCTTTGCCTAGAAATGCGTGCGTTGCCTGGTGACGAACGGGGCCCACTTGCCGTTGATCCATGCAACGAAACTCGTTCATCTCCGTATGGATTTGTAGCTCTCATCGAGCTCTACAGGTTTGTAGTTGAAAGTATTTGCTAATTCTTTACGGATTAAGAGAGATTAAGAGGAGAAGTTTCGAAAATTTTCAGCCATTAAAATGTAAGTGGCGGCTGAAGCATTAGAGTTAGGGTTTTGAGCAAAATGAAATGTTAGAGGGGCTTTTATAGAAAATTTGCGTGCACTATTCACTCGAAATTTTTCCGAACTCCAAATGAAGCGTGCCGCCTGACGTTTATAATGTTTTACCCCTATTCTGAACGCAATGGAATATATATCGGGAGCCAATTCGATCAAATTTGAAAGATAAGTTTTTGAATCGACTATTTAAATTCAAAAATTCACTCGAATCGATTTCTGCGCGTTTTTGCTTGCTCCTGACAAACCGTAAATCCAATCGACATGAAATTTGAAACCATACAATAATATAACATTACGGATCCGATGAATTTGGTTTCGTCGAAATCCGAGACTGTTTGAAAAATGGCTATTTTAACTCGTCAATTAAATATTAAAATATTCAATTTTCACAAATTAACTTTTAATTCGATTTTAAAAGTTCACATAATTCTAACTCCAATATGATCTAATAAAATTTTACCAATAAATTTTAATCATATTAAACCCAATTTCCAATTATTTCTGGAATTTCAAATATTAAATTATCGATTTAATTATCCAATTAAATTCAGATATTCGAAAAATAATTTATTCGACTGTTTAATTTAACTTATTAATATTTAAAATCAATTAAATATACTAATTTTAATTAATAGAAATTCTGGATCGTTACAGATCTTGACTTTGATTTATGAAAATCTGAAAGTGGATCTTTGCTTTTGATTTGAGTTTGTAACTTTTTATTTCCTTTATTAGGTTTTGTTTCCATATTTAGTTTTGCTTTGTATTCCATTTAGTTTTTAAACAAAATGAGAAAAAAATAAGTTAGTGATATTTATAACTTTGATTTCCTTTTATTATATATTTTTAAAATGAGAATTTCGGTGACATTTGATATTTTGCATGCTAATCTTAGTTACACTTTTTAGTTTATGTCTTTATAAGCCTACACTTGTTTAATCTTTTGTTAAGATGATGACACTTGTAATTTTTCATGTATTAATGATTTTTAATATGTTTTTTCTTTTATAATCTTATATTTATTATTTAGTTACACACACACACACACATATTCTAGGGTACTTTTGGCACAGGTCCTTATTAAGTTTCAAAATTCACGAAAAGTCCTTCACTAAATTTCGGTGTAAATTAGGTCCCCGTTTTTTATTCACGATTATTACAGAGCATGATGCAACTTTTCATAAAAGTTGCTGACATTTCCGCAACTTTTCTGTACACTGTGAACATAGTGTATGAAAGTTACTGAAATATCAGCACTTACTTATAAAAGTTGCCGACATTTCAGCAAATTTATGTACACTGTAAAAACAGTTTATGAAAGTTACTGAAATATCAGCACTTATTTATAAAAGTTGTTGATATTTCAGCAATAATCTTTTTTTGTTTCTAGAAAATAGGGACCGGATTTACAATGAAACTTTGACAGGGAAAGTTGCCGAAATATCAGCACTTATTTATAAAAGTTGCTGACATTTCAACAATAATTTTTCTTCGTTTCCAAAAAACAGGGATCCGCTTTACAATATGAAAGTATGATAGGGATGCCTCCCTAATTTCCACTATATTCTATTTTCTTTATGTTTTGTTTTCATGCTTTAAATTTTATATACATACGAACCATATTTACCTCATGTATAATTAATTAATATAAGAAAGTATATTAAATCTCTTTTTAAATTTTATTTAAGCTATCATACTTTTAAAAGAAATAAATATTTATCTTTAGAATTTAAAAGAATATAGAGTTTAACTTTAAATAACCTTTAAAAATTATTATATTGAATTTAAACCAATGCTTCCAAATCACCAATAGATGTATATATATACACACACTGTAATTAGAAACATATTTTTATCAGTTTTGAAAAGATAAATTTGCCAATTAAATAATTATATTAGGAAAATTATCAAACCAGTATTTATCCAGACATATATTTTTATTATCTAAATTATTATTCAACTTATAAATCAGTGTTAAAATTTAGTTAAAATTAGATAATTATCCAATTACCTGATGCCAAAAATCCGGGTTATCACATGTGGAGTTCACCTCCTAACCGTTGCATGATCAGATTTCCTTATCATTTGTCCTAGAAGAACGAAATAAGATTTGTATGCATAACACAACATCATTGTGGATGACTATGTCATATAACTTGCGTGTTTATAGTGGATATTTCCAAAGTTACGTCGTGGTCCAGATTTGATAGTCGGTGATTTAACTATCAAATAACAATTATTCAAACATCGATTTATTTTCTATATGGGATCCATTAAGCCATCATTAATTAATCTTTCATTAATTAAAACACTTCGCAAAACTTGATCAAAAGGTTTTTGCAAAAACACTACTCCCAAACCCCTCATATCCCTTTACACTTGGAAAACATTTATAGTTATCTTAAGAGTACAAGTATTTATGAAAAAAAATATTTTGGAAAATTCCTTTTATCAAATTCCATATTAAATGGTCATACAATTTCTCTTCAAAACATCACTTACTATAAAACCCAGCCACACATCCTTCAAAAAAATTCTTTTTATAAGTTCACTCCATATTTCAAACTTTCAAACTAGATTTAAATCTTCTTTTAAAATACCTAAAATGATTTATAAAATCCCTTTCTATTTATATAACTATTTTTTGTAATTTTTTCCTCATATTTTTTTTTACGAAATATCATTTACAAAATGCATTTGAAAATCTCTTTAAATAAACTTTTGTATTTAATAGAACCCCTTTTAAAAATAATTTTTTAATACAAATCATTCTGCTCTACTCCCAATTTCAAGGCGTGGAGGTGGGTCCCCGTTAAATTCGAATGACTGGTTAGTGGCAACAAATCTCTGTGCTGGGCTGGTTAACCTCCCTCCTGTCTTGGTTGGACTAGGCAATAGGGTGCTCCTCCCATCCCTTCGATTTCATCAGGGCTCTGGGTTGAGATTTTGAAAAAAAAAACATGGAAAATCATTTGTAAAGTTTTAACTTCAATTTAATTAAAGAATTGAAATTTATTCAAAACCGTACTTAATAAACTTAAAAAGAGGCTTAGCAATCCCAGTGGTACTAATTTAAGTTACCATTTAATTTCAATTTGAATTCCAAGTTACTTAACAATCATTTACAGAGCTCATTGTGCATGTAAGTTTAGTTTATATCCAAATCAGTGGATAACATGCTAATACAAGTCGACTAGCATATACATGTCAAAATAACAGCAGGATGGTGATTTCTTTTACAAAATAGATGCCCAAACAATTCACTTAATTATAACATAATGGAGATTTATTATATTAACAAGTGTCCGCACAATCAAACAATTAACATTTTAGCAGAATGGTGTTTTACTCTGCCAATGGATGTCCATGCAATTCAATTCAACTTAGAATACTCATTCACATTTGCTTGGTTCTAAATGTCACCGATAAGAGATCCTATGGTTTAAAATTAAGTTACTTAAAAGATCATGGATTTAAAAATAAAACCAATAAAGTTTAAATTAAATTTTAATAAATAAATCTCAAATTTATTATAAAATAAAGTTTGATTAAATCTTAATTAATCAAAATCAAATCATGTTTAAATTATAATTAATCTTAGTTAAGTCTAAATTGATCAAATAATAGTAAACCCTAATTAATTAATAATTAAATAATTAATTAAATAATTAATTAAATCCTTACTAAGTAATTAAACTCTTAATTAAATAATTATCAATTAAAAGTTAAAACTAGATTAAATAAAAATATGTACTTAATTAACTCATTACTAATTAGTAATTAATTTAAAATATTTTGATTAAGTTAAACTCAATTAACTTAATTAATACTAAAGTGCTAATTGCTTAATTAATTACTATTAGTTGCAATTATGCTGAATTAATTGAATCACTTATTAATTTTAGACTTAGTTAAATCATTAATTAACTTTTTATGCTTAGTTAAAAAAGTTGGAAATGATTTCAAAACAATTAATTTTAAAACAATGTTTTACAAAATGTTGAATTTTCCGAACAGCATCCATAGCGACTATTGCTACGGATGGAGTAATTTAGAGTTCATTTCTAAGTTATTGTTTTTCAAACTCTTTAACTAAATTCACTCACTTTATAAAAACATAGAAAGAGGTTTTTGAAAACTAAAAATAACGATTAAGACTTTTTATAAAACACTTGCAGAAGATAACCAAGTAAACGATCTAAAACCAAGGATCACCAAGTCAACCTATTTACAAATTAAGTGTTCACTTTTCATTAGCATGCCACATGACATGACACCCATTCACGAAATAACCACAACCAAAAAAAATCATAAAGTCCAAAATTAAACTAAAACTTTACGTCTAATATAACATGGAATACAAGCACATTCAAGAACAGAAATGATCATGACATCACCATCATTTCAAATCCAAACATACAACAATCCTACTATGTTAGACATAACTAGTAAGTTAGAACTTTCATTCAAAAAAAACAAGTTTACTCACCATCAAGGCCCGAGGTCCGTTACCTATCTCATACCCGAACCCGCTACCACACAACAATCCAACATCAAAGAAACCCGCACCTCAAGATAAAATCCCCCTTGAAGCACAATTGTCAACAATATATTGGAGTTATATGCAAAATGCTTTGCAATCTAAAGTATTCAATTTGCTTACTTTCTATTTTTGCTGAAGCCATTCATTCACATGGAAGAACAAAATCCACCGACTTCACCGCCGCCACATCACAACCGTCCCCAACTTTGCTGCCTCACCTTCGAACATCGCACCTCCTTGGGCCACCACCTTCATGGCTACCATCCTTACAAACCCGCACTCTACCCTCCCCCTTCATTTTTTTCTTCTATTTCCACTTATCTTCCACTGCCTGCACAACTCCGCTGCCTTAAACATGCAACCCTCCACCTCCTTCATGCCCTCTGCATGCACGGCCAGCAACATACACGCGTGCGCGCTCACCAATCCACACATAGATGCATATACCTGAAATCATGTACACACGACCACACATATCCCCACTCTTGCTCACATTCTCTGATATGTGCATACTTGAGTTACTGAGAAGAGATGAATTAAACAGAGAGGAAGAAAATGTATTTGGAGATTTTAGAATAAACATATATTTTTCTTTATGGAGAATGAAGCAACAATTTAAGTTGATCACTATAGAATAGAGACGGTCCAGTTTGTACTTGCAGTGAAGAGAATAAAATAAAAGGAAAGTTTTGCTTCAATTCTCCACAATACCATGTGTATGCTTTGCTTAAGAGGAAGAAAATAAAGAATGTTGAAGAAAATGTCTAACCTCCCATTCACACGTGTTGTAGTGAATACACACACACACACACTATTTTGCTTAAATATTAGGGGACATAAGTACAGTCCAGTGAATTCTTAGCCACCTAAATTGTTAAAAAAAGGAGAGTTAAAATGCTAAGAAGCCAAAATGTTGATTGAGGTGCAAAACAAGCCACCAAAATGTTCAGAAAAGAATAGGTAAGTGCAGGCAAAAAGAAATTGCTAAACGGTTTGGCTGATGTTGAAAATACCAACGTTTAATGTAAAATACGTCAAACAGAAATTCAATTATTTTCTAAAGTAAAATTTGTGAAAAAATCCTATAAATTTGATCAAAAATAAGTCATTAAAGACCAAACATTTATTTGAAACTTATGATTCAAATTTGATGACTCAAAAATATAGGTTTTTAGACTCTCCCACCTTTCATCTCGGAAATTACACCTCAACTGTAATGACCCGATTTTTCGATGCCCAAAAAATCGAACCATTAGGGTTAAAGAAGAAGGAGGTAGAAGAAGAAATAGGAACAACATCCGAATCTCACAAGTGCAGCGAAATAAAGT
This sequence comes from Allium cepa, assembly GCA_030765085.1. NCBI lineage: Eukaryota > Viridiplantae > Streptophyta > Magnoliopsida > Asparagales > Amaryllidaceae > Allium > Allium cepa. The sequence continues at coordinate 609,848,004 of CM060940.1, forward strand.
ATGATATATAACATCGACTTAAATACAAAAATCTATTTCATCATATATACATACATTTCCTAGAGTACAACTCAATTCAACAACACAATCAATATCCAAATGCTAGATAATTATACAAACTTGTCCTCAAAACTGAATACACAGCGGAATAATAATCAAGTATGGAAGTACGTTTCGCCGTCCAGCTCGTCTCCTAAGCTCCACAACATCATATCCTGTATTCTATAATACTCGGTCTGACCCGAGAAATATAGTTAAATAACACCCGAGTCAGTTTGAAAAACCAGCATGAGAAAATACACTCAATTGGACTATTAAAGTTTTCAAAATCCTTTGAAATCAAAGGTATCTCGTAAGACCACACCACAAATAAACGTGCCAGGTTTTTGCCTTACGATAACCAAAACATTATTATCAAAATCCGTCTGATATTATAATAGTGTATATAGAAAGTAAAATAAAATCTAGCTGAAATGCTTGCATCTCACGTTTCAGCAATAGCTTGGCACAATCAAAACCGTACATGCACTTATTGGAGATTGTATTGCATACAATGACAGGGCTACTGGGGTACCGCCGGTCACAGTACGTGGTCTAGATCACCGTACTGAGGATCCACCCTGATCCTCTCATCACAAGACCGGAGCTACCCCTTACTGGATAGTCCAAATAAGTTCACCCCATGGTTGGGATCAGCAACGGCCCACACAGCCGAATACAAAGGGACATCTAGACAGGGGTGACCCTACCCTAATTGGTTGCTAGCCACTTAGCCATGTGTGCACCTCCCATGTTTTAGCCATTCCCGGTTGACGAGGCTCGAGGCTATGCGTTACCTTTTTAGCACACAATCACTTAGAATACTCATCGCACTTCTGACGATGTTTTGAAAGCATTCATCCATACAAGTCCATTCTGAGTTCAAACGGAAACGAAGGCACTACTCCTACTACATACATTTTGAAATCAACCTCAGGATTAGTAGCGATTAGCCCTTGCACTTCATTGCTCCATCCTTGACTCCCAGCTCTTGTCTTCCATACGAAAACGTTCAAACCGGATCAAAGTGGTTTTCAGAAAATAAATTTCGATCCCGGTCTCTTCGAAACGATCAGCGCATTGGCCAATATTGATAGTCGGTTATTTAACTATCAAATAACATTCACAAACAACCATCAGACATTAATAATTTTTGAAATATTCATTAACCTCAAAATATCTTCGCAAGATATTTTCCTACATTTCAATCCTTTGAAAATAATTTTCAAATCACTTTTTTTCTCTCTCGTGGAAATAGATTTCCACCCAATTGATTTATTTCCACTGAAAACCGCCAAGTCCTAAATACTTAAGATTTTAAAAATAATTTAAATTATTTTATTCTAAACATACTTTAAAACATTTAAATTAAAATTACTTAAACCCTTATTCAAAAATATATACTTTAAAAGTATTTAAAATAAAACTCCTTTATAAAATATAAAAACTAATTTTTAACATAAAAGTTAAGCCAAACTAAATTTTAAAATAAGAGTTACGAAATTCTATAAAATTTAACCAAATTGTTTAGAATAAAACTGTTTTATAAAATATAAATATTAATAATTTTCTTTTTAAACATAATACCAATTAACCTTTAAATAATTACTACTAAAATAAATTTGAAAATATTTATTTTTAAATTTAAAACATTTAAAAATAATAAACATTCTAAAACATTTCTTTACAACAAATTTTTAAAGCAATTAACTTATAAAAAGTCTCCTTAAAAATATACTTGGATTTTTAGGGAAAAACACTTTCCGTCCCCTACCTTTAAAATAAACCACTATTTTTTAAAAAAAATACCCATTCCTTCATAAATTCCTACCATGAATTTATACTCCCGAATATCCACCGATATCCATTTCACTTTATAAACCCAGTTTATAAATTTCATAGTCTCATCTTTCCTTAAAATTCCAATTTCAAACACTTAAATCAATTTTCAAATTGATTTTCAAAATTTTACTCCATTTAAAATAAATTTCTTTACTTATTCAATTTTATTTCAAAACTTATTAATTTCAGATTCAACTTCTTTATTATGATTCAAAATCTTATTGAAGCTGAAAAACAAATTTCATACTTTTCCCAAATTTCTTCTTTATCTTTTCCAAATTTAAATCTTAAATTTGAAAATAATTTCGATAATCATTTAAATAATGTCATTAAATGTAAAAAATTATTTATTCCTTCTTATTCAAAATATACTTCCCATACTCGAAATTTATTTATTTAAAATTTAAAAATCAACCTTTATTCTTCTAAATCATTTAATTATCCAAATTCCTTATAATTATTTTATTTAAAATTTCCCTTTTATTTACTTTAAAGATCCAAACTTCATATATATATATATATATATATATATATACATATGTCAATGCTTAAAATTTCAATATATATTTAACCAAGTCAGAGTATTCAATAAATTTCAATTCCCAATATGATCAATATAATTAATCACAGATCATCACACAATCATATCGCTGATTATATAAAATAAATTCAAACGTTTTGATGAATCATGTTGGATCCCTCCAACCTATTTTTCCTGCATCCACAGATGTTAGCACAATATAATAATACCAATTCCACTTTGAGATGGAATATCACGGTATATGCGATCATATTATCTCATCCGCTATTATGCGGTGCATAGGGTCTCATCCGCTATATAATGCGGGCAATAAATCACTCCAATATATATAGACACACACACACACACTATTATATAATATACCACATCTAATCAATTCAATTATTCAATCAAATATTTAAATTTAACCATTTAAATTTAAATAACAATCCAGATGAGTGAGATTAACTCACCTTTTATTTTGCTGTTTGCAACCCATTTCTAATCCGACTTGCTTCCTTTCAGATTTTGACCTTGTATGAACATTTAATCGGTTTACTAATAATTTTGACTTGACTGAACAATTTATTACTATTTATTTAACTAACAATTTAATTTAACAAATATCTTTTTAAAAAGTCTTTTAGCAATTAAGATAAACTCGACAGGTTAATTAACTAAATTAATCACCTTAAATACATAATTTTAAAATAAGCTAGTATATTTAAAAGGTATGTATAATTAATTTATTTTTATTTTCAAACTGTATATAAAACAATCTATATAGGTTTAAAATCTAATTTTACCTAAATTTTTTTAACATTACAAAATTCCTACTTTCCAAAATTTTTATCTGTGTATATATTCTGCTTTGAACTTATATACATCCACATATATACATTTATAAAGTCTAATAAAAATACAATTTCCTTTTAATATATATATTAAACCAAAACTATCTTGTTACTGAAAACTTATGCAAATTTATTTATTATTATTATTATCTAAAACACATAAACTGTATATATATAATTTAAAACTAAAATAGATTTTACATTTTTTTTATTTCTGTTCATAAACATATTTTACTAAATCAAGTAAATGAAAGGAAAAAAATGAATACCTCGCCACCGTGCCCTTAACGATCTCGACCCTAACCCATGCGCCTGGTCGTCGAATCCCCACCGACCATCGATGCAACACCTCCTCCCTTCGCCCTTCGCCTTGCGAGATTCTCACTTACCTAAATCGCGGCCCTGAGACGAACACACCTCGAATGTTGTACTCGCCACTGCTGTAGTCGCGACCTCCACGCGCCTATCCTCTCCGATCAACACTCACGCCTAAGCGATTTGAACAACCTGAACTTCGTTCTTCTTGATCGCACAATCCTTGAGGAAGGAGAGAGAGAGAAATCACCATTCTAAAATCAATGGCTTCAATTGATTGATTCCATCATTCTTTCTAATCTCTTTTTTTTTTAAAACTGCTTTCGATCTTTATTTAAATGAGTGCGGCCATGGATATTTTTCGAACGAAAGAACATGGCCATCGATTTCTTTTTTTTATTATCAGCGCGAAAGAAAACAACACGTTTCAAAATGGAAGATGAAAAAGGAGACACGTTTTCTAGGAGGGAGAAACGTGTTTAATTTACCCATTTTATGTGAATTTATATTTTAATTTAAATTAAAATTCAATTCCAAACGTCTCGGTAAATGCAACTCAAAATTTCAAACTCCTATCGAGGTATGCCGCTAGGCATTTATAATGTTATACCCCTATTTCGAACGCACTGGAAAAGATTTTGAGTCCTAACCCGATGATATGGAGAAGATATCTTTTGGGACCCAGTTCTTGTATTGAATTTTTCGATTAAAATTTCAACGCGTTTATCTATCGTATGCTCACTCGACAACTCCAAACACTATGAAAATTGAATGCCGATAATAATACAATATTACGGATCCAATGGAACTGGTTTCGTCGAATTTCGAGACTATGCCTCAGAGGGCTATTTTTAAATTCAATTTTAATGATATATATTTTTAAAACTAAGCAAAACACTTCCAAATTTAAATTTACAATTCTTATTATATCCAGTATTATAAATATAAGTTTTTCAAGCCTTTGAAATATTTTTAACCAGCTCAAAAATCAAGATTCAGTATTTTACCCAATTTCCATTTATTAAATTCAATAATTTAATTGCTCAAATAAATAGTGATATTTGAAATTCAAATTAAATTACCTTTCAAATATTTGGAACAAATTAAATATTTCAATTTAAAATATCCATAAATTGCTGGTCGTCATATTCCTTCCCCCTTAAAAGAATTTCGTCCCCGAAATTACTACTTAGAAAGAATGGTCCACAACCCGTTAACTATTTCTCATTCTATAGTTTTTATCAACTGCCCAAAACCAAACATTTTAAACAATACCCAAAGCAATCTTTTTATAACAACACTATTACCCTTAGTAACCTTTCAAACCTATCCAAAATTTCCAAATAACATTGCTGACTCAACCATTCAAATTATAATTCAAATTCGAGTTTTAAATTATCAAAATTTTCCAAAAATTTTCTAACTCCCTAGATTTTTGAAATTTTTTTGGCAGCATCTACTTTGCGCGGCTAGCTCGGTACAACTATTAGATGCCTCCACGGGTCCTCAGATTTAAAAAAACAAAAAGCCAAATGGCTAGAGCACAAAATCATCGAATTTCATACGGAAATTTAAATACATACCGTTTTGTTGAGCAATTCTATTTACCTTATGAAATTAAAAATCCAGTTTTCCTTTTGCTTTTAAATATTGTATCCTACTAAGCAATAATGTTCAATTACAACATTCAAAATTACTTAACATATTTGTTTACAAAAATTTTCATATCCATTTCATTCACATCCCTACGATGCAAATATCATCCGTACACAATATCTAATTCGATCGCTCACTCGATCACACAATTTCACTTCCGAACTAGTATCATCCACCCGACTTCCTAGTGCGGACTCTGATCTGGTTTCTCGATCAGAAGCCGTCATTCTCCTTGCATAGCCACAAAAGTATGATAGCGAATTTCCAGAATCAATCAAAAATCCATATTCAGAGTTCATCGTCGAAAATCGAGTGAAAAATCCCAACTCGAATCGGTATAACTACCTCGAAATTCTATCATTAGAATGGGATAGTTTCACGCCATCTACAATATCATTTAAAACCTAGCTCTATCTATAAGTTGAAAAACATGGTATTCTAGAAGGCTATTATTTCACACCATCTACAATATCATTAGAATGGGATAGTTGAAATCCACTAATTTATCCAGAACTTTCATCTCTCAGTTAATAACCTCGCTTGAGAAAATAAAAGGATTGCTTTTTTACATTTGGCAAAATTTAATTTATATTTATCCACCTTATCAAACATATCAGTGCCAATTAGATATTAGAAAAGTAAGAAATTTCATGGTGATAAATACATAAGCATAGAAACTTCACTAAAACATAGAGCATAGAAATTTCATGTATGGCATATAAATGTTTCCGAACACATAACAAAAACGTAAATTATAAATAGTATAGTTGTGACAAACCACTTTTCTGACCCTTAGAAATGACACTTAACACATCCTCGGTGTTTGTGTGCCGTTGCCCAAGCATTGGAAAGATGAATCGTCGTGGGGTAAAATAAAGAACATAATAGAAAACCTAACAACGAAACTGTTAAATAAAACATAACTGTCAATAGTACATAAGGTTACTCCTTAACAGGGAGTTATCAGAGTTACACAAAAGTACAACAAACAACTTAGGCAGTTATAACATCCTACCTTTACATATGCTAAAAACAAAATACATAAACTAACTAGACAATACAGCGAAAAAGATAACTAAGAAGATGAAAGCCTTCTGCTCAGACGCCGTCTTCAAATGAGCCCACAAGAGCTGCTACTCTCGGACTACTCAAATAAAATGAGTACTCATGTAATGACCCATAATTTTCGATTATTAAAAATAGTTAATTTAATAAGGTTTTGTGATTTAATGTTGGAAGAAATAAAAATTTGTGATTTGATAATAAGAAAATAATAGAATGAAATGTAATAGTATTAATCTAAAGTACTGGGTAATCGTTTTAAATGTAATTCCAACTAATTGAAATGATTAAAGAGTTATAACTGATGATAGATTGTAAATTATTTGTAATAATGCGTGTATTAATTGATAATTGGATTAAAAGAGCAATCGATAATTTAACTGTTGATTAATTAATAAATAATGTGTAATAAATTGAAATTGGATAGAATTAGTATAGTGTATGTTGATTACATTTGTTTGTAAATAATAAACTTACGAATGTTATAAATGGTGGACATGGTGATAATTGTTAATTATTACCAGTTTATTTAATCAATTATAATTAAATTAAATTAAAATGTTTGTTAATGTGAGTTAAGACAGCAGCTGCAAATTGTGTATGTAATAAAATGTATAGAAATGTTAATTATATTTACGAGGCAATAATTGATGTAATAAAGAGAGTGAAACAAAGATAAATAAATTAATTGGGATTCTATATTATAAGTAATATGAAAATACAAAAAATCAATATAATTGGAAAATTGCAACTAATAAATAAAAATGGCGCCTTGCCAAAAAAATAAATAAAAATGGTAATTGTGGAATACTGACGTAAAAAGGTATAACCCAATGTTAAAATATGCATAGAGTAATGAATAATTGAACAAAAAGGACTGAAATCAAATTAAATCAATTTATTAGAAATAAATTATAATTAATTGGATCTAATTACAGTTGAAATTGAACACTGTGATTTGTGTAATTTTCAACACTGAATTGATATATAAATTTGCTTTAAGTTATTATAGATGTCTAAGTTATCAAAAATGATGAAATTTGTTAGTTCTAAATATTAAATTAGAAAAGTGATTAATTAATTTAATATTAACTTATTTAATTAACATGAAAATAGCCATTTTGGCAACTATCTTAAATTTTAACGAAACTAGTTTCATCGGATCCTTAATGGTGAATTATTGTAGTATTTCAAGTTTTGTAGCGATCGGACTTGTTGTTTGATCGTATGGGCTCGAAACGCGTAGTAATTGATTTAATTAAATTCAGTTGAAATCAATTTGAAATAAGCTGATTTTGAAGCTAACTTCTTCATACCATGGAATTAGGAATTGGAACCTGTTCCATTGAATTTAAAAATATCAAAAACATCTGTTTTGATATATGGGATGACCCATTTTCGTTTCGAGAACCAAACGGGCTTTTCGGGTCGTTTATCGTTCCAACCCAAATCGATTTGGTCCATTCTTTCTATTTTCACCTATGCCTATTTATAGGCTGTTATAAACCCTAATTGTTTCTCATATTCTCATTACAGTACGTGCAACCATCCCTGACCATCTCCTCTTTCTTAATGGCTGAAAACCCTAAATTCACAATTCAATTTCAAATCAAATTTCAATTTCAAATTTCAAACTCCCCAAACCCTATCATATTATATATCGATTCGAAGCTCTTAACGAGCGCAACACAAATCTAATGTTCATTTTGATTTGATTAGAATTATGATAGTTAAATTATTAAACAATTACTAAACAACTTTATGTTAGTTAAATTAAATTTGTGATGTGATAGAAATCAATTGATCAATGTTTGGTATGTTTAAATTATCATTCTAGTTAAATTTGACTTTTGTTGCAGTTAATCATTGTTTAATTCAATTTTGAATTTAATCATCAATTTAATACCCGTTAATGATAATCAGTTGTCTATTGATGTTTATTGGCTGATTTGGATGATGATTATGATGGATGTTTGATTTTTGATACTAGATGACTGGATGTTATATTTTTATATGCTATAACGCTGCAAATTCCATATGGGTTGAAATGATGCATAACCGAATGATCTATAGATTAGGGAAAAATTGTTATGGGTTGAAATGATAGATTCGACCGATTTTATGGATTTTTACTTAATTCGGGATTGCGGTTTGAAATGATATATAACCGTAAAAATTTAAATTACGGATTGAAATGATAAATATCCGTATCACTTGACCATAGGGTTGAAAATTATATACGGACACCGGATTGGTTAAATTAAATGATTTTTAATTCTTTAAAGTTTTAATTAAGTTAACTGGCATTTCGAAGTAGAAATTTATCCATATAAAATTAATTATTTTCGATAATCCAAGCGTTAATGCTGGAATTACAATTGATGTAATGAATTGTTCAAAGGATTTAAATTGGAATTCCAAAGTTGAAGTGTTAAATATAAATGAATTTATCGGAATTGAGTTGTTGAAATGTTTGGATATAACTTTGAAATCTATTTTAAAATAATTCAAACTATTTTAATTAAATTAACTATTTAATCAATTTAAATTATTTTATTTTATATTAATCTAAAAACCTATTTAATCTACTTTACCTATTTTGAACTAATTTAATTTATTTAATCTATTTTAAATATATTTAATATAATTTAAATCTATTTGATCTATTTTAAATTTATTTAATCTATTTAAAATCTACTTAATATAATTTAAATCTATTTATTCTATATTTAATCTATTTAAATCATTTTGAATCTAATTAAATATATTTAATCAATATTTAATCAATTTAAATCAATTTAAATCTAATTAAATCAATTTATCTATTAAATCTATTTAAAACATTATAAATCTAATTAAACTAAATTTATATCTATTTAAACTATTCTTACTAGTTAAACTATTTTTATCTATTTAAACTAATTTTTTTAAAACTATTAAAATTATTTATGACTATCTAAACTATTCTCTAAAATTTCAGACTGTGTAAAGTTGAAGTATTTATATTTAAATCCATGATGATGACACAACCTAAGTTGGAATTTGGAATTTGATACCTTTTTCTGAAATGATACATTTGAGTAAATATGATTTTGAAGGTGAATATGATTTTGGAAGTGAATGTGATTTTGAAAGTGGGTATGATTTGAATTGATATGGTTTTGAGAATATGATATTTTGATATCAGTTGTGAATTGACTTTTTGAAATGTAAAAGAACCATTTGTTATGAAATAAGCGTTAGCTTGTTAAAGAGTTCGAAATCGAATATTGTCATACTCTCTGCCAATATTGAAAACCACTTTAACAATTGTGCACGTGGTGGAGATTCCAGAAATGAAGTAGGATGGTTTGATGTATGATTCTATATGAGGTATTTATGTTACCCTGACTCCCGTGAGTCAGCTTAGATGTGACTGGGGCCACGCTGGGCCAAGTAAGGTCATTCCTCGTATAGGACATGCTTCTTCGATACCATATTATGACTTTGTGATAATTTAGTGGCCACCCTTAATTTTGATTATGGGAGCGTGTTCTGAGGTGGGCAGTAGTAACTACTATGCGTTACCACCAATCCGAATCGACAATTGGTATATCTACCCTGGCATTGCCTCGAGCGCCATGTTCACATGCCCTATCGTGACTTCAACGAGTTTGGTTTGTACCATACCTATGAAGTGCCCTATGATAGCACTCTAGTTTATGAAGGAATTACGGTACTATATAGACTATGGGAATATATAAAAATGTGTTAATGGGTATATTGGTAACGCCGTAACGCTATTTTAATACTTTACTTTACTATAGACACTATTATAATACTATATTGTACTATGCATACAGATAGTTTAACGGATCCTTAGGAGATGTAAATCTCGAACATCTCTTAAGTTATTGCACTCATATTAGACACTGGATAGGAAATGTCAAATCCCGTAAACATCTCTGGCACCATTACACTCATATTTATTTATTGTTGATTTAAATTATGTAAGATCTTTTAGTTCTAACTCGAATGTTTTGTCTTTTCAATGTGCTCGGGTCAGTTTGAGCTTTTCAGTTTATCGAAGACTGCTTTCTAAAGGATGGAGACAAAGATTTTGTACTATTATTATTTATTATATTTATTCCACTGCATCGTGTTGTTCTGCTGCATTTATTCTTGTTATATGTAACTCTAATCTACATTATGAAAGTAAAACTAATGTTATTTGTAAACAGCTGTATGAACTGTTTATTTGATTGTTATATTTTGTCATTCCCCTGCTAAATACTATTTTTTTTAATTTCTTTCTCTTCTTTTGCTTATATACTCCATAACATATTGCCCCTTTGAATGGTTTGAGTCTGATGTGTGTGTTTTATCGTTGATTTAAACCGTTCAAAAAGATAGGTAGTTACAACTCAAGAGTTTAGGAAAACAAACCACTTGAGTCAGACGATATGTCTAGTATGAGTAAAACTTTTTAAACAATAAGAGTGAAATTAGACACAAACATGTGAGACTACGCGACTGAACATGTAAAGGGTTTATTCCTACATAAATCAACATCTAAAAGTAAAGAATGGATAAATAATTAAAGACCGTGATGAGTGGTTTATTCTTTCCGATGCAAACAAGGAAATAAATTTGAAGGTTTGAATCAAATAAAAAGAGGGAAATCTCTAATAGATGACTAGGAGGGTGCCCCTCCTTGAAAGTATACCTCTAGTAATATAATTCTGAGAAACTTACTTACTCCGTGACACTTCTCTGAAACCTTCAAGCCGGACCCCGCCAAACCTTATCAAGTATACGAATATTTCACATCTAATAGCACTACCAAATTCAAATCTATATGATATGTGATAGTATCCTGATGGGATCAACTCCACATAGTTTGGCCGCCTCTTGCGCTTTGGTTTTAGTCATTTCCAACAAAGGATATCAAAGCTTAATGGAGCAAAATATCATCTTAGAATGACAATAATAAAGAAGCTAAAGTGACCGATAGTTGAGAAACCAACCGTCGAGGATACAAAACGATTGTATATGGAAATTAATTCTTTTATGCTTATCATAACTCATCTTACTCAAACTTTACTATTTCTTGATTAACAATTATACCGTACAAGTCAAGGTAATGTTACCTTAAATTCATGTCTCACAATTATTCTTAATTTTTGAAATAACAATGAGTTTACTTCTTCGAATACAAATAAATTGTTTCCATATTAGTGGATCGCTTTATGGAAATTAACTCATTTAAATAAACGAATCAAACTTTTTCCTTTAAAAAACCGATTTTGTACTTGGCTTTACATTATAAGTATCATCTTTAAAGAACTTTACTAAAAGAGTTTACTGACTTTGAAACAACATTATAAAAAGGATTTAACAAATTAAAATACCCTTATTACATTGATTCATTAACTTTAAAATTTGTTAAGTTAATTAATCAACTTTAGTAATTAAAAAGGTAAATAACCTTTAAAACACCATTAATTCAATAAATTAATAATATACTTAATTTATTAATTTAAGTAAATGTCATATGTAAAAGTGATTAATTAATTTAAAACTTTATTTAAGGAAAGATTTAATTGGGTTTAATAAATTTATAAACTTTTAAAAATCATTAGTTAAAAAGATTATTTACTTTAAAAACATCATTAGTAAATTGGTTAATTAACTTTATTCCATCATTATTAAAAGATTAATTATCCTTAAACATCATTAAATAAAATGATTAATTAAATTTTAAATCATTAACTGGGTAATTAGTTAAATTTAAAACACACCATTAATAAGTTAATTACTTAAGCTTAGTCCTTATTAATTAAATAAATTAAAAAACCAGTATTAAAATAATTAATTATTTTTGAAAACATCATTAATAAAAAACTTGCTTAACTTGTAAAATAATTCCAAGCACGATAATGAACTCAAACGGTTTCAATAAAAGACGATTTTGCAAAAGTGCCAATATAGCGACTATCACTGTACGGGCAGTTCAGAATTCAAGTTTATGTCATTAGCAATACAACCACACATTACGTAGCAAGGGTATGAGCATATACACATGGTGGTTTACAATAATACAACATATATGAAGCAGTTATAAACAATTGCATAAATTTAACTACTAAAATTTCATATGTCTTATAATTTGCTTACTAACTTTTCAAAGCGACTAACTTTCAAGCAACAAACCAATCCAACAAGAAAACATTATTACAACTATACAACAAGCGTTTGATAGTTACAAATATAAGCATGAATATATTTAAAATTTATGTCCAAATGTGGAAGCTTTACTTACCGAAATGCTTACTAACTTTACCGAACTTGCACTAACCTCACGAATGCGACAAGATCTAAGCTCTACTATGCAAATGGATCTATTTAGTGGATCAAGGAAGAGATTTTGGGCATGGCCTAGGCTAGGATAGGCTCGGCCACGGGAATATGGAGCTCAACCATGGTTAAAATGGACAGTTAGAGTGATGCTTTGGTAAGTAGAGTGATAAAAGGAGTTTTAACCTGGTTTTGAGAATGTATAAACTAGTTTATGACCTTGGAAATAATTTTAGAAGCCATGAATAGACATGTACATGTATGTAGAAGAGAACGGATATGAAGTTAGGAAATTGAGATGTCTTAGGAATTTTTAGAACTTGAAGATAAGTGCAAGGGTGGGGTATATATAGTAACTAATTTTACAAATTACCTAAACTAACCTCCACTGCTCACAAGTTGCCACATCACTCCCCTCCTCTCTTTCTACACGTTGGCCCTAGGAATGGCCTCCCTTACCACTATAACATGCTTCCATCTTATCTATATACATGTGTACTAAAGTATGGCATGAGATATGATAAGGTTTCTTTTTATATATGAATATACTTTCTTATTAAACTAATGCATAAGTTGTCAAATCAAGTTTTAATTTAAACCAAGCATGATTATTAACCTTAACACATGGATTAACTTATCATGGAATGAACATTAATATGTGTGGAAATGTGCACAGCGTTTTCTATGACTTTCCTATGTCGAAAAGTCGAAATTTCAAAACATAATTTTCGGTCACATTTTCTATATTTATTTGAACTAATTATTTTGGTAAATAAAATTTGAAAATGATTTAATATCATTAAGTAATATTTAAAATATGTTTATGGTTATTAAAATACATTACTTAAATGTTTAAAAATGTTTTAAATATTTAAATACAAAACGATTAATTTATGGGTCGTTGCACCTTCCTCTCCTTAGGAAAATTTCGTCCCCGAAATTAATACACAAAATGACAATCCAAAAGGTATATATTATACCAAGAAATTCATATAACAATGCAAAGCAACTATGCCATAAAAGAACTTACATAATGCAAACAACTAACCTAACATTACATCAGGGTATGTTTCTCTAATATGATCATCTTTCTCCCAAGTACAATCGTGGGGATCATCACTCCACCGATCCTTCACAAGCTTCACCACCTTGTTTCTCAATCTCCTTTCCTTCCGATCTACAATATGAACTAAATGTTGGATTACTATCAAATTAGGTTCTATTTCCAAGTCATCCTAAACAGATGTCTCTACAATCAGTGACATATCATGATCATGCTTTCTTAGATGAGATATATGAAAAACATTATTGAATTTCTGACAATTTTTCATGCAATTCAACTCTATTGACCAACGATCTAATTCTCTCAAGGATTCTAAATTCTAAATGGTCTAATGAATCTGGGTGCTATCTTTCCTATTTTCTGGAATCTTACAACTCCTTTAATCGGGGAAACTTTCACAAATACCAAATCCTCGACCGCAAACTCTATGTCCCTTCTCCATTGAACGACATAACTTTTCCTTCGATCCTATGCTTCTTTCATCCTTTCCTTGATAATAACCACTTTCTTTGATGCTTCGAATTATCTCTGGTCCAAGAACTAATCAATCTCCAGTCTCAACCCAACATGAAGGTGATTTACATGGCTATCCACACAAAGCTTCATGGGGCTCCATGCCAATACTGGCTTGGTAACTGCCGTTATAAGAGAACTCTACCAAATGTAGGTAGTCTTCCCAAGAACCTCTAAAATCCAAAATGCATGCTCTCAGGAGATCCTCTAAAATCCGGTTCACCCTTTCAATTTTTCCGTCTGTCCGCAGGTGATAGGCTGTGCTCAAATTAAACTATGTCCCTAAAGTGGCTTGCAATGCTCCCTAAAAACGACCGTGAAGATGGGATATCAATCACTGACTATACTTATTGGAATTCCATGCAGTCAAATGATCTTCTTCAAATAGTTCCCTGCCAAAGAAGTTGTGGTTATTATTGATTTCACCGGAATAAAGTAAGCGCTCTTTGTTAATCGATCTACAATTATCCAAACGCTTCATTACCTCTTCTTGGTCTAGAAAACCCATCGATAAAGTCATGGATAGTTGCTCCCACTTCTAGTTTGGTATTTCCAAGGGTTGGAGCAAACCAACAGTCTTCGAATGGTTACTCTTGACCTGTAGATAATTTTCACACCAGCTTATGCAGATCGAAATGACTCTCCTCATCCCATTCCACCAAAAGGCCTTTCACATATTTTGAAACATTATAGTTACTACTGGGTGGTTGAATAACCTTGACCGTTGGCACTCTCTCAGTATATCTTGTCTAATTCCATTAACATATGGCATGCAAATCAGTTCATTCATTCTTAAAATGCCTTGAGAGTCTATCAGAAAACTAAAGATAATTCCTTCTTCAACGTCCTTCTTAAGCTGAGCTAGAATATGGTCTTCTTCTTAGAAATAAGCAATTCTCTCCACTAATGCTGGCTTAACTTCCAGATTTGTAATCGTCTCCACATTCCTACTCAATGCATCTGCAACTATGTTTGCTTTTCCTTGGAATATAAAGAATCCCTAGGTCATAAGACATGAGAAACTCTAGCCATCTTTAATGAGGTGATCCGTACATAATCCAAACTTTGCACCTAAAAGACAGTGCCACTATACCTTTAATGCGAAGACAACTACCAACAACTCCAAATCGTCTGCAGCGTAATTCTTCTCATGAGGTTTCAACTGTCAACTCGCATATGTTATTACTTTATATTCTGCATCAAAACAGCCCCCCATCCGATCCGACAAGCATCCATGTAAACTATTAATCCTCTACTCCCATTTGGAATAGTTAAAATTGGATCACTGGTAATTTTTTCCTTCAAATCATTTAATGCTTGATCGCACTTGGGTGTCCAAACAAACTTAGGATCTTTCTTTGTCAACTTTGTTAGGTGAGAAGCAATCTTCAAGAAATATTTGATGACACTTCTATAGAAATCAACTAATCCCAAGAAGCTCCCGACCTCAATCGCATTTACGGGTTTTTCCAGTCTTGAACTAAAACTCATTTAGCTAGATCCACTGATAAACCTTCTCTTGAAACTACATGTCCCATAAATCTAACTTCAGATTTTTTAAAATGGCACCCAGAAAACTTTTCCTTCAAAACACGACTTATTAAAGTACTTAGAACAACTTGAAGATGGTACTTATGCTTTTCCTCCATTTTAAAATAAACAAGGATGTCATCAATGAAGACGAGAACAAACATGTTAAGAAAATTCCCAAAAACTCTATTCATAGAATCCATGAAACAAGTAGGTGTGTTAGTTAATATGAACGGCATGACTAACTGTTAGGAAATCAATTCTATGATTTCGATGACAACAACTATACAATGGAAATCAAATATGCATATATATATATATATATATATATATATATATATATATATATATATTTCTATTCATAGGTAATTGCTAAAGTGACATCACTAAAGAGACACGAACAAGACTCAAAGAACGTATCAAGAGGCAATAAGTCGAAAGAATCAGAAGAGAAATGACATAGATACAAGAAAAGCAACATGCACAAGATCAGACGTCTGGGTGCACTAACTAGACGTCTGAATAAATCCTCTGGATTACAAACCAAACAGAATCAGACTTCTGTTTAATGTACTCAGATATCTGAAAGGCCACTATATACAAAAAATATATAGAGCCAGACATCTGAGACATATTCCAAACGCTTGAAACTGAACTTAGGTATTGACATTCAAATTACAACTGTCACAATTGAAAAGACACATTCGCTTCTCTTCGCTGCAACTCTTCATCACCATCAGAAGCGACCATAGAACACTTGTTAATAATACAACTACTCAAGGAATCTCTTTACCACTATAAATAGCATCAAGAGTCCAAGAGAATATTTTACCTTACATACTTGTGCTCTTTAGTCTTATACTTTGATATATTCTTGATCTCTAGCAATCATATATTTGTATTCCACTCTTCCATATATATAGAATTCTTCAATCAATATCTTCTATATATATATATATATATATATATATATATATATATATATATTGGAAGCATTTCTACTTAACCGTCAATATTCATGTTATAGAACACACACTTGACAAGAACAAGATTTTGTAACCAAGCCTATTCCTCTGGACGAAGTGATAGTCGAATTCTGAAGGGGAGCTTCAGGACTGGACGTAGGATGAGAGGTATGAACTAGTATAAAATCATGCTGTGCTTAGTTTATATTTTACTAGATTAATTTTATATTAGTTACATTATACAGTTAGTCACATATTCTTGCATATACACTACACAATCCATCATATAGACTATTAATTGATATCAGAGCAAGTTTTGATCAAAGAATAGTAACACGTTTTTGAATCACTTTAATATGTCAAGTATTTTTCAAGAAGGACAATCCACAACATGACCCCCACTTTTTAATGGCTCTAACTATGCATATTGGTCAACACATATGAGAATTTTTATGGAAGCTAATGGTCTAGAAATTTGGTCAGCCACACAAGATAAACATGAAGCATCTACTACTGTTATGAACACATGGACCGATGCACAAAAGACCTTAGCATCAAACAATGATAAAGCTATGAACGTTTTATTTTGCTCTCTAGATAAAAATGAATTTTCATGTGCCATGTTATGCACAACTACATTTGACATTTGGCGTACCTTACAAATTACACATGAAGGTACAACAAAGGTCAAACAAACTAAGATTTTAATTTTGTAAAACCAATTCTCATCATTCAAAATGAAGCAAAATGAAACTTTTGTTGACATGTATTCTAGATTTCAAATTATCCAACATGATCTTATGGTATTAGGAGTTAAGTTTACTGATTTTGATTTAGTTTCTCGAATACTCAACTCTTTAACATCGGATTGGCAAAGAAAGGTATTAGCTATTGAAGAAGCTAATGATCTCTCTACTCTCAAAGTTGAAGAGTTGATAGGAAATTTAATGTTCTATAAAGCTAATTTGCAGGCATGAAAAGAACTAAATTCGGAGAAGAAGAACATAGCATTCCTAGAAACAAAAATGATGACTCTGATTTAGATGAAGAATAGATAGTCTTCATTGCCAAGAATTATAACAGATTCAAGAAATTTAGAAAGATGACGAAATTCGAAAAAGAAGGGAAATCTAACACAACAAACCTATCTCAAATCAAGTGCTACGAATGTGATCAATACAGGCATATGAAGAAGGAGTGCCCTAAACTCAATAATGATAAAAAGAAGAACAAATTAGAAAAATTCAAAAAGAAGAAGGCTTTCAAAGTAACATGGGATGACTCAGATTCTTCATCGTCTGAAAGTGATAGCGAGAGTGATGGAGAACAAGCTAATGTGTGTTTTATGGCAAAAACTGATGAGGTATGTCCAGAACTTAGCTATGACGAATTATTAGAAATTATCATGGAATTAGTTGATAAATTTAAACAAATTAAAAAATTGAACAAAGAATATATAGTCAAAATAAGTAGATTAGAACTTGATGTAGGAATGTTAAAAGATGAAAAAAATTATCTTAGAAGAACTAGAATTATCTCAAGAGAAAATTAAAAATAACTTGATAAAAAGTGAGGCTATTGCTATTGATTTTGAAAACACTAAAATAGTGAAGGATAATTTGTTAAAAGAAAATGTCAATTTGAAAAGTAATATTGAAATATTGAAAATTGAAAATTTAGAATTAAAAGAAAAATTAGATAAAATTACAAATAATGTGTCAAAATTTAATAAAGGAAAACAAGGTTTGGAAAATCTTATCAAAACTTCAAAACCATCAGGCAATAGAAATGGAATATGATTTAAAAATACTTCTATACAAAAAGAAAATGATGCTAAAAAATTTAGTTATAAAAAACTAAAAGTTTACCTACGTCTAATATGAATACCAAAAATATAAAAATTTGGATTCCTAAGACAAATAATAATTTGATTAGACAAAAACATATTAATAATTTCTTAGAGAATGTAGTCTATAATAAAAATTATATTTAAAAGGTACCAAACCATCTTAGGTATGCTACCTTCGCCTAACAATTAGGACCCTAACAAAATATATGGGTACTAATTAAAACATTTTTTATTTTGCAGGTAACCAAAATAAAAATTAAAGAGAAATAGATACTAGATAGCGGATGTTCCAAGCATATGACCGAAAATTTTAAAATGTTATCAAATATTACATACATCGATAGTGGAACAATAACCTTTGGAGATAACTCAAAAGGATATGTTATGGGCATGGGAGAAGTCATCAACTCTGGTATTTCTAACTCTCCTATTATTACAAATAGTTTATTAGTATAAAATCTAACATACAAACCTACTAAGTATTAGTCAATTATGCGATAAAGGTTTTCAAATAAATTTTAAAAAAGATAGATGTAATATTTTCGATAATAACAAACAACTTGTTTTTGAAGGTTTTAGAAACAAAAATATTTATTTATTAAACATGAATATAAATAAAAATTCAAATTAATGTTTAACCGCCAAACATGATGATCTATAGTTATGGCATAAACGATTTTGTCATATCAATTTTAAAAATATTAATAAATTGACAAAATATGAGCTAGTTAGAGGTTTACCTAAAATAAATTACGAAGTAGAAAATTTATCTGACGATTGTCAAACTGGAAAACTAAAGAAAGGCTCTTTTAAATCTAAAAATAATATTTCTACAAACAACCATTAGAATTATTACATTTAGATTTATTTGGTCCAACGCAAATACGATCTATAAATCACAAAAAATATGTTTTCGTAATAGTTGATGATTTTTCGAGATATACATGGACTTTGTTTTTAAAACATAAAATCGATAATTTTGGTATGTTTAAAATATTTGCTAAAAGAATTAAAACACAAATGGAATTGAAAATTAAAAATATTCGAAGTGATCACGGAGGAGAATTAGAAACAATCTTTTTACTAATTTTTGCAATAAGAAAGGAATAAGTCATAATTTTTCTTTTCCTCGCACACCTCAACAGAATGGTGTCATAGAAAGAAAAAATCGAACGTTACAAGAATGTGCATGAACATTATTAAATAGTAGTGGTCTACCAAAACATTTTTGGGTTGAAGCTATTTCTACAGCTTGTTATATGTTGAATCGAGTAACCATACGTCCTATGACTAAACAAACTTGTTTTGAAATATTTTTTGGAAGAAAACCTAAAGTATTATACTTTAAAACTTTACGTTCAAAATATTTCATATTAAATACAAAAGATAACTTAGGAAAATTTGACTCGAAGGCGATGAAGGTATCTTTGTTGGATATTCGGATCGTAGCAAAGCATATGGAATTTTTAATAAACGAAATAATACTATTAAAGAAAGTTTACATGTTTCGTTCGACGAAAATCTTTTTAATCATCATACTAATGATGAAGAATAAATTATTCCACTAACAAATTCTATTAATAATGAAAAAATGTGCAAAATAACACTTTGATATCATCCCTAGAATTCTTAAGAATCATCCAAAAGATAATATCATTGGAGATCTCAATTATAGAGTAAATAGAAATCAACTTAATCAAATAAGCCATATAGCATTGGTGTCAAATTTTGAACGAAAAAATTATAAAGAAGCTTCAAATGATAATTTTTGGATAACAGCTATGCAAGAAGAATTAAATTAATTTGAACATAATAATGTTTGGGAATTAGTACCAAGACCTGAAGAACAGTCGGTTATAGGAACCAAATGGGTTTTAAAAACAAAGCAGACGAGAATGGAAATATTGTTAGAAATAAAACATGTTTAGTTGCTCAAGGCTATAACCAAGAAGAAGGTATCGATTATGAAGAAACCTTTGCTCTAATAGCTTGATTAGAGGCCATTCGTACATTACTCGCCTTTGCAACTCATCACAATTTAAACTATTTCAAATGGATGTCAAAACTGTTTTTTTAAACGGTTTTATTAAAGAAAATGTATATGTAGAACAACCCCCATTATTTTTTCATGAAAAATATCCCAAACATGTTTTTAAATTACACAAAGCATTATATGGATTAAAACAAGCTCCTCAAGCATGGTACGAATGTCTTAAAAATTATTTAATTACATCTTGTTTCCAAATAGGCAAAATAGATACAACTTTATTTATTAAAAGAGAAAATAATGATATTTTAGCTGTATAGATTTATGTTGACGATATCATTTTTGGTTCAACCAACGAAAGTCTATGTAATCAATTTCAAATATTATGAAAAATGAATTCGAAATGTCACATATGAGAGAATTAAATTTCTTTTTAGGTTTACAAATAAAACAACTTGAAAATGGAATTTTTATTCATCAAGAAAAATATTGTAACGATCTATTACGTCGTCTTGAAATGGATAAAACTTCGAGCAAACCATCACCAGTGAGTACCACTGTTCACTTAGAAAAGAACGATAACGGAAAAGATTTTGATGAAAAATTATACCATAGCATGATTGGTTCTTTACTTTATTTGACGGCTAGTCGACCCGATATTATGATGAGTGTATGTCTTTGTGCTCGATTTCAAGCAAAACCAAAAGAATCTAATCTAAAAGCTGTTGAGCGTATTTTACGTTATCTATCTAGTACTAGAGACTACGGTTTGTTTTACCCTAAAGGATCATCGTTTGAACTTGTTTCATATAGCGATGCGGATTTCGGTGGATGTAGAACGGACTGTAAGAGTACTAGTGGAAGATGTCACTTTATCGGACAATCATTGGTTTCATGGTTTAACAAAAAGCAAAATTGTGTTTCTTTATCTACTTGTGAAGTCGAACATATCTCAGCAGCTCTAGCATGTGCACAAGTGATATACATGCAACAAACACTTACGGATTTCAGCAAAAGTATCAACAAATCTCCAATATATTGTGATAACACAAGTGTAATAAATTTATCAAAAAACTCTGTCAATCATTCACGAACTAAGCATATAGATATACGACATCATTTTTTAGGAGACAATGTTGAAAAATAAACTATTTCATTAGAATGCGTAAATACCGAAAATCAAATAGCAGACATCTTTACAAAACCACTAAATGAACAAACTTTTATTAAACTCCGACGTAATTTAGGGATTTGCTCACTTCATGATCTGCTGACTTAATAATCATTGCTTCGTTTAGGCTATGATTAGTCATTTATTTTTCTATCCACAAATTATAATTAATAATTTCTGCACCTTTAATTTTTTTGATAGTTAGTTTTTCTATAAACAATTTTTTCACTTATATATAAACAATTATACAATAAGAAAAACTATATACACACAATTCATATCCTCTTCAAGCAACAAAATATAGCCATGTATTCTTAGAACTCTTATATATCCATCTCGACACCTACGACGGATAGCTCGGTTGATACACCACAACGGCTTCCTACACCTATACCAAAGCAGGAACCGACATTTAGGTGGTCCTCATATCACATGGGATTTACCCCCGATAGCAAGAAGACCAAAAGATCTCTGTTTGTCTCTCCTAACACAAAGGAGAAAATTGATGAAATTCATCACTATCAGAAACAACAGATGGATCTACAACGAGAACTATATTTTGAACAAAAAGTTACAGCATGTTGGCTAAGCTTTTTGGAGCAAGTAGCGATGAAGTTTGGTTCGTCATGGGAAAAAGATATCCATGGACCACTTCCAAAACCTTGCAGTTCTTTGGATCCCTCGTCTTCATATCGTACTTATTCGGACCCTTCACCAAGACAATTTTCTGGCTTCCCGAGAACCCACGAACGTGGAAATATATGGTCTTCACTTAAGCCATGGAAGGATAACAAGTCAGGAGATCATAAAACACCGTCGCCTTCTAAATAAATTTTTATATGTGTATCTATGTTTATTTGTTATTTTGTTTCACACAAATATTATTGCATTCTGTTTTTAATAAAATAGAGAATCGAAAAATAAGCAATACCATTAAATTTTAGGGTATTTTTAGAAAAATTGCCTATTTCAGACGTCTGGATATGTACCTCATACGTTTGACACTCTGATATTCATCTATTTTTAAGCACTGTACATATGTCAGACGTCTGATATACCCACTAGATGTCTGAAAAATTGCTATGTCTCCTCTATATAAAAATCAAAAAATTTCAGACGTCTGAAATTCGACCTAGACGTCTGAATTATTTCTCTGCCATAAAGTTTTAAAAAATTGACCTATTTCAGACGTATGATTTTTAACCCAGACGTCTGGTAAAACTCTCCAACTATCAAATTTTAAAAATTCGATCAAACCAGACGTCTAACCTAAAAACCAGATGTCTGAAGTTATCTACTGTACTCAATTTAGGGAAAACCAGATGTCTGATTTAGATTCCAAACGTCTGAAATTCAATCGACTCCTTAAATTAGCCCAGATAACGTCAATTTTTTACTTTCATCTCAAAATTTTCTAAGCTCTCATTTCCCCAGTGACGATTTTTCTCTCAAAAACTTCCTTTTACGCGATCTCAAATCACAATGCCTCCTAGAACTAAAAATCCCAAGATATCCAAACGAAACAGGACCAACCAACATCATCTTCAAATCCTCAAGTTTGCTCGGATGATCAAATTGAAAGATGGATGAATAGAGCACCGCATTCAATTAAGAGGTATGAAGATATACAAAAGAAAAAGCTTCACACAGGTCCATTCTACAATCTACTTATATTTCGAATGTATGATTTGGATGAAATGTGTGAGAATGCCGGACTAGAAACCTTGATTTCATTCACTCCTAATGACATCCAAATCGATCAATTGGCAATATTTATTTTCTATGCAAATTTGGATAGCACTTCAGTGTGGAACACTGAAGATGAAGATAACTGGCTCCGGTCTAGCGTGTATGGCAACACAATTAGACTAACTCTTGGCATAATAGGTAGAACCCTAAGATGTTCTGACACGGGCGAAGATTTATACAACATTCCCGATATGCGCTTCAAGCCAAGAAATAGTATAGCACATCAAATTTGGTAAGATGGAATGCTAAAGTTTGCCTCTAAATATCTACGTTGAAAAGCTCGACTCCTTACTCGAATGATAATCAATACCATCATTCCACGTATGGGAAGCCATGAGCAAATAACTGAGTTAGAGCACAAAGCTTTATATGCTCTATTTAGTGGAACAAGGGTGAATTGGGCCAAATTCATCTTTGATGAGCTCAAACATTTTTGTACTTGATCACGGGCATCAATTATTTACCCAACATATATTATGAGACTTCTTCGTGCACATAACATCCCGTCCTACCTATCAACCTTCGAAGAAATCTCACCAGAATATGCTTCCACTAGTTTTTTCTCACTTATGCATTTACCTGAGATTCCTCCAGAATTTACATCCTTCGAAGATCTGACGCACAATCGTCGGTCTAGACAAGTTGAGACTCCACCTCAACCACACAATGAACCACTCAAGAGGAGGAACAACATCGAGAAGCAACACCACCTCCTCCTGCATCATTTGATTATCCAGAATAGGATGAGATTATGGAGACTCGAACGGATACAAATCCAAATGAAAGTGTTCGAGATCTCACCCTTAGAAATCAATATATATTATCTCAAAATCAAAAACTTTTGGCTAACCGGATCAACAACTTTGAAGCATCATTTGCTACACGCCTAGCCACAGTTGAAGAATCTCTTTCGACTGTCTTATCGGTTCTCAAAGAAGTACTCCAATGGGTTCGTGGTCCAACGCCACCTTTTGAAGATTGGCCAACCCCAGTACCTTCTCCTCCCGCAAAACATTCCAAACTTTCTGAGGACGAACCTCTCAAGCAAGTTTTGACATCTCCTACAAAGGCTAGCACTTCTGAAAAAGAAGAAACATTGGATGATCAAGATAAAGCTTCTCCAAAGGGATCATAGATTTTAGGAATCATAGACTTTAGGATTTTGGGATTTCAACTTTTGTAAAATTGACAAAATCTATGTATGCAATCAATTTCGAATTATTAATGAAATTTTCCTTTTGTGTTTTATCTTTGACGATTGGTTAAATTATTTATAATTCTTTTTGATAATGCCAAAGGGGGAGAAATATAAGTATATTTATAAAACATTAAGAATAAGCACATATTCAGGGGGAGATTTATAATATATATATATATAAGTACATTGAATAGTTGTCATCATCAAAAGGAGGAAATTGTTAGAAAATCAATTCTATGGTTTCGATGACAACAACTATACAATGGAAATCGAATATGCATATATATATATATATATTTGTATCATAAGTAATTACTAAAGTAACATCACAAAAGAGGCAAGAACAAAACTCAAAGAACGTATCAAGAGGCTACAAGTCGATAGAATTGGAAGAGCGATGACACAGATACAAGAAAAGCAACATGCACAAGATCAAACGTCTGGGTGCACTTGCCAGACATCTGAATAAATCCTCTGGATTACAAACAGATGTCTAGTTAATGTAATCAGACGTCTGAAAGGCTACTATATACAAAAAAATATAGAGCCAGACGTCTGAGACATATTCCAAACGTCTGAAACTGAACTCGGGTGTTGACATTCAAATTACAACTGTCATAATTGAAAAGACACATTCGCTTCTCTTCGCTGCAACTCTTCATCACCATCAGAAGCGACCATAGAACACTTGTTAATGGATACAACTACTCAAGGAATCTCTTTACCACTCTAAATAGCATCAGGAATCCAAGAGAAGATTTCACCTTACTTACTTATGCTCTTTAGTCTTATACTATGATATATTCTTGATCTCTAGCAATCATATATTTGTATTCCACTCTTCCACATATACAAAATTCTTCAATCAATATCTTCTAGATATATATATATATATATGTGTGTGTGTGTGTGTGTGTGTGTGTGTGTGTGTGTGTGTGTGTGTGTTGGAAGCATTTGTACTTAACAGTCAATATTCGTGTTATAGAACACACACTTGACAAGAACAAGCTTATGTAACCAAGCCTATTCCTCCGGACGAAGTGAGGGTGTTTGGTAGTCAAATTCTGAAGGGGAGCTTCGGGACTAGACGTAGGACGAGAGGTCCAAACCATTATAAAATCATGGTGTGATTAGTATATATTTTACTAGATTAATTTTATATTAGTTACATCATATGGTTAGTCACATATACTTGCATATACACTACACGATCCATCGTATAGACTATTACTAACCACTTGTAAAATTTATCAGGGGTTCGAAAAGCTATTAAGGGTACACTCTCCTCTGTTACCCCTTAATTGGTGAAAACGTGGCAAGATCCAAAACTAAGAAAATATCCGAGCACCGTGGAGCTAGTCAAATTTATCGTCAATCCTAAGTAAATGATACTTATTCTTGATAGTCCGCATA
This sequence comes from Allium cepa, assembly GCA_030765085.1. Taxonomy (NCBI): domain Eukaryota; kingdom Viridiplantae; phylum Streptophyta; class Magnoliopsida; order Asparagales; family Amaryllidaceae; genus Allium; species Allium cepa. The sequence goes on from CM060940.1 coordinate 609,874,066, forward strand.
TTCAACTCACGTTAATCCACAGATAATCTTAGGAAGCCATTAGCCTTAGTAATGAACATTACTAGCGATTCCCAACTCGATGTGTTATGTTTAATCAAACCCTTATGCAATAAATCAAAGTCTGCTTCTCTAATTCTCTTCTTTTCTTTGGAGCCAACCTTCAAGGTGGTTGTACAATAGGTTTGGTTCCTGGAATCAAATCAATGCGGAATTCCACTTCACAATGAGGAGGTGAACCCTGCATTTCTTCAAACATATCCTCGAAATCCTGAATAATTGGTGTATTCCTTATCTTCGCTTTGGGTACTTCGAGGGAACACTAAAAACTGCTCATCAACCCCTAGGCTCTTCACAACATATACCAACGCTTCTACATTTTACATCGTTTACTATGATCACCCTTCTAACATAGTCCAAGATAGCTTTAAACTTAGATAACTAGTCCATTTCCAATAATACTCTAGAATCCAACTTGAGAACGAACAAGTCAGAAAAGAAAGGCCGATCTCGATATGAAATATGCACATTCAAACATATGGTCTCTAGATTGGTTGGACTCCAATTGGGTTTGACGCATAAAGAAAATTGTCTGAAAGAATGGGTTTGAGGTTAAACTTATTAACAAGATCTACTGGAATGAAACTTGGAATGCATTGGTATCAAATAACACTCTAACAAGAATATCGAAAATGGATAATGTACCTTGCAACACCTGCTTTTTTTTTGAGTCCGTAAAAGTAGATGGTATTTCCTTGATAGTAAAATCTTGTCTCTATGATCCTTTCTTTGGAAAATGGCACTGGTTTTTCATATGTCCATGTTTGTTACACTTGTAGTAGAGCGGTCCGCTAGCCGGGTTCGGAAATTGATTTGCAAAGTGTCCCATTTGGTTGGACTTATAACAAAGGATCTTGGTCAAGTCTAATCGCTTATTCTAAGCCGAAGCTCTACCTCCAGGTTTCTTTCTCAACCATTTCTTCTTCCCTTTGCGCTTGAAAAATAACTTACTAGCAAATGGTATCATTGATAAAGGTTGGACATTAACTGTTCCCAATACTCCCTTTTGAACACCTTGCTCAATATCAAGAGCTTTAAACCTCAAAGCCATAATGATCAGATTAGTAAAGTTACCATTGAGATAATTGGTCATTTCTCGATTAAATTCTGGTCTCATTCCTTTCACAAACATTTCTTTCTTTTTATGTGGCATATCAATCAATCTTGGCCCAAAACGGGATAATGCATTGAACCTATGCCATACTGTGCCACTGTCATCTCAACTTGTTTTAAATCCATGAATATTCTGAATAACTCAGTACTTCCCACCTCTGGGATAAACTGTGCTTCAAATACATCTTTAAACTACACCCAAGAGAAATCTTCTTCTTGTGTATTCATGGTGGCTGAATCCCACTAATCCATTGCTGCTTTCTCAAGCTGATGCGATGCTAACAATCTCTTTCTAGCATCTCCCAACCGAAGATCCTCAAATATCCTTTCACAAGAGCGGAGCCATGTCTGAACTCCAAAATAGTTTCAGTTCCATAGAAAGGCTTACGACCTAAAGTAGTATAATGCTTGCACGAGGTCGCAAAGTTCTAAGGTGGCTAAACTTGCATCACTGCTTCCATTACTAGCTCTACTACTAGCTCATTTCTAGGAGCACTGCCATTTGTAGCCTTGCTGGTTTCAGATCCTTGCACTCATTTTCAATAACCAAGATAAGTGATAGATATTATTATAATACAAAGGTATGGTCAAAGGTGAAAAATGGTAAACTGCAACAAAGGATCTAAAACCAGACTTTTAGGGGAGAAAAGAAAATTCTCTCTCAAGATTAACTCATTCTAGGGCTCTACTTGTAACGACCCAGAATTCCTGTCATTTGAAATTCGTATATTTAATTGATTTTTAAATATTAATAAGTAAAATTTGTAAGTCAAATAAAATTTATTTCGAATATCTAGATTTAATTGGATAATTAAATCGATAAATTAATATATGAAATTACAGAAATAATTGGAAATTTGGTTTAATGTGATTAAAATTGATTTGTAAAGTTGTATTAAATCATATTTGAGTTAGAATGATGTTATAGAAATTTTAAAATTTAATTAAAAGTTAAATTGTAGAAATTGAATATTTAATATTTAATTGACGAGTAAAAATAGTCATTTTCCAAACAGTCTCAGATTTTGACGAAACCAGTTCCATCGGATCCGTAATGTTATATTATTGTAAGATTTTAAATTTCATGTCAATTGGATTTACGGTTTGTCTGGGGCAAGCTAAAACGCACTAAAATCGGTTTAAGTGAATTTTAAATTTAAAATAGTCGATTTGGAAAACTTATCTTCCAAATATGATCGAATTGGCTCTCGATATATATTCCATTGCATTGAGAATAGAGGTAAAACATTATAAACGCCAGGCGGCACGCTTCGTTTAGAGTTCAGAAAAAAATCGGATGAATAGTGTTTCGTCAATTTTCTATATAAGGACCTCAACCTTCATTATTTACACTAAACCCTAACCCTAAAGCTTCAGGCCGCCACTTTCAATTTTAATGGCCGAGAATACTTCTTTCTTCTCCCCCGTTTTTCTTCACATCCTCTCTTCTTTAGCAAAAACTTACAACATGAACATTGTAGAGCATCGAGAGATCTTTGATATGAACGATGATGATCATCTGAAACAAAGCCGATTGATGGAAAATCGCAAATGAAGTTGTCGCATTCGTGCGCGTTTTTCACGAGCTAGGGGGCCGAGCTCGACGCTATTCTGGCCGAAGATGGAGTTCGTCGTGGCCTTTCAACTGGTGGTCGCTGATCGTCGTGGAGTTGCTCGTAGATGGCGCAGCTATTAGGGTTTGAAGGCGGCAGTAATGGGTTCGATCGTGTTTTACTGAGTTGGGGGAGAAGATGAAGTGCATGGCCGATATTCTAGGGTAGAAACGAATGGCTCAGATTGAAAAGGTTTATAAAAATATAAATAAAAAGTAAATTAATTCATATATTAATTCGTGTGAACTTTAAATTAGCGTAACTTTGTCATACGAGGCCGGAATTGGACAAAACGAATTGAGTTGGCTTCGTAGTGACGAGCACTATGCGATGGAGCTGAATTGGAGTTGTTTGGAGCTAGTAAGAATTTTGAGTAAAATTAAACGCGCGTTTAATTTTAATCGAAATAAAACACTGCGACTGTTATTGGAAGCAAGGTGAGAACTTCTCACTCAATTGTATCTTCGATTTAAATTTTAAATAGTTAAATTTAAAATTGCTTGATTGTGTGATTGGATGATAAATTGCTATCTGTTGTATTGAAATAGACCCTATACGCCGTGTATTAAGTGGATGTTCTTTATTAAACACATATGCCGCGATATTCCATCTTGAAGTGGAATTAGTATTATATATGTACTTAGAGTTGATTTTCCCGCATTATATAGCGGATGAAACCCTATTATAATAGCGGATAATATTTTATATGAACCCATGTACCGCGATATTCCGTCTTGAAACGAAATTGGTACTGTGCTAACATTTGTGGATGTAGGGAAACATGTTGGAGGGATCCAACTGGATTCTTCAACAGTATTGATTTATTTAAAAATATTTAAGATATATTCTGTTTTCATACTGACATATGATGTTTGGATGCCGTGGTTGATTTATTGGTACTGTTGCAGCATTGGGCCTATTTTGAAAAATTAAAAGTGTTAAAGTAACGATTTCGAATTTAAAAGGATTTTCAAGTGATATTTTGAAAGTATGCATTTTATTGAATTTTGGAATTGATTCGTTTTAAATAAATAAACGTTATAATTTTTATATTATAAAAACTATGATTTTTATGAAACATAAGCGAAATGTGATTTTTGAAATAAGTAGTTGATTAATTTGTAAATTGGTTTAAATTGGGATTTTTGAATTTTTATAAATGGTTTATATAAAAGATTTATAAAATTGATATTTATAAATTAAAAATATTGGAATTTTAAAACGAGTTTTTATAAGTATTAAAATGAAGTATAATTGGATTTCATAAGTGAATGAAATTTATAGATTTATAAATTATGAAGCTATAAAATGAATAGATTTTGTAAAATAAAAAGGCTTATAAGTAATTAACTTATAAATTGAATTTTGGCATTTAAATGAGATATAAATAGAATTTTTTAATTAAGGGATTTTATATGTTGAAGTTTTTATAAAATATGTAAATGTGAATTCATAAACGTTGTTTTATAAATCCGAAACCAATTCAATTTGATAAGTTAATTATTATAGCTTATTAAAGGAGATATATTCATGATTTTGGACAGTGGATGACCCTTTAAATTTAAATATGTAGAAGTGTTGAAATTGGTAAATGATTTATATTCACGATTTTGGACAGTGAATAATATATTAAAGAAATGTTTTAGGAAGTGATCTTTTAAATAGAATTAAAACGATTTGAAGTTGTTTTAAAATGTGTTAAGGATCGAAACCATAGATCTCAATATTCATTGTTGAAATAGACGTTTTCGAGAAATAAGGAAATGTTGGACTATAACACTGTTGTTATAGTAAATGATTTTCAAAAGGAAATATTTTTATATATTATTGGGATTTATATATCTATCTTAATTTCGAATCCCTATACTAGTGATTTTGGGTTGTCGTAACGATGTTTTACGCAACATTCGTTTTGACTCAAATAAATGTGTTTAAGAGAATGTTTCCCTTAAAGAATGAAATATATACTTAATTGTGATTTAAGTACATTGAATATTTTCCAAATGTTGAAAATAAATAGATTTGTGAATTACTTATTATTAAATAAGTATTTGGAAATATTTTCCAATATGAAGTGAAATGTTTTGAGATTATATCTTTTAAAGATAAACTGAAAGTGAATATTTGAAGTCGATTTGAAAATCATATATCAATGGATATTTGAAAATTTAAATTCGCATGGAATTTATAAAGGAAAGGGGATTTTGTTTAAAAATAAACATTGATTTATTTTTGAAGTGTGGGAAAATATATCTTCAACCTTTGATTGGATTGAACTGGTTAGCTTGTAACGTAGGAAAGCTGAGATGTTTTGATTCTAATACTGTCGCGCGTGAGAAGCTTATGTATGCGAAGGCCTTAATAGAGATTTCCCCTAATAAGCCACTTCCATCTTCTATACCTGTTCAGCTTGCTGTTGGACATGTTGTCGAGGTCCGTGTTCACTACGGTTGGGTTCCAGATATCTGTTCCACCTGCCATTCTTTTGGCCACTTAGCTACTGCTTGCACGCATACGGTGGATTCTGCCATTGCTCCTAAGATCCCACTGCCTCGTCCCCTGATCAGGAAATGGGTTCCTAAAGTATCATCCTTTGTCTCCCCTATTGTCCCTCCTCTCGATGTTCCTACGCCTGCCTTAGGCCAGCCTACAGTTACTGCTTCCGACCCTGCCTCCTTATCTGATGCTTTGGACTCCAGTGATGTTACGGCGTTTCCAGGTGATGCTCCTGATCTTGGACGCCGTTGTCCATCAATTTTTTGGGATGAAGCTGAACGGTGTTGGGTTGATTACACTTCGGATATGAGATTTAACCCGTTGATCGAGTCTTACTTTCGATTCATTACCGATGATCAGTTTGACCTTAGATGCCTTTATTATCGACCTTCTAGGGACTCTTTGGTACTTGATTTGGACGGTCATTTTGCGGATAAGAATTCTGTCTTGCTTGCTGATTGTTCGTGGGACCGATCTTTTGTGTACTCTCCAGAGTCTGTGGCGTACGATCCGTGTCTTGCATCTCACTTCCGCCTCTTTGCTAGTATGTTGGGAAATGTCCCATTGGAGTCCCGCCTGGTTCCTGGGCATGATGGCGAGTCTACCTCTTCGGAGGAGTAGTATTTGATTACGATATTCTTATAGTAGTTGTGATATTTCTTTCACACTCCTGTGCTGTATAGCCTTTTCTTTTCATAGTAGTTAAGGTGCTCCTACCTTTCTCCTGTACTTCAACTTTTATTACGTACGTAATAAAAAGTGGACGGTCCACTATAAAACCAGCTGGCCTTGCCAAAAAATTATATCTTGTAAAGATATTTTTGGAAAATAAATAATTTAGGAAATTATTTGGGATTTGGTGATGTTGTGCATATCAATTGATAGTTAAATAACCGACTATCAATATTTACCTTTAAATGGGTATTTATTGTGATCTGCTTGAATTTGAATGCTACACTTATTTTAAAAATAAGCGCTCGTTATTTGGTTTAGCCGGGAGAGGACCTTTGTGTCATAAATCTCATTCCGAATAATGATATGTCGTAATGGATAGCATTTGAAGACCGGTGTTGAAGACCGGATATTTTTGAAAACGGAAGGATTATCGTCGAATGACTCTGCATCGGCTGATCTCCGAGATAGAGATTTTATCACCCTTTGTGATGGAAAGTCCGGACGTATTTAATGAATATCCGGATTACAAAGGGCTTCTTTGGAAATGCCTTTGGTTCCGTTCGATCCTAGAACGGACTTGTATGGATGTGTATCTGACGTTACAATTTGAGATGTAAAGCTGGTTTCTATCAAATACGTTTCTGTTGGTGGCGGAGAATTTATTCTCTTAGTTTAACACCCTTCTCTGAGACGTACGAGCTCAGAGGTTATGTAGTTGATGGTTACTAGTGATACATTTCCAATTTGGTAATGTGGGATACGAAGTGTTGCTGATCATTTGTTGATCAAAGCACAGCTTTTGTAAAAAGCGTAGCTTTGTGGACGAGACTTCGTCAGACCTCACACCCCGGTAATGGTCAAAACAGGAAAGATGCAGCAAGGTTATTAGGGGATAGCACCCCCTTAGTGTATGTCATTCCTTCTGGATAGAGGTGGTATCATGGTATGGAGCCCAGATACTTAACCTATGTTGTTGGTACAAACTTATTATTTTATGGTTTTTAGTGAATCCCGGGATTTAGGTCGGTTACGACTGGGGGATGGCATACCCGTGTCAGTTGTTACCCAGCTAGGGGTAACCCGACCTTGTGTTGGAAGGGATCCGGTTAGGTTCTTGGGGCGTCCTTCCAGAGGCGTACCCATGTGGCAATGGGAATTAGTTTCTTGGCCTGACCATTTGTTGGAAATCCAAAGAAACAATACGAGCCCTGTACGGTTTTAGTTGTAGAACCTGCCATGGAATGTGGCGGTAACCTGCTATTGAACATGGTAGCTATAGCAGGCATACGATAATGGTCGTATGTTGGCTAAGATTCATATCATATTTTTGAAATATTTTCCTACACCATGCACTTATAGTAATAATATCAGAGAAATCTTTCTGCGTATCAAACATGTTTGACTATCATAAGGAGAAATCTCCTCCGATTCTGCGTTTGTATTGTATGTGTATGCGGAAGGCCTTATGGTAGTCTCATTTTCTAAAAATCATTGCGGATCTATTTCAAATATTTCTTTATTTTTTTTAAGGATAAACTATTTTAAGTTCTCACACCAGTCCAATGACTGACCAGGAGTTTATTGTTCCCTTCCTAAACTCTAGGTGCCTATTATTTTCCACACGAGCCGTCTAGAGTTAGGTTATCAGGATATTCTGGAATTCAGGAGTTGCTGTAAAGATTTGGAGGCAAGCTGGATGGCATGGCGTATCAACTAGTATATAGTATTTCTTTTCCGCTGTTTGTTGTTGTAAACTCTGATAATTTAATTTAATGTAATGTGATGTAATGTAATAACCGATATAGTTCTTTGTTTTAAAGATATTCATTATCTATTATATGTTGTTCCGCTGCGATTGTGAGATTTTGATATTGTTTCTGTTGCTTTTTCTTTCTTCTTCTATCTTCTACCTCTTATTTAACCTTAACGGTTCGGTTTTTCAGCATTCGATTGTTCGGCAGTTGATACAGTGGTCGCATTGATGTCGACTTTCGTGCGTCGAAAATCCGAAACGTTACACTACTCACCCTATCTCTAATGAGTTGTACCCTAAATAGGCTAAGGTGCTCGCTTAACCGAAGCTCTGATACCAACTATGATGAACCACTTTTCTATCCCCAAGGAATGACATTAACACATCCTCAGTGTTTATGTGTCGTTGCCCAAGCATCGAAAAGATAAATCATTGTGGTGTAAAATAAAGAATAGATCTAAAATATCATAATGAAACTGCTAAATAAAGCACAACAGTCAATATAACATCAAGTTACTCCTTAACAAGGAGTAATCAGAGTTACACAAAAGTACTATAAACAGCTTAGGCAGTTATAACATCCTGCCTTTACATATGTTGAAAACGAAATACATACACTAACTAGATAACACAATGGAATAGATAACTAAAGAAGATGAAAGGCTCATTCTCGGACACTGTCTTCAAAAGTGCCCACAAGACCTGCTACTCTTGGACTACTCAAATAAAATGACTACTCGAGAGTTTAAGGAAACTAACAACTCGGTTCAGACGGTTTGTCTGGTATGAGTAAAACTTTTTAAACAGTAGTTGTAAATTAAGAACAAACATGTGAGACTGTGCCATTGAACATGGAATGGGTTTACTCCCACATAAATCAACATCCAAACTTAAAGAATGGATAAATAATTAAGCACCACGAAGAGTGGTTGACTCTTTCTGATGCAAATAGGAAATAAATTCGAAGGTTTGAATCAAATAAGAAAGGAAAATATCCAACAGATGACTAGGTGGGTGCATGCCTCTTGAAGTATACCTTCAGCAATATACTTTTGAGAAGGTCATTTACTCTGTGACATTTCTTAGAAACCTCCAAGCCGGACCCCACCAAACCTTAACGAGAATTCAAATATTTCATATCTAATAGCACTGCTGTGATCATCCGAATTTCTGGGCATCTGTAATCGATTAACAAACTGGGTAATGATAGGATATTGATTTACAGATTGAACAAATAAATCTAATGAGATAAATATTTATTTGATAATCTTCTAATATAATTATTTAAAATTTGCAAAATCATACTTCCAAACAATAATAATAATGTTATATATATGTGTGTGTAAATATAGATTTTAAGTAGAATATTATTTTCAAATTGAAATGGTGGTTGTTTAATACATATATCAATTGATTTTTAAATTGATTTTAAATTGTATTTAAAAACTGAATTAAATTTATATTTGGATTTCAAAAGAGATGATACATACATACATACATACATACATACATACATACATATATATATTTTAATATAGATTTTGGATTTAAAAGTATGACATAAATGATTTTGTATAAATATAGTTTGTTTTATTCTATTTCTTTAAAAAGAATTATTATCTATATAAATTAAAATAAGTATTTAGTTATTAGGAAATTAATTAATAAAAGCTTTATTCACATTTAAAAATTTATTTTGCATGTAAAGTTACAAATGTAAGTTTGTAATACAATCTAAGCATATGTGTTAACAAGTTAATTAAGAAAGATGACAAGTGTCATTAAAATTTGTTTTTATTTTTATTTTTATTTTTAAATCATTTCAGTTTATATAAGCATTTGCATTCTTCCTTTCTCGTTTTCTTTTTCTCATTTCATTTCTAAACTAAATAAAACTTTAGCTGAAAACTATTCTCAGAAAAACCAAAATCAGTAATCATCTTCAAACGAAAATTCAAATCATTTTCAAAATTAAAATCCCTGTAAATCATTTTCTAATTCAAATATGCAAACCTGTCAAGCATTTTTTTCAAAACCCTGTAGTTCATCTACAAAATAGAAGCCTGCATGCAATTGCAGTTTTAAATTAAGCACCAAAGTATTTTCCAGTTTTCTGAAGCATGCAAAGCAGTTTCATCTCTATTTTCAAGTAGTTTTCTTCAGCATTCAAGTAACTCAAGTTTAAAACAAAGAAGCATTCGAGTCAAAAGTTTTAAAGTTTCTCTATCAAAAGTTTTTCAAAACATTGGTTCTTTGTCTTCTGTTTAAAAGGTGAGTAACAGTTTTTTTTTTCTAAAATTTGAATTTGGTTGCCTAACAAAAATCTGGAATAAGCATGCTTGTTATATATGCATTTTTATGTATATATATGGACATATACATGTTTGTGCATGTATTTTTTTATCAGAGATCTCTCTGTCTTTAGTTTCCAGGGTCAAGCTTATTTCAAAATTCGTTTTCTATTGATCAAATCACTGATAGGATTTGATATTTAAATAAAGTTTGTTTGTTTATTGATGAAGTAAAGTTTAAAATATATTCAAGTTGAAATAAGTTTGTATTTACTCTGGGAATCAAGAACAACAGAGCAAAATTTGTATAAACTAAAAAATTCAAACTTCTAAATTCATAAATTCAGGAACATCAATTGAATCCTTGAACCAAAACATGTATTTTAAAACTAAAATTAAGATTGTTAGTAATAGGAGTTAAGTGCAGTTCTTGTTTGAACTGGAAATAGTAAAATGGGATTTTCTGGTGATCTACCTAATCATAGAAGTCGGGTTTCTTCCTGGAGGTGGAAGAGTGATCAGAGGATCTAGGAAAATTGTCAGGAAGGGGATTAATTCATTGAGGAGTTAGCAGTAGTCGATTTCAGTTTGTAACCCTAGTTTTAACTAGGTTGAGTAAATTTGATCACCACAGCTTGTAAGTTGATCGAGTGCAACGAAGTTCTGGAATATGAAAGCTTGAATGTTGATGAAGGCTTGGCCGAAGTTGTAGAATCTCTGATGGACGGAGAATCGTGGACGAGGCGTTTACAGGTTTTGGATGTGGTGGTTCCAGTTTGGTTCCAGGTTTGGTTTTGATGCTCGAATTCAATTTCGAGATTTGAAGGATGATCTGATGATCGTGTTAGGAGGCAAGGGTGATCGGTGACTTGGGGAGATCATCAGCGACGATCTAAGTTGATCGGCGGCACCGTGCTTGTGCACGGTGAACTTTCTTGGTTATAATGTGTTTGGTCTGGGAAAAGATTTGGTGTAATCGAGTTTTACTCGAAGTGATGTGATGTTTTGCTCGAAGTTAGGTTAGATTGGACTCGAGGCAAATAAGAGGTGGCTCGGGTAGAATGCTTGGTTACAGGTTTTAGACCTGTCCTGTTTTTAAAATATAAAATGAAGTTTAAAATGTAAATCAAAGTTTTAAACTAAGTTTAAACCTAAGTTTAAATATGGATTTAAGTTAGTTTGAATCTTAGTTTTTGAAATGATTTAAGTTTTTGAAATTTAAATGGTTTTAACAAATTTCAAATGTTGAAGTGTATTTTAAAATGGTTTGAATTCAATAAGGAATTTGCTTAAATTCTTTTAAATTTCTTTTCTAAGGTAAGTATTTCTTTAACATAAGATTTAAAAGGTTTTTTTTTAAAATATTTTTTTAAACTTTGTTAAAATTGATTTTGTGTTCATTTTAAATCTTGAATTTAAAATGACATTTCAAATGTAAATTTGAAAACAAATTGTTTTTTTAATGCTTTGATTAAGTAAGAAATATTTTATCTTAAAGTTAAATAGAATTTAATGATTTGTGATTCATTAAAATTATTAAGGTAATTAAAATGGGTAATTAATTAATTTAATTAATTAATGATATGGATAATTAAATAAGTAATTAAGGGTTTTAAATTAATTAATTAGAGTTTAAGATTAATTATTTAAAGAATAATTAATTTGTAATTAAGGGCTATTAATTAGATAAAATTAGATTTTTATTAATGATTAGAAATTAATTAATCAAGAAATTAAGGATTAATTAAGCTACAGTTAAGACTTAATTAATTAAATAATTAGAGGTTAATTAATGGATAATTAAAGATTTATTAATTTGTAACTAATAATGATTTATCTAAGTTAATTACTTAAGAAAAGTAATTAAAGAATTGTAAGTAGTTAATGAAGGTCATTAACTAAGGATTATTTAACAATTAATTAATTTTATTAATTTTTAATAATTAATTACATGAATTAATTTAAAGATAATCAATTGTGAAGTTATTTAAGTATAATCATTTAATGGAAGTAATTAAAGGGATTAGTTACTCTATGTAATTAATTATTATGATTAATTTAAGTTAATTAATTGGTTTAATTAATTTAAATAATCACTTGATGATGGGATTGAGTATAATTACTTAATGAGATTTATAAAGTGTAATTACTAGTGAAGTAATTAGTAATGGTAATTTCAGTGGGTAATTAATTGAAGATTGAAAGTAGTTTTGGGTTAATTACCTAGTGTAATTAATATGAAGAATAATTACTTAGTTAAAGAAATTAATAATTAATTACTTAGTGTAAATAATTTAGGAATTGACTAATAAAGTTATAGGAAGTTAATTAAGAGATGTAATTAATTAAGAGTAATTAATTGCAGAATAAGATTAATCAAGGGCGAATAATAAATATAATTAATTAAAGATTAAGTATAATTACTTAAGGTAAATAATGAGATGTAACTCCTTAGTGAAGTAATGAGTGGGTAATTACTGGATGTAATTAATTAAGAGGAAATTACTTGATGGGAAGTAATTAAAGGATAATTACTTGATGGAAGGAATTAAGTGATAATTACTCAGTGTAATTAAAGGATTAATTAATATAATTAATCAAGGAGTTGGTTTAATCAATGGAGTAATTTAGGAAAGTTAATTTCTGATTTTGATTAATCAAGGTTGATTAATGAATGTAATTAAGTTAAAGGTTAATTATTAAATGAAATTTAGGAATAATTAACCAATGAAAGTAATTAGAGGATCATTAATTAATGTAATTATTGGAAGTGATCAATCTTGCTTATTAATGGTTGAATAATGATGAGTGCTTTGACTTGGTTGATATCTCTGATATGAATTGCTTTGTGATATGATATGTTGGATAGACGGTGATAATGTGATTATCTATCGATTATGAATTGCTGTGTAAAAGTGCTATCCGATAATTAAATTTGAATTGTATTTAATAGGATAACTTGGGTTTAGATGACATTGGATTCGAAGAGACCGGAGTCGGGTATTAGTAAATACCCGAAACCACTTCGATTCATTATAGATTGATATGCAAAATTAATAAGTTGGTATGAAATGGTTTAAGTGAATTAGACCTTTTAATCTAAGTTTTTGTACTTAGAAAATGATGTGTAATGTAACTGATATCTATAACGTCTTGTGAAGTTGTAAATTTGTTCAAGTTACCCTGGGTTTATATCAATTGTATGTTTTTGTATTCCATGTTAGATGGGTTTACTCACGCTGATTTCTAGCCTGGCCCGGGTGTTACTTTGATGTAATGCTCGGGTCAGACTGAGTATTACAGATTTTCAGGTAAGGATGTTCTGGAGCTCAAGAGGCGAGCTAGATGGCAGGAACGTATGGAGTGTTTCCGCTATATTATACAGTTGTATATCTAGGACGTGTTGTTTTAAACTGTCCAATGTTGTGTAAATATTGTAACTCTAATGTATTAAAGTGAAATTTGACAAGTACAGTTTTCCTTTGTATAACTGTTATTATTTGTATTGTATTTTATCCGCTGCGAATGTGAGATGTTGGTGTTTCACTTCTTCATTTTCTTTTATCTCTTTCTTCTTTTCCTTTAACCAACCGAAATTTTCGGGATCGAAATTTCCGGGTCGTTACATTTGGTATCAGAGCAGAAGGTTAAGCGAGAACCTTGGCTCTGGTGGGGGATACTCATTAAGGATAGGGTCAATGGTACCTTAGAATGAGTTGAGTATACATACATACATATATATATATATATATATATATATATATATATATATATATATATATATATATGAGAGCATACTTGTTATTTTCTTATACAAAGATTTTAAATGATTTTATATAGGAATATATTTTGATATATAAAGCAATATTTCTTGCTAATTAATATTAAGATAATTGGTTGTTAAATTATTGGAATTAAGTGGTAATAGAAATACAACCAAATTTAAATCGAATAAAGACAAGTTTGAAATGGATTCAAGCTGAAATTAAAATCTTGAATTCGGAAGAGAGTTTCGGAATAAGATAATAATGAATTGGTTTCCAGATATGATAATCTTGGTTATTATCATAAATGATTGTGTGTTTGATAATAAATTATGTATTAATAAGTAAGCGAAATGAAATGTTTTAGGGAAGTAAAACATTTAGGGAAGTATGACATATAAATTGGAACTGAAGGTGATCTAAATTGTGAAATTTTAAATCTGGGTCCAGAATTTGAAAATTGTTTCAAAGTGATAAAGAAATAATAAATAATATTATTTAATGAAGGGTCCTGTTTCAAACAAGAGTTGTTTGAAAATTTAAACGAATTTGTTTGAATTAAAAACAAAAGGTGGTTTAAAATTTAAAGATAACTTGGTGTGTAAAGGAAATAATATGTATATCTGAGGAATATACATAATATCAAAGATGGTTTGAGATAAACTCTAAATGTCGAGCTTTAAATTTGGAATGTGATACCCAAAGTGATAAGTTTTAGAACTTAATAAACGTAAAAATTATTAATGTAAAGTTTAAATTTGAAATGGGAATTCAAATTTGGGTAGGGTTAACGGAATTTAAATTGAATTTAACTTAGAGGAAGTTAAATAAGTTTGAATAGACAACCTGATTTGGAACTTTCAATATGAAATTGGGATTTAACTTGGGAAGTTAAATGGTTAATTTGAATTGGGAATTTGTGTGACCTCAAAATGGGTTTGAGATCTGTAAATTGGAAATGTATGGGTGTTTTAAAATAATTTGGATAATATTATCCTATTAATAATTTTTAAACTGTGAATTGGATTTGAATTATTATTTGAACCTAGAAATAGGTTTATGAAGAAGTAAAGGTTAAATTGATTTAAGGGAATTAAATCAACATTTGAAAGTTTAACTGGAATTTATACAATTCAAGATGATTTAAAATGAGACTGAATTTGAAATTAGTTCAAATCCAAATTGATCTGAATAATTTGGAATTGCGATTAAGGTTGAATAGGTTTAAAAATCGAAATGGAATTTGATCGAATTTGGAAAGAAATTGAGGTTAATTCAATTTGAATTGGGATTAAATCAATTTCAATGGAAATTGAAGTTATTTAAATTGGAATTGAGTCAATTTAAATGGAAGTGGAAATTTACACTGAATTGATTGGAAATGGAGGTTAGGAATTGAATAGTTTGACTCTGGACTTTTTTCAAAATAAATTGTTTTTGTACAAATCTATTTTTCCAAACTATTTACTATACAACTTTTCTTTTTAAAAGCCAAATTATCTTATACTTATTTTACAATTATTTTTGGAACTATTTAACAATTTTTCAACTATCTTATAAACTAATTACTATTTTTCAACTACTTTATAACTAATTACTATTTTACATCTATTTTGCAATTATCTATCTATTTTATAACTATTTAACTACTTTCCAACTATTTTATCAATTACTTAACTATTTTACAGCTATTTTACAAACTAATAATTATTTTTCAACTACTTATCTATTTTTAAAATATTCAAGCTATTTTCTAGATTTAAACTGGACTGAGTTCAAACTGATTATGATTAAATATCCATTTGAGATAAGAATTGAGGTGATAATCCAAATGAGGATTTTAGTAATTGAGAGCAAGTGAATGAAAATTAAAGTGAATAGAAAAGAGAAATTGATTCGGCTAATAATCAATAAAGATGGATACGTAGGATGTACGTATATTATTCTATTCGCATAGTGATTTGATCCAGATTTGAGCACAGAATTTTGAGATAGTTATATCCATCCGAGTTGGAATTTTCCACTCGATTTTTGAAGGCGAACCTGGATATGGATTGTTGGTTGATTCTGGATATTCTCTATCATAGTTATGACTATGCAAGGAGAATGACGATTTCTGATCAAGAAACCAGATCCGAGTCCGCACTAGGAAGTCGGTTAGACGATACTATTTTGGAAGTGAAATTGTGTGATCGCGTGAGCGATCAGATTGGTAGAGTATACAGATGATATGTGTACATTGTACAAGTTTGAATGAAATTGATATTGAATTTTTTTGAATAAGTACTGTAAAATGGTTTTTGAAATAAAAGTATATTTTGTGAAATATACAATGAAGTAAAATGGAAATCAGATGTTTCTATGATTAAAGGTTCACTTTATAAAGAAAAGAAATGAGAATCAAATTTGAATATTTGATTTGGAATAAACAAAGTTATATATCTTTGTTATATAAGATAAAATATAAGATAAATCTCCCCTTGTTGAATCTTTTGCCAGAAGAAAAGGATGTGTGTGTGTGTGTGTGTGTGTGTGTGTATATATATATATATATATAAAGGTTCTTATGAGAATGATTTTGAAAAAAAAAGGTTTTGGAACCTTTGGATTTGGAAAGGCTTTTGATTTTTGGGTTAAATCAATATTGGATTTAGAAAGCCTAGTTTGAGAATTATCGATTTTGGGATAATTGATTTTGAGAAAGGAGATTTATATGAGGTTTATACTAGGTGTATGATATTGGAAGATACTATAGTGTATAGTATAAAGTGTTTTGAAAATGGCTCTGGGGAAAAAGGCGCTCCCTTGAAATGAACTTCTCAGGAGTTCTATAGGTTGGTACTGCCTTGAACCCTAGGGGGTTCTAAAGTTGATCCTGTGAGGAGTCCGGACAAAACTAGTTCCTGAGGATTGTGGGTAGTGTGTAGCGGAAGTCGAGGGCGCTGAGGCCTACAGAGGCATTTGGGTTATGATGTGACGACAGTGTAACTCAATTCACTGCAATCTACTGCAGACCATAGCGAAAGTTGTGTGTGCCGCTGAGAGCCAACAGTCTACGTTTGATTTTATATCGGCAGACTGTGACCTATGGTGACATAGCGAAAGTCGTGTGTGCCGCTAAGAGCCAACAGTCTACATTTGATTTTACATCGGCAGGCTGCGACGTATGTGAGAGTGGAGAAGTTTCATTCTTTTGGCAGCGAAATTCGAGGGCGCTGAGGCCTACGGTTACATGGGTTTTTACCGTGACAGCAACGTAACCCCGATTGTAGCTGCGATCTGTAGCGGGTTCCATGGCGTAATCGAGGGGCACAAAGGCCTACAGTTATCTATGGATTTTGCCGGGACAGCAAAGTAATCATCGGGTTAACTGCGCCACGGATGGGGGTAATGATTTCCAGAGCATTCTCACCAAAGATATTTCCTCAATTTTCAAAAATGTTTTCTATATTTTCAATAAAATTATTTTTCATTTTTACTGGGTGTTAAAAATAGGTCAACTAAGTACTTGTGGAGTTTCAGTCGTACGCCTGATCAACGTATGACTGAATTTTTATGAGAACAAGGATGGACTTGTTGAAACATCGAGTTATAAAAGTATTTTTATAAAACCTTTTTGATAATATTATATAGATTTAAAGTTTTTTAAAAATGATCAGAGAAAATTTATCTGATTTTAAGCATTTTAATAAATTCTGGTTTCATTCCTTTCGAGGACGAAAAGATTCTAAGGGTGGAGGAATGTGATGACCCGAATTTCTGGGCATCTGTAATCGATTAACAAACTGGGTAATTAATAGGATATTGATTTATAGTTTGAACAAATAAATTCGATGATAAATATTAATACTTAGATAAATATTTATTTGATAATCTTCTAATATAATTATTCAAAATTTGCAAAATCATATTTTCAAACAATAATAATAATGTTATATATATATGTAAATATAGATTTTAAGTAGAATATTATTTGCAAATTGAAATGGTGGTTGTTTAAATATATATATATATATCAATTGATTTTTAAATTGATTTTAAATTGTATTTAAAAATTGAAATAAATTTATATTTGGATTTCAAAAGAGATGATACATACATACATAAATACATACATACATACATACATACATACATACATACATACATACATACATACATACATACATATATATATATCTCTTAATATAGATTTTGGATTTAAAAGTATGACACAAATGATTTTGTATATATATAGTTTGTTTTATTCTATTTCTTTAAAAAGAATTCTTATCTATATAAATTAAAATAAGTATTTAGTTATTATGAAATTAATAAAAGCTTTATTCACATTTATAAATTTATTTTGCATGTAAAGTTACGAATGTAAGTTTGTAATACAATCTAAGCACATGTGTTAACAAGTTAATTAAGAAAGATGACAAGTGTCATTAAAATTAGTTTTTATTTTTATTTTTATTTTTAAATCATTTCAGTTTATATAACATTTGCCTTCTTCCTTTCTCTTTCTCTTTTTCTTATTTCATTTCTAAACTAAAGAAAACTTCAGCTGAAAACTATTCTCAAAAAAACCGAAATCAGTAATCATCTTCAAACCAAAATGCAAATCATTTTTCAAAATTAAAATCCCTGTAAATCATTTTCCAATTCAAACATGCAAACCTGTCAAGCATTTTTTCCAAAACCCTGTAGTTCATCTTCAAAACAGAAGCCTGCATGCAATTGCAGTTTTAAATTAAGCACCAAAGTATTTTCCAGTTTTCTGAAGCATGCAAAGCAGTTTCATCTCTGTTTTCAAGTAGTTTTCTTCAGCATTCAAGCAACTCGATTTTAAAACAAAGAAGCATTCGAGTCAAAAGTTTTAAAGTTTCTCTATCAAAAGTTTTTCAAAACAATGGTGCTCTATCTTCTGTTTAAAAGGTGAGTAACGGTTTTTTTCCAAAATATAAGTATATGAATTTGGTTGCCTAACTAAAATCTGGAATAAGTATGCTTGTTGTATATGCATTTTTATGTATATATATGGACATATAGATGCTTGTGCATGTTTGTTTTTATTAGAGATCTCTCTGTCTTTAGTTTCCAGGGTCAAGTTTATTTCAAAATTCATTTTCTATTGATCAAATCACTGATAGGATTTGGTATTTAAACAAAGTTTGTTTGTTTATTGATGAAGTAAAGTTTAAAATTTATTCAATTTGAAATAAGTTTGTATTTACTCTGGGAATCAAGAACAATAGAGTAAAATTTGTATAAAGTAAATAATTCAGACTTCTAAATTCATAAATTCAGGAACATCAATTGAGTCCTTGAACCAAAACATGAATTTTAAAACTAAAATTAAGATTTTTAGTAATAGGAGTTAAGTGCCATTCATGTTTGAACTGGAAATGGTAAACTGGGATTTTTTGGTGATCTACCTAATCGTAGAAGTTGGGTTCTTCCTCGAGGTGGAAGAGTGATCAGAGGATCTAGGAAAATTGTCAGGAAGAGGATTAATTCATTGAGGAGTTAGCAGGAGTCGATTTCAGTTTGTAACCCTAATTTTAACTAGGTTTAGTAAATTTGATCACCACGACTTGTAAGTTGATCGAGTGCAACGAAGTTCTGGAATATGAAAGCTTGAATGTTGATGAGGGCTTGGCCGAAGTTGCAGAATCTCTGATGGATGGAGGATCATGGACGAGGCGTTTACAGGTTTTGGAAGTGGTGGTTCCAGTTTGGTTCCAAGTTTGGTTTTGATGCTCGAATTCAATTTCGAGATTTGAAGGATGACCTGATGATCGTGTTAGGAGGCAAGGGTGATCGGTGACTTGAGGAGATCATCAACGACGATCTTAGTTGATCAGCGACACCGTGCATGTGCATGGTGCACTTTCTTGGTTCTGATGTGTTTGACCTGGGAAAAGATTTGGTGTACTCGAGTTTTACTCGAAGTAATGTGATGTTTTGCTCAAAGTCAGGTTAGGTCTGACTCGAGGCAAATAAGAGGTGGCTCGGGTAGAATGCTTGGTTATAGGTTTCAGACGCGTCCTGTTTTTAAAATATAAAATGAAGTTTAAAATGTAAATCAAAGTTTTAAACTAAGTTTAAATATGGATTTAAATTAGTTTGAATCTTAGTTTCTGAAATGATTTAAGTTTTTGAAATTTAAATGGTTTTAACAACTTCTAAATGTTTATGTGTATTTCAAAATGGTTTGAATTCAATAAGGAATTTCTCTTAAATTCTTTTAAATTTCTTTTATAAGGTATGTATTGTTGAATATGCGATTCTGTTATGATTCATATGTTATGATTTTTGTTTGATGATAATAAACATATATATATATATACACACATATATTTAAATGTATTTGTTAATGTACTATTTTATTTTTCACAGATTAAATAAATATTTGCTTAATAAAATTAAATAACACAGAATTTGAATTCAAATAGAAATTTTATTCAAACAAATATTTATTACAATTTTGAATAATACAAATCCAGTTACATCACAATCTTGCTTTTACATCTGACCTCACTACATATCACTCATTCACTCAACTCGTATTTTATCTTCAACTTTATTCCAATGTGAATCCAGCATTTGAGAAATCTGCAAAAATAATTTTTGACGCAGTAAAATTGAAAAGGAAATATTTTTGCAGTATAAAATAAAATGTGAATTTTGAAAATAATATTTGCCTCAGTTATTTGGGTTGTTCGTCATCATTTAACTTTGAATTCATCATACACGAACCATTTGTGACATACATAGTGTATCACTGTATATGCCACAAGGCCATGCACATCGAAATATACACTTGATTGATTTACAAGGACAGCTTAGCACAGGTCAAACCCAAATTATCAGATTCAACTCAAATGCAATAAATTAAATGTCACAACTTTCAGCACAAGGTCAAATCCGAGCTTTAGCTGGATTCAACTCAGGTGAAATTTCGAAAAATAAACAAAATGCAAAGGTCAAGTCACTGCTTGCATGACTCAACTCAATGCAACAACCAAAGTCAAGGCAACATGAAGTCTGCAACTCAAACTGCAAGTCCAAACCAATGCACAGTGCAAACTAATGCTCTAAGCAAATGACACAGTCAGTTCAAACATGTATCAAAGAGCATGTGCTAAGGGTCAAGCATGTGAAGTATGCAAACATACCAATGAATGCAACAGATATATGGTGATGCACAAGCAAGAATATGAATGCAAACAATACACGGCAGTGAAGCATGTACGTGTGTAAACAACATCTACAAACTGCTTATGTACACAACAGACTCAAGAGCCAGAAGGAGATGCATCAGAAGAATCATGGCAAATTCGAAATAATATAAATATACAAAGGGCAACAATAATGAACCAGAGCCAAGAATACATGAACAAGACTCAAGACTGCAACAATATGGCAACATGCATGCTACAGTACATGTGCAGGTTGAAATTATAAACATCAATGAACCAGATCAGAAGATCAGTGAAGACATGAATCAGACTCGAGCAGGTCCAGAACAGGCAAGCCCAAACCAATGCACCAGTCCCAACCAGTTCAATCAAGACTACATGATGAACGAATATGCAAGTGAAGATAACAAGTGCGCAAACATTTACACACATGAGCTAATGAACACTACAGGCATGTAGAAGATCAAAGTATGCAAGCTCGACTAACAGGTTCAGCTTCTTCATCAAGCAACAACTAGACTACAACTATAACATGAAACCAAAGCAAACTCAGGTGGACAGTATGACCAAGTATGGAAGTGACTCAAAACAGAGAGTACAATATGAACCAACATGGTACACTGCAAGTGCAACAGCAGTATCAAAATGATCAAGATCAATACCACTGACTCCATTGAACAGATCAAAAGACCACAAGACTCAAGACAGTGCACACCATACCAATATACATGAAGTGGAGTTGAAACAGAGTCAACTAAATGAAATTGGAAAATGCAAACAACAAATGTATAGACACAACATACACATTCAAGCGCACCAAAGATCAACAGCAAAAGTCGACATGTAGATACATGAGGATGCAAGTAGACAGTAACATATGATCAGTGGGATGCATGCAAATACACAATGGAAAATATGAATGTAGACATACACCTATATACATACATGAATGTATGTATACACATGATGCAATGCAACAACATGCCAAATGAAACAATGAATCAGGCTACACAATGAAAATCAGTGCAACCCAAAGCCATGAAGGAACAGCAATGCAAATCAATTACAACCAAACTGAATATTGCAGTGACAACATAAATGAATGATGAAATGTAAACAGTAGATCGAAAATGCTCAGGGATGAACACAAAGATGGCCAGAGCCGAAGTACACAGGGGCCACAAAATCAAACGATAATGATCAGTGAAGCCAGAAATTCAGTGAACAAAATAAATTCAAACGACCAGAGTCCTCATGAACCAAGTCAGAAATCAAGTATGTGTAAAAATGGAAAAAGTCAAAAATCAAATCCAAATAAAATAGGAAAGTAGCTGCCGTAACGATCAAGGAAGGATCGAACGGTTTCAAGCTAAAACCATGACAGTGAAGTAAGGGAAAGATATGATATGAACAAGTCAGAAATATCCAAAGCGTTAAAACAAAATCAAATGGCCAAGAATACTCAAGTGACGAATTCAATCAAATGAATACGAACAAAAATTCAAGGGCATCGATTTATATATAAGTCACGTCATCGGCAGTTTCATGATCATCGAGTTCAAGCATTCAAACCCCAAAAGTCATGATCGGTAGATTATAGGAGTTCAATCAAGCATAACAGAATAGCATAAATGAAAATCACATACCAAATCGAAGTTGAACTCCATCGAACAGAAGCAGCCAAAGGGAGCAACCAGAAACAATCGATCAAAGCTACTCGCAATTATTCTCGCGATTGATCAACTAAAATCAGGCGCTTCAAAAAGCCTTAATTACAGAACGAAGAAGAATGAAAAAGGAACGGTCACCATTTTCACAAAGGAACGGAGCAAATAAAAGAGGAACGGGCCAAATTAAAAAGGGGGTCGGCTTTGTTTTATTAGGGTTTTTCTTTATAAAGGGCTTTTTATTTTTGAATTAGGGTTGGTGTTAATTTAAAGTGCTTTTAATTTGTACTTTTGTTTTTAAACCGTTGTAATTTCTAGTCGTGTGACTAGGGCACAAACTACGTGGCGTAGTTTGAGAATTCGCAACTCAGTAGCTGAGTTGTGGCAGGGTTTTCAGTGTAGAGCTAGGTTTGTCAGTAGCGGGTGTCGTGAGTTTACGTGTGTAAGCATGTGACTACTTAATTTCTAGTAGAAACCTTGGAGGCAGCACGTAGGCAGGGTTTTGCCGAAGCTGGGTAAATTCTGTGTCGTTCTATTTCTGCATTTTATTATTCTGCTATTTTTCTGTGTTGCTATTATTTTGTGATTTGTGTTGAAATTATTCTAAAAGCTTCCGCAATTAATTTTTAAAATTAATACTGTCACCCTATTCACCCCCCTCTAGGGTGAAACCGATCCTACATGTATTTCTTTAACATAAGATTTAAAAGGTTTTTTTTTAAATATTTTTTTAAACTTTGTTAAAATTGATTTTGTGTTCATTTTAAATCTTAAATTTAAAATGAAATTTAAATGTAAATTTGAAAACAAATTGTTTTTTAAATGCTTTGATTAAGTAAGAAATGCTTTATAAGTTAAATAGAATTTAATGATTTGAGATTCATTAAAATTATTAAGGTAATTAAAATGGTTAATTAATTAATTTAATTAATTAATGATATGGATAATTAAATAAGTAATTAAGGGTTTTAAATTAATTAATTAAATTTTAAGATTAATTATTTAAAGAATAATTAATTTGTAATTAAGGATTATTAATTAGATAAAATTAGATTTTTATTAATGATTAGAAATTAATTAATCAAGAAATTAAGGATTAATTAAGCTACAGTTAAGACTTAATTAATTAAATAATTAGAGGTTAATTAATGGATTATTAAAGATTTATTAATTTGTAATTAATAATGATTTATCTAAGTTAATTCCTTAAGAAAAGTAATTAAAGAATTGTAAATAGTTAATGAAGGTCATTAACTAAGGATTATTTAACAATTAATTAATTTGATTAATTTTAATAATTAATTAGATGAATTAATTTAAAGATAATCAATTGTAAAGTTGTTTAAGTATAATTATTTAATGGAAGTAATTAAAGGGATTAATTACTCTATGTAATTAATTATTATGATTAATTTAAGTTAATTAATTGGTTTAATTAATTTAAATAATCACTTGATGATGGGATTGAGTATAATTACTTAATGAGATTTATAAAGTGTAATTACTAGTGAAATAATTAGTAATGGTAATTACAGTGCGTAATTAATTGAAGACTGAAAGTAGTTTTGGGTTAATTACCTGGTGTAATTAATATGAAGAATAATTACTTAGTAGAAGTAATTAATAATTAATTACTTAGTGTAATCAATTTAAGAATTGACTAATAAAGCTATAGGAAGTTAATTAAGAGATGTAATTAATTAAGAGTAATTAATAGCAGAATAAGATTAATCAAGGGCGATTAATAAATATAATTAATTAAAGATTAAGTATAATTACTTAAGGTAAATAATGAGATGTAACTCCTTAGTGAAGTAATGAGTGGGTAATTACTGGATGTAATTAATTAAAGGGAAATTACTTGATGGGAAGTAATTAAAGGACAATTACTTGGTGGAAGGAATTAAGTGATAATTATTTGGTGTAATTAAAGGATTAATTAATATAATTAACCAAGGAGTTGGTTTAATTGATGGAGTAATTTAGGAAAGTTAATTTCTGATTATGATTAATCAAGGTTGATTAATGAATGTAATAAGTTAAAGGTTAATTATTAAATGAAATTTAGGAATAATTAACTAATGAAAGTAATTAGAGGATTACTAATTAATGTAATTATTAGAAGTGATCAATCTTGATTATTAATGATCGAATAATGATGAGTGCTTTGAATTGGTTGATATCTCTGATATGAGTTGCTTTGTGATCTGATATGTTGGATGGATGGTGATAATGCGATTATCTATCAATTATGAATTTCTGTGTAAAAATGTTATCCAATAATTAAAGTTGAATTGTTTTTAATTGGGTAACTTGGGTTTAGATGACATTGGATTCGAAGAGACCGGAGTCGGGTATTAGTAAATACCGAAACCACTTTGATTCATTATAGATTGATATGTGAAATTAATAAGTTGGAATGAAATGGTTTAAGTGAATTAGACCTTTTAATCTAAGTTTTTGTACTTAGAAAATGATGTGTAATGTAAATAATGTCTATAACGTCTTGTGAAGTTGTAAACTTGTTCAAGTTACCCCGGGTTTATATCAATTGTATGCTTTTGTATTCCATGTTAGATGGGTTTACTCACGTTGGTTTCCAGCTTGACCCGGGTGTTACTTTGATGTAATGCTCGGGTCCGACCGAGTATTACAGATTTTCAAGTAAGGACGTTCTAGAGCTCAGGAGGCGAGTGGATGGTAGGAACGTATGGAGTGTTTCCGCTTTATTATATAGTTGTATATCTAGGACATGTTGTTTTAAACTGTCCAATGTTGTAATTCTAACGTATTAAAGTGAAATTTGACAAATACAGTTTTCCTTTATATAGTTCTTCATTTTCTTCTATCTCTTTCTTCTTTTCCTTTAACTAACTGGAATTTTTGGGATCGAAATTTCCGAGTCGTTACAACTGCCAAATCCAAATGTAGATGATATGTGAATGTATCCTGATGGGAGTATCCCCACATAGCTTGGTCCCCTCTTGTGCTATGGTTTTAGTCATTTCTAACAAAGGATATCAAAGCTTAGTGGAGCAACACATCGTCTAAGAATGACAGTAATAAAGAAGCTGAAGTAATTGATTGTTGAGAAACCAACTATCGATGATATAAAATGATCGTATATGGAAAGTAATTCTTGTATACTTATCACCACTCATCTAGTTCAAACTTCTACTATGTCTTGGTTAACAATAATACCAGACAAGTCAAGGTAGTGTTATCTCAAAGTCATGTCTCACGGTTATCCCTAACTTTTGAAATAGCAATATGTCAACTTCTTCAATGTTTAGTGCTAATTATACAAATAAATCGTTTTCATATAAGTGAGTTGCTTTACGAAAATTAATTCATTTCCATAAACGAACCAAAACTTTTCCTTTAAAAATCCAAATTCGTACTTGGATTCATATTACAAGTATTAGCTTTGAAATACTTTATTAAAAGTTTACTAACTTCGAAACATCATTATAAAAAAGATTTAACAACCAAAATCATCCTTATTACATTGATTAATTAACTTTAAAACTTTGTTAACTAAGTTAATTAATTAACTCCAATAACCTTTAATTAAAAAGAGTAAATCACCTTTAAAACATCAATAATTCAATTAATTAATAATACAATTAAGTAAATAATAATAAAATATCATTATTTAAAATGATTAATTAATTTAAAAATTTATTTAAGGAAAGATTTATTACGGTTAAACAAATTTATTAACTTTTAAAAGTCATGAATTAAAAAGATTAATTACTTTAAAAACATCATTAGTAAATTGATTAATTAACTTTAATCCATCATTGTTAAAAGATTAACTAGCGTTAAATATCATTAAATAAAATGATTAATTCAATTTTGAACATCATTTACCAAGTAATTCGTTATATTTAAAACATATCATTAATAAATTAATTAGTTAACCTTAATCCTTATTAATTAACTAATTAACTTCATGGTATACTCATGGATTGGCCAGTTCCTATTTGGAAGGTTGTAATTTCTTAACTGTTGCTGTTTCTACCCCTGCAAATTAATTAAATTAACATTATTAAAATAGTTAATTATTTTTGAAAATATCATTAATCAAAAACTTGCTTAACTTGTAAAATAATTCTAAGCACGATAATGAAACCAAACGATTTCGATAAAAGACATTTTCCTAAAGTGCCAATATAGCGATTATCACTGTACGAGTAGTTTGGAATTCAAGTTTATATCATTTGCAATATAACCACACATCACATAGCAAGGGTATGAGCATATATACATGGTGATTTACAATAGTATAATATACACCAAGAATTTATTAACGAAGGCATAAATTTAACTACTAAAATTTCATATGTCTTATGATTCGCTTACTATCTTTTCAAAGCGACTAACTTTCAAGCAAAAAACCAATCCAACAAGAAAACATTATTACAACTATACAACAATTCTTCAATAGCTATAAATACGAGCACAAATATAATCTAAAATTTATGGTTTAAAGGTGGAAGCATTACTCACCTAAATGCTTACTAACTTTACCGAACTTGCACTAACCTCATGGATGCGACAAGATCTGAGCTCTACTATGAAAATAGCTCTATTTAGTGGATCTAGATGGAGATTTTGGCACGTCCTAGGCTAGAATAGGCTCGGCCATAGGTATATGGAGCTTGAACATGGTTGAAATGGAGAGTTAGGGTGTTTTTTGGTATGTAAAGTGATGTAAGAAGTTCTAACTTGGGTTGAGAGTGTATAAACAAGTCTTTGGAAATAATTTTAAAAGCCATGAATGGATGTAAACATGTACATAGAAGAGGACGGATAAGAATTTAGGAAATTGAGATGTCTTAGGAATTTTTAGAAAGTGAAGATAAGTGAAAGGGTGGGGTATATATACTAACCAATTTTACAAATTACCTAAAATAACCTCCCCCACTCACAAGTTCCCACATTACTCCCTTCCCCTTCTCTTCTACACATTGGCCCAAGGCATCGCCTCCCTTACCCTTAAAATATGCTTAGTGCATACACGTATACTAAAGTACAGCATGAGATATGATAAGGTTTCTTTATATATATAAATATACTTTCTTATTAAACTAATGCATAAGTTGTCAAATAAAGTTTTAATTTAAACCAAGGATTATTAACCTTAACACATAGAATAACTTATCTTAGCATTAAAATTTATATGTTTTCACATGTGCACAATGTTTTCGACGACTTTCCTTTGTCGAAAAGTCAGAATTTCGGAAAACGTTTTACGGTCACATTTTCTATTTTTATTTGAACTAATTATTTTGATAAACAAAATTTGAAAATGATTTTAATATCATTCATTAATATTTAAAATTTGTTTATTTGGTCATTAAATTCCATTATTAAATATTTAAAAGTAATTTAAATATTCAAATACAAAGCGATTAATTTACGGTTCGTTACAGTAATGATATTAATGAACATAACCTCTTCGCCCTTAATGCATTCCTATCCACAATTTACCAATCGCTCATAGCCATCCCGACAATGTTAAAAAGTAAATCTAACACATAAGTAGATATAAGAAGAAAAAATCTCAATACCCATGTAAATCGTTGGTTTTTCCCACTAAATTCCCATGAAGAGACGCATGGACTCTATACTACATACTTTGAGTAATTCCATAGGGATTCATGTCACTATGGTTTCAACATACAACCACTCGATTTTTATTTTTTAGTTTTTATACATAGTCATTTTTATTATATGTATATTTATTTATTTTGGGTTGAGGGTGAGGGTGGGTAGACTGTCATTAAAATCTATTATTTTAGAATCTTCCGATTCTTTACTATTTTTTAGATGCTTATAATTTTCCCTCTAATGTGACAGATATATAAATATACAATAAAAAACTTAGAAATATTGTATATTTGTAGATTTCTTAATTTTGTTATACTATTTATATTTCATAATTCGTAGAAAATGCTAGCATAAAAGTATACGTTCTATGCAAAAGAATTGATTCTAAAAATCGAAGAGTACATATCCATACAACTTTGAGGAATGAACTTTTATGAATGATATGACACTGTATACCCAGTATCATTCTAAAACTTAGCCAATGAACATATATAATAATATATATATGTCTTGTATGAGTTCCTTAATGTCATGCGTTTCACCTTGTTGGCAAAAAATAAACAACTACCTCTTAAAAGTTCATTGTTTCCATGAATAATAATTAAATAAAGTCAAAAACCTCTAGCTCAAGTGATTAGTGTGTGATGCTTTAGACAGAAGTTCCAAAGATCATGGATTCGAGGCTCTGAGACATCAAAATGAATACTTTGCTTGAATATAGTATCACTCATGTTTTTAAAAAATAATAACTAAATAAAGGAAAGAAACATCTAATATAAGAATAATAAAACAAATAAAAAATCATGACTTTGGATGCAATCAAAATTTTCTCAACATTCCTAGTATTCCTATAGTCAACCAAAATAATTATTGATGTTTCTATTAATAGCACTCAAATATGGGTACACATAGGATCAATTATTATGAACTAAAGGTTCCCAGAACGAGAAAAACAAAATATATCCAAGTACACTCATGAATAGATTGACAAAATAGACGTGATATGAAAAGTAGACTAAAATGATAAAATAAAAAAATTATAATTTCCATAGGATCAATAATCTTTATCGCTAAAAGTATCTGATACATTCAATTAATAATTTATTTGGTAATCAAGCCTCACAAATTATAAGTTCATCTAAGTTCAATAAAAAAATGTAAGAGCTGGAAGAGAAGCAAAATTTACAAAGTGCTTCATGATTCACATTGTGATATAAAATATTCAAAAACTCAATAAGCTAGCTTTAACGGTTAAAAAGCAATGAAGCACTCTTAAAAATGCAATGTGTAAGACATTGTTACAAAATTTATCCATGTAATTAGCATCTCAGATATGCATCAAAGGTTAAGTAGTAAAAATTTATAATTTTTTTGAACAAAATTTCATAAGAGGAAGGGTGATATAAATTCATAAGAGTACGTAATGGACATTTTGTTAACATCCGTATAAGAACTGATTGTAGAGCCCAAACGTTATCAGTGGAATGATTTAAAGAGTCATGCTCGCCCTGCCACGTGAGAGTTAGGTTTGGAGCTTAAACTGAAATACAAAAATGAAAGGGATCAGCAAACCTGGTTATTCTCATTAGTCAGGTATATAATATAACAAAAATTCATGTATTTTAGAACTTTTTTATTTTCTCATTTCTTTTTTTAAAATTGAATAAGTAGGAAAAAATATCGGATCCTTTAAATAAAAATCTATGAATTACACATTAGGTTATTTAGTAATGGTCACTGGATGAATAGAGTAGTATAAGCGTTATGTAATAATAATATGAAAATTGGGTACAATCCTATCCATGTAATACAAAGGAAAAAACAAAGGAATATATGAAGAAAACATAACCATATTGTTTTGGAAGTACGAGTGTAATAGTAGCTTATAGTGTTTCCTTGAATGCTATATTTTTCAAAAGCTTTACATAAAGAATGAACTTGTAAAAAATGCTGGAATCTTGGTAGAGATTCTACAGATTTCATTAATCAAAATCCAATAAATAAATGATATATCCAATGTAGGTACATATAGTGGGAGTGTGAACTTAAACTACTTTATAATTTGAACAGAAAGCATAGTATTCCATAGAGCACGACCTTTACCCATACCTTTAGTATGATTTGGTTCAAAATCATTCATTGATGCAAGACTTCGCCTTCTTATTCTTAGGACAGAAAAGGCAATCATCGTACTTGTAAAACTTTAATTCATTTTGTACCGCAATAGAATAATTCATTACAAATTTTATTTTGAGATATTTATTTCATATTTGTTTTTACTACTAGTACCTTAATATTAAAAATGTTTCTTACATTAACAACACATAGAAATCATTATATAAGCTTATGCGTAAACAATGTACAACTTTTGGCGTAGAACCTTTTATGTAGACAATAAAATTGTTAAAAAGGAAAGAAAAACCATCATATGCCTTTGAAATTGTAGGGGAAGTAAATCAATAGGTCAAAAGTATGTTACTCCTAGTTTCATTTCATAATTACAAGGGAGTTCTTGTGTTGTGTCGTCACTTGTAAAGCTTAGTTAGCCAGAAACTTTATGACCAACTAAGATAAGAATTTTTCAGTTAGATAAATACCGCATCTTATGTTCTTGTTACCCGGAGCCTTGACCCGGCTACATAGGCTGATAACGAAGGCCAGACTCAACTGTTGATGAGAAGGATGATCACGAGACAACATCCACACCACAAAATATAATGTCTGGGCAGTTGTTTACAGCCGCCCAAGGTAAACATGATTAATAGATAGATAATGCAGGATGTCAGAATTATGGAGTTAGTTTGTTTGGAATAGGGATCGACATGAACATTGGTCAAATTGGATGAAATATGGAGGGATCGGTATACATTTAATATGGTGGGGGGACGACATAATTTATTTGGAGGATATGGTTTGGCATAGCAGGTGGAAGCAATATGGGTCGACATAGAATATTTGCAGGTAAGGATCAACATAAGCATGGTGCTATGACTCATGGAGGGATCAACAATGCATAATTCAGGAGGTATCGGTTGGCATAGTGATCGTGGCATGGCTTGTGGATGGATCAGCATGATACATTCATAGGAGAGGTTTCGGCACGGAATGGTTTGAACAATATGGTTCGGCAAGGAATGGCCAGTGTTATATGGATCGGCATTAACTTGACCAGGTTAGGATTCGAACTAAAATATGATACGAACTAAAGCTTTACAGGTCCAAGCACTATGATATTTGAAGCACTTTCATTATAAGCCATAAGAGAGCTACCATCAGGATTGCTAGACCAAACTCAACTCATGGAAAGATCAGTACCGATCCCTATCCATTAAGAGTTGGGACTAGCCCTTCCTATAGTGGGCTTATATGGTGGAGAAGGTCTTGTTGCCGAAGTTTGAGTCAGATCAGAGGCCGCCTTCATCTATAAAGACATGCATAGAGGGCCACTTGGAACTCTTACACCGTTAGTTAAACTTTGCCATTATTGTAACCAACTTCCTCCATTCTTTTCTGATCTCTTTGTTATTTCTCGTTGATTGCAATTGTAATCAAGTGAATTGAGAAGCAATAAAGAGAATATTCCAAGTGGACATAGGCAATCAACGCCGAACCATTATTAATCTTGTTTTTTTGCTTTCTACTGCGTTTTCTTTGATATTATGTGACTCTTCTCTTTTTTCATTTAATTTCTTCATCTATTCCACTACTTAAATCTATTCTTGGGTGTTTTTGGTAATTTGGTTGCAAACATTTTGATTCTTTCACTGAGAACGTCGGTTCTCTGGTTATTAGGATCGTCTTTGTTCCTATTGGATTAAAGAAATCCCCCGAAGAAGATCCAGATTCATCATCAGAAGGTTGCAGATACTACTCAGATTTACCCAATCTAAGCAAAGAAATCCAGAATGGTAAGGTGCACAAGATCTACTTCCCCCAATTTTGATGCCAACGAAACTGCCAGTGTCCAACAAGGGCATCCAAACCACCAACCTGCTAAAATGAATATGGAACCTTTTGTAGTCCAACACACCACTAATTCCATAACTAGAGCTGAATTCAGTGACTTGATGAAGGAGTCAATGGAAAGTCGTAGGCAGTTGAACGAGCAAATCTAGACCAATACTAACTTGATGAACTAGATTGCTCAACAACAATGCCAAATCATCAGAAGGGATCTCGCTTCTTACGCGGCATCAGGTAGCTCGACTTCATTGGATGAACATCATAAACGTAGGCATCGTAGACTTGAAGAAATACGGACAGGAGGATCTAAGCAATGCTTGGTAGATCAGCATGGTCTGCCAAGACGG
This sequence comes from Allium cepa, assembly GCA_030765085.1. Classification (NCBI taxonomy): domain Eukaryota; kingdom Viridiplantae; phylum Streptophyta; class Magnoliopsida; order Asparagales; family Amaryllidaceae; genus Allium; species Allium cepa. The sequence continues at coordinate 609,906,608 of CM060940.1, forward strand.
ATCAGTGCCGATCCCTTCCTAAGGATCGGTACCGATCCCTCAGCAAGAGGGACAGCTCCTTAGGTGCAAATGGTGGATCATCCGCATGTCGGACCTAGGAACTTGGGCATTAGAATACGTTCGGATGCTGACCAACTACCTCTCTGGAATGATAATGAAGTGAATGCTTAGGATACAAATCAGGAGGATGATAGGCCAAGGAGGCATGAAATGGTCCGAAGCACTGACCAGAACATTCACGCTAGGTGGAGCACGACCACCACTTGGTGCCACCTACCCAAACACTGAATTTATCCGTAATGGTCAGACAGCTGATGAGCGAGAACCAAAGCTTGATAAATGACGACCAGGGAGTCTCTAGAAGCCACACCTCATTTACAGATGGTATCTTACATGCGGAGTATCCTAAAAGGTTTAAATGCCTATGATGCTTGCGTATGAAGGGAAAATTGACCCCATGCAACACATCATGAGGTATGAATGGTTGATGGACTCAGCAAGAGCAAATGACGCTACCAAATGCAGATGCTTCACCATAACTGGAATCGCTACGATGTGGTTCACAAGATAACCCCTGTGATCGTTCTCAATATTTGATAAGCTGGCAACAAGATTTATGGAGCAGTTCAGTATTCACGCAACTCGTCCCAAATATGTGATGTCGTTGTCCAGTGTAATCCAAGCTCCGAGGAATCACTGAAGGAGCAATACTTATGGCTATGACAAAGGGGGTTGACCTCGAATCCGAGTTCGATGACTGGTTAGCTGGAAAACCGTCGGCCACACTGGGGAGTTTCTACTCAAAAGCGGCCCAGTTTATGAAGAAAAAAGAGACCAGGTTGTCTAGAAAAAGCAATGATGCGGGGCTGAATGGAGAAGAGGTACAAAGCAATATCGTAGTAAAGTAGTCTGGTGAGAGTTTCAGGAAGGTTTAGGTCAATGTTTAAAACAAGACGAATTAATAGAAAAGAAGTAGGGAAGGGAATTGTAACTGGAAGAGGGTGCCTGGAAGGTTGAGGTCCAAGTATCCTATATATGACAGCTTTACACCTTTGAATACATCCCTAGAGAGCGTTTATCTGTCCACCTGTCATACTTTCCAGTATAAGAAGCTGCATCCGAAAGAATTGACGGAGCACAAAAGCAAGCCGGGAAGTATTGTCGATTTCATGAATGTTATGGGCATAATAGGGATGAGTGTAGGCATCTCCAGGATGCCATTGAGAAATAAATTCGGGCGAAAAAGTTGATGTAGTTTGTGAAAAATCCACAAGATGGCCAATAAGGGACATCAGACCCCAATCGAGAGCAGGCTATGTGTAGAGCTTAGGAGCTTGCATGGACCGGTGGAAGGTTGCTGATAAACACGATAGTTGATGGGCCACATCCTATGGATAGAAGTTGGCAGGAAATGGAGTGCTATGCAAGTTCAACGAGGCATTTGGATTTCAAATGTTGTTCAAATACGGAGGATGGAACTCCGACCAAGCAACAACATACGATGACGGATGACATAGTATTCAAAAGTAGGGATGCCGATAGAGTAGAGGTCCCTACTATTGATCTGATGGTTATCTCAGCCATGATTGGCCCCGCTTTGTTGAGAAGAATTTTGAATGTGGAATCTCTGTGAACATTAACTTCAAGAAGGCATATGTTCAAATAGGGATGGAGGCTAAGGATTTGAAATCGTTTAAAGCTAGTATACACAGTTTCAATGGTGTGGCTATCAAGGCAGTTGAATTGACAATTGAGTTAGGAGAAGGTGAATGTAGGAGGGTGCAGATCCTACCGTTCATTGTTTTGGATGTAGATTCAACAAACAATGTTTTTCTGAGTCGTCCAGCCCTAGCTGAATTTTGGGCTGCTTTGGCCCTATGGTGATTGACGTTGAAATTTCCAACTGATAAGGGTGTAGATATTGTGCATGGTGATCAAGAAACTGGTCATGCCTTTATATGGCTGAGTGAGAGAGGCTCAGCGAAAAGAGAAGGGAAAGGGTGTGGAAAAGTCTGTCCGCATCCAATCACTGAAGATTGACAAATGACGCCTAAGCCTTGGATTGGGCACCATGGTCAGTCTGAGGGATGATAAGTAGGAACCCAAGGAGACCAATGCAGCGCCGGCTGAACTAACAGTTGATATCACAGTCAGCCACAACGACCCATCGAGGGTGTCGAAGATTGGATCACAACTAGCCCTTTGATGGTGAGAGAACTTACTGATTTCCTTCGAGCGAATCTAGTTGTATTCGCTTGGACTCATTCTGACATGTGTGGGATCTCGCCTGCCATCGCGAGCCATGCATTAAACATTGATTTGAAATATGTCCGTGTGAAACAGAAAAGACGGGGCATGGATCCAGAGAGATCCGTCGCTCTTAAAGAGGAGGTGGATAAACTTAAACTCAATGGGTTTATTCATCACGCGCTCTATCCCTAATGGATATCTAATCCCATGTTCATAAAGAAGGCAAATGATAAGTGGAGAAACTGTATTGACTATTCGGATCTGAACAAGGCGTGCGATAAAGTGTGTTTTCCCTTGCCAAGAATTGATCAGTTAGTTAATTCAACCGCAGGGCACAAATTGTTATCATTTATGGATGCGTACTCGGGGTATAACCAAAGCTCAATGCATATCCCAGATTAGGAACATACCAGTTTTGTCATGGATGTTGGGTTATATTGTTGCGTAGTGATGCTATTCGGATTAAAAAAAGCTGGAACGACCTATCAATGTCTAGTTAATCGAATGTTTAAGGATCGGATTAGTAGGACGATGGATGTCTATGTGAATGAATGCTCGTGAAGTCACGACAGTCAAATGGCCACACTCGTGACTTAGCGGAGATGTTCGATATCCTTCGATTCTATAACATGAAAATCAATCCCTTGAAGTGCTCATTCAGTGTTGCGTCAAGAAAGTTCCTGGGCTTTATCATCAATGCTCGAGAAGTTGAAGTTAATCTAGAAAAGATTCAAGCTATTCGGGATATACAAGCACATAGAACCATTAAGAAAGTGCTGAGTTTGAACGGGAAGGTCACTGCTTTGAGTCGGTTCATTTCCAGGGCGATCGATAAATGCATTCCTTTATGTGATTTGATGAGAAAATGGAAGAGGAATTTTGAGTGGCTGCAATATTGTTAAGGTGCATTCCGAGCTTTAGTAGATCATTTGGAGAGAAACCCTATTTTTTCTAAGCCGGTAGACCATGAGGAGTTGTTTATTTACTTAGTTGTATCACTACATGCCATAAGTGCCGCCTTGATTTGTAAGGAGAACCAGATTCAAAGACCGGTTTACTATGTCAGTAAATGATTAACGGGGGTATAAAGAAACTACCCGAAGATAGAGAAACCAACATACTGCTTGGTGATCACATCCTACAAGCTTCGCTTGTATTTCTTGGCCCATCTAATTAACACGTATACCGACCAGCTATTGTGATAGATCTTATAATGACCTTAGACGTCTTGTAACATGTTCGATTTCTCGAAGCCCGAAAGTCGACATCAATACGTCCACTGTATCGAATGCCGTACAGTCAAATGTCAGAAAACCGAACCGTTGGGGTTTAAAGAAGAGGAAGATGGAAGGAGAACAGAAACAATAAACAGAATCTCACATCTTGCAGCGGAACAAATATAATAGATAAATAAATATCTTTAAAACAAAGAACTATATCAGTTATTAGAGTACATCACATTACATTATCAGAATGTTACAACAACAAACAGCGGAAAAGAATATAACATATACTAGCGATACGCTTCGCCATCCAGCTTGCTCGTGATTTTCCACAGCATCTATTTTTCGATTTTTTTGCTCCCAAATAATGCTAATCTGACTTTAGGCTGCCCGTGTGGAAGATTGTGGGCACCCAGAGTTTAGAAAGGGAACAATAAACTCCAGGTCAGTCGTGGGACTGGTGTGAGATCTCAAAACAATTATTTTCCACAAAGAAAAAGAAAAGAAATCCGCTTTGCTTTTTATAAAATGAAACTATCATAAAGCCTCCTGCCACACATACAATGCAAACGCAGAATTGGAGGAGATTTTTCCTTATGATAGTCAAACATGCTTGATACGCAAAATCATTTTTAATATTATCATTAGTGCATAGTGCAGAAAATTTTTCGAAAGTATAATATTAACCTTAGCCAGCATAGGCATTTCACACTTATGCCTATTATAGCTACCATGTTCAATAGAAGGTTACCACCATATTCCATGGCAGGTTATACAACTAAAACCGTAAAGGGCGCGTATTGTTTCTTTGGATTTCCAACAAATGGTCAGGCAAAGGAACTTCCCATATAAAATGGAACGCCTCTGGAGGGACGTCCCCGAGAACCTAACCGGATCTCTGCTACACAAGGCCGGTTACCTCTGTAACTAGGTAACAACTGACACGAGTACACCAACCCCCGGTCATTACCGACCTTTATCCGAGGGCCCTCAATCCAACAACCACACAGTAAAGTATCTGGGCTCCATACCATGATACCACTTTTTATTAAAAAAATCAGCGTAAGTAAATATCTGGGCTCCATGCCATGACATCACTTTTTATCCAGAAGGAAATGGTCATACCCTCAGAGGGAGCTAACCCCAAATAACCTTGCTGCCACAATTCCTGTTTCGACCATTGGTTGTGAGGCTCAACGACGTCTCGTCCACAAAGCTACACTTTTCACAAAGCCATACTTTAATCACAAATGATCAACAAATGATCATCAACACACAGCAGCACTTAGCATGCCACACAACCAAATTGGGAGTATATCGTTGATAACCTTCAACTACATAACCTCTGAGCTCGTACGCCTCAGAAAAGGGTGCTAAGCTAAGAGAATAAATTCTCCGCCACCAACAGATACGTATTTGGAAGCAATCTGCTTTATATCTCAAAGTATAATGTCAGACATACAAACAAACAAGTCTGTTCCGGGATCGAACAGAACCGAAGGCACTTCCGAAGAAGCCCTTGCAATCCGGGTATCCACAATCCCGATTGGACTCCCCATCACTTAGGGAATCTCTATACCGCAGCTACTCAGTGTAGAGACAATCGATAAGTTATCCTATCGTTCTCGCAAATACCCGGTCTTCACCACCGGTCTTCAAATGCTATCCATAATGACGTACCATTATTTGGGATGGGTTATATGACATAAAGTCCTCTCCCGGCTAAACCGAATAATGAGCATAAATTTAAAAACATATGGATATGGGATTTCAATTAAGTCACAACTTTAAAATTCAAAACTTTCTTTCAAATGGTTTAAACCAATTACCATTTTAAATCTTTTAAACAAAAAGATTCATTTCACAAAGTTCACCCAGTTTCACAAAGATCCAATTCACGGATTTCAAAATATTTTCCGTTTCAATTGGATTAACTCATTTAATCTTTAAATCGAAGATTTAACTTATAGTTTCCAAAACTGTTTCCGAAGATTCATTCATAAATTGGAAAACCATTTTCAATTCAACTTGAACTTCCTTTAATACAAATTGGGAATTCATTTCTTATATGAAAGCTTATATCGTTTGAAAAAAAATAGTTTTTATTTCGAAAAAATCCGATTTCATTTATACAGATTAAAATCTTTGGGTTAATTTAAATTCCCAAAGCAACACTTTCTAAAATGGTTTAAATTCATGTAAACATATATAACCTTTTTAAAATCATAAGTTCCGAACATAGAATTCAATTTCAATTTTTAATTCGAATTTAAATCAAATTTCAAAACTAAATTAAGTTATTCAAAAATAAATTTTATTTTGAAAAAGTTTTTTCAAAAAATTTTTCCACTTTAAATCCGATTTATTTCCAAAACCATTTGGATTCAAAAAAATCGATTCTAAAAATTATTTCAAAAAAACCGTAACTTAACCAATTTCCACGTGCAATCCATATTTGTGTGTATAGTGTAGTCCAGGGGTTTAACACAATAGTGCACAACACCAACCATCACAGATTCAATCATATCAACATTGATAAGCGGTATAATCCATAATGCTTATCTATATACACAAATTCATAGATAAAACAAATTTATCATTGAGATACATTACAGAATATAAATGAAATTCCTATTAGTGAGGAATCCTGTTGGTTTCCTCCAACCCGTTTCCATGCATCCATAAATATTAGCACAACCAATAAATATTGATTTAAATTGATAATAATTATCATATTCAGCTAAACAATAATCAAACATTTAAATATTGGCTATTTAAATTAACTGGTATCCAAATGTGAGTGAGATTAACTCACCTTGGGTTTTCGACGAGCGTTCAAATTTAAATTAAAACGAACGGCGCTCGATTTAACCTAAATTTTTACTTGCTCGGAATGATTCCAGAATTGCACCACTGCGTAGTACTTGTCGTTGCGACCCCGGCGTTGCCAGTTTCGTCGAAATCTGATAACGTATGTAATAGATATGAATTATTATAGTTTAAACTACAATTTAAAACAATTCCCTTTTATTATCATACCAAACAACATCTCGGCCGCACATCCTTGGAGTAAATCGTGGCCACACACAAGTCTTCTTCCTCATCGCGTGCTTGCTCCAGGAAATCATGCACTAAGAAACCCAACGTCCACCGCCTAGAGTTTAAAATCGCACCCACCCGTCGCGTTCGGCGACGATCCAGCTCCTTCACGCCGAAGGCCCGAAGCCTATCAACAACACTAACTTCGGCCAAAACAAGGTGGAGCTCGGTTAACCCTAGACCTCAGAAAGCGTGCACGAACCCACGGCCTTCGTGGCGACATCCCTGACAAACCGCTCAATGATTTTCGATCACCACCGTACGAATCGAAGTGCTCAACGAGCTCTCCATCTTTCCAGTTGAAAGAATTAACTAAAACTCGATGGATTGTTCGAAAAAATGGGTTGAAAAGCGATGTATGTCGGTCATTGATATAAGAGGAGGCGGCGGCTGATGTTAGAGTTAGGTTAAGAGGGTTTAAGTGCGTATATAGATACATAAACCAATTATTTAATTATTTAATTCACTTTAAAGTAATTTTTTCACACGATCTCCAAACGACGCGTGCCGACAGGCATTTATAATGTTTTACCCACGTTCCGAACAAAATGGAACGTGTTTCGGAAGCTAATTTGGTCATATGTGGAAGATAGCTTTTTAAATCGAGTTCAAATATAAATTATCGATTTTAATTTCAACACGTTTCTCAACCGTACGAGCAAACGGTAACTCCAAATGCTACGAAAATTAAGCTCCAACAATAATTAACTATTATGGATCCAATGGAACTGGTTTCGTCGAATTCCGAGACTGTTCCCCGGAAGGCTACTTTAACTCGTCGATAAATTCAAGCGATTTTCGAAATTGTCAAAATCACTTAAAATTTCACTTTTAAAATTTTACTAACTTTATTATAAATCATATAGACTTGATAATTACATTAGAACCTATTCTGATTCACTTCGAACCAAAATCTGATTATTTGCATTATTATATTATTAAATTCCTTTATTAAATTAATATAAAATCCCAAATCTTAAACCTATCGACTTTTGATTCTATCGAAAAGTCCAACATCATTATTTAAATTCAAATAGACTTAAAATAAATTTTAGAAACCATTTCATAATCGTTTATATCCAGATTCACCAATTATTACAATTCCAGTATTAAATTATTATTATTCAAATCCAATTAAATTACCGTATTTGAAATTTAACTAATTCTATTAATTTAACCAAAATCTTTTTACTTCAAAATCAATTCAAAATCCACATTAACATTTAAAATAACTTAAATGTTCAAAATTTACGACTAGAAATTCTGGGTCGTTACATCCTTTCCCCCTTAAAAGAATTTCGTCTTGAAATTTGCTAAGGTAGAAAGAATGATCCTTAACCCATTTATCATTTTCCCAAAACCCAAATAATAGCAAAACTCACTTAGTAAAAATCTCAAATTTCACCTTGCCTACACTCTTAAGTTCCAATCAAAACCACTAGTTTTGATTCCTATTCCAAAATCCTTTTTATTTAAATTTTAATTTGAAATCAATTTGTCGTTAGCAAAACGTTTCAAAATTTTCAAAAAAAATTCTAACTCCCAAAATTTCTAGAAAATTTTGGCAGAGTCTCCCTTGTACGGAGGAGCTTTTGCAATATCACAATAGATATAAATATATATACATCGACCCACACGGTCGGAAAATCAAAAACAGTTCATATTTCCTATTTTTATTGCGTAGGCGTACCTTTTATTAGCATTTTAAAAGCATGCGACTAATTTATATTGCATATACCCGCTCCAACTCTATCAATTGCCTCCCATACCTGTACTTACTTAAACAAACACATGAGTTTTCAATAATATGAGAATTTATTAACATTCTATTCATTAAACTAGCCAAACACATCAATTACATAGTTTTAAACAAATAAACCTCATAATTAACATGTTAACCATATTTTAAGGGCAATCCAAAGATTTCAATTCAATTCCAAATTAATTTACAATCAAATCTTTATTTCAAATTTGATACATTTGCCTTTCTTTATGATTCACTTGCATTTATATACAAATCAACTTGTTAAAATGTCAATTCATTCCAATTGATTTAAAAACCAATTTTATTCACCTTTTCAAATCAATTTACTTCCATTTACGACAAAACGACTATTTTCTTGTGCAAATTCTAGTGTTGTTCATACAAACAACAATTACATAAGCTTATACCAATTTCTTAAGTAATTTCAAATCCAAAATAACTCTATTTTAACTTAATAAATAATAAATATTGAAAACAAATCATTGGCGACTGTGATTTCAATGGCCAGGGCGTTTTCTCTCCCTGACTTCTTTCACTGCCTCGTCCCTGTTCATTCCGCTCCTTCTCCCCCTTCTCCTTTCTCCTATGCCCTTATCTCCACAGCAACCCCCATATCGCTCCTCCTTTCTCCCTCGTCGACCAGATGGTCGCGTCTATAAGGTTATGTTCATTGGTATCGAGTCACCTACTTTCCTATCGGACTTTGATTTTCCTCCTTTGCATAGTATTAATCAGTCCAAGCTTGATGTTGTTACACGACCTTGCTCGAGTGCTGAGACCGCGTTCGCTTCCTGTCCTAATGTGACAGTTGTCGCAAATGCTGTCTGTGATTCTCCTATTGTGGCGAATGCTTCTATTGTCGTGGATACTGTCAATCAACGTCCTTTGTTTGCGAATGATAAATGTGTATTGCCTTCGTCACTGACTGGTGAGAATCCTTTTCCTATTGATATCGGAAGTAATGAGTGTTCTCTTGTGAATACTGATAGTGTTTTGGAAAAGAATGTCTCGAACGTTGTGTTTGATGATCAGAGTGTTGTTCGTATGTCTGGTCATGATGAAGGTTTAGATTTGGCTGTGAACTCCAGTTTGTTACAATGCACATCTGATGCTTGTGTTATTGCCACTATGAATATTGAACCTAAAATCAGTGATAAATCTTCGAGTGTTCCCAGGTCTCTTGCATCCGCTGGTCTCCCCAATGTTAAGGATCGACCTGGTCTATCTTCTCCTTCGCTGGCACGCCCTAAATCTTGGACATCGCTGTTCAAATCTCTGCCACGTAATGCGGGTGACTACACGCCAATTGATTTTGACATTATTAAGGAAAACGGAGTGATGATCCCACCTCTGATCGTTATGCAGGCCGGCGTGAAATATTGGTCTGAATATTTGGTTGGTTTCTTTTTGGAACCAAATCATCATCTTCGTGATGCGTCTTTTGTTTGTATACGGGCTTGGAAACTGAGAGGTAATTTACATGTTAAGCTGATTGACTCCATGTATTATCTAAAGTTTTCCTCTTCCGAAGAACGTTGGCTTGTTCTTGAGGCCGAGCCTTCCATTTTTGATGGTAGGCCCTTTATTATTACTCCTTGGTCTCCTACTGTGGCGAGTGCTCGTGAACAGGTTCTCTCTATCCCTGTTTGGGTTTACGTTTCTCAAATTCCGTCTGCACTTCAGCCTCTAATTGGGTTGAATTGGCTAGCCTGTAATGTTGGTAAATTGAAATGCTTTGATATGAATACGGTAGCACGTGATAAATTGATGTTTGCTAAGGCTCTTATTGAGATTTCTCCCTCTAAGCCTCTCCCTGCTTCTATTCCTGTTCAGCTTACTATCGGGCATGTAGCGGTAGTCCGTGTTCGTTATGGTTGGGTTCCAAATATATGCTTCACCTGTCACTCCTTTGGTTATCTTGCTATCTCCTGCCTTCATTCCGTAGCATCCGCGACTGCTCCAATGATCCCTCTGCCTCGTCCTCCGCTTAGGAATTGGATAAGTTTCTACCTCTCAGATTGCCCCCTCTTCTGCTGATCCACTATCTGTTCTGGGTCCTCCTCCTGTTTCTGTTCCTGTTCCTAGTCCTGCCTCTCCTTCTATTTCTGATGTCCCTTGTGATGCCTCTGCATTTCCCTTAGATGCTCCAGTTTTCGCTCTCCGCTTTTGCCTGTTGTTTGGGATGAGTCTGAGAGGTGTTGGGTTGATCACAATTCTGATGTGAGATTTAACCCAGTGGATGATTCCTACTTCAAATTTGTTTTCGATGATCATATGGATCTTAGATGCCTTTATTACAAACCGTTTGGTGGTTCCTTAGTTCTTGATTTGGATGGTTTGTATGCAAGTAAGAATTCTGTCATGCTTGCTGATACTACTTGGGATCGTTCTTTCATATACTCTTCTGATGCTATGGGTTACGATCCTTGTCTTGCTACCCGTTTCCGCCCCTTTGCTGGTCTTTGTGGTAAAGTTTCTTTGGATTCTTCTCAGGTGTCTGTAGAAGATGATGATTCTTCCTCTTTGGAGGAAACTTAGTATTGGTGATTTAATTTAGTTACTGTGGCATGTCTGTCACATACCTATGCTGTATTTTCCATTTTTCTTAGCAGTTAAGGAGCTTTTACCTTACTCCTGTACTTCAATTTTATTACGTTCGTAATAAAAGTGGACAGCCCACTATAAAACCGGCTGGCCTTGCCAAAAAATAACTCTATTTCTTCTTACATTAATTTTATTTTCATTTTAATTTGATTCTTATTCAATCAAATTCTAATCCATTACAAACTTTAAATCAATTTTATTCACTCCATTAAAAATTTATTTTATTAATGATGAGACCACTTTAAACTATTTCACTCATTTGAATTTATTTATAATTCAAACCATCACTATTATAATCTAATTCCATTATTCGTTCACACTCTCAACTTTTTATTGCCAAAATTAAATCCCATACCAGAACTGGGTTTTATTTTTCTTTCAAAATTTTTCTTAACAACTACCAAAATTTCATCCATGCCATTACAAATTCCATTTAATTTAGTTTACACTAAATTCATCTTCATCCTATTCTTTTAAATTTAGTTGAGTTAAAATCTTATTCATACAATACCCTTTCAACTTAATTAAATTTTCTATCAATTCAATTCTTTTCCAATTCTAATTCAAGCTTAACTAATTTTTATTTAGTTAACTTAAATTCATTCCACTTCATTTACTACTTAAATAAGAATTGAATTTCATTCAATATTATGTATAACATAACTAAATTTTGATTTCAATTCAATCCAAATTTAACTTAATTTCTTTTTAACCTAAATTAAATCCAATTCAATCTAATTTTATTTCTCTATTCAATTAAAATTTTTACTTTCTAATATATAAGTTTGAAACTTATTTACTAACTTAAGTCCATTCACATCTTATATTTTCCTTTGTCTTATCTTACTTCACCTTTCATTTAGGATTAAGTTTGAATTCACCATACCATTCAACTGTTTCCCATTTGTGATTATAATTCCATTTTCTATTTTTAAGTTCATCGACTTATTTACTTAAAAACTTATATTGCTCATTTGAGTTATTTTCATCTTATAATCACAATTCCAGATTATCTATATAACACTTAATAGCTTAAGGATATAAATTTTCATTACACAATTATAGTCATTTTACATTTTAACTTTATATCCAATTTAATTCAATTCCAATTCCAATTTATATTTAACTTATCCTGAGTTAAATGCAAATATATTTTACTCACTACCATTTACTCAAGCTAAATTTTAATTCCAGGAGTAAAATTTCATTTTCTTTCTTATAAATATCAACTTCACTTAATAAGTTCAATAGTTGATTTATCTTAACTCCCACATTATTAAATAGAGTTCCCAGAATTCAATTACCCGGTTTTATTTCAAAACCATTTTGAAATAATAATCAGCTTATACCTACTTGGTACATCAAATAAAATTTCTAGATTCCAAAACACTTGGCTTTACCAAAACAAATTTCCCCTTTGAAATTTCTGGAACACCATGTATATCAAACAAATCTAAACAAATATCATACCCAATTATATGGAAGCAATCGATCACTTTAGAAACTCGAAAATGAATTCTAATGATGTGGCCATCATCATCAGGATTATTTTCCAGCGACTGAAGTGAGTTCAGTGCTTTCTTACTTTCCAAAAATTCCTTTCAAAACAATTTTCATTCCAAAATATTTCCCAAAATAGTACTCCATCATTGCATTCAAACACTTTGGAAACATTTCAAACATTCCTAAGATTTTAAATTTCCAAACTTTTGTTTTAAATTCATTTTCAACACTTTTCAAAATTTCCGAGATTTAAATTCTGGTTTAATTCAAATTTTATCTATACTCCTTTTTATTTAAACTGTACTTAGATAATTCTACTTGGTTATAAACCATTTCAAATTTTAGATTCTTATATTTGATTATAACATTAACAACCACACATCCAAACATATATAATATTTTCAGAAAAATTATTCCTTTTATATCTTAATTTTGGGTAAAATTATTTCATTTACCCACTTTAAAACAATACCATGTCGGTTTATCTTGTTTAAGAGTTTAGAAACCTCTATCGATACGGTTGTACTTTCCGTACCGACCAGAATTCATAAACACTCAACCGATAAGTCAACACAGTATAAAAACAATTTTATATTCACTAACAAGTACGCTCTCATATCTATTATTACACTCAAACTCATTATAGAGTATTACTGACTCTATCTCCAATGAGTAACACCCAACAGAGCCAAGGTTGTCGCTTAACAAATGCTCTGATACCACATGTAACTTGTCTGATTTCTCGACGTCCGAAAGTCGACATCAATACGTCCACCGTATCGAATGCCGCACAGTCGAATGCCGTAAAACCAAACCGTTAGGGTTTAAAGAAGAGGAAGATAGAAGGAGAACAGAAACAATAAACAGAATCTCACATCTCGTAGTGGAACAAATATAATAGATAAATGAATAACTTTAAAACAAAGAACTATATCAGTTATTATATTACATCACATTACATTATCAGAATGCTACACCAACAAACAGCGGAAAAGAATATAACATATACTAGTGATATGCTTCTCCGTCGAGCTTGCTTCTGATTTCTACAGCATCTCTTTTTCGATTTTTTTGCTCTCAGATAATGCTAACCTGACTCTAGGCTGCCCGTGTGGAAGATTGTGGGCACCCAGAGTTTAGAAAAGGGAACAATAAACTCCAGGTCAGTCATGGGACTGGTGTGAGACCTCAAAACAATTATTTTCCACAAAGAAAAATAAAAGAAAAGAAATCCGCTATGCTTTTTAGGAAATGAAACTACCATAAGGCCTTCCGCCACACACACAATGCAAACGCAGAATTGGAGGAGATTTCTCCTTATGGTAGTCAAACATGCTTGATACGCAAAATCCTTTTTAATATTATCATTAGTGCATAGTGCAGAAAGCATTTCGAAAGTATAATATTAATCTTAGCCAGAATAAGCATTTCACACTTATGCCTACTATAGCTACCATGTTCAATAGCAGGTTACCACCACATTCTATGGCAGGTTATACAACTAAAACCGTATAGGGCGCGCATTGTTTCTTTGGATTTCCAGCAAATGGTCAGGCAAAGGAACTTCCCACATAAAATGGAACGCCTCTGGAGGGACGTCCCCGAGAACCTAACCGGATCTATGCCACACAAGGCCGGGTTACCTTTGTAACTAGGTAACAACTGACACGAGTATGCCATCCCCTGGTCGTTACCGACCTTTATCCGAGGGCCCTCAATCCAACAACCACACAGTAAAGTATCCGGGCTCCATACCATGATACCACTTTTTATAAAAAAAATTAATATAAGTAAATATCTAGGCTCTATACCATGATATCACTTTTTATCCAGAAGGAAATGGTCATACCATCAGGGGGAGCTACCCCTAAATAACCTTGCTGCCATGATTCCTAATTCGACCATTACCGGGTTGTGAGGCTCGATGAGGTCTCGTCCACAAAGCTACACTTTTCACAATGCCATGCTTTGATCACAAATGATCAACAAATGATCATCAACACACAGCAATACTTAGCATGCCACACTACCATATTGGGAGTATATCGCTGACAACCTTCAAGTACATAACCTCTGAGCTCGTACGTCTCAGAGAAGGGTGTTAAGCTAAGAGAATAAATTCTTCGCCACCAACAGATATGTATTTGAAAGCAATCTTCTTTATATCTAAAAGTGTAATGTTAGACATACAACCATACAAGTCTGTTCAGGGTTTGAACAGAACCGAAGGCACATACGAAGAAGCCCTTGCAATCCGGGTATCCACAATCCCGATTGGACTCCCCATCACTTAAGGAATCTCTATACCGCAGCTACTCCGTGCAGAGACAATCGATAGATTATCCTATTGTTCTCGCAAATACCCGGTCTTCACGACCGGTCTTCAAATGTTATCCATAACAATGTACCATTATTCGAAATGGGTTATATGACACAAAGTCCTCTCCCGGCTAAACCGAATAATGAGCGTAAATTTAAAAACATATGGATATGGGATTTCAATTAAGTCACAACTTTAAAATTAAAAACTTTCTTTCAAATGGATTAAACCAATTACCATTTCAAATCTTTTAAACAAAAAGATTCATTTCATAAAGTTCACCCAGTTTCACAAAGATCCATTCACGGATTTCAAAATATTTACCGTTTCAATTGGATTAACTCATTTAATCTTTAAATTAAAGATTTAACTTATAGCCATGGTTTTAAGTCTCCTATATCTCGCGACATCTCGCCCGAGATCTCATTTTCACACTTAAACGAGACAGAACATTAAATCTCCTCCATATCTCCCTCGACACTCATCTCGTCCGAGATATTCAAATCTCACCCAATATATGGATCAAAATCTCAATCCGAGATCTCACCCGAAGTTATACATTTTTCTTATTTTCCATAATAATTTTTATTTTCATATACTCAATCCAATTATAATTTACCATCTTCTTGAACATATTCTTTATTTTTTATCTTAATGAGTCATAGCGAAAGGTTTCACTTCTTTATTACGTTCAAATAAAAGGATATTATTCAATCATTACCAAATCAATTAAGCCAATCAACCTACTACTCTTCTAAAAATATTTCTTTTTCCGTGTGAATCAAGTATGTTACCATTTTTATTTTTACTAAAAGTTATAATTGTTAATTAAATTTTTGACACATCAATTTTAAACACATAAGTACATCCGAGATATTCCTGAGATGCATTATAAGACACGAGATATCAATCCGAGATGTACACCCGATATGTATTCATCTCGCCCGAGATCTCTCCCGATACGAGATAACTTGTGTAAAAATTTCGAGATGAGACGTGACCGAAATCCGATATTTAAAACCATGCTTATAGCTTCCAAAACCATTTCCGAAGATTCATTCATAACTTGGAAAACCATTTTCAATTCAACTGGAACTTCCTTTAATACAAATTGGGAATTCATTTCTTATATGAAAGCTTATTTCGTTTGAAAACAAATAGTTTTTATTTCGAAAAAATCCGATTTCATTTATACAGGTTAAAATCTTTGGGTTAATTTAAATTCTCAAAGCAACACTTTCTAAAATGATTTAAATTCATGTAAACATATATAACCATTTTAAAATCATAAGTTCCCAACATAGAATTCAATTTCAAATTTTTAATTCAAATTTAATTCAAATTCAAAACAAAATTAAGTTATTCAAAAATAATTTTTATTTTGAAATTCCTTTTCAAAAGTTTTTTCCACTTTAAATCTGATTTATTTCCAAACAATTTGGATTCAAAAAAATCAATTCTAAAAATTATTTCAAAAAAAAACTGTGACTTAACCAATTTCCACGTGTAATCCATATTCGTGTGTGTATAGTGTAGTCCATGGGTTTAACACAATAGTGCACAACATCAACCATTACAGATTCAATCATATCAACATCGATAAGCGGTATAACCCATAACGCTTATCTATATACACAGATTCATAGATAAAACAAATTTATCAATGAGATACATTACAGAATATAAATAAAATTCCTATTTGTAAGGAATCCAGTTGGATCCCTACAACCCGTTTCCCTGCATCCATAAATATTAGCACAACCAACAAATATCGATTCAATCTGATAATAATCATCATATTTAGCTAAACAACAATCAAACATTTAAATATTAGCTATTTAAATTAATTGGTATCCAAATGTGAGTGAGATTAACTCACCTTGGGTTTCCGACGAGCATTCAAATTTAAATTAAATCGAACGGCATTCGATTTAACCCAAATTTTTACTTTCTCGAAATGATTCTAGAATTGCTCCACTGTGTAGTACTCATCGCTACGATTCTGACGTCGCCAGTTTCGTCGAAATCTGATAATAGATATGAATTATTATAGTTTAAACTATAATTTAAAACAATTCCCTTTTATTATCATACCAAACAACATCTTGGCCGCACATCCCTGGAGTAAATCATGGCCGCATACAAGTCTTTTTCCTCATTGCGTGCTTGTTCTTCCTCATTGCGTGCTTGCTCCAGGAAATCACGCACTAAGAAACCCAACGTCTACCGCCTAGGGTTTAAAACCGCACCCATCCCGTCGTGTTTGGCGACTATCCAGCTCCTTCACGCCGAAGCCTACCAACAACACTACCTTCGGCCAAAACAAGGTGGAGCTTGGTCAACCCTAGACCTCAGAAAGCGTGCATGAGCCCGCGGCCTTCGTGGCGACATCCCTGACAAACCGCTCAATGATTTTCGATCACCACCGCACGAATCGAAGTGCTCAACGAGCTCTCCATCTTTCTAGTTGAACGAATTAACTAAAACTCGATGGATCATTCGAAAAAATGGGTTCAAAAGCGATGTATGTCGGCCATTGATATAAGAGGAGGCGGCGGCTGATGTTAGGGATAGGTTAAGAGGGTTTAAGTGCGTATATATATACATAAACCAATTATTTAATTCACTTTGAGGTAACTTTTTCACACGATCTCCAAACGACGCGTGCCGACAAGCGTTTATAATGTTTTACCCATGTTCCGAACACAATGGAACGTGTTTCGAAAGCTAATTTGGTCATATGTGGAAGATAGATTTTTAAACGAGTTTAAATATTAAATTATCGATTTTAATTTCAACGAGTTTCTCACCCGTACGAGCAAATGGTAACTCCAAATGCTACGAAAATTGAGATCCAATAATAATTAACTATTATGGATCCAATGTAACCGGTTTCATTAAATTCTAAGACTGTGCCCTGGAAGGCTACTTTAACTCGTCGATAAATTCCAGCTATTTCCGAAATTGTCAAAATCACTTAAAATTTCACTTTTAAAATTTTACTAACTTTATTATAAATCATATAGACTTTATGATTACATTAGAAACTATTCTGATTCACTTCGAACCAAAATCTGATTATTTGCATTATTATATTATTAAATTCCCTTATTAAATTAATATAAAATCCCAAATCTTAAACCTATCGACTTTTGATTCTATCCAAAAGTCCAACATCATTATTTAAATTCAAATAGACTTAAAATAAATTTTTATAAACCATTTCATAACCGTTTATATCCAGATTCACCAATTATCACAATTCCAATATTAAATTATTATTATTCAAATCCAATTAAATTACCGTATTTGAAATTTAACTAATTCTGTTAATTTAAGCAAAATCTTTTTACTTCAAAATCCACATTTAACATTTAAAATAAATTAAATGTTCAAAATTTGCGACTAGAAATTCTGGGTCGTTACACATCTGGAAGATTATTTAAATGAATTATCGAACTAAGCCAGCTTGACATTACATATTTGTCGTGAAGAGCTATTCAGGGACAAGCATTGGTAGGCTTCATAGTGGAGTTTACCATGTAGGATGAGCCCCCATAGAATGGAGTAATCCCTGCTGTGCGATGGAAGATGTACAACGACGGAGCATCTAATGACCATTGTTTTGGAGCAAGAATTATTCTCGTAACCTATGAGAACTAATCAACTTTTTACACTCTGAAGCTTAATTTTCCTGCTACAAATAATGAAGCCGAATATGAAGCATTGATCATCGAGTTAAAACTCACAAGAGAGCCTGGAGTAAAGTCCCTTAAAATCTTTTTTGGCTCATAACTAGTGGTATGTCAGGTAAGAGGAGATTACCAGGCTGAGGGACAACGAATTGCCTCGTATCTTTCTCAAGTTTCGGACTTGTTGGAGGATATTGAATATTATAACATTATTCATATCCCGCATGAGCGGAACGGAGAAGCTGATTCATTGGCAAAGATTCTGAGTACTGGTGATGCGCAATAGATGGGCTTGGTCCCGATCAAAACATTGCACACCCAAATTATAGATATGATGGAAGTTACCAAATACTGGTGATGGACCCCAAGAGAAAACACTCCATTTAAAAAATATCTATTGCATGAAATCATGTCAGAGAAGAGAAACGAGAAGCGACAAGCCCTTCGCAAAGCTTCATGGTACATTATGCATGAAGGAATCATGTACAGAAAGGGGTTTTCCGTTCCCTTACTCCGGTGTATCGCCCACGACAAGATAAAGCATTTCTTAAAAGAAGTCCATATAGGGAATGTGGTAATAACATTGGGGGCAAACTTTAGCAGAAAAGATACTCCGTTATGGATGCTAGTGGCCAACAGTGACTCAGCATGCAGCTGACAATGTTAGACGGTGCGCAAATGCTAGATATATGCAAAAAGGCCAAGATCCCTGCCGATAGAGATCACATAAACGGTCAGTCCATGCGATTCGCTCTGTATGGCATCATCATCATCATCAGCTCTCCACCAATCTTCGAAGGTAGCGCAAAATATGCGATTGTTGTAGTTGACTACTTCACCGAACGGGCTTTGGCAAGCTGTTAGCCATGGTTACAACCAAGAAAGTTATTAACTTCGTTATTTGAAACATCATATGCCGTTTCAGTCTTCCATGGACTATCGTAACTGAAGATGGGACTCAATTCGATTGCGCTGAATTTAAAGAGTTTTGTCGAAGGTATCGTATTGAAAAGAGGTCTGCAATAGTCTCTCATGCTTAGGCGTATGGATAGTTCGAAGCGGTAAACAAGATTATCAAATCTATTTTGAAAAATCATTTGGATAAGGCTAGAGGCAAGTATGTGGATGAGCTTCCAGCGGCACTTTGTGCCTATAGGACCACTCAAAAGTTCGCGATAGACCATTCTCTATTTGCTCTTGCTTACGGAGCCGAAGAAGCAATTCCAATAGAACTTGAAGTCCCTTCCCATCGAGTGACTTACGATAATCCCAAAACAAACCAAAATCTCTTCTTAGAGTCATTGGACTTTATCAATGAGAAGTGCGAGGAGGCCGATTTGACAGTAGCTGCATATCGACATCGGATCGCCCAGTATTATAATACAAAAGTCCGACTGAGAACCTTTAAAGTTGGCGACCTCGTCCTGAAATTGGTTTTCCCGGTCCCGTCGTACACGAAGCCAACATTGGAATGACTATGTGTCATTGAATAGAGGCTTGGAGAAGGAATTTTCAAGCTAGCGACTGTTGATGGCGCAACTCTTCCAAGAGCATGAAATAGCAAGATTTTTTGGTGCTCTTTCACCTAGACTATTTCTTTTATATTTTAGTACTATTTACTTTTGATATTTGCTTTGATGTTTGACCTTTTTAATGTGTAATAAGATGATATTCTATTCCTTTTCATATGATGAATAAAATCTTAAAGCTTTCTTTGCATAAGCTACCGTTATTACATTTTATGCTAAGCATGCATTGGAACTAATTTATATCAATATCTGTGAGGTGTGAAGAGATTCACAAATTTTATATTTGATCAATCATACCAATCCCCGATGGGATCAAACAAGGTGAGCTTTGTAAGTTTGTTCGGCTAGCGATTCCCATAGATGAATCAAAAAGTGAAGCTCACAATAAGGAACAAAGGTTACCGACGATGAGAGGATGACAAAAGCTCTAAGTCCCCAACTGCGGACTAGAGTACTCTAGGCCCTCGACTACGGACTGGAGAATAAACCATTCGGGCAGAAACACGACTGGCCATGATGAAATTTCTAAGTCCCTGATTGTAGACTAGAAAATCAAAAGTTCCCCGCTACGGACTAAAAAATTCTAAGTCCCCAATTGTGGACTAGAAAATTCTAAAACCCCGACTACGGACCGGGGTATAAACCATTCGGGCGGAAACATGACCACCTACAATGAAATTCGACTATGAACTAAAGAATTCTAAGTCCCCGGCTATGGACAAGAAAACTCCAAGTCCCTGACTGCGGACCAAAGTACAAAACAATTCGGGCGGAAACATGACTTCCCATGATGAAATTTCTTAGTCCCTGACGGCGAACTAAAAAAATCCGAAGTCCTCACCGTGGACTAAAAAATTCTAAGTCCCCTACTACGGATAACAAAACTCTAAGTCCTTGATTGCAGACCGGAGCATAAACCATTTGGATGGAAACCCGATTGCCCACAACGAAATTTCTGAGTCTCTGACTGCAGACAAGAAAATCCCTAGTCCCTGACCACTGACTAAAAAAATTATAAGTCCCTTACTGCGGATTAGAAAACTTTAAGTCCTATACGGCGAACTGAAGTACAAATCACTCGATAGTGGAACAACTGCCATGGGCGGAAACGTGACTACCCACGTTGAAAACACTAAGTCTCCAGAGCATGAATTAGAGTATAGACAATTGGAATATAACTGACCACCTGCGAAAAATTACAAGTCCCCAGACCGCAGACTAACTTGAAAATCCAATGGGTGGACGGATTGATTTTGAATGCTCTTTATCCCACGAATTCCAATCTCAAATCGACGAAAGAGACTTGAACTGTTAGCGTCAAGACATAATTGTATCATTATAGTTCTAGCTTAGCGTTGCTTACGAATTAAGATGACGTCTACAGAGAGACTTTGAGATGGAGATAGTGAATTATTAGCAATTGCAAGTACATGAAATGGGAAGTAAATTGAAGTAATAATTCACATGATGATTAATCAAAAAACAAAAAATTTTGTTCACTATCTCAAAAATTCATTACAGATTATTCAGAAGTTTGAGGTCCATGTTTGTACACCTACTACTAAGCAAACAAACACAAATATAACTTATCCAAACTATGTACAACGACACAAAACACTATCTATTTCTTCAACTTCATCTCCTTCAATTTCCCAGGAGTTGAATTAGTCGAGCGTCTTTTCGGGATTGCTGCTCTTGGTGGATACGCTTGAAGAAGGAGGAATTTCAATAGGAATGGTCCCGCCTGCTGGAATAACCTACAAAGGTGCAGGAATAGGATCTTTGGCTGCAACCTCAATGGACTCCATTTTAACTTTTTGCTTCGATCTCTCTTCCTCCTCAATCTGCTCCTTCATACTACTTTTGGTAGTGCTTCGAGGCGCCCATGATCACTACATCGTCCCACTCCTCGTCAAGGGATGGGTCCTCAGGCTTATACTCCTCAAGTGCATCCATCACTCGGTATATCTATAGTAGTTGGAGCCTTGACCACTTTCTCTTGTTGCTCCGTGGAAACATCGCTTCTCAGAGTTTTCTCTGGATCGGGATGACCTACAAAAGTTAGTTAAAGCACAAGCATTAGTCAATGACCATTATGTGCTAAAAATAGTATATGGCTGAATTCAAGGGAATTCTATGCTATACCAGCATTCAGCTGGCTCTCGGTGGTCATTGGAGTGCTCCCTTCGAGAATGGGAGATAGCATATATGGACCAAAGCTAGGTCTGTTCAGATCGTAGCCGATATGTTGCTGTGTAGGCTGAGAAGAGGACGTCCTAACCATCTGAGTAAAAGAAGGACCATTGTCCTCTCCTTCTTTTCCAGGGACAGGAGCCTTAGAGAACTGAAGCTTCGCGACGACCAGGTCAGATGGCTCATTTCCTCAAGGCATTTCTTACACGAGTGCCTATTCATTAAGCTCTGCAATTCCCAGCTCTACCCTCTTGATTTTGGTGATAACCTCTAAGGCTTCGACGAGCGATTCAAGATAGCCTTTGCCCAGAAAAGTCAAGTCATGACGGAGAAGAACTTTTCCATTATATTCGGCAATGAGCGGATCGAACAAGATCTTGATTTCTTCTCTACCAGACTCGACTACAGCTCCCACCCGTGAGTTGGCTTCTTCTAACACTTCTTTTTTGCCCTCTTCGCGGGCTATATCTTTCAAGGCTTCGATCTGGGCGAGTTGATCATCAAGTTTGCCTCAACGATCTCCTTATAGAATCCCTATGATTCTTCCCGTGCCTCGATTTCTTCCTTCCTCCCTTTGAACAATAATTTTTCAAGCTCCTCAACATGGCAAGCTAAGACATCTTTCTCCTTTTGAAAGGAGTCTTTCTCTAAGGCCACAGTGCCACTACTATGGAGCGCTGCATCCAGTTCCTTTTTGTGCGAAGTCTCCAAACGAATTACAGAGTCCGTCGTTTCTTTCACATTCTTCTCTGCCATGACAACTTGGGATTTATATTGGAGTAGCTCAACATCTTGATGTTTGATGATGTCTTTGTCATGAATAGCCTCCAACTTGAGGTAATCAATTTCATGCTGGCGCTCGATGGAAAGTTCAAAGACTTTCTTGGCTAAGTGAATGAATGCTTCATGCTAGACATACACATCATTCATACATGCTAATGAGCTCTCTTTGGACTTCCAAGAATGACATGTACAAAGGGGAGGAACTTGAGTCCATCAAAGAAGATTTTTGGAAAAGTATCTTTGAGCTCAGCCAACTTTTCCGCTGTGGTAGGATCATGAGCGGGAACTGGCGAAAGAGGATTAGAAGTAGCAAGCGGATGCTTGCAGGAACGGTGCTCATGTGATTGCCTTTAACTGGATGACCCAGATTGTTGGTTGTGAGGTGCAACAGTTTGAGAACCCTAATGTGAGAACTTATCCCCGCTATGAGCAAGAAGGTGTGATTGATTGTCATTGCAAGGAGCATGTGTTTGAGACTTCCATCTGGATAAGGAAGAAGACTCTCAAGAATAGTAGTCTTTGTCTCACCCATCATCTTTGCCTTTGCGTCTTCTAGAATTGAAATCCCAACCTGAATGATAATAAGTGGAGGAGCCCCAGAGACGGTCAAAAGCGGGAGAATGTGACATTGCACCTGTAAAAGAACCAAATAAGAGCACGTTAGAAGTTTTAACACGAGGAATTAATCACAAGTGTATGGTGGAGTGCGAGTGTCTGTGTGTGTCCTAGTTTTCCCCCAACGGACCAATAACATCGACTTTACACATTGGAGTTGCCTCCTCTCTGATGGAAGGTTGCATGCCTTCATCGCTTCTCGTGGGAGAATTGAGCCCTTCGACATAATTGTTAGCAAAGTTGTAATTTAATATATCACTCGGGGTAGGGATGTCAGAGAGTCCCTTCAGCGAACTTTCCATTTGCTGGGATGACGATTCCTTTTTGATTGGGGTTATGATGAATTCTAAGTTTGCCCCGGCTTTGCGCTTCTGTAACTTGTACAACAACCCTTTTCTCCTATTCGACAGAGTTTGCATTTTGACGGTCTATGGGGGCACCACGGGGTCATTTGCTTCTACCCTTCTTTCGACAACGATCTCGGAACCATTTTGCTACCGGGAAGCCCAATTTTGCAGCCATCTTCCAATAGCCCAAATAATGAGAGCAGCTCATCAGTGACAAGGAGATTGATATCTCGATCCTCAATGGGAGTGGCATAAATGGCCGTAACGGCCCTGGGATACTCGATGCCTTCAGGTCAAGGGCGAACACCTGAAGGAACTGGAGATGTTAGTATGTTTAAGAAAGAAGTTACGACTTGAATCTTTAAACTAAAGACGAAGACAAGAGTAGCACTCAAGTCCTTCCAACCATCTCCACGCAAAGCCGGGAGGACACCATACATAGTACCATTCATGTTTGAATAGAGAAAGTTTGCTCCATGCGCCTGTTAAGAATTGGCAATTAGGCGAGGGTTCAAGGAAGACATATAAAGGACTCCCAATTCGTCTTTTGAAATTATAGATGTATCTGATGTCTTCAGAAGTTGGCAGACGGAATTGGACATTCATGAAGGGAAGAAAAGTTCCATGGATAAAGGCATAACAATTAGGGTGTAACTGAGCAGGAGCGATTCCTAGGTATCTCAACATTTCCCAAACGAAGGATTTGAAAGGTGGCACGCATCCGGCCTAGCACATGAACTTGCTGCAAGCAGTAGATCCGGTTGGGGGCAAGTGAGGTCTGTCTTGCCTCGATGGAACTAGAACATTTTTGAAAGGAATTCCATGGATGGAACATAATCGATGAAGAGCAGCTTCGCCAATTCTAAATGCTTGTGAGTTAATTAGATTATTTAGGAAGATAACACCCTCAATAACATCGAGAGCCGGGTCAATAACTTCTGTAGGAAAGACTGGAATGTCGAAAAAGAGATTTGTTTACGGGTCAGATTCCCCTACTTGTTCTATTTGATGACTCATAGGAGGTTTATCGTATAGGGTAGCGGTGCTTGATCTCGCGGCCGATTCAGAAGGCATTATAGTTGAGCGCTCCGTGTCACTTGAGATCTATATCAACTATACACAGTAGAAAACCGATATTAGAAATAAAAACTATCACCCTCGTGTTGTGTGTGAACTAGTGTAGTGTAATGTGAAACAAGCATAGAAATTTTGAAATAAGATAATTAGAGAAGCAAAAGTAAAATGACGAAACTTGGGGATTTCATCCAGAGAGACCGCCAGCGCTAACCGTCTCGCTTGAGGAGAAAGTTGATCGACAATCAAAGCTTTAGGATCGGATGCTAACATTCTTAATTATGAAGTTCGTTGTTCAAGTTCATTTAGCTAGTTTTTTACTTAGTTCATGTTGGGCAGTCCAAAAGTTTTTTCGTTCAAGTATGTCGGTCCAATTATGCAAGTCACGTTGTGTAAGCCATTTTATGTTCGGGCAAGGCAATATGCAGTTAAACGTTTGAATGACTTGAGTTAAACTGGTTTTTATAGTCAACACCAATCCATATTTTATATACTGATCCCTGTGCCCCAGCTGCATAAACAATCCCTACACTTCAACTCATATAGGAATACCGATCCTTTCCATTTAGCTCATAACCGATCCCTATGTTTCACTCTCATTGCCAATCCCTTCCTTCTATCCTATATGTCAATCCCTACACATTAATTAAGCCGACCCCTAAGACCAATGATCTTATCAACCCTTCCTAGAACTATTTCCTGCACTCCAATAATCTTTCGATCCCTTCTTTTTAATATCCTACCGAACTCATCGAATTGACTTAAACCGATCCCTCTACTAACTCCTCCATAACCCAACACCAAAGCACTTCATGGCCGAGCCCTCTTTAACTCAATGAAACCTTCTTTCCCTATCTCTTTTTTGGTCCTTTCTCCTTCTCCTCATTTTACTTACATCTCAAATCGTCTCTCATCCTACCATGGCCTAAGAAACACCCAAATTCACCAAGATCCACAATCATTAATGCAAATAAAAGAGGATTCATGCTGATATTCTTAAGGTAAATCAAGAGATCAAGTATTCGAGATTAGAAATTGAAGATTGAGGAGAAGCGTCTATGAGGGGATGGATTGGGTTCGTGATCGAAGTCAAGGTCAGCAATTGAAGGAATAACACTTGTAAAAGGGGAAGTTGTGATGGTATGAGTTCGATAGGGAGAAGGAGAGGTAGATATACAAAGAGTAGATAAAATGGGTTAAGTAATATTGCAAAGTAAAAGAGTGAAGGGAAGGAGAAGTGGAAGCTAAGGTTATATATATATATATATAGGCTTGTTTGGAAGGAAAAGGAACCGGTCATCCCAAGTGACTCAGTCACGAGATTAAAAGGGGATCGTCCCCAAGGCTTGCCGATCCCTATCCACACAGACTCTCCGAGGGATCGACATACTATTCCCGACCCCTTTTATTATATATATATAATGATGTAAGCTAAAAAGAAAGAAAAGGAGAGAGATGCATGAATGATGGATATGAGCGAAATAAAAAAGGAAGTAAAAGAAATTGGCAAATAGCTGGAAACCAAATGACGACCAATATCGTGAAGAATAGACTGCAAGCGTAAGCATATAGAATAAAATAGCTTGGCAAAGACCAGCGGACGTCTGAGCACATCAGGGAGCCACCAGCAGAAACATGTATGTAAACGTGCATAGAAGAGATTTGATGATTCTACCTTTTGAAATTAATGGGAATAGAGGTTTAGGTTGATATGATCATGTTTGAAGTCGAATCAGAAGAAGGAACGATGATCAACCATAAATTGGATAGACTTTTTCCCGGGAGCCTAGGTTTCTCCAATTCAAAGCATGTTAAGTCACTCACAAGATGTACTTTAGGTGGAAGTGTTACCCTATTCCTTGACCAGGCTACATATGGATGATTATGAAGGCCAGACTCGATTGCTGATGAGAAGGATGATCACAAGACAATAGCCACATGACCAAAATATAATGTTCGTGCAGTTGTACACAGCCCAGGGTGAATAGGGTTAATAAACGAAAATGCAGGATGTCAGAATTATGGAGTTTAGTTTGGTTGGAATAGGGATCAGTATGAACATTGGTAAAATTGGATGAGATATAGAGGGATCGGTATACATTCTATATGGTAGGGGGGTCGGCATAATGTATTTGGAGGATATGGTTTGGCATAGCGGAAGGAAGCAATATGGGTCGACATAGAATGTTTGGAGCTAATGGATTGACATAAGCATAGTGGTGTGACTCATGGAGGGATCGGCAAGGAATAACTCAAGAGGTATGGTCGGCATAGTGATCGTGGTGTGGCTTGTGGATGGATCAGCGTGATACATTCATGGAAGAGGGTTCGGCATCGAATGGTTTGAACAATATGGTTTCGCATGGAATGGCCAATGCAATATGGATCAGCATTACCTTGACAACTTAAGATTCAAAATAAAATCTGATAAGAACTAAAGCTCTACAAGTTCAAGCACTATGATATTTGAAGCACCTTCATTATAGACAATAAGAGAGCTACCATAAGGATCGTTGGCCCAAACTCAACCCATGAAAGGATTGATGTCAATCCCTATCCATTGAGAGTTGGGCTAGCCCTTCATATGGTGGGCCTATATGGTGGAGGAGGTCGTGTTATTGAAGTTTGAGTCATATCGGAGGCTACCTTCATCTATAAATATAGGAGTAGTGGGCCATTCTAGGGACACTTATACTGTTAATTAAACTCTTCCATTACTGTAACTAACTTCATCCATTCTTTTCTGCTCCCTTGTTATTTCTCGTTGTTTGTAAACATAATCAAGTGAATTAAGAAGGAATAAAGAGAATATTATTCAAAGTGGATGTAGGAAACCAATGTCAAATCACTATAAATCTTGTTTTTTTTTCTTTCTGCTGCGTTTTCTTTGATTTTTGTGATTCTTCTCTGTTTTTATTTAATTTCTTCATTTATTCCACTACTTAAATCTGTTCTGGGGGCATTTATGGCCAATTTTGTTACAAACAGTTCTTACCCAACTTAGTACCATTTATATCTTCCAATGAAATATGCAGTAGCATATGTTGTGTTGAACAATGGTATTTCTTCCTAATAATGATTTGAAGCATAAATATACTCAAACACGTATGTTGTCAAAAAATGAAGTTCGACGGCAATAAGATTTTCGAATATTCTGTCCAAAGGAGAAATTATATACTTTCTAACTTGTCAATATAAAAGACAAATATCTGCATATGCATAACATATGCATGCATGAAATTACTAAAAATTATTATATCAAATTGATGATCAATTTATAAGTTTCCAATATAAATATTAAAAAGTAATACATCTAAAAATTTACCTAAATTAAGAGCAAAAAAATTGGATAAAAAATATACTAGAAAACCTAACAAGATAAGCAATCACAAACAGTGATGCATCAACAAACTTAAACTATGTTAAGACGGTAAAGAAACTGGTAAAACCTATTAATATGTTTGTGACCATAAAATTCATTCATGAATTAAATCTAATAATAATTCTCTTAAGGTGCACACATAACCTCTTTCACAACATAAAATGGAAACTATATGAATAACGAAAGATTAATAAGCTTGATTGTAAAGATGCAACATGAAAAATGAAGACATCTTTGGTATCCTTGAGTCGATTCTTACTTTTAGACAAAATGATAAATAACCTTGTTGCATTTTTCAACCTTAATTATCAACTCTAAATTTCCTAAAGTGCTTCTTCACAAAGATGTTTCCAAGCATCAAGTGGCTACAAAGTTCCTAGTGAAATTTTGTAGGGCAACCCAACTGAAATACTTAAAACATATTAACTACATGATGTTACCTTATTGATAGAGAGAAACAGTTGAAAACTCTTACTTTGACGCATAAAAATTCTTACGTAATGTGTAGTTGTGCTATTATTCCAAAAAGTTCAATTTATGGTGGATTTGTTGTAGAAGCATGAAACATGTTAGGGTTAATCCTTCTAAGCAGATGTAATCGAAAAACACTGATGCAGAAACAAATAGGATCTAAATATAGAATGGTGAAACAATCAAATAAAGTTATTGGGATTGTTCACGAAAAAGGTGAAATTAACCAAATAAAAGTAAGTGAAAGGGAAGCACGCTAATTTTTTTAAAAGTGGTTCCACTATCAATGTGATAATGTACATCCATTAAGTGGAGAAGAAATTTATTAGTGCTTAGAGAAAAAATTACAGAAAGTGGTACAAGTTATTTCTATTGCATAGGCTCTTTTAAATATAGGTTTTGGAAATTGAGACTGAACTTATGCTGCTATGTAAGACTAAACAAAACATCAAAACCCAGTATTATATCAATTTTTTCAACACTCCACCTTAATTCAATATATATCTTTAAACAAAGTCATCCAACTCCATCTACACCTTCATACTCCAAGCAATCTCAAGCACAATGGATGCATTTCTAATGAGATTTGACAATGTCATCACCAATTACACTTTTCAACGAACTCCAGCAATACAACTACCCACCAACAAAGTGTTTAAACGTATCCTTTCCACGTAGGACCTATCAATCTTCTCAATGAAAACAAAAATCTCCATCAAACATCTCTCCCTTCCTTGTGCCACAATGTGGCATTTAGCATTTTTATAAGCATATCAAGTTTGAGCAATGCTTGAACTTTGATATAGGTAAGGACTTGGTGAACTTACCTACTGCATTCTCCTCTATGTGAACCTTTTGAAGACAAATTAGATTTTTTCATTCATTGAGATACGAAAGGATTCTCTAACCCATATGTGCTTTATCCTTGAGCCACAGGCTATGTTTTTAGCCAAGTGAATTGCACTTTGACTATCACAATTCACTTCTACGCCATCATACACGAAGCCTAAACTGCACATCAACTACCTTAAATGCAGTGCCTCTTTAGTTGCTTCAACAACACCTATAAGCTCTACCTCTGTAGTAGACAAATCAATAATGGTCTGCAACCTTGCTCTCCAATTAATAGTTATCTCTCCAAGATTGAACATATAATCCAAGGTTGACTTTCTTTGATCTCTATCACTGGCATAGTTAGAATCATAAAATCCTACCAAGCTGAAATATCTTTCTCTACTGCCAAAAGCAAGCCCATGGTTTAGAGTTCCTTTAAGATATCTGAAAATATACTTTACTGCCTCCCATAGCGTCTAATCCGGATTCGTAACATGTCTATTAACCAATCCAATAGCCTATGCAATGTTAGGCTTAGTGCGAACCATAGCATAAATCAAACTACCAACTGCTCTCGCATAGTGCATCTTCTCCATATAGGCTTTGTCCTTCTCTGAGATCGAAAGCTTTTATTTGTTGTATATGCAAAGGCATGGGTGTAATGATTGGCTTTGCTCCTTCCTTGATAAACCAAGCAAGCACCATCCTAAACTACTCCATTTGAGTGAGCCTTAAAAGTCCTAGCTTTCTGTTTCTTTTGATTTCCAAACCTAAAATCTTCCTAGCTTCCACAAGATCTTTCATCTCAAACTTCGTTTTTAGTTTCATATTCAAGCTATCAATTTCAGCTTTATCCTTAGAAGAAATCAGCATGTCATCCACATATAAGAGTAAATACACCCAACTGCTGCTCTTTAAATGCTTGAAGTAAACACAAACCACTTTGATACTATGATCAAAACCTAGTGAAAGTATGAAAGAGCCAAACATCTTGTACCATTGTCTAGGCAACTGCTAAGTACATAAAGTGACTTCTTCAACTTGCAAACACATTTCTCTTTCCCACTTATAACAATTATGGTTGCTTCATGTAAACGATCTCCTCCAAGTAACCATGTAAGAAAGCGGTCTTCACATTAAGTTGCTTCAACTCCAAGTCAAGATAGCAACAATAGAAAGCAAAATGAAGATGGAGGTATGCCTCATTAGGGGAGAAAATATCTCATCATATTCCACTCCCTTCATCTGTGAAAACATTTTTGCAACTAATCTCGCCTTGTATCTTTCATTATCATTCACCTTGAATACCCACTTGCAACTTATGGCTGGGCTTTCTAGTGGAGGCGGTACCAAGTCTTGTTCTTTCTCAATGACTATAACTTCTCTCCCATAGCGCACATCCATTACGAGCTATCACTCGATCTCGTAGCTTCTTCAAGATCAAATCGTCGTTATGAACCACATGTATGGCATAATCAAGCTGATCATCATGACTAAGATTTGCATAATTCCAGTCACC
The DNA here is from genome assembly GCA_030765085.1 of Allium cepa. NCBI lineage: Eukaryota > Viridiplantae > Streptophyta > Magnoliopsida > Asparagales > Amaryllidaceae > Allium > Allium cepa. The sequence continues at coordinate 609,937,811 of CM060940.1, forward strand.
ATACCTCTTAGTCAGCCTAATAGTCCTAGATTGGTCCAAATAGTTACAACTTCGCCTAAACTCCTTTCATCTCCATCTTGAACTGATCTTCCTCTAGTCTCATGCACATTACCCACACTACTAGATGGAACCTATAGGCTACTCTGTGATGTCCCATCAAGTACATCTGCAACTCTCAACAACAATAACTCTACCACTAGGCTGAAATATGGGAATATCTTCCAATTTCTTAGACCTGTTAGATTCATCTGATGTGGTAGGTACCTTCTTCTTAGGATTAAACATTGCAGACTCATCAAAAGCAACATGTCTAGAATGCACAATCTTTCTATCAACAGGTTCCAAATGCTAGACCATTAGATTTCATTAGTGTATTCCATAAATATGTCCTTGTATGCTCTAGCCTCCAACTTACCATCACCTGTATGGTGTACATACACAGGACAACAAAAAATATGAAAGTAAACAAGATACACTACTTTACCCCTCCACTCCTTCAAAATATTCCCATCTATGGCTGAGCGTGAAACTAAATTTATAATATGCACTACAACTGATAAAGCTTCAGCTCGAAAGCCTCGAGACAAACCCACCGTCAATCCCAAGCAACATGCCTTCTCAAGTAAAGTCTGATTCATCCTCATAGCAATCCCATTGGATATCGAATCTCCTGGTGTAGTGAAATTTCTCTGAATACCATGCTGCTTACAAAAATTAAAGAACTCCTAAGAAACAAATTCACCGTTGTTATCAGATCTAAGCACCTTTAACTTACAACCAGATTGGTTCTCAACTAGCATTTTCCAAGCTTTAAACACAACAAAGCTTATAGATTTGGCCTTCATCACATACACCCAAACCTTTTGAGAAAATTCATCAAAAATGGAAACAAAATACTTCGTTCCCCCAATGGAAGTGGTGGCTATAGGTCCACAACATTTATATGCACATAATCAAGCACTCTCTTTGATTTATGAAGTCCAACTCCAAAAGATACCTTCGTTTGCTTTCCCAGCACACACTTTTGGAAAAATTCCAACTTGTTGAAGCTTCCTCCGTTAATCATCTTTCGAATGTAAAGCAACTCTAAACCTTTTCTCTAAAATGTAATACAATCTTAGATTCCAAAGTTCAGTGGAATCCAAAACACAAGAACTATCCACTCCAACATAAGACTTTCCAAGAACCATGCTCCCCTTCAGTAGATAAAGATTTTGAAACATATCACTTCATCAAAATGCACTCTGAAAATATTTAAACCATCCTTCTCCATAGTCGCTTTGCATCCTAAGGATGCCAAATGCCCTAAAAAATCAATGATTTCCGAAGACCCGTAATATAGCGGACACTAGTTAAAGTGCATATCACTTCTTCAAACATCCTAATCTGAACTGAACCCTCTCGCATGGCCGTACAACTGCAACATTTCCTATAAGGATTGCACTTCCCTCTTTTCTAATAAAAGGATGGAAATAATCCATGTTTGGCATCATATGAAATGACGCCCCTGAATCAAGCACCTAATGCTCTGTTATATCAAATACCGCTGCAGTCAACACATCATTAGATACATTGTTCTCCACCGCAATCGATGAAGATCCATCCTCAACTTTCTTCTTCAAATCCGAACAGTCTCTCTTCCAATGGCCTGGTTTCTACGATAGTGGCAATTTTCATCTTTAGACTTTCCTCTCCAACCATTTCCAAGCTTCTTAGATGTGGAACGCCCCAAAGATTCCAGTTCTTCTTCTCCTCTTTTTCTCTCTCAACAAATAGGCCCTAAGTACTACTTCCTTCTTTTCTTTCACTCATCTCCTTCATATGATCCCTCGGTCTTCAAATAGAAGACCCGACTTCACATCATCTACAGGCAAAGCGTCTCTCCCAAAAATTGACTGTTAGCGAAACATATGTAATGCTCCAGAAGGAAACAAAAAAGAACCATTGTCTTTTGCTCTTCATCCACCTTCAAATCTACGGTATTCATCTTTATTACAAGATCATTGAAGAAACTAAGACGTGCCTTCACCGAAAGACCCTTTCTCCTCTTCATGTCAATCAATAACAGCTTTAGTAGAATCAAATGGTTAGTTAAGTGATTTCTTTAGAAAGAGATTCTCCAGTTTAGTCCAAATTCCATTAGTTGTGGTTTCCATGCTAATTTCCAAGATAACATTTTATCACATAGCTAGGTGTAGAGTAGTAAACACTCATTCTTCCATCTCCTTCATTTTCACGGTAGAAATTTTAGTTGGTAACTCCTTAGTGTCAAAAACTACTCGATGAACCATATTCCTCTTTAGAATAGTCTTCATCCTCCATTGCCACTTCTCGAAGTCTTTATCCTTATTCCATCTTTCTATTGCAAACTAAGATCAAGATTCAATATAAGAACCTTGAACATAAGGCCTTATTACAACAAGGGTTATATCATAGCTTCTATAAATCAAACTAGAAGTTTGAGACCAGTTTGTTAGGGTTAATCCTTCTAAGTAGATATAACCTAACAACGCGGATGCGGAAACAAATAAGATCAAAATATAGAATGGTGAGACAATCAAATAAAATTATTGGGGTTGTTCATGAAAAAGGTGAAACTAACCGAATAATATTAAGTGAAACAGAAGCATATTTTTAAAGTGGTTCCATTATCAATGTGATAGTGTATGTCCACTAAGAGAAGAATAATTTTATTAATACTTAAAGAGATGATTACAAAAAGATTTACAAGTTATTTCTACATAGGCTTCTTTAAATATAGGATTTGGAAGTTGGGATTAAACTTATCCTACGTGTGAGACTAAACAAAACATCTAAACCCAATATTGTGTTACATTTTTTCAACAAAACACTACCTTAGAGTAATACATCAATGCAAGATCTGCTTTTAAATGTATTACTCATGCTTATACCATTAAAAAAGTATTAGTTGTAGCCCGACCATGTCGAAATCTGTTGTTATAACTTACCATCAAAAGTCCACAATTCATAAATCAGGTAATGTCATTTTCTAAAGCATTGTTAAATAAAAAGGATCAAGTGTCGATCCATACCTTGTTTTCAAAGATCCAACTTTCTTGTTGTAGTAGTATGTTAGATAGTTTTCGCATTGGTAGTGTCTATCAACAGTGTCTTGTTGTAACATTGATGAGTTCCAAACCAAAAGCGAAGCCAATAGGAGACTATTAAACAATTTTTGATTATCTATTTATTCAAAACTCAAGATAGAAATGAGCTTAGGAGCATGCGCATTTTTTAGTTTTCTTCTTTAGTCAATTTGAGTAGTTCTATCCTTTTTCTCAATTTAGCTAAATTAAGCACAATGTATTTCGGTATTTTTTTGGGCTCGAAATTAGTGAACACCATAGTGAGATTATTCTAATATCAGGTTTGTTGTTAGCTGAATAAAAATATTTTAAGGTTTGATGAACCTTATGTGTGCAGATCTCAATCCTAATTATTGCATTGCAGATTGTCCTTGTTGCTTCCTTGACGTTTTCATTGATTCGGTTATTTTAGCTTTCAATGCTACCCTTCTTGATATTCTCAATATATGCATAATAAAATAATGTATGTAGACATAGTGAAGCATTCATGCTATCTGATTGTTTGTGTACGTAGTGATGGCTGGTGACATATACATTTTTGTTTGCTGGGTACTCCGTTGTCTAATTTCACAGACTTGAATATGAGGTAGATCCAAATGCAAGTATGCATTTCTACTCCAATTGTTTGTTTAATGGATAAATTTTGTATTTAGGCCAAATCTGTAAACAAATTATAAGAATATGCCACTTTGTAAAGTATTTACAAAACTAGACCAGTTTTGGCCACGTTGGACGCCATGTGTGCTGGCAGTATCTCGAATGCCGCCAGTACACGTGTATCATGCAAAAGCACACTGGCGGCCATTGAGATGCCACCACCAGTATGATGCATCCCTAATGCCGCTATTTCTACTGCTCGCTGTAAATTTTCGTCCCTTCCATCAATAATATCCCACTCCCCCTTCTCTCAACCTCTCTTTATAAAAAACCGAACCCACCGCCCTAATTCAGCAAAAATCAAATTTTCAAATAAAAAACTACATAAATTTAGTTATAATTTGAACTATGGATTCATCACCATCTCAAGCACATCCTATAGTTATGAAACCTATCGATTTTGTCTCTAATTGTCATTTTTTCAGTTAGGGTTTAGGGCTAAAATTGTTCTATGATTGAAAATCTATGGTTGTATAGTACAATAAAATTGATACTCACCTATAGCACATGTTTATTTGTTTTTTCATTGTGTACAATGAAGTTGTATAATTGCAAATCTATGGTTCCATACCCATTGAAGTTGAGTATGATTATGCAATTTTATTGTGGTAGAATATGACGAAATGGCTCCCGAACCGATCGATCCTAGTGTGCTTTACCTTCAACCTCAACACCGCACAAACAACGTCGATATGATGGAGGTACAAGGTCAAATAATTTGTTATTACTTCTGCAAAGTGCCGGTAATTACCATAGTTGCTTTCTTTTGTTACTATGTATCGACAGGGGCTCGAGCCGAACGGCTTCGTTGATCTTTCATCAACTTTAAAGCTCATCACGTCAGCGCATCCAGGCATGTTGGAACTGTTAGACAGAGCTGGATTTGATGCTGTCAATAAGTTGGGATATACACTGCTCGACCAAAATCTTTTGAAGGATTTGATTGATAGATGGCGATCGAAGACGCCTACATTTCATCTTAAAGAAGGTGAGATGATAATAACTTTGAAAGACGTAGCTGTATTGCTCGAATTGTCGATTAATGGGGATCCCATCCTGAAACCGGATTTTCCAAGAAATTGTATGGAATTGTGTAAGCCCTTGCTTGGATTGGCTCCTCTAGAAGACGTGAGGTGGGAAAATGAGTCGATAGTGGCCACGTGGTTTAGGGAGCAGTTGGCCGGTGATATTCCCCGTCGCGCCTGTCCTTTGCAGATTGCCTAGCGTGCCTGCGCTGTTGTGTTGCACATCATCACACAGTGCCTTTTTTGTGATCGATCGAAGACAAAAGTGGCCCTTCAATGGCTTCCATTGTTAGAAGAATTCGATTCATGTCGGCAATACTCATGGAGTAGTGCGGTGCTTGCTTTCACCTATATGGAGCTTACGAGAGTTGCTTTGGTCCAACAACGGTTCGCTGAGGTTGTATGACTCTTCTTTAGGTACGAACATAGTCATTCGTTGTTTCATATTTGAGTTTGTTGTAAAACCATAGCTAAAATTAAGTTTCACACTTGCAGCTTTGATCATGGACTTACCTTCCGGTTGGTCGTATTTCTGTGAAGACGCAAATAATTGACAATTCAAAGCCTTATGGAGCGAGGTAAAATAGTGTAGTTAGTGTTGTTGTATCGACACAGTAAATTTGAATACTTCCTAAACATGTTGTTGTTATAGGTGGATTGGCCCGAAAAATACCAAAGTGACCCCTAGACGCAATTTAGCCTTCTACCGGAATGATGTCTTAGATTACAATGCATTAACATGGAATCAGTATTCCAAAGCAGACCATCTTGCACTTCTGGCTCTTTGTATAATGGACAGGCCGTTATGGTGGGCAAGACTTATGATTTTTTGTTTCGAAGATTCAGCATACCATCTGCTAGATAGAGTCATGAGACAGTTTGGTCTTCGACGGCACCTACCGTATCCTGCTCCATATTACGTGCTTCCAAACGGCGAAGATGATTTTGAAACGATGATGAGTTATGGGACAACCATTTCATAGCTGGGAAAGACGAGCACGAAGTCACTCTGACCGATGAAGAGTATCATAGCTAGTACTAGAATATCACTCATCGTTATGTGCTACAAAGACGAGCGGAAGAACGCGAGCAAGAGGTGGCACCTTACACTCCACGAGCTCCGCTAGAATGGAATATGGTACATATTAATATTGACAACTTATGTAGTACTTATGAAACTCATATGGGTTTATGTTATATGCAGGCGGATGGGTATGTGTCATGTGTTGTACATTTTCGACGAGCTTGCATGGGAGTTCCTAAAAAGAGTAAGGCGAAATGCTTCTCTATCAAACAAATTATGTTATCCTATTTGTCGAAGAACAAGATGTCAAGACCCATCCCACTTCCGCCTCCTCCTCCTCCTCCTACAGTGCCACCACTTATCCAGGATATTGCCTCTCCCACGTCGTTTGGGGACATAGCTGCAGTCCCACCGGCCCCTACACCGAAGAGAAAGTATGGAAGAAGGAAGAAAAAAGAGGGTGGGAGTTCCGGAGCGATATCTTCCAACCATACACAACTCGTCGGGCCATCACAACCCCCAATAGAAGGGACGCATGAGGAGGGTAGTGAAGAGCTGTCACTGGAAGAGGAGGAATTCATGCTCAAGCCAAGAAGATCAAAGAATAAAACTCATAGGGAATTAAAAATTTTGAGATGAAATTTTAGATTAACCGTAGTGGACCGTGGTTACTATTTGTTGACTGTAGTGTTGATTGTTGTTTGTGTAGGATGTTGACTGTAGTATTGATTGATCATGGTTTATATTTGTTCGTTTGGGATGTTTGGTTGTTAAGTAATGTAGACTAGTGTTTGTCGTTGTGATTATAGAAGTGACTCTAGTATTTCGATGTTGGTGTGAATGTTACTGATTGTAGACTTGTATTTGTTGTTGGTAACTGTAGTCATGAGCTCAGAAATTTGCAGTGGCCAAGGTTCAAAAATTTGTTTACGTTGGTGTCGATATATTGACGCCGTATTTGCGATTTGAAGTTTGACTGAGTAAGTAACAGAGCGGCATTTGAAATGCCGTTTGTGGCGTCATTTGAAATGCCGCATGGAGCGGCATTTGAAATGCTGCCACAAGCGGAATTTGAAAAGCCTCCACATGTGGCATTTGAAATGCCGCACCGGTATGTTGACAACTGCAGCATTTTAGATGTCGCGGTCTGGTTTTCTCAGACGTCATTTCAAAACAATAGAGTTCCACAAGGCATAACATACTTCGAAAGATGCATAACATACTTCGAACGATCATTTCAGATATTTGCTCACCATACAACAAGTTTCTAATATCATTATGTTACATTTCAATTATCCTTCAACAATCTACGTGACCATAACGCTGAATACTTGTACCCATGAATCAACAATTCATTTCGGTATTCAAGGTTCAACTTTTCCAAATAATTAACCTCCGCTTGCATTTCGAAAGCATATTCCACCCCTCTAGGACATAGTGGTGGATCGAGCCACTTAAAAAAAATTTAGCATTCAACCTGATTCAGCCGAATCTTGTGATCGTTGTATCCAGCACAGCGGTAGAAACGACGTCCAGCATTCCTATCATTTCTTCAAACGACTACTTCGCATTCCTCTCCACTGTCACAAATTGCACACGTAGCATGGGAGCTTGAGCTGCACGATTTTGCCGACCAAGGACACCTAAAAGACGTGCATGGAGCAATTGTTGGATTGGTCTATCAATCGCGGCTTCTTCACGTGATGTTCCACTATACCTATTCAGGGGTTCTTCTTCGAATTGTATCTATGGTGCAAAATCAACTTCAAGGTCGGCGCCACATGAAATCCCCTTTCCTCTATTTTGTTCGAATTCGTCGTACATCTTCATCATTGTTACGTCATCAATTTTCCAATTGTCCATTATACACCTATGAATACGACCAAAAATACATCGACAAAACTAACATTGAAATTGAACGAGAAAAGTATAACACTTACCTTCGGCGTGGCAATGTTGAATTGAAATATGGGGAGGGGTAGTTGTAAATTATTGAAATTGGACGAGAATAGTATACCAATATGAACCCTAGAGATTTTGTTGAAATAAATTTGGTAAAGTTAGGGTGTGGGTGTTGTAGTAGCAAAAACTTAGGAAAACATATAGGCAGTAGAGGTGTGGCATCTCAAATTTCGTTAATAGCGTATTTTGAAATGCCGCGTGAAAGCGGCATTTGAAATGTCGCTCTGCTCATTACTCACCAATGCCTGCATCTTTGTGATTAAATCCACAATGATCTTTGAATACACTCTGTGTTAGAAGGCTAACAACAACAAAATAAATAAATGTGGAAATAATATTTCCGTACAACATTAGATAACATAAAAATTTGTTCTCAGTGTTTGCACAAAAAATGGGCAAACGCCTCCAAGTCGTATGAATTAGTTGATTTTATGTTGTTTCTAGTGATTTGGATGATTTACGCAAATATATAAAAAGCAGGGACTAAACTGTAAAAGACACACAGATTTATAGTGGTTCAGCCAGAACGTGCCTACGTCCACTTTATATGTTATTCTCCTTTTCTCTTCAGATTACAAGTACAAAGCTTTTATTACAAGTAATTGAAAGTTGTTTGAAAGTTCTATCCATGCTTGAGCTCTCAAACACTTCTGCCATTGTTGTACCCCTGCCCCTTTATTTATAGAGTGAGGCTGGGGGTAGGGGCCTTGGATGTATATAGCTATTGGTGGGCCTAGGCTGGAGCAATCTGGCCTGGCAAATTTGGATCTGGTTTACCTTGGTTCGGAGGTAGGAGTATGGAGGACCGGTTGAACTTTGGTTCGGTGGTAGGAGTATGGTTCGGTTGTCGTGGGATGTTGATCCGGTGGAACCGGTCCGGTGAGATGTTGGACCGGTGGGACTTGGTGGAGAAGTGGTCCGGTAGGAGTATGGTTCGGTTGTCGTGGGATGTTGATCCGGTGGAACCGGTCCGGTGAGATGTTGGACCGGTGGGACTTGGTGGAGAAGTGGTTCGGTAGGAGCTAGGGAGTGGTTGGTTCGGTATGAGCTTGGAGGTGGGTTTGGACCGGCAGGTATTGGAGAAGCGTTGGTTCGGTGGTGTCCCCTTGCTCGTTGGTTCGGTGCTGGAAATGCACACAACACTTGCCCCCCAAAGTAGGGCATGTGCATGCTCATGGCGTGCTTTGTTTTAACTTGGGTGTTTTCACCCGGTCATATGTGCCGAACCACCCGGTCCGGTCATCCTGCATTCGTCTATAAGTAGGGGTGTTAGGCCTCCGTTATTTCCTACCCAGTGAAATAGCCGCATCGAATTCCTAACTGCCGAACCGAGTAGTGCCGAACCGTTTTTGACTGCCGAATCGAGTAGTGCCGAACCGTTTCTGGCTCCCGAATCAACTGCATACCGAATCAATTCATCTGCCAGACCAGGTAAGCTTTCTTCTGCCGAATGATTTTTCAATGTCGAGCTTCCGAATGAACTTAATGTCTTTGATTCACCGACTTTGACACATTGAATTGCCGAATGAGACTTCATGCTCGAACCACCGAATGAGAACGGGAAATGCCGAATGAACTCATTCTTGAATCACTGGATGAACCCTGAGACTTCGAATACCGAATGAAATTTTACATTTGCTTTACCGAATGTCACTGGGAGTTTGAGCGTTTTAATTTATGAGTGAAAATTCAGACTATATGCACTTGCTTGTTTATATCCTCTGTTCTAACAACATGTCTTCTGCTTTTGTGTTTGCAGGTAAATGTCTCGCAAAGTGGAAACCCGATCAGAAAAGCAGAGGAAATCTATGGACAGAAGAGAGTCCCCCGCTGTGCCCCCAGTCCAGCCGGAACCAGCGCGACATGGATCTGCCCCGCGGTCATTAGTGGACGGATATGGCCCTCAAGAGCTTCTGAACTCTCCTCCCGATTGCTGTCCGAGCTCCCTCAAAGAGGGACAACTTGATGTCATCGCTCGCTCCTTCGGGATTGACAGAGCGAGCATGCTGCTGCCGGGAGATGGTGTGATGCCGTATGATCGTCCTGAAGGATATTTTGCCTACAGCCGATACCATTGCATGTGCAGGGCCATTCCTCCGATCAATGCGTGGATAGTCAGCTTCATTACCTACCTGAAGGTGGCTCCTTTCCAGCTTCAGCCCAACTCCTACGCCATCTTAGTGTGTCTATTCGTTATCTTCCAGAGGAGGTATGGGCGCGCCCTTCTAACCGGGAAATCCGATATTTGTATAATCTGAGGGGCTACAAGAAGGGGTCTCCGTACATTAGTTTAGAGTCGGCCGTGTCCTTCAAGCCGGTCTTGGACTTATACTCGAAATTCACCATGTTTAAGAAGGAATGGTTCTTCGTCAAGGACTACTCCGTTTCTTTTCGCCTTTTCACTTCTGGCTGTAAGTTGAATTCCATTTGTAATTTCTTTGCCCCGACTGCAATGCTTCTTCTTATATGCTTTTATTTCTTGCTAGCGACATGTGGCTTTGTGGTCGTGGAGAATGATCGCCTGGTACAGATGGCTGTGGAGATAGAGGCTATCTCACGAAGGGATAGGTCGTCTTCTTACCTGATCAGGAATGCCACTCTCCTGGAGCACAACTTGATTCTGCCACGTCAATCCGTGGTTAAGTAGAGAGATACAGCCGAGGAGAGGGCTGCCAAAGCTAAAGACGGGGCTACTGCAAAGAGTAGCAAGAGGAGACCTTTCTCGGTACCTCTAGTCGTCGGGGGAAAGAAGCTTAAGAAATCTGATGGACCCTCTCCTACCACATGCCCAGATGTTCCGGAGGAGGAAAGTGGAGAGGAAGAAAGAGGTGAGGAGGAGAGCGGAGGTGATGGAGAAGGTGACGGTGGTAACGGTGGCGAAGGGCAGAGTGGTAGTGGCGTTGGTACCTTGACTTCTGGGCAAGCGGGTGAGATTCAAGAGTGGACGGATGATGCCTTCCGTCAAGCCTTCGAGGGGTTGGGGGAAGGGCCGACCTTGGTGGAGAAATCGAAGAAGCCTGATAAGTCTGGGACGGGCGCCAGTCTATCTTCTGAGGGTATTTCAGCTAAAGCAACTCCGGCGGTTCAAGGTGAATTCTTAACTTCCGCAGTATCCCACTCTCCCTCAGGGTTTGTAAAATAAACGCGTTTTCTTACTCCTTTTAACTTAACATATTTCTCGGATGATAGTTTCATGCATGCTTGTAATACTTGGTTTTTATTCCAGGAACGGGTAAGGTGGCCAAGACATCAGATATTCGGCACTGCCTTGAATAGTATAAGCTACTCAAAGCTTCCGTCAAATCGAAGTCGTCAACTAGCCGTCCCGGAGATGTGGTTGGCTATCGCCCTCTTCTCGGAGTTATTGAAGAAGATATGCAAAAGAGGAAGAGGGGCCGATCTTTGTTTGAACCTTCACCTGGCCCTCAGCCTCCAGTCCAGCCTATCCATGATATTACCGAGGAAGATACTGAGTTTATGTCTTCCCCACATCCGTCCGAAAATCCAACCGTCACCCCGATAGACCATCCTGGTTTGGTTCGCAACCCATTTGCCGGCCACCCGGATCTGGACCCGAGTTTCCAGGATATTTCTTTTGACGAGGCCACGGGTGAGCATCTTCTTCCCCGTAATCCCATGGTACGGGTGCTTGATGAGGCTAAGTTCTTAGACCTCGATTTGCTTACTACTTGGATTGTGACCATATGTGGGATGAGGCCAAGGCAAACATCGATCGGGTGGCTGAAGAGACCAAGAGGCTAATGGAGCATCACGCTCGACTGGCCAAGGCTGGAGAGGAAGTCAGAAGTGCTAACATTCGGTTGCGGCTAAGGGTTTCTGATCAGGCCAAACAGCTTGCCGATCAGGCTATCCAGATATCCCAGCATGAGGCGGCCTCCAGACGACTAAAGAAAAACCATGGAAGAGGCTAGCAAGGCTGAATTGCAAAAAATGGAGGCTGTTTGCAAAGAACGAATTGACATGGCCATCGCAACGGTGGATGAGGTTCGGAGAGCGGATCTTGAGCAGGTAGAGGAGTTATCTGGGAGGCCGCAGAGCTTGCTCAGGCCAAGCTGAAGGAGGAGATGGAAGCGATGCGGAAATCCCTTCAGTCTGACTGCTCGAGATACAGATTGGAGAGAGATGCTGCTGTCGCACGGCTGTCGGTTTCTGAGGCCCGGATGAAAGAGTTTGAGGAGAACGAGGGGATGATGGATGAGATGCTCCAGGACATGTATTTTCGAACTTGAAAGTAGGGCAACCTGTCCTGGATGGACGACTATCTCCGGGTCATGGCTAGGATATATCTTCGAGCTTTGGAGGAGGCTAAGGCCGATGCGGATAAGGAAGGTGGTGCGGCTTTCAGGATGGATGTGGTTACGGCCCAATTTACTAAGGAAGAGAAGGTAGCGGTTAAGGAGGGCATGCGGCTGCTCGCTGCGGATGAGGTAGGCGTGCAGCTAGACGATGATGATCAGGGAGCAGGTGCTGGTAAGTCTTCCCTCTCAATTTTTCCTTAACTCGATTGCGTATAATTTATCTGATGCATTCTTTTCTGAATTGGGCAGGCGGGACCTCTGGAGTACATGCGGGGAGTTCTGACTCTACAGTTAAGTAGATCCAGATGGCGGGCAGGATAGAGGCGGAGCCCCGATGTAGTTGACTCTTTTATTTAGTCTGTTTGACATTCCTGTATATACTAGTCCAAAACATTATTGTATTTTCAGGCTGTAATTATGTCATTGCAACGAACGTCTTTATGTAACTTTATAACATAAGCAGATTCTGTCATGTTCGAATGTGTTGTTATTTTGATATGTTGCATAAGAAATACAGCTGCGTGTTTATGCATGTGATTTAATCATATTTGATGCTAAGTTTCTGCTCAAAATATTATTTCATGTCTTGCAATGTCCATATGATGTGTGAATAGATTAAAGCTACATATTTGCATACAAGAGAAGAAAGTACCGCCCTTCGTGTTTTAGTTGTAGAGGGTTGCTTTGAATGTCTTGCGTGACTGAGTATGGAATGTAGCTGAGTGTTCCGTCATCCGGACGTGAGTTCATATTTCCACAAGCGAGAGTTCCCCTATTTTGTGACCTGTACTTTAGGGACTGTTATATAGGATGGGAGAAAAGTTTTTAAATGAAATGGAAATATGAGAAACGGTAAAACTTCCAATCACGGAAGGCCGTCGATATGCTTAAGTTCGTGGCAAACGGGTTTTGTAGTCACTTTCCCTAGCTGTGGGTCTTGGAGACATTCGTCACCCATCTTACGCCTCCGCGAGGAGTTTATCTTTTTTACCACAGCCGTACTTAAGACATATCGGAGTCGAGATCGCGCACAGTAACTACCCGAGCCATTATGGCCCGTAATCGTGGGTATTATTCGATTTACTGTGGCCGGCTAGCGTGGGTGCCGATCGTCAACCGTGAACTACCCTTAGCTGGCCACACCTTATGTTGGGGCTTATACTAGGTTCACAGTTGCCGGCGAGACGAACGCCGTAATGAGCTGCCATCGGCTATAGTCGGCCTTCTTGATGGCTTATAATCGGCTCATTATAGTTGGCTTTGAGGGCAGTCGCGAGCAATGAGTTAACCTGCAGCAGAGGGATGCTGGAGCAAAAGTGTCTCATTGGCGAGTGCATAGATTCACATAGTACCTGTTGGGTCTTGTCCAGGTGAGGTTGTGCTATGAAGTGTCCAGAATGGAAACGTCGTTATGTATGATTTTGTTCAACAGAAAAAGATAAAGCTTAACAAGCAGGCAAGATATAAAGGAACAAGTTAAAAAGAGACAAGATTTTTAAAGTGGTTCGGCACGAAAATGCCTACGTCCACTGATTCTCTTTGTTAATTCACTTCATATGGGCAGTACAAGTCAAGAAAAGTATCGACGGAGGTGTTGGATGTTCCATGTCCTTTGGAACACCTCTCCGTCCACTGTTGACAAAATATAAGCTCCGTTGTGGAGATCTTTATGAATTACATAGGGTTCGTCTCAGATTGGATCTAGCGCTCCGGGGCGTGGGAAGATCCGCTTGAGGACAAGATCTCCTTCTTGTAAGCTGCGGTGCTTGACCTTGGAGTTGTATTGTGCTGCTACTTTTTGCTTGTGTGCTGCTGCTTTGAGTGTTGCATCATTTCTTCTCTCCTTAATTAGATCCAAAGACATGTGGAGGAGTTCTTCGTTCTCTTCTGGGTTGTAGTGGATCCTACGGTGGGAAGGTACTACAGTTTCAACTGGGAGCATGGCCTCCGATCCGTATGCCAAAGAGAAAGAAGTATGCCCTGTTGATGTTCTGTAAGATGTGCGGTAGGCCCAAAGTGCCGTAGGAAGCTCATCCACCCAAGCGCCTTTTGACTTTTCAAGTTTCTTCTTGATTAGAGTTTTGAGGATTTTGTTGACAGCTTCGACTTGTCCGTTTGCCTGGGGATAAGCCACAGATGAGAAGCTTTTGTGAATTCCGTGCTCTTGGCACCAATTAGCGAATTCCTCGCTGTCAAATTGAAGTCCATTGTCTGATATGATTTTGAGGGGAACCCCGTACCTGCATAAAACATTTTTGTTCAAGAAGTTAATAACTTTTGCCGAAGATATTTTATTTAGAGGCTCGGCTTCCACCCATTTGGTGAAATAGTCAACTGCCACTATGGCATATTTGGCTCCGCCACGGCCCACTGGCAATTCACCAATCAAGTCAATTCCCCATATTGCAAAAGGCCAAGGGCTGGTCATTTGAGTAATCTCATTTGTGGGTAGTCGATGAATCTTATCAAATTTCTGACATCTGTCGCATTTTTTGACGAAGTCTAAGGCGTCTTTGTTTAAAGTAGGCCAGTAATATCCGTATCGGAGTATTTTCTTTGCTAGAGTCTGCCCTCCGGTGTGATCTCCGCAACTTCCTTGATGGATGTTGGACAGGACTTCCCTGGCTTCCCTTCCAATGATACACCTTAATAAGGGATTAGAGAAGCCGCGCCGATAGAGGATGCCTTCTTGTAATGTGTAGCGGGAAGCTTTCCTTAAGATTTTCTTAGCTTCGTTATGCCCGTTGGGCAGTGTGCCACTTTGTATGTACTTCCGGATGGGAGTCATCCAAGTTTCCTCTTCGATTGCAGCTATCATATTCATTGGCTCGTAACTCGGGGCCAGTTATTGTAAGATGGTTATTGTTCGGGAAGCGGTGCCGTCCTTCATGCTAGCTTGCTTTGCCAGTTCGTCGGCCTCCTGATTCTTTTCTCGAGGGACATGTTTGATTAAATAGTGATCCAACTGATTGAGCAGTAGTTTGGTCTTCTTTAGATATGCTGTGAGTCGATCTCCTCGAGTTTGCAATTCTCCCAGTATCTGATTTACAATAAGTTGAGAATCGCTATGGAGACATAAAGAACCGACTCCAATCTCCAAGGCAAGTTCTAATCCGGCTATCACTGCTTCGTACTCTGCGTCATTGTTGGTGGCAGCGAACTCCAACCTTAGGGCGTAGTGCAGCTTCCTTCCCCTGGGGGTGATTATCACAACACCTGCCCCCGAGCCTTGTTCATTTGATGCTCCATCAACGAAGAGATTCCACTTGATATTTTCTGCTACTTCAGATTGCTCCTTACCTTCGTTAGTAGTGAACTCGGAAATGAAATCAGCTATGGCTTGTCCCTTGATAGTGGTGCGAGGATGGTAGGTGATATCATATTAACTCAGTTCAATACACCATTTAAGTAGTCGCCCAGAAGTGTCGGGGCGATGGAGTACCTGCCTTAACGGTTGATCGATTAAAACTCTGATGGAATGAGATTGGAAATAGTGTCGCAGCTTCCGTGACGTGATTAGCAGACAGTATGCTAGCTTTTCAAGTTTAGGGTATCTGGCTTCTGCCCCTGTAAATCTCTTGCTTACAAAGTATACGGGTCGCTGCGCGCGGTTGTCTTCTCTCACCAGAGCGGCGCTTAAAGCATGGTACGATACAACAAGGTATAGGTATAGTTCCTCTCCTTCATTTGGAGTTGAGAGTACTGGTGGTCTCTGTAGGTGTCCGATTAAGTTAAGGAAGGCTGTCGAGTATTCGTCAGTCCATCCGAACTTTCCTTTGTCTTTCTTTAGAGCTTCGAAGAAAGGGATGCATTTGTCGGTCGCTTTAGAGATGAACCTGCTTAGGGCGGCCACTTTCCCATTCAGGCTTTGCATCTCTCTTCGAGTGGATGGTACCTTGATATCTTGCAAAGCCCGAACTTGTTCGGGGTTTGCTTCAATCCCCCTGGCGTGGACGATGAATCCCAAGAACTTTCCCGACGATACTCCGAAAGAGCACTTTAGAGGGTTCAGCTTCATTCCATATTGGCGAAGTACTTGAAGCATTTCCTCCATGTGGTTTATATGATCGTTGGCTTTCCTCGATTTTACCAGCATGTCATCCACATAAACCTCCATAGTTCGTCCTATTAGTTTCGCAAACATCTTGTTGACGAGGCGCTGATAAGTAGCTCCGGCGGTTTTAAGTCCAAAAGGCATTACTCTGTAGCAGTACAATCCCCGGTCGGTGATGAAACTAGTGTGGTCTTGATCGGGGGCGTGCATAGGGATCTGGTTATATCCTAAGTATGCGTCCATAAAGGATAAGAGTTCGTGTCCGGCTGTGCTGTCCACGAGCTGATCGATTCGGGGGGAGTGGGAAGCAGTCTTTCGGGCAAGCGTCATTTAAGTTGCAGAAGTCGATGCATGTTCGCCACTTTCCATTAGCCTTCTTTACCAGCACCGGGTTAGCGATCCATTCTGGGTAGATGGCTTCTCGTATAAAGTTATTGGCAAGTAGGTTCTTTACTTCTTCCTCGAGGGCTGCTGATCGTTCTGCCCCCATGCTTCTCTTTTTCTGCTTTACCGACACTTTGGTGGGATCGATGTTCAGCACGTGGCATGCTACGTCTGGGGAAATTCCTGTCATGTCAGCGTGCGTCCATGCAAATACATTCGTGTTGTGACAAAGAAAATCAATGAGTTGATCCTTTAATTCCGCTCTTAAATGAGACCCGACTCTTAGCAGTCTACTTGGGTCACGTTTGTCTACCGATACAAATTCCATGGCCTCTGCAGGCTCGACGGTGGCCTCCTTCTCTTTTTCCCCGGGCTCTAATTCATTGAAAGGATCACTGGTATATCGAAGAGGAGGGGCTTTCTTTAGTTGCTATGCTTCCAAGCTTTTTATGCAGAGAGTAGTCTCTGCATTTTTCCCTTTATCTTTTCTGCGGTTATTGCGAAGTTCAGTCACATAGCAATCTCGAGCGGCGTCTTGATCCCCCTCTACTTCCCCTATTCTGTTGTCTGTTGGAAATTTCATCTTCAGGCACCACAGGGCTAGGAAAATTTGGAAGTCAGACAAGGTTGGTCTTTCCAAAATGGCGTTGTAGGCCGAGTGGTTCTCTATTAGCACAAATGTTTGTTTTCGCACAACGGAGCGGGGATGACTTCCTATTTCGACAAAGAGGTCCAGTTGCCCGAGGGGCATCTTCGCATCCCCAGTGAAACCATGTAGCGGTTTGTTGCAGGGAGACACATCCTTAATTGACAGCTTCATTTTGTCGAAAGCATGCCTGAATAGGATATTTACTGAGCTTCCAGTGTCCACTAGAATTCGGAAAACCTTGGCTGGACCGAACCAAGCAGAGATGACCATGGGATCCATGTGAGGGTACTGCCTTCCCTCTAGATCACGCCTACTGAATGTGATGTCATCATTCTCCTTCCGTTTCGGGTGGCGTTCTTCCGTAACAGAATTGACGTAGCCTTCATTGTTTCTAAGTGACTTACTGTATCTCTCCATCTCTGCCCAGCTTTCGTCGGCGATGTGTGGTCCTCCTGATATGATAAGGACCACTATCTTCTCTTGACTGGAGCCGCTGGTGTTGCGATTTCCTCCGCCTACTTCCGGGAGGGGCAGCCCTGGGTTTTTATTGATAGGAGTTGAAGTCCTGTTCTGACCTTTCACATAGAGCTCTAGTCTCTTCCTTCTGATGGCTCTTCAATCAAGTCCCGAAGATGATGGCATTCATTAGTGTCATGCCCATGAGATTCGTGGAATCGGCAGAACTTTCCAGACTTAATTGCATTATCTGATTCCTTCTTGTGCGGGGGGCGCTTGTATCTAACTTCGTCTTGGGTTGTTAGGAAGATGTTTTCGATTGTTCCATTCAAAGGAGTGTAAGAGTTAAATCTTGGTCCTGGTCGATATTAGCGCTTTTCTCCCTTCTTGCTCCCAGCATTGTCTCTGAAGTCATTTCTTTGAACGTCCTTTGCTACTGCGGATGTGTTGCCATGAGCTGCCTTGGTTTGTTGCCCTGTCTGCCTTTCAATGGCAGCGTCTTCGAGTCTCATATATTTTCCGGCTTCGTGGAAGAAATCGGGTAAGGTAGCTGCCTTTTCTTTCGTTAGTCTCCTAGCAAACTTAGTATCCGGATGCACACCACTGCAGAGGGCCATTAGGATAAGTTTCTCGTCAGCATCATGAACTACAGCCGCTGCGGCGTTGAATCGGGTTAAATATTGCTGCACTGTCTCTCCAGGCTTTTGTTTGATATTAGATAAGGAATAAGCATCCTTGGGTTGTTCCACATGAATGCGAAACTGGCTGATGAACTTTTCTTTCAACATTTCCCACGAGCTGATGGACCCTTGGGGTAGGTGGCAGAACCAAGAGGTAGCTAGATCTGCCAAGAATAGTGGGAAGCATTTACACAATACTCCCTATGTTGCTCCGCTCATGAGCATATGCTGTGTGTATCTTTGTAGGTGTACGACGGGGTCAGAGGTTCCCTTGTAAGTTTCCATTGTTGGCATTTTCCATTCTCGGGGGGTGATGGCAATTTCGATATTACGGGTGAAGGGGCTGGTTACCCTAGCGCCTATCCCTCTATCTCTTTGGCCCCGTTGGATGCACTCTCTGAACAATCGCGCCAACCTTTCATCAGGACTTGGAGCGGATAGAAATGAGTTTGTTTCTTCCCGGCGGGATTGATTCCGTCCAGATAACCTGTAGGGATGGTATCGTCTATCACTCCTAGCATTCTCTAATGGCCGCCTCTGGTCTTCCGGGGGCATGCTGGGGTCAGCCGCAGTTGGCCCTTGCCTTGATCTTTCCCTGCTGGGTTCTCTTCTCAGCACTTCCTCGGGTCCAACTTCGGGCTGGACTCCAGCTCGACACCGTTCCTTGGTGTTTATATGGTTAGGTAGCATGGCGGGCTCAGCTACATCCGACCCTTGCCCGGTAGCTCTCCCGTTGGGTTCGATTCCAAGCGTTTCCTCGGGTCGGAATTCGGGCTGAGTCCGGGCTCGGCTCCTACCATAGCTGTTTCTTTTGTTAGCCTCTTCAAAGAAGAAAGACCCTTATCGTCTCCTAGATCCTCCAGACCGGGACTCACCCCATGATTCAGTGTTGCAGTTGGTTTCTTCGACATCCCTTAAGTGTGACATGAGTTGATCCACTAAGGCTTCTTGTTGAGATGCGAAGCGGTTAGTTACTTCAGCCACAACCCTGTCCCGATCCGCCCTAGTAATTGGTTGTTCCATAGCAGGGGCTGCCGGATCTGCCTGATTTAAGTTTGCTGTTGGAACTGGACGATTGTCTTGGTCTCTAATCACTGGATCTGGGATACTGCCAGTTGCGATGTTCTTTCCTTTGTTAGCATCTTTCTTTCATCCGGGAGGCATGTTTTTCAGGCAATGAACGATGCTGATAGAAAAAGGGTTAAGTGGGGGAAGCTGAAGCTTCGAGCTCCTGTTCTCAGTGAAAACACCAAAAATGTTTGCACAAAAAATGGGCAAACGCCTCCTAGTCGTATGAATTAGTTGATTTTATGTTGTTTCTAGTGATTTGGGCGATTTACGCAAATATATAAAAAGCAGGGACTAAACTGTAAATGACACACATATTTATAGTGGTTCGGCCAGAACCTGCCTACGTCCACTTTATATGTTATTCTCCTTTTCTCTTCAGATTGCAAGTACAAATCTTTTATTACAAGTAATTGAAAGTTGTTTGAAAGTTCTATCCGTGCTTGAGCTCTCAAACTTGTCTGCCATTGTTGTACCCCTGCCCCTCCATTTATAGAGTGAGGTTGGGGGTAGGGGCCTTGAATGTATATAGCTGTTGGTGGGCCTGGGCTGGGGCAATCTGGCCTGGCAAATTTGGATCCGGTTTACCTTGGTTCGGTGGTAGGAGTATGGCGGACCGGTTGAACTTTGGTTCGGTGGTAGGAGTATGGTTCGGTTGTCGTGGGATGTTGATCCGGTGGAACCGGTCCGGTGAGATGTTGGACCGGTGGGACTTGGTGGAGAAGTGGTCCGGTAGGAGTATGGTTCGGTTGTCGTGAGATGTTGATCCGGTGGAACCGGTCCGATGAGATGTTGGACCGGTGGGACTTGGTGGAGAAGTGGTCCGGTAGGAGCTAGGGAGTGGTTGGTTCGGTATGAGCTTGGAGGTGGGTTTGGACCGACAGGTATTGGAGAAGCGTTGGTTCGGTGGTGTCCCCTTGCTCGTTGGTTCGGTGGTGGAAATGCACACAACACTCAGACAAACTAGAATGCATTCGAGTAAGGATTACAAACAAAATAAAACAAAAACATTAAGTTGCTGTATTGCAACGAATTTTTTATAACCAAAAACACCACATTTTCTGCACTTATTTCCTCTAGGGGTCTGCATCTCGTCCATTGTACTTTAATTATAGTTGAACGTAGGCGTCCTAGTTGTCTTTTAGCGAACGAAGGTAGGATCAATTGACTGTCACTTGAACTCTAATAACGTTTATCTCGTACCGGGTGGAACTCAGGGGTGTAAGCTGCCAGGTATTTCGCTATGGAATACCATATTGAGCTAAAGTCATGACGGGCTCTATTTTCTCTGTTGGAAACCGTTGAGCAAGCGGCCCTAACATGCATACACGGTAGGTGCTCTAAAAGAGGGATGTTGCACGTACAAGAGCAACTATTATTATTGATTAGTACTTTGAACTCGTCACCGAAGTAATGTACAACTTGCCACTCAGATTGACTAGATTGAATTATTCTTATATGCCTAGCTTCGTTACTTTTGGCGATCTTTGCTTCCCACTTCAGAGTTAGACGGAAAGTCAGTTTTGCTGCCGCTTCTCTTCATTGACAAAAATAATCAACCGACCTAAAAAAGGTGTGTGCAACGAAAGCTTTGACAGGTAAAGACCTAGCTCCTTTAAGAACATCATTGAAACTTTCTACACAATTGGTGGTCATGACATAAAATCAACTGCCACCATCTTTACACAATGCCCTGTTCTCCTCATGCGCTCCCAAACTCCTTTCTATCCAATTGTGAGCCCTGATGCTTATTGTTTTTATTTCTTCACGTATTCTGATGTACTCGGGTTCTTCCGCAACGCAAGCTGCAGCATAAAATAGTCCGGTTAATCATTTTTCTCTAAACCCTGCAGCTTGAAAATTAGCTTTAAGATGTCTAGCACAAAATCTTGTTTATGTGGCAAACACCATTTCAATTCCAAGGATAACGGTATTCCTTTCATTCGATCTGAAATGAAGGTAATTCTTCAATTATTAACACTGTGAATGAACCGCCGCATGCATGCCAAAAACCAACCCCAACTATCCCCGGATTCGGACTCTACAATTGCGTAAGCTAAAGGGTATAGGTGATCATCCGCATCAACAGCAGTGGCCACAAGTAGCGTCCCTTTATATTTCCCACACAAATATGTCCCGTTAATAAATAACAATGGACGACAATGAAAAAATCCTTCAATACAAGGTCCAAAGGCCCAAAAAGCTCGATCGAAGACTCCATAATCATCGATCATAATGTGTCCAACACTTTCGGGGTTCGATCTAGTTATTTCAGCAAAATATTGCCTTAGACTACTATATGACTCTGCCCAATCACAATAAATTCTTTCCACCGCCTTACCCAAAGCTCTCCAAGCCTTCACATAACTAATTTTCACAAACAACTGTTCTCCCATCAAAACTGGTACTGTCCCGATTGTAATGTTTTGATCGGCTTTTACAAAAGGTAATATTTTTTCCACTACAAAGTTAGATGTCGCCGCTTGTGGGTGGAGTTTACCGTTGGGTTAACACAATTGTGTTCGCTATGATATTTGCTTACAATACCAATTCTGCTCTGATTTTTTTGAGACAATAGCATGAATTCTCCATGGACAATTTGCATCTATATTACAAATGGCAGTGTATATGGTTTTATTTGATTTTAGTGCTTTAAAAGAAATGACATGCAAAATCGACCATTCGCTCAACTGTTGTAGCAACATGACTTTCATCTCGAAAATCAAACCAACTTTAAATCCATTCTGAACGCTTACGGTTGAAAACAACTCATTGTTGAACTCAAGATTTGCAACGATTGACCTTTCCATATTTTTTGCATTGCACAAATCATCATCCAAAGGAACTTCCATTTTCACCTCATCATTGCCTTCGAAAATATTGTCTTCGACCGAAAAATCATAGTTCAAAGGTTCAATGTCCACTTTCATAGTACCTATCCATGACATGTCGTTCTCCACCATGTTCACTAAATCCATACCGTTTACAGGGGTTCATCACCGACATCTTCACCTTCCTCTCCATCCATCTTAGTATCAACATCTTCGTTGTTAACGTTTGCGCTTACATTCTCCAAATCAGCATTAGATTGCGTAGCAAAAACTTGTGCGGGGAATCTGCTATTTGAACATACGTATTACTTTGAAACCGGTGCTGTAATTACTACATACCAAATTTTGATTCTTCATGATATATACCTCTGACTAAGTCATATAACTCGGACGGAGTTGGATACATAAATTGAGACATATGGCATTGTGATGGTCCAACATGACTAGGCTGTGTTGGTCAACAAGGAAGATAACTGCATATAATGCGAAAAAAAACTGTAACGTAGCGCATAAGTATCAAATTAAGACGACATAAATCTCATAAATAAATGGTTCACCTTCCGAGCAAATGCGTAAAGCTACCTTGACTTGGATAGGGGTACGTATATTGAACGCCCTGTGGATAGGTCATACACGGAGGATATCCATATAAACCTTGTTGTTGACCGTACATCGTTGTTATAGTCGGATTAATGAAATTCGAGGACGCGTTTCCGCGACTGATACTTACTGCCTCAATTGTTCTTCGTGCTCCTCAATAATACTGTTAACTTCTTTTTCTCATACGGGTTCTTCTACTTGCAAGCGCCTAATTTTTCCAACAAATAGCTTAATTGATTTCGATGTCGTTGAAAACATTAGCTTTCGATCCTGATTCCGTCGGCCAGTTACACACTAACTCTATGTCAAATTCTTCAGATTTTATCTTGGTCGCTTTATAAATTGATTCTTTCAGCTGCACCAAATTACAACCTTTGAATACTTTAGCTGGCTTACACGATCCCCCGACATATTTTCCACAATTAACTTCATCACCAACCAATTCGCCATCGAAATAACAGATCATTGGTACACACTTGGGAGCCATTCTACAATTTATTCAATCAATTAGTAACCTATTATCACTTGATACCAAACAACAAATGAGATTAAAAAAATTGAGCAAAGGGTTTTCTAAAAAAACCTGCTATAGCTAATTCCTTGATGAAGAGGAAGAACTAGATGTTGCTCCTCGTCTGTAACTAAATCCAATCAAGATTTATCTACAATATGCAAATAATTTATTAGTTTGGAGTTTAGAATTTTAGTAGATGTAAGAAACGTTTGGAGGAAGACAAACATAAAAAGGTGGCTTGTTAATAAAGCAGCAGAAATAGCGGTATTTGGGATGCCGCATATTGATGGCATCTCAAATGCCGCCAGTGTGCTTTTGCACAATACACGTATACTGGCGGCATTCGAGATGCCGTCGGCACACTGGCGCCAACGTGGTGAAAACCGGTCTAGTTTGTAAATAGTTTGCAAAGTGGCCTATTCTTGTAATTTGTTTACAAATTTGGTCTAAATACAAAATTTATCCTTGTTTAATATGTTTCGTAGGGCATCATGTACCCGAATTATATTTTCTAAAGTGCTAAATTGTGTCCCAAATAATAGTTGAAATATCTGCATGTTTTTTATGTCATGTTGCTTATTCATGACGTGAGGCCAGTGTGATGAATGTCAAATTACACCAATAATCGGCATATACTCCAACATTTTGGTTTAAAAAGTTTCTTGTTGTATATATGTCAGTCTAGGTTAAAAATATTGTTGTTGCGTTCTACCTAGCCACGTATAAAATATAGCTGCAATAATGGAATCATGCACAAATGTATAGAATCTTTTATTCAAATATTTTGACATCTCTGTCTCTAGTACTAATAATGTAAATTCAATACACGTGCTTCAACCGTGTCTTTCTAGAATTTCTAAAATGCCATTGCATTTAACCCTCTTGCTTCTATCCCATTTTCATTATCAATTCGCACAACAGTGTTTTCCTAAATTCGATATCATTCTTGAATTCAATTCTTCAACACCATTACCCCATTCGTCACCATCATCCGATCTCCAATAATCGGTTTCTCCCACTTGCGATTCACTGATGCTAACATCCTAGAGATATTGCATCTACATCTTGGGTTTTGATGGCCGCCAGAGATAGCTCATCCATGTTATCACTTTTTGCATTTAATTGAAGGTATATTTCTTTATTTTTTGTTTTGCTTGATCTGATCAACATACATTACTCTTGATTCTGCTCTAATTTATGAATCTACGATGTCATTACACTTTTTCAACTGATTTTTGATTCATAAATACCCTTCCTCCTGCAATTTGTTTCTCCGCAAACTACGATTAGGGTTATTAAACCTATTCCGCTCACCTCATTAGCTTTAAGAAAACCTAAATCGTTACACTATTATCAGGGTTGGTTTACTAAACTGCAATTCCATATATGCTTCGATTTTCGATTATCGACTGAGATTAGTCTGTTATACTATGACTACTAACCTTTGTTATTTCAAACTTCGACTGTCGACTAAGCATAGAACTAAGTTGGATTTGTTGATTCAACGCAGATAAAGAATTGAGTTCAGCCATCATATATAAGACATCTGTTAAACTTCAATCTCATGTAAGGATTCGATGATTGTCATCAACTCCTCCGGATTTTCAGTATTATATGGTTCCTTGCAATTAAATTCAGCTTATTTTTGTTTCCTAATATATTGATATTTATCGATGACTTTGGGATTTTTTTTATTTTGTCTGATTTTATCTTGATGTACAACTCCTATTTTTTTTTTTTTAACAAATCTTTATTTGTTCATCAACTTACAATGTATATTTATATGTATCATACACTCAGTTAACTATTTGTCAAATTTTTTGAACTCCTTCAGATTTTTAGTAGTATTTGGGTTTCTTAAAGATTTATTTATTACGGTTGAATTTGGGTTATATTTGTTTCCTATTATGTGAAATTGATTATAACTTTGGAATTTTATATTTTTTATGGATTTTTCTTGATGTATAATTTCTGTGACTTTATTTTGCAATGATCTTGCTTTGGTCATCAACTTCACTATATACATATTTGAAATTTGAAATGAACTGACAGAGTTTGGAGGTTTATGAGAATGGCTTTGATAAATTTAAGTTGTCCCCTTCGTATTATTCTGTATAAACCTTCAAGATTTATTAACAGTAGTATGTTCACCTGATGATTATAAGTGTACTGAATTTGAGTTTGTATTATATCCAAAAAGTGAACACTTTTACTCTATAGTAAGATAAAAATGGTGACGAAATCGTTAATTTTAATACTATAATCTAACTCAAGTACCAGTAATATAGAAATCTTAATGGCGCTTGATTTGTAGATTGTGTGGATAGAATTTGGTAGAGAATAATTGACGATGATAATCTACTAGGCTAACACATTTAGATGCCATAAGAAAATGATGTCAGGCCTGTACATATGAGATAATACTCTTTTTCGTATCTATTCAACTAATATTTTTTAGTGTTTCGACCATTCACATATTATCATGGTGTACTGGATTGTAGAAAGATACCATTGGCTATTTTATTTCACTTTTTCTTTTTTCTTGCACTGACAGAAAAACTTTTGATTCTGTATAGCGGTAAAGGATGAAGAGGGTTTCCCTAATTTTTCTCTTATTGACAAAGCTACAGGCTTAGCAATGAAACTCGATGTGGGAAAAGAGCATCCTATAAGCACACCTCAACTTTCATTTTGTTTAATAAATTTTTTTGTTTGCACCATGTTTTTAAAATGAACTGCACCTGGACTGTGTTGGAATTGGCAGAGAAAATGTGGTTGCTCATCTTATGCAATTAAATCCAACAGGAAATGGACTCGGTTTTGAAATAGAAAACAGTTCACTATATCAAGAAAGCAGTTACTGTAATTTTATTTTATTTTGTTGTGATAACAAAAGGTTACAAATATGATGTAATCCTACCATTTGAAATATTCACAAAATGTTTTTTTATACTCTTTTTTTATTTCATTGGCATTAATCGTATACTAATTTAAATCACTATAGTCTTAATATTTACATATGTGTGAGTTTTCTTTTCACATTTGTAAACCATATTAGCTTCATATTTGGTTAGCCTACGCAATTTTTTTTTTTAAAATATGTAAAAATAATATTATTTCCAAATAATTAAAAAGAGAAATACAACAATTTTTTATTCATAAGCAGAAAATAAGTATCAACTAATGCAAATTCTGACAAATGTAGGACGCGAACAAAAGTTTTTAATTTAGACAACAATTTTAGACATATCTGCTTTACAAATATATCAATTTTATAGTGATAAATTAAGCTAAATTAATGGAAGTTAAAGCCTTTCAACCACAAGAGCTTCTCCTCTGACGTTCTTCAAGTATAACGTGTAGTTAATGAAGTTCTCTGCATAAGAGTGCTTTCAAAATTGTAGGGTCTAAAGTGTTGGAACAAATACGAGATTTAAGTAAACTAAAGTAAATGAAGCAGTGAAATATGATTCAAAATATTTAAGATGTTGAAATAAAGTTTCAGTGTACCTTTGGTATAGAACAAAGAGGCAGCAATAATTAAGGCAATGAAATATCTGATAGCGATAATGTGTTGTCTTGATTTAGAAGACAATATCCAAGTCAATGAAAGTTATTAACTTTGGTTTTTAGTTGCACAAACTGAATTCAAAATTTTTTGGGACTAATTGGTGTTGCCCATAGTTTATGGATAACGAAATGTGTGAACACCTATTCAAATATTGAAATAATTCATCGTGGTTAAAGAAACAAATACAAAATTAGAGCTAATAGGGACAAATATTGGAAATCACATATTGAATACTGTACTTAATACTTTAAGTCAATGTCAAATGGAAAACAAAGATGATTATTTCAATCTCTAACAAAATACACAGAAAGAATTCCACGTTCCATGCAACAGCCTTTAACTTACAAATCCAGGCATTATTTCAAACTCTAGCAAATTATTTTTTCAAATACTGATCATTATCGATAGCTCTCAAAGACAATACTATCTCATTTATTTGATTAAATCAGTATATCACTTGACTCCTTTATGTTTATCAATTTCAACCTATTTTGTTTCTGATTCCTCCACCATCTGCACTTACACTCTTATGTGACAATGTATGTTTCTCATCTTATCAAATTTTGCCCCTAATACCAATCTAAAATACATTATATGGACTTCACACTAGATGTATTGGTGCATATGACTGACAAGTAGCGCTTCTGGCGATGTCATCAAAACTATCAGTTTGAATTGAGTCACATAGAAAATGTGAAAGAGTGCAAGAAGTTTCCCGAATTTCAACAAAGTGAGGAAACTAATTAGTTTAATGCTTTACTCTATCACATTTAATAAATTCATCATTTATTTGATAAATTTTGTTGATCTCCACTTTTGATTTTTTGCAGTAGTGGTAAAGACGAGTTTGGATATAAGATTTATGATAATTAAAGATAGTGTCAATCTAATAAATTTTATGAGACATTTTTGTCACCTATTGATACATGCTTCTGAGTCAATTATTCACCAGTTTTAGAAGCTTAACTAAAAAATAAAATTACTTATATTATGCTCATATAATTAGTATAAAACAAAACTCAGTAAAAATCATTGTCCAAATAAAAAGGTTTGATACAAGTTCAGCCTAATTGATTTTCATTCAGCCCAATTGATCAAATGTGTTATAAAAAAATACATCACATTTGTATCTTTTTATTATAAAGAACGTACAATTACCTAGACTAAGTTTTTTTTCTATTTTGAATTTTTGAAAACTATAAGGTTTATGATAAGAAATATGAGCTTTGTTTGGCAAATGTCACTTCTTTATAAAAGAAGAATCAAAATATGTCCCTAAAACTTACTTTTCTGTAATAATTGGGTTTTGTCCATATAAATTATGATAACTGATACATATAATATAAACAAAAATAAATTTACAACTCTCGGAGTTAATGATATAAGTATTCAAAATTTGATTTTTATAATGAAGCTGTAAAAGGAAAAAAAACTACACCTAAATTGTGCATGATATTTCATATATATATATATATATATATATATATATATGAAATTTGATTATCATCTTATGTCATGAGATTAACCATCCTATTTACTATCTTATTATTTGAAATTTCAAAACATTATAAACATTATTATTGTTGGTGCGAGATTCCAACACGAGACCACTCAAATCGAAACCCCACAAGTACAGCGGAAGATGGAATCATGGTAAATAGTGTAAAAACAACCAATCAACAACTCAATTCCAATCTCAATCGATCTAAAAGCAGTCACAATCCCAAACAAGCAATATAGAAATCAAAGCAATAATGAAAATAAAACACACACCGATTTATAGTGGCTCTACTAACGTTGTGTTAGTGTACATCCACTTTAAGAGAGAGCTTTTATTAATACTGATGAGAAGAGTACAAGAGATTGAATACAATGATCAAATTCTAATTAGAATCGAATTTGTGGAGAAAAGAATTGAAGAAAATTAGGTTTTGATAAACCTAATTTGGTGGAGGCTAATCTCTTGCAGTTGCTTGCACGCTTATAGATCTGAAACCTGAGGCTAGCTTATATAGGAGAATAGAAACCCTAGGCAATTTTTTGAAATTTCCCCTGCGGATATCACAAAATTTTCACCAAGTCCGTGTGAGAGAAAACAGGCGAAAGCCGTTTCAGACGTCTGACCAGAAGGTCAGACGTCTGGTCTAACCCACCGGAGCGCATTTGCTCCGGTTCAGACGTCTGACCAAAAGGTCAGACGTCTGGTCTAACCTTTTGGAGCACCTTTGCTTCAGTTCAGACGTCAGACCCATTTGGTCAGACGTCTCAAAAAGTGCTCTAGAAGCACTTTTGTCCCAAATCAGACGTCTGAAAAATGGATCAGACGTCTGAAAAAGGGTTCTGTCCCAACTTTTCCTTCTTCACCTTTTCTCTTATAACTTCCACCTCCGAACTCCGATTTGCGAACCGTTTCCTCCATTACGAAGCTACTTCCGACCTCTACAAATTTACATATAATGTCGCCAATATTTAACACTCCACCTCAACACTATATCCATCTTCAATTCCAATGGTACCATACCATCAATGGCAACCGATAGCGCCAACTATCACCTCTTCTACCTTCAACCAAACATGAATGCTTTTCCAATGAGCTCCGGCAAAGCCATCGCCCATTGCACTCCACCAACGAGCTCAAGTAAAGCCCTCGCCCGCTAATAAAATGTTGAAAACATTCAAATCCTAAACTATCTCACCAAAGACTAGTACTTACCAAGAAGATAGAACCTCAATCTCTCACCAATACTCTTCCTCATCTACCACCAAGCTCCTCCCTTGACCGTGCCACCCCATGGCACCTAGCACTTCTCCAAGCGAATGAAGTTCGAGTAATGCTTGAACTTTCCAACTGGCAATACCTTAGTGAACATATCTGTCGCATTGTCCTTTGTGTGCACTTTCCGAAGATATACTTGCTTATCTTCATCCATGGCTACTAGAAATGACTCTCTCACCTCAATATGCTTAGTCCATGAGCTAAACGCCAAATTCTCTGCCAAGTGAATAGCACTCTGGTTATCACATCGAACATCAATGCTATCATGCCCGAATCCCAAGTCACACAATAATCGCTTCAAATAGAGTGCCCCCTTTGCCGCCTCCACTGCGGCTATCAACTCCGCTTCCGTAGTGGATAAAGAAACTACGGTCTGCAATCTAGATCTCCAACTTATGACTGTACCCCCAAGTGTGAAGGCATATCCGAAAGTTGATTTTCTTCGATCCCTTTCACCGGCGTAGTCCGAATCACAATAACCAACTAACTTGCAATCCATCGCCTTACTATCGCCAAAAACAAGACCATGAGATGATGTGCCTCTAAGGTATCTTAATATAAGCTTCACAGCTTCCCAATGCGATTTTCCCGGATTAGCCATGTATCGACTAACCATCCCGATGGCATTTGCAATATCGGGCCTTGTACACACTATAGCATAATTAGACTTCCAACTGCACTAGCATATGGCACCTTTGCCACATAAGTCTTGTCTTCCTCCAAGATAGGTGATCCTTTACTCGAAAGCTTCGTATGCAAAGGTAAAGGTGTATTTGACGCCTTTGCATTCTCCATGCTAAACCGGCAAAGCACTTTCTCTATGTACTCCTTTTGAGTTAGTTTCAACTCAAAACGCTTTCGATCCCTTACAATTTCCATGCCCAATATCCTTCTTGCTCCTCCAAGATCCTTCATTTCGAACTCCGACTTCAAACTCAGTTTTAGCTTGTTGACTTCATTCTTATCCTTCGAAGCAATGAGCATGTCGTCCACATACAAGAGTAAATACACACAACAATCATTTTTCAACTTCTTGAAATAAACACAAGCATCTTTGATGCTTCTCTCAAAACTATTTTCAAGCATGAAATGATCAAACCTCTTGCACCATTGTCTAGGTGATTTCTTTAAACCATATAGTGATTTCTTCAACTTGCAAACCAAATTTGACTTACCATCTACAACAAAACCCTTCGGTTGCTCCATGTAGATGTGTTCATCCAAGTCCCCATGCAAGAAGGCGGTCTTCACATCAGGTTGCTCCAACTCCAAGTCGTGAATAGCAACAATAGCAAGTAATATCCGGATAGAAGTGTGGCGCACAACCGGTGCGAATATCTCATCATACTCCTTTCCCTTTCTTTGTGCAAACCCCTTAGCTACTAGCCTAGCTTTGTATCTTCCATCGTCCTTCACCTTGTATATCCATCTGCACCCAATAACATGGTTTCCTTTAGGAAGTGGAACCAAATCCCAAGTTTGATTCTTCAACAATGACTGCATCTCTTCCTCCATGGCACAAATCCATTTCGAGCTATCACTCGATTTCATGACATCATCAAGGTCCATAGCTCATCTTGGACTACATGAAGAGCATAGTCCAAATTATCACAAAATCTAAGATAGTTCCAATCACCATATCTTTCGGGTGATCTTATAGTACGACGACCAACCCGAGTAGCAATACCATCACCTAAACTCCCTTCGGCTCCATCTTGAACTGAATCTTCTCTAGAATCATGTACATCACCAACACTACTAGAGGCACCCTGTGGACTATGCGATGTAACATCAACCGCTACTTCCTCACAAGCATATCCTACTACTCTACTCTCTCTATTCCTGGGAAAAAATGTAGAAATAGTTTCCTTCTCCTTTGATTCATCATGAACCAAATCCAGAACATCCGATGAGCTCACATTCTCCTTAAACATCGCCGACTCATCAAAAGTAACATGATGAGAATTCACCACCTTCTTCGTTTCTGGATTCCAAATCCGATAGCCTTTTATACCGTCTGTATAGCCAAGCAAAATCCCCTTGAAAGCTCTTGGTTCAAGCTTATCATTTCCCGGATCATGCACATAAACCGGACTGCCAAACACACGAAGATAACTCAAGTCAATGCTCTTTCCCTTCCATACTTCCTCCGGAATTTTGTTACCAATAGCTAAGCACGGAATTCGATTAATAATATGCACTATGGTTGACAAAGCTTCAGCCCAAAATACCTTTGCCAAACCCGATGCCAATCTCAAGCATCGAGCTTTCTCAAGTAGAGTACGATTCATCCTCTCCGCAACACCATTCGACTGCGGATCTCCAGGTGTAGTAAAATGCCTCCGAATACCATGATGCTTGCAATACTCCAGAAATTCTTCGAAAACATACTCTTCGCCAATGTCAGACCTAAGGACTTTCAAAGACTTCCCACTCTCATTTTCAACAAGAGCTTCCACTCTTTGAACTTTGCAAATGCCTTCGACTTGGCCTTCATTATGTACACCCAAAATTTTCGGGAAAAGTCAACTATAAAAGAAATATAATAGCGAGCTCCACCTAAAGAAACTACAGGTGCCGGTCCCCAAACATCCGTGTGAACATACTCAAGAACCCTTCTCGAATCATGCTTTCCCTCACCGAATGAAACTTTAGTTTGCTTCCCCATGATGCATTCTTCGCAAAACTCTAACTTGTTGAAACTTTCTCCATCGATCATCTCTCCCTTCCGAAGAACGTCTAAACTCCTCTCCGAGACATGACCCAACCTCAAATGCCACAGTCTAGTCGCATCCAAGCCACGAGAACTATCAACTCCTATACAAGTTTCACCTTCTACAGTCACTCCTTGAAGAAAATAAATGCCATGAGTCCTTGCACCCTTCATCACCACAAGCGCCCTCTTCGAAACCCGCAAGCTATCACTCTCAATAGTGATCTTACAGCCTAAAGAATCCAGCTGCCCCAAAGAGATAAGAGACTTCCTAAGTCCCGAAACATAGCGCACATTAGTGAGAGTACGAACCACTCCGTCAAACATTCGAATTTGCACGGAACCAATGCCTTTCGACTTACAAATAGCACCATTTCCCATAACAATTGAATTTCCTTCTTTTTCCATGTAAGAAGAAAAACAATTTCTATTTGGCGTCATATGATAAAACGCCCCAGAATCGAGCACCCATTCGCTACCCGAAACATCTGATGCTTCCGCCGACAAAACATCTACATCTCCCTCACCAATTCCACTCTCCACCGCTACTGATGAAGATGCTACTTCCTTCTTTGCCTTCTCCTTGTCCGGACACTCATTCTTCCAATGACTGCGCTTCCTACAAATATAGCACTTGCCTTTTCTTTCCTCTGACTTTCCTCTCCAACTGGGTTCCTTGATTTAGAACGTCCCCGGTTCTCCTTCTTCACATACCTCTCCTTCTCTATAAATAAACCAAGACCACTACTAGCACCACTACTACCATCACCCAACTCCTTCATTTGATCCTGCAACTTCTCGCTAAGGAGACCCGTCTTGACATCATCAAGTGTCAATGTATCCCGGCTATAGATCAAACTATTTGAGAAACCTGTATAGCGATCAGGCAACGAACACAACAATATCATTGCCTTTTGCTCTTCCTCAATCTTCAAATCTACCACCTTCATCTTCATTAGCAAATCATCAAAAATGTTTAAGTGCGCCTTCAGCGAAGTACATTCCTTCATCTTATTGGTGAAGAACGTTCGCAATAAGATCAAACGATTTGTCAGTGACTTCTTCATATATAATTCCTCCAACTTGTCCCAAATACCCTTAGCAGTTGTCTCACCACTAATTTCAGAGATAACGTTCTCTCCCGTAGCAGGTTGAAGTGTAGTGAATGCCCATTCTTCCATCTCCTCTCTCTTAACATCTAAGATGTCCGCTGGTAACAAATGTGTGTCAAACACTACCCGATGCACCCGATTCCTCCTTAGAACCACTTTCATCTTCCATTTCCATTTTTCAAAATCATTATCGCCATTCCACTTGTCTATTACCAATTGTGATCCTGAAACTTCGTACGAGCCACGTACATAAGGAGCTACACCACTTGGATTACCCATTGAGGAGCTACTAGAGTCACTACTTGATTCAGGCATTTCTACAACCACCTACCAACACCAATGCTCTGATACCAAATGTTGGTGCGAGATTCCAACACGAAACCACTCAAATCGAAACCCCACAAGCACAGCGGAAGATGGAATCGTGGTAAATAGTGTAAAAATAACCAATCAACAACTCAATTCCAATCTCAATCGATCCAAAAGCAATCACAATCCCAAACAAGCAATATAGAAATCAAAGCAATAATGAAAAATAAATCACACACTGATTTATAGTGGTTCTACTAATGTTGTGTTAGTGTACATCCACTTTAAGAGAGAGCTTTTATTAATACTGATGAGAAGAGTACAAGAAACTGAATACAATTATCAAATTCTAATTAGAATTGAATTTGTGGAGAAAAGAATTGAAGAAAATTAGGTTTTGATAAACCCTAGTTTGGTGGAGGCCAATCTCTTGCAGTTTCTTGCACGCTTATAGATCTGAAACCTGAGGCTAGTTTATATAGGAGAATAGAAACCCTAGGCAATTTTTCGAAATTGCCCCTGTGGATATCACAAAATTTTCATCAAGTCCATGTGAGAGAAAACAGGCGAAAGCCGTTTCAGACGTCTGACCAGAAGGTCAGACATCTGGTCTAACCCACTGGAGCGCATTTGCTCCACTTCAGACGTCTGACCAAAAGGTCAGACGTCTGATCTAACCTTCTGGACCATTTGGTCAGACGTCTGAAAAAGTGCTCTGGAAGCACTTTTGTCCTAAATCAGACGTCTAAAAAATGGATCAGACGTCTAAAAAAGGGTTCTGTCCCAACTTTGCCTTCTTCACCTTTTCTCTTATAACTTCCACCTCCGAACTCCGATTTGCGAACCGTTTCCTCCGTTACAAAGCTACTTCCGACCTCTGCAAGTTAACATATAGTGTCGTCAATATTTAACAATTATATTTTATGAAATAAGATAAGATGAAAATTAATTTAGTAATAATTATTGCAAATGAATTGAACATTTATATATCATTTATACATATATACATTTTGTTGCGTAGAAGCTTGAAAATTATATACCAATTTTAGTCATAATCACTATGGATTGTATATTGACAGTAGATTTCATTTTTCTATTTGTTGGACCGAACATATTATAAGCTGCAAACTTCAGTTTCGAATACTAAATCGTTTTCGCTTTCATTCACTTTCCAGTACATGTTCAGAAAATTCAATCTACTGGAAACTCCACGATCAGTCCACACATCAGTTTTTTCCAGTCAATTTAGCTCAAAGGCCCTTTCGACAAATACCTTTTTTATCATTCCAGATAAATTTTGCTGCATTTTTCAGATAATTTGAGAAAAGAAGGATGTGGGGAGATGACAAAAGGCTGGATATCATCCATTAAGGTACATAATGTGCTTCTGGGTCCTTCCCTTAAAAGATCGAAAATAATATATTTTGCTATATAGTCATGATTGGTATTACATTATGTTATGTATATAAATTTTCAAATGGTTCCTTTGGTGTTTATAGTCCGTTATATGAATTTCTCTCTCTCCATAGTTAGCATATTGTTCAGTAGTTTTTCACAACTTCATACAGAATACACTGATGATTGTCCGTATGTTTTACAATCTTGCTTTTACTTTGAAAGAAATTATCTGCCTATTATTATCAGAATACACAGTTGATACACTAGTGTTATTGTTCTGATTAATGGAAATGAAATTTATGGCTTCACATCCAGGAATTCATTATCCTTTGGCTGATTCCATTTTATCCCTTTGCCTTGATTTAGGTAGCTAATATTGACCCTTTTGTTCTGTGTTTACATTCTGGAAAAGTGCGTGCGTGCGTGCATGCGTGCATGCATGCATGCATACATACACATACATACATACATACATACATACATACATACATACAAACATATATATATATATATATAAAGTTTTACTAGGCTTGTTTGGTCAATGATATCATTGGTTAGTGTGTTAGTACGGATTATATATATAGGACGAGACCGTGCCTCAACTACTAGAATCATAACTTGCTTTAATGTCCGTAGATTTCTATCATCCCAAGTCTCAACCGTCTCCTATTATAATTGGCATAAAACAATACATATTTTTCCCTCCGATGCTGATAATTTATCCATTTAAGTATGAAGCAAAGAGGTTGTTATTTATCTGATATAAATATCATTTTATTTTTCTGGCTGATTTGGTTTATTTACAGCCTTTTTTATTCTTTAATAAACGTAGGACTGTACATTATACTGAAAAAATCTCTCATTTGATTTCAGCCATATACATTATATGACTTAATTTAACAGTATTTCTACTTTTTCTCCCCCAACTTTTGGTACCAGAAAGCATGTGCTGCTAGCTATCCGGGCAGCTAAGAGCCACTATGAATATCCAATATTAAATAATTTTTCTTTGCCTTTCCAGATTACAACTTACGGATGTTATACGCTGAAAGTTCTAGCAGATAAAATTTGGGATCATACTACATTCCTAATCCAATATTCTGTATCCCTTGGTCTTACTGCTCATGTATACTGAACTGGCATGTAAATGTGATTTATATGTGCTTGACTGTTTTAGTTTGTGGATATGTGCAAATGAGAGAACCAATTGACAGTTGTTGTTTTCTGCATTTGAACTTGAATAAATCAATGATAAAGTAATTACAATGCATGTAAATTAGTAGCATTTGAGAGTACATATTTATATGTTTGCTGAAGCACCAAGATGCCACTAATACTTTATTGCAATATACTGTTTTCATTATCAATGTAATGCAGTCAATTTAATCCATTCGTACTATAATTGGTCTCAGCTTTGAAGAGATGAATTTCAGTTTTTGTGGGAAGTGCTTGATACCTGCACTTCTCAGGAACAATCTGCTTAATAACCAAATGTAAATGTATATATTAGCCTTATATATAGACAAGGAAAAAATATCATGAACTGTTATAAAGATTGGAAACAAAATAACGTTCCATAATATATCTTAGTTAGTAGTATAACAAGACATAATTACTTCAAAACTTCAGTGCCTATAAGAATTATGCCAAATGATATGCAAAGCTGTAATGTTTAGAACCATAGGTACTGTGTTGGAATTCCTAAAGAACAAGTGAATGAAAAATACATAAAGTCCCACATCGCCTAAAATACTAAGAAATCTAAGTATATTAATAGATTTCTCAAGTGGAGCTTGGGGGCCTGAGGCTCCCAAATGTATGCTTCGTTGTGAGGAGGGAGATCATGCATCTCCACCACACACGCGCGCCGCCGCCGGCCGTCCGACCGAACCGGGCCGGGCCGGGCTCGGGTACGGGTCTAAAATGACCATTCTTTTTACTAGGCCATTGTTTAACGGTTTTGGGCTTTGTTTGAAACTGGTATGCGCCTGGAATTTGAAGAGAAGCGGGCGGGGTTTTTGCCTGAGGAGATTCGGCTGTTCATAAGCGAGTGCAACCCGTTAGAAGCAAATAGGTGCGGCCAAACGCGAGCGGATGCGACCCGAATGAAGCGGTACAGGCGAAACAGTACCAGGCGGTACGAGCGGGTGCGAAACAGTAGCAGGCGGGCGCAAACCGTTAACGAACAGCAGCGACCAAAAGGCAACGGGTGCGACCCGTCAAGCGGACGCGACTGTTTGAAGGGATGCGGACGAAATTATAAATAGGAGAGAATACTGATCACATTCTCATCCAATTCCAATCTAATTTCTTCTGCTTCTTTGCTCTACTGCTCTATATTCCATACATATCACAGAGTTGACAGACCCATTACAATCTCGTGCAGATTACGTCTGTTGTATCTTGGGAGAGTTTTGAAATAAAATTCTTAAGGAAATTGTTACGACAAGCCTCAGACGGAATTTCCTTTATATACTGGTTAGATTCACTGTAATCTTTCCCGTTTATAAGTTGTCTTATTTCTTACAATAGTATAACGTTGTTGTTGTAATTTATTTACAACGTAACTTATTGTTACATTTATCTAATACAGAATTCCAGCGTAGTGGAATTCTAATTAATAAACTTGTGCGACGAGTTTATTGTAGCGTGCTATCTGTTTTAGTACACTAGACATATAACATCTTAAGAATTTTACCGTTTTACACTAAAACAGAGATGTTAACAGTTGACAACATGAAAATGGATAAGTCCAACTTTTCGGTGGTTATTTCTGAATGCAATTTGATTCGGAACCCTAACCAATGGTGGGTTGACACAGGAGCTACTCGTCATGTTTGCGCTGAAAAATCCATGTTTTCAACCTACCAGAAATTCGATCAGAAAGAAAGACTCTACATGGGTAATTCTGCAGTTTCCATGATCGAAGGCAGTGGCACAGTTATCCTCAAGTTCACTTCTGGAAAAACTGTCAAATTGAATGACGTGCTTCACGTTCCAAACATACGCAAGAATCTCATCTCTGGTGCAGTCCTATCAAAGAAGGGATCCAAGATGGTGTTTGAGTCAGACAAGATGGTTCTGTCCAAAGCTGGAATGTATATCGGAAGGGGATATTTATGTGATGGCCTATTTAAGGCAAATGTAGCCGTTACCGGCAATAAATCTACGTATTCTGATTGTGCTATTAATAAAATTGAAGTCTCTTACTTGCTTGAGCACGAAATTTTACTATGGCACGATAGATTAGGACACGTGAACTTTCGAAAAATGAAGAAATTATCAAACTTGGGATTGATTCCAAATTTCCAAGTAGATAAGAACTACAAATGTGAGACATGTGTAGAAGCAAAAATGGTCAAACAACCATTTAAATCTGTTGACAGAAGCACCGAACCATTAGGTTTGGTACATACAGATTTATGTGATTTTAAATCACTACCTACAAGAGGCGGGAAAAAGTATTTTATTACTTTTATTGACGATTATACGCGATATTGCTATGTATATCTTTTAAATAGTAAGGATGAAGCAATAACTACGTTTATAAAATACAAGGCTGAGGTAGAAAATCAGTTAAATAAGAAGATCAAGATATTGAGATCTGATCGAGATGGAGAATATGAATCACCATTTGAACAGTTCTGTGCCGAAAATGGTATAATTCATCAAACAACAGCTCCATATTCACCACAACAAAATGGTGTAGCCGAGAGGAAGAACAGAACGTTAAAAGACATGATTACTGCCATGCTTTTAACTTCGGGTCTACCGACGAACTTATGGGGGGAAGCCTTAAATATGTCTAATCGCATATTAAACAAAGTTCCTCACAATAAAACGGGAACAATTCCATATGAGATATGGAAAGGACACAAACCAAGCTTTAAATACCTCAAAGTGTGGGAGTGCTTGGCAAAAGTTCCAGTTCCGCCTCCCAAGAGAGTCAAACTTGGACCAAAAACAGTAGATTGTTATTATCTTGGGCCAGCCCAAAATAGTAGTGCCTACAGATTTTTGGTATTCAAGTCTGATATAAATGATATTCATGTAAATACAATCATGGAATCAAGAGATGCCTCGTTCTTTGAAGATATGTTCCCACATAAAAGAAACGATGGAAATCCTGTCGCAAAAAGGACAAGAGATAACAGAGATGAGACATGTGAAGATGAAACTCATCAGGACAACGAGGAGGTTGAACCAAGAAGAAGCGTAAGGGAAAGAACTTCCAAAACATTTGGTCCGGATTTTTTTAACTTATATGTTAGAACACGAACCTCAAACGTACAAGGAAGCAATGTCATCTTCTGAATCTTCATGTTGGAAAGAAGCAATCCAAAGTGAGATTGATTCAATTCTAAGTAATAAAACTTGGGAAATAGTTGATATTCCACCTGGAATAAAACCAATTGGCTGCAAATGGATTTTCAAGAAGAAATTGAAATCAGCGGCTCTATAGATAAATATAAAGCCAGATTGGTAGCCAAAGGATATCGTCAAAAAGGAGTAGACTTCTTTGATACTTATTCACCGGTTACACGAATAACCTCTATAAGAATGTTAATAGCAATTGCTTCCATATATAATCTGGAAATTCATCAGATGGATGTCAAAACAACATTCTTAAATGGAGATCTCGATGAGGAGATTTACATGGAGCAACCTGAGGGTTTTATTTCCAAAGGAAATGAAAAGAAAGTATGTCGGTTAGTGAAATCACTATACGGACTAAAACAAGCTCCAAAACAATGGCATGAAAAATTTGATAGTGTCATGATGAAAAATGGTTTTCGTATAAATGAATGTGATAAATGTGTTTATTACAAACAGGTTGGACAATCATATGTGATGATTTGTCTATATGTAGACGATATGCTAATCTTTGGTCCTAATACTAAAGTAATAGAGACTATAAAGAAGATGTTAATCAACAATTTCGATATGAAAGACTTAGGAGTTGCGGACGTTATTTTGGGAATCAAAATAATAAGAACACCTAATGGAATTGAACTATCTCAGTCACACTTTGTAGACAAAGTGATTGAAAAATTCCAAGAGTATGGAATTAAAGGAGTGAGGACACCTTTTAATCCATCGGAAGTACTGCATAAAAACACTGATGAGAGTGTAATGCAACTGGAATACTCTCGTGTAATAGGATGCTTAATGTATCTGATGAATTAAACCAGACCAGATATTGCTTACGCGGTAAGTCGACTAAGCAGGTATACAAGTAATCCTGGGAAGGAACACTGGAAAGCACCAATGAGAGTGTTGGGATATTTAAAGAATACCACTAATTTTTCCTTACATTATGGAAAATATCCTGCCGTCTTAAAAGGATATAGTGATGCAAACTGGATTGCAGATTCAGAGGAATCAAAATCCACAAGTGGTTATGTCTTTACCCTTGCAGGAGCAGCAGTGTCATGGAAATCTACTAAACAAACATGCATAGCTCGATCCACTATGGAATCAGAGTTCATTGCATTAGATAAAGCGGGCGAAGAAGCAGATTCGTCACTTTTTAGAAGATATTCCATTTTGGCCTAAACCTGTACCGGCCATATGTATACACTGTGATAACCAAGCTGCGCTAAGTAGAGCGCACAACTTTGTGTATAATGGAAAGTCACGACATATTCGTCGACGCCATAACACAGTTAGGCAGTTACTCTCAAATGGAACAATTTCCATAGACTATGTGAGAACAAATGATAACCTAGCGGATCCATTTACTAAAGATTTATCAAGAGAGAAAATTGACTGCGCATCGAGGGGAATGAGTTTAAAAGCCTAAACCACAAAGAGTTATCTTATACGGAAACCTATCCTAGCGACTGGAGATCCCACGGACTAGGATCAATAGGCAAAC
The DNA here is from genome assembly GCA_030765085.1 of Allium cepa. NCBI lineage: Eukaryota > Viridiplantae > Streptophyta > Magnoliopsida > Asparagales > Amaryllidaceae > Allium > Allium cepa. The sequence continues at coordinate 609,978,898 of CM060940.1, forward strand.
CAGTTCTGAATAACTCAAGACGTAATGCATTTGCATGGACATAGTCCAACTCCATTCCTATGGTGCACAACATAAATGCATGCCTACAGAAGTATGTAAAGGTTAAAACTATGTTTTTTAATGATGACTATATCTTGGAAATAACAAGTGGGGTATATGTAGCATACTCTTAATGGTTGCGATCACCTATGTTAGTGTGAGCTGGGTCGGCTCTATGAGAATATTAAAAGGATTTTATTCTCTAAAACACTCGCATAACCAAAAATTGTTCAAGACCAAAATGAACACAACTAAGAGATTGGATGAGAAGGGAATCAATGCTTCGTAAAGCTTATTGTCTGGATATACAATAAAGGACGACGGTTCAAGATGAAATAATTCACCGATTGGCCAAGTAGATCCGATAAGTTTTAACTAGGGAAAGTTCAAAGTGAAATATCTACTTATCCACGATAAAGCATTATTTCATATGTACTCTGTGATATTTCGCTTTGTGTGGGGGATATGTATATTATCATTCATGTGGGGGATTGTTGGAATTCCTAAAGAACAAGTGAATGAAAAATACATAAAGTCCCACATCGCCTAAAATACTAAGAAATCTAAGTATATTAATAGATTTCTCAAGTGGAGCTTGGGGGCCTGGAGCTCCCAAATGTATGCTTCGTTGTGAGGAGGGAGATCATGCATCTCCACCACACACGCGCGCCGCCGCCGTCCGTCCGACCGAACCGGGCCGGGCTCGGGTACGGGTCCAAAATGACCATTCTTTTTACTAGACCATTGTTTAACGGTTTTGGGCTTTGTCTGAAACTGGGCTGGGCCTGGAATTTGAAGAGAAGCGGGCGGGGTTTTTGCCTGAGGAGATTCGGATGTTCATAAGCGGGTGCGACCCGTTAGAAGCAAATAGGTGCGGCCAAACGCGAGCGGGTGCGACCCGACTGAAGCGGTACAGGCGAAACAGTACCAGGCGGTACGAGCGGGTGCGAAACAGTAGCAGGCGGGCGCAAACCGTTAACGAACAGCAGCGACCAAAAGGCAACGGGTGCGACCCGTCAAGCGGACGCGACTGTTTGAAGGGATGCGGACGAAATTATAAATAGGAGAGAATACTGATCACATTCTCATGCAATTCCAATCTAATTTCTTCTGCTTCTTTGCTCTACTGCTCTATATTCCATACATGTCACAGAGTTGACATACTCATTACAATCTCGTGCAGATTACGTCTGTTGTATCTTGAGAGAGTTTTGAAATAAATTTTTTAAGGAAATTGTTACGACAAGCCTCAGACGGAATTTCCTTTATATACTGGTTAGATTCACTGTAATCTTTCTCGTTTATAAGTTGTCCTATTTCTTACAATAGTATAACGTTGTTGTTGTAATTTATTTACAACGTAACTTATTGTTACATTTATCTAATACAGAATTCCAGCGTAGTGGAATTCTAATTAATAAACTTGTGCGACGAGTTTATTGTAGCGTGCTATCTGTTTTAGTACACTAGACATATAACATACTGTATAGGAATTTTTGAGTGGAAATTATTAAAAATAGCAACGAAATTCAAAATCATTGGGAAAGATTTACTACTAATGGATGGAGGAGGTTATCAACTGTAAATTTATAATGGCTTTTGACTGATAAGATATGCCAAATTCCTTCAACGATAAAACTGACTATTAGGTATTCACCACTAACCATATAACAACTTTTATTAATTGTTTTATCACAAAACCACTTCTTTTTTTCCATATAACTAACTGGTTGAGAATGTTGAAATGGTGGGAACAACATTAAAATATGGCTTATCAAATAGATGCAGATCCAACTGGACGTTCATATATACTCGTATATTGTTTCTCCCCTTGTTAATGGAAAGAAGCAAACATGTATACACATGCTTAAAACAAACCGAGAGCCAAAAAATCTAAAGGGTAGCTAAAATAGAGCGAAACCAAAATCAAATGAAGAGGATCAGGCTCCTAAACCTTGTTTTAGTAGCTGACTTCAAATAGAGGATCTGTAAATGGGAGACATCAAGGTAGAGCTATATTTCTTTCACCAATACTGAAGGCATGTCTTTGCCATCCCCTTCTTATGAAAATATTGCAAGATGAATAATTACATCCAAACTGATCGATAATAGAGGCGATTTTTCCTAGAAACATGATTGTTTACTTACATCAATCATTTGTTATAAATAGCCCATATAGAAGAAGGAGAAAAGTTAATCTTAACTTTTGTTTTGTTGAAAATTTTGTTTACAAAAGCCAAATAGATTATAAAATATAACAAACCACAACTAATAAAATTTAAAAGTGCATCTATAATAAACAAATGACTCTTCAGTACCCATTTGTCTGAATTATTTAAATGCAAAAAATAACTAGTACTAAACAAAGAATTTAAAAAAATCGAAAATAAACCAAAAATATAATACCATACAATAAAAGTGATCAAGTACTTGAAAAAAGGGCCAAAAAATGAGAAAAGTGACCAATACATAAGCATACACGTTGAGAAGCATGTTTGGCAACTTAAGTTAAGTGACTCATTAATTTTTTATTACCGTTCATTGATTTCCAACTGTGCCTAAGGCGATGAAATTAGTTGTATAGAATTTAAAACTGGTTTCAGGTTTATGGTAAAAGCTGAAGACATCTAAATATTTACAGCCAAAAAACTTTCAGATACATATGCGCATTTTACAGTTAATCTGTTGCCTATTCATCCTAGAAAAGTTTACTAATTCAAATTCTATAAAATGTATCATGAGCTATTTAGTATTTATTCAATATATACACACACACATATATATAACCATTGAGTAGTAAAAACATATCAACGACAAAACAAATGGTGTCATAAATTTGCATGAGGATAGGTGTAAGTATATTTATTTCTAAAGTAAGTACCAAAGTATCGTACTCTATTTTGAAGAAAAAAAATGATATTGATATGTATTTAAAAAAAATAAACCTTACCTCTCCAAGGGCAGGTTCTTGTGCGTTACTCACCCCTCCACCACTGGAAACAACGGATACCAATACATCAAAACTCATCGTCCATGGGTAAAGAAAGACCGTTTCAACGTCAAAAACAACAAAACTAGAGTAAACATGTAATAGAGGATTCAAAATTGTAACAAAGCGCCTCCCATGGGTAATATACCTGATTCATAATTAGGAGCTTCTTTGATCCCTAAAGAGGCTAGAGCAAGACCTAATTCAAAATGAATCAAATTGTTGGACTTCAACTGCAACTACCAACCGTGAGTTAACTACCAGGACTAATTAGAAAATTGTGGACCCCTTATTAGCCATAAGGCCATCTAAATGAACCATATATCAACCTGCATAAACCATATTTATAGAGTAGATACATCCACCTTTCTTTGTACATAGTATCCTTACTTAATATATAATGTATTCTAAACAATAAAGTAAGATAGTTAGCATACATCTTATTATTATAGGCTCATAACCTCGTGATATTTGAAAATACTTGCATTATATTGAAAATTGATTGTTTGTGAGGAACCGTTATTAAAAGATGAAATGGAAATTACTGATAACGAATAGCCATAAATTATTCAACAACTAAGATCAACAGTCTGCATTCATTATTTTATAAGTTCATAACCATTTGCACCAGAAGAAAACTAGACACATGGATCTAATTGATTATTACCCAACTGAAAGATTATAAATTCACTTATTAATATATAATTCCCTAGGCTTCTTATAACTTTTAGTCACCTTATCGAATTATTTATTTAATTTTTCCCTTAATTTTAGATTGTGCTTGTTACTTCATCTCTTTTCACAACCTAAATTTTGATGGATCAAATTAGACATTAGTATGTATACTCTTACCAACTTAGGAACATAAGCTTTGGGTGTGTGTAGCATTTATGAACGATGACATTTGGACTGAATTATGTATATTGCTGTTTGCTAATATATGTTGTAAAATTTTAAAATAATCTGGGTATTGGTGTTTATTTTAAAGAAGAAGAGGAGGAAGTGGGATTGAGAATAGTCCCACATTCTAGAAATCGTAGGAACTATATTTGTCTAAATATAGGTTCATCAAAAACATGTTAGGTTTTTCGAGTATTTAAATGTTTTCTCTATTGTAAGGAGGAAAGCGATGAAACTACAAAGTTATTTTTGATCACCATTCTTGAAGATGGTTTAGAGGCTATACCCGAAGAAACTTCGATAGATATGAATGAGTTAATAAGGAAACGTGCGAAGCGCAAAGGATACATACTCAATGCACGTTCTACTTCTATGTACAATGCACATAGAAGTCTGGAAACAACCAAAATTTTATGGATTTTAAATTGAAAGATAATAAGTCTATTATTGGACAAGTTAGTGAAATTATATATTGAGTAAATCAACTTAAAGATGCCAAGATTGAACTCCCTGAATCCTTTGTCAGAGTTATAATTTCTTGACTCCCTCACTCTTGGAAAGATTATAAAAAAATTGAAAGATGCAGAGATATATTATGATTCAGAGAATTTATAGCATCATCTTCGCATAAAAATTACTCTCTTAAAGGAGAACTAAATGATAATCCAAAAACAGAGTCTCATTCTAAGGCAAATAATATTGAATTGACAAATTCATTGAAGTCTAAGAATGAGACATGGTTTAAGAAGAAAAATCATTCTACGAAAGACAAAAAGAAACGTGCTTGTTATTTAGCTCGGCCGGTATGCTCATGACTGTCGTCAACGAAAGAAACTAATGAAGGAAAATATGCCCAAAGACACATTAATAGCAGTAGTGCTAGAAGCAAAATCTGTTGGAGGTATAGAAAATGATTGATGGATTGATACTGGAACAACCATTCATATATGTAAGGACTGTAGACTCTACAAGAACTACGAAGAAATTAACAAAGATGAAAATCAAGTTACTAGAGCAAATAATGTTCACAACAAAGTGATTGGAAAAGGCAATATAGAACTCCCGTTCATTTCTGGAAAAACTCTCACTTTGGTTAATGTTTTTCATGTACCTGATATTTGCAACAATTTGGTCTCTGGACACCTTTTAAACAAAGGAGGATTCAAGATAGTGTATGAGTCTGACAAATTAGTCTTATCCATGAATGAAAAGTTTATTAAACAGAGATATTCTTATAACAGCATGATTAAGTTGAATTTAATAAAGAAAACTTCTGCTTATATCATTGATTCTGTAGATTTATGGCGTGCTAGATTAGGACATGTTAATTATGGTTCACCTAAAAATATGAATAAGTTAGGATTAAATTTCGATTGCAATTTTGATTCCATCTCTAAATGTGAATTTTTCGTTCGAGCAAAGATGTATAGAAAATCTTTTAAATCTATAGAAAGGAAGATTAGTCTGCTTGATCTTATGTATAGCGATGTTGGTGATTTAAAGGTCACACAATATATAGCGGGAATGAATTCTATGACACATTTATTAATGATTACCGTAGATATTCTTATGTTATCTAATGAAATCAAAAGATGAAGTCTTTGAGAAATTTAAAATTGACAAGGCTGAAGTTGAAATGCAATCAGGAATTAAAATAAAAGTATTACATTCTGATCGTTGTGGTGAATACTTTTCAAATGATTTTACTTTATTCTATAAACAACAAGGATTAATTCATTACTGTACTGCTCCTCATTTCCCTCAACAAAATGGTACCGCTGAAAGAAAAATGGGATATTAATAGAAATGGTTAATGTTAGACTAATTAGTTCAAATTTACCTAGCACCTTATGAGGCGATCCCATTTTATGTGCACGTTATATTTCAAATAAAGTTCCATTGAAAAAGAAGGATACGTCCCATTACGAACTATGGTTTAAACGAAAACCTAACTTATAAAGATTTAAAGATTGAGGATGTTTAGCGTACGTTAGAAAACCATATTCCAGAAGACCAACATTAGGAAATAGAACATTTAAGTGTGCTTTTATAGGTCACTCTCTTAATAGTATAACTTATTATTTTACTATCCTTGATAGTTTTGAAGTAATTGAGCCTGTACTGTATAATTTTTTGAAACAAGTATATAGCTCAACATCAAATTAGCGAGAATCCATTGGCATCATCTAGTTCAAAACGTATTGAAACTAATGATAACAACGATGAAGGTTAAACCTCTTTTCAGAGCAATGAGAATGTTTCGGTACCTAAATAGGATAGTGAGCGAAGAAAAATAAAATACCAAGAATAGAAAAGGACAATGGTCCTGACTTCATTACGTATCTTATAGAAGGGAGTAGAAATACTTAGCATCACTAGATACGTAATGAATGCTAATGATGAACCCAAAACCTTTTCAAAGCTATGTGTTCCAAAGAGGCTATTTTATGAAAAGAAGCTACCGATGATGAAATGAATTCAGTTTTGGTAAAACAAACTTAGATTTTGATTGATTTACCTCCTGATACTAAATCAATAGGATGTAAATCGATACTCAAGAAAAAATTGAATAGTGACGGATCCGTTGATAAATTTAATGCCAAATTAGTATCAAAGATATAGAGTGGATTATTTGAAACTTATGCTCATGTTTCTCGCATTTCTTTGATCCATTGTTTGATATCACTTGCATCCATTTATAAACTTGTAATATTACCAAATGGATGTGAAAACCGCTTTCCTAAACGGTGATTTAGAAGAAAAGACATACATGGAACAACTAGAGGATTATATAAATGCAGACCAAGAAAAGAAAGTTTGTAAACTAATAACATCCCTTTATGGTTTGAAGCAGAAACCCATGCAATAACATGAGAAGTTTGATAAAGCACCTTTCCCATAAGGATTCATTATTAATGATGTTGATAAATGTATTTATACCAAATTGAATGAAACCGTTATATTATAATAAGTATAAACATTGATGACATGTTAATTTTTCGGACTAATATATCTTGTGTGAAAGAAACTAAGAAGTTTCTATTAACTAAATTTTATATGAAAGATCTAGGAGAGGCTGATGTAATTTTAGAGATTAAAATCCTAAGAAAAAAGGAAGAGTAGCACTAACCCAATCTCACTGTTTGAGAAATTTCACAATAAATATGTTCATTATAATGACAAACCAACACCGAATCCTTTAGATCCTAGTATTAATTGGAGAGGAATATTGGACATACTAGTTCTTTACTAGAATATTCCTGTACTATTGGGAGTCTTATGTATGCAATGCATTGCATAGGACTTGACATACCACATGCTACTAGCGTATATGTCGTTTTACGAGTAATCCAGGTATGGAACATTGGAAAGAAATTTCAAGATTTCTAGATTATTTGAAAGGTACCATAGACTATGGTCTTTTTTATAAAAGATATCTTACTTTAATAAAAGGATACGGTGACGCTACTTGGAACAATGTAGAAATCCAAGTCTACGACTGGATGGATATTTATATTAGGAGTTGTTGTGTCTATATGTTCCAAGAAGCAGACCTATGTTTCTGACTCAACTTTGTTGTCAGAATTGATTACAATAGAAAATACAAGCAAGGAGGTAGAATGGCTTAGGAATTTGTTAATAGAAATTCCATTATGGAACAAGCCATCACCAGCAGTCTTGATTAACTATGACAATCGAGCTACGATATAAAATATTTTCAATAACAAAAATAATGAATAGTCTAGACATGTAAGTCTTAGACATCAGATAATAAGGAAATTACTCATAAGAGGAGTAATCAATGTTGATTACATAGAAACAAAGAAAATTTTTTCTAGCCCATTTCCTAAGAGTCTTCCAAAGGCTATGTTTTCTATAAAATCAAAAGAAATGGGGCTAATGTCCATGAATAAAGGTTGATCATTCTCAATAGAAACCCAAAATGTGCCTCGAAAAGGATAGACAAAGTTCAATGGGTACCAACAAGTTAAGAGAATGATTATGAAACACAAAAACTAATTGCCCATCATTAGTGTTGGATTTTGCATGAAAGAGGATGGATAAAGATTCTTACTAAGTCTGGTTAAAATCACAAGGTGTACCGTAGAAACACCTTAAGCGACCTACATATATGATTATGGAAATCAAATTGCTTCCTAAGAGAGTAAGACTGCTTTTGGAAGTAGACTCATGAACTCTAGATTTGAGCACATGACCATTAATGTGTTGAACATACAAAAAGCTATATATACGAAAATTTGTATTTGTGACTGTTTTGGTACTATCACAAGAAGTACTTGGTTAAAGGTACGTTCACCATATACCTCGATAGAACTTTGAACGGTTTACACTAAGTGAAGGTTCAAATACAAAAAATGCATATCATATATGTATTGGTTTCCATGATGTTGCAAAACTTTGATCTTGGAACTAGTTGGCTTGATCCCACTTGGGTATGTAAGAGTCACACTAATAATGCAGCCGTCTATTTTATTTATTTTACTTATTTTGAAAATGCAGGAAATTGTTGTAAACTTTCAAAATAAATTGAACATTGGGGTTTATTTCAAAGAAGGAGAGGAGAAAGTGGAATTAGGAATAATCCCACATCCTAGAAATTACAGAAACTATTTTTTTTAAATATAGGTTCCTCAAAAGAAGGTTGGACCTTTGGGCACTCAAATGTTTGCTCTATTATGAGGATAGAAGCCATGCATAACCACTACACATGCATTCGCCACCTTCACCGCCTGTCCGACTGACAGACCTAACCGGGCCAAAAAAAACTAAAAAGGCCATATAGAACTATAAAAGATTGAAAATAAACCAAAAATGACAATACCATACAATAAAAGTGGGCAAGTACTTGATAAAAAGGGCCACAAAATGAGAAAAATGAATATTTGCAAGAAAACTTGCCAGCACCCAAAAGTTAAATTCAAAGTGTAGATGAATCCTTCGAGACCTTCTTTCAAAAAGGTGAAAGCGGTTGATACTTTTCAATCAAGTTAAGATATCTATAATCCATTATATTCTCTTCAGTTTTCCTTTCGAATAGGTTGTCGAAGTTAAACCTCCTTATTATTTGACCTTTCAACTTAGTTGAAAGGCTAAGATCCTTCTTATATTGACTTTGAACAAGTTAAGTTGGCTTAGTATCCTTTCAAAACCCTCCTTTTGAATTAGTTGAGTGGACCCTGAGATTGGTTTTAATGAGTTAGGAAGGTGGATCTAATGGATAGGTTCCGACTCCTTTGACAGTTGACCTTTTGATAACTTGAGGATAGGAGCTATGGATCTATGGATATTGGTTGAACTAAGGGTTTCAACTTACTCTAATTGTAGACCTATCGATTAGATTAGCTGTTTGCACAAAAAATGGGCAAACACCTCCAAGTCGTATGATTTAGTTGATTATGTATTGTTCTTAGTGATTTGGGTGATTTATGTAAATATATAAAATAGAGGGACTAAACTATAAAAGACACACAGATTTATAGTGGTTTGGCCAGAATGTGCCTACGTCCACTTTATATGCTATTCTCCTTTTCTCTTCAGATTACAAGTACAAAGCTTTTATTACAAGTATCTGAAAATTGTTTGAAAGTTCTATCCGTGCTTGAGCTCTCAAACTTGTCTGCCATTGTTGTACTCCTGCCCCTCTATTTATAGAGTGAGGCTGGGGGTAGGGGTCTTGGATGTATACAGCTGCTGGTGGGCTTGGGCTGATGCAATCTGGCCTGGCAGAGTGGTTCGGTATCCCTTGGTCCGGCGATGGTTCTGGTTTGATTGCATGTTGGTCCGGTATCACCTTCTTTACTCTAATTCGGTAGTATGCTGGTCCGATGGTGGTTGATTCGGTGGTGGTCAATTGGAGATGCTTTGGTTCGGCAGTGAAGTGGAGAGGCTTGGTCCGGTGATGGAGGAGAGGTGGCATGGTTCAGTAGGTATTGGAGAGGCGTTGGTTCGGCAGGTATTGGAGAAGCGTTGGTTCGACAGGGAAGTGGTCCGATGACGAGTGTGTTGGTTCGGTGGTGGAAATGCACACAACATTTGCCCCCCAAAGTAGGGCATGTGCATGCACATGGCGTGCTTTGTTTTAACTTGGGTGTTTCCATCCGGTCATATGTGCCGAACCACCCGGTCCGGTCATCCTTCGTTCGTCTATAAATAGGGGTGTTAGGCCTTCGTTATTCCCCACCAAGCGAAATAGCCGAATCAAATTCCTAACTGCCGAACCGATTAGTGCCGAACCAGTTCTGACTGCCGAATCTTAATTGCCGGACCAGGTAAACTTTCTTCTGCCAAACTATTTTTTAAGGTTGAACTTCCGTATGAACCCGAGGGGTTTTAAGTACCGAATGTCACTTTCATATTTGAGTTGCCGAATGAAACTTGTGCCCGAACCACCTGAATGAGAATGGAAAATGCCGAATGAACTTATACTTGAATCACCGGATGAAGCCTGAGACTCCGAATACCGAATGAACTTTTTTATTTGCTTTACCGAATGACACCAGGAGTTTGAGTGTTTTGAATTATGAGTGAAATTTCAGACTATATACACTTGTTTGTTCTAACGATGTGCTTTCTTGTGGTGTAGATAAATGTCTCGTAAAGTGGAAACTCGATCAAATAAGAAGAAATCCAAGGACGAAGGAGAGTCCACCGTAGTGCCCCCAGCTCAGCCAGGACCAGAACGTTGTGGACCCACCCCGAGATCGCTAGCAGATGGGTATGGTCCTCAAGATGGATGTGGTTATGGCCCAGTTCACTAAACAGGAGAAAGTGGCGGTGAAGGAGGGCATGCGGCTGCTTGCTGCCGAGGAGATAGGTATGCAGTTGGAGGATGATGATCAGGGAGCAGACGCTGGTAAGTCTTCCCTTGATTGCTTATCGTTTATCTAATAGATTCTTCTCCTGATTTGGATAGGTGGGACCTCTGGTCAGCATGCTGGGAGTTCTGATCCAGCGGTTAAGTAGGCCTTGGGGGTCGGAAGGATAGAGATGAAGTTCTGATGCTGCTGACTATTTTGACTTAATCCGGACATTTTGGTCTACTTGACATTCATGTATATACTAGTTCCAAAACATTAATATACTTTCAGGTTGTAATTATGTCATTGCAACGAACGACTTTGTTCTTAACATGTAATTTTATAACATAAGATGATTCTGTTACATTTGGATGCTGTCATTACTTTGATGTGTTGCATAGGAAATATGGCTGTGCATGTGCTAGTGATTCAACTGTGTTTGATGTCAAGTTCTCGCTTAAAATATAATTTCATGTCTTGCAATGTTAATGTGATGTGTGAATATATCAGAGCTACTTATTTGTACACAAGAGAAGAGAGTAACGCCCTTCAAGTTTTTGCTATAGACGGTAGCTTTGAATGCCTTGTGTAATCGAATATGGAATGCAGTTGAATGTCCTGCCATCCAGCTGTGAGTTCTTATTCCCATTAGCGAGTGTCTCCTATTTTGTGTCCTGTACTTTAGTGATTGTTATAGAGGATAGGAGGAAAGATTTTATAAATAAAATGGAAATATAAGTAATAGTAAAACTTCCAATCACGGAAGGCCTTCGATGTGCTTAAGTTCGTGGCAAACGGGTTTTGTAGTCACTTTCCCTAGCTGTGGGTCTTAGAGACATTCGTCACCCATCTTACACCTCCGCGAGGAGTTTTCTTTTTACCACAGCCGTACTTAAGACACATCGGAGCCGAAATCGCGCACAGTAACTACCCGGGCCATTATGGCCCGTAATCGTGGGTATTATTCGATTTACCGTGGCCGGCTAGCGTGGGGGCCGATCGTCAATTGTGAACTTCCCCTGGCTGGCCACACCTTGTGTTGGGGCTTATAATCGGTTCACAGCCGCCGGCGTGCCGAACGCCGTAATGAGCTGCCTCGGCTATAGTCGGCCTTCTCGGTGGCTTATGATTGGCTCATTACAGTTGGCTTTGAGGGCCGTCGCGAGGAATGAGTTAACCCGCAGCAGAGGGATGCTGGAGCAAAAGTGTCTCATTGACGAGGGCATAGATTCGTATAGTACCTGTTGGGTCTTGTCCAGGTGAGGTTGTGTCGTGAAGCGTCCAGAATGGAAATGTCGTTACACAAGGTTTTGTTCAACAGAAAAGGATAAAGCTTAACAAACAGCCAAGATATAAAGGAAGAAGTTAAAAAGAGACAAGATTTTTAAAGTGGTTCGGCACGAAAATGCGTACGTCCACTGATTCTCTTTGTTAATTCACTTCATATGGGCAGTACAAGTTAAGAAAAGTATCGACGAAGGTGTTGGATGTTCCATGCCCTCTGGAACACCTCTCCGTCCACTGTTGACAAAATATAAGCTCCGTTGTGGAGATCTTTATGAATTACATAAGGTCCGTCCCAGATTGGATCTAGCGCTCCGGGGCGCGGGAAGATCCACTTGAGGACAAGATCTCCTTCTCGTAAGTTGCGGTGCTTGACTTTGGAGTTGTATTGTGCTGCCACTTTTTGCTTGTAACCTGCCGCTTTGATTGCTGCATCGTTTCTTCTCTCTTCAATTAGATCCAAAGACATGTGGAGGAGTTCTTCGTTCTCTTCTGGGTTGTAGTGGATCCTACGGTGGGAGGGCACTACAGTTTCAACTGGGAGCATGGCCTCCGATCCGTATGCCAAAGAGAAAGGAGTATGCCCTGTTGATGTTCTGTAAGATGTGCGGTATGCCCAAAGTGCCGTAGGAAGTTCATCCACCCAAGCGCCTTTTGACTTTTCAAGTTTCTTCTTGATTAGATTTTTGAGAATTTTGTTGACAGCTTCGACTTGTCCGTTTGCTTGGGGATAAGCTACAAATGAGAAGCTTTTGTGAATTCCGTGCTCTCGGCACTAGTCGGTGAATTCCTCGCTGTCAAATTGAAGTCCATTGTCCGATATGATTCTAAGTGGAACCCCATACCTGCATAAAACATTTTTGATCAAGAAGTTAATAACTTTTGCCGAAGATATTTTATTTAGATGCTCCGCTTCCACCCATTTGGTGAAATAGTCAACTGCCACTATGGCATATTTGGCTCCGCCTCGGCCCATTGGCAGTTCGCCAATCAAGTCAATTCCCCATATCGCAAAGGGCCAAGGGCTGGTCATCTGAGTAATCTCATTGGTTGGTAGTCGAGGGATTTTAGCAAATTTCTGACATCTGTCGCATTTTTTGACGAAGTCCAAGGCGTCTTTGTTTAAGGTGGGCCAGAAATATCCATATCGGAGTATCTTCTTTGCCAGAGTCTGCCCTCCAGTGTGGTCTCCGCAACTTCCTTGATGGATGTTGGATAAGATTTCCTTGGCTTCCCTTTCTGTGACACATCTTAATAAGGAGTTAGAGAAGCCGCGCCGATAGAGGATGCCTTCTTGTATTGCGTAGCGGGAAGCACTCCTCAAGATTTTCCTGACTTCGTTACGCTCGTTGGGTAGTGTGCCATCTTGCAAGTATTTCCGGATAGGAGTCATCCAAGTTTCTTCTTCGATTGCAGCTATTAGATCCTCTTGTTCGAAACTTGGGGCTAGTTGTTTTGAGATGGCTACTGTTCCAGAAATGGTGCTGTTCTTCATACTAGCTTGCTTTGCCAGTTCGTCGGCCTCTCGGTTCTCCTCTCGAGGAACGTGTTTGATTAAATAGTGATCCAATTGATTGAGCAGCAGCTTGGTCTTCTTTAGATATGCTGTGAGTCGTTCTCCTCGAGTCTGGAATTCTCCCAGTATTTGATTTACAATAAGTTGAGAATCAGTATGGAGACATAAAGAACCGACTCCGATCTCTAGGGAAAGTTCTAATACGGCTATCACTGCTTCGTATTTTGCGTCATTGTTGGTGGCAGCAAATTCCAATCTTAGGGCATAGTGCAGCTTCCTTCCCCTGGGGGTGATTATCACAACACCTGCCCCCGAGCCTTGTTCGTTTGATGCTCCATCTACAAAGAGATTCCACTTGATATCTTTTGTTATTTCAGATCGATCTTTACCTTTGTTGGCAGTGAATTCGGCAATGAAATCGGTCATGGCTTGTCCCTTGATGGCGGTGCGAGGATGGTAGGTGATATCATACTGACTCAGTTCAATGCACCATTTAAGTAGTCGCCTAGAAGTGTCGGGCGGTGGAGTACCTGCCTTAGCGGTTGATCGGTTAAAACTCCGATGGAATGAGATTGGAAATAGTGTCGCAGTTTCCGTGACGTGATTGGTAAACAATATGCTAGCTTTTCAAGTTTGGGGTATCTGGCTTCTGCCCCTGTAAATCTCTTGCTTACAAAGTATATGGGCCGCTGCGCGCGGTTGTCTTCTCTCAGCAAAGCGGCGCTTAAAGCATGGGATGATACAGCAAGGTATAGGTATAGTTCTTCGCCTTCATTTGGAGTTGAGAGTACTGGTGGTCTCTGAAGGTGTTCAATTAGGTTAAGGAAGGCTGTCGAGCATTCGTCAGTCCATTCGAACTTTCCTTTGTCCTTCTTTAGAGCTTCGAAGAAAGGGATGCATATGTCGGTTGCTTTAGAGATGAACCTGCTTAGGCACCCACTTTCCCGTTTAGGTTTTGCATCTCTCTTCGAGTGGATGGTATCTTGATATTTTGCAAAGCCCGGACTTGTTCGGGGTTTGCTTCAATCCCCCTGGCATGGACGATGAATCCCAAGAACTAATCCGACGATACTCCGAAGGAGCACTTTAGAGGATTCAACTTCATTCCATATTGGCGAAGTACTTGAAACATTTCGTCCAGGTGGTTTATACGATCGTTGGCTTTCCTCGATTTTACCAGCATGTCATCCACGTAAACTTCCATAGTCCGTCCTATTAATTCCGCAGACATCTTGTTGACGAGGCGCTGATAAGTAGCTCCGGCGTTTTTAAGTCCAAAAGGCATTACTCTTTAGCAGTACAATCCCCGGTCAGTGTTGACACTAGTGTAGTCTTGATCGGGGGCGTGCATAGAGATCTGGTTATATCTTGAGTATGCATCCATAAAGGATAAGAGTTCGTGTCCGGCCGTGCTGTCCACGAGCTGATCGATTCGGCGGAGTGGGAAGCAGTCCTTCGGGCAAGCGTCATTTAAGTTCGAGAAGTCGATGCATGTTCGCCATTTCTCATTAGCCTTCTTTACCAGTACCGGGTTGGCGATCCATTCTGGGTAGATGGCTTCTCGTATGAAGTCATTGGAAAGTAGGTTCTTTACTTCTTCCTCGAGGGCTGCTGATCGCTCTGCCCTCATGCTCCTCTTTTTCTGCTTTATTGGCACCTTGGTGGGATCGATATTTAGTACGTGGCACGCTACGTCTGGGGAGATTCCAGTCATGTCAGCGTGCGTCCATGCAAATACATCCAAGTTGTGGCGAAGAAAATCGACGAGTTGATCCTTCAATTCCGCTCTTAACTGAGACCCGACTCTCAGCAGTCTACTTGGGTCGTGTTTGTCTACAGATACAAACTCCATAGCCTCTGCAGGCTCGGTGGTGGCCTCCTCCCCCTTGTTCCTAGGGTCTAATTCGTTGAAGGGACCACTGGTATATCGAAGAGGAGGTGCTTTCTTTAATTTCTATGCTTGCAAGTTTTTCTTCCAGAGAGAGGTCTCTGCATCCTTCCCTTTACCCTTCCTGCGGTTATTGCGAAGTTCAGTCACATAGCAATCTCGAGCGGCGTCTTGATCTTCCTCTATTTCTCCTATTCCGTTATCTGTTGGAAATTTCATCTTCAGGCACCACGGGGCTAGGAAAATTTGGAAGTCAGACAATGCTGGTCTTCCCAAAAAGGCGTTGTAGGCCGAGTGGTTCTCTATTAGCACAAATGTTTGTTTTCGCACAATGGAGCGGGGATGACTTCCTATTTTGACAAAGAGGTCCAGTTGCCCAAGGGGCATCTTCGCATCTCCAGTGAAACCATGTAGCGGTTTGCTGCAGGGAGACACATCCTTCATTGACAGCTTTATTTTGTCGAAAGCATGCTTGAATAGGATATTTACTTAGCTTCCAGTGTCTACTAGAATTCAAAAAACTTTGGCTGGACCGAACCAGGCAGAGATGACCATAGGATCCATGTGAGGGTACTGCCTTCCCTCTAGATCACGCCTACTGAATGTGATGTCATCATTCTCTTTCCTCTTCGGGTGGCGTTCTTCTGTAACAGAATTAACGTAGCCTTCATTGTTTCTAAGTGACTTACCATATCTTTCCATCTCTGTCCATCTTCCGTCGGCGATGTGTGGTCCTCCTGATATGGTAAGGACCACTATCTTCTCTTGACTGGAGCCGCTGGTGTTGCGATTTCCTCCGCCTACTTCCGGGAGGGGTAGCCCTGAGTTCTCATTGGTAGGAGTTGAAGTCCTGTTCTGACCTTTTACATAGCGCTCTAGTCTCTTCCTTCTGATGTGTTCTTCAATCAAGTCCCGGAGACGATGGCATTCATTTGTGTCATGCCCATGAGATTCGTGGAAGCGGCAGAACTTTTCAGAATTAACTGCGTTATCTAATTCCTTCTTGTGTGGGAGGCGCTTGTATCTAACCTCGTCTTGGGTAGCCAGGAAGATGTTTTCGATTGTTTTATTCAAAGGAGTGTAAGAGTCAAACCTCGGTCCTAGCCGATATAAACGCTTTTCTCCCTTCTTGCCCCCAGCATTGTCTTTAGAGTCATTTCTTCGAACGTCCTTTGCTGCAACGGGAACCCTGTCTGGAGTTGCCTTAGCCTGTTGCCCTGACTGCCTCTCAGTGGCAGCGTCTTCAAGCCTCATATACTTCCCGGCTTCATGGAAGAAATCAGGTAAGGTAGCTGGTTTTTCTTTCGTTAATCTCCTAGCATATTTAGTATCCGGATGCACACCACTGTAGAGGGCCACTAGGATAAGTTTCTCATCGGCATCTTGGACTGCGGCCGGTGCGGCGTTGAATCGGGTTAGATATTTTTGCACTGTCTCTCCGGGCTTCTGTTTGATATTAGATAGGGAATAAGCGTCCTTGGGTTGTTCCATATGAATGCGGAACTGGCTGATGAACTTTTCTTTCAACATTTTCCATGAGCTGATGGATCCTTGGGGTAGATGGCAGAACCAGGAGGTAGCTAGATCTGCCAAGAATAGTGGAAAGCATTTACACAATAC
The DNA here is from genome assembly GCA_030765085.1 of Allium cepa. Classification (NCBI taxonomy): domain Eukaryota; kingdom Viridiplantae; phylum Streptophyta; class Magnoliopsida; order Asparagales; family Amaryllidaceae; genus Allium; species Allium cepa. Next base: position 609,995,952 of record CM060940.1, read on the forward strand.
TCCCTCTGTTGCTCCGCTCATGAGCATATGTTGTGTGTATCTCTGCAAGTGTACAACGGGGTCAGAGGTTCCCTTGTAAGGTTCCATTGTTGGCATTTTCCATTCTCGGGGGGTGATGGCAGTTTCGATATTGCGGGTGAAGGGGCTGGTTACCCTAGCGCCTATCCCCCGATACCTTTGGTCCCGTTGGACACACTCTCTGAACAATCGTGCCATCCTTTCATCAGAACTTGGAGCGGATAGAAATGAGTTTGGTTCTTCCCTGCGGGATTGATCCCGTCCAGATGACCTGTAGGGATGGTATCGTCTATCATTCATAACATTCTCCAATGGCTGCCTCTGGTCTCCCGGGGCACGCTGGGGTCAGCCACAGTTGTCCCTTACCTTGATCTTCCCCTGCTGGGTTCTGTTCTCAGCACTTCCTCGGGTCCAACTTCGGGCTGGACTCCAGCTCGGTCCCGTCTATTGGTGTTTCCATGGTTAGGTAGCATGGCAGGCTCAGCTACATCCGACCCCTTCCTGATACCTCCCCTGTTGGGTTCGGTTCCAAGTGTTTCCTCGGGTCGGTATTCGGGCTGAGTTCGGGCTCGGCTTCTACCATTGATGTTTCTGTTGTTAGCCTCTTCGAAGAAGAAAGACCTTTGTCGTCTCCCAGATCCTCCAGACCGGGACTCACCCCATGATTCAGTGTTGCGGTTGGTTTCTTCAACATCCCTTAAGCGTGACATGAGTTGATCCACCAAGGCTTCTTGTTGAGATGCGAAGCGGTTAGTTACTTCAGCTACTACCCTGTCCAGACCGCCCTTGTAATTGGTTGTTCCGTAGCAGGGGCTGTCGGATTTTCCTGATTTTCATTTGCTGTTGGAACCGGACGATTGTCTTGATCTCTGATCACTGGATCTGGGATACTACCAGTTGCGATGTTCTTTCCTTTGTTAGCATCCTTCTTCCGTCCGGGAGGCATGTTTTCCAAGTAATGAACGATGCTGATAGGAAAAGGGATAAGTGGGAGAAGCTGAAGCTTCGAGCTCCTGCTCTCAGTGAAAGCACCAAAAATGTTTGCACAAAAAATGGGCAAACACCTCCAAGTCACATGATTTAGTTGATTATGTGTTGTTCTTAGTGATTTGGGTGATTTATGTAAATATATAAAATAGAGGGACTAAACTGTAAAAGACACACAGATTTATAGTGGTTCGGCCAGAATGTGCCTACGTCCACTTTATATGTTATTCTCCTTTTCTCTTCAGATTACAAGTACAAAGCTTTTATTACGAGTATCTGAAAATTGTTTGAAAGTTCTATCCGTGCTTGAGCTCTCAAACTTGTCTGCCATTATTGTACCCCTGCCCCTCTATTTATAGAGTGAGGCTGTGGGTAGGGGTCTTGAATGTATACAGCTGCTGGTGGGTCTGGGCTGATGCAATCTGGCCTGGCAGAGTGGTTCGGTATCCCTTGGTCCGGCGATGGTTCTGGTTTGATTGCATGTTGGTCCGGTATCACCTTCTTTACTCTGATTCGGTAGTATGCTGGTCCAGTGGTGGTTGATTCGGTGGTGGTCAATTGGAGATGCTTTGGTTCGGCAGTGAAGTGGAGAGGCTTGGCCCGGTGATGGAGGAGAGGTGGCATGGTTCGGTAGGTATTGGAGAAGCGTTGGTTCGGCAGGTATTTGAGAAGTGTTGGTTCGGCAGGGAAGTGGTCCGGTGACGAGTGTGTTGGTTCGGTGGTGGAAATGCACACAACATTAGCATTAGAAGATTATGAACTGTATCTAGTAGAAATATCAAATCAACCAAATATCCCAAAAATTCCACCATCTGGCTTCGATTAAATTCAAATAGTACAAATTGATCAAATTCCTAATTAATTTGAAAATTAATATTTATAAAATTAAGAAATACAAAGATGAAGTGAACCAATTTGGATCCCCTAAACCTGACCCCTAGGGTCTTATTTATAGATGCAGGTTGACACCTTTTGAGTTAGTCCTTTCGACTTGGTCGAAAGGCGGCCTTGAAGACCTTTCATTGCCATTTCCATTTAGGCCTTCTTCTGCCTTTCTTTTGAATGGACATGAGTGCTTTTGAGTTTATTGAAAAGGGTTAGTGCGCTTCTCCACTTTGTGTTGCTGTGTAAGCAAGAATAGATACGAGCTTTCAACTCCGTCTATAGGTGGATCTTTGGAGCTTCAACGAACTTAAGTGGCTAAAGGTTTCAAAGAGGAGGGAAGCTTTCGATGGCACACTTGCCGATTGATGCGAAACCCCATCCTAGTATAGGAGATTGCAACATTGAACCCTAGCAAGCTTTTCCTTCTTAATTGTAAATAGTCTCGACCAGTTCGAAAGGCTCATTTAGGCTTTCGAAGGGGTTGCTTTGGCAAAACACCCTTATGTGGAAGGTGAATGAGGGTAAAAGTTTTAGTTTCGAAAGATTTGGCATGCATGTGAGTGGCTATATTTATTGCCTTTGAAAGGTGTTGTTCAACTTATTCGAAACATCTTCATGCATGCAGAAGCATCTGTTTCGAAAGGAAGCAATAGAAACGAAAGGATGCTTTCGACCCTTTCAACCACATCGAAAGCTCGTAACGCTTGTAAAGACCCGTAAATCCGTACTGCTTGAATAGACACTAATCTCCATGGATTTATTCAAGATGAACGAAAATACGAACCCTTAGGGGTTTAAGAAATATTTAAAAAAAGAAAAAGAAAAGGATAGAAAATTTAGATAGGGAAAAGAAGATAGAAAATTTTAAAATAGAAGGAAAAGAGAATAGAGAAGAGATAGAAAATAGAACAGGAAACAACAGAACAACATCAGAATCTCACAATTCGCAGCGGAACAACATATAATAAATAATGAATAATCTTTAAACAAAGAACTATATCAGTTATTATATTACATCACATTTCATTACATCATATCATCAGTGCAGCGGAAAAAGAAATACTATATACTAGTAATACGCCATGCCATCCAGCTTGCCTCCAGCAACTCCAGAATATCCAGAATATCCTGATAAACCTAACTCTTAACTGCCCGTGTGGAAATTGGTGGGCACCCAGAGTTTAGGAAGGAAAACAATAAACTCCAAGTCAGTCATGTGACTGGTGTGAGAACTCAAAACAGTTTATTTATCTTTAAAATCAAAATAGAGAGATATTTTTAAATTCAATTCGCAATGCTTTTTAAAAATGAGACTACCATAAGGCCTCCCGCACACACACACAATGCAAACGCGGAATCAGAGGAGATTTCTCCTTATGATAGTCAAAGATGCTTGATACGCATTTAAAATAACATTTGATATTATTACTAGTGCATAGTGTAGGGGAAAAATTCATTTCGAAAGTAGAATATAAATCTTAGCCAACATAGACATTTTGAACTATGCCTACTATAGCTACCATCCAAACAGTGTTGCGACACCATAAGTGAATGATAGGTTCTACAACTAATACCGTACAAGTTTCGTATTGTTTCTTTGGATTTCCAACAAATGGTCAGGCCAAGGAACTTCCCATTGCCACATGAGAATGCCTCTGGAAAGACATCCCCGAGAACCAAACCGGAACTCTACCAACACAAGGCCGGGTTACCCCTAACTGGGTAACTACTGACACGAGCACGCCATTCCCCGATCGTAAACGACCTTTCTCACGGGATCCCGATAGCCAACAACCACAAAGTAATAAATTCGCAGTAACCACATAGGTTAAATATCTGGGCTCCATACCATGATACCACCTCTATCCAGAAGGAAATGTACATACCCTAAAGGGAGCTACCCCTCATAACCTTGCCGCATCTTTCCTGTTTTGACCATTTCCGGGGTGTGAGGTTCGACGAAGTCACGTCCACAAAAACATACTTTATACAAAAGCCATGCTTTGGGTCAACAAATGATCAACACAATGATCACCAAGATAGACGATCAAATAAACGATCCTATCACAATAATCAACACAATGATCATTTACAGCAACACTCAGCATGTCACATTACCAAATTGGGAATGTATCGCTGATAACTTCAACTATATAACCTCTGAGCTCGTACGTCTCAGAGAAGGGTGTTAAGCTAAAAGAATAAATTCTCCGCCACCAACAGAAATATATTTGAATGAAATCGGCTTTATATCTCAACTTGTAATGTCAGACACACAATCCATACAAGTCTGTTCCGGGATCGAACAAAACCGAAGGCACTTACAAAGAATCCTTGCAAACCGGATATTCACAATCCTGATCGGATTTCCCATCACTTAGGGAGTCTCTATACCGCTGCAACTCAGTGCAGAGACAATCGACAGGTCATCCTATCGCTCTCGCAAATACCGGGTCTTCAACACCGATCTTCAATGCAATTATAACGACGTATCACATATTCGGAATGGGTTATACGACCCCATGGTCCTTTCCCGGTTAACCCGAATAGTGAGCGCTTATTCAAAAATAAGTGTGGCATTCACATTCAAACAAATCACATCAATTACCCATTCAAAGGGAAATATTGATAGTCGGTTATTGAACTATCACTGGATATGCACACATCACCAGATTCCAAATAATTTTCCAAATTATTTATTTTCCAAGATATCTTCACTAGATATATAATTTCAATTCTTCAAAAATAAATCAATATTTACTTTTAAACAAATTCTCCTTTCCTTTATAAATTCAATAGTGAATTTATATTTCACAATATCTATTGATATACGTTTTCAATTATCCATTTTCAATTTATCTTCAAAAAGATGAATTCTAAATATCACTTCATATTGGAAAACAATTCCATACTTATTTAATAAGTAATTCACAAATTTTATTTATTTTCAACACTTAGAAAATATTCAATATACTTAAATCGAAATTAAGTATATATTTCATTCTTTAAGGAAATCATTCTCTTGAACATATTTATTTGGGCCAAAACGAATGTTGCGTAGAACATCGTTACGACAACCCAAAATCACTAGTATAGGGATTCGAAATTAAAATAGATATATAAATCCCAATACTATACAAAACATTTCCTTTCGGAAATCATTTACTATAACAACAGTGTTATAATCCACCATTTCCTTTTATTTCTCGAAAATGTCTATTTCAACAATGAATGTTGAAATCTATGGTTTCGAATCCCAACACATTTAAAACATCGTTAGATCGTTTTAATTCAATTTAAAATATCACATTCTAAAAAATTTCTTTAACATATTATTCACTATTCAAAAACGTGAATAACTACGTTAATCAATTTCATCATTTCTATTCATTTTATTTTAAAGGATCATTCACAGTTCAAAAACGTGAATATAACTCCATTAATAGGTTTCAACAATTTACTTATCAAAATAAGTTGTTTGCGAATTTATAAAACAACGTTTATAAATCCCTTTTCTATTTATCTTATAAAAACTTCTTTTTATAAATTCTTTTATTAACCTATTCCAGTTTATAACTCAATTATAAACTAAAAGTTCATATTATAAGTCAAATGCTTATAAAACGATTATTTTACAAAATTGTTCTTTTAACTTCCCAAATTATAAATCTTATAACTTATAAGATTGTTTATTTATCCCAAATTCGTTCTTTCAATAACTTTATAAATTTTATAAACCTACTGTTTATAAAATTCCATTTATAACTTCATTGTTTAAAATTCTATAAATTTCATTCCATTATGAAATTCATTTTCACTTCATTCAAACACTTATAAAAACTCGTTTTAAAATGTCAATATTTCAATTTATAAATATCCATTTATAAATCTCTTAATATAATTCAATTTATATTATTCTTTTAAAACGTCTTTAATTTCCTTTATTATTTCTCCATTTTGATTCATAAAATAATCAAATTTTATAAATCCTATATTTAAACTTTTCACAATTATTTCAGAAATCCCAATTTAACTATTTTATAAAGTCATTAATTCCTTATTTTCAAAAAAAATCAGCTTTTAACTATATTTCTTAAAAATCATAATTTTTATAACTTTAAAAATTATAACGTTTATTTATTTATAATGGATCAATTCCAAAATATAGTATATTCTCAAAAATCACTTTAAAAATCATTTTAAAATCCCAAAATTTGGTCCAATGATGCTACACACCAAATAGTCAATCACGACTACAACGATATCATATATCAATATGAAAATCCATCAAATATCAAAATATCTGAAATCAAATAAATACTGTTGAGGAATCCAATTGGATCCCTCCAACCTGTTTTCCTGCATCCACAAACATTAGCACAATACCAATTTCGCTCCAGTACGAAATTATCGCGGTATATGTTCTTATTAAATATTATCCGCTTAATAACGGCGTAATAGGGTCTCATCCGCTAAAAAATGCGGGAAATCAACAACTGCAATATATACATATGCCAATATATATATATTGATATTATTTATAATACCAATTTCACTGTTTATGAAATATTCGCGGTATATGTTTTTAATAAATAACATCCGCTTACTAACGGCGTATAATGTCTATTTTAACAATCAATAGATATCAATCAACATTCAAACATGCATTCAAATATTTTAAATCTAACTATTTAAAATAAAATCGAAATTGATTCGATTGAGTGAGAAGTTCTCACCTTGATTTTATTTCCGTTTTAGCGATTTATTTCGAATAAAATTAAACGGACGTTTAATTTTACCCAAAATTCTCACTAACTCCAAATGACTCCAAATCAACTCCATTGCATAGTGCTCGTCCATACGATTCCAACGCAACTGGTTTCGCGCGTTTTCGACCTCGTATGAAAAAGATATTGATTTTACAAGTTTACACGATTTTAATAACTATAATTACAACTAAATTAACAATTTTAATACCCTAAGCAACCTGGGCCCTTGGATCAGCTGCCTCCACATCAGGGCCGAACGTGCAAGCTTCTTCTCTTCCCCTTCATTCACGTACAGGCCGCACAAAATAACCCATGAGCATAGAAACTAGGGTTTGATTATACTCCTCGATCACACGACTACACTTCATCAAACTACCACCATCACGAAGCTCTCGACCCAAGCTACCCTCGGCCCAAGCACTGACCAACTCGGCCCCCTCCCTCCTTGGGAAACACGCACGCAACTGGCCACGAACGGCCTCATTTATCTCCCCCTCCGTTGCACCAAAATCCATCATCACCGTATAGATCTCTAGCTCACTTCATGCTCTTCGATGTTGTAGTTAACAACTTTGGCTAATTCTTTGTAGATTGAGAGAGATTGAGGGAGAAGTGAGATTTAATTCTGGCCATTGAATAGGGTAGTGGCGGCTAGGGCAAACAAATTAGGGTTTTGTTTATTTTTTTTTAAAATTATGAAGGTTGTGGGTCTATTTATAGAGAAAAATCGAACACTATTCATCCGGAAATTCCGAACTCTGATTTACGCGCCGAAACTGACATTCCTAGGGTTTATCCCGAATTTCGGACACAATGGAACAGGTTTCAGAAGCTAATTCGGACATCTGTGCGAGTTATGGCTATAAACGCTCAATTTAAATTAAACCGATTTAAGCGATTTTCTAGGCGTTTTAATTTGTACCGGACAAACGGTAAATCCAATTGACTTGAAATTTGAAACCTTACAATAATATCACATTATGGATCCGATGAAACTAGTTTCGTCGAAATCCGAGACTTTTTGAAAAATGGCTATTTTCACTCGCCAAATTAAAATTAAAAATAAATCGATGCGTTTCGAGCTGCCACGATCAAACGATAGCTCCGATTGACACGAAAATTGAAATCCGGTAATAACTAACTATTACGAATCCAATGGAACTGGTTTCGTTCAATTCTGAGACTGTTCAAAAATTGACTATTTTCACTAGTCGATTTAAATATTAAAATATTCAATTTTCACAAATTAACTTTTAAATCGATTTTAAAAGTTCTAAAATATCATTCTAACTCCAACATGATAAAATAAAATTTTACAAATCATTTTCTATCATATTTAACCCAATTTTCAATTATTTCCATAATTTAACATATTAAATTATCGATTTAATTATCCAATTAAATCCAATAATTCAAATAAAAATTTATTTGACTTATAAATCCACTTATTAATATTTAAAATTAATTAAATATTAAAATTTTAATAAATTAAAATTCTGGGTCGTTACAACGCTTCTAATTTTGGCTGTAGCATCTGTAACGACCAGTAATTTTCGATGATTAAAAATTGTAAATTTAATAAGGTTTTGTGACTTGATGTTGGAAGAGATAAAAATATTTGCGATTTAATAATGAGAATATAACTGAAATGAAATGAAATTATATTAATTTAAGGCAGTTAATGATGAATTTGAATGTAATTCCAATTAGTTAAGATGACTAAAAAGTTATTATTGGTTATAGATTGTAAGTTCATTATAATAATGTGCATATTAATTGATAATTGGATTAAAAGAGTAGTTGATAAATTAAAGGTTGTAGTACTTTATGGGATAATGTGTAATAAACTCTAATTGAATAAAATTTATGTAATGAGAGTTGTTATAACATTTGCTTGTAAATGATGAAACTTACAAATGTCATAAAATGTAGAAATGGTGACAAACTGTTATTTGTTACCAATTTAATTAATCAATTATAAATAAATGTAAATAAATGGTACATTAACGTGAGTTAGTACAATAGCTGCAAATTGGAAATTTAGTAAAAGGTATAGAAATGTTAATTATATTAACAAGGCAATAATTGATTTAATAAAAAGAGTAGAAAAAAGAAAAATTAATTTATTGAGACTTTAAATTATAATAAAATTGAAAGAAATTCAATATAATGGAAATATAGTAGTTAATACAAATAAAAGATGCGAATTGGAGAATATTAATGTAATGACATATAAAACAATGTTAACTATGTTTAGATTGAATAAAAAGATTGATACCAAATTAGATCAATTTATTGGAATTAAATTATAATGAATTAGATTTATTTACAGTTAAAATTGAACATTGTAATCAGTGTAGTAGCCAAAACAGAAATTTTATGTAAATTTGCTTTAAGTTATTATAAATGTCTAAGAAATCAAAAATGATGAAATTTGTTAGTTTACAAATATTGAATTAAAAAGTGATCAATTAATTTAATAATAATTTATTTAATTAATGTGAAAATAGCTATTTTGGCCACTGTCTCGGATTTTGATGAAATTAATTTCATCAGATCTACAAAAGTAAATTACTATTGGATTTCAAGTTTCGTAGCGATCAGACTTGTCGTTTCATCATACGGACTCGAAACACGTAGAAATCTATCTTATTAAAATCAATTTGAAATAAGATGATTTAAGCTAACTTCTTCATATGACGGAACTAAGACTTGAAACCTATTCTATTGAGTTTAAAATTATCGAAAACGTCTATTTTGATATATGGGATGATCCATTTTCGTTCTATGAACGAAACGGGCTTTTCGGGTCGTTTATCTTTCAACTTTCAAATCGATCTAGCCCATTCATTTCTATTTCCGATCTTCCTATAAATAGCCTGTTATAAACCTTAATAATTTCTTATTCCATTTTTTTGTACGTGCTATTCTATCTGCTTCTCTCTTCCCAATGGCAGACAAACCAAAACCAATTCCCAATTCAATTCAATTCCTATTCTATCGGCCATCCAATAGGTGGTTGATGATCATCAACCGATCATCGATTCGTTGGTACCGTAGTGGAGAGATGGTCGAGTGAAGTTCATCTGGAAGGTTCGCATGTCATTTCAATGGGTGGATTGGCCGATTAAATTGCATTAGGGTTTGGCATTTTTGGCGGTGGCTGGGACAAATCATCGTAGTTAGGCGACGATAGGCTGGGCAAGTTGATCGTGGTGTGTCGATCGGCGGGAGGCGAGCTCGCCTAAGGTATCGGAGCCGGTCTGATCGCCTGTAGCGGCATACAGCGAGAAGCAATTGATGACGGCTGAACCCTAGGCATGTGCGTTTTGATGTTGCTCTGAGATGAGGAGGATGCTGACGTGTTTGTTTTTGAGGTGATTTTCTTTTTATTTTATTTTTTTAAAATTTAATTTTTAAATCGTTCTAACATACATAACTCTTACATACGAGGTCGGATTTATGTGCGGTTTGTTCCACTGCGACCATATCAAAATCTCTGACATTTTGACCCAAGTTAGGTCTAATTTTGAGACTGTTAAATTTTGGACCTTTATTTAGATTTTAATTTGATTTAAAATCAAAGGTGAGTGTTTTAACCCACTCACAATTACTAAATTACCTTATGTTAGTTAAATTACATTTATGATGTGATTAGAAATTAATTGATTGATGTTTGGTATGTTTGAGTTGTCGTTCTAGTTAAATTTGACTATTATTGCATTTAATTATCATTTAATTTAAATATTGAATTTAAATCCTCAATTTAATACCTGTTATTTATCATCACTTATCTATTGATGTTTCTTGATTGATTTGGATGATGATTTTGATGGATGTTTGATTGTTGATATTGGATGACTGGATGTTGTATTTTGTGTTGTTATAACACTACAAGTTCCATATGGGTTGAAATGATACATACCCGAACGATCTATAGATTAGGGAAAAATCACCATGGGTTGAAATGATAGACTCGAGCGATTTTATGGATTATTAATTTATTGCGGGATTGCGGTATGAAATGATATATAGCCGTAAAATTTTAAATTATGAATTAAAATGATATATCCGTACCACTTGACCCTAGGGCAGAAAATTATATACGGACACCAGATTGGTTAAATTAAATGAATTTTAATTCCTTATATTTTGAATTCAGTTAATTGGCATTTTGGAATAACAATTGATTTGTATAAAGTGAATTGTTTTTGATAATTCAAGTGTTAACTGTTGAAATTGGAATTGGTTTAATGAATAGTTCAAAGAATTTAAATATGAATTTTCAAAGTTGAGGTGTCAAATATAAATGAATTTGTCGGAAATTGAGTTATTGGGAATGTTTGGATATAACTTTGAAATCTATTTTAAATTAATTTAAACTATTTTAATCAATTTAAAACTATTTTAATTTATTTGGTCTATTGTAACCTATCTAATCCAATTTAATCTATTTTACTTAAACTAATTAAATTTATTTAATCTACTTTAAATCTATTTGATATATCTTAAATCTATTTAAGCTGTTTTAAATTTATGTAATCTATTTAAATTCTACTTAATAAAATTTAAATCAATTTAATCTATAATTTTTCTAATTTAAACATTTTAAATCTAAGAAAATCTATTTGATCTATTTCAAATTTATCTAAATCATTTTAGATCTAACTAAATCAAATTAAATCTATTTAAAACTATTTTTACTATTTAAACTATTTTAATCTATTTAAACTATTAAAACTATTTATGATTATCTAAACTATTTTCTAAAATTTTAGACTATGTAAATTTAAAGTATTTATATTTAAATTATTGATGATGATACAACCTAAGTTGGAATTTGGAATTTGATACCTTTTGCAAAATGACATATTAGAATAAATATGATTTTGAAGGTGAACATAGTTTTGAAAGTGAATATGATTTCGGAAGTGATATGGTTTTGAGAATATGATACTTTGAAATCAATTTTGAATTGACTTTTGAAATGTAAAAGAACCATCCGGTGTGAAATAAGTGTTTGGCTGTTAAAGAGACTGAGATCAGATATTTTCATACTCTCTTCCACCGAAAACCACTTTAACAACAATGTACGTGGTGGAGATTCCAGAAATGAAGTAGGATGGCTTGGCGAATGATTCTGTATGATGTATTTACGTGATCCGGACTCTCGTGAGTCAGCTTGATGTGGCTAAAACAGAAGCTATACTGGGTCAAGTGAGGTCGCACCTCCGATCGGGTACATTTGTTCGATACCATACTATTACTTTGTGATTGATTTGGTGGCCACCCCACGATTTTGATTATGGGAATGTGTTCCAAGGTGGGCAGTAGTTGCTGCTAGGCATTACCACAATTCGAGAGTGCAATTGGTATATCTACCCTGGCATTGCCTCGAGTGCCGTGCTCAGATGCCCTATCGTGCCTTATATAAGTTTGTTTTGTACCGTACCTCTGGAGTGATCCCTGAGTATCCCATCAGTTTGGTGGGGTTAATAATATCTGTATAGACTACGGGAATATATAAAAATTGTTAAGGAGGATATGGGTAATTCCATAACACTATTTTAATACTTTACTTTACTTAGACACTATTATAATGGCGTATTGTACTACATAGTAGATAGTTTAACTAATCCTGAGAAGATGTAAATCCCGAACATCACTTAAATTATTGCACTCACGTTAGACACTGGAGAGGAGGTGTCAAACCTCGTAAACATCTCTGACGCCGTAATACTCAAATTTACCGTTAATTTAACTTACATAATATCTTTTAGTTCCGACTGAGTGTTTTGTCTTTTCAATTCGCTTGGGTCAGCCTTAGCATTTCAGGGTTAAAGACCTTATTTATGGAGAACGAAGACGAAGATTTGGACTATTATTATTTATTATATTTATTCCACTACATCATGTTGTTCCACTGCATTTGTTTATTCATTATTGTTGTATGTAACTCTGATCTGTATTATAAAGTATAATTAATGTTATTTGTAAATAGCTTCATGAACTATTTATTTGATTATTATATTTTGTCATTCCTCTGCGAGATTCTTTATTTGCTTTTTCTTATTTACCCCATAACAATCTGCCCTTTTGAATGGTTTGAGTCTGACGTGTGTGGTTTATCGTCGATTTAAACTGTCCAAAAAGTCATGTCGTTACTATTGGTATCAGAGCTTTGGTTTAATGATAACCTTAGCTTTGTGGGGTTTGACTCACAAGAAATATGGTAGTGATACCCTAGAATGAGTCATTGAGTGTATATATACATACATACATACATATATATATATATATATATATATATATATATATATATATGAAAGCGTATTTATTAGTGGTATACAAGGTTTTTGTATTGTGTTGGTTTGTTCTGTTTTGCATTTAAAATTTCCGATCGGTGCATCAGACGCTTTGACATCGACAAGAATTTCTAAACACTTAATAGGGCAGACCAACACAATATTTGTTTTGAAATAAATGTGAATGAAATAATTTTGCCTATTATATATTTTTTATATAAAATAATAGATTTTAGATTTTAGAAATAATATAGTTGGATGTAATATGTTGTTTGTTAGGTGAAGGAGTCTTATAAATATTGAGTGAAAGATTGGATTTACAAATAAAATAAATATAAATGGAAATTTAGAATTTAAGTGATGGATTTTTGAAATTTCTTTCAAAAGGATTTTGGAATATAATATTAGTAGTATTTAGAAATATTTTCTGATATGAATATTTCAAGATGATTGAAAGAAATGTTTTAAAAGATTTTTTTAAAGGAAATAAATTCTATACCACCCTCTCTGTCTCCGGAAAATAATTTCGATGATGAGTGCGCGCATCATCGACGTTCATTTTCGAGTTTCGAAGTGGGAAGACTATTGTAGTAATTTTACTACACAATTGTTTTGATAAATTAATCTTGATTTTGAATTCCAGATATGATTTGATATATATAAAAGATATGATTGTATATATTATTTTAAAATAATTGAAATGAAACTCAGTTGTTTAGTTCATAAGTTTCCGTAAATTAGAAATTATAATTATTGTAATGAATGGAATCTTGACTATATTAATAATGGGAAACATCTAAAATGAGAATAAGAAATTGAAATTTTGTAAACTGTAAATAAAAGGGAAATGAAAATAAGAAATGTTAACTATCGAACATTTTGTTAACCAAATAAATAAAAGAAACTTGGGTAATATTTAATTACATTCTTAAGACATATATATAACTTACTAAAATGTAAAAGTTGAAATGTTAATAAGAATAGGTAATAGAATATTATACAAGTAAAAATTGAAAAAATGGAAGTGTTCAATGGAATTACCTCTATAAATAAAAATTCTATTGTTATAAACTTATGTTAATAGCTTGAAATGCTACTAATTAAATGTAATATAAATGAATAATGTAAGAAAAAGTTTTCAAACTTAAGATAGCACTGTAGGCTATTTATAATCAGATTTAATGGTAAAAGTAAATACTGTAAGTATATAATTATAGACTTGCATTAATATTAAAACCATTTATAGTTAGAATAAGTACTATATGGATTGAATGATCACAACTTCAGAGAACATTAGTAATGATTTAGAAGTGGAATTAATATTCAATGATATTATACATAGAAGAATGAATGTGAAAAAGAAATAATCTATAAATGGTAAATTGAACTGTAAAGAAACTTATCTAATAATGGATAATCCAATAATTGAAATAAAAATAACTTACTTAAACAATGAGTGTAAAGTAATAAAATGAAAGAAAATTGCATTTCATGAATAAAGGAGAAATGAGCTTTTGTAACTAAAACCAAATGTAAATTAACGACAATAAAAGTATATGAATGAGAAAAGAAAAGTAAATGATGAAAAAAAAGAAAATCAAACTAAATTGTAAATGTGAAGCAAACTAAAATAATATGTATACAATACTTCAATAATGAATTCATTTATGATCCCAATAATCAAAATTGATATAACTTATGTAAGTAAAGAATGTAAATTAATGAAATAAGTCTTACATGAATGAACATAAATATAAAATTTTGTAAGTAATGAATGTGAACTAAAGAAAATCATTGGAAAAGAAATGAAAAAAAAGAAAAAAAAAGAAAAATATGAACAAAATGATGTGAAAAAGATTAATAGAATAAAATTAAAATATTATTTGAATTTATGTTTGTTTGACTTGGTTGGCAAAGGATGCTTTTATTGTGTAGGATATATAAATAATCTATAAAGTTATCTATGACTATTAAGTGTATGGTTTACTTCATAATTTATTTACCATTTTGTATGATTAGAAGTTCTGAACCCGAACAAGTCATTTGTTTTGGGTTGCTATGGATGGATGATAGCTCTCTTTGTTGGAAATGATGTTTGTACTGTTGTTTTCAGAAGATTATTGTTAGGTGGTGATGTTTTGTTTGTTATTTATTGAAATAACTTAATATTCTCTTTTACTTAATTATTAACCTTTTTGGATTACAAAGTGAAATACAGGCTATGAAAGCAATTGCTACTGCTTTTGATTACATAAAATAAACGTTTGCCCGACAAATAGGTACGTTCTCGGATTACGGTTTTCTAGTGATATTATATTGTTTTCCCGCTGTTTGAGATATATTATTTTGGAAGATATATGGTATATATTGTTATTATTGGTATTATTATTTTTCCCAGACCTCTCCGTACAAAGGAGACTTTGCCGAAAATTTCCATGAATTTTGGACTTAGAAAATTTTATGAAATGTCTTCCAAACTTTGTTAACTTGAATATAAAGTATTTAATTGTTATAAATGGATACATTTTACTTAAATTATTTAATTTTGCAAATTAATTGTTCATAAATCTAATATTTTGACTAATATATACTGATTATATAAATTCCTTTTTTTCTCTGTTTTTCCTTTTCGAGGTTGAAAAGTTTTGAGTGGGGGAGAGTGTAACGACCCATAATTTTCGAAAATTAAAAATTGCAAGTTTAATAAGGTTTTGCGACTTGATGTTGGAAGAGGAAAAAAAATTATGATTTAATAATAAGAATACAACTAGAATGAAATGAAATTATATTAATTTAAGGTAATTGATGATGAATTTGAATGTAATTCCAATTAATTAAGTTGATTAAAAAGTTATTATTGGTTATAGATTGTAAATTAATTGTAATAATGTGCGTATTAATTGATAATTGGATTAAAAGAGTAGTTGATAAATTAAAGGTTGAATTAATTTATGAGATAATGTGTAGTAAACTATAATTGAATAAAATTTATGTAATGAGAGTTGTTATAACATTTGCTTGTAAATGATAAAACATACAAATGTCAGTAAATGTAGAAATGGTGACAAATTGTTATTTGTTACCAATTTAATTAATCAATTACAAATAAATATGAATAAATGGTACATTAAATGAGTTAATACAATAGCTGCAAATTGAAAATGTAATAAAAGGTATAGAAATGTTAATTATATTCACAAGGCAATAATTGTTTTAATAAAAAGAGTGAAACAAAGACAAATTAATTTATCGAGATTTTGAATTATAATAAAATTGACAGAAGTTCGATATAATTGATAGTAGTTAATACAAATAAAAGAAGGAAATTGGAGAATATTAATGTAATGAAAAATAAAACAATGTTAACTATGTTTATATAGTAATAATTGATTGAATAAAAAGATTGATACCAAATTATATCAATTTATTGGAATTAAATTATAATTAATTTTTAATTACAGTTGAAATTGAACACTGTAATTAATGTAATAATTAACACTGAAATTTTATGTAAACTTTCTTTAAGTTATTATAAATGTCTAGGAAATTAAAAATGATGAAATTTGTTCGTTTATAATATTGAATTAAAAAGTGATCAATTTATTTAATAATAATTTATTTAATTAATGTGAAAATAGCTGTTTGGCCACTATCTTAGATTTCGACGAAATTAGTTTCATCGGATCCGTAATAGTGAATTATTGTAGGATTTCAAGTTTCGTAGCGATCAGACTTGTCGTTTGATCGTACAGACTTGAACGCGTAGAAATTAATTTAATTAAAATCAATTGAAATCAATTTGAAATAAGCTAATTTAAGCTAACTTCATCATACGATGGAATTACGACTTGAAACCTATTTCATAGAGTTTAAAATTATCGAAAACATCTATTTTGATATAAGAGATGACCCATTTTCTTTTTGAGAATGAAACGGGCTTTTCGGGTCGTTTATCATTCAACTTTCAAATCAATCTAGCTCATTCATTTCTATTTCTAATATGCCTATAAATAACCTGTTAAAAACCCTAACTATTTCTTATTCCATTTATCTGCACGTACAATTTTATCTGCTTCTCTCTTCCCAATGGCAGACAAACCAAAACCAATTCCCAATTCCAAATTCAATTGCAAATCAAAATAAAATCAAAAAATTAAAACTCCTCAAACTATATCAAATTATATATTGATTTGAAGCTCTCGACAAGCGCAAGTCTAATATGCAGTCTGATTTTTTTCTATTTGAGTTTCTATGTGGCCAGAAATCGATGATTAAGTCTAGGACATCCAAATAGGTGGTCAATGATCATTGACCGATCGTCGATTCGTTGGTACCGTTGTGGAGAGATGGTCGAGTGGAGTTCATCTGGAGAGTTCGCATGCCGTTTCAATGGTTGGATCGTCCGATTAAATTGCATTAGGGTTTGGCATTCTCGGCGGTGGCTGAGTCAAATCATCCTAGCTCGGTGACAATAGGCTGGGCAAGTTGATCGTGGTGTGTCGATCGGGTGAAGGCGAGCTCGCCTAGGGTATTAGAGCTGATTTGATTGCCTGTAGCGGCGTGCGGCGAGAAGCAGTTGATGGCGGCTGAACCATATGGTGTGCGCATTTTGGTGTTGCTCTGAGATGAGGAGGATGTTGATGTGTTTTTTTTTGAGGTGATTTGCTTTTTATTTTATTTTTTAAAATTTTAATTTTTAAATCTTTCTGACATACATAACTTTTACGTACAATGTTAGATTTACGCGCGGTTTGTTCCGTTGCGACCGTATTGAAATCTCGGACGTTTTTACCCTAGTTTGGTCTAATTCAGAGACAGTTAAATTTTGGGCCTTTATTTGAATTTTAATTTGATTTAAAATTAAAGGTGAGTGTTTTAACCCACTCTATATTACTAAATTACCTTATGTTAGTTAAATTACATTTATGATGTAGACTAGAAATTAACTGATTGATTTTTAGTATGTTTAAGTTGTCATTCTAGTTAAATTTGTCTTTTATTGCATTTAATTATCTTTTAACTTAAATATTGAATTTAAATCCTCAATTTAATACATGTTATTCATTATCAATTATCTATGATGTTTCTTCATTGATTTGGATGATGATTTTGATGGATGTTTGATTGTTGATATTAGATGATTGGATGTTGTATTTTATATTGTTATAACATTGAAATTTTCCTATGGGTTGAAATGATATACACCCAACGATCTATAGATTAGAGAAAAATCGTTATGGGCCAAAATGATAGACTCGAGCGATTTTATGGATTTTTAATTTATTTTAGGATTGTGGTTTGAAATGATATATAACCGTAAAATTTTAAATTGCAGATTGAAATGATAAATATCCATACCACTTGACCCTAGGGTACAAAATATAAGAACACCGGACTGGTCAAATTAAATGAATTTTAGTTCCTTAAATTTTGAATTTAGTTAACTGGCATTTTGAAATAATAAGTAATTTATATAAACTGAATTATTTCGATAGTTCAAGTGTTAAATGTTGAAATTGGAATTGGTTTAATGAATTTTTCAAAGGATTCAAAGATAAATGAATTTGTCGGAAATTGAGTTATTGAAAATGTTTTAATTTATTTAATCTACTATCACCAATCTAATACAATTTAATCTATTTTACCTATTTCAAACTAATTAAATTTTTTAATCGATTTTAAATCTATTTAATATAATTTAAATCTATTTAATCTATTTCAAATTTATTTAATTTATTTAAAATCTACTTAATAAAATTTAAATCAATTTAATCTATAATTAATCTATTTAAAACATTTTGTACCTAAGAAAATCTATTTAATCTATTTCAAATCTATTTAAATCATTTTAAATCTAATTAAATCAAATTTAAATCTATTGAAAATGTTTTTTTACTATTTAAATTATATTAATCTATTTAAACTATTTTTAAACTATTAAAACTATTTATGACTATGTAACCTATTTTCTAAAATTTCAAACTATGTGGGTTGAAGTATTTATATTTAAATTCTTAATGATGATATAGCCTAAGTTAGAATTTGGAATTTGATACCTTTTGCCAAATGACATATTTGAATAAATATGATTTTGAAGGTGAATATGATTTTGAAAGTGAATATGATTGCGAAAGTGAATATAGTTTTGAAAGTGAATATGATTTCGGAAGAGATATGGTTTTGAGAATATGAAATTTGGATATCAATTTTGAATTGACTTTTGAAATGTAGAAGAACCATCCAGTGTGAGAAAAGCGTATGGTCGTTAAAGAGACCGAGATTAGATATTGTCATACTCTCTGCCACTATTGAAAACCATTTTAATAAATATGTACGTGGTGGAGATTCCATAAACGAAGTAGGATGGTTTGGCGAACAATTTCGTATGAGGTATTTAGGTGACCCTGACTCTCGTGAGTCAACTTGATGTGGCTAAAACAGGAGTTATACTGGGCCAAGTGAGGTCTCACCTTCGATCGGGCACATTTCTTCGATACCATACTATTACTTTATGACTGATTTGGTGGCTACCCATCGATTTTGATTATGGGAGTGTGTTCCGAGGTGGGCGGTAGTTGCTACTAGGCATCACCACCAGTCCGAGAGTGCAATTAGTATATCTACCATGGCATTGCCTTGAGTATCGTGCTCACATGCCCTATCACGCCTTATACGAGTTAGTTTTATATCGTACCTATGGAGTGCTCCCTGTGTATCCCATCAGTTTGGTAGGGCTTACAGTATTTGTATATACTAAGGGAATATATAGAAATGTGTTAATGGGGATATCGGTAACGCTTTAACGCTATTTTAGTACTTTACTTTACTATAGACACTATTATAATAGCATATTGTACTAGATAGTAAATAGTTTAACAGATCCTTAGGAGATGTAAATCCCGAGCATCTCTTAAGTTATTGCACTCATGTTAGGGACTATATATGAGATGTCAAACCCCGTAAACATCTCTGATGCCATCGCACTCATATTTACCATTGATTTAACTTACATAAGATCTTTTAGTTCTGACTTGAACGTATTGTCTTTTTCAATTCGCTCGGGTCAGCTTGAGCATTTCAGGGTTGAAGACCTTATTTTTAGATGATGAAGACAAAGATTTGGAATATTATTATTTATTATATTTATTCCACTGCATCATGTTGTTCCGTCGCATTTATTTATTTATTCCTGTTATATGTAACTCTGATCTGTATTATAAAAGTACAATCAACGTTATTTGTAAACAGCTTCATGAACTGTTTATTTGATTATTATATTTTGTCATTCCACTGTAAGATTCTGTATTTGTTTTTTTCTTTCCCTGCTTTTTATTTACCCCATAACAATCTGCCATTTTGAATGGTTTGAGTCTGACATGTATGGTTTATCGTTGATCTAAACCGTCCAAAAAGTCGGGTCGTTACAACATCTCTTCGTCTTCTTCGAAAGGCTTTGTTGATGCTATCATCTCTTGTACATCCTCCTCTCCTATTCATTTTGGTTTAGACAAGGTTAAAGTGATAAATAGTGGTAACATTTGGCCCCCTTATGAACGGATGCCTTTGACTTTTCAAGTCATCTGCCTCGATACTTCTCTTTATTCTATTATTGAGATTTCCCACCTTTTTATTGTTGCATAAATCTTGATCAGTTATTTAAATATGATTGTATGGTCTGTTCTTCATGCTGAATTTTCATACAAATCGTGCTTCTTTCTTCCCCTCTTTAATTTACTTGCGATTAAAAAACTTCTGGTAAGAATTAAAATTTCCAACTTCTTTATAAATTTCTATTTTCAGCAAATAGAAGCTCAAATTCAAAGTAAGTTCTTATTACTCTGCTTTTTGAACTAATTTTCCATGCTAAAATTTGATTTCAAAATTCATGAGGTTTGAATTTGGATTACTGTTCTAATTTCATAAAGATAATTTGGTTTTTTCCAACACATGAATGTATCCTCCGATTCATTTTTAAGGCTTATTTCGTTCCATTTCCCATGTCAATTTACATTTAGAATTCATTCGATTTTCTTAATGGTTCAAATTCTCATTTTGGGGAATTTTATGAATATTGACTATACACTCATGCACAGATCAATTTAATTAATAATTTTTTGAAGTATTGGGTTGAAATTGATTTTGGGGAAGAAAGGTTTTCCCAGTTGCTTCATGGAGAAGTTTAAGCCACATGAATTACAATTTGACATTGTAGCCATACTTTTCTACAGCTTTGAAAAGGGTTGCAGCTAACTTCATTTTGCTTCCTTAACCCCTTTCGATGGGGTCGAAAGGAGGTCTAGTATCTATTTCTTAATTAATCTCATTGAAAGTTAACCAATATGGAATGGACTTCTTCGAAAGCTTAAGTATGCTTTATTATATTCCGACACCTTTCGAAGAAGTTGCCTGATGTGCTTCACTAAATGGTTACATAATATATACTCTTGAAAGCGTAATTTTATTTTATATATTTAGAAACCTCTAGCATATGATTAATTTTAATTTACTTTAGAAAATGTCGAGAGTTAACAATTCACTCTTCCCACCAAGAATTAGATCGAAGAAAACATAATTATTTAAGTTAAAAATCGAACCAAACTTTCGACTTGATCGAAACCTATATATATCGATTCAAGTTTAGTTTGGTATACTTTCAAAACAATACTCCATTTTCCCACCTACTCGAAACCTATTGTATTGAATTGAGATTTGATCATCATTTTATACAAACACCATCGAAACATCCTAAAGTCCTTTCATTTATATTGATTTTACTCAAATCTAAACCTTTCGACCCATTCAGCATATAGGGTTTCAACAGAATTCATATTCTCTTAGTAAAACAAAGTTCAGGGGTTTCGACATTGTCGAAAGGTTTATTTGTCCTGTTTATTGAATGTTGTTAGTGTAAATTTATATTCAATTTTGTCGTGTAAATTTTAACCGTTCCTTTTTATAGTAAAATCTTCTTTGGGTTTTGAACATTATCGAAGGGCGCTTGTAGATGTTCCCATTTTATTTATCCCTTTAACACTATTGAAGCTCAACGAATTTCTTTCCCTAAATTGACTTGAACATTCTTTCAGTGATATGAAATTTTATACTTTGGTTGATATATGAATTGTTATAATAGATTTTCAACATCCTTGAAAAATGTTGGTTATAGAACAAATTATAAAAAAATTATTGAAATGATTTCATCTAGCAGGACCATGGGTGAGAAAAAGATACAGTACCGGTGATGGAATCTTCTCCAAAGAAGATTGAAGTAGTTTCCAAACATTCCTTAATATCCTCCCACGATAAGGTGGATGCCATCCTACATGACTTTGGCATCACTGGGTAGAAGTTATTCCCCGAAGTGATAATGACACCACCAAAATCCTCCTGAAGGATACTTCCCCTATACTACCATCGATATTTGGCATGGTGGCTTCCTGCCTTTCTCGAATTTCTTGTCCAAAATCTTGAACCACCTAGGCATTACTCCGATCTAGCTATCTCTAAATCTATCTACATACCTTTTTTCTTTGAAATTATGGCACTGGAGTAAGGAATTCCTTCGTTAAATGCTGAAATTCTCAATTATTTTGTCCAAAAGTCAAAATCAGCAACCTAAACAACCCGATCTTCAGAATCAACCCCCCTTCCAAAAAAACTTAATCTCTTAGGCGTAAACAAATTTAGAGACTGGGAGATGCAATTCTTCTTCGACAAATGCTTTCCCAACATTAGTGGAGTCTTTTCTTCTCCTCATAAGTTGATCATAGTCTTTTTCTTTATTCAATTTCTTTCCTTTTCTAACTATTCTTTATCAGATCCTTCTATTATAGAATTGAATGAAGAAGATAAGAAAGTCGTTAAGCTGTTAGTTGCTGCTTCAAGTAGCATCAGGAATAGGCTTACTTTGTTGAATCCCTCAAACCTTCAAAAGCATTCTCTTCTTCCTGCCGGCCAAAGAGTCCTTGGTCAACCTCCTCCGGTTCATCATACTTCTTGGAGCAAGCACTTCTCTTTGGTTGATCCTAAGAACTTCTCCCATATGTCTTCCAGTTTCCCTGATCTCTCAGGTAAACTTAGAAATAGTATTTGCAGTTTGTTGTTGTGTTACTTTTCAAATTATTTTACCGACCTGTATTCTTTTGAATTTTCAGCAACTGCTCCTCAAGTTAAATTAATCACAAGTGATCCAGCTCTCTCAACTTCCATATCTCGTGCATCATCCTTAATCAGACCATCTCTAGGTCAACGATGGTTGCTAAAAGAAAATTACCAACGTGGTTATTGCAGGCCTATTCCTCAAGAAGGCCAAGATTGTTGAAGTTCCAAACTCTTCGCCACTTGAAGAAGTTGAGACTATTAATATGGGAAAAACTTTGGAGAGTCCTATTGTTGAAGCTTCTCTCGATTGATCCAATACTACTCCCTCAGAGGACAATCCCTTATCTTGCATCATTATTTTCTGCTCTCCTCATGTCATTGAGAAAATGCAAAAATACATAGGAAATTCAACTCCCAGTCAGAAGTTGAACCCTTCTAGATCCACGTCACTTGTGACTTTAAGTAATTTTGAAAAGATAGTTCAATCTATTTTGAACTCTTCGTCCTTTTCTTCTATTCATCCACTTTCTTCCGCTTCTGACCTGGCGCTCCAATGTCGGTCTATTATAGAGCAATAACTTCTGGTACGTTTCGCATTATTTATCTTTCTTACTATTGTTTCTCTCTAAATGATGACTTACATCATAATTTTCCTTTTATATTTTAAAAAGCTGGCTCTCTCATGAAGAAAACGCGTCAAAATCTTATGCTTAGACCTCCAAGATTCAAGAAGAAATATCAACTTTGAAAGGCCAGATCACTTCCTTATTTGCTGATAGAGATAATTCTATGAAGGAATAGGAAAGAATGAGAGCCTCCCTCGCTCTGGCAGAATCCACCATTTATGAAAAGAGGAAATCAAAACTACTTCTAGCTGATGAAAATATGGCTTTGAAAGAAGCTGAAGATGGGAAAGCTCAAATGGTGATCAAACAATCTTCTCTCATGAAAAAGGTGGCTGTCAATACTATCTCTGATGCTAAGAAACAGGTGTCACAATTTTTAAATACTTCCCTTGATTGCATTATAGTAAACTCTTATGAGGATGCCCCGATGCTTTCCTATGCCGAGAACATTGAAAAAATGCCTAGATTTAAACTTTCCTTCACTCGACTCTGCTCTTGTCAATAGATTTATGGACAAAGCTAAAGAAATGGAGCAGGGATTTGAAGTTCTCGAGAGAGAGGAGATCGATGCCTCCAAACTCTCATCTTTCAAAGTCCCTTCTATCGAGGTATACTTCGATTATGGTGAAGAAGGTGACGAAGATGAAGCTGCCGCTGAAGAAGGCGGTAATGATGATGATGGCAACGATAATGATGATGATGGTAATAATGATGACAACGAGGATAGAAGCTAGAGTTGAGATGGCGATGGAGATAGTTACACTGTTATTCATGAAAAAGGTGGTGATGATGTCATCGGGCTTCAGAAAAGGTAAACCCCGATCCAAATATCCGTTGAGAAAACCCAACTGAACCCCTAGAGCCTTCTGACCTTCCACAAGGGAATGTGAACATCAACGTTGAAGAACAAAGAGAGAAAAAGCAGATCTCTCAAACTACAATTCCCATTTCCCAAGTATGGGATTCCTTGTCTAAATGGCTTTCACTTCCAAGATAATAATAGTTGACATCTTTTATTTTACGTAAGGAGGCTATCCATTCACCTTTATAAAACTAAGCTTGAAAGAAAACAAGCAGAAATAAATAGCTTCTATAGAGAGTTATTTAAGCAATTAAAAGCACATAATACCCTATCTAACAAGTATCATACTCTTAACAAAAGTGCGGCAGTGTTATCATTTTTCAAAGATCAAGAAGCTACCCACGATTGAGGAGGGCATGCCTTCAATATGATAATCTTTTGGAAGAGAATCAGGAGTTAATTACTCTCTTTTGGATGTTGGTTGAAGAGAGGAACATCCTTGTAGACTTCTTATATAAAGCCTATTGCATATATCTAACTGTAGACTTTTCGTACTTAGCTGATTTTAATGGGAGTCTACTTAGGCGTTTAAATAAGATATATCTAGATGAATTGGAATCTGATCCACATTCGAGGGTCTGTTGGAATTTATCATGAGTCAAATTGATTCCTCATGAGTCGCCTTCTGAAAAACATAAATATTATAAGGACAAATTTGTTTTAGACTTATTCAAAAAGGCAATTTTTGTATGAACCGGATGAACACTTATAATTTTATATTGATATCAATTTGTAAATTTTTTATTCTGGCTTCCTTTTATACTTAATGGCATTTTATTACATTGTCACGGAATAAATGTTTCCCCAGCAGCCTTGTTTCTAAAGTTTATTTAAGAAAGTATGTTAAACTAAGAAGAGATTATCTGAAAAAGGCTTCACTTTTAATAATCTCCAAATTAGCCAGATACAGCTTTCTTAGAGACTTGCAGAGACTTTACATTGAACATCCTTGTCCACATTTCGATTTTCTTGACGAAGATGAAGAAAAACTTCTTCAGGAAGTTTGAACATATCACACCATATTAATATATGGTTGTGACAGCCCTCCTGCCGGAGAATGGGATTATAGCAAATATCCTCCAGTTATTACCCTGGAAGGATTCAATGCTCCTTTTGATTCAGTAGTTATTCTTTCAGCTAATTCCTTAAGTAAAGTCAGAAACGCGACTTCTCCACTTTAATTATGAAACAAGTGTCCAATGAAATAGTACTTTTATGTTTCATCTCTACCTAAGTTGTAGTCCTTTATTGTTATAATAAAAGAGATTGATTATTCGAATCTTGGCTTTGTTTTCTTTTTATTCGTTCAAATAGAAGTTACAGTTATTTATAATGCCACTTTTGTTAGATTTAACATCCATTTTTTAGTATAATAGATAGGTTGTTGGCAGATATTGAAAAATAGAAGCTCCTGAATGATCCTTTGTCTACTCATCTTTAAGGAAACACTGAAACGTTAAAATGACATAGGAAATTTTTTCTTTATACAATAATTATTATGAATCTTAAAGATTAGATTATAAGTCTCGAGGCAGACATCAAGAACAATGATGAAATAATTTATCAATTAAAGAGTCAAGTTAAATCAAACCTCTCGATTGACTTTGATCAAGATATGACCAAGCTCCTTCAATAAATAAGTGATCTAGAGATAAAATTAAAAGATAGTCAAACCAAGTGTAAATCGTTGGAGTTTATCATAGGGGACGACATTCAAAATATCAATTTGCTAGTTTCTCTGATTGCCTCTTCTGCTGTGAAATCGACAAGGTCCTCATCTTTGCCTATTCAAAAATTTCCAGCTACGATTAACTCCCCACTTGGGTTAGACGAGAGCATAGAAGGAGAATGGTGCAAAAAGGTGAAATTCGAAATGATGAGATATTTTGATGACCAACAGAAAGTGAGATACTCACAACACATAAATGGGTATGCGGGTAGTTCAAAAACTTAAACATGATCAATACCTTCTTCGAAAGCACATTGCAAATTTAGAAAGGCAAAACAAAACCCTCAAAGGTGCTAATAAAGCTTTTAACCGTGCTTTGAAGGCTTACATTGATTCCATCAATGATGCTGACGAAGCAAGGAAAAAAGAAAAGAAGCTCAATTAGATTCTCTGTATAGCGATTCAGCTATTGTTAATCCCCTGATTACTGAAGTTCTAAATAAGACTATTCAGGACTTGTAAAATATACAGTTGTATTGCATATTTATAAATGACTTTGCAAATTATGTAAATATCACCTGGTTTGTAGTCCTTGCTTATAATGTTGTTTCTGAATCTGCTTTCTGATGACTATGACTTTATATTTGCTGGCCCATCCAGTCTTCCTTACCGATTTTATTTCCTAGAAACCCAACGACAGAGAATTAGAAATTCAATTTTGGAATCAATTATAGATGTTTATAAATTCATTTCCTGTAGATAGATAATAGAAAATCAATAATAATCGTGTGATAGAAGTTCATAAGTCATCGTCTGAAAGTCTGTAGTAGATGTCTAGTGATCCTGATTCGATCATTAGTAAAATAAATCTCGATCTTAATTAAAGATCTCAATATTAATTATTCTGAAACCCATATTCGGGAATTAACGGATGAAATTCAAAAATATGAAACCCATATTCGAGTATTAGTAGATGATAATCCGAAATCCACAATAATACTCTTCATAATAGAAATCTTAAGCTTAGATTCGAGCATCAATGAGTGAAGTTCAGTAATTAATAGTAATAGCTCCAAAATCCAGATTCGGGTATGATGAAAACCAAAGATTGTTAGTAAAGACCTAAAACCCCGATTCAGGTATTAATAAGTGAAGTCTCGATATTAATAATGAAAGACCCGAAAGCTAGATTCAGGTATTAATAAGTGAAGCTTAGAACCTTTGATAAGTAGTCAGAGGCCGCAGATCCTTATTTAAGTCTTCTGTTCTATTTTACTCCTTGGGTTTCGACTCTTTTGACCTATGTTAACCCCTTAGGCCTTTTATG
Organism: Allium cepa; assembly: GCA_030765085.1. Taxonomy (NCBI): domain Eukaryota; kingdom Viridiplantae; phylum Streptophyta; class Magnoliopsida; order Asparagales; family Amaryllidaceae; genus Allium; species Allium cepa. The sequence continues at coordinate 610,023,501 of CM060940.1, forward strand.
TAGTTGTTGTTTGATTTGCCGCTTCTCAAGCTTCGAAATTTTAGTCCATCATTTGATATGCCGCTTCTCGGGCTCGGACGTCTTAGTTTGTTGTTGACATGCGTCTTCTCGAGTTCGGACATCTTAGTCTGTTATTTGATATGCCACCTCCCAAGCTCGGACATCTTAGTCCGTTATTGTCTGGCGCGCTTGGTTAGCTTATCCATAACCAGGACGCAAGAAGTTACCCAACCATCGTCCAGGAGGCGCCTTGCCCTAGCCATATCGTGGAGCGATCAAGGGCTTGTTCGGTGCATTATCCGAGCCATAGCATGGCGGGACAAAGCGTTTACTCCATCCTCCCTCCAGGAGGTGCCTTGAACTGGACATAGTGTGGCACATTCAAGGGCTTCTTCGGTGCCTTGGCTAGGCCATAGCATGGCGGGACTAAAGGCTTACTTCGTCCTTCCTCCAAAAGGTGCCTTGACTTGGCTATAACGTGGTGCGGTCAAGTGCGTGTTGATGCTTTACCTGGCCATAGCGTGGCGTGGATAAAGGCTTACTCTAACCTCCCTCTTGGAGGTGTTTTGACCTGGCCAACTTGGCACGGACAATGGCTTTGATCGTTTAAGTTAATGTTCAAGTGCAAGGAGAATTTTACTCACGACCATGTAGATCTTTTTAGTAAAGTAGTTCATTGTTGAATCCAATTCGGATCTCTTTTCAAATTCATTGATTCTTCCTTTTTGACTTCGACAACCTATTCGAAAGGTCAAATAAGAAGGATTTTTAACTTCGACAACCTATTCGATTGGAAACCTGAAGAGTATAAAATGGATTATAGATTTCTTAACTTAATTAGGAGGTATCAACTACATTCACCCTTTTGAAAGAAGGCCTCAAAGGAGTCATCTACACTTTGAACAATAATCGTGTGATAGAAGCCCAGAAATCATCCTCTGACAAGTTTTTTTCTTAACAATGACCAACGTCATAAGCATACATGTTAAAAAGCATGTTCGGTTACTATTTATAAGTTAAATGACTCATTAATTGTTTATTACTATTCATATGATTTCCAACTGCGCCTAAAGCGATGAAATAAGTTGTATAAAAGTTAAAATCGATTTTATGTTTGTGGTCTAAGACATCTAAATATATACAGCCAAAGAACTTCCATAGTCATCAAGATACATATGCGCATTTTACAATTAATTTGCCACCTATTCATCCTAGAAAAGCTTACTAATTTGGAATCTATAAAATGCTATCATGAGCTATTTAGTATTTATTCAATATGTGTGTGTGTATGCAACCATTGAGTAGTAAAAACTTATCAATGTAAAACAAATGGTGTTATAAATTTGCATGACTTCAACAACAACTATTAAACGGTGAGTAATTACCAGGACCAATCAGAATATTATGGACACTTATTAGGAATAAGACATATAAATGAAGCATATATCAACCTGCATAAACCATATTTGTAGAGTAGATACATCCACCTTTCTTACTACATAATATCTTTACTTAATATATAATGTACTCTAAACAATCAAGTAAGATGATTAGCATACATCTTATTATTATAGGCTCATAACCTCATGATATTTGAAAATGCTTGCATTATATTGAAAATGCTTGCATTATATTGAAAATTGATTTCTTGTGAGGAACAATTATTAAAAAATGAAATGGAAACTACCGATTACGAACAGCCATAATTTATTCAGCAACTAAAATTAACAATATGCATTCATTAATTTTATATTTTCATAGCCTTTTGCATTAGAAAAGAACTGGACACATGGATCTAATTGATTATTACGACAATGAAAGATTATAAATTTACCTATTAATATATAATTCCCCGGGCTTCCTATCACTTTTAGTTGCCTAATCAATTTATTTATTTTTTCCTTTAGTTTTAAATTGTGCTTAAGGCTTCATTTTTTTTTTCAACAACCTAAATTTTGATAACTCAAATTAGACATTAGTATGTATACTATTACTGGCTCGGCAACATGAGCTTTTGGCATGTGTAGCATTTATGCATAATGACATTTGGACTGATTTATGTATATTGGTGTTCGCTAATATATGTTGTAAATTTTTAAAATAAATTAGGCATTGGGGTTTATTTTAAAAAAGAAGAGGAAGAAGTGAGGTTGAGAAAAGTCCCACATTATGGAAATTATAGGAACTAAATTTGTTTAAATATAGGTTTCTCAAGAGAAGGTTAAGCCCTTTAGGCATCCAAATGTTTGCTCTATTGTGAGGAAGAAAGCAATGCATAGCTGCCACACGTGTATGCTACTGCTGCCACCAATCTGACCAACCAGGCCGGGCCTGGGCGGGTCGGGTTTGGGTAATAGTATTAGGCAGAATTATTGTTGAGTCATATTTGGTTCAAATTTAAATGGACAAAATTGGCGGTAGACGTGATCGTTAGAATGGCGGGAGTTTGAATTCAAATGAATGGACATGGACGGGTGACGTACTTTTTGTAGGATCGATTTTACCCTAGAGCATGGAAGGGGGTGAATAGGGTGACACTAAAAAGTAAAAAAATTAATGTGGAAATATATGTAATAATTGGAGCACAGATAAAAGCAGAATAATAAATGTAGAAATAGAACAATACAGATTTATCCAGCTTGGGCAATAACCCTTCTACGTGCTGCCACCAAGGTTTCTACTAGAAATTAAGTAGTCAAACGCTTACACACATAAACTTGCAACACCTGCCAACGACTAACCTAACTCTACGCCAAAAACCCTGCCACAACTCAGCCACTGAGTTGCGAATTCTCGAACAACACCACCGTAGTCCATAACCTAGTCACACGACTAGAAAGTTACACCATTTAAAAGGTAAATATAAATTAAAACTAAAACAAACTAAATAAGTAAAACCCTATTAATAAATCTAAGCCCAAAGTAAATATGATCGACCCACTTTATTTTACAACCCAATTAAAAAAACAAAGTCATCTCCTTTTTTATTATCCGTTCCAATATGAAACAAGATAACTTCCCTTTTTATAATACTTTGCATCGTGAGTCCAATGGCTGCTTCGTTCCTCTCTAAAAATTAGGGCTTGTTGATTGAGGCGCTGCTAGAATGATTGAAGCTCGAATCGTGTGCTGTTGCTTCTCAATTCACTTCGATGATTCTTTGATTGGTTCAATTCGTGGCTGCTTTAAATATGTTGAGATCGAACTCTTTAACTGGTATGCGAATTGTCTTTTATCGATTTTGATTTTTCTTGACTTGATTCTTGTTTTTGGTTTTGTTCTAAGTATTAGCTTGAACTCGAATAAATAACCAATGATGGTTTGGGTAATTTATATAGGGATGAAAATCCTATAATATGTCTATATATTTCTGGGTATGAATATTTTGTGATTTTGCTTGGCCATTAGACAATTGCTTGAACGATGGTGATTATACTGACTTGTTCAATAGTTAGTGGATTTGAAATACTTGAGTCAGTTTCGTTCTTTTTCCCATGACTTCGGTAGTTTGAATATTTCGAATTTGTGATGCTTGCTTATAAAGCACTTCCCATTTTTGAATATTTTTTACTTTTGTTGAAATTGTTCATATCAGATGTGCTCGACCGATAGAGGGAGGGGGACTTGGTTTGAAACTGCTACTCATCAAGTTTGATTTTCTTCCATGTTTATGTTGTATTCTCTGGTATACCTGAACCTATATTCATTCATGTTACATTTATAATTTTTATTTCTTCGAGTTTGTAATCCCATTTCTTATGTATTTGTAACCTGTTAGCTGAGTTATCTTGTTGCCTACATGCTTATGTATATAACCACACACATATAAGTTTGTAGCTCTGGCCAGTTAGTCCACTGCTTCATTGAGTTCATGCCTGAATGTTTGACTATGTTGATTTAGAGAGCTAGTTGTTATGTTTTGTTGAAGCTCCATGATGCTTCATTCCTAGTTGCAATCAAGTCTTCATTTGTTGTTCGAAGGCTGGTGTGTTGCATCATGGAGATTTCATGTGTGTCAAAACTGAATTGTGCATTCCTTTTGTTTCATGTGCCCTACTATTTCTTTGTCCATTGTAGTTGCTGGCTTGTACATTTTTTTTGGTGAACTTGATACCTGAACTTGTAGAGTGCTTGCATATCCATACTTATCTCATGTAGATGATCTAGTTTCTACCACTACTCTGGTCTATGTTGCATCTCTTTTGTAGCCTGCTTGTGCACACTTGAGTTTGTTCTGGTCTGTGGTTGCTATGGCTGCTCTGCCCTCTGATTCATTTTGTTTTGCATTCATTCTGGACTGACCATGTGTTATATGATTTGGTCATGTTTATGTGGTTGAGGCAGTTTGTTATGTGTTTTATGCAGTTGTTATTTTTGATCTTGTTCCAATTTGACCTGGTCTTTGTTTTGTACTTCAAGACTTAATTAAGGCTTCACTTCCATGCTCTGCTGTCACCTTTTGCAATCCGGTTTGACCATATATTGTTGATGACATTGTACATTTGGCTCATTGATTTTAGAAAATACGCATATATTCATGTATATACATGCATACATATGCATGTATATATGTGCAGTGAATGTTACTGCATATTTGTACACATATACACATGTATGCTGGTCTAGATCATGTTGTTCTGCCTTGAGTTTGATTTCACATGTTTGAAACTATGATTGCTTATGCTATTGCATCCATTGAGTTGCTATGATCACTTGTATGTATGCCCTGCTATTGTGTTGAGACTAGATGCATGTGTGGATTTTTGTTTTCATGTGAACATTTTCTGGTTTGTGCTACTTCAAGTTAAACTATAGCTTGCCTCTTGTGTGTACATGTGCACTGGTTCATGTTTGGGCTGATTGTGCACATTTGAGTCCGGCAATTATATTGAATTTTTATTCATCTTGGTTGACCATTGACTCTCGTACTTGACCATTCTATTTTGTTTTGTATTGCACCTGAATTGAATCCAACCTTGGCTTTGGGTTTCACCTTGTGCTCACCTATCCCTGTAGCTTTAACAAGTGTATATCGGTTTGCATAGTCTTTTGACGTGTAGAGTAATACACTTTGCATATTACAAGCTGTTCCTATAAGATGAATTCAAAATAAATCATGACGAACAACCCAAATAAATGAGGCAAATGATATTTTCAAACACACTTTTATTACACATTGTAAAATATTTCTTTTTCAATTTTACTACATCAGTGTTTATTTTGCAAATAATTCAGATGCTGGATACAAGTTGAAACAAAGTTGAAGATAAATATGAGTGTGAGTGAACATGTGTAGTAAGGTCAAAATTGTAAATTGCAATTTGTGTTATAATCGAAATTGTAATGTAATTGAAAAATGTATATATGTAGTGAGAGCTCAAATTTATACTATTTGAATTTGTAATAAAATATTTATTTGAATAAAGTTAATTTTGAATTTTGAGTTCTTTATTTTATTCAACAAATATTTCTTTAATTATCTGGAAAAATAAAATAGTACGATAACAAATACATTTAAATGAATATATGTATATATATATATATATATATATATATATGTTTATTATCATCAAACAAAAATCATATACTAGCATATTCAATAATCTTCCCCTTTTGATGATAATAGACATATATTAAGATTTTGACTCTATTAAATATATTTGGTTTTTATGAATCCATTGGTTCCCCTACTTGAATACTCCCCCTACAACAAGGCTCCACCCTCATATATGCATAAATAAAAATTTGCAAATGAACCTAGATGGGAATATGCAAATGAAAAATTAAATATTTGAAATTTATTTGCCAAAATCTTAACTTTTCTCTCCCCCTTTTGTTATCAACAAAAGAGTAACAGTGTTAGAAAAATATGAACAAAGTGATAGACATTAATACAACATTAATACCTAATCGACGCTGTATTGTTTTAAACCAGATAAACCGACAAAGTATTATTTTAAAATAGGGTAAATGAAATAATTTTACCCAAATTATTTTTGTATATAAATGAATAATTTTGTAAATTATTACAGTATATGGTTGCTTGGTTTTTAGGAAGTGATAATATAAAATTATTATCTTTGTTGTTATGGTAATTGAAATAAGGAAATAATGGTATAACCAAAGATTTGAAGATAAATTCATTTAACAAATGAAATTTATAAAAGTGAATTATAGTGTGATTTATAAATAAAATGAGATAAAATTCTTGAGTAATGTTTGAAATGATTTTCAAAGGTTTCGAAGAAATAATAGTGATATTATTTGGGAAATGTTTTGAATTGGATTTGAAATCTAGTGAGATTTGGAATTTTAAAATATTTGAAATTTTTTTGAAGGAATAAAAGCACTGAACTCACTTCGATCGCTTAAAAATAATTTCGGTGATGACTGCAGCATCATCGAGATTTATTTTCATGTTTCCTGGATAGGAATTACTGCCAAATTATTTTAAATTGGAATGGTGTGCGAAACTGGGTTTGGTTTTGAGATTCAAAGAATAGTTGATTTGGATATATATGTTTTCGAATTTTATTTTGAATGGTTAAACTCTGGAAGTTTATTTAAAATGTTATGGAAATATAAATGGATTTGCTAACTAGTAAATTTGAGATTTTCTAGAATAAAAAAATTTAACTTGAAGAAGAGTTAAATTAAAATAAGTATGAAAACAAAATAAGCTCGTGAAGTAAACCAAATAAATAAAGTAAAAAGATTAGTAAATAAGATGTAATTAAATTTGGAAAACTTATGGAAGTTTAAAATTTTGAATTAAATCAGATTGTAGTTAAATCTAAATAATTAAAGATGAATGTAAAGAAAAAGTCTAGATGGACTAAGTGAAATGGTTACTTAAATAAAATTTATTAGTTGGAAATAAATTTGTGAATGAATAAATGAATTTACAATTTCAAGTAAATGTGAAAATAAAATAAGTTAGTAAAGCAAGTCAATTAAATGAAGTAAATTCAAGAGATTGTGAATGTAAATAAGTTGAAAAATTTAACGGAACTTAATATTTGGACTGAAACTGAATTTTGAATTATGTTAAATAAAGTGAAATGGAAAATTTGTCAAGTTGGACTAAATAAGCAAAGTATTGAAATAAAATTAGTAAGTAAACAAATTAATTAAACAAGTAAATGGAATTGAAATTGAATATTGAGATTGTGAAAAGTAAAGAGAGGTTGTAAAACTAGTTCAAAGTGAACTAAAATAATAAAAGTTTGGAAGTATATATGGTTTGAGACAGGAATAAATTAGTAAGTGGAACTAATTAAAGAAAATTAAATATGGTTTGAGATGAATAGAATTCAATATTTAATTTCGAAGGTAAATTGAATTCAAATGGAATTGTAAGGGAAAAGTGAATAGAAATGGATATAAATTTCAGTAGTGAAATAACATGTAGTAGAGTGGTAGTGCATATAACTTGTAAGTTAGAGACCAGAGTTCGAGTCATGGAAATTCTATTTTACTGTAACGACCCGATTTTTTGTCAGCTAAAAATCGATGGCAATACATTCACAGTATCTAATGCCGAACAATTGAATGCCGGAAATCAAACCATTTGGGCTAAACAAGAAGGAGGTAGAAGAAGGGACATAAAACAACAGAATCTTACCATCGTAGCGGAATAAAATATAATAGATTATAACCAATCTTTACACAAAAGAAACTATATCTGTTTTATATATTACGTCCTTAGAGTATACCAATATCGAAACAATTACTGGACAATTATATTAACTTGTCCTCACAAAAGCTGACTATGCTGTTAAACAAACACGGTGGAATATTCATCAAAAATGTGTGATACATCTTGCCATCCAGCTCGTCTCCTGAGCTCCATAACAGACCATCCAGAATCTGTATTTTATAATGCTCGCTCTGACCCGAGTATTATAGTTAAATAACACCCGAGTCAGTCTGGAAAATCAGCGTGAGAAAACACACTCAACTGGCATATTAAAATTTTCAAAATCCTTTTAAATCAAAGGTATCTCGTAAGACACGCCACAAATAAACATGCCGGTTTTATACCATGCGATTACCAAAACATTTCTTATAAAATCATTTGATATTATAGTAGTGTCTATATAAAAATACTTATTCAAACAACCGAAATTGTTACATTATTAAATTCCAGCAGTACTAGGTTCTGCAAACAAAACCGTAAAGGCACGTAAGGAAAATGAATTTCATCAGTGAAAGGGCTACTGGGGTACCACCCGTCACAGTACGTGGTCTAGATCACCATACCGAGGATCCACCTTGATTCCCTGCATCACAAGACCGGAGCTACCCCTTACTGGATAATCTGAATAAGATCACCCCACGGTTGGAACCAACAACTGCCCACACAGCCCAAATAAAGGGACCCCTAGACAGGGATGACCTTACCCTAATTGGTAACTAGCCACTTAGCCTTGTCCTCCCCTGTTTCAGCCATTTCCGGTTGATGAGGCTCGAGGCTATGCGTTACCTTTTTAGCACACATTCACTTAGAATACTCATCGTCCTCCTGATGATGTTCAAAAAGCATCCGTCCATACAAGTCCATTCCGGGTCCAAACGGAACCGAAGGCACTACTCCTACTACATCCATTTTGGAATCACCCTCAGGATTATTAGCGATTAGACCTTGCACATCATTGCTCCATTTTCAGCTCTTAGCACTTGTCTTCCTCACGAAAACGTTCAAACCAAATCGAAGTGGTTTTCGAAAAATTAATCCCAATCCCGGTCTCTTCGAAACGATCAGCGCATTGGCCAATATTGATTGTAACAACCCTGAATTTTTTGATTTATTTTAATTTTTTATTTTGATTATTTTATTTGAAAATTTTATTATATTTATTAAAATGAATAAATTTGTTATTTTAAATATAAATTTTAATTTTGTGCGAATGATAATTTCAAACCTGAATAAATTGTATATTTTCCAAAAATGTGGATTTTGGTCAATCTGGTCAAACTTTGACTTTTAAATTTTAAATTTAAATATTTGAATTCTTAAATTTTATCTTTTATTATGAAAATAGATTTAATATCATGAATACTGATTTTCCTTTCGTTGAAATTGGATTTAAATTATGAAAGCTATACCCTTTACAATATTGTGTGTATATTGGGTTATTTAACAATATTCTTCATTTTAAATTATATAAATAATATTTTTATTTGTCATATCTTATCCTAATTTGTATTATATTTTGTTTTACATATATTTTTGTCTTTTAAATATTTTTAAAGTGATGATAAGATTTTTCAAAAGCTTATTGAATTTATTTTCTATTTTCAAAGGCTAGTTTCTATTTTCTGCTATTTTCTTCAATTAAATTATATTTATTTAAAATTTATTTATTCATTTTTGTGAATTAATTTTTATTTTATGTTATTATATTTATTTATAAATATTTTCCAAGTCCATATAAGTTTTTCAAAATTTATTCTGTTTATTTTCAAATTTTCTAGACTAGTTTTCATTTTTGTGCTATTTTCTTATTTTTATCGTATATAATTATTAATTACTTATTTATATTTTATATTTTGTTATATTTTCGAAATTTAAACTGAAATTATAAATATTTTCAGTTATTTAAACTTATATAAAGAAATTCAAAGAAATTTGAAAAGGTTATGACTTTTGATTTTCCTAAGCCTTTTTATCTTCCACCTTTTCACATTTAACCTAACTTTTCATTCAATTGGCCTTTACTACTCACACTTTCACCCAACCACCTCCATTTCCATTCATGTACATTATTGTTTCTCATTCCTGAAGAAAAAAATTTCGGCCATTGCCTTTGAGAAATTTTTGGTAAACTCTTTTTCTTTTCATTTGTTTTTACTTTTATTCTCCTTTGATTTGAGCTTTGCACTTGTTATTCTTCATCGTAGGTTCAGCCATGCTCCTCTCCATGCCCTGCCGCCTCCACCACCACCTGACAACACCACCATCACCACCTCCTCTCTGGCCAAACCACAAGCCGTGCCTCCTTATTGATGATCCACCACCAAAATCCACATAAACCGTCACTACATATATAAACCGAGCCAAACTTGGTACCACCACCTTCAACCACCTTTTGCCACCACTTCCTCCACCACCTCAGACCTGACCACCACCCTCTGCCACATCATCCACCACCACCTGGACATCTGGACCTGATCATATAGCCTCTGGCCGAACCAAGTTATAGCATAGAAATGTTGATATTTGCCTTGTTATGTAAATTGTTGCACACATATACTTCATCACCATTCAAACAAAGTAGGCCGACCCTATTTGAACCAAACCCAGCCCTTAGTGTAGGCCATGGCCATGCTAAATCCATCCCTTTCTGATCCATGTGAAGTTGAGAACAAGTGCAATGCATTTGATTTGGTTTTGGGCATTGATTTCTAGCATTGTTTAGTGTTTATTTGGTTTTGAAACTTATATATAATGTACTGTGTTGTTTAAATGTTATCAAGGCAATTAGCTTTGGCTCTCCACTCTCAAGTCATTTTTGTGTTATCGTGCCTTCGTAGTTTTAGTGTGTGCACGCTTTAATGGCGATCTCCAGCTTTTGACAAGTGAGTTATTCTCACCAGACAATATGTACATATATAACTAGTAAATTGACCCCTTTTGAATCTGTAAAATGCATTATCATGTTACACCTGCTATATTATGATTATATGATGTTCACCCATGCTTAAACACTTATTATAACATCTGTTACTGTTATATTATGTTGTTCTGTTATTTTTATCAGTTTATCACACTGCAAGTTCCATTTAGATTAGAATCACTATGAGTTGAAATGATACATACCCGAACGAGCTTTAGAATAGGAGAAAATCATTATGAGCTGAAATGATAGGCCTGAATGATTTTCAATTATTTTCATTTACTTGGGATTGTAGGTTTGAAATGATCAAACTCGGGTTTTCTTTGTAAATTACGGGTTGAAATGATATATTACCCGTATTACTTTACCTAAGCTAGAAAATGAAATACAGACCCGTTGTTAAAATATGTTTTTCTAAAAAATTTATAATACTTTAGAAATGTAAATATTATAAAATTTTGATTTAAATTTGATTAAAAATGATTTTTGTAAAGCATTGTTGATTTTCTAAAAATTTATAAGTGAAATAAATAAATGGTAAAGTTAGAAAATCTGAAATGTAAGTATTTTGGAAATTATAATTTGGTGATAAATAGAATTTAAATTAAATATGATAAATTTATGATATTTTGAATTAAATGAATTTAAAATAATTTTATAATATATTAATGATTTTTGAATAAAGTTAAAATGTGAAATGAATGAATATTTAAGTTGAAATTTTGAAAAATAACTAAAATTGGAAATTTGTGAATTTGGCTTAAAAGTGAATTTTAAGTTAAGTAAATAAAAATGAAATTAAGTTATGTTTGAAAATTTTAAACTTAAGTGTTAAGTTAAATTTAATTTAATGAATTTAAAATTTAATGTTGGGATTTAATAAGTGAATTATTATTAAATTTTGATTTTTGAATGAAGATTTAACTTTATAAAATCATGAATATAAGGGTATTTGAATGATTGTTTTAAAAGTGAAATTATATGATTTTATAAGTTAAAAATGATTTAAATAAAATATAATTGTTTGTGAAATTATACTGAATATTTGAATTTAATTAACTGCATTTCTGAAATGCTATTAATTCTAATGTAAATGATAATACATCATTTTAAATGCTATCTTTTGTTAAATTGAACTGTTTTGAATGTATCTTTCTGTAGCAATTTCCAAATGTTGCGAAAGTTGATTTTTCATCTGTTTTAATAGATTAAGTGAATAAATGAATTTTGAAAGACTAAAATTGTGGAAATTTAATAATTTAATTATTAAATATAATAACTTCATTTTATGATTTAAAATGAAGTAATTTGTTTCGAAATATAAACTATTTGTAATGTGTTTTGTAATGGTATTTAAATTAAATAAAAATGAATGTGGTTTGGAAGATATGATATTTTGAAATGGATTTTGAATGATATTGAATTTTGAAATGATATTTGATTTTGAAGTATAAAATACCATTTTGAAATTTTAACCACGGGATGTATTTAATTTATAGTTTAACTGATGCTTAAAGGATGGGCGATCCCAAGCATCCTTTAAGTTATCATGCATTTCTACTACAGTTCACTTGAGTTGGTTTACATTATATAAGTATATATTGTCCTGACTCGAGTGTTTTGTGTTTTATTTTACGCTCGGGTCAGCCTGAGTATTCACAGCTTTGGATTCTCTTTCTGGAGCTGGTCTTTGTTGTAGTTTCTGCTTATCTACATTTATATCTACTTCTGTTTCAGCTGTTCTAGTTTATCTCATGTATTAGTGAACTTCTATGTATTTGGGATTTCTATTATGTTGTTTTCAGATTGTATTATGTATTTGGTTTGAGACTCTGCCGTAGTAGCTTCATGAACTACTATGTTTATTATATTCCGCTGTGAGTTATTCTGATATTTCTGTGTCTGTGATTCTGTGATTGTATTTCATTTGCCCCAAATTTATTTATAATGCGATATTTTGAGCAATTCAAGTTCGGCATGTGTGGATGTGAATGGCTGAAAATATCGGGTTGTTACATTGATAGTCGGTTATTTAATTATCAAATAACATCTACAAACAACCAACAGAATTAAATAATTTTCCAAATTATTTATTTATTACAAAATATCTTCGCAAGCTATTTTCCATACTTCAACCCCTTGAAACAGTTTTCAAATCACTTTCCTCTCACAGAATAAATTCCCAAATATTGTTTATTTCCACTTAAAATTTCCAAGTCTAAATACTTTAGATTTAAAATAATTTAATATCGCTTTACCCAAAAATATGTATGCTTTAAAACATTTAAAATAAAAACACTTAAAAGACTTTATTTACATTACTAATTATGAAATTTTATAATAACTTCTCATGTAGAACTTAAGCCAAACAAATTTTGAAATAAAAGTTACGAAATTCTATACAAGTTTTTCAAATAAAAACTTTAACCAAACTATCTTCAAAATAAAACTACTTTATGAAATATAAATATAAATATTAATAATTATCTTTTTAAACCATAATACCAATTAACCTTTTAAAATAATTACTACTATAACTAATTTAATAAAATATTTACCTTTAAAATGTTAAACAATTTAAATAATAATTCTCAAAAACATTCTTTAAAACATCTTAAAAACTTATTACTTAACTTAAAAATTTGCTTGAAAACGTTCTTGGCTTTTAAGGGAAATACACTTCCCTTTCACACATTTTAAAAATAAACCCCTATTTATTTTTAAAACAAATTACCCATTCCTTTATAAATTCCCATCCTGAATTAATTCTTCCAAATTATCCTTTGATAAATATTTTACTTTATTTATAAACCCCGTTTATAAATTCAATAATCTCATTCTCTTTTGAAATACTGTTTCATTCACTTAATCGATTTTCTAAATTTAATTTCCCATAAAATTTATTTCTCGATTTATTCAAAGTTTATTTCAGAAATCCATTGATTCTAGATTTACTTCTTAATTATGATTTAAAAATCTTATTTAAAACCAAAATTATAAATTTCATACTTTATTTCAATAATTTCCTTTAATTTCTTCCCAGACCACTTAAATCCTGAATTTAAAAATAAATCCTTTAATTTTTTTTAAATAATATCACCAATGTTTAAAAATTCATTTATTCCTATTTATTCAAAAATCTCCCTTCCCGCACTTGGAATATATTTATTAGAATTTAAAAATCAACTTTTATCCTTTACCAATTCATTCTTTAATTTATCCTAATTCTCTATAATTATTTTACTTAAAAATCTCTCTTTTATTTTTCCCTTAGAAAATCCAATCTATATATTTTTGATAACTCAGTTTACCCAAATACATTCAATCAATCCATAGCATCCAAAATTTCAATTACTAATATAATCTATCTCAGATTATTAAATAAATCAGATCACATAATAATCTAAATATTTTGAGCAATCCAGTATGATCCCTCCAACCTGTTTCTCTGCATCCACAGATGTTAGCACAACAAATAAAATACCAATCCCGTTTCAAGGCATGATATCGCGGTATAAAGGGTCATCCTTTATTATGCGGGACGCATAGGGTCTCATCCGCTATATAATGCAGGAAATCAATCATTCCAAATATATATACACACTATTATATATAATATCACATCCAGTCAATTCAATCATTCAAATAATAATTTAAATTTAACTATTTAAAATAAAATGGAATTCCAAATGAGTGAGATTAACTCACCTTTGATTTTTATTTGCAAATCCAATCCATATTGACTTGTTTCTCCATGATTTTAGACCTTGTATAAATTTATATAGTTTATCAATATTCGAAAAAGTCGAACAAACTCTGTAATAACCCGATTTTTCGACGCCCAAAAATGACATCAGTACATCCACTATATCAAATGTCGAGCAATCGAATGCCGGAAAACCGAATCATTAGGATTAAAGAAGAAGGAGGTAGAAGAAGAATTAGAAAACAATATCAGAATCTCACAATCGTAGCGGAACAATATATAATAGATAAATGACTTATCTTATACAAAAGAAAACTGTAATTGTTTTATATATACATCATCAAAGTACAATATCAAATAAACACACAATTCAGGATAGTTATAATATCTCATCCTCCCAAAGCTGAATATACAGCTTCCACTGCACAGCTGAAATATAAATTTACGGAAATTACGCATCGTCATCTAGCTCGTCTCCTGAGCTCCACAGCAGTCCATCCAGAATCTGTAACCTATAATACTCGTTCTGACCCGAACATTATAGTTAAATAACACCTGAGTCAATCTGGAAAACCAGCATGAGAAAATACACTCAATTGGATTATTAAAGTTTCCAAAATCCATTGAAATCAAAGGTATCTCGTAAGACCACGCCACAAATAAACATGCCAGGTTTTTATCATACGACAACCAAAACATTTCTTATAAAATCCTTTGATATTATAGTAGTGTCTATATACAAATACTTATTCAAATAACCGAAATTGTTACATTATTAAATTCCAGTAGTACTAGGTTCTGCAAACAAAACCTAAAGGCATGTAGGGAGAATGGATTTCCAACTAATGACTAAGCATAGGGGTACCACTAGTCATGGTACCTTGTCTAGATCAGCATACTGAGGATCCACCCTGATCCCCAACAACACAAGACCGGAGCTACCCCTTACTGGATAGTCCGAATTAGATCACCCCGTGTTTGTGATCAGCAACCCCCCACACAGCCAAATAAAAAGGAATCTCTAGACAGGGATGACCTTACCCTAATTGGGTGCTACACACTTCGCCTTACAGCATAACCCCTGATTTTTCGTCATTCCTGGTTGATGAGGTTCGAGACTTAGCGTTACCTTTTTAGAACATTTTCGCTTAGAATGCTCACAGTCCTTCTGACAATGTTCCAAAAGCATTCATCCATACAAGTCCGTTATGGATTCGAACTGAACCGAAGGAACTCTTCCTATTACATCCATTTTGGAATCACCCTCAGGATTAGTAGCGATTAGCCTTTGCACTTCACTGCTCCATCTTTGAATCTAAGCTCTTGTCTTCCTCACGAAAACGTTCAAAATAGATCGAAGTGGTTTTTGGGAAATTAATCTCAATCCCGGTCTCTTCAAAACGATAGCGTGTTGGCCAATTTTGATATCGGTTATTTAACTATCAAATAACATTCACAACAATCATCAGCCTTGATAAATTTCCGAATTATTTATTATTCTAAATATCTTTGCAAGGCATCTTCCTACATTTCAATCCTTTGAAAATAGTTTCCATAACACTTTCACTTGCGGAATAAATTTTCAAATATTGTTTATTTCCACTGAAATTCACCAAGTCTTAATACTTAGATTTAAGAATAATTTAAATCACTTTATCCAAAATATATACTTTAAAAACATTTAATATAAAAAGTACTTAAACACTTTAGTTCAAATACTAGTTATGAAACATTAAAATAATTTTTCGTGTAAGACTTAAACCAAAACTAAATTTAAAATAAAAGTTATTCTATAAGATATAAATATCAAATAATTATCTTCTAAAATCAATATTAGTTAAACCTTTAAAATAATTACTTGCTAAAGTTAATTTAAATAAATGTTTACTTTAAAATTTTAAAACAATTTAAAATAATAAAATTTTCTAAAACATACTTTTAAAATTACTTTTAAACTCTGACCTATACTTGGAAATTTTTCCTTGAAATATACTCGGTTTTCAGGGAAATATACTTCCTTTCCATACCTTTAAAAATAAACCACTATTTATTCTTAAATCAAACCACTCTTTCCTTATAAATTCCTATCCTGAATTTATACTTTCAAATGTCCATTGATAACATATTTCATTTTACAAACCCAGTTTATAAATTCCATAGTCTCATTTCCTTTAAGCACATATGTCAACGCTTAATCAATTTTCAAGTCGATTACCACCATTTAAAATAAATTCCTCTACTTACTAAATTTTATTTCTAAACCCACTAATTCCATATTTTACTTCTTTATTGTAATTTAAAAAAAATTAAACTGAAAATACCAATTTCATACTTTTTTTCCAAAAATTCCTTTCTCCCTTCTAACTATTTTAAACCATGAATTTAAAAAAATAAATCCTTATACTTTTAAATAATATAACTTAAAAAATTTCACTTATTCTCATTTATTCAAAAATCTTCTTTTCCATACTCGAAATTTATTTATTAGAATTTTTTAAAAAAACAAAAAAAACAACTTTTACCCTTTTCTAATTTATCCTAGTTCTTATTTAAAATTCCCTCATTTATATTCCTTTTAAAATTCGATCTTTATTATTTTTTAATATTTCGATATATCCAAAATATATTCAATCCAACCATAGCATTCAATATTTTCAAAACCGATATAATCAATATAATCTATCACAGATTATCAGATAAAACGTAGACTATAAAAATAAATTCCACTACTTTGAGGAATCCAGTTGGATCCCTCCAACCTGTTTCCCTGCATCCGCAGATGTTAGTCAAAAATAAAATACCAATTCCACTTCGAGGTGGAATATCGCGGTATAAAGGGTCATCCGCTATCATGTGGGATATATAGGGTCTCATATGCTATATAATGTGGGAAATCAATCACTCCAATATATACTATATATACTGCTATATATATATCACATCCAGACTGAAACAATTATAAATGCAATTAAACAACCAACAATTTAAATTTAACTATTCAAATTTAAAAATGGTAATCCATATGAGTAAGATCAACTCACCTTGACTATGCATGCAACCCATTTCCAATCCGGCTTGCTCTCTCTATGATTTAGACCCAAACAGGCTATCGACACTCTCCCTCTAACTGTAGTGGTTCACACGAGTATCCCATCACCACGAACCCAATACCTCAAACTCGACCGCATGACCATCGTTTGAGGCGCCACCCAAAAACAGCGAGAACATCGCGACATTTTCGAAATCGTGGCCTCCAAGACCAAAATCGTGACCACGACGATGCACTCCCTTCCCAAACCACGAACTCTCAACAGTGGCCTCGCCCACGAACTGTTGCACCCAAAACCTAATTTGTCGACCATGCTCGACAATGTCGACACTCGATTAGAGATCTGTGTTCGCACGATACACCCCCCGGCGCTTGCGAATCTGCTTCCCTAACTGTTCGCTCTCGATTCTCGTTCTGATAGAACGAAAGAAATTCTGCCTTAGTTGAATTGAAAGGAGAAAGAGTGGCTATTCTTAGCTTCGAGTTTATTATTCATTTTTTATTTGATTAGAATCTCGGCCGTTGATTTCTTTTATTTCTTTCTAGAGCTCGGCTACGATTTTTTTGTGAATTTATTTAATTAGTAATTTAGATTAATTATTTAATAATTAAAGATTAATTAGTTAATCATTAAAGGAAAATTAATTAATAATTAAAGGGTTAATCGGTAATTATAGGATAATTTATTAATAATAAAAGGGTAATTAATCAGCATTTATAGGATAACTAATTGACTAATTTAAGTAATTAAGGATAATTAATTTCATTAATTAATTAAAATAATAACAAATGATTTATACTTAATTAATGTTAATTAAGAAGGGTTAGGTAATTAATTCAAGTAATTAAATTATTTATAATTATGTGACTAATTAATCTTGCTTATGAATGGTGTAACGACCTGATATTTTCAACCATTCGCATTCGCACATGTCGGAGTTGAATTGCTCAAAATATCAGATTGTTAATTGAAATTTGGCGAAACTTTACATATACAGTAAATAAATCAATCACAGAATCACAAATACAGAGTAGTACAATAATACGCAATGGAATAAATGAATAGTAGTTCATGAAGCTACTATATAAACAAAGTTAGAAATAAAATACATCAGAAAATCCCAGATGTAGTGAAGTCTCCTTTACGGGCAGATGACTTCTCTGAACCAATCGACCGAATGACTGAAAGGATAGATAGCTGGATCTTCAAGCAAAGCTCCAACTTCAAAGGTGAGTCTCAAATGCTGTATCACTTAGTCTGACCCAAGCGTAAAGCAAAACACAAAACACTCGAGTCAGGATTAACATTCTTATATCAATAAATCCAACTCAAGTGAAATATCAATTGAAATACAAATAATTTAAAGGAGGTTTGGGATAACCATCCTCTAAGGGTCCATGGAACTATCTACAAGGTAGAAATATACACTATAACACCGTGGTCATCTAATTTATTTAAACTTCAAAATCAAACGTTATTCCCCTTTCAATATATCTATTTTCCAAAATAGTATATGTATATATGAAATAATTTATAAAGTAAAGTATTTGCAATTTCCTCAAATTTCACAAATCGCTTCAAAAATCAACTCGACTTTCCCATCAATTTTAATTCGATCTCAATTTATCAATTTTCATTCAATTCAATTTTATAAATAACAAATTCAAATTATTGATTTAAAAAGAAAACAGATCTGAACTCAAATGAACCATTTAGATTCCAGTATATTTCAAGCTTTATATTCAACATTTCAAAGTTAAATTTAACCGTTTCCTATAGATCTCGATTTAACCTCATTATTATTTAGTCTTGAGATATTCACTTAATAAATTCAGTATTATTTAAATAACTTTAATTTACCTTTAAACCAAATATTCCATTCGATTTGTTTAAGCTTGAAACATCCATTTAATCACTTTAAATCAAAAATCAAGTTATCAAACCTTAAACTTCAACTTAAATAGTTCGAATCGATTTAATTCAGTAGAATTCTTAATTAAATACCATTCAATTAATCCGACTTTATCCTCAACCTTAACTTATTCAAATTATTACACAATCTATTTCGAAATATAGATTTACATAACTACTTAAACATATTTTATGAATTAAATCAATCGCAATAATATTATTATTAAATCTATATATATATATATACACACACATAAAATTATCATTATATGTATAATATTTTAAGAACCATTATTTATTAAAAACCATATATTTCTTTTCAAAACCATAGAAATTATTTTCAAAACATTTATATATGGACCAGCGGTGTCTGTATATATTTCATATCATATGGTCAAATGATATGGATATTTATCATTTCAATCCATACAGTAAATATATACGGGTGGATATCATTTCAACCCGTAATCCCAAATTTAATTAAATGAAAATCGCTTGGGTCTATCATTTCAACCCATAACGAAATTCTCCTATTCTAAAGTCTGTTCGGGTATGTACCATTTCAACCCATAGTTAATTCTAAACTACAGGGAACTTGCAGAGTGATAACAGACAATACAATAAAATATCAGGCATATATCATCAATAATTTAAATAAAATATAAACAACAGGATATGGTGTCATATCCCGCAGGTGAACAATTTCAGATAACAACATATATAACAATGTAAAATCTAACAGCAGCATATTTCAATTGTCGTTTTAATTGAAATCAAATTTAATAAATAAAAGAACGTTAATCGTGAGTGATTGCTCACCTTTCGAGGCTAGAGATTGGACAAGAATGAGGTGAGTTACGAATCCAGACACAAATTTCAAAGCGAGGCAAAGTTGGCACGAATTCAATGGATAAGCTGATAATACGAATAGACGAAAGCAAATCAAAACAGGATCGATGAAGATAAATGGTATAATTGAATATATATCTATAATTATAACTTAAATCTATTTATGAAATCCTATTCTCAATTCAGTTACATTTTAAATTTAAAATACATAAGCATTTCAAAATCATATATCAAAATCAAACATACATTTAAAATAATATAAATTTATCTTTGAAAAATTAGTTAGTCCCAAATGTACTCTATCAATAAAGTTTGAAAATCCAAGTTACCATATATACAAACAAATGCATATACACATGCATACAACTTACATACGGGTTATATAAAAGTCAATTTGTGTTATCAAATCAATATAAACAATTTATTATGATATGTATAAAACTTAACAGAAATTGAAAAGTTTAAATATCTAGGTATTATATAACTTACTTATATATACACTTATGATACTTTTTAAATCAAATTTATAAATAAAAAACATAGACATAAACAACCAGCAATTGCCACTCGCAACATACATTTATTTCAACACATACTTAACCTTATAGATATACAGTAACCTAACAAAAATTATATTCGAGCCAAAATACTCAAAACAACCATTAAAGTACATAGTGGATAAAATATTCATGCTATACAATTCCCCGTCCATATCAACTATACGCATATATCAAATCAATTTATATTCATACCTATATATTGATAACACGCATAATATATTCATATATTTATAAACTCACGCAACCAACACCTTATTTAAACCAATGCCTAACCTATCCTTCATATAAGACTCAATATCAACTAGATAATAGTGTATAGACTATATACATACAATTTAAACCAAAAGTAAAACAATATTTTTTTTGTTTTCTTTTTTTTCACGCAACACACTTATAAAACTTAACTATCATATTGACGTATTTAAAATACCATGAAATAAACCAAAATCTACCGACTCATACATAAATATCTCCCAGTATTACTAATTTATACAACAGACACATATACTCGATGTATATATAACATAAACAAGCGTACATCATATGTTTTCGAAATCTATAAACCTATAAACAAACTATATGTATAATTTACATCAAAATAGAAATAAATAGACTAATGTACTCATAGACTACATACGAAACTGTACCTATGTGTGTTATACAAAAATAACACTATATGAATGTGAATTACTTTATATACTAACCTTTTTATATAAATTTACCAAAAGCAACGAAACAGCGTGCTCCCACCAAACAATATACGTACATGAGCCAAAGTGATTTGTAGCATGAATCTAAATGTTTTTTCTTTCTTTCAGAGCAACACCAAACAATATAATATACCTTAAACATGAAGCACAATTTACATGAACGTGTATACCCATCCAAGAAAGGAGGGGGCTGAGTATGGAAAGTGGGGAGGCGGTGGGTAGAGAGCAGCGCACGGAGGTGGAGGAATCAAGTGTGAGGGGAAGTGATGCTCGGTTGTTTTAGTGGGAAGAGCAAGTGAAGGGAAAATGAATATCCGGCTTCAAAGAAAATTTGTGCGTAGGCATTGCTTGGTGAAAGAGGAGGTCGGCTCTGGGTTGCAATGGATCTAGAGTGGGTCACGGCGGTTGCGGCATGGGTATTTGCTCAGTGAAAAGTGAATAGGAAGGCGGTGGTGGAAAAATAGACGATGGTGGCCAACTTGAAATATAACTGCGCCTAATACTTCATGCAACATGCCTTACTTTCTTTCGTTTTTTTTGTTTGTTCCTTTTTTTTATGCAGACGAAAATTGAGAGAGGAAAGATATAGAGGAAGAGAAAGAATTTGAGAGGAAGGGCGGCCAAGTAGCCTGTGCGTGAAGAAGTGGTTACAGGCAAAAAGTATAATGCGTTGCAAATTTGAGATGAGCTTTTAATTTTACAATTATAAAACGTGTCCAACTTTACACGTTTAAACTTTCCATGAGATGTCAACGATTGGAATTTAGTAAATAATAAAACAAATGAGAGCTGGCGTTCAAACTGAAGAGTGCAATAGCATCAGCTAAAATATGCCAACGATTGGAAACGAATAGTACGAAAGAGGGCAGAGGAAAAACCAGTGTACTATAAATGGAAATGATGAAAATGGTAACGGCTGGCCCTTGAATTTTGCCAATAAATTATTAAAGCAATTTATTATTGTTGGCAGTTATACATTTCAAATTTGAAAAGTAACGGAACGTCAAAAATTTCAGTACGGTACGACGCATAGTTTTTCTATTTCCGTTGCGTACCGGTCCTCAAAATACAGAAATAAATACATCGCTGAGATCATCACGACAAGGCGATCAAAACGATATATAGATATCAGTGGTATGATCGAATTATAAAAATTCGAATTTCCTTTAATGGAAAATGCAGCTTAAAACGCAGAAAATAAGATCGACGGATCTATAGAAGTCCAAATTTTGAAAAACGAAAGATGACGTCTCGCTCATAAGAAGATTTAGAAATTTCCTATAGAAAAATATTCAGGTCTTGGAAATAAATTCATTTTCATCAATTATTAACTGATTTTGAATTTAATAGGATTACATAATAAATAAACTTTCATATAATTAATTGAAAATTTACCATTTGCTATATTAAATTATACGTATTCTAAATATTAACTTTCTTTTTTCAAAATATTGTTATTAATAATTTCAAAAATCCAATTAAATACGTTATAAACCAATTTAAAATTTTAAAACTTTATGGGTCGTTACACCCTCCCCCACTCAAAACTTTTCGTCCCCGAAAAGGGAGGAGGCAGGAGAATAAAGATGACCAGAAGAGAGTTAGATTTGGAAAAAAATAAACAATTTATTTAAAACCATTTAAATTTTTATTTATTAATTAATTAATATTTAATAATTGGGTTAAACTCATTTTATTAAATCCACTCACTTATTTATAAATCAATTATTCACATAAACACTAGTAATTTATTATTAAACCATGTAGTATACAAATAAACAATATTTAAAAGGACATATTTAAAAGGAAAAAGAAGGTAGATTCGGAAAACAGAATATAGGTGAATAAATAAGCTGAGCAGATAGGGTAGATTCAAAAGGATAGAATCGGGCACGAATAATTAATTCAAACCTTAAGAATTTCAATTTTGAATATTAATACAGAATTTCTTTGTTGCAAATACCTTTATAATAAAATACCTTTATAATAAAATACTTTTATATCAGAACAAATTTTCCATTCGAAAATACTTTTATAACTCGATGTTTCAACAAGTTTATCCTCATTCTTGCAGACTCTGGCCATGCGTTGATCAGGCGCAAAGCTAGACTTTTTCAAGTACTTATTAGACCCGTTTCAACACCCAGTGAAAATACTTGAAAAACCTTTAAAAACAGATATGGAAAGTACAATCCAAACAAAACAACTAAACCAAAATCTTTTGTCCAACCATGGTTCGCAGATACACAATGGTTACGTCTGGATCCCCCAGGAAACAATCCGTATCCGCAAGCTTTCTCAGCCTGCGAGTTACGCCATGATGACTAGTAGGGTGCAGGATACACAATGGTTACACCTGGGTCCCTCGAGAAACAATTCGTACCCCTAGGCCGTCTCAGCCAGGTAGTTTCGCTACTAATGCGACCTACACAGATTGCAAGATTCACAATGGTTACGCCTGGATCCCCCAGGAAACAATCCATACCCCTAGGCCAGACTCAGCCAGGCAGTTGCGTTATGCAGTCGTGAGAGAAAAAAAACCATGGGTTACGCCACGGTGGGAACACTCGAGTATCACATCCGGAAAACCAAAAATCAAAGAGAATAATATCGATAAAATGAATCCACAATGTGGCCACAAAGCGGATATCAAGCAGAAGGCACTTTCCATATCTTTACTTCGAAAATATATATCATATAGTGCCTTTTCAAATCAATTTAAAATATCATACTTATATAAAGTCCATTATATATAGGATTTCATTCTCGAATTGAATACTTTCCGAATCAATAGTATATCAAATCATACTTATATAGACTTCGATTATATAAAATTCTCTTTCCAAATTGAGTACCTTTCATATCAATAGCTTTCAAACCAACTTTATACTTATACAAATCCATTTTATATGAGTTCGACCACTCCCAAATCAAGTACTTAATAATATAAGGTTCGCAATTTCAAATTACTTTAATATCAATTCAGTTTCAAAATCATATATGACTTCACCAAATTTTCTTCCAAATTAAATATCTCAATTTCAAAGTTCCCAAAATAATAGGTTTTGAAAAATAATCCCAGTTTCGAAATTAACATAACTCAAGTCAACAAATTCATTTCCAAAATCACCATATAAGTACTGGTTTTAATTCCAATCTAATTTCAAAACCAAATATTTTTCTCAAAATCAATTATACTCAAAATAGTTTCCAAATTTATAATTATCCCTTTAAAACCTTTAAACTATTTATTTCTATTTGAAATATCCAATTTACCTTTCTGAAAACCATTATTTAAAACTTAAATTTTTTTTTTCAAAACATTTCAAAGCTAAATTCCATATTAGTATAATTCAAAATAGTCATATTCATTTACTTAACAAAAGGTTTCAAACTTAAACATACAAAACTAAACTTATATGCTTTATCAAATATTTTATCCTCTTCGAAATTTCTTAACTTTGAAAATTTAACCTCAATTTGGAAGTGTTCGAACATTCAAAATAGTTAGGGAAATCAAATTTCCAATTCAAGAGTTGAAAATCAACAATAAATCAATTTCAATAGATAGGATTATACTAAATAAAATCTGAAACTCGAGGACTGAATACCGGTCTCACTTTAAATTATTTCAAATATATACATATATCTTTCGAAAATATCAAATTACTTCGGAATTTGAAATCAAAATGGTTTTACAAAATCACTCGCATAACGAAGCTATTAAAGTGGCCTCTCCCCCACTTTGAAACTCGAAAATCAATGTCGATGATGCGTGCACTCATCACCGAAATTATTTTCCAGCGACATAAGTGAGTTCTGGACTTCTATTTTCTTGAAAACTTCTTTGAAATTATTCAAAATTATTTAAATTCATTTGAACTCATTTGGAACATTTCTTATTCGGAAAATACTTTTAAATTGTATTATTTTTATATATTTTCCAAAATCTTAAAACCAATTTCAAAATACCGGAATTCAATTCTCGAATTTCAAATTTTACCCTTCAGTTATAAATCATTTTTATATAAATCAATTTATTATAAATTTCCAAAATTTCAAATCCTTTCGAAACTTTTATATATATAATAACATTTCACTTTTATATATAGAATAAAATCATAGTTATCAAAATAATAATTTCGATATATAAAATAATTTCAAAAATACAAACATAACCCAATTTTCAAAGGATGATTCAACAATGGATTTCGAAGCAAAGATACAGATTTAAATTAGAGGAACTCCAATCAATAGAATCCTGATTCGAAGGTAGACTCGATCGAAGATGAGATAATTAAATTACAAAATAGAAGATGGATATACTTATATAAATCGCGACGACCTTAATCGGGTGAACTGTGACTTCAGGAATATAATCGATGCGGAATTCCAAAACAAATCGAGATTCGATCGCAAGAGATAGAATTCGCCATATCAAGATATAGCAGCATCGTAAACCGAGGATACAAAAATCTTCAGTGAATCAATGCCAATTGTAAAGGAGTTTTCACACCCTTTACAAAACATTCAATGGAGTTATGGGATACTCTAGAATCAAACGAATATTAATAGAAAGAGACAAGGATGAATTTCGGAACCGAGGGACATTCCAAAATTCAAAGGAAATCGTGTCAAAAAGGGAGAGATTCAACTCGAACGAAAGAGATTCTGTAAATAAATTTACCATATATGCTAAGTTTTGCCTAGAGCCTCGCCCTGATACCAACTGTAACGACCTGATATTTTCAACCATTCGCATCCGCACATGTTTGACTTGAATTGCTCAAAATATCAGATTGTTTATTGAAATTTGGCAAAACTTAACATATACAGTAAATAAATCAATCACAGATATATAGTAGTACAATAATACGCAGCGGAATAAATGAATAATAGTTCATGAAGCTACTATATAAACAAAGTTAGAAATAAAATACATCAGAAAATCCTAGATGCAATGAAGTCTCCAGTACGGGCAGATGACTTCTCTGAACCAATCGACTGGATGACTGAAAGGATAGATAGCTGGATCTTCAAGCAAAGCTCCAACTTCGAAGGTGAGTCTCAAATGCTGTATCACTTAGTCTGGCCCGAGCGTAAAGCAAAACACAAAATACTCGAGTCAGGATTAACATTCTTATATCAATAAATCCAACTCAAGTGTAATATCAATTGAAATAGAAATAACTTAAAGGAGGTTTGGGATAATCATCCTCTAAGGGTCCATGGAACTATCTACAAGGTAGAAATATACACTATAACACCGTGGTCATTTAATTTATTTATACTTCAAAATCAAACGTTATTCCCCTTTCAATATATCTATTTTCCAAAATAGTATATGTGTATATGAAATAATTCATAAAGTAAAGTATTTGCAATTTCCTCAAATTTCACAAATCGCTTCAAAAATCAACTCGAATTTCCCATCAATTATAATTCAATCTCAATTTATCAATTTTCATTCAATTCAATTTTCTATATCTGAATATGTTACCCATATAAAACAATTACTAAAAGATGGTTGAAACATCAAGAAAATGGCGTGCTCAAGAAAAGGGCGAGCGATTCTCATCCTCTTTTGCTTTTCACCCAGAATTTAGATATTCGTCTTCAACACATCCTCGTGTGAATTCAGGCACCAAATTCTCTTCGTTTAATGGCACTGACAGGTTTTCTCAATTTCCTTTCCATAGAGCTCGCTATTCTAATCGGAAAAGGATTTCTCGTTGTTATCGGTGTGGAGATTTAAATCACAAGATCAAAGATTGTTCTAATTCAATTCGTTGTTTCGAATGTGGAGTGATTGGTCACAAGAGATCTTCGTGCCCGTTGTTTTTCAACCCTTTTCTAAATCCAGAGCCCGTCTTTCCCTCTTCCGATTCTATTTTCACGAAGCCCATGTGTTTTCAAGATCATCATTATCTTTTTGTTCTTGAGTTTTTGAGATTAAGGGGTTTATTTTTGGATAGTTGCGTTGGAAATATGGAGGAACGTTCCTACCTCTTCAATAAAATTTTTTGGCACTTCGATTGCTTGACTGCCGATAACATTGGTAAGTACTCATACTTGGATAATTATAATGGGTTTCGAGCTAAAGATTTATCGAATAGTAATAATGTTGATCGTGATTTGGTAGATTTTCAAGAGATGGATATTGAGAAGTTTATTGTTTCCGATTCGAATTCAGTTTTTCCTGCTGATTTGTTTCTTTTGGATCCCAGTGTTAGATTTTGTTACTCTCCCAATCATGTTTTGGTGGATAGTCTTCCTGGTGATGTTTCCAAGTCAGATTTTTTGATTTCTTCTTCCTTGGTTAATAATGGGTTTACAGTAAATTCTGTTGATAGTTTTTGTTCTGTGGACAATGATTCTTTGGTGGATTTTGTTCCTTATTCTAGTTTTTGTGTTGAGGCTAGTGATGATCATTTTAGTTTTGCTGATGATCGAGATAATGTGGTAGTTAACTTTCATAACTGTTATCATGGAACCGATGGAGTGCTTCAGTATCAGATTATGATAAAGTTGTTTATAAGGTAAAAGGTTGTGGCTCAGAGGCGTTCATTCATGGTGAAGCTGTCTTTAAGGATTTTTTTTCATCTGATTTGATTGGTATTACTGGGAATGAAGAGGAGGGTAGATCCTTTTTTGATGTTGATGAATTGTTTATTTCTTCATGTAAGTCTTTAAGTGATAATGTGGATAAGATGCTGGTTAGTTCTTTTGGTTGTTTTAAGTCTTCCATTTCCAAATTTGCAAGCAATTTTGCTGTGTCGCATAGCAATACTGGTTCTCATATGAGAGAGTTGCTCAGTGATAAAGGTTTGAATGTAGATATGCGAGATGTTGGGTCAGTTTTTGATAATAGAGGGGTAAATGCTCTTTCTATTATTGGATTTTCTTCACCTGATGAGAAGAATAGGGAATTAGTACTTTGCAAGGACGGTATCTTGTTTCTTGAAACTGTTGGGTTTTCTGTTTTTGATTTTTCTTGTAAGTTGGTGCCTCTTTGTTTTATTCCCTGGGATTTTTTGGGATTTAAGTTTGGTATTTCATCATTGGTAAATGGTTTGGATGCTTCGTTGGAGGTTAATGATCATTCGAATTTTGTTGTTAAAGAAGTGATTGAGCCTTTTAAGTTTAGTATTGTGAATGAGCCAGTGGGTGTAGTTTCTATTATTCAAGATGCAAGTGGTGTGGAGAACATTTTTATTGTTAGCAATGAGAGGGGTGATTTGGAGTGCTCTAATTTCCAACAATCTGATCAAGATGTCTTATTGGACCGGTGGTTTTAGATTTGTCATGTATTGTTCTTGCTGCTATTGGTAGATTTTTCCTCGTTCTCCCGCCCATGCTATTGAATTAATTCGTGAAACCAAATTATTGTGTGAAGCCAAATTAATGCGGGAAGCCAAATTAAGGAATAGAAAGTGCAAGAGATTTCCAGCTAGTAATATTAGGAGAAGTCCTCGTTTAAATCGTAAAGCTTAAACGAGGTATATTGGTTTGTGTAGATGTTGTATTTTGTGATGTTTCTGTTTGATTGTTGAGGTTGCAGATGCAGTTATGGAAGTTTTTCTGTTGGCTGTTGCTCTCTCGGTGTCGCTCTTGATTGGATCTTCGGGTTGAGGTTGTCTCTTTGGGGTTGTTTTGTTGTTCTTTTGGAGCTTGGGTTGATTTGTTTTTTCCTTTTGTATGGGAGTGTTCTAGCTACCTGCCAGGCTTGTTGGCAGCACCTTTACTTTTGTTAATATATATATATATATACACACATATATATACATACATATATATATATATATGTACATGTGTGCTCTCCTCTTCTGCAGAGGACCACACATTTTTCTCAAAAAAAAATTCAATTCAATTTTCTAAATAACAAATTCAAATTATTGATTTAAAAAAAACAGATCTGAACTCAAATGAACCATTTAGATTCCAGTATATTTCAAGCTTTATATTCAACATTTCAAAGTTAAATTTAACCATTTCCTATAGATCTCGATTTAACCTCATTATTATTTAGTCTTGAGATATTCACTTAATAAATTCAGTATTATTTAAATAACTTTAATTTACCTTTAAACCAAATATTCCATTCGATTTGCTTAAGCTTGAAACATCCATTTAATCACTTTAAATCAAAAATCAAGTTATCAAATCAAACCTTACACTTCAACTTAAATAGTTCAAATCGATTTAATTCAGTAGAATTCTTAATTAAATACCATTCAATTAATTCGACTTTATCCTCAACCTTAACTTATTCAAATTATTACACAATCTATTTCGAAATATAGATTTACATAACTACTTAAACATATTTTATGAATTAAATCAATCGCAATAATATTATTATTAAATCTATATATATACACATAAAATTACCATTATATGTATAATATTTAAGAACCAATATTTATTAAAAAACCATATATTTCTTTTCAAAACTATAGAAATTATTTTCAAAACATTTATATATAGACCAGCGGTGTCTGTATATATTTCATATACTATGGTCAAATGATACGGATATTTATCATTTCAATCCATACACTAAATATATACGGGTAGATATCATTTCAACCCGTAATCCCAAATTTAATTAAATGAAAATCGCTTGGGTCTATCATTTCATCCCATAACGAAATTCCTCTATTCTTAAGTCCGTTCGGGTATGTATCATTTCAACCCATAGTGAATTCTAAACTACAGGGAACTTGCAGAGTGATAACAGATAATACAATAAAATATCAGGCATATATCATCAATACTTTAAATAAAATATAAACAACAGGATATGGTGTCATATCCCGCAGGTGAACAATTTCAGATAACAACATATATAGCAATGTAAAATCTAACAGCAGCATATTTCAATTGTCGTTTTAATTGAAATCAAATTTAATAAATAAAAAACGTTAATTGTGAGTGATTTCTCACCTTTCGAGGCTAGAGATTGGACAAGAATGAGGTGAGTTACGAATCCAGACACAAATTTCAAAGCGAGGCAAATATGGCACGAATTCAACGTATAAGTTGATAATACGAATAGACGAAAGCAAATCAAAACAGGATCGATGAAGATAAATGGTATAATTGAATAAATATCTATAATTATAACTTAAATCTATTTATGAAATCCTATTCTCAATTCAATTACATTTTAAATTTGAAATACATAAGCATTTCAAAATCATATATCAAAATCAAACATACATTTAAAATAATATAAATTTATCTTTGAAAAATTAGTTAGTACCAAATGTACTCTATCAATAAAGTTTGAAAATCCAAGTTACCATATATACAAACAGATGGATATACACATGCATACAACGTACATACGGGTTATATAAAAATCAATTTGTGTTATAAAATCAATATAAACAATTTATTATGATATGTATAAAACTTAATAGAAATTGAAAAGTTTAAATATCTAGGTATTATATAACTTACTTATATATACACTTATGATACTTTTTAAATCAAATTTATAAAAAAAAACATACACATAAATAACCAGCAATTGCCACTCGCAACATACATTTATTTCAACACATACTTAACCATATAGATATACAGTAACATAAGAAAAATTATATTCTAGCCAAAATACTTAAAACAACCATTAAAGTACATAGTGGATAAAATATTCATGCTATACAATTCCCCGTTCATATCAACTATACGCATATATCAAATCAATTTATATTCATACCTATATATTCATAACACGCATAATATATTCATATATTTATAAACTCACGCAACCAATACCTTGTTTAAACCAATGCCTAACCTATCCTTCATATAAGACTCAATATCAACTAGATAATAGTGTATAGACTACATACATACAATTTAAACCAAAAGTAAAACAATATTTTTTATTTTCTTTCTTTTCACGCAGCACACTTATAAAACTTAACTATCATATTGACGTATTTAAAATACCATGAAATATGCATACCTTAAACCAAAATCTACTGACTCGTACATAAATATCTCCCAGTATTACTAATTTATACAACAAACACATATACTCGATGTATATATAACAAAAACAAGCGTACATCATATGTTTTGGAAATCTATAAACCTATGAACAAACTATATGTATAACTTACATCAAAATAGAAATAAATAGACTAATGTACTCATAGACTACATACGAAACTGTACCTACGTGTGTTATACAAATATAACACTATATGAATGTGAATTACTTTATGTACTAACCTTTTTATATAAAATTACCAAAAGCAACGAAACAGCGTGCTCCCACCAAACAATATACGTACATGAGCCAAAGTGATTTGCAGCATGAATCTAAATGTTTTTTTTCTTTCAGAGCAACACCAAACGATATAATATACCTTAAACATGAAGCACAATATATATGAATTCGTATACCCATCCAAGAAAGGAGGAGGCCGAGCATGGAAAGTGGGGAGGCAGTGGGTAGAGAGCAGCGCACGGAGGTGGAGGAATTAAGCGTGAGGGGAAGTGATGCTCGGTTGTTTGAGTGGGAAGAGCAGGCGAAGGGAAAATGAATATTCGGCTTCAAAGAAAATTTATGCGTAGGCATTGCTTGATGAAAGAGGAGGTCGGCTCTGGGTTGCAATGGATCTAGAGTGGGTCACGACGGTTGCGGCGTGGGTATTTGCTCAGTGAAAAGTGAATAGGAAAAGGAAGGCGGTGGTGGAATAATAAACGAAGGTGGCCAACTTTAAATATAACTGCGCCTAATACTTCATGCAACATGCCTTACTTTCTTTCGTTTTTTTTGTTTGTTCATTTTTTTTATGCAGACGAAAATTGAGAGAGGAAAGAAATAGAGGAAGAGAAAGAATTTGAGAGGAAGGTCGGCCAAGTAGCCTGTGCGTGAAGAAGTGGTTACAGGCAAAAAGTATAATGCCTTGCAAATTTGAGATGAGCTTTCAATTTAACAATTATAAAACGTGTACAACTTTATACGTTTAAACTTTCCATGAGATGTCAACGACTGGAATTTAGTAAATAATAAAATAAATGAGAGCTGGCGTTCAAAATCGAAGAGTGGAATAGCATCAGCTAAAATATATGGAAAGGAACAGTACGAACGAAGGCAGAGGAAAAACCACTGTACAATAAATGGAAATGATGAAAATAGTAATGGCTGGCCCTTGAATTATGCCAATAAATTATTAAAGCAATTTATTATCGTTGGCAGTTATACATTTCAAATTTGAAAAGTAACGGAACGTTAAAAATTTCGGTACTGTACGACGCATAGTTTTTTGTTTCCGTTGCGTACCGGTCCTCAAAATACAGAAATAAATACACCGTTGAGATCAGCACGACTAGGCGATCAAAACGGTATACAGATATCAGTGGTATGATCGAATTATAAAAATTCGAATTTTCTTTGATGGAAAATCCAGCCTAAAACGCAGAAAATAAGATCGACGGATCTATAGAAGTCCTAATTTTGAAAACCGAAAGATGACGTCTCGCTCATAAGAAGATTTAGAAATTTCCTATAGAAAAATATTCAGATCTTGGAAATAAATTTATTTTCATCAATTATTAACTGATTTTGAATTTAATAGGATTACATAATAAATAAACTTTCATATAATTAATTGAAAATTTACCGTTTGCTATATTAAATTATGCGTAATCCAAATATTAACTTTCTTTTTTCAAAATATTGTTATTAATAATTTCAAAAATCCAATTAAATACGTTATAAACCAATTTAAAATTTTAAAACTTTATGGGTCGTTACAGATGATTAATTATATAGAATGTTTGGATTGATCAATATTTATATGTTAATCTATGATCTTCTATGATGTGCAATACATTAGATATAGCTGTGATAAGTGTAAGTTATACATCTATGATGAAGTTGTTGTGTGAATACAATGTTCTGGATTGAATTAAGTTGTTTTACTTAAATAACTTGGCCTTTAAGACGGCGTTTGGATTTCGATGAGACCGGGAATCAGATTTGCTTCATTACAACATGGTAGAAGGTTCTCGCTTCGTGTTTGGTGTCGAGCTGAAGACTCTTACCCCTATATGTCCCGGGAATCGGATTTGCTTCATTAGAGCATGATAGGGGGTTCTCGCTTCGTATTTGATGGCGAGCAGAAGAATCTTACCCCTACATGTTCCAGGATGGGTTGGTTGCGAGTCGAGAGGCTGGCCATAAAAGAAAATTTAAGGTACCATTGTGTGCCATGATAGAGTGTGGCCGCTGTTGATGGTTAAAAGCCTAGACCATCACATTTGGCTGATCGTTTCGAAGAGACCCGGATTCGGGATTAATTTTTCAAAAACCACTTCGATCTGGTTTGAACATTTTCGTGAGGAAGACAAGAGCTTGGAGTCGAAGACGGAGTAGTGAAGTGCAAAGAGCTAATCGCTACTAATCCTGAGGGTGATTCCAAATTGGATGTAGTAGGAGTAGTGCCTTCGGTTCCGTTCGGACCAGGAACAGACTTGTATGGACAAATGCTTTCAGAACATCGCCGGGAGGATGGTGAGCATTCAAAGTATATGTATGCTAAAAATATAACGCTTAGCCTCGAGCCACATCAACCGGGAATGGCTAAAACAGGGGAGGTGCACACAAGGCTAAATGGCTGGCAACCAATTAGGGTAAGTTCGTCCCTATCTTGAGGTCCCTTTTATTCGGCTATGTGGGCGGTTGCTGATCTCAACCGTGGGGTGATCTTATTCGGACTATCCAGTAAGGGATAGCTCCGCTCTTGTGATGCAGGGGATCAGGGTGGATCCTTGGTATGGTGATCTAGACCACGTACTGTGACGAGCGGTACCCCAGTAGCCCTGCCATTGTATGGAGTCCAATCTTCGATCAGCGCCTGTATGGTTTTGATTGTGCCCAACTATGCTAAAACGTGAGATGCAAGCATTTCATCTAGATTCTACTTTACTTTCTATAGACACTATTATAATATCAGATGGATTTGATAAAAATGTTTTGGTTATTGTAAGGTAAAAACCCGGCATGTTTATTTATGGCGTGGTCTTACGAGATACCTTTGATTTCAAAGAATTTTTGAAAACTTAAACAATCAAATTGGGTGTGTTTTCTCACTCTGGTATTCCAGACTGACTTGGGTGTTATTTCGCTATAATGCTCGGGTCAGACTGAGTATTATAGATACAGGAAAGGATGCCGTGGAGCTTAGGAGACGAGCTGGATGACGAGAGGTATCACACGTATTTGATGAATTATCTGCTGTGTATGGTTTGCGGAAAATTCTGTTTCTTTGTGGATAAGTTATCAAAACTGCCCGGTGTTGTGTTTTTTGGTGTTGTACTCTGATGATGTATATAGAAAACAATTACCGTTTCCTTTTGTATAAAGATCAATCATTTATCTATTATGTATTATTCTGCTGTGAATTGTGAGATTCTGATATTGTTTCTATTTCTTCTTCAACCTCCTT
The DNA here is from genome assembly GCA_030765085.1 of Allium cepa. NCBI lineage: Eukaryota > Viridiplantae > Streptophyta > Magnoliopsida > Asparagales > Amaryllidaceae > Allium > Allium cepa. Next base: position 610,058,378 of record CM060940.1, read on the forward strand.
CTTTAACCCTAATGGTTTGGTTTTTCGGCAATCGATTGTTTGGCATTTAATACAGTGGACGTATTGATGTCGATTTTCGAGCGTCGAAAAATTGGGTCGTTACATTGAGGCACTGCTAGAACGATCGAAGCTCGAATCGTTTGCCATTGCTTCTTAATTCACTTCGATGCTTCTCTGATTGATTCAATTTATGGCTGCTTCAAATATGTCGAGATCGAACTCTTTAATTGCTATGCTAATTGTCTTTTATCGATTTTGATTTTTCTCGACTTGATTCGAGTTTTGGGTTTTGTTTTATGTATTTGCTTGAACTCAGATAAATTGCCAATGATGAATTGGGTAATTTATGTAGGGATGAAAATCCTATAATATGTTCGTGTATTTCTGGGTCTGAATATCTCGTGATTTGGCTTAGCAATAAGATAATTGCTTGAACGATGGTGATTGTACTGACTTGTCCAATAGTTGGTGAATTTCAAATACTTGAGTCGATTTTGATTTTTTCCTACGACTTCGGTATTTTGAGTATTTTGAATTTCTGAAGCTTGTTTATTAAGCTCTTTCCATTTTCGAATATTTTTGACTTCTGTTGAATTTGTTCATCTCGGCCTTGACTTGTTTTGAAACTGCTACTCATCAAGTTTGATTTTCTTCCATGTTGCCTTTTGTATTCTCTGGTTTACCTTAATGATGTGCATGTAATGTGCATATTTTACCACCGAATTTAATATATTTAAATTAAATAAATTATCATATTGGGTATTTTAACTTGTTTAAACCGAAATTCAAATTGTTTTCAAATTGTCACATGTTCATCTTCATATAGGGAAAAAATGGTTATTTTTGTGCATAAATTAATTTGAGAAAATTTAATTGGAAATTTCTACATTATTTTGTAGAAAGTGGTTGCATGAAGGAATATGCATGCACAAGAGTAAAGAGAGTAAATGAAGATGGAAATAATTCAAAGTCATGATCATGAAGGACCACACATACTAACCTACCTTAATGTACAAATTAGGGCTAATCCACATGTTAAAAGGCTATTAAATCTTCATGCACACTTAGTGTATTATTATTGGATGCTAATGGTTACTTGGCCACCACTCTTCCTAGATGGATAGTTTGGGCATTCCCTAAAAAGGTGAAATAGGGTTTTAAACTTGTATAAATACCACCCATCTTCATGTAATCAGGCTCTCTTCCCTTAGGTGCTCTTCCTTTAGGCTCTCTTCTCTTACTTTAGATCAAAAGTAAAATGAAAGCTCTTCTTCCTTTTTCCATGGCTACTTAGTCTTTTTTTTATGTATTTTTTTACGCAATTTCAATACGTGCTCTTTTCTACTTTTGTTTATTTCCTTTTATGTTAGTAGTGTAGATTTATTTATTTATGCAAGTAGTGTAGATCTTCTTTTACTTTATGCAAGTAGAATAGCTCTTCCTTTACTTTGCTTTCATCTTATTCTTTTTTGTGTTTCATGTTGCATGCTACTTGTGTTGATAAGATAACACAAATGAGAGGCTAATCCCTTCAATTTAGGGTAAATGAAGCCTTTAATCATGTAACTTCAGCATTTTGATAATTATTGCTCTTTTTTGTGCTTAATGAGAATGCATGAAATGGTTTAACTTGTTGTTTTTGCTTTGAATTTGATAGCCTATATTTTTTACACCAAATAGGCTATGCTTAAACAATCACAAAACACAAACTGCCTCTTTATCTAAATATGATTATGGAAAAGAAGTCGTTGTTGAAATTAAAATTTGATGGCCTATCTTTCTAATTAATAGATAATAGGCCATGCTTAAAATGGATCTTTCTTTCAACTTTGTTGTCATATTTCATGAGATTTAAAAGTGTATTAGTGCTTTTGTTATAGTTTGATCATTTATATTGGGCTAAATAATAGCACATATATGTCATGCTTATGATAAACACAACAATTAATTTCAGCAATGACCAAAAGAGAGATCATAATTTCATATTTGGTTGAATTATATGATCTGAAGAGTGGAATCATCTCTAAATTTCATTTTATTCTCATAGTCTTCATTCACTTTTGTAGTTGTTAGTTTTGCAATTTTTAGTAGTTAGCTTAAACATTCAAATCTTGGTTAATTTGAGAATAGATTTTTAAAATCTAACATTTCCCTATGGATCGACCCGTACTCGCCATGTACTAACTTTTGTATGTAGTGCACTTGCGGTTAAATTTAAATTTAAATTCAATCGGCTATTGTCTAGTTCAATAGATAATTAGCCGGTTAGAACAAATTTTTGGCGCCATTACCGAGGAATAGTTTTGATTTTATTTTCTACTCTTCAAATTATTTTGCTTGATGTTTGTTATGTTTTTCTTTTGTGTGTTGAGTGTTTTTATACAATTTTTTTATGTGTTTGTTGCTTGCTTTTGTTGGAGTTTGTTTGCATTCGTTTTCTTTTCATTTTGCATTTGCATTGGCACTGGCATTTGTATATATAACAAAAACATATAAATTTCAAAATCAAAAAAAATTCGTTATTGAACCTGTATTCATTCATGTTGCATTTGTAATTTTGATTTCTTTGAGTTCGTGATCCTGGTTCTTGTGCGTTTGTAACCTGTTAGCTGAGTAATCTCATTGCCTACATACTTGTGTATATAATTGCATACATATAAGTTTGTAGCTCTGGTCAGTTAGTTCACTGCTTCACTGAGTTCATGCCTGAATGTTTGAATGTGTTGATTAAGAGAGCTAGTTGTTATGTTTTGTTGAAGCTCCATGATGCTTCATTCCCAATTGCAATCAAGTCTTCATTTGTTGTTTGGAGCGGTGTGTTGCATCATGGAGATTTCATGTGTGTCGAAACTGAACTGTTGCATTCGTTTTGTTTCATGTACCCTACTATATCTCTATCCATTGCAGTCGCTGGCTTGTACATTTTGTTTGTTGAACTTGATGCCTAAACTTATAGAGTGCTTGCATATCCATATTTGTCTCATGTAGGTGATCTAGTGTCTACCACTGCTTTAGTCTATGTTGCATCTCTTTTATAGCTTGCTTGTGCACACTTGAGTTTGTTCTGGTCCATGTTTGTTATGGCCGCTCTGTCCTCTGATTCATTTTTTTGCATTCTTTCGGGACTGACCATGTGTTATATGATCCGGTTATGCTTATGTGGTTGAGGCAGTATGTTATGTGATAGAGGTAGTTGTCATTTCGATTTGGTTCCAACCTGATCTGGTCTTTATTTTGTACTTAAAGTCTTGATTGAGGCTTCACTTCCATGCTCTATTGTCACCTCTTGAAATCCCGTTTGACCATGTGTTGTTGATGAATTTGTACATTTGTCTCATTAATTTTGGAAAATACGCACATATGTATATACATGCATACATATGCATGTAAATATGTGTAGCGAATGTTACTGCATATTTGTACATGTATACATATGTATGCTAGTCTAGATCATGTTGTTCTGCCCTGAGTTTGGTTTCACATGTTTGAAACTGTGATTGCTTATGCTATTGCATCCACTGAGTTGTGATCACTTGTATGTATGTCTTATTAATGTGTTGAGTTAAGATGCATGTGTGGATTTGTGTTTTCATGTGAACATTTTCTGGTTTGTGTTCTTCAAGTTAAACTACAGCTTGCCTCTTGTGTGTACATACGCACCGGTTCACGTTTGGACTGATTGTGTACATTTAAGTCCGACCATAATATCGGACTTTCATTCATGTTGGCTGACCATTGACTCTCGTACTTGACCATTCTATATTTTTTTTGTATCGCATCTGAGTTGAATCCAGCCTTGGACTTGGGTTTAACCTTGTGCTCATCTGTCCCTCTAGTTTTAATAAGTGTATATCGATATGCACAGTCTTATGACATGTACAGTGATAAACTGTGCATGTTACAAGCTATTCGTGTAAGATGAACTCATAATAAATGATGACGAACAATCCAAATAACTGAGGCAAATGATATTTTCAAAACATATTTTTATTGCACACTGCAAAATATTTATTTTTCAATTTTACTGCATCGGTGTTTATATTGCAGATAATTCAGATGTTGGATGCAGGTTGGAACAATGTTGAAGCTAAAATACGAGTGTGAGTGAATATATATAGTGAGGTCAAAATTATAAATTTAAATTTATGATGTGATTGAAATTGTAATGTAATTGAAAAATGTAAATGTATAGTGAGAGCTCAAATTTGTACTATTTGAATTTGTAATACAATATTTGTTTGAATAAAATATTTGTTTAATTTTGAATTTTGAGTTATTTATTTTATTCAACAATTATTTATTTAATTATGTGGGAAAATAAAATAGTATAATAATAAATACATTTAAATGAATATATATATATTTATTATCATCAAACAAAAATCATATACTAGCATATTAAACACTTTTGCATATGAACGGACACATCTTCTCACAATGAAAAGGCAACTCACCTTAACTATAAAAGCAACACCCAAATACTAATGCAATATGACTTTCTTCTCTCTAAAATTTGCAATGCTTGAAATCAGTTTTAGAGCGTTTTCTGCATCCTTATAATCAGTAACGCCTGAAAGGTTTTCAAGGCAGAAACGCCTAAAAGATGTTGCAAATAAAATCCTCCTTCTTCTTCTCCATTCTCTTTTCTTAAATTGCATCATCCGAGATTAAAAAAGGAATATTCTTAATCGAATCAAAGTCATACAAATTTTAAATTCGATTATGATGTTTCAATGCTTCATAAAATCCTGAAGTGGATAGTTTTACAATCCGTTTATACCTATTAGGTAGAAATACTATTTAAAAGAATCGACGTAGTTGATCCTAAAAATCGAAATCATAGTAATCTCCTCATTACAATACTTGAATTATTGATATTTTTCAAACAGTATATAGAACTTATTATACGTACTAATGTTTGCACAGTGTCATGTTTAGTGTTCAAGTAAGTACCTTTTCTTATGTTTGTCTGAACTGGGAGAGGAAAGGATAGTACTTTAATCATACAATATTCGGTAATCTTCTATATATGATGCTTCTATAGATAACTTCAATTATCTAGTTATTTATTACCCAGTCCAAAATATATTTTATGTAATAAAAATAGCGGTTATTTTCTGTTCTATACTAGTCCAACGCAGATATTACTTCCTTTCTCTACTCTTACCTTTAATCTCACCAAGTAAAATATGAATTTCGATATATTTAAAAGACCATTGTCTCTACAAAACCTCTACATACATCTACATTTTGAAGTGTTATTGAATGTTATATCATTATTCTGTGTTCACTAATTTCATAATCCAAAGCAAGAAGCTTTTTCAATCTTTGAACAATTATTCTTGATTAGATCTCAAAATAGATTCTATGTACAGTTTCCTTTAACACCTTTTAACATAATTTACTCCACACAAAAACAGAGATACGCTAATTGATTACCAATATTGAATGTACGCATTTTGGAACATCATTTATGTTTAGTTCCTTAGGATCTTTTCAATATATAGAATCATGTTTCTCTTATGTTATTTTTATAAAGAGAACATTGGGGATTATTCGTAGCAATGATATTTTTTCTAGTGTTTACCCAAAAAATGGATCAACATCTTGGATTGTGTGTGAGAGTACTAGTCCTGTTCTTACAGAGTAATAATATAGAAAATGAATGTGAAAGAGTGCAAATAGTAAAAAGATAAGAAGATTTTTACTTTATAACTTTCTATTAATTGACTATATTACAGTTGAATCGGATTACAATGTGATTGAATTTTCTATGTTAGATCAAGTCAAATGTATAAGAGCTCACTGGAGAATGACAGTGAACACTTAGATAACTATTTTACAAGAGGAGAAGAGTGAAGAATAATCTTTGTAGAGTTCTAGTAGCCAGTCGAGAACATCATCTTTATGTTGTAGATAAGCGAGTATTTATAGGGGAATTCAGTAAGTATTGGGCCCGAAGTCTATGTGCAAAAGAGTCCAGTTGTTATGCCAAGTCATCACCAAAAATATCAAATCAGTCTAAGTCATTTCTATGGATTGCTAGCTATCCATAAGGGATGGATCACTAGCTATACATAAGGGTGGATAGTTAGATATCCATCAACATAGTATATTTTTCTACCAGAAGCCTTTACTTTATGCTACGAAAGAGGTTTGAAAGTTTAAGGGTGATCCGATCTACCTTGATGGATCGCTAGATCTAGTTATCCATAAGGGATGGATCGCTATCTATCTATAAAGGATGGATTTCTAGCTATCCATCCACTTAGCATTAATTTGAGTGATCATAGTTCAATTCTCTTTCTATCTTCTATTTAAGTGCCTTGTCCAAATATCAAGTCTTTTGGATTTTGTTTGATCATCCATCTTCATAGATCGTCTGGTCCAGACAAATTGTCCATAACTTACTCAATAACTAACCAAATCACACGAAACCACACACATGCATCATAGATGAGTCGGAGAGCCCCCTATTAACCATAGGTCATGGGGTCCAATCCTAATAGGTCGGACTTGATGGATCAAACTAGCCCAATTCGAAGAAGAATCATTCATAAGTCGCTCAAAACTTAAAGGAACCAGATGAAAATTTGCAAGTTCTCTCTATAGGGTGTTTGGGACTTACCCTTTGAAATTTATGGTGTGGGGCCCAAGCTGCATAGATCGTTAGCGATCCACCTAGTTAAATCACTAGCGATCCATCAAACAACCTCCAAATGGTTGCATTTTTTCTATGAGCTTTCTTTAACATCTTCTAAGTGTTCTTTTAAAATTTCAAGCCAATTCGACTTCGTATGAGTTCTCTAGGTCCATTTTAAGTTAGCTGCTTTTAGTCAAACAACTTGAATCATATGAGTCTTCACTTCTCGAGCTAGATTGTTTGGCATGCTATGAAACTTGGAAAGTATCCATAAAGAGGTAGTAGATCATGATGTAAGAGGCTTTAGTAACTCATGATGCTTCCTTTTGGATCGCTAGCGGTCCATGGATGATGAGTCACCAGCGATCCATCTACTTAGTGGATTTTTAACTTATATCTCCTAAGTTCCATCGGCTTGTTCTTTTAGATACCTTATTCAAGTTTCAAGTCATCCTGGCTTATTCTGAATATTTTAACTCTTATCGAATTATGTTATGTTAAAAATCCAATTAACATTTTCCTTGCAGAGTATGCTTTCGTTGAAAATAAAGTATGCTTTGGTACAAGGCAAGTTTCATATTACTGTTACGTTAATTTGAGTAAATCGCTAGAGTCCATCTCAAAATGTTGATTTCAATTGACTAACTTTTGATAGCCATTCGTTTATTTTATTTTGATCTATGGTATTGATGATGCAATCTTTTCTTTATAGTTTACACAAGGGTTTAGGTTGGTAAGTGAGTGCTTGATGTAGGTCTGGTGTTGATGTATATTGTTTTAACTCTATATTGTGACGACCCGATATTTTCAACCATTCGCATCTATTATAAGTGTATAGGTACACACTCATGCCAGAATTGAATTGCTCAAAATACCGCGTTGTAAATAAAAATTTGGCAAACCTTAGAATATACAGTAAATAAAAATCACAGATCACAGACACAGAGTATTAATAATGCAGCGGAAGTAAAAGAAATAGTAGTTCACGAAGCTACTATATCAAAATATCAGAGTTGCATAAAATACAACAGAAGAAATAAAGTAAAAAGGAAGTCTCGCTACATAGAAGTCTACTAATACAAGAGCTGAAAGGAACAACAGACTGCAAAAGATAAAACTTGACAAGTAGATAATCTCCAGCGATTTCAATCTCCAGAAAGTGGAAATCCAAATCTGTGAATAACTCAGGCTGACCCGAGCGTAAATAAAAATACAAACACTCGAGTCAGGACATACGTACTTATACAATGTAAACCAACTCAAGTGAACTGTAGTAAAAGTACAAGTAACTTAAAGGATGCTTGGGACCGCCCATCCTCTAAGGATCCGTTAAACTATTTACTATGTAGTAATATACGGTATATACAGTAGTGTCTAATCAGTAAAGTATAATCATATAGAAAACAGCGTTAAGGGGATGGTGAACCTTAACGCGGTCGGATCTTTAAAACCAAAATCGTAGTAGGCTCGAAATAAGGATATGACACGGCACGCGAGGCAATGCTAGGGTGGATACACCGTTTGCACTCCCGGACCGGTGGTGACGGCAAGCCAGCAGCTTCCGCCCACCTCGAACAATACCCCCGAATCAAAATGGCGCACGTATCGAATCACAAAAGTAATATAATGGTTTTCGATGGAGTATGCTCGATGAAAGGGTGCGACCCTTTGTGTAGCCCGGTATAGCTCCTGTTTTAGTCATATATGCCAACTCACGGGAGTTGGGTCCACGTAATATACCTCGAGAACGTAGCCACCATCCTACTTCATTCTGAAATCTCCACCGCGTACACAGTTGTTAAAGTGGTTTTCGGTATTGTCCGGCTATAAGACAATATCCGATCCCGGTCTCTTTAACAACCAATCGTTATTATAACCCGTAGTCATAACTTTAAACAATATTTTGTACTTCAAATAAAATATCATTTCAACCCAAATTTTTATCAAAATAAAGGTTAAATCATTTCCAAGCCATTTTAATATATCATCATACCATATATTTCAATTCAAATATTTATCAAAATAAATATCAAGTCATTTCTAACCATTTCAATATATTAAATTATCAGATCCTTTCAAAACTTCCTTTAAAATCATTTTAATATATCAAAACATCATAACCTTTCAAAGCTTCATTTCCAAAATATCATATCTTTCACAACTTCTTTTCAAATCATTTTAATATCAAAATATCATATCTTTCAAAACTCCATTTTTCAAATCATTTAATATCAAAATATCATATCTTTCAAAACTCCATTTTTCAAATCACTTAATATCAAAATATCATATCTTTCATAACTTCGTTTCAAATCATTTTAATATATCAAAATATCATATCTTTTTGAAACCACATTTCAAATCATTTTAGTATGTCAAAATATCATATCTTTCGAAACTACATTTCAATCACTTTAATATATCAAAATATCATATCTTTCGAAACCACATATCAATCATTTTAATATATCAAAATATCATATCCTTTCGAAACCACATTTCAATCATTTTAATATGTCAAAATATCATATCTTTCGAAACCAAATTTCAATCATTTTAATATATCAAATTGTTATATTTCAAACCAAATTACTTCATTATTAAATCATAAAAATGAAGTTATTACATTTAATAATTAAATTATTAAATTCCAAAAATTTAAACTTTTCAATGTTCATTTATGCACTTAAATTTATTAAAAGAATGAAAATGCAAGTTTCACAGCATTTAGAAAACGCTACAAAAAGTTGCATTCAAAAACAATTAAATTTAACAAAAGACAGTATTAAAATGCTGTTAATTAACTTCAAATATTCAATAGAATTTCACAAACACTTATATTTTTATTTAAATCATTTTTAACTTATAAAATCATACATTTTCACATTTATAAGCATCATTTAATTATCCTTAAATTCATGATTTTATAAAGTTAAGTTTCCTTCCAAAAATCAATATTTATTAATAATTCACTTATTAAATTTCAACACTCAAATTTAAATTCATTGCATTAAACTTCAACTTAACACTTAAGTTTAAAATTTCAAATATAACTTAATTCCATTTTTTTTTAACTTAACTTAAAATTTCACTTTTAAACCAAATTCATAAATTCCAATTTAAGTTATATTTCCAAATTCAACTTAATATTCACTCATTAACATTTTAACTTTATTCAGAAATCATTAATATGTTATAAAAATCATTTTAAATTAATCTACAATTCAAAATATCATAAATTTATCATATTTTCAAAGTTAGTTTAAATTCCATTAAAATTAAATCAAAATTTCCAAAATAACTTACATTCAGATTTTATAACCTTTCCATAATTTATTTAACTTATAGATTTCCAGAAAATCAATAATACTTTACCAAAAATTATATTTTTATTTAATTTTAAATCAGAATATTATAATAATTAAATTTCTAAAATATTTCAAAATTTTTAGAAAACATATTTTAACTACGAGCCTGTATATAATTTTCTACGCTAGGTAAAGTGATACGGGTAATATATCATTTCAACCCGTAATTTACAAAGAAAAACCCGGGTTTTATAATTTCAAACCCGCAGTCCCAAGTAAATAAAATAAATTGAAAATCGTTCGGGCCTATCATTTCAGCCCATAATGATTTTCCCCTATTCTAAAGTCCGTTCGGGCATGTATCATTTCAACCCATAAAGGGAACTTGCAGTGTGATAAACTGATAAAATAGAAGAACAACATAATATAATAGTAATAGATGTTATAACAGGTGTTTAAGCATGGGTGAACATCATAAAATCATAATATAGCAGGTGTAACATGATAATGCATTTTACATATTCAAAAGGGGTCAATTTACTAGTTATATATGTACATACTGTCTGGTGAGAATAACTCACATGTTCAAAGCCGGAGATATCTACCAAAGCACACAGCGCAACATGATGAAGGCACGGTGACATGGATATGACTTGAGAGTGGAGAGCCAAAGCAATTTGACTTGTTCAAACATTTACACAAAACAATACAAATATATGTAAGTTTCAACATGATTTAAACATCAAATAACATTAGAATTCAAAGCCCAAAACAACATCGAATGAATTGCACTTGTTCTCAACCTCATGTACTTCAGTTAGGCAGTGATTAGGCTCAGCTAACTCAGGGAATTGGGTCAGGTTTGGGTGTGTAAGGGTCGGCCTACACATGGGTTTGAAGGTGGGTTTAGTCTAGGTGCATAAAACTAGGTGTACAGGGCTAAAACTATGCAACATTCATCATTTGTTGCTCTTGTTTGGTTCGTCCAGAGGTTAGGTGGGCCCAAACAGTGGTTCAAGTGGTGGTGGGTGATGTGGCAGAGGGTGGAGGTTAGGTCAGAGGTGGTGGAGGTAGTGGCGGCTAATGGTGGTAGAAGGAGGAGATGATAAACTAGGCTAGGCTAGTGCAATAGGTGATGGTTTTTGGTGTATTTTGTGGTGGTCCTTGCCATGGATGGTCTCGACCTGAAATGGAGAGGTAGTAGGATGGGTGATGGTCAGAGGAAAGGGGTGGTAGAGGTCAGGTCAGATCTGGTTGAGGAGGAGCCAAGCTATGAAGGTGAGAACAAGTACAAAATTCAAAATAGAAAAGTAGAAAAACAAAGAAAGAAGAAGATAATTTTTACCTCAACTCCTTCAAGCCATGGCCGTATTTTTCTATTTTTTAGATCAGAAAGGGATCTGAGATCCATGTGAAAAATGAAGGAGGAAGTCACGGCTAAAAGAGAAGAAAAAAAAAAGCGGTCAAAGAGTAAATGAGGAAACGGTAAAATAAACGACTTACGTTTCAAAAGCTTTTAAAACCTTTCAAATTTCCTTAATTTTGTTTATATAACTTGATATTTCTGGAAATAATAATAATCCCAGATAAAATTTTGAAAATTTATCAAAATATAAAAATATATATAATATTTATTAATTACATAAAGTTAAATTAAGGAAAATAACTAAAAATAATAAACTAGTCTAGAAAATTTGAAATTAAATGAAATAATTTTAGAAAATTCATATGATCTTGTAATATATTTTTAAACATAAATAATAATATAAAATAAAAGTACATTCACAAAATAAATATAGAAAAATTAAATTTAAATATAATTTTAATGAAGAAAATAGCAGAAAATAAGAAAACAGCCTAAAAAAAAGAAATCAACACAGTAAACTTTGGAAAAATTGTTTACTTCATTTCAAAATTATTATAATACAAAAATATACATACAATAACATATTGACCCAGATTAAAATGAAATATGACAATAAAATATGGTTTATACAATTTAAAAATAACAAAATTGCAGAATAAACAAATTGCACTCAATATTGAAATATACATAACTTTCACAGTTTTACTCCATTTTCAACGAAACAAAAAGCAGTATTCAAGTTATTACATCTATTTTCATAATAAAAGATAAAATTTAAGATTTTAAATAATTTAAATTTGAATTTTAAAAGTCACAGTTTGAACAGCTTGACCAGAAATTCACTTTACAGTAAAATATTCAAATTATACTACTTTGAACTATAGATCACTTAATAGTCAGCATTTATATTTAAAATGAAATATTTGAAATAAAAATAAATTTAAAATAATTAAAATAAAAAAATAAAGTCAAATTTTAAAATATATAGGCAAAAATCTAGGGTTGTTACACTCTCCCCCACTCAAAACTTTTCGTCCCCGAAAAGGAATGAGGTACGGGAAAGCACAGACAAAGATAGAGTGAAATAGGATTAAGATAGGATGACAAGGAGATTGAAATTATACCTGATAACTATTGTTATAGGTAAGTTTAACAAGGTGCAAATTATCAAAGATTATAGAAAGATTTATAAACAGAAAGATTATAGAAAGATGCCTATACCAGTCTATAGCAAGGTAAGGATGATAAGGACAACCAAAAGATAGTTTGAAAAACAAAATAAGAAAATAAATTTGAAAGCATGGAAGTTTCAACTAATTTTTTTTTTCATAAGTTAAATAAATCGTTAACTATCTCTTCATTATCTTATTATCCAATCATCTTAAATGAACAGTTTTTAAAACCATGGGTTTGAAAAATAATCATTTATTACACTCACAATGTACTTAATAAATTTAATTCTTCTTTATTCCTAATTAAAATTAAATTTATTCCTCTCAATATATTTATCACTTATGTTAAATATACTTACACTTATTATAACTGCTTTCTTTTATTCTTAGTTCTTTTAACATTATTTTATTGTAAGTTATTCAATTACCCTTTATTATATTTACCTCTGTTAATCATTTTATAATTAAAAATTAAGTGTATAACATTTATTATAACCACTCAAATTTCATTTATAAAATCTTTTATATTGTATATTATCCAATTACATTGTTAACTTTTGAAAAATTAAGGTAAGTTATATTGAATGCAATTGTATTATACAATTAAATCAATTCATGCTTGAATATTCATACAAAAATTTTATTTTCTTTTTATAATTGAAATTATTCTTAAAAATAAAATTTAAGAATTAAATTTCTGATTTCTTCAAACCATTTAGAGATAACTAAAGGTATGTACATAGTTTATCAAATCAAATTTAAATCATATGTCTATATATATTATAGATTAAGTCATATTTTAGAAATTCAAATCAAATTGATTTCCAAAACAAAGTTGTAGCAAGACTACAGAGCGGTCTCTTCACTTCGAAACTCGAAAATGAATGTCGATGATGCTGCAGTGATCACCGAAGTTATTTTCCAGCGACAAAGAGAAGAGCACTAATTTTTTAAACTTTAAAATCCTTTGAAAACAAATTTCTATTCAAAAATACTTTAAATAATATAACCTTTTAAAACTTTAAACACAAAGTTTGAAACAATTAGAAATTAAATTCTCAAATTTCTTGTTTTAAATTCATTTCAGTTCCCAAATAAATTTATAAACAACTATCTATAAATTCATTAATAGAACAATAAATGATAAGTTAAGTATTATCATTTCAAATAATCAATTTTAAATCAATTTATTAAGTTCCATAAATTTACTTATATATCAAAATTTATTTCATTAACCAAATTTTAAAACAATATTGTGTTAGTTTGTTCTGTCAAAGTGTTTTAGAAATCCTATCGATAGCGTTGATCAGACGCATCGAACGGAAACCCAAATCAACATCAACAACCCAAACAACACAATATATAAAACAAAACATAGATATAGAAGTACAGTTCAAAATGTTTGGAAGAATAGATTGGAAACAAAAGACAAGATGATTAAATAACAGAGTAGGGAGGTGGGTAAGCTTAAATAAATCACGGGCAACCTCAACCGGGTCAATCGTGACTTAAAGAATAAGATCAATGTGGATTTTTCTAGGGTAAATCTACATTCGATCTCAAGAGTTAGAGTTTGGAATAACAAAAGATATTAGCATCTAAACCAAGGATAGATATAAATCTCTGGTGAATCGATGTTAATTGTAAAGGAGTTTCACCCTTTTACAATTCAATTTTTTTTTTTGAGATTGGCGGGACTACCAACTCATTATAAAGATCATTTTGAAGTGGAGTTATGGGATACTCCAAAACCAAAAGAAGATTAATAGTTAGGGACATGAATGGATTTTGGAACCGCGGGGAACGTTCCAAAATTCAAAGGAATCGAGTCAAAAAGGAAGAGATTCAAACTCGAATGAAAGTGATTCTGTAAATACATTCACTCCATATGCTGAGTTTTGCCTAGAGCTACCAAAGCTCTGATACCAACTGTGACGACCCGATATTTTCAACCATTCGCATCCATTATAAGTGTATAGGTCGACGCTCATGCCAGAATTGAATTGCTCAAAATACCGCGTTGTAAATAAAAATTTGGCAAACCTCAGAATATACAGTAAATAAAAATCACAGATCACAGACACAGAGTATTAATAATTCAGCGGAAGTAAAAGAAATAGTAGTTCATGAAACTACTATATAAAAATATTAGAGTTATATAAAATACAACAGAAGAAATAAAGTTCAAAGGAAGTCTCACTATATAGAAGTCTACTAATACAAGAGCTGAAAGGAACAACAGACTGCAAAAGATAAAACTTGACAAGTAGATAATCTCCAACGATTTCAATCTCTAGAAAGTGGAAATCCAAATCTGTGAATAACTCAGGCTGACCCGAGCATAAATAAAAATACAAACACTCAAGTCAGGACATACATACTTATACAATGTAAACCAACTCAAGTGAACTGTAGTAAAAGTACAAGTAACTTAAAGGATGCTTGGGACCGCCCATCCTCTAAGGATCCGTTAAACTATTTACTATGTAGTAATATACGCTATATACAGTAGTGTCTAATCAGTAAAGTATAATCATATAGAAAATAGCGTTAAGGGGATGGTGAACCTTAACGCGGTCGGATCTTTAAAACCAAAATCGTAGTAGGCTCGAAATAAGGAAATGACACGGCACGCGAGGCAATGCCAGGGTGGATACACCGTTTGCACTCCCAGACAAGTGGTGACGGCAAGCCAGCAGCTTCCGCCCACCTCGAACAATACCCCCGAATCAAAATGGCGCACGTATCGAATCACAAAAGTAATATAATGGTTTCCGATGGAGTATGCTCGATGAAAGGGTGCGACCCTTTGTGTAGCCCGGTATAGCTCCTGTTTTAGTCATATGTGCCAACTCACGGGAGTTGGGTCCACGTAATATACCTCGAGAACTTCGCCACCATCCTACTTCATTCTGGAATCTCCACCGCGTGCACAGTTGTTAAAGTGGTTTTCGGTATTGGCCGGCTATAAGACAATATCCGATCTCGGTCTCTTTAACAACCAATCGTTATTATAACCCGTAGTCATAACTTTAAACAATATTTTGTACTTCAAATAAAATATCATTTCAACCCAAATCTTTATCAAAATAAAGGTTAAATCATTTCCAAACCATTTCAATATATCATCATACCATATATTTCAATTCAAATATTTATCAAAATAAATATCAAGTCATTTCTAACCATTTCAATATATTAAATTATCAGATCCTTTCAAAACTTCCTTTCAAATCATTTTAATATATCAAAATATCATAACCTTTCAAAGCTTCATTTCCAAAATATCATATCTTTCAGAACTTCTTTTTAAATCATTCTAATATCAAAATATCATATCTTTCAAAACTCCATTTTTCAAATCATTTAATATCAAAATATCATATCTTTCAAAACTCCATTTTTCAAATTACTTAATATCAAAATATCATATCTTTCAAAACTTCGTTTCAAATCATTTTAATATATCAAAATATCATATCTTTTCGAAACCACATTTCAAATCATTTTAATATGTCAAAATATCATATCTTTCGAAACCACATTTCAATCATTTTAATATATCAAAATATCATATCATTCGAAACCACATTTCAATCATTTTAATATATCAAAATATCATATCCTTTCGAAACCACATTTCAATCATTTTAATATGTAAAAATATCATATCTTTCAAAACCACATTTCAATCATTTCAGTATATCAAATAGTTATATTTCAAAACAAATTACTTCATTATTAAATCATAAAAATGAAGTTATTACATTTAATAATTAAATTATTAAATTCCAAAAATTTAAACTTTTCAATGTTCATTTATGCACTTAAATTTATTAAATCAACGAAAATTCAAGTTTCGCAGCATTTAGAAAATGCTACAGAAAGTTACATTAAAAAACAATTAAATTTAACAAAAGACAATATTAAAATGTTGTTAATTAACTTCAAATATTCAATAGAATTTCACAAACACTTATATTTTTATTTGAATCATTTTTAACTCATAAAATCATGCATTTTCACATTTATAAGCATCATTTAATTTTCCTTAAATTCATGATTTTATAAAGTTAAGTTTCCTTCCAAAAATCAATATTTATTAATAATTCACTTATTAAATTTCAACATTCAAATTTAAATTCATTACATTAAATTTCAACTTAACACTTAAATTTAAAATTTCAAATATAACTTAATTCCATTTTTTTAACTTAACTTAAAATTTCACTTTGAAACCAAATTCATAAATTCCAATTTAAGTTATGTTTCCAAATTCAACTCAATATTCACTCATTAACATTTTAACTTTATTCAGAAATCATTAATATGTTATCAAAATCATTTTAAATTAATTTAAAATTCAAAATATCATAAATTTATCATATTTTCAAAGTTAATTTAAATTCCATTAAAAATTAAATCAAAATTTCCAAAATAACTTACATTCAGATTTTCTAACCTTTCCATAATTTATTTAACTTATAGATTTCCAGAAAATCAATAATACTTTACCAAAAATTATATTTTTATTTAATTTTAAATCAAATATTATAATAATTAAATTTCTAAAATATTTTAAATTTTTTAGAAAGCATATTTTAACTACGGGCCTGTATATAATTTTCTACGCTAGGTAAAGTGATACGGGTAATATATCATTTCAACCCGTAGTTTACAAAGAAAAATCCAGGTTTTATCATTTCAAACCCGCAGTCCCAAGTAAATAAAATAAATTGAAAATCGTTCGGGCCTATCATTTCAGCCCATAACGTTTTTCCCCTATTCTAAAGTCCGTTCGGGCATGTATCATTTCAACCCATAGTGATTCTAATCTAAAGGGAACTTGCAGTGTGATAAACTGATAAAATAGCAGAACAGCATAATATAATAGTAACAGACGTTATAACAGGTGTTTAAGAATGGGTGAACATCATAAAATCATAATATAGCAGGTGTAACATGATAATGCATTTTACAGATTTAAATGGGGTCAATTTACCAGTTATATATGTACATACTATCTCGTGAGAATAACTCACATGTTCAAAGCTGGAGATATCTACCAAAGCACACAACGCAACACAATGAAGGCACGATGACATGGATATGACTTGAGAGTGGAGAGCCAAAGCAATTTGACTTGTTCAAACATTTACACAAAACAATACAAATATATGTAAGTTTCAACACGATTTAAACATCAAATAACATTAAAATTCAAAGCCCAAAACAACATCGAATGATTTGCACTTGTTCTCAACCTATGTACTTCAGTTAGGAAGTGATTAGGCTCAGCTAACTCAGGGAATTGGGTCAGGTTTGGGTGTGTAAGGGTCGGCCTACACATGGGTTTGAAGGTGGGTTTAGTCTAGGTGCATAAAACTAGGTGTACAGGGCTAAAACTATGCAACATACATCATTTGTTGCTCTTGTCTGGTTCGGCCAGAGGCTAGGTGGGCCCAACCAGTGGTGCAGGTGGTGGTGGGTGATGTGGTAGAGGGTGGAGGTCAGGTCAGAGATGGTGGTGGTGGAGGTAGTGGCGGCTAATGGTGGTAGAAGGAAGAGATGATAAACTAGGCTAGGCTAGTGCAATAGGTGATGGTTTTTGGTGGATTTTGTGGTTGTCCTTGCCATGGATGGTCTCGACCTGAAATGAAGAGGTAGTAGGATGGGTGATGGTCAGAGTAAAGGGGTGGTAGAGGTCAGGTCAGATCTGGTTGAGGAGGAGCCAAGCTATGAAGGTGAGAACAAGTACAAAATTCAAAATAGAAAAGTAGAAAAACAAAGGAAGAAGAAGATAATTTTTACCTCAACTCCTTCAAGCCATGGCCATATTTTTATTTTTCTTTTAGATGAGAAATGGATCTGAGATCCACGTGAAAAATGAAGGAGGAAGTCACGGCTAAAAGAGGAAGAAAAAAAAACGGTCAAAGAGTAAATGAGGAAACGGTAAAATAAACGACTTACGTTTCAAAAGCTTTTAAAACCTTTCAAATTTCCTTAATTTTGTTTATATAACTTGATATTTATGGAAATAATAATAATCCCAGATAAAATTTCGAAAATTTATCTATTTATTAATTATTTAAAGTTAAATTAAGGAAAATAGCTAAAAATAGTAAACTAGTCTAGAAAATTTGAAATTAAATGAAATTTTAGAAAATTCATATGAGCTTGTAATATATTTTTAAACATAAATAATAATATAAAATAAAAGTACATTCACAAAATAAATATAAAAAATTAAATTTAAATATAATTTTAATGAAGAAAATAGCAGAAAATAAGAAACAGCCTAAAATTTCTAGAAATCAACACAGTAAACTTTGGAAAAATTGTTTGCTTCATTTTAAAATTATTATAATACAAAATATACATACAATAACATATTGACATAGATTAAATGAAATATGACAATAAAATATGATTTATACAATTTAAAAATAACAAAATTGCAGAATAAACAAATTGCACTAAATATTGAAATATACATAACTTTCACAGTTTAACTCCGTTTTCAACCAAACGAAAAGCAATATTCAAGTTATTACATCTATTTTTATAATAAATTATAAAATTTAAGATTAAATTTGAAGTTTAAAAGTCACGGTTTGAACAGCTTGACCAGAAATTCACTTTATAGTAAAATATTCAAATTATACTAGTTTGAACTATAGATCACTTAATAGTCAGCATTTATATTTAAAATGAAATATTTGAAATAAAAATAAATTTAAAATAATTAAAATAATAAAATAAAGTCAAAATTTAAAATATATAGGCAAAAATCTAGGGTTGTTACAAATATGCAGTGATGCTAAGTTTTGTCTCGAACGATTGTATGCCATTTTGGAGAAAGGTCTTGCTCATTTTCTTTAACTGTTTCTTTTTGAGGACCGGTTAAGTTCCTTTTGCTAGTTTGAATTCTAATGCGATGTCTTATTCCAAAGTCGAATATAGTGGACAATTCAATCGTATCGCTCTTCTCTTCTGTAATCGAGTGCCTGAAAAGAAAAGCTTCATGCGTAGTTTGAATTCTAATGCAATGACTTATTCCAAAGTCGGATATAGTGGACGATTCAATCGTATCGCTCTTCTCTTCTGTACTCTAGTGATCCTGAAAAGAAAAGCTTCCTGCGTTGCTTTAGATAGCGCCTCCATTATCGGTTGTTGATCGATAAAGGGTAAATGTGGAAAAGATAATTTCAAAGGACGATGTGGATTGTTTTTAAAATGTAAGCAACCTATCTATACTTGATTGGTCATTTGTACTAATGGGTACTAGGTACTTCTCATGTAGATAATGAACATCATTTGCCCCCGTCAGCAATCCAAACCCAACTGGTCAACATACGCTGACTTCCCTTGGATTCTGGACGTTGGTTATACGAGGATATTATTTAAAGTAAAACGTGCCTGACAGGGTTGAATGCCAAGTTTTATTGTTGAAAATGACTTTCCGATCACCCAATCATTAGTTTAGCGGAGAGTCTTCCACTTCCACTCCTCCAGAAGCTGGGTCCTTTGAATTTAGGCTTCATTTATTATTCCTGTCATATTAGGATGATTGATTACAGTTAAATTACGAGGCATAACTGCTTTTGTAGGGTTGTAGTTTAAGTTCGTTCAGGTATAGTTTCAGTCTTCAAAAACTAGCGCATGACTTTTTCGATCACGATCATCCTTCCTTTGTGTTTTACGTAATTCAATCTGCACACTGCCTCTGTTTACGGTGACTATTGGTTTAATTGTTCAATTCCGTGCATTGCTTTTTCTCACTACTGCACCTCTTGTGTTCATGTGTGGCACACTCGTTTACTGTAATTCTATACGTGTAAGTAATACTTTTGTGGTCATTTCGGCATATTCTATTTCATAGCTTTGTTCAGAACTATGAGGTAGCTTGGTCCAACCATTTTTGTAGCTAATCCCTACTTATGCTTAATTGAGTTCATTTCGACAAAGTGTTGGCGTATCTTCCCAAGTCCATGGGGCCGATTCCTCTAAATACTAAGCCTGTATGTTTTTGGAAGACTAAGTCTCCTAGGAAATACGTTTGATTACCCCAGTTTGATTGAAAAGATAGCTCTTGTCTCCAAGAACAAAGGACTTCGTTGCTTGATTCCAAGCTTTGATTTTCAATGATTTTCGTTTCCTAACTGTAGCTGAATTCCTTTAAGTTCACGTTAACATCCAATGTCATTCTAGTACAAGTGCTGGAAAGAGCTTCGTCACGTCTTTTGCCTGAGTGAATTTTTCCAAGTCCAGTGCCAAGTCCCTAATCATGTATCAGTTTCTATCTCCAAAAAGTCGTGCAAATATGACTCAACTCTGTGGTTTTTCCTCGATTTTGTGAATCTTAATATAGCATGAGATGCTTGATGGTAGGGTCGAAGATTCAATCAAACCCTTGCTTTTGTTTTCGAAAGCCAATGTATCGACATTTTCATTATAGGGGTTCCTTCTGAGCATCACCAAACTTCGAGTAATGGCATATTCCTACAAGTTGGAACCAAATGATCTAGTTAGACCATAGGTAGATCATCGATCCTTCTCGTTATTGGCAAGCTACGGTTGATTTCTAAATGTTAAATACTTCATTTCCTTTATAGGCGATTTTGTTGCCAGAATGCTGTATTTTCCAATACAATACCATTATCTAACCAACCTCTTGGTTATTCATGCTTAGACTTTGCAACATTTCTTTCAGTCAAGTATATGTGCGTCGTCTATTCCTGCCAGAGGCACTAGCTATTTCGAACACTATATTTGGGCGATTGTGAGAGATTTGAGATAAATGATTCGATTGCCCCTATTTTGGCTCCCAATCCTACTCTAGGATTGAGGAAGTCCGATGGTTTCAGTTTTGACCTTCCATGATTGTCCCTATATGTCCTTAATTGTGCATGCTTTACTTGATTGTTGTCATCACGGAAGTTCTATTTCAATGCCAATTCCTATCTTCGGGAATTGGTAACCTATTTTCTTAGTTCCAAGCAATATTTCCTCAAACCTGCCTATCTTTTGGCTATATTTAAATTCCATATATGTTGAATTTAAAAAATTTGGTTGTGCACTAGCTTTCATCCCTAGAAAAGCACATAAACAATTCAATCTTAGGTTTTCTTTCGGTGTTGTTATTCATGTGCAATGCCTTATTCTTGTGATAAAAGGTCGAACCATCAAACTGACCTATGAAAGGTTACGTCTTCCTATTGTTGCCCATTTTCTGGCAATGGTAATTTTCTAATGACAAGGTATAATCTTAATTAAGTACCAACTTCTATCTCTAGAAGCTAATGCATTGATGGTTTATAACGGTGAGTGTTACTTATCTAACCTATAGATTGAAGTTTTCCTAACATTCCCAAGGCAACACTGGTACACAATTAATAGCAAATTTCCTGGCATTGCCAGACAATGTTGGTACTTAGGAAATATATAGTTTTTCAGTGTTGCTAGGGAAACACCAGTACTTATAAATTAGAAAGTTTCTTGGCATGACC
This sequence comes from Allium cepa, assembly GCA_030765085.1. NCBI lineage: Eukaryota > Viridiplantae > Streptophyta > Magnoliopsida > Asparagales > Amaryllidaceae > Allium > Allium cepa. The sequence continues at coordinate 610,080,376 of CM060940.1, forward strand.
GAGGCAGCATAGGTACTTAGGAAATGAGAAAAGGCCTTAGCGTTGCTGGGGCAACATCGACACTCAAAAGGTTGGAATTGAACTGTCGATCTGGCAATGCAGTTAATGCAGGTGGGCACAAGTTTCAATCTTCAAAAACTTACACTTTGATGATTGGATTGTAGAAGTATTTTCTTAGTCCTACTTGTCTTTGAGAAATATTAAAATCATGTTGGTTAGGATTGAATCATTCATCTGATCTTGTTTAGTTGAGTTGATCCATTTCAACCCAATGTGTTTGATAAGCTATGTTCTGGAAGGATGAAAGTTTGAAGCGTTTCCATTGCTAAGCGTTATTTATCACCGTCAAGTGTTACCCTTGGAAATGCAGGGTTGCTGCTTAACGAATTCCATGGTTATTATTATTCATAACAAATCGGGTTTCCTCCAATCAATTATTGTTATGATCTGACTTCTATATAGATAGACTCTTCATTCTTAGGCGGAATTCTTCATTTCTAGGTGTCAAATTCCAGGTTGTTGTAGAAAATTATAAATTGTGGAGTGAGTCATGGCATTGCCCCCAGTACGACTACGCTCGTTCCTATCCTGATCGTGGACCGGTAGAGTTCAGTAGTGTTTGTCTTGAATTTGTAAGACTTAACCTTGTTTGTTTTAGGCCATATGCGTTATGCTAGGCTGATAGCACTGTTACAGTTATCATCTTTATTCGTTGGTTCCAATCTATAGGAATCACTGGTTTAGCTGCTCGATTTATAGTGTTCTCTTCTTGCCGTTGCCCGTCTTCGGATAATAGCTAGTTTTCTACAAGTTTGGGTTTGAGACCTCGATCGAGTACATTCTTCTGCCTTTGGAAACTGGAGTGTTGATGATTTGATTCTAGGAATGCCTTCCATTGTCCACTATCTTTAAACGTGATAAGTTCCTCCTTTTATTGCAAGTTGGAGCGATTTGTTATCCTAACCAAATGTTAATGTGGTACGTGCCTTTCAGTCCACAAGACTGATTATTTTGAATAATTGATGTAAGATTTGATGTTCTGGGTGGCTCCCTAGATGCCCCAATCAAAGGTGCCTCGCAACTCCTATCTCCAGGTACATATGACTTGGATGTCTTGAATTTAGATATTTTTTTACATTAACTTTGGTCAAACATAAGAATTCTTTGCCGATTTCTTGGTTTGTGGAGTTTGCGGCACTACTGGAGTAATGTTGGTCCGACGGATAGTGGGAGTTGATCACCGTTAAACCTGCAAAAGACAAGTTTCCCGATGCTTTTGGGACAATGCTGATACTTAGAAAATTTTAAACGATTCATTAATGATGCCCGAGCAACCTCAAGCAGTGTTTGCGTGGCTTATCAAATGCACAGCTTATGAAAATGTATGGTTTACAAAATACATGGATTTTGAGAGTGCATGGCTTACAAAATGCATGACTTTTAAGAGTGCATGGCTTACGAAATGCATGGCTTTTGAATGTGCATGGCTCATGAAATGTGCGGCTACGGCTTATTAAATGCGCGACTTATGGGATCGATTCAAACTGTCGATTCAGAACAGTTTGGAACTTCTTGACTTTACCACTCTTCATGTAATGTGAGGATTTTGTGCTTTGAAAGCATGGTTCCATGGCTCAAGAAGTGATCCATGGCTTATGGGAGTGCATGACTTATAGGTTCGATACGGACCGTTCGATCTGGAGTGGTTTGGAATTTCTTGATGCTGCCAATTTTCGAGTTACATGATGAGTTCATGCTTCGAATGCATGGTTCCACGACTCGGGAAGAGATGAATGGCTTATGGGATCGATACGAACCGTCGATCTAAAATGGTTTGATTCGATTTGACCCGGTCAACTCGGCAGGTTATTTGCTTGAACATGATTTTATCGATTCAAGAAGTTAGGCGATGCTTATTGGATGCGCACACTGGTTTGGGCTTTCTCGATGCTGAAGTAGCGATATCAGTTCTTAGAATGTAAGGATCGAGTTTTCCCATCAATCCGACGATTTGACTTCGCTAGAACGCGATTTCTTAGATTGAGTTATCGTGACTTAGACGATCCTCCTATATTTTGAGATGATGCGCACTGCCAAATAAATAAGGTTTCCATGGTGGAGAGATCTACATCTGACTGCATGGAGATGGTTATGAAGAAAAAGCGTGTGGAAGTTCAGGACAAGACTCTCAGTTTTTGGTCCAAACTGCCTTTAGAGAATTGGTCTTCAAAGAATCTGGTCGCCAATGGTGGTAAAGTAGGAGTTGGGAAGAAGTAAGCAAGTATTATGCTTCTATTTCGTTTGTTGCACTAGCTAGGCCGTTAAGTCCATAGTTGTTAGAATGCCAGAGTTTTTGTTCAGGTGTAGCAGAACCGTAGTATGATTAGTCTTGGCTTTCCTTGTAGCTATTCAAGTATGTGTGGTGCCCCTATGCCATAGGGTTGTTCGCGCACTTAATCTATATCCGAGGTTTCTCCACAATCGTTCGATGCACATGGTCCAATGGATGCAACTGTGTCTTCTAGATGATTAAATCATTGGAAAGCCTCTATCTTATAAGACTTATATATTAGGAATTTGAGGTACTTGGTTCTCCCAGGTGCTTAATCTTGGCTTGATTCGAGTCGGCCTTTGATTGATCATAAGGTCGATATAGTTTTGGCTTAGTTTCTTTGAGCGACTTTATAGCTCTAGAATTTAACACTGTTTGTCTCATTGGTCATTGGAAGTGATTTTGTTAATTTTATGGGATGACTGATTTGATTGTCAATTCATGACCCCGGAGCATGATTTCGTAGATTTCGGGTGGTTCTGGATGAGATGACTGCTAATCTTCCTATTGGCCTTCGCGATGCTTCAGTTCGTTAAGGATTTTTGACTCAGATGGCTGCTGATCTACCAATCTGCCTTCACTACACTTTAGTTCATGAAGGACCTTCACGACGCTTTAGTTCATGAAGGAGTTTTGGTGATAGAACATCCGGCGACCAAACGTCCTTGGAACGATAATTTATCGATTTCGAAAGGAATTCTAGTTGGATGTCCAATGACCAGGCTGCGCTAGAGAGATTATTATTCGACCAGAAGAAAAGTTTCGGGTCATGTGTCTGATTGCCTAGCGGTCTTAAAGCGATGATTCATCAACTTTAAGAGGAACTTTGGTCGGATATCCAATGACAAAACGACCTTGGAGCGATAATTCATCGACACCAAGAAGAATTTTGGCTCATGTATCCGACGATTCCACGGTCTTAAAGCGACGATTCATTGACTTGAAGAGGAATTTTGGTTAAATGTCTAGTGACCAGGTGACCTTGGAGTGATAATTTATCGACTCCAAGAAGAGTTTTGGGTCGTGTGTCAGACGGTCGGACAGTCTTTAATTGATGATTCATCAACTTCAAGAGGAATTTTGGCCGAATGTCTAGCGATCAGACGGCCTTGGAGTGATAATTCATCAACTCCGATAAGAGCTCTGGATGATGTCCGACATCCCAATAGTCTTAGTCGACAATTCATCGACTTTAAGAGGAATTTTCGGGATTCGACTCATGAGAACACAGTTTTATCGGTTCTTGGATACTAGGAGGTTTGTTCTGTTTGTTCGATGATCCATTGGACATGCCTTCTCTATGCTACCTAAGGGATGTTAGTTCTCAAAAGGGGATCGATATGACGTGTCGAGGGCAAGAAGCATTTCTTTTACAGTGCTATCTACAATGCCCTAGTGTCTTGGTATGGCTCATCAAGAAAAGGAAAGTAAACAAGGATGGATGAGAAGGCATCGCTTTAGGTTACTGCCCCATTCCTTAGTAGTTAGATGGCCAGAATTTTATTTGATAATCATACTTTCATATGATTTTGTCAGTTACCCGGAGCGCTTTTCTACGGGGTCTTACTGGCCTTGCTTGGGAAAAAAGTCTGCGAGGTCCTGTAGGTCTTTCAATGTTTGGTGTGTTCTTTAGCAAATTTTTGGGTTTGCCTTTTGCCAATTGCAATACCTCTAGTCTTTAAAACTAGTTTTTCTTCCAATAGAATTCTTCCTGGGTACTAAGTTGTTTCATCCTTTAATGGTTTCTGAGGGCCTTGCAGTAGACTACATCCGTCGCCTTCACTTCATCCATATGCTAGTCATACTTGTAAAAAAATAATTTCAAATCAGTTATGTAGTTGTAGGAAGGTATAGTTGACATGATAAAGTTCTTTAGATATTCTATATGTTAAATGGCTTTGGTGAATGAGTTTCAATTGGGGAAGATGCTCCAATCATTGTCTGTCTGGTCTGTTTTCTAGTTACGACTATTTATAATGCTTGACAATGGTATATAAGCATGATTATCCTATGCTTGAATGATTAGATATACCGATTGAATGGAAAATCACTTAGAATGGGATTAGGGATCAATGACGATTTCCAAAAAGTTTCCAACTAGGTGTGATCAGTCTGGGGCAACAAAGAAGGCACCATAATGTTGCGTTCCAAATTTCAAGGCATTTGGAGTTCGCATATTTGAGTTATGGGCAAAAGAAGATGTATTGGGGTTGATGGATCGATGGTATTTTACTTGGTGTCCGACTGGTGAAGAGTGAAGAATAATCTCTACAGAGTTCCAGTAGCCAGTCCATATATCATTTTTATATTGCAGATTGGTGAGTATTTATAAAGGAATTCAGTGAGTATTGGGCTAGAAGTCCAAGTGCAGAAGAGTCCAATTGTTATGCCAAGTCATCGTCGAAAATCTTAAATCAATCTGAGTCATTTATATGGATCGCTCGCTATCCATAGTGATGGATCATTAGCTATCCTTCAATTTAGCATATTTTTCTAGCAGAAGCCTTTACTCAATGCTATGAAAGAGGTTTGAATGTTTGAGGGTGATCCGACGTATCTTGATGGATCGGTAGCGATCCATAGGGAGTGAATCGCTAGCTAGCAATCCTTAAAGGATGGATCGCTAGATATCCATCCACTTAGCATATTATTGAGTGATCTTAGTTTAGTTGTCTTCCCATCTTCTATTTAAGTGAATTTTCCAAATATCAAGTCATTTAGAGTTTGTTTGATTATCTGTCTTCATGGAACATCTGATCTAGAAGAAACATCTATAACTCACTCAATACTTCACCAAATCACACGAAATTTCACATATGCAATGTAGATTAGCATAAGAGCCTCCTTTATTGATCATAGGTCAGGGGTCCAATTCCTCATGGGTCAGACTTGATGGATCAAACTGGCCCAATTCGGAGAAGAATCGTTCATAACTCTCTCAAAACTTAAAAAAACGAAATAAAACTTTGCAGGTACTCTCTCAAGGGTGTTTGAGCCCTACCCTATAAATTTTAGATTATAGGGCCCAACCTACATGGATTGTTATTGATCCATCTAGCTAGGTCACTAGCGATCCATCAAACAAACTCCAAATGATCCCATTTTTTCTGTGGGCCTTCTTTTATATCTTTTTAGCATTCTTCCAAAATCTCAAGTCAATCAGACTCCGTATGATTTCTCTAGGTCAATTATAAGTTAGCCGCTTTTGGTAAAATAGCTTGAATCAGATGAGTCTTCACTTGTCAAGCAAGATTGTTTGGCATGCTATGAAACTTGGCAAGTATTCTTAGAAGAGGTAGTAGATGATGCAAGTGGCTTTGACAACTCATGATGCTTCCTTTTGGATCGTTATTGATCCATATATGATGGGTCATCAGTGATCCGTCTACTTAGTGAATTTTTCCATGTTTCTCTTAAGTTCCATTGGCTTGTTCTTTTAGATGCCTTGTTCAGGTTTCTAGTCATTCTAGCTTAGTCTGAATGTTCTAACTCCTGTCGAATTCTGTTGGGTTAAAAATCCAACTAACATCTAGTAAATGCTTTTCATAAATTGTAGGAAACTTGTTTTTTTCTGAGTTATCTACTCATATGGTTTCACAACTGTTCTATATTTATAACAATACCTTTTCGTATGTAAAAAGTATTTATATAGCTTATTATGAAAAGGCATAATTTAGTAGTCAAGTCTCTTTTACAATAGTGGAAAATCATATGCTAAAGTAGTTTTTCCCATATCATTTTCATTTGAAAAATCTTCTCCGTACAAATTACTTACATTAAGTAAGCTTCCAATTGAAATATTCGAGCAATCTATAAGCACATAGGAGAAGAGAAACAAAATATATATAATAAAATGCACTTGTGTGTAGAGCTGAACTCCTTATAAGATGGAAATGGTCCAAATAGTAGGTTTTGCAATAATAAAACAAAATATAATAAAATGCATACCATTAGAGTTGAACCCTTTATGAAATCACAATGGTCCCACTTGTTGAATATTGCAAGTGTATGAGTCAATCACAAAACAAAGAAGTTCATAATTATAGTGACAAGGATATATGTACATATTTGATGTTTATTTGCTAATATTTGACAAAAATGTGAAAATAAACAGACTTAATTTTTTTTTACATTGTTCATTATCATTTGTTTCGGTTTTCCCAAAATGTGAAGGTAACAAATACATAATACATGATTGTATTCAAGACTTTAGAAATTGTCATATAATTACCCAAATCAAACCACTAAAGCCTAAACAATATATTTATGTACTTACGTAAGTATGTATACTTTATCAATTTTAATATTTAATACCAAAAATTGTACAAAACTTTAGTAGCACTTGTGTTTAACACATTTTGTTTAAGCTTTAACTTCATAGCTACATTCATCAAAATTCTACAATTTGGCAAAATCTATTATTTTTCCCTATTTTGTGATTGTCTAAAACTACCCAGATTGAAATATAAAACTAATAATGAAAAATGGAGGAAGAAAAAGACTTACGTTTCCTAATGGTAATCTCAACTTGATCACAATTGTTACTAAAACAAGCCGCAAATTACACAGGTAAAACAAACATTGAGCCTGCATTTATTAGGTTTTAAGTTAAGTAGTGAATGAGAATGATAGCAATTTACATACATCAACAGTTCTTATTTTATATTCACTTTGAGATATAGCAACAATGATTCATCAATTAAGGTAACCTCCATTATGGTAATACTAATGTAAGCAATAGGGCACATGCTTATCATCGAATAAACATGTGTTTGAAGCACGGCCGAGTTGTAATTTTTCTAATGAAAATGCATAAAGGAGAGCACATATGCTTGTAAACAAAGGCAACATTGTAAGTTTTCTTATTTGTGACCATATACCAAAGCTGCATGCTCGTGTAATAGGAATTAATCAATTATTTTCAATATATAATATTGTAGTGTGGACCACCACCTAACCTAATATATCAATTTATGTGCACCGTAGATGAAGTATTACTTCCCTATTTCCTAGGATCTAAAATCCAGGCTTCGTTTTATATATATATATATATATATATATATATATATATATATATATATATATGGGTTTTTTGTAAACGAATTACCGCACATAATCGAGTTGTTTATACTGTAGATAATATTAGTACACACAACATGTTATTTTCAATACATAATCTATTTTTACTAAATAAGACCTAACCATATCATCATTTAATTTATAGTTAACTTTTATGGATAAATTCTAATCATTATTTTTAACGCCTATCAGTTGTATTACAGCGGTATCGTAATTGTACAATGTATACTTTCACCTTTTGACCAACCATAGCTACAGAAATTATTGGTGTAGCTATTGAATAATAGGTTTACAAAATCATATCTCTCAAGTAACCCTATAATAATAAAAATACTATAATTCCAATATAAGAGTAGGCATGGGGCCTTAGGGCTCCCACATGTTTGCTTTGTTGTGATGAGAGAAGTCATGCAACACCACACGCGCGCCGCCGCCTTCCGATCAAACCGGGTACGGGTTCGAAAATATTTTGGACCCTTTGGGTATCCGATGATGCTCTTTTGTGAGGAGGGAGATCTTGCTTGACCACCACACGCGCGCCGACTCGACTCGACCCGGGCTTGGGCTTGTAGTGGTGTAACACTTACATTTTTTAAAAATGTAAAAATAATGGCAGATTCCTTAAAATTACAAAGTAATCCTATTTTCGAAGATCTTGATCAGAGAGGGGACTTTTCTTCTCCCCCTCCTCCTCCTACACTTATCTCTATTCCTCTCTCACAACAAGTCATTATCAGAGATAGCCCTTCTAATCCTAGTAATTCGAAAATTGATGAAGATGGGTTTCAGACAGTCTCATACAACAAGAAAACGAGTAGAAAGGATGGTATTCCTTATTTTCAGAGAAATTTCCAAAGAAAACAAGGATATCCACATCTTAATCATATTTCAGCAAGAAGTTCTGAACCAAGAATTCTGAAACCACCTTCAAGAAATGTTAATAAGCCCTTGTTGAATCCAAGAAGCCAATTCTCCAATGCAACAGTTATCGCAAATGCTGCACAGATGACTCAAAATGCTTCTTCATAGGCAGATCTCTTAAAGAAGAGAGGGGCAGTCTCTGATTTCGACTTGCATTATGTAGCTCCTATCAATATCAACAACAGAAAATTTGTTACTGTAAAAGAGGATATCGATAAACGCACAGAGAATAAATGGGGGTTTTCAGTTATTGCTTATGTGTTCGGTCCTCGTCCCCCATATCATCATTTCAAGAATTACATTTCTAGATATTGGAACCCCTCAGGTAACTTTGAAATTTATACAAGAAATAATGGATTCTTCATTATCAGATTTTCAAATATTGATGACTGTGAAAGAATTCTTAAAGGAGGGCCATACTTTATATATGGCAAGTTAATCATTTTGAAAAAATGGAATAAAAAAATTAAGTTTGACAAAGATCTTCTTTCCACTATGCCAATATGGATCAGATTACCTGAATTAAACTTAAGATTATGGGATAAAGATGCATTTAGTGCCATTGCAAGTGTGGTGGGTATGCCCCTTAAGTTGGATGAACCAACAGCTAAAGAAACTAGATTGAGTTATGCAAGAATACTTGTCGAAATAAAGGCTGATGCAGATTTGCCTGAAGAAGCTTATATTTCTATGCATGATGGAGATACTATAATGTAAAAAATTGAATATGAGTGGATTCCTACAAGATGCAAAGCTTGTGTGTGTTTTGGTCACACGAATGAAAATTGTACTGCTAAGAAAGTTTGGAAAGAGAAATCTAGTGGAAACTGTGATGCAACAGGGAAAAATGCAGGGGATCTTTAAACATGCATAAAGATGCTGATAATCTTCAAATACCAGAAATGTGCACAGATGTAATGGATATTAACAAAACTGCAAACATCCAAACATTAATGCTAAATAAAGAAAACTACTCCCCTCTGGCTTTCCAAGGTATCATTGATAAAGATATTGATTCTGTTGCTCAATCTTCTTCAATCCAAATCATGGAAGAAACAGGAAAGAATAAGGATGCTGCTCTGGTTAATATTCAAGAGGAATCCATGTTGGTTGAACAATGTCAGATTAACAATCTAGTCCTCCCTGATCTGCATAACCCCCCAGATAGCACTGGATTAGCATATCTTCCAGTTTCACTCACTCCTCATAATAAGAAGTCTGTATCTGAAAAAGCTATCCAAGCAGCAATCAATGCTGTATCATCCATTTCATCTGTAGATAAACACAAGAAAAAGAGGAAAAAAGATAGACCAAGAATTAAAAGCTTAAATGATATCACTTCTACAGAATTAGTGGAGGATGCTGCAGATAAATAATTCAGAGATATGTATATTTTTTAAAATGATGAAAGTGAAAATCTTCTCAAAATCAAAAATGATTCAGCATGCAAAAAAAGGGGAAGAAGCTTGAAGTGGTGGAGGATGAGGATAGTTACAGCGACTCACTGTAACTATACACTTATCTAATGTGTATCCTTTACTATTATTATTTTTATGCATATTTTCTATTATGTCCATCATCTCATGGAATGTCAGGGGGCTTAATTCCCCTATTAGAAAATTGGATATTTCCAACTTAATTTTTACTGAAATGCCTAGCATTTTAGGTCTTTTAGAACATAAATTAGATGATTTAAAAATTGTTGAATATCATACCAGACATCTTTTCAGTTGGAATTTTATTCATAACAATCAAATGGTGGGTAATGGAAGAATTTTAATACTATGGGATGATAACATTTGGAATTTAGTTAGTCACTCCTTAAATTTTCAATATATTCGCTATTTGTTTGTAAATAAAGGGGGTCTAAATTTGGAGATCACCTTTGTTTATGCATCAACTTTTGAATATGAGAGACTTATTCTATGGAATCACATAGAATCAATGAACAAACAAATCTCACATCCTTGGATTTTAATGGGTGATTTTAATACCATAATGCGTGCATCTGATAAAAGAGGTGGTCTCCCTGTCCCATTTAGCAAGCTAGATTTTATTAATAACTTTTTTCTTAGGACAGGCCTAATTGAAGCTAACATTATCGGTAATAAATTCACTTGGAAATCAGGTCAATTTAGGAATATTCACTGTAAACTTGATAAGATTTTAATTAATCAAAGTTTCTTAAGTATTTTCTCGCATTACAAAAGTTTTACTCTTCCCGCATTACAAAAGTTTTACTCTTCCCCAAGCTACAAGTGATCACACACCTTTAAAAATTCTCTTCACTAACAACATGCAATATAAAAATAATATCCCATTCAGATTTATTAATGGATGGGTGCTTGAGGATAATTATAAAGACATCATAAATAGAAGTTTATCTTTTAAGATTCATGGATCTGCTCAGTTCAAGTTTTTTAAATTTCTTCAAATTGCTAAGGGGATTATTAAGAGCTGGAATAATAGTAGAAATAAAAATGAGCTAAAACATTTAAGAGCAGAATGTGAGAAATTGCAGAATGATCTTGATAGTAATTGCTCAGACAGTAATATCATTAAAAGTTTTTTTCAGGCCCAAAATAAACTTAGTACATCCCTTCATATTCAATCAGTAAATAACAAGCAAAAGGCCAAAATTGACTAGCTAACTAATGGGGATGAAGCTAGCAAATTCTTCTATGCCAAAATGACTATTAGGAAAAATAGAAATGTCATTGGCAATCTTATTGATGCTAATGGTATTGTTTTAAAAAATTTATTTGAAATTGAGGAGGAAGCCATTAATTATTTCACAGAGTTATTCAACTCTGAGAATTATTTGACTAACTTTCCTAATATTAATACTAATTTTTTATTAAAAGAGTGTAGTCAGGATATTTTGTTAGCTCCTGTAAACATCTTGGATATTAAAAATATAATTTTTAATGCTGATAATGACAAAAGCCCAGGGCCAGATGGTTTTAATGCTAAATTTTATAAAACTCATTGGGCCGATATTAAAAACAATATTTTGGAAGTTATTTCTGAATTTTTTAAGACTGGAAAGCTTTTAAAATCTTTCAATCACACTTTCATTACTCTTATTCCAAAAATTAGCAATCCTATTGGATTGGAAGATTATAGACCTATTTCTTGTTGTAATTTTATTTATAAAATCATTTCTTCTATTTCATGCAATAGAATAAAAAAGTTTTTAAAATTCCTTATTGCTGAAAATTAATGTGCCTTCATCCCTGGAAGGCTAATAACTGATAATACTTTATTAGCTCATGAGAAAATTAGAAATATCAACAACAAAAATAAAAATGCAATGTGTATTAAAATTGACTTACATAAAACCTTTGATAAAATTAATAGACACTTCATTATTCATATGATGACACAAATGGGCTTTAATAAAAAAAATTGTGATCTAATTAAAGAATGCACTGACAATGTAACATACTCTGTAATGATTAATGGCTCTCCAAAAGGATGTATACACAGCAATAGAGGTATTAGACAAGGAGACCCCCTCTCTCCTTATCTATTCACCATTGTTATGGAGTATCTATCCTTAATTATTAATTCTGAATATATAAGGGGTAATTTGAAAACTTTAAATAGAATCAAACCCCCCATTACCCACCTGCTATATGCAGATGACTTGCTTCTGTTCTTTAATGCAGATTTTAAAAGTGCTAACACTATTGTTAGCATTTTTAAAAAATTAGAAACCTTTGCTGGCTTAAAAGTTAATGAGTGTAAAAGTAAAATCTATTTCAGTAAAGGATGCAACTGTAAAGAGGAAATTTTAAACATTCTCAAATTTAAAGAAGGTAGTTTGCCAGTCAAATATTTAGGCCTGCCATTAAGTATTAATCAGCTAAATGAAAGGGATTGTCTAAGATTATATGACATTATTCAAAATAAACTTGATGGATGGTCTAGTAAGCTATTATCTCTAGCTGGTAGACTTGAACTCACCCATACTGTCATCACTGCAATTGTTATGTATTGGATTCAAGCTCATAATATTCCCACAAAAGCAATTTGTAAAATTGAAAAAATGTGTGCTAACTTTATTTGGCAGGGCAAACAACACAAGGTTGCATGGGACAAAGTCTGTAAGCCTAAAAATGCAGGTGGTCTGGGTCTTAGAAATATCAGAGATTTGAGTGAAGAAGCCAAATACAAACTTTTTTGGAAACTCATTGATGGCAAATCTCTTTGGGCTAGATGGATGAGAGAGAAATATCTTGAAAATAAAAAAATTTGGACTACAAGGGCTGAAAACCATCATTCATACACTTGGAAAAATATTCTTAATTGCAGGGAGAAAGGCAAATCTCTCTTAGAAAGGAAATTCAAAGATGGCAAAATGACTAGCTTATGGTTTGACCCTTGGATCTTTGGAAAATCTCTAATTGATCTTTTAGAATGGAATAACATGTATCTAGTTGGAAATGCTATTGAAAAAGTCCAAATCATCATTCAAAATCAAACATGGTATTCAAAAATACATCAAGCTACCAATATTTTTAGAGCTGCCATTAACAATATCTCAATAGATCAAAATCTTCAAAGAGACACTTGGGCTTGGAAACTCAACTCAAAAGATAAATTTTCATTTAAAAAAGTTTGAAAATTTGTTAAGGGGGATGACACTGAAGTCAGTTGGCACGAAGTTATTTGGTGTAAATCAAATTGTCCCGAAATGGCTCACTGTTCTTACTTTGCCTATCTCAACAGGCTTCCTACAAAAGAAAAATGTGCCAAATGGACTAAAAATGCAGATAACAAATGTCTGCTGTGTAATAATGGGGTTGAAAATGCAGAACATCTCTTCTTTGATTGTATCTTCTCAAGGCATGTTTGGTTCAATGCTAAAAATTCTTTAAGATTTAATCAACATCAATCCATTCAAAACATAGAAGAAAGTATTCATTATATCCAAAGCAGATACAATCCAAAATCAAAGGACTTCAAAAATGCATCTATCATGCTAACCACAGTCATCTATTATATATGGAGAGAAAGAAATCACAGACTTCATAAAAATATTGAGAGGAATAGTAATCAACTTTGGAACAACATTTACACTGACTTTCAAATTCTCAGTAGGAAAACTATTAATCATTAAGAAAAAAGCAAGCTGGACATGTTAGATACTGAAGTGGAAGATTTCTTACTTAGGGGGAATCACTCTACTGATATTCCCCAAAGAAAACATAGTTACTGTCAGTTCTATGCTCCCTCAAATTCCAAAATCACTTCTTTCCTCGGCCATGACAGCCACTCCCGGAGCCATCTCACTGGAGGCGGTCACTTCAGAGCTGAGAACAAGTCTAATTACTGCAAGGGAAGTGACCATAATACAATTAGTAATTATTCTTATACATATCAAATTATGAACAGTAATACTGGTTTTTTACCTGTTTCAGCTCGTAGGAGCTGCCGCGCACCCAGCAGCGTTCCCAAGGAGATCAAGTTGCTGTCCATGGAAGATTACATCAATTTTAATATCAGTGACAATAAAAGCGAGAAGTTTTTCTACAAAAGCTTGTTAAATGATAAAGTATATCACGTATCTTGCTGGAGCAAGGGTGAAAGTAGTAAGATGTTAGAAGATTCCACTCAAATCGGCTTCCATCCTCCCAATCGATGCTATTCAACAGAAGATCTGGTGAATAACAACGATATTTGGAAGGGTAAAGCTTCTCACTTTAACAATCGACATCTTTCTGAAGAAGAAAGCATGGATCTGGAGAATAGCAACAAGCCCCAGAAGAAGGAGAGACACAACTTCATCAATTCTCCTCATTTCAGTGTAAAGCTTCGTAATTGCTTAGCCGAAAATGATTTCAGTGCGAAGGAGAAGGTTTGGAAACCCCCGTGAGGTGTTGTTTGTGTGGTGGTGGATGATTTCGCCATTGTCGGCCGCCATTCATTTTCTTCTTTTTGTTTTCTTTTTTAAGCTTGCGGCTAGGGTTAGAAGTTGTGATGTTGGATTTGTTTCGCATGTTGGTTATGTACTGATATTTTTTCTCTAAGCAGGCCTTGGGTCTTTTACCTTTTCAAAAAAAAATTAAAAAATATATATAAGAGTAGGCATGTATCAAAGGTAGAAAGAGCACTATATTACCCTATCAACCGTCTTCCGAAAGCTAAGTAGTTATAGTATAATATTTCAATCAAGTAATCTATTATTCTATTAGTAATGACTCATTTATGGTAAAAGTCCAAACAATGTATTAATGTTTACCATTGAGTTGGTGGAGTAATCATTTGATTCATATCATTAACAACATTACAAAGAAAAGGTTTCTTTGCATAAAAATTACCAGCAATATTCATAAGCTCAATAAACTAGAGAAATCTTAACACATCTATATAGCTAATATCATAGACTTACCAAGGTGTAATCTGAAAATTAATGAATTGGTAAACATTTAACATACGCATAGAACTATCTTTTATGCTTAATAAGCTGATCAACAACATTTGTTTCACAGAATAAGGTATAAAAAAAATGGATAAGCAATTAACTAACAAAATAATCAAAATAAAAACTTTTCCATCCCTTATTTTGTTAATTTTCAATATTAGCGCTTTTAACTAAATACTATCAATAATGCTATGGGCCATCACCATAAAAAAGAAGAAATAAGCATAAAAACAGAACATGTAACTTGAAGTTTTAAGGGACCTAAAAGAAATATGCAAAAAAAGAAAATAATCATTACAATATCAGAAACCAAGGTAAGGGAAATTGCACTACATATTACAATATAACTCACCCAAGCATAACAGAGTTAACGTGCTGCAGTAACTTCCTATCGTCTATACCATCCATTGCGATAAAATTACCTGAAATGCAAATATTGCACTGGAATGTTATCTTCTTTTGTTATAATGTTGTGTTTATATACTACTATTGTTAGCAATGACCGTTACCAATAGCAGCATTTTGAGATCCTTTCCAAATGCAATATAATGAAGGAAGAACATACATTGAGTAAATCTAGCATAGAATGATACAACGGCATGCCTGAATGCTCGCTCTGATAATACGATTTCAGTAATTTTAGGAGGTTCCCTGTAAAAGCAATACTCTGCCTGTACATTATTCTTTGTGTATATACTGATTAAATTCATATTAGGGAAGCTAATAATTCAGACTTGGGTACATAATTCTTGAAGAAGCACCTGTTGAAAATTGGAGCAATGTAGGACCATATGAACACCACAAGCAGTGTTGAGATTATGAAGCTCCAATTCACTCAATAGTCAATTCATATGCCACAACTATTGCGCTAATTTCACCGCAACCGAGCCATCTACTCTTAGAGAATAACAATAAACGTGATGCTTCTTCTAGGAAACTCTTGGGAACATAATTTTGACCTTATTCTCATAGATTAGGAGCATATGAAACACATTCTCTTCAGTATATTTATCCTGTTTCTGTTGATTCCCGAATAATGTTAGTGATTTATTAACATGGTAAGAGGAACCGATGGAAACTTCTAAAAGATGGAGTTAATAGCATGAAAATTATGAATGTGCTGAGAAGGTAAAAAGAACGGAAAGATGCATTCTAATAATGGATGAGAACGTGTGATTTTGAAAATGCAAAAAACCTCCATATTGACTACTTTGACCAAGTATATTATTAGTCAGTTGGATTTCAAGAGCACAATGACCTCTTCATATTTGAGAAATGAACAGTCACGTTTTTAATTTCTTACTATTCATTACTTTGAAATGCGATAACTTTTTCTATATTAATTGGATTCAAGAATCGATTTCACTATTAAATCTCAAATTTAATATGCTTTCCAATGATATCCATTGTTGATAACTAAAAATAATTTTTTTAAAATCATAGTATTTCGGATTATTCATATTTTTAATGTTATTAAATCTGTTTGACTTTATTTCTTTTAACTAATCTATGTCATTGATTGTTTTGAACATTTCCAGCCTCTGATTCTACTTTCACAAATTGCAATCAAGTCTGGTGAAATTCAACATTATCAAAATACAACAACAATGTTAGATGAAATTAGAAATGGAACCAGAAAGCTCAAAAGCATTAAATACAATTATATGCTTCTTAAAAGAAATACAATGATATTCTTCATATTAAAATAAATATTGTTGAATATGGTTGTTAGTTGCAACACTTCAGACATAAAATATGTATGCTTTAGATTTAGCATATTGTTCACAAGAATCGTTCAAAACAGAAATAAATCTCTTTATCCTTTAATCTTATCATTCTGCAATAATATGATGCTGCATAATGTGTTTCTGGACATAGTTAGTTATGGAAGCATCATCAACACTTGCGTTCTCGTGAATCATGTCAACGTTGCCTTTGGCATTTTTGAGTCAATGGTCAAGTGTAAACCAAATGTTGTTACCTACACTGCTCTTATAGATAGTTATTGTTGAAGCAGCAAATGGAATCAACGACATCAAGTATTAAAGGAAATGATTGATAAAGGTATCTCACCAAATGAAGTTACATATAAAAAAGCTGATGCACACAATAAATTTATACGTGTATAATTTATATGTGTATTGTGTAGAAATTTTATCTTTGAAATCATTTTTGCTCGATATTTTGCAATTGTTTATGAAGCACTAGTACTATCTACATTACTGTTTTCAAAGATTTATACACAAGTTTTAGACAAAATGCAAACTTATTTGAAAATTGATAAAAAAAAAGATCACTATTTCTTAATAATGAACCATATAAATCATTTAAATATGTTATGATGATAAGATGTTGAGTGCGGTCCGTATTGAAGCACAGGTTCGCACTAGTTTGCTTATATATTTGTCATTGTATGGAAAGATTTATAAATACATCCATTAGCAACCATCATTCAAAACATGTTCTAATGACACATTCGCATCCATTCGTAACATCTAAACATCCCTATTTGTGGAGGTATACTAAGCTAAAGCCTAAACGCCTAAGAAACTGTACGCATATTAGCTAAAATTGAAATATACCAAAGAAGAGTTCTGGATGGATAGCGCGGATCTTTTCTTCAGTCTCTCATGTGCTCTCTGCATGGTCATCTCCTTACTGGACCTTAACAAACTTTTTAACTTTATTGTGGAGTCACTTTGTACCATGCTCAAGGATATAGGCAGGTGCATGGTGAACAAATGACTCCCTTTGTACTACCACCGTCTCTAGCTGGCTCAGCTCGACTACAATTGCTGAATCGTGTAAACATATCCGCAAGTGTGACACAGGAAAAACACATGTATTTCCACCAACTTTCAGGAAACTTCACCCTATAAGCTTACTTTCATACTCTACCTATTATCGAAAATGGTCCTACAAACTTTGGTACTAACTTTACCGAACTGCCAAACCTTATGGTATGCCTAAGGGGTGAGACCTTTACGAAAACCATGTCTCCCATTGCGAACTCCAACTTTGTGCGTATTTTATCAGCATAAGACTTTTACTTATCTTGCGCGGTTTTCATCCTTTTACGGACCAAGTCTACCTTCTACGATTCTCCCTCATCATATGTAACGCCCCGCCTTTCCGCACGCTTCAAATCGACACATGTGCCAATTCAAAGCATACGGAAGGGCGGATTGTTATGGGGTAAATAAGAAAAACAGAAAAGAAATAAAATAAAACAGAATCTCACAGCGGAAGGATAAAATATAATAATAAATATACGATTCATAAAACTGTTTACAAAACAATTGATTCTTTTTTTATACAATAAATATCAGAGTTCACATACCAATAAATATCAATGCAGCGGAATTAAATATTGTAGTGGAATAATAGTAGATGATAGTAATACAAATCTTCGTCTTCATCCTCCAGAGCTAAACTTCAAATCCTGAAACGGTCGGACTGACCCGAGCGAATTGAAAAGACAAAACACTCGAGTCAGAACTAAAAGATCTTATGTAAGTTAAATTAACAGAAATGAATACGAGTGCAGTAACTCAAGAGATGCTCGGGATTTACATCTCCTAAGGATCCGTTAAACTATTTACTATGTAGTATATTTCGCTATTAATATAGTGTCTAATTGTAAAATAAACTTACTTTTAAATAGCGTTAAGGCTTTACATTTTCCACCTTAACACAGTTATATATTCCCATATTCTATACAGTACCGTAATCTCCCCCGTACTGGGCGTCGTCAGAGGGCACTCCATAGGTATGGTACAAAACCAAAATCGCATAAGGCGCGCTAGGGTAGGTGACACGGCACAACTGGCAATGCCAGGGTGGATATACCAATTACGCTTCCGGGTCAGTGGTAACGCATAGCCACAGCTACCGCCCACCTCAAGCCACACCCCCAAATAAAAATCAAAAATGGCCACCGAATCAATCCAGGAGTCAAAGTATAATATCGAAGGGATGTGTCCGATCAAAGGTGCTACCTTATTAACCCGTCGATCGCTCATGTTTTAGCCACCTTATGACAACTCACGAGAGTTGGGTCCACGTATTTACCTTACAGGAAACGCCGCCGCCATCCTACTTCATTCTGGAATCTCCACTGCGTACACGGTTGTTAAAGTGGTTTTCGGAGTTGGCAGAGAGTATGACAACTTCCGATCCCGGTCTCTTCAACAACCAAACGTTATTATAACACCGCGGTCTTTTAAAATAATTTATACTTTAAAACCAGAATAAAATTTTCCATTTCAAAACCCATAAATACAATATCATTCCCTTTTTAAAACCCAAATAAAAATGATATTATTTTATTTCATATATATTTCTTTTCCAAAATCATGCCCATTTTAAAATTTATAATACCTCGAAACCAAATATTTGAATTTTAACTTTCAACATAATACTTCGAAATCCATAATTTTAAAACCATAACTTTGAAACTTAAATGGTTTGGATATTCAACAATATATAAAATAAAACAGTTGAATTTAAAATTTCTTTAAAAATAAATAAATTCCACTCCTTCACAATTTTTATTCACTTTAATTCCAGTCTAAACCCATAACTTTTAGATTCACTTTCAGTTTAAATAAAACACTTCGATTTCAATATTTTCTAACTTTGAGTATTTAATGAATTTTAAAACTAAGGTTGTGAATTTAAATCAACAATTCATTTTCCTATTATTTAGTTTGAAAGGTTTACATGATAAATCCATAACCATTTAAAATAAACTAAATTTATTTACACTAAAAAATTCCTTCCATTTATTTATACTAAAATTATTTATTAAATCCCGTTATAAATATCATACCTTTAAAATTTCTAATTTTAACAAGGTAACATCAACTTATGGAGTTAAATTTTCAAATAAGCTCAATTGATATTAAATTTCAAATTTATCTTTCAACCTTTATTGATTTAAAACATTTAACTCTATATATATATACAAGATCTTAAACCTGTACTTAAACGTATAACATAAATTATCAAATGTCATTTTTCAACTTATTCATTTTTATTTAACAGATTTATGCATAGCTTAAATTCAACAATTTAACTATGTATGTATATATAAAATATATTTATATCATATCCAAATTTAATATTTATTTAATCGTATTATTTCCAAACCATAAAATAATTTCAAAAATAATTTTATATATATACCGTGGTGCCTGTATATAATTTTCTATCCTATGGTCAAGTGATACGGATATTTATCATTTCAATCCGCAATTTAAAAATAAAAATGCGGTTGTATATCATTTCAAACCGCAATCCCGAATGAAATGAAAATGCATGATAACTTGCAGTTTATATAAGATAGAACACATCATCCATTCACCCAATATCAATCATCAACCAATTTATTCCAATCATCATTAATTTATTTCAATCATCGTCAATTTAAACAAACATCAATATATATAGCATATGCAATATAACAGGAAATAAGTGACAGTTATTAAATAACAGTTTATATTCAAAATAAATTTAATAACTGTTTAACTAGCAGTTTTATGCAAGTAAATAAATTTTAACTGTCAAATTTATACGCAATTATAAAATTAATTAATAGTCAAATTAAATAAATGCGATTTAATAGAGATAATGAATAAAACATGTCAAACAGTCATAAATAAATTTCTACTCATATCTAAAATCAATTTAACAAACATAAGAAATCTTAGAAGTTGTGAGTGGGTTAAAACACTCACCTTTTGAATTTAAATCGAATTTAAATCCGATTTAAACCCAAAAATTCGACGGTCTCCAAATCTGCCCAAACCAACGTCAAAGCGTCCGGAATTTCGATACAATCCCAGCAAAAAAACCGCGCGTGAATCCGAGCTCGTACGCAAAACTTATGAAAATTTGAAAATTGGAAAATTCTGGTCCTGTGTCGACTTCAGGTTCGACTTCGGTGCGCCGCCTCAAATCCCCGGTGCTTGCTTGGAGTTTTTGCCAAAACGACCCGGAGCGACCCGAGTCATTTTCTTCCTGACCCGAAGTAGATACAGCGTTTTTACCTCTGAAACTCGAAGCGTGACTCGAAGTGGCTGCAGATTTGATTTTTTTTTTTTTTTTTTTTGAAATTGAAATAAATTTTTGGAATTTGGGAATTAGGTTTTTTTTTCTGCCATTGGAATGAGGAGTTGAGAATGAGATGTACGTATAGACAAATGAAAATAAGAAGTGGCTAGGGTTTATAACGGGTTATATATAGACAAGGCAGAAAAATAATAGATGGATCAGATTGGTATACGCGCTGAACGCTAAATGGCCCGAAAAGTCCGTTTCTACTCTGAAACGAAATTGGGTCTACCTATATATCAAAATATTTAAAAATATTTTAAACGCAATGGAAAAGGTTTCAGGTTCAAATTATGTCGTATGAAGAAGTTACGCTAAAATCAATATTTTCAAATCGATTTCAATTGATTTCAATTGCATAAATTTCAAGGCGTTTCGAGTCCGTACGATCAAACGACAAGTCCGATCGCTACGAAACTTGAAACACTATTATAATTCACCGTTACGGATCCAAGAAACTTGTTTCATCCAAATCCGAGTCAGTGGCCAAAATGGCTATTTTTCCATTAATTAAATAAATTTACAATTTGTTGAATAAATCAAATTTTAAATTCCAATTCTAAAATTTGTAAATTTTATCACCTTTATATTTCTCAACATTTACAATTGTTTTAAACAAGTCTTTATGTCAATTTAGAGTTGATAAATCTATCAGTTGCAGTGTCAAATCTTCTATTTCATTATATTCAAAATTATAAATTAAGCTTCCAAAATTTCTATTAATTTAAATAGTCAATGATTATTCCATCTAAAATTTTTAAGTAGATGGATTCAAATGTTGGGTTCAAAAATATTAATTTAATATTCTCGAATTTCAGTAAAATCTCTATTAACGTAATATTTAAACTTTAAATTTCATTTATTTTGTAATACTTAAATTAAATTAATAAATATTACTTTCTATACTTAAATCTATATTAACAAAACGTTAGCTTTCACGTTACTACACTAAATCTACAATCAGTTTCAATTAATATAGAATTAATTAAATCCTAATTACTTACCATTTATTTATAAATTAGACTACCTTCCAAATAAATTTGATTCCTAAGTATTTGATTGGATTGCCATCTTTACTATGTCGATTATTATTAATTAGCTTCAAATTCTACAATTTCACTTCTTAAATCCACCCTTGCTATATTATAAATTTACATTGGTTATATTTCACATAAATGTATCATTCATTTACATTTATTACAAACTTATTTCTAATTCCAACTGAAAATCTAAATAAATGAATAGGCAACCTACCATAAACATTACAGTTACCTTTTTTGTCACATACAAAATCTTTTATTAGAAAAATCAATTTTGGTATATATTTTCATATTACAAATTCAATTTACTTATGTTCAAATTATAGCCAAACTTGACTTTTAAATTATTTTATATAAAATTGGAATTTCATTAAGTTTATTAGTTATTACCCTTAATTGGCATTTATTACCTTGTATTCTCGTTATCATTTCATAGATATGATTCCCAATTATTGCTTAAATCTATACTCACATTGATTCATTCAAATTGCACTTATTATGTATTATTTCAACAGCTTATTTATAACTTTGCATCTATTCCCAAATTTTCACATTTCTATTGTTGTATTATTTAAATTCCATTCTATTTAATATTCTTATTAATAATTCACATTTCAATTAATTAACACCTTACAATAGTTTACAAATAAAAAGGAATTGTACTAAATAATTCTTTTTTTTTCATTGATGAATTCAATACTTGCCTTTATTTACTTATTTCTAACTTAATATCCAAATGCAACAATTTCCACTATTACAATAAATTGCAATATATAATTTAATTTGTAAATTTTAATTACCCTTGATACATCTAATTTCAACATTCTCCTTCATATAAATAAATAAGATTTCTATTTCTTTATAAATTTAAATAAAAATCCTATTAATTTAATTCATTTTAAACATCGAATTTACACGGGTCGTTACACTCTCCCCCACTCAAAACTTTTCATCCTCGAAAAGGAAAAGAAGGGAAACGAAGAACTAAGAAATCAATATACCTTATTCAAACATTAACTTTATAAACAATTAAATTTATACAATTAATTAATTTAGATAAGATATCTCAATTTATAACCATTAAATATTTTTATACTTAAATTACTAAAGTTTGGTAAACATTTCAAAATATTTCTAAGTTCAGAATTTACGGAAAATTTTGGCAGAGTTTCCCTTGTACGGAGAGGCTCGGGAGAAAATATAATATTAAAATATAACAAATTATATTACATATTTTATCCAAAATATTATATTCCAACCTCGGGAAAATATATAAATTAGCGCTATAAACCATAATCCGAAACGTACCTATTTGTCGGGCAATTTACGCTAAATTTATGGAACCAAAGCAGTAGCAATTGCTTCCATAACCTGCATTACACTTATAAAATCCAAAGGGTTAACAATTTATGTAAAGTGAAATATTTGAGTGGTTTCAATTACTAACAAAAAATCAATACAATAACCATCATTTTCAACAAACAGTATACCCAACAAATTCAAAGCAACCATTAAACCAAACAAATAAATAGTTGTTCGGGTTCAAAACTTTTAAATTGTACGGAATGAAGAATAAATTACTAGCTCATCATTCACTCAACGGTCTTAGATAAAACTAAATAGATTATTCATTCTCCCAAACCCAATTTTTAAAGTATCTTACCCAAACAACCATAACCAAACAACAACCAATTTGAACAACAAATTTTGTTTATCCTTATTAATTTCATTCATACATTTGTTGTTAAATTTCTCTTTTTATTCATACCACACAAATTTTCCTTTTATAATTTACATTTATTTCTAACAAACTTGTAATTTCATTTGCTCATTCAATGTTTGTTTCATTTAATTTCACTTATTACTTACAATTATTCATTCCCATTAACTCAGGTCATGCCAATTCTTTTTATTTCATTATAATTATTCATTTATTGCATGACCTCATTTATTTTCATTTGTTTATCAATAGTATTCATGTCCCATTTATTTCTTAGCATTTCCATTTATTTACTTAAGTTAATAATCATCATTTTGAACTACTTACCTTTAATTATATGCACTTATAGTAAAATTCCAATTATAACTTAAGTTTATAACATTAAATTCTCATTTAATAGCAAATTCATTGAATACTTCATTAACTACTATTACTTGTACAATTTTCATTACATTTCTTATTAAACGTTTCAACTTTTCATATTTGGTAAGTTATATATGTTAAAGAAAATGCAGATGAACTTATACAAGTTTTATCTCAATTCTTTTAATTCATTCATTGTTCAATAAATCTTTACCTTTTTCTTATAAGTTACAATTTTAACTTCCTTTTTATTTTCTTTATAACTTAGCATTAAATCTCTTACCTAAATGAGAGGTTTCAATTATTAATTACTTACTTTTCATTTCACTACACTAATTCAAAACAAATTAATTAATGGAAATTTATGAATTTAATACCGGGTTAAATTTTCAATTTATTTTAAAACAATAGATAAATATATTCTTACAACTTATATATCTCTAATTATATTTAAAACAATTCAAAATTTATATATATTCAAAAATGAATCTGCAGTAGAACTACCACAGTGGCCTTTCCCCTTCGAAACTCGAAAATGAAAGTCGATGATGCGGCCGCCATCACCAAAATTATTTTCCAGCGACAGAGAGGAAAGTACAAAACCTATTTTCTCCAAAATCCTCTTTAAAACAATTTTTTTCAAATTATATCAAATATTTATATCAGAAAATACTTATAACACTATTATTATGTTCCAAAATTTATTCGAAAGGAATTTCAAAACCCCGGATCATAAGTTCTAAATTTTCACTTTTTATTTATTTTATTTTTTTCAATCTTTATTACCTAACAACCAATCTATTGCAGCCAAATATAGATATCTTTTGAAAAAATTTATTTTATATATAGAAAATATAATAGGCAAAATTATTTCATTCACCTATATAAAACAAATATCATGTCGGTCTGTCCTATTAAGTGTTTAGAAATCCCTATTGATGTCACAGTGTCCCATGCACCAACCAGAATTTATAAATACAAAACGGAATAGATTAACACAATATAAAAACCTTTTTATAACACTAACAAATACGCTCTCTCATATATATACTCTCAACGACTCACATAGGGTATTACTACCCTATTAATAAAGAGTCAAACCCCACAAAGCTAAGGTTTATCGCTAAACCAAAGCTCTGATACCAACTGTAATGCCCTGCCTTTCCGCACGCTTCAAATCGACACATGTGCCAATTCAAAGCATACGGAAGGGCGGATTGTTATGGGGTAAATAAGAAAAACAGAGAAGAAATAAAATAAAACAGAATCTCCCGACGGAAGGATAAAATATAATAATAAAAATATGGTTCATAAAACTGTTTACAAAATAATTGATTCTTTTTTTATACAATAAATATCAGAGTTCACATACCAATAAATATCAATGCAGCGGAATTAACTAGTGCAGTGGAATAATAGTAGATGATAGTAATACAAATCTTCGTCTTCATCCTCCAGAGCTAAACTTCAAATCCTGAAACGCTCGGACAGACCCGAGCGAATTGAAAAGACAAAACACTCGAGTCAGAACTAAAAAATCTTATGTAAGTTAAATTAACAGAAATGAATATGAGTGCAGTAACTCAAGAGATGCTCGAGATTTACATCTCCTAAGGATCCGTTAAACTATTTACTATGTAGTATATTTAATATAGTGTCTAATTGTAAAATAAACTTACTTTTAAATAGCGTTAAGGCTTTACATTTTCCACCTTAACACAGTTATATATTCCCATAGTCTATACAGTACCGTAATCTCCCTCGTACAGGGCATCGTCAGAGGGCACTCCATAGGTATGGTACAAAACCAAAATCGTATAAGGTGCGCTAGGGTAGGTGACACGGCACAACTAGGCAATGCCAGGGTAGATATACCAATTATGCTTCCTGTAGGATCGATTTCACCCTAGAGGGGGGGGTGAATAGGGTGATAGTGTAAATTATAAAAATTAATTGCAGAAGCTAATTAATATTTAACACGGATCACAGAATAGCAGCACAGATATCGCAGAATATAAATAACAGAATAAAACAGAACAACACAGAATTTACCCAGCTTCGGCAAAACCCTGCCTACGTGCTGCCCCCAAGGTTTCTACTAGAAATTAGATAGTCCCTCGCTTACACACGTAAACTCGCTATACCCGCTATTGACTAATCTAACTCTACGCTCAAAACCCTGACCACAACTCAACCACCGAGTTGCGAATTCCCAAACTACATACCGTAGTTTGTACCCTAGTCACACGACTAGAAAATTAAAACGGTTTAAAAGTAAATACAAATTAAAAGCAATAAAATAACACTAGTTTATAAATTTAAAAAAAACCCTTTGTAAAGAAAGAAACAGGCCGGCCCCATTTTAATTCCACCCGTTCTCTTTTATTTGCTTCCTTTGTAATGGCGGTCGTTCCTCTTACAATTTTGGCTTCGTCCCTGATCCAATTTAGGGTTTTCGTGATTTCAAAGGAGCCGGCTTTGATTGCTAGATCGAAAGGAAGATTTATCAATTTGTTTGCTTCGTCAATCTCTTGCTTCTCTGGTTTGCTCACGGCTCTTTGATGATCGAGTTCGATTCCTCCGGTATGTAATTTGTGCCTTTTGCTTCTTCTGATTTTTCGTGCTTGAACTCGATAAATAAAATTGCCGATGATGATTTCTTTATATAGGGTTTGTAACCCTAGATTTGCGTTCGTTCGAATATATATGAATTTGTCAAATTGTTTGCTCTGGCCATTCGATTACACTTGGATGCTCGTGATTTTTCCTTGACTAAATCAATTGTGTAAATACTCGATTGCTTGATTGACACGGCTTTAAAAATTGTGATGAGCACGGCTTTAATTTGACTTTGTCATATTCGTATATTTCATGTTGATTTCTTGGTATTTTTACTTTGACTTGTTCAACATTGATATGGCGATTTTACTATGACTTCGGCCTTGACACTGATTTCGACTTCACTGAGAACTATAGTCTCTGGCCATCTTCTGATCGGTTTAACATGAACTGACTGCACTTGCTTGATATGAAATTTTGGTGGCATTGTCATCTTTTCACTGTTACAATTTATTCATCTCTGTAGTATTGATTTTCACGCCATTGTCTTTAGGTACTCTGATTCGTATGTATGCTGTGCATTTGTAGTTGGTTTGAAAACTTTTGTGTTGTAGCTGTCTTGTATAACTTGAACTTGATCTGTGCCTTGTCCATTCTCATGTGTTCATCCCTGTAATATATGCTACTGATACATTTGGAGTTGGTTCATGTTGCATTGACTTGTTTTGTACTGGTGCATACTGTCGCGGCCTGTACTTGTTATTTGCATCATTTTGATACTCCATTTCTTGACCTGTCTCATTTCAGTTGTGTCTGCATTGTCACTGTTTGGTTGATGTCACCTGAACTTGATATTTTGGTATCGTGTAGCTGTGACATTCATGTTGCTGTTGCTTAGTATCTTGAAACTCGGCCTATTGTGTACTTCATATAGTTGGTTCATGTTGTTGCTTATGTTGGTGTACTTGCTTGGCCATTCTGTACTTCTGGTCTTTGCATGGTGGTCTTGTGGCAGTTAATAGTTGCTGTGCACTTTGTGCTTGCATTTTGATGGTTCACTGTAGTATGTTGGTCACTTGATTCACCTGTATTTGTGCATTGCCTTACTGTTGCTGTGCACTTCTGTTTGCTGTCATGTTCTTGTGCTCGAGCTTGTTGCTTCATTGCTTACTGTCATTTGCTTCTTGTGCACACTGTACTTGATACTTTTGCACTTGCAGTTGGTTCATTTGCTTTGGCTTCTCTCTTAGAAGTAGCTTCAGTAGTTTCTGGTTCTTGTGTTACCTGTTCACTTGAGTCTGCAATCTTCATTGAGCTTGTATGCTTCAAGTTGTATTCATCGTCAGTTTAGTCGTGCACTTGAGTTTCTTGGCACTGATGTACTCTGGTCTGTCCACTACAGTTTGTGTTTTGCCACTGACTTACATGCATTGGTGCTGTTATGTTCTGTTCATTCCTAGTTGCCTTGTTGCAGTTTGATTGTGATATCCATGTTGCAGTCCATTTTGAGGTTGGTCTTCGTTGCATTCATATCATGTCGCCTTGTGTTGAATCCAGTTTCAAAACTAGGATTTGACCTTGTGCTTGTGTCGTGATTTTCAATGTTATTGCACGTGAGTTGAACCTGATTTTTCATTTGGGTTTGACCTGTGCTCACCTGTCCCTGTAAAACAATCAAGTGTATATATCGGCATGCACGGCCTTGTGGCATATACAGTAATACACTGTGTATGTCACAAGTTGTTCGTGTATGATGAATTCAAATTTAAATGATGACGAACAACCCAAATAACTGAGGCAAATATTATTTTCAAAAATCATATCTTATTTTATTTTGCAAAAATATTTCTTTTTCAATTTTACTGCGTTAGTGAATATTTTTGCAGATTTCTCAGATGCTGGATTCAAACTGGAATGAAGTTGAAGATAAATACGAGTGTGAGTGATATGTAGTGAGGTGATCTGTAAATATGAAATGTGATGTAATTGTAATCAAAGTTGTATAGTTATAGTGAGAGCTTGAAATTGTACTATTCAAAGTTGTAATAAATATTTATTTGAATAAAATATTCGTTTGAATTCAAATTCTGTGTTATTTATTTTATTCAGCAAATATTTATTTAATCTGTGAAAATAAATAGTATATTATCAAATACATTTAAACAAATGAATATATGTTTATTATCATCAAACAAAAATCATATAAGCGCATATTCAACACTTCCGGGTCGGTGGTAACGCATAGCCGCAGCTACCGCCCACCTCAAGCCACACCCCCAAATAAAAATCAAAAATGGCCACCGAATCAATCCAAGAGTCAAAGTATAATATCGAAGGGATGTGTCCGATCAAAGGTGCTATCTTATTAACCCGTCGATCGCTCATGTTTTAGCCACCTTATGCCAACTCACGGGAGTTGGGTCCACGTAATTACCTTACAGGAAACACCGCCACCATCCTACTTCATTCTGGAACCTCCACCACATACATGGTTGTTAAAGTGGTTTTCGGAGTTGGCAGAGAGTATGACAACTTCCGATCCCGGTCTCTTCAACAAACAAACGTTATTATAACACCGCGGTCTTTTAAAAAAATTTATACTTTAAAACCCGAATAAAATTTTCCATTTCAAAATCCATAAATACGATACATTCCCTTTTTAAAACCCAAATAAAAATGATATCATTTATTTCATATATATTTCTTTTCCAAAATCATGCCCCTTTTAAAATTTATAATACCTCGAAACCAAATATTTGAATTTTAACTTTCAACATAATACTTCGAAATCCATAGTTTTAAAACCATAACTTTCAAACTTAAATGGTTTGGATACTCAACAATATATAAAATAAAACAGTTGAATTTAAAATTTCTTTAAAAATAAATAAATTCCACTCCTTTACAATTTTTATTCACTTTAATTCCAGTCTAAACCCATAACTTTTAGATTCACTTTCAGTTTAAATAAAACACTTCGATTTCAATATTTTCTAACTTTGAGTATTTAATGAATTTCAAAACTAAGGTAGTGAATTTAAATCAACAATTCGTTTTCCTATTATTTAGTTTGAAAGGTTTACATGATAAATCCATAACCATTTAAAATAAACTAAATTTATTTACACTAAAAATTTCCTTCCATTTATTTATACTAAAATTATTATTAAATCCCGTTATAAATATCATACCTTTAAATTTCTAATTTTAACAAGGTAACATCAACTTATGGAGTTAAATTTTCAAATAAGCTCAATTTATATTAAATTTCAAATTTATCTTTCAATCTTTATTGATTTAAAACATTTAACTCTATATATATATATACAAGATCTTAAACCTTTACTTAAACGTATAACATAAATTATCGATTGTCATTTTTCAACTTATTCATTTTTATTTAACAGATTTATGCATAGCTTAAATTCAACAATTTAACTATGTATGTATATATAAAATATATTTATATCATATCCAAACTTAATATTTATTTAACCGTATCACTTCCAAACCATAAAATAATTTCAAAAATAATTTTATATATATACCGCGGTGCCTGTATATAATTTTCTATCCTATGGTCAAGTGATACGGATATTTATCATTTCAATCCGCAATTTAAAAATAAAAATGCAGTTGTATATCATTTCAAACCGCAATCCCAAATGAAATGAAAATGCATGGTAACTTGCACTTTATATAAGATAGAACACATCATCCATTCACCCAATATCAATCATCAACCAATTTATTTCAATCGTCATTAATTTATTTTAATCATCGTCAATTTAAACAAACATCAATATATATAGCATATGCAATACAATAGGAAATAAATGACAGTTATTAACTAACAATTTATATTCAAAATAAATTTATTAACTGTTTAACTAGCAGTTTTATGCAAGTAAATAAATTTTAACTGTCAAATTTATATGCAATTATAAAATTAATTAACACTCAAATTAAATAAATGCGATTTAACAGAGATAATGAATAAAACATGCCAAACAGTCATAAATAAATTTCTACTCATGTCTAAATCAATTTAACAAACATAAGAAATCTTAGAAGTTGTGAGTGGGTTAAAACACTCACCTTTTGAATTTAAATCGAATTTAAACCCAAAAATTCGAATGTCTCCAAATTTGTCCAAACCAGCGTCAAAGCGTCCAGAATTTCGATACAATCCCAGCAAAAAAAACCACGCGTGAATCCGAGCTCGTACGCAAAACTTATGAAAATTTGAAAGTTGGAAAATCTGGTCCCGTGTCGACTTGGGTTCGACTTCGGTGCGCCGCCTCAAATCCCTGGTGCTTGCTTGGAGTTTTTGCCAAAACCACCCAGAGCGACCAGAGTCATTTTCTTCCTGACCCAAAGTAGATACGGCATTTTTGCCTCTGAAACACGAAGAGTGACTCGATGTGGCTGCAGATCTGATTTTTTTTTTGAAATTGAGATAAATTTTGATATTAGGTTTTTTTTTCCTGCCATTGGAATGAGGAGTTGAGAAGGAGATGTATGTATAGACAAATGAAAATAAGGAGTGGCTAGGGTTTATAACGGGTTATATATAGACAAGGCTGAAAAATAATAGATGGATCAGATTGGTATACGCGCTAAACGCTAAATGTCCCGAAAAGCCCGTTTCTACTTCGGAACGAAATTGGGTCAACCTATATATCAAAATATATGTTTAAAAATATTTTAAATGCAATGGAAAAGGTTTCAGGTTCAAATTATGTCGTATGAAGAAGTTATGCTAAAATCAATATTTTCAAATCGATTTCAATTGATTTCAATAGCATAAATTTCAAGGCGTTTCGAGTCCGTACGATCAAACGACAAGTCCGATCGTTGCGAAACTTGAAACACTATTATAATTCACCGTTACGGATTCGATGAAACTTGTTTCATCGAAATCCGAGTCAGTGGCCAAAATGGATATTTTTCCATTAATTAAATAAATTTACAATTTGTTGAATAAATCAAATTTTAAATTCCAATTCTAAAATTTGTAAATTTTATGACCTTTATTTTTCTCAACATTTACAATTGTTTTAAACAAGTCTTTATGTCAATTTAGATTTGATAAATCTATCAGTTGCAGTGTCAAATCTTCTATTTCATTATATTCAAAATTATAAATTAAGCCCAAAATTTCTATTAATTTAAATAGTCAATGATTATTCCATCTAAAATTTTTAAGTAGATGGATTCAAATGTTGGGTTCAAAACTATTAATTTAATATTCTCGAATTTCAGTTAAATCTCTATTAACGTTCTATTTAAACGTTAAATTTCATTTATTTTGTAATACTTAAATTAAATTAATAAATATTGCTTTCTATACTTAAATCTATATTAACAAAACGTTAGCTTTAACGTTACTACACTAAATCTACAATCAGTTTCAATTAATATAGAATTACTTAAATCCTAATTACTTACCATTTATTTATAAATTAGACTACATTCAAATAAATTTGATTCCTAAGTATTTGATTGGATTGCCATCTTTACTATGTCGATTATTATTAATTAGCTTCAAATTCTACAATTTCACTTCTTAAATCCACCCTTGCTATATTATAAATAAAATTTACATTGGTTATATTTCACATAAATGTATCATTCATTTACATTTATTACAAACTTATTTCCAATTCCAACTAAAAATCTAAATAAATGAATAGGCAACCTACCATAAACATTACCGTTACCTTTTTGTCACATACAAAATCTTTTATTAGAAAAATCAATTTTGGTATATATTTTCATATTACAAATTCAATTTACTTATGTTCAAATTATAGCTAAACTTGACTTTTAAATTATTTTATATAAAATTGGAATTTCATTAAGTTTATTAGTTATTACCCTTAATTGGCATTTATTACCTTGTATTCTCGTTATCATTTCATAGATATGATTCCCAATTATTGCTTAAATCTATACTCACATTGATTCATTCAAACTGCACTTATTATGTATTATTTCAACAGCTTATTTATAACTTTGGATCTATTCCCAAATTTTCACATTTCTATTTTTATATTATTTGAATTCCATTCTATTTAATATTCTTATTAATATTTCACATTTCAATTAATTAACACCTTACAATAGTTTACAAATAAAAAGGAATTATACTAAATAATTCTTTTTTTTTTCATTGATGAATTCAATACTTGCCTTTATTTACTTATTTCTAACTTAATATCCAAATGCAACAATTTCCACTATTATAATAAATTGCAATATATAATTTAATTTGTAAATTTTAATTACCCTCGATACATCTAATTTCAACATTCTCCTTCATATAAATAAATAAGATTTCTATTTCTTTCTAAATTTAAATAAAAATCCTATTAATTTAATTCATTTTAAACATCGAATTTACACGGGTCGTTACACCATATCTGGTCCAAAATGATATTATCTGTAGCGTCC
Source organism: Allium cepa (assembly GCA_030765085.1). Classification (NCBI taxonomy): domain Eukaryota; kingdom Viridiplantae; phylum Streptophyta; class Magnoliopsida; order Asparagales; family Amaryllidaceae; genus Allium; species Allium cepa. The sequence continues at coordinate 610,113,390 of CM060940.1, forward strand.
TGCCAACAGGACAGTGAACTACAAGGCCACTTATATAACACCTCAACTATGTCATCCCAATATTTGCATGATAGTTGTTGTTATTATAAGTGAACTCCATTAGTGGCGAGTGATCCTCTCAAGAGCTTACCAAAACCGACATACACATCCATAGTAAATCCTACAATACCCAATTCACTCTATCCATATGTCCATCGGTCTACAGGTGACAAGCGGTACTCAGTGCCTAAAGCCTCCTGAAGACTTCTTCAAAAATCGTCGGTGAAAAGCCAATCTCTGTCGCTGATAATGCGGAAAGGAACTCCATGTAGCATAACTATCTCCCTCGTATGTAGAGTTGCCAGAGACGCAGTATTCCTCGTACCCCTAAATAGAACAAAATGAGTGCATTTGGTCAGTCGGTTGACAATAATGCAAATACTTTCATTCCCTTTCTTACTCCTAGGTAGTTTATTAACGAAATTCATAGAAACACTCTCCGACTTCCACTGCAGTATATCCAATGGCTGTAACAATCCACCCAGCTTCTTTTGCTCTGCCTTTAGCCTTTGGCAAACCATACATTGAGACACATACTCCCCCACATGCTTCTTCATGCCTGACCAATTTAAGACTCTTTTCATATGACGATAGATTTTTTCTCCACTGGGATGAATGGTCATCCTAGAACAATAAGACTCAGCTAATACCGTATCAGTCAAATCCATAATGAAAGGAACAGAAAATCTACCATCTCTTTGTAACCACCACTAGGAGTCAATGGTGTAGTGTGAATGGCTCAACTACTTTCCTTATTTAAGCTTCTCGAAAATATTCAATAACTCTATATCTTACTTCTGATTTGACCCAATGTTGTCCATGAGTGCATATTGCACATCCAAAGACGCTAACAATCCTAGTGTACTGTCTGACGAAGGTCGAAAATCGAATACATAGATAAACTCCAAACGTTTCCATTCGAAGAACATAAGACTCAACGTCGCATGCTTCCTACTTAAGGCATCAGGTACAACATTGCCCTTGCCTGGAGTATAGGAGATATCGAAATCATATGATGCTAAGAAATCCAACCATCTTTGCTGTTTTAAATTCAAATCCTTCCAAGAGAACAAATACTTTAGAGACTGATGATCCATGTACAACTCAAACCTATCTCCTAATAAATTAATGCCTCTGTGACTTGAGGGAAAAAACAGTGGCTGCCAACTCGGGATCATTGGTAGGATAGTTTCTCTCATGGACTTTTAATTATCGATATACATCCATGGTAAATCCTACAATACACAATTCACTCTCTCCTTATGCTAAAGGTGACATTTTGGAAAACTTTTCCTTCAACTTATGCCTATAGAGAGTATTAAGCACTTCTTTTAAATGCAATCTATGCTCCTCCCCACTTTTCAAATAGACTAATATGTACCGACAAATAGCACCATGAACTTATTAAGTAAACCTCCAAATACTCTACTCATCGGATAAACGAAGTAGGCTTGTGCAATGGTTAGTCCAAAGGGCATGACTAACCACTCATAAGTCCATCGGGTGCACGAATAGCGGTCATCTGAATACTATCCTTGGCTACATGCAATTATGGAACCCGATAGCCAAGTCAAGCTGAGGGAGCACCTTCACTCTAACTAACTAATCAAAGAGATCATATATACGGAGCAACGCATAACGATTCTTCTTTGTCAGTTTATTCAGCTCACGGTAATTGAAACAAAGCTTTAGAGAACCATCTGCCTCAGTGGAAAGACAATTGTGCTCCCCACTATGAAATAATCCTTCTAATGAAGCCCTTCACCAACAGCTTATTCACTTGCTTATTCAGCTCGCTTCTTTTTAGGAGTCACGTGTCTCAAAGGTAAGACAATAGGTCCGACGTTCTCCTCGAATCTGAAACTCGATCTCTCTCTGTGGTAGAAGATCAGTAACTTCAGAAAGACGTCTGGATAGTTTCAAAATGCAGGCAATAAATCTAACTCATCGTGTGATTGGTTTAAAGAATATAGGTAACGCAACATAACTGAACCTCTGGGATCGCAGTAAACCTCTAGAGTACATCCACTACACGTCTAAGACTACCTCATACATGGTCATCCAGTCCATCCTCGAAATCAAACCAAACCTAAAAAATCCTAAGACAAAGGAATCGCAATTGAACTAGACCCCCAAAATGAATAATTTCAAAACCTTACAAAATCATAGATAAATAAGCTAATCCTCCAATAGGATTTGGTACAATTACTCGGTCTGTAATTATGCTAGTGTCTAAGTGTAACTCGTCTATAAGTCTACTCAAAACGAAAGAGTTTGATGCCTCCGTTTCAAATAAGGGATGAATAGGTAAATCAGATAATTTAACACACCTTCAACTACAACCTTCTTCCCTTTTTACACCACTAAAGGCGCACTCGAATTGGGAGCAACATCTAGTGTTTAAGCTGAAACTACTTGAGTAGAGGACTTTGGTGGCATTGAACACTCCTTCCTCATATGCTTGAATTAATTGTAGTTAAAATATTTAATCTTTAAGATGACAGTCCTACACACCTTTGAAACATGCCACTTTCTTACCGCATCTTCTTCACTTGAGTTCCTGCTTCTTGATCTTTCCTTGGGCCCCCATTTCGCCCTTGCACTGATTTTGCCAAGATGTCTTTCCTCCTCACTTCTTAAGCTCACTCTTCACTCCTTCCATGGCAACAGTATTTACTAAGACCATCTCCACCAAATCCTCATAAGTCACCCCATGTGAATGTGACTAAGGGCCAAATCTTGAAGAGGATGATTCGCCCTCTTTGGAAACTTCAAAGCTTCTTGTGAGGGGTATTTATCAGATCTATACCAAAACTAGCCAACTCATTAAAATGATTTACACATTCCTTCATCGACATCTCTCCTTGCTACAAATTTATAAACTTCTTCAACCGTACTCCCTGCTCTACCATGGAAAGAAATTTTGTCTCAAAGCGCCTTTTAAACTCTCCTCGGGTTATCTATTTCTCATTGATTTCTGCCACTAAATTGTCCTGCCAATTTAATGCCTCTCTTTGTAAATGCTATGTGGCAAGTTGTCTCTTAATGTCATCTCCAAGGCCCATCAGTCCGAAAATCCTCTCACAAGTACGTTCCATGCTCTACTGTCAATATAAGTGTAGGATCGATTTCACCCTAGAGGGGGGGGTTGAATAGGGTGATACTATAAGTTATAAAAATTATTGCGGAAGATTATAAAATATTCAATTCAGATTTTAATACAGTTCACAGCAGAATAATAACAGCACAGATATCGCAGAATATAAATAACAGAAACAGAACAACACAGAATTTACCCAGCTTCGGCAAAACCCTGCCTACGTGATGCCCCCAAGGTTTCTACTAGAAATTAGTTAGTCAAACGCTTACAAACGTAAACTCGCAACACCCGCTATCGAATAAACCTAACTCTATGCTCAAAACCCTTCCACAACTCAACCACTGAGTTGCGAATTCTCAAACTACGCCACGTAGTTTGTCCCCTAGTCACACGACTAGAAAATGCAACCTTTTAAAAAAGTTTTTGAAATTAAAACAAATAAAAACTTATATTAAAACCCTTTTAAAACAAATCCCTAAAATTTAAATTCAATCCCTTTAAAATAAATAAGCCGGCCCTATTCTCTTTTCCTTTTTATTTTAGCCCGGTCCTCTTCTTATTTTCGTGAGAAGAAAATATGGTGCTTCAACTACGTTCTTTCTCAGATCTGAGATTTTGGGCTTTTCGAAGCGCCGATATATCTTGATCGATTCTATGCTATTCGACTTGTCTTGCTGATTGTTTCTTGTGGAAGCTTTTCAATCTTCGTTCCTCTTTGAAAATTAGGGCTTTTCGAAGCAGCTCGTTTTATCAATAGCGAACTCGTGAATGGTTCGTTGATTACTTGTGTTATGCTCGTCTGCTTCGAACTTGATCGAGTGCAATTAATTACTGGTATGATTTTACTTTTTACTTTTTCTGAATTGATTCGCTTTCCACTCGATCGAGTTATTTTGCCGATGATGATAAAGTTTATATATGGATTAAGTCCCTAAATATTCGTTCGTACAACTATATTTGAATTTGTCAATTTTTGTTTGATCGGCCGTTCGATTTCACTTTGATGTTTGAGATTGATTCTGACTTCTTTAATTTACTTGAATCTTACGGTATTGATGTTTAACTTGGCCAATTACCTTTGCTACCACGGTTTTGAATTTGACTTGTTTTGTTTACTTGGCTATCACGACACTGGTTTGCTTTTGACTTCGGTCACTTGATTTTGACCGTGGTTACTCTGTTGCTTCTTTTAGAAAATTGGCTGCTGGATATTGTTTTGATTTGGTACGAACTTGATATTGATACTGTGAATTCATTGTACTGCTTTGGTCTTTTGAATTCATTGTACTTTATTTAGCTCGACTTGTGATGTTGCTTTGTCTTTGTGCATTTCACTGCGTTCATTTGAGTTGTTGCAGTTCCACTACTTTGGTTGACATTGTGTATATACATGATGTCTTGATTTTCATTTGGCTTCACTTGTGTACACTGTGTCATTTGAGTTGCTGTGTTGATCTTGCTTGCTACCTGGTCGACACTTGCAGTTTACTGTGTCAAGTTGTTGTCTTTATATTGTCACTATATCATGTTCGATACAGTTTGCATTTCAGTTGTTTGGTTGACACACTTGAACTATACATTCGAGTCTTCACTCATCTTTACCACTGAACTATTTACTGACTTGAGTCTTGTTGCATTAAGTTTGGTCATGTTTCTGTGCCTTGCTGTTTGGTCATTTTCGTATGTCATCACTGTATATCCCTTTGGTGCACTTGATTTCTCTAACTTGATGCATATTGCCATGTGGTCTTTTGATCTGTTCTCACTGACCATGTGGTCTTGGTCGTAGCTGGACTTGTTGCCTGTAGTTGTCATACTCATGTACACTCTGGCCGGTTGACTGTTGCTTGATATGTTGGTTTGGTATATGTATGTTGTACTTTGCTGTGTATGACATGGTTGTTGTTTCTGTCCATTTGCCTCTGGTTTGAACCATGTTTTGATTCACTTTATATTGATTGTGTTGCCATATTTCTGGTGCACTTGGTTTGTTTGCATTTTCACATGCTTGACCCTTGCACATGTTCTTTGACACAAGTTTGAATTGACTGTGTCATTTGCTTATGCTATTTGTTTGCACTGTGCATTGGTTTGGACTTGCAGTTTGATTTGCTGACTTCATGTCGCCTTGACTTTGGTTGTTGCATTGAGTTGAGTCATGATTGCAGTGACTTGACCTTTGCATTTTGTTTATTTTTTGAAATTTCACCTGAGTTGAATCCAGCTTGTAGCTCGGATTTGACCTTGTGCTGAAAATTGTGACATTGTTTTATTGCACTTGAGTTGAATCCATCCTTTTATTTTGGGTTTGACCTTGTGCGCACCTGTCCCTGTAACATTATCAAGTGTATATCGGTGTGCGGCCTTGTGGCATGTACAGTGATACACTGTGCATGTCACATTGTTCGTGTGTGATGATTTCAAATGTAAATGATGATGAAAAACCCAAATAACTGAGGCAAATAATATTTTCAAAATCCATATTTTATTTTATATTGCAAAAAAAAGTTCTTTTTCAATTTTACTGCGTTAGTGAATATTTTTGCAGATTGCTCAGATGCTGGATTCTAACTAGAATGAAGTTGAAGATAAATACGAGTGTGAGTGATATGTAGTGAGGTCAACTGTAAATGTAAAATTGTGATGTAATTGAATTTGTATCAAAGTTGTACAGTGAATAGTGAGAGCTTGAATTTGTACTATTCAAAATTGTAATAAATATTTGTTTGAATAAAATTTCTGTTTGAATTCAAATTCTGTGTTATTTATTTTTATTCAGCAAATATTTATTTAGTCTATGAAAAATAAAATAGTACATTAACAAATACATTTAAATGAATATATATGTTTATTATCATCAAAAAAAATCATGTAAGCACATATTCAACAATCTCCCCCTTTTGATGATAGCAAACATATATTTAAGATTTTGAATATGTTAAATGTATTTGATCATAGATATATCCTAATTGCTCCCCCTATTTAAATACTTCCTCTCTACACAAAGCTCCCCCTACATATATGCATACAAATAAAAATATGCAAATGAACCTAGATGCAAATAGAAAATTATTTGACCTTTGCTTGATTTTATTTGACAAAATCTTAATTTTTCTCTCCCTCTTTATTATCAGCAAAAGAACAATAGTGTTAGAGAAAATAGAGATAAGGTGATCGATATTAATTCAACATTAAAACTCACTTGAATATAAATATTAAATTTCAATAAAAAATCAAACAAAAATCATAAATATTTTGTTAGGCACATATTCCACTTTTAGAATGATGGGAATTATGTCATCATATAAAACCATACAGTTGTGTCTATTTGTGGTATATTTATATCAGGAATATGAATATCTACTAACCATGCATAACCGTTAGGACTTTTAAATGAGATTAGTAGTATTCTAATTTTATTTAAAAAAAAGAATTCAAGTATCTTCTAACCACGCATAACCGTGAGGACTTTTAAATGGGATTAGAATCAACTTGTTTATTTTAAAAATCAACTTTTGATATGCGTTCCATACATGAATAACGGTGAGGACTTTTAAATGAGCGTGGAAGCACATAACAAATTCCAAGTAATTCACCCATGCATAACCGTGAGGACTTTTAAATGAGAGTGAATACTTTGGTATTTATTTATTATTATTTTTTTACTATATAATTTTTTTTTTAAAAATGTAAAAATGAAAAACGAACGATTCCTGTTTAAAGTACCACATATCGACAAACTATATAAAATTTTGATGAGTGATGGTCGTTAGAAATATGATAGAGATAGAGATGGTCATGGAATTTTTACCAACAAAAGTTTTATAACTCTTGTTTAAATTTCTAAAGAAATTTACTAATTATGTCGTCTCGAGTCATAATATATGATAAATATCAACACTCATCACTTCTTCAATCACTATTTATCTTTTCAATAATTATTAAGGAGTCAGATTAGTCAAAGTAGTCATTTAAAATCAAATTCAAAAATGATTATGAAATCAATTTTTCAAAATGACTAATCTGAAAATATGTTCGAAAATGATTTTCTCGAAAGGGGTTTTATAAGAAAATTTTCTGCTATTTGAAAATTATTTGAAATGAAAAATATGCAGATATTTTCTTTGAATGAATGATGCAGTTACTAAATGTCTCAACAAAAATCATGTTCCTCTAGTAATTTTTCTATCAACTAGATTACCAGTGTAATCTGCATTTGAATTTTACTTTCACTCAATTATCACTCGTTGAATGACATAGACCAGATTGTAAAATTTCAACAAACTATCTCAGAATCATTTTTAACAATTTTTAAATGAAATTCTCTTGAATTTGAAATGAAGCCATGTTAACAATCAAGTATCATAGTGTTAATCTTAAAAGCCATAGGATAAACAACTATATTCATGAATACTCATCAGTCATTAAAACATCATTATTATTCCAAACAGTTTCTTGAAGTTTCAAAAAATTCTTAAAATCCTTTTTACAATTTTTAGATGAAATTCTTTAGGATTTTAATTGAAGTCGTGTCAAAAGAAATTGTGAATATATAGTTAGCCGTATTGTAACCAAATGTATTATCATCCAACAAAACACTATTTTTAACCCAAACTAATATATATATATATATATATGAAGTAATTCAAAGAATGTAGAGATTTATAGTGTTTTTGGCATAAGAATATAATTTGGCCAACTATTTTTCATAAGTCAGAATCAAAATCATTATCTTTCCATCATCTCAATATTGGCTAATTTTAATTCAGAATATGGTGCAGATTATCACATTTAATATATCGTTCAAATAAATATACCATTACCTGTTTTACCTTTACGATATTTTTCGTTGTTGTCCATTGTGATTCTGTCACCTTTACACTAGGCTAAGGAACTTTGTTTTGTCGCCTATTGTGTTTCTGAAACAGCCAAAATCCAGAGAACACTGTTGTTGTTCCTTAGCCTGCCACCATACCTACACGGGAAAAGATTTAACCTATTTGTCTTTATAGGTCCTTGGTTGCTAGGGGTAGAATATTTAGAAAAATAATTTTGTGGAGACCCAAAACTATTTATAATTGTTCCCTTCGACATCCAAATTTGTTTAACTTTAAGAGATTTTATATTTGCGCCTTTTGGAACCCAAATCGATATAGTTTTCACATATTTGGGTCTATACCAACAATTATTGTGATTGTGTCCATATTTTCTACAAATTGTGCACGTAGAATTAACTTGATTAATATTGCATTCAACAATTTTCGATTTATTATATCCAAGTCCTTATCTAACTGTATTAACAGTTTGCTTTCCTAATAGCATATTCAAAGATTTTTCACTTTTTGACAATTTATCTAAAGTCGTTGACAATTGTTGGACTTGTGTTTTCAGAGATTCATTTTCGTTTAATAATTGTGTGCACTTTTTAATAGAATTCTCTCTCCTAGTATTTTCACTCTCTTTTAAAGTCAGAATTTCATTTTCAAGTGATTTTATATTGATTTCTGATTTTTTAATTTTATCTTCGAATGTTGGACACTTATCACACTTAGGGATCCTTCTTTGATAGTTTTCAACTAATTGGTCAAGTTGTTCATTTAATTCTATCAAAGTGTCTTTTTGTGATTCAAGTTTAGCGTATTTTTCCCTAAGTCGTTCAAAACAGCCATTTACTTCATGGAAATAAATAAGTAATGCATAGTGAGTAAGTTTTGATACCTCGCTTGGTTCGTCATCGTCGCTATCGGTTATATTTCCATGAAGGCATATATCTGCTTTCTCACTCTTACTGCTAGAACTTTGATTATCTTCATCACTTGTATTCCACGTGGCTGCAAAACTTTTCTTTTTTGATTTCTTTTTAAAGTCGCGTTGATTTTGAGGACAATTGGGCTTGATGTGTCCGGGTTGGTTGCACTTGTGACAGATGATCTTCTGTTCTTCAGAGTAGTCTAGTGCTTTGGATATTCTGCTTTTTGCTTTTTGAATTCGAGCTGAATTTCCATATTTGTAATTCCACTTTTTGAATTTCTTTATTAATAGCTCTAATTCTGCTGCTGCATCATCATCGTCATCTTCATCACTTTCAGTTGTTCCTTTTAGAGCTATCGATTTCTTTCGAGTATCTCCTCCTTCACGCTCTTCCTTGAATTTCATTTCTAGCTCATAAGTGGTGAGATTTCCGATGAGTTTGTCGACTTTCATTTGTTTCAAATCTTTTGATTCTTGAATGGCAGTCACTTTGGCTTCAAAACTTCATGGAAGGACTCTAAGGATTTTTCGGACTATCTCCAACTCTTTATATGATTTTCCAAGAGCTTTTGATTTGTATACGATAGTGGAAAGTCGTCCATGCATCTCTTTGACATTTTCTTCCTTCGCCATTGTGAAGTTCTCATATTCGCTGCTTAGCATGGCGCTAGATTCTTTGACTTGAGATGTTCCTTTGTGAGCCATTTCTAGTGTGTGCCATATTTCCTGCGCAGTTAGACAATGTGAGACACGATTAAATTCAAATTTATCCAATGAACAGATAATAGAATTCATAGCTTTAGCATTTTTGTAATTTATTTTCTAGTTCTGTCCATTATTCCTTTGGTTTATCTACTTCCTGATTATCTACAGTTATAGTCGGTGTCCTATAACCTGTCTCAACAATATTCCAAGCGTCAATGGTTTTCAGAAAGATTTCCATCCTATTTTTCTAGTAAGCATATTCACCATTGAACATTGGTAGTCTAACTATAGACTGACCCTCAGCAAAAGCATTATTGAAAGAAGCCATTTTAAAATTTTAAAATTTTAAATTTTTAAAACAAAAATTGGTTTTTGAAAAACAAATTTTTTAAAACAAAAGTTGACTTCTATTCCTAGCTCCGATACCACTTGTAGGATCGATTTCATCCTAGAGGGGGAGTGAATAGGGTGATACTATAAGCTATAAAAATTTATTGTGGAAGCTTATAAAATATTCAATTCAGATTTTAATACAGTTCACAGAAAAATAATAGCAGCACAGATATCGCAGAATATAAATAATAGAAACAGAACAACACAGAATTTACCCAGCTTCGGCAAAACCCTGCCTACGTGCTGCCCCTAAGGTTTCTATTAGAAATTAGTTAGTCAGACGCTTACACACGTAAACTCGCGACACCCACTATCAACTAAACCTAACTCTACGCTCAAAACCCTGCCACAACACAGCCACTGGGTTGCGAATTCTCAAACTACGCCTCGTAGTTTGTCCCCTAGTCACACAACTAGAAAATACAACCTTTTAAAAATGTTTTTGAAATTAAAACAAAAAAAAACTTATATTAAAACCCTTTTAAAACAAAGCCCTAAAATTTAAACTCAATCCCTTTAAAATAAATAAGCCGACCCTATTCTCTTTTCCTTTTTATTTTATCCCGGTCCTCTTCTTATTTTCGTGAGAAGAAAATATGGTGGCTTCAACTTCGTTCTTTCTCAGATCTGAGATTTTAGGCTTTTCGAAGCATCGATATATCTTGATCGATTCTATGCTATTCGACTTGGCTTGCTGATTATTTCTTGTGGCGGCCTTTCAATCTTCGTTCCTCTTTGAAAATTAGGGCTTTTCGAAGCAGCTCGTTTTATCAATAGCGAACTCGTGACTGGTTCGTTGATTACTTGTGTTATGCTCGTCTGCTTCGAACTTGATCGAGTGCAATGGATTACTGGTATGATTTTACTTTTTACTTTTTCTGAATTGATTCGCTTTTCACTCGATCGAGTTATTTTGCCGATGATGATAAAGTTTATATATGGATTGAGTCCTTGAATATTTGTTCGCACAACTATATTTGAATTTGTCAATTTTTGTTTGATCGGCCGTTCGATTTCACTTTGATGTTTGAGATTGATTCTGACTTCTTAAATTTACTTGAATCTTACAGTATTGATGTTTAACTCGGTCAATTACGTTTGCTACCACGGTTTCGAATTTGACTTGTTTTGTTTACTTGGCTATCACGGCACTGGTTTGCTTATGACTTCGGTCACTTGATTTTGACCGTGGTTACTCTGTTGCTTCTTTTGGAAAATTGGCTGCTCGATATTGTTTTGATTTGGTACGAACTTGATATTGATACTGTGAATTCATTGTACTGCTTCGGCCTTGTGAATTCATTGTACATCATTTAGCTCGACTTGTGATGTTGCTCTGTCTTTGTGCATTTCACTGCGTTCATTTGAGTTGTTGCAGTTCCTCTACTTTGGTTGACATTGTGTATATACATGATGTCTTGATTTTCATTTGGCTTCATTTATGTACACTGTGTCATTTGAGTTGCTGTGTTGATCTTGCTTGCTACCTGGTCGACACTTGCAGTTTACTGTGTCAAGTTGTTGTCTTTATATTGTCACTATATCATGTTCGATACAGTTTGCATTTCAGTTGTTTGGTTGACACACTTGAACTATACATTCGAGTCTGCACTCATCTTTACCACTGAACTATTTACTGACTTGAGTCTTGTTTTATTAAGTTTGGTCATGTTTCTGTGCCTTGCTGTTTGGTCATTTTTGTATGTCGTCACTGTATATCCCTTTGGTGCACTTGATTGCTCTAACCTCATGCATATTTCCATGTGGTCTTTTGATCTATTCTCACTGACCATGTGGTCTTGGTCGTAGCTGGACTTGTTGCCTGTAGTTGTCATACTCATGTACACTCTGGCTGGTTGACTGTTGCTTGATATGTTGGTTTGGTATATGTATGTAGTATTTTGCTGTGTATGACATGGTTGTTGTTTCTGTCCATTTGCCTCTGGTTTGAACCACGCTTTGATTCGCTCTATATTGATTGTGTTGCCATATTTCTGGTGCACTTGGTTTGTTTGCATTTTCACATGCTTGACCCTTGCACATGTTCTTTGATACAAGTTTGAATTGACTGTGTCATTTGCTTATGCTATTTGTTTGCACTGTGCATTGGTTTGGACTTGCAGTTTGAGTTGCTGACTTCATGTCGCCTTGACTTTGGTTGTTGCATTGAGTTGAGTCATGATTGCAGTGACCTGACCTTTGCATTTTGTTTATTTTTCGAAATTTCACCTGAGTTGAATCCATCTTGTAGCTCGGATTTGACCTTGTGCTGAAAATTATGACATTGTTTTATTGCACTAGAGTTGAATCCATCCTTTTATTTTGGGTTTGACCTTGTGCTCACCTGTCCCTGTAACATTATCAAGTGTATATCGGTATGCACGGCCTTGTGGCATGTATAGTGATACACTGTGCATGTCACATTGTTCGTATGTGATGAATTCGAATGTAAATGATGACGAACAACCCAAATAACTGAGGCAAATAATATTTTCAAAATCCATATTTTATTTTATATTGCAAAAAAAAATTCTTTTTCAGTTTTACCGCATTAGTGAATATTTTTGCAGATTGCTCAGATGCTGATTCTAACTCGAATGAAGTTGAAGATAAATACGAGTGTGAGTGATATGTAGTGAGGTCAACTGTAAATGTAAAATTGTGATGTAATTGAATTTGTATCAAAGTTGTACAGTGAATAGTGAGAGCTTGTATTTGTACTATTCAAAATTGTAATAAATATTTGTTTGAATAAAATTTCTGTTTGAATTCGAATTCTGTGTTATTTATTTTTATTCAGCAAATATTTATTTTGTCTATGAAAAATAAAATAGTACATTAACAAATACATTTAAACGAATATGTATATATATATATATGTTTATTATCATCAAACAAAAATCATATAAGCACATTTCAATAATAAGACTCGGTCCCCTTATATCGCTTCCCTCCTAGACTCATAAAGTTATTACATAGCTTGGTGAAATTGATAGAAGATGGACGCCCAGGAACTACACTCAGTGCCTGTTCTGTGGGTTCCATATCAAGGTTAAGCCCATCTTGTCCTCTCGCTTGTAGATAGGGTAGAACCATATCGGAACGTTCACGCCCGAAATCTCTACTTCGTCACCTGAGCTGCAACCATCAAGATTTCTCATTCTCTTATTCTATCATTTAGGAATTATTAGCAACTTTCAATAGATATTATTGGCAAGGATAAATGATAGCCTTTTTCATGTCATTCTTATATAAAGCATTTGAAAAACATTTTATCTGTACCTATATACATACACTTGTTGGCAATCAATTTCAAAAACCTTTTTGAAAGACTTTTCGGAGTATCGTTTTTAAAAATATTTCTAGTACATTCTCTCATTACGTGCCTAGAACCTAAAGAATTTGAAAACCTAGCTTTGAATACCACGTGTAACAAGCCACACCTGTAGACACATTGATCCAAAGCCTAGGATGAATTTTAGACTCATATCATGCCAAGAGATGCAAGTTGTTGGTTTTTAAAACATTATAAAGAATAAGTTTATAAAGGATAAAACTTAAAACATTATGCATCTTGAGAACTCATAGAAGTAGGCAGTAAATATAAAGATAGAAAAAAAAATTTAGAAAAATATCCTAGAAACAAAGTCTCAAAGTATATGTAGTCTTAAAATCTTGAGTGCTCCAAAATAACAAAATATAGTCTGAAAGTACTCAAATACGATAAATAGTTACATAGAGAGTGAAAAAGAGTAATAACTGTTGCTAATGCCAAGCTCACTCCTCCACGTACTACATCTAGGCCAATCATCTACTACCTTGTCCTCCTATGAGGGGGGAAATAGAAAGAAGTGGGTTGGACAAAAGTTTGATGAATGAGTTACATCATTAATATATGGCGATCACATACAATTGACTTCATTTATAATCTATGTAACCTAAGGTATGCTGCTTATGTTGTGTATTATTTACTATTGTTGGTAGTATTGACCTAAGGTATTTAGTTCTAAATACACCAACATCCAACATCTTGTGAAGTTTTGCACTTAAGGTCCATCAATAAATCGAACCTTAAATAACCTATGGATCGAACTAATAGCCTTTGGGAATACTCCTAACATAAGGTCGCATACAATATTGTCCCAAGGACTACATTCCCCAAACTATAACTACAACATATCATACTTTATGCATTGAGAGGAACCCACAATGATGCATTGAGAGGAGCCCGCAATGTCAACTCATGTCGAAGACGTCTTAAAGTCGCTACATCCATGTCCAAGCTCAATGGTAACATCATGTAGCTTACTGCACCGCGTTAGGCATCCACCAACAATGTCACACCCTATTATCGTAAGCACCGAGGACCTCTCGTTAGTGTCGGGCCACACACTTCTTCAGGCGTCCACAAACAATGTTGCATATCTACCGAGGAACCTTCTGTGAATGCTTGTGGCAATTGAATCGCCCCTATTGGATGGATAGTGTCTGGGCCAAATTGCCCGCATTCACTACCTCACAAGTCCTGTAACGTTCAAAAGTCGAGAATTAGGGAATTAATACCTCTAATAATATACCAACCTCCATATAATATATATAATTTTATAAACTTGGGCATTAGGCAGAAGTTCTGTAACGACCTACCTTTTTGGACGTTTTAAGCAGACACACATGCCAAACTCAAACTATTCAAAATGGCAGATTGTTATGAGGTGAATAAGAAAAGAGAAAGAAATAAAATAAATACAGAATCTCATAGCGGAAAGACAAAATGTAATAATCAAATAACAGTTCATGAAGCTATTTTATAAATACATTTGATTATTCTTTTGCAACATAAAATTCAGAGTTATAGAAAACATGAATAAGTAAATAGATAAATGTAGCAGAACAACATGATGCGGTGGAATAAATATAATAAATAATAATATTACATGTCTTCGTCCTCTAGAAATAAGGTCTTCAACCCTAAATTGCTCATGCTGACCCGAGCGAATTGGAAAGACAAAACACTCGAGTCGGAACTTAAAGATCTTATGTAAGTCAAACCAATGTTGAATATGCGTGTGATGGCGTCAAAGATGTTTATGGGGTTTGACATCTCCTATCTAGTGTCTAACGTGAGTGCACTAACTTAAGAGATGTTCGGGATTCACTTCTCCTAAGGATCCGTTAAACTATCTACTATATAGTACAATACGCTATTATAATATGTCTACAAAAAAGTAAAAGTATTAAAATAATGTTGAGGCATCGCCCATATCCCCTTTAACACATTTTTATATATTTCCATAGTTTATATAGTATCGTAACTCCACCGTAAACTGGAGGCTATCAAACGGCACTCCATGGGTAGGGTACAAAACAAACTCGTAGAAGGCGCTCTAGGGCATACGAACACGACACTCAAGGTAATGCCAGGGTATATATACCAATTGCGGATTCGGACTAGAGGTAACGCATAGCAGCTACTACCGCCCACCTCGGAACGCACTCCCATAATCAAAATCGAGGGGTGGACACCAAATCATCACAAAGTCATAATATGGTATGGAAGAAATGTGTCTGATTGGAGGAATGGCCTCACTTGGCCCGACGTGGCTTCTATTTTAGTCACATCTAAGCTGATTCAAGGGAGTCAGGGCCACGTAAATACCTCATACAGAATCGTTTGCCAAACCATCCTACTTTATTTTTGGAATCTCCACCATGTACACATTTGTTAAAGTGGTTTTCGGCATTGGCAGAGAGTATGACAATATATGATCCCGATCTCTTTAACAACCAAACGCTTATTTCACACCGGATGGTTCTTTTACATTTCAAAAAGTCAATTTAAAATTGATATCAAAATATCATATTCTTAAAACCATATCATTTTCAATCATATTCACTTTCAAAATCATATTTACTCAAATATGTCATTTCACAAAAAGGTATCAAATTCCAAATTCCAACTTAAGTTATATAATCATCAAGGATTTAAATATAAATATTTTAACTTACACAGTCTGAAATTTTTAAAAAAGTTTAGATAGTCATGAATAGTTTTATTAATAGTTAAAAATAGTTTGAATAGATTAAAATAGTTTGAATGGCAAAATAGTTTAATTAGATTTCAATTTTATTTAATTAGATTTAAAAATTATTTAAATAGATTTAAAATAGATTTAATAGATTTAAAATAGTTTAAATAGATTTAAAATAGATTAAATAAATTTAATTTGTTTAAAATTGGTAAAATAGATTTAATTGGATTAAAATGTTATAATAGATTAATATAAATTAAAAAGTATAAATTGATTAAAATAGTTAATTTAATGGAAATAGTTTAAATTAGTTTAAAATAAATTTCGAAGTTATATCCAAACATTTCCAATAACTAAATTCTGATAAATTCATTCATATTAGACACTTCACCTTGAAATTCCAAATTAAATCCTTGAACAATTCATTTAAACCAATTCCAATTTCATCATTAACACTTGGATTATCGAAAATAATTCAGTTTATATAAATCAATTTCTTTTTCAAAATACCAATTAACCGAATTCAAAAATTTGAAGATTCAAAAACCATTTAATTTAACCAATCCGGTGTCCGTATATAATTTTTACTCTAGGGTCAAGTGATACGGATATTTATCATTTTAATTCACATTTTAAAATTTTACGGTTATATGTCATTTCAAACCCCAACCTTAATTAAATAAAATCCATAAAATCGTTCCAGTCTATCATTTCAACCCATAATGATTTTTTCCTAATCTGTAGATCATCCGGGTATGTATCATTTCAACCCGTATGGAACTTGCAATATTATAACAATATAAAATACAACATCTAGTCATCCAATATCAACAATCAAACATACATCACAATCATCATCCAAGTCATTCAATGAACATATAGGATAACTAATAATCACTAACAGGTATTAAATTGACAATTTAAATTCAATATTAAATTGAATGATGATTAAATGCAATAAAAATCAAATTTAACTAAAATGACAATTAAAACATACCAAACATCAATCAATTAATTTCTAATCATATCATAAATTTAATTTAACTAACATATGATAATTTAGAAGTTATGAGTGGGTTAAAACACTCACCTTCGATTTTAAATCGATTTGAAATTCAAATAAATGTCCAAAATTTGATAGTCTCAGAATTCATCCAAACTAGCATCAAAATGTTGGAATTTTGATATAATCACAGCGGAACAAACCAGACATGAATCAGATCTCGTATGTAAAAGTTATACCAGCTAGAAGTTATACGATTTCAGAAATATGAAATAAATAAAATAAAGAAAATAAGCCAATAGAACCTTGCCACTTCCATCCTCATTCTTATTCATACCCTAGTAGTACCACGTGCCAACAAGCTTGAGCTGCCACCAGATGATCAACGCGCGTGCCCCACGACCAGCAGTGACTATGACCTCGCTAGAAGCCTCCCTCTACGTTGCCAAAACCCACGCGGCCGCCTATCGACGATCAAGGCTCCCAAATTTCCAACCGTCGCCAAAAAGAAAAGAAACCCTAATGAATTAATGGCGACGATCTGGCCGTCAACTCACTGTACAACCCATGTCGATGCGATCCCCTCGCCAATCTCCACAACCCGTACCAATGATTTGACGATCAGTCGAAGTTCATCGGAACATGATGAACGGCCAAGAATAAAACATCAAATTCTAGGCACACAGAAACTCTGATCGAGAAACAGATTGCAGATTTGACTAAAGCTCATCGAGAGGTTCAAATCGATATATAATATGATATAGTTTGAGGAGTTTGAAATTTGGATTTGGTTTTAAAATTGAATTTGAGGGTTTGGGAATTGGAATTTATTTCTTCCATTGGAAAGGAGAAGCCACAGAGAATTATACGTACAGAAATAAGAAAATAGAAAGATTGCTAGAGTTTATAACAGGTTATTTATAGGCAGATCAAAAATAAAAATGAATGGACAAGATTGATTCGAAAGTTGAACTATAAATGATTCGAAAAGCCCATTCTGTTTCCAGAACGAAAATGGATCATCCCATATATCAAAATAAATGTTTTCAATATTTTAAATATAATGGAATAGGTTTCAAGTCCAAATTCCATCGTATATAGAAATTAACTTAAAATCATCTTATTTCAAATTGATTTCACTTAAATTGATTTCTAGGCATCTCGAGCTTGTACGATTAAACGACAAGTCCGATCGCTACGAAACTTTAAACCTTACAATAATTCACCATTACAGATCCGATGAAACTGGTTTCATCGGAATCCGAGTCAGTGGCCAAAATGGCTATTTTCACGTTAATTAAATAAATAAATATTAAATTAATTAATATTAAATTAATTAAATCACTTTTTAAATTCAAATTATTTTACTCACAAATTTCTATCCCTTTAGATTGCTAAGTGATTTACAATCCTTCGAAAAAAATTCTGTATCAATTCAATGCCAATTATTTACTAATTACAGTGTTTAATTTTCAATTGACATTAAATCCAATTAATAAAATTTAATTCCAATGATTCAATTTATTAGCATTTCCATTTTATTATTCACTCAATTGGCATCTCGTGGTTGTAATTAACATTCATTTATCTTATTACACTAGTACTTTACCATTGTCACCACAATTTTCATTAACTTGGTATTTAATTACATTATTTTGCAATAAATCCATTTTATTATGATATAAATACTAATAAATTAATCCAAATTGATTTCCATTCTTTTTATTCAAATCAATAGTCATATTATGAATAAAATTTACATTGGTACATCTTTGAATTAACCTTCTACAATTATCAATTTAACCAACATTAACTGCACTAGTCAAGTGAATTATTTGTAATTGGTTTTCAATTTTTAATTTTAACAGGCTAAATAAATAGGTAACATATAATAATTGCCACCATTAACTACCTTTAGTAAACATTTTAAGTTTATTATGTACAAGCAAATGTTATAACAACCTTCATTTCATAAATTTTATTCAATTTCCATTTATTATACATTATTCTATTAATTAATCAACACTTAATTTATTAACTGCTCTTTTAACCCAATTCCCATCAATACATACATTACTATAATTTTTTACAATTTATATAAATTATAACTCTTAATCCTTTTAATTTATTGGAATTACATTTGGAGCAATTATAAATTACCTTATATTAATACTATTTTCCTTTACTTCAGTTATATTCTTATTGTTAAATCACAAATTTTTATTTCTTCCAACATTAAATTACAAAACTTATTAAATTAAAAATTTTAATTATCGAAATTTATGGCTTGTTACACTCTTCCTCATTCAAGACTTTTCATCCTCGAAAAAGAAACGAAGGGAAAAGAAGGAATTAAGTGATCAATATATCTTATTCAAAATATTAAATTTGTAAACAGTTAATTTACATACTTAAATAATATAAATAACATATATCAATTTATAATAATCAAATCTTTATATCCAAGTTAACAAAAGTTTGGAAAACATTTCATAAAATTTTCTAAGTCCAATATTCACGAAAAATTTATGCAGAGTCTCCTTTGTATGGAGAGGTCTGGGAGAAATAATAATATCAATAATAACAGTATATATCATATTTTTTGAAATAATATATCCCAAACCATGGAAAAACAATACAATATCGCTAGAAAACTGTAATCCGAGAACGTACTTATTTGTCGGGCATTTAGCGCTTATTTTATGAAACCAAAAAGCAGTAGCAATTGCTTCCATAACCTGTATTTCACTTATATACTCTAAAAGAAGTTAGCAAATTATATAAAGAGAAATATTTAAGTTGTTTTCATCTAATAACTAAACAAATCACTACAACATAACAATAATCACTTGCAAACAAATAGTACAAACATTATTTCAATAAAGAAAACAATCATCCATCCATTTCAACCAAAACAAATGGTTTGTTTGAGTTCAGAACTTTGAATCATATAAAATGATAAATAAACTATGAAGTAAACCATACACTCAATAGTCGTAGATAAAACTTATAGGTTATTTATACATCTTACAAAAATAAAATTATCTTTCTCCAACCAATCCGTGAGTTAAACAAACAATAATTTCAAGTAATATTTTAGTTTATTCTATTAATCTTTTTCACATAATTTATTGTTCATATTTTTCTTTTTTTTCCTTTTTTTCTCTTTCAATGATTTTTCTTTCATGTTCATTACTTACAAAATTTTAAATTCCATTTACTCATGTATGGCTTATTTCATTACTTTACATTCTTTACTTGCATAAGTTATGTTCATTTCAATTATTTGGATAATAAATGAATTCATTATTGAAGTATTGTATGCATTTATTTCAATTTACTTCACACTTACAATTTAGTTTAGTTTTTTTTTTTCATTTACTTTTCTTTTCTCATTCATCTAATGTTTATTTTCATTAATTTACATTCGTTATTACTTACAAAAGTCTATTTATCCTTTATTCATACGATGCCATTTTTTCATTTCATTACCTTACATTCATTGCTTAAATAAGTTATATTTTTTCCGATTATTGAATTATATATTACTAGGTAAGTTTCTTTACAATTCAATTTACCATTTATAGATTATTTCTTTTTCTTCACATTCATTCTTCCATATATAGCATTATTGAATATTAAATTTATTTCCAAATCATTTCAACACTTTTGAAGTTATAATCATTCAATTAATATGGTACTCACTTTATTTATAAATGGCTTCGACATTAATTCACGTTTGTAATTATTTACTTACAGTATTCACCCTTTTATTAAATCTGATTATAAAAAATATTTAAATGTTAACTTCAGTTTATAATCATTTTTCTTACATTATTCACTACTATTACATTTAATTAGTGACCTTTCAACTATTAACTCTAGTTTATAACAGTTTATAATCTCAAAATTCTTATTTATAAAAGTAATTCCATCGAACACTTCCATTTTTGCCACGTTTTACTTGCATGGTATTCCATTACGTTTTTCTTGTTACATTTCAAATTTTTAATATTTTGGTAAGTTATATGTGTTTTTAAGAATGAAGTTGAATATTACCCATGTTGCTTTTATATATTTAGTTAACAAAATGATCAATAGTTTCCATTTCTTTCTTTCATTTCCATTTTATTTACAGTTTACAAATTTCAATTTCTTTTTTTTATTTTAGAAGTTTCCGATTATCAATATGGTCGAGATTCCATTCATTACAATAATTTTAATTTCTAATTTACAAAAACTTAAGAACTAAACAACCATGTTTCATTTCAATTATTTTAAAATAACAACATATACAATCATATCTTTTATATATGAAATCATATTTGGAATCCAAAATTTAGATTAATTTATCAAAACTATTGTGCAGTAAAATTACTAAAACGGTCTTCCCACTTTGAAACTCGAAAATAAATGTCGATGAAGCGTGCACTCATCACCGAAATTATTTTCCAACGACAGAGAGAGGAGTACAAATTTATTTCCTTCCAAAATTTTCTTTTAAAACATTTCTTTCAAATTATATTGAAATATTTATATCAGAAAATACTTCCAAATACTACTAATATTATATTCCAAAATCTTTTGAAAGAAATTTCAAAATCCCAAAACTTAAATTCTCAAATTTCAATTTATATTCATTTTATTTGTAATCTCATTTCTCAACCAATATTTATAAATTTTACTACCTAACAACAAATATAGTACTACCAAACATATCATTTATAAAATTATTATTTTATATGCAAAATATATAATAGGCAAGATTATTTCATTTACCTATATTTCAAAACAAATATTGTATCGGTCTGCCCTATTAAGTGTTTAGAAATCCCTATCGATGTCATAGCTTCCCATGCACCAACCAGAATTTATAAATACAAAACGGAACAAATCAACACAAACATAAAACCTTTTATAACACTAACAAATACGCATTCTCATATACACACACACACACACTCAGCGAATCATTCTAGGATATTACTACCCTATTTATATGAGTCAAGCCCCACAAAGCTAAGGTTATCGCTAAACCAAAGCTCTGATACCAACTGTAACGACCTTCCTTTTTGGACATTTTAAGCAGACACACATGCCAGACTCAAACCATTCAAAAGGACAGATTGTTGTGAGGTAAATTGAAAAAAAGAGAAAGAAATAAAACAAATATAAAATCTCGCAGCGAAATGACAAAATATAATAATCAAATAACAGCTCATGAAGCTATTTTATAAATACATTTGATTATTCTTTTGCAACATAAAATTCATAGTTATAGAAAACAGGAATAAATAAATGCAGTGGAACAACATAATGCAGTGGAATAAATAATAATAATACAAATCTTCATCTTTGTCCTCTAGAAATAAGGTCTTCAATGCTGAAATGCTCAGGCTGACCCGAGCGAATTGTAAAGACAAAGCACTCAAGTTAGAATTAAAAGATCTTATGTAAGTTAAACCAACGGTAAATATGCGCATGACGATGTCAGAGATGTTTACGGGGTTTAACATCTCCTATCTAGTGTTTAGCGTGAGTGCACTAACTTAAGAGACGTTCTGGATTCACATCACCTAAGGATCTGTTAAACAATCTACTATATAGCATAATACGCTATTATAATATGTCTATAGTAAAGAAAAGTATTAAAATAGCATTAAGGCGTTACTTATATCCCCTTAACACATTTTTATATATTCCCATAGTCTACACTGTACGATAACTCCTCCATAAACTGGAGGCTATCAGAAGGCACTCCATATATATAGTACAAAACAAACTCATAAAAGGCACTCTAGGGCATGTGAACATGGCATTCGAGGCAATGCCAGGGAAGATATACCAATTGCGAATCCGGACTAGTGGTAACGCATAACAGCTACTACCGCCCACCTCGGAACAAACTTTCATAATCAAAATCAAGGGGTGGCCACCAAATAATCACAAAGTCATAATATGGTATCGAAGAAATGTGTCAGATCGGAGGAACGACCTCACTTGGCCCGATGTGGCTTCCGTTTTAGTCACATCAAAGCCGACTCACAGGAGTCAGGGTCACGTAAATACCTCATACAGAATCATTCACCAAACCATACTACTTCATTTCTTGAATCTCCACCACGTACACAGTTGTTAAAGTGGTTTTCAGCATTGGTAAAGAGTGTGACAATATCCGATCCCGATCTCTTTAACAAACAAACGCTTATTTCACACCGGATGGTTCTTTTACATTTCAAAAAGTCAATTTGCAATTGATATCAAAGTATCATATTCTCAAAACCATATCATTTTCAATCATATTCACTTTCAAAATCATATTTGCTCAAATATGTCATTTCACAGAAAGGTATCGAATTCCAAATTCCAATTTAAGTTGTATAATTATCAACATTTAAATATAAATACTTCAACTTACACAGTCTGAAATTTTTTAAAATAATTCAGATAGTCATGAATAGTTTTAATAATAGTTAAAAATAGTTTGAATAGATTAAAATAGTTTGAATGGTAAAATAGATTTAAATTTTATTTAATTAGATTTAAAATTATTTAAATAGATTTAAATGATATTAAATAGATTTAAAATAGATTAAATAGATTTAAAATAGCTTAAATAGATTTATTTGTTTAAAATTGGTGAAATAGATTTAACTGGACTAAAAAGGTTGTAATAGATTAATATAAATTAAAATAATTTAAATTGATTAAAATAGTTAATTTAATGGAAATAATTTAAACTAGTTTAAAATAAATTTCAAAGTTATATCCAGACATTTCCAATAACTCAATTCTGATAAATTCACTCATATTAGACATTTCACCTTGAAATTCTAAATTAAATCGTTGAACAATTCATTTAAACCAATTCCAATTTCAACATTAACACTTGGATTATCGAAAATAATTCAGTTATATAAATCAATTTCTATTTCAAAATACCAGTTAACTGAATTCAAAATTTTAATGATTCAAAAATCATTTCATTTAACCAATCCGGTGTCCGTATATAATTTTCCACCCTTGGGTCAAGTGATACGGCTATTTATCATTTCAATCTGAAGTTTAAAATTTTATAATTATATATCATTTCAAACCGCAATCCCAAATTAAATAAAGTCCGTAAAATCGTTTGAGTCTATCATTTCAACCCATAACGATTTTTCCCTAATCTATAGATCATTCGGGTATGTATCATTTCAACCCATAGGGAACTTGTAATATTATAACAATATAAAAAACATTCAGTCATCCAATATCAACAATCAAACATACATCACAATCATCATCTAAGTCAGTCAATGAACATCAATAGATAACTAATAATCACTAACAGGTATTAAATTGACAATTTAAATTTAATATTAAAACGAACGATGATTAAATGCAATAAAAATCAAATTTAACTAAAATGACAATTAAAGCATATGAAACATCAATCAATTAATTTCTAATCACAACATAAATTTAATTTAATTAACATAAGGTAATTTAGAAGTTGTGAGTGGGTTAAAACACTCACCTTAGATTTTAAATCGATTTTAAATTCAAATAAAGGCCTAAAATTCAATAGTTTCAATATTTATCCAAACTTACGTCAAAATGTCTGGAATTTCAATAAAATTGCAACGGAACAAACCACGCGTGAATCGGATCTCGTATGCAAAAGTTATACTAGTTATAAGTTATACAATTTCAAAAATAGGAAAAAAATAAAATAAAGAAAACAAGCCAATAGAACCTTGCCATGTCCATCTTCGTTCTAACTCATACCCTAGTAGTACCGCGCGCCTACAAGCTTTAGCCGCCACCAGATGATCTATGCGCGCGCACCATGACCAACAGCGACCGCGACCTTGCCATAATCCCCCCTCTACGTTGTCGACCCCCACGTGGCCGCCTATCGACGATCATAGCCCTGAAATTTCCAGCCGCAGCAAAAAAGAAATGAAACCCTAACGAATTATAGGTGATGATCTGGTCGTCAACTCTCTGCGCAACCCATGTCGATGCGATCCCCTCGACAATCTCCACAACCCCGTACCAACGATTTGACTATCAATCAAAGTTCATCGGAACGTGATGAATGGTCGAGAATAAACCGATGAATTCTAGGTATACAGAAACCTAGATCGAGAAATAGACTGCAGATTTGACTTGCGCTCGTTGAAAGCTTCAAATCGATATATAATACGATATAGTTTGAGGAGTATGAAATTTGGATTTGGTTTTGAAATTGAATTTGAAGGTTTGGGAATTGGAGTTTGTTTATGCCATTGGAAAGGAGAAGCCACAGAGAATTGTACATACAGAATTAAGAAAATAGAAAGACTGCTAGGGTTTATAATAGGTTATTTATAGGCAGATCAGAAATAAAAATGAATGGACAAGATTGATTCGAAAGCTGAACAATAAATAATCCGAAAAGCCCGTTATGTCTCCAAAATGAAAATGGATCATCCCACATATCAAAATAGATGTTTTCAATATTTTTAAATTCAATGGAACAAGTTTCAAGTCCAAATTCCATCGTATGTAGAAGTTAACTTAAAATAAGCTTATTTCAAATTGATTTCAATTAAACTGATTTCTTGGCGACTCGAGCTCGTACGATCAAACGACAAGTCCGATCAGTTTGAAACTTGAAACCTTACAATAATTTACCGCTATAGATATGATGAAACCGGTTTCATACGAATCCGAATCAATGGCCAAAATTGCTATTTTCACGTTGATCAAATAAATTAATATTAAATATATTAAATCACTCCGATGAAACTGGTTTCATACGAATCCGAATCAATGGCCAAAATTGCTATTTTCACGTTGATCAAATAAATTAATATTAAATTAATTAAATCACTTTTAAATTCAAATTTTATGATTCACAAATTTCTATCAGTTTAGATTTCTAAGTAATTTATAATCCTTTAACAAATTTTTGTATCAATTTGATGTTAATTATTTACTAATTACAGTGTTAAATTTTCAATTAACATTAAATCCAATTAATAAAATTTAATTCCAATAATTCCATTTATTAGCATTTCCATCTGATTATGTACTCAATTGGCATCTCATGGTTGTAATTAACATTCATTACAAGAAATTTGATTTTTAGTGGCGCTCAAAAAACGCTACAAAAAGTTTTGGTGGCGTTTTGATAAACGCCGCTAGAAAACATGCGACTAAAAATCCATGATTTTTTGTTGCATTTATTTTAACGCCACTATAAATGAATTTTTGACAGCGTTTTTTAAATGTTACTAAAGATCTTTTTTACAGCGTTTAAGAAACGCTACCGAAAAGGTGTCGTTTACTAACTTATTTTTTTGTTGCACTTATTATTATTTTTTGCAGCGTTTTTTAACGCCACGGAGATTATCTGAGTTACTATAATTTCTAATTTTGTAGCGCTTTTTAACCGCGATAAAAAATATATTTTTAGTGGCGTTTTTTCTCCACCACCGTATGTTTCGATTTTATTGCCTGCTGTTCCACGACTACATCTGATTTCGCCTCCAATCCAAGTACTTCAAAACTTATACAATAGCGTAATATATAAACACATACACATTCAAAAATAACACATTCAATGAACTACAATAACACAAAAAAAGAAATTACATAATCACCACTATATCATAACATTAGTGTCAAGACAAAAGGTTAACCATACGTTTTCCCAACCAAACTACCATAAACAGTTTCATAATAGTACATGCAGCTAAAGTAGTGCTGCTACCATGCATATTAGTTTCATAACAGTTTTAATCAACCTAACTACATACATGTGCTGCTACCATACCAAAAACCAGTGCTGCTGCTTGAATTCTTCACAAATGTTTATCTACCTGTAAACAATAATAATCATGTTACTAAATATTTGTGAGGTGAAGGTATCAAAGACCAAAAATGGACAAATATAGAAGTCCTTAGACTATAATACTTCAAACAAATGTGCCTCTGCGTATTAACCACTGATGTGAGCACATTGTAATCGTCCAACAACTTTTACATCATATTTGTGAAGTCGGTGCACTAGACTTGCCATACGACAACCATCCTCTTCAACCATGCACTCCATTCAAAACAGCAAGTTCACCAGATAACATCCCTATTTCCTTCCTTCATTCCCTCTGCCTGTACACTACTTGTTCACACCAACTTCTAACACAACACAGTCAACTTCTCCACCAAAACTTCCTCACAATCATATTTGATACAAAATTCCAACCATACCCACAACTCATCCCACAACACAACCAAAAAAAATTCCAACCTTCCAAACAACTCGTCCATCTTCCCTGTTCTTCATCACTGGTACAATCGAACCACCGTGCTTCTGAAACCACCTAACCGCAACTCCTTTGATCACTCAGCAGACCTACTGCAACTTAACCTTTCGTGCATTGCATATCTCTATAGTTCAGTACAAATGCACTTCGACCACTCAGCAGTCTCCCATTCAATCTTCCAGTCACTCCTCTTTAACGCTTGCTTCATATACCACCCTACATTCAAACAACACACTGCCAACATATGAACAACAAACCCTTGAATACAAACTCTAACTCCACAACATATCAACAACAATTCATTCACAGGTTATAAAATGAGAAGTGTAATTCCAACCATAATATTGTGGATAGTGCTGTTAATATAAAAAAATTATTCAAATTTTTATTAAGATTTTAACAAATAAATAAATATACAAATGGATTAATTTGGGGTACTAATATCTAAAAACTAAAACCAAAACTTTAGTATGTTTCAATGAGAAGTGTAATTCAACAGTTTAGTATGAGAAGTGTAAAATTTACCGTACTGACGTCGTTCAATTTTACTCGCAGTGCCATCTTAATGCAAGTTGATGGCCAAGCTACTACCTTATTCACAGCGTCTGCTAATACAGTTAAACATGTCAGTGAAATGGCAACTGGCAACAAATAAATTCAAATGACCAGAGTCAACATGAACCAAGTTAGAGAAACAATGTCGAAGTCATACTAGCAGTGACAGTGCCGAAGACAGAATTCATGTAACGGTTTTTTTTAACAAAGTCAAAATATCATCCCAAAATCAACTACGAACAAAGGCCGAAGTTAACAAAAAATCAAAGCAATGACAGTGCCATGATGACCAAGGCAACAAGAATCAAATATTGTCAACAGCAGTGTCATAACCGATATTGAACAAGTCAAATGAACCGTGCAGAGCTTCAACCAGTACACTATAAATTGACAATAGAATTCATCACATGAAAAGATTGAAGCTTGCCATATTTATTAATCAATGGCATTGGCATAAGATAATTAATACATAATTACATTTAATTATTTTAACTAAAATGCTAAATTTGTTGTCTTAATCTTATGTTTACTCAGAATGAATGTTGTCAATGACATGGATACTAAACTTATAGAAATTCAATATTTTATTCTTCATCCTACTCTTCGTATACATATGCATTTACATAAGTAATAAATATTCCATTGTAGTTGCCAATCAGAGAGCGTGTTCTCCCTTCTTATATCATACTATGCTAAAAAAATTAGTTCTATTTACAGATATGTCCATGAAAACAAAAGGACAGTGAAAAAACCAAGCAGAAGAGGAACGAAAAATTATAACCAGGTCGTAGAAATTACAGACGGTAGTGTAAAAGCAATTTTTTCATAATAATAACATGAATCCCACCAAAAGAAAACAATCAAATTAGGTGATGAGAGGCAAAGGGTGGAAAAAGAAAACAACATATTTGCCTTTACCAAAAGACTATCCTGATCCTTATACTGGATTATTTATACATGTGATTTAGAGTTAGTTGACAACATAAATTTATTACTAACATTAGTAATTATACGTATCACCGAAAAAGATTACCTTAACTTGCACGAAAATTTGAAACTGCTTGGTTTCCTCCTACCAAGCGATCTCATACATGATTGTGCAGCCAACATTTAGTGCCTTAAGACCACCAACAACATGGAGGGTTTTGAATAGAGGACATATCAAACGACCACCATTAAATTAAACAGTGCAAAATGATTTATTATCATACACTATCTGCAGTGCAACATATAGTATTAGTGCATGAACTTATACATGTAGCTACTAAAAGAATATAAGCCCTAACCTTGACATATCATACGACTGTTATGGTATGCACGAAGACGATAACACATGTTTCGCTAGTAAATTGATTTTTTTTTTTTACAAATTATATGTATTTAACATATTTAAGAGGAATAATTATTAGACTCATGTGCTTGTGCAAATGAATATACATATAAACATATGAGAAGTTATGTAAATATATTGTGGCTACTCTCGGCGTGAGATAATGACATCAAAGGTAGGTTGTTTGCAAATGTCAACATGATCAATAATATCTCCATCTTCACTCTGTAATTATTTTACAGTTTGATATTCATATCTGAAAAGATAATATAAATATATTTATGAGTTAATTTCAGATAATTATAAAACTGAATTTACTGGCAATATTTTCATAGCACCATTTCATTATCTATATCATACCAATATAACATCGTGTTTGACGAATATTAAGATGGTCCAAGTAAACTTTTATTTGCTAAGTGAGATGTGTAACAAACTTCAAGTAAACATATAATAAAGAATTGAAAATTTAGGTATACTTGCCTTTTTTTGTGACCAAGGCTACGATGCTGGAGGATATGTTGCTTAGCACACTGCATGAAATCAATGTATTAATATCTAAGATGAACATAAAAATTTAACAAATTAAATTTCCATTAGACAATATAATGTTGCTTCCATATCTTCTTAGCACCTGCTTAATTCTCTGTTATGCAAAATTACATCAACACAACACATGCTTCATTAGTTAATTTTGTTTCACTCTTCTGTACTGTAAATTGTAATGCATGTATAACTTTATCTATTCACAACTGTGAGTTTATCTAGTCAAATGACTACAGATGTGCGACTTACATGACAGCCAAATTTAGTAGTGACCCAATGGGATCTAGGTTGAACTCCATACTTCAACATACACTCGTTGTTATTTTCTTTATAATCAAAACCAGAGGGCATAAACATGCTTTCATTAGACACAACATTGGCATTACTGTCTGTGTCAAAATTGGGCACAACACTCGTCGGAAGTTCTTGAAGAGATAATAAATGAAGAAAGTAAATTAAAATGTGGATTATCTAACAAAAACTCCAAATAACAGGAAGTAAATTGCACAAGAGACAACGATTTAGAGTGGTTCGGCGTGTTGCCTACGTCCACTATGAAGTTTTGTTACTTTATTGCTTGATATTCGGAGAATACAACGTTTTTATGTCAAAATACAGCAAGTAGTAAGCCAAAATTCGAAATCAAAGGCAGCAGTGGTGCTCTGAAGCAATTCTAGCAGCATCCGGGCGTTTTCTTACTCTCAAAATTCTTCGATCCCTTTTCTGAATGGCCAGGGGCTCTATTTATAGGTGTAGAAGGCTGATATTTCGCCTAAAATCTGGGGAGAACGCTTCTAGCACGTGTGAGGGGCCCACATGGCCGAATTCTGGAGATCCGGGCCCACTTTGGGATCGATTCGACCCTTGGTTCGAATCGATCAAAAAAGTGTCCAATCGTGATGAAACTTGGTATGGACATTCTTTTATGTATATGCAAGCTCCTGTGAAAATTTCATAGCATTTGGATCTGTAGATCTCGAGTTATGATCGATTCAAGATGGTGTGTTTCGCCCTATGGATTCGTTCGAATCGATATGGTTCGAATCCATAGGGTCGAATCCATGCTTCTGCACGTGAAGGTGATGACGTGGTGTGCGTGCTTCGGGTCAATCCTCCTTTCTCTCCGAGTTTTCTGGGTCATACCCTAGGTTTTAGCCGCGTTTACCTGGTGGATTCGAGATGTTGGATTCGAAGGCGTGCTTCCTTCGAATCGATGGAACCAGTACTCATTCGAATCGAATAAAATATGGTACTGTGGATCGACTCGATGTTGTCTCGATGTGGGGATTCGAAGGTAAGCAGGGAATGGAGTCGGAGCTCCCTCAATTGCATGGATTCGAAGGACTCTTCCTTGATGGATTCGAAGGTGGAAGATGGTTTCATGGATTCGAACTAGGGCATACGAGTATGGATTCGACGCATGGCTATCTGAGGGTTTGCTCGATGGAGTCGAAGTAAAGGTACTCGTCATGGATTCGGAGCAATATGCGTCTGATGGGTTCGAACCAAGTCTTATAAGGGTGGATTCGAACCATTGCTATCTTGATGGATTCGAGGCACGGCTACATCTCATGGGTTCGAACTAATGCAAGGATGATGGATTCGAACCCAAGGCTTGGTCCTGCTGGGTTCGAACCAGGGCTGTTCCTTCTACTTTCCAATGACGATGACTTGAGCATACGAACTCGGATTGTCTCGAAATTCGGAGCGTTGGCTTCTATGGCTTTGCTTGATGTGCCTTATCAATTATAGCCCGATCCGGACTCGGGCAAAATTCATCGGTATTTGTAGTTATCCGGCAATCATCCATTGTCGAGGTCGTGTGATCCCCTTTTTCCAGTCAACTTCTTGGTATCTCGGCCTTGCCAAAAGGCGGGATAACATTTGCCTCCCAAAGTACGTCTTGTGTAAACATGACGTGCTTTGAAAAGTTGCAGTCTCACGTTGGACAATCGGGACATGCTCTTCTGAAAGTTGTATTCTTTATTCCTGCAATTAACCGTCGTATGACTGTGATTTGACTGTTAGTCGTTGAAACCATGACGAGATGGACATTTGATCCCTGTAAATGTTAAAGATCAAGTGTTAGTCATACACATGTGCATATATGTACCACTTTTGGTTTTGGTTAACGTTGCGCGATTGCCAGTCGTTGTCAGTTCGGCTTGTTATCGAATTCTGCATCGGTTCTCTCCTGAACCGATCTTGAGATTCGAGTTGAGACACTGTTTTATGATTGTCTATAATCGTCCTCTTGTATCGATCCTCTCCTGAATCGATGTAAAAGGTAGACAAGTGATTTTTCAACGATTCGTCCGTTCTCATCAGTGGATTTTGATGGATTCGAAGGCATGTAGGTTCGAAGCGACAACTTTCGAATCCATGGTTCAATTGATCTTCGTGCTTCGAATCGATTGGATTTTCAATCCAACCTTTGCTCGATGGCTCCTTCGAATCGATAATGCCTCGCATCGATCCTGCAGGGATGGATTCGAACGTGCAATGGATAGGAAGGCAATGGATTCGAAGCGATGTATGGACTCGGCCGTGTGATAGATTCGAAGCAACGGTTTGACGCTAGGATGGATTCGAACGTAGTGGGTGATGGAGCGGTCGTCCGAATCGATGGAGCATGGCGGGTGACCGGTGGTAAAAGGTCAATACGACCGGGAGACGAAGAGCCACAACTCATTTCTTGAACCCATATAAATACGCAGGGCCATCTTCACTTTCACCTTTTACTTTTTTATCATTCACTGTAGCTATTTCTTCGACTCAACCCTTCAAAGTAGGAAACTACCGTGTCTCTGCACGAATTGATAAAATTCCACCAAGTCTTTATTTGCAATCGAATCCATTCAGGTAACCAAGGGATCGATTCGAGCATAGGGAATAATAAAACTGGGGCTTCCAGCATCGATTCAATCCTTTCTTCTGAAAATCATGAAGGGTTGTGAGATCTGGAATGGGTCGACTCGATGGGTCTGAGGAACGAAACCATTCAATTCGTATCGATCGTAGAATGCTGTCTTGGAGGAGCGTAGATATTGATGGACGCTATCTTCCTTCATGGCTTCGCATCGATCCAGGAATGAACGGTTCGAATCGATCTTGAATGCAAGGCTTCGAATCGATGGTTGTAAAGAAAGAAGGGTCTCGTGCTGATCGATTCGAAGTAACGGTATTCTGATGGATTCGAAGGTGTTCAATATTAATCGATTCGAAGTTAAGCAGAGCTCATGGATTCGAATTGATTCTCTGCCCCAAGGCCTCATCGAGTCGAACTACACGGAGTCGGGGCGTATCGATTCGAAGTTCGTCAATTCGACTCGTATCGATTCGAAGTTCATCGATTCGACTCGCATCGATTCGAGTTGATCGATTCGAACATCCTTGCTCCTGGGACTCCCACTCCTCTGATTTGCTCCAACATCTGAACTACGACCAATTTCAAGTTGAACTTTAACGAACTCACTGAACTTTAGCATACTTGATTCCGGCGAGCTGCGGCCTTGCATAATCGAATTTGACTTGACCTCTCTTTTGGAGCTCGTCGATGGCACCATGACTTAACCAAAATATAATGATTTTATACTTGAATTGGTCAGTAGCATCTGGACGGCGTGGAAGTGACGGTCAGCGATGACGGTCATTTTCATTCCTAAATTCCAAAGTTTCATCGTTTGGACATCTTGTTTCAACTTTTGAAATCTGCTTAAGTTATGTATAGCACTTGCACTGCACGACATATTCATACACTTCACACTGGGGAAATGCATGGGCTTTTTATATATTTAACGCCGCTTTCTGGTGAGTTAGTTAATTATGGAATCTTCAAGTTCTCAACAACAAGAAGTACAAAGCTCGCCTCCTCCAGCGCTTGAGATTCCGGAAATCCCTCCTGAAGTTATAGATCCGGCTCCGGATGAGTTGCCGGAGGCCATATTCATCGAAGATCCTGTCGATTCTGTCCAGTCCAATATCTCGGAGTCTCTGTTGGGCCGGATATGTTCGAAACATAACATATCCCTGGACGATTTTATTACCTAGTGCCAGTGACAGACCACATAACCCACCCGAAGGATATACTGCCTTTTACCGCCATGCCTACGCGGCTAGATCTCTCCCTCCTTTTAACCAATATATCAGAGAGATGCTGTCGTACTTAGGAATCGCTCCTTCACAACTCCATCCCAACGGGTACGCACTGCTGAATAGCGTCTTTGTCATATTTATGGATTGCCTTTTTCGCCCGCCAAGGCCAAACGAGATCAGACACATATTCAATTTCAAGAGTAGGGGTGATAGCCCGTCTTTCACTTTTCTGGAAGCGGTCAGAAACTGTCAGGTTGTGACTGGGGCCTGGACCAGGCTTAGCTATTTCAAGAATGAGTGGTTTTTTGTTCGATGTCCCCCAGGGTTTGCCAGGAGATGGTTATCCAGACGTAAGTATCATAAGTCATATTTGAATGGCCACTCTTAATACTTGTACTAATACTCCGTTACTCTTACAGCCATCATTTCGAGACCTACCGGTGGGCATTATAGAGGAATCGTTCAAAGCTTGCAAAGGGTCCCAAGCGACTCGAGGCACATCAACTTGCTGTTGACCGATGATAACTTAAGGACACTGGGTTTGATTGGGATGAACCAGAGTATTGTAATTGAAGGGTTGGCAAAATCGACCTCGAGGAAGAAGAAGAAAGTGGCAAAAAGAAAACCTGGCATTGTGATAAGAGAAGCGAGCGATGATGAAAGAACGCCCACGGACACTGAGATAGCGGCCGACCTTTCCCGAATAGAAGAGGGTTAGAAAGGCAAGGCTGCTGTACCTAAGTTTAAGAGATGGAAGTCAGTAGTCGTAACCCGTTCCAAACCTGGGGTTACTGTCTCCGGCGCCTCTCCTCGCCAGTCTGGAGACTTTTTCACAGGGCTGGATGATATTCCCATTCCGGACTACGTATCTCTCCTCCATGGGTCCGGGTTGGAAGAGCTCCGAGGAGTGATTGATATAAGCGAACCTTTACCCGTTAGTGTAATCGACGCTTCTGGTTAGTTCGGAGGTTTGCACGTTATACACTTTTCACAACACTTCACGACTTCCACATGCATTTTAGTGTTTTTTCTTGGTACTTAACTGAATTGTTTTTCTTTACAGGTGCCATGTCGGATCGTCCTTCTAGACTTGATAGACTTCGGCGAATGCATCATTCTTCATCTTATTACGAATCTCGTTGTAGGGATTCTGACCGTGATCGTGAGCGGAGGCATTATGAGCAAGAGCATCGTGAAAGGGACCATTCCCGATATTATTCTAGCCAGGAGCGTTCTGATAGGGACCGAAGGTACTGTTCACCCTCTCGTTCTCCTCCGCCACCCATAAGCCAGGCACCTGCAGTTGAACCTTCATGACAACAGCCATCTCTACAGATCTCAAAGCCCGGTCCACATCGTTCAAGGACTGATACGGCTACGACCGTAACTGTGGAGGAGGCCCCTCTCAAACCATCTAGTAAAGGGGCTATAAGAATTGCTCAACTGAAGAAAGATTTTCCAGAAATATGCTTCGACGCTTATATCTTTCCACCTAATCTCAAAAGTATTCCCGAAGAGGCTGTGAACACCGCGCTCAGCTATACCCGTGATATTTATGCTCAGTATAAAGAATGGTACAAGGCGGCTGTCAAAGCATCGAAATTAGCCTTCGATCGAGCCAAAATTATTGAGAAACTGGAAGCCGACTTGGCTCAGAAGAACCGCATTGTTGATATACTTCAGTCTGAAATGGAATCTTCTCGTAAGGCCGAGGTTGAGTCGCTGAAAAAGGTCGATGAGACATTAGTTGAGATGGTGAAGATGCAACAGGCGCATTGCACTTTAGTTGAAGATTTGGGCCATCGGTACAAAAATGTTGAGGCTAAGCGGGATGCGGCGGTCAAAGAACTTGAGGAATTAAAGGCTAAGTTTGCCGACTAGAACAAGAAAAAAGGTGATGCTAACATGGCCGCACAAGAAGCGTGCGAGCAAGCCGTGTCTCTCCGAGCTGAGCGTGATGCGGCGGTTGCTAAAGTTGAAGCGGTGGAGGCAGAAGTGGAAGGGAGAGTTCAAGCAGAGATATTCAGGGTAGAAGCCGAGTTTGATGAGCTTCTTGACACTTACAATGCAAATGTGCTTGAGCATAGGAATCTCTCGTGGCTCGGAGATTATTCTACGCTTCTACTCAATGCTTGGAGAAAATTGGAGGCGAACAAGAAAGCATCTCTCCCTGAAGGTGCTGGGATGAATTTGAACTCGAGTCTTGCTTGTTGAGCGAGGAGGAAAGGAAACTTCTCCATGAAGCGATGATTTCTGCTGAGAGAGAGACTTGGTTTTCACCATGTGGAGACTGGCGAGGGTTCTGGAGCTGCACATTATAGTGAGGATGTTTCAGTTGATGCCCCGACCTCGTCTGGAGTTACTGCTACAGTTGGTCCACATGTTGTTCCTGCTTATAACCCGGATCGACCGGAACTGTCTCTTGGTACAACTACTGTTTCCGAACTCGTCTCATCACCAAGCCGAGGCAAAGAAGGTATTTCAAATGTTCCTTAAGTGTTTTTAGAATGACGAACTTGGAACAGATCGTTTGACTAATTATTCTCATTTCTTTTCGACCAGTGACTGAAAGTGACGCGCCAGCACTTCCAGTACCACAAATTTCGCAGCCAATGCAAGGAGCTGTCGTTACTGAGGCTATTACAACTACCGCCGTAACCGGCGAGATGGGAGAGGGGAGTTCAATGTCGTTTGATGTTCAGATGATTGAGGAACTTCTCAAGCAGCCCTGTGAACCTTTTACCGATCCTTCCTTTGCAATGGGTGGAGTCGCCCCAACTTTTAGCTTGTTTATGCCGACTATCAGTGTGTCCAGCGCTGCTCGATCTTCCCGAGAAGAAGAAATCCTTGCTGAAATAAGCGCTGAAATAGCTGCGGTGACGATGGTCGGTGGTTCCGGAAGTGATGTTGCTCCACCAAGCTTAACTCCTTTAATGGTTACTTCTCCCGCCGGCACAGCTATAACTTCTAGTGTCGAAGCTCCACCACCTGTTACGGCTTCTCTGCCTCCGGTTCGTCCTCACAAAAGGATCCCTATCCCTTCCAGCTCTGAGGAAGACGTTGATATTATGTCAGATCCTGAGGATGCTCCAAAGAAGGACAAAAAATCTCGCAAGAAGCCGGGTAGTGGGTCTAGCGGCTCAACTCCGAAGAAGAGACCCCGGAAGAAGAAGGAGCGCACTTCTCGTTTTATCATGCGGTTGTGAAATGGCAATTCTTTTTACTTCTCCTCTTTTAGGCCGTGTATAAGTGTGGATTCGGCACCCACTTTATGGACTGTTTTTTGTTTTGTCATGTAATCAAACCCCTTTTTTGTTTGTTGATAAAATGAAAAACAACTCTTTTCTCTTTTGCTTAAGTATTGCGTTGATTAGCTCGTGCTCACATATGTCATAAGCCTTGAATACATGTCCACACTTCGGGGACTTAACACAATTTGCAACTAACAGTTCGGCTCATATTCTGGGAACTTATTAATTATCAAGGTTTATGACTTAGTTCGCTCTCCGGGAACCTGTAATTGATGTTTATACCCCAATTCGTATTCCGGGAATTTGGAGTTAGTGATTTATACCCTGGTTTGCGCTCCGGGAACCAAGAGTCGGTGTTTATGCTCCAATTCACATTCTGTGAGTTTAGAGATAGAGTTTTATATTCCGGCTCGCACTCCGGGAACCAAAGGTTGAAGTTTATACTCCAATTCGCACTCTGGGAATTTGGAGTTGGCTCACACTTTGGGAGCGATGGATTTATACTCCGGTTCGCGCTCCGGGAACCGAGAGTTAAAGTTTATACTCCAATTCGCACTCTGGGAATTTGGAGTTGGCTCACACTCTGGAAGCGATGGATTTATACTCCGGTTCGCGCTCCGGGAACCGAGAGTTAAAGTTTATACTCCAATTCACACTCTGGGAATTTGGAGTTGGCTCACACTCTGGGAACGATGGATTTATACTCCGGTTCGCGCTCCGAGAACCGAGAGTTAAAGTTTATACTCCAATCCGCACTCTGGGAATTTGGAGTTGGCTCACACTCTGGGAGCGATGGATTTATACTCCGGTTCGCGCTCCGGGAACCGAGAGTTAAAGTTTATACTCCAATTCGCACTATGGGAATTTGGAGTTGGCTCACACTCTGGGAGCGATGGATTTATACTCCGGTTCGTGCTTCGGGAACCGAGAGTTAAAGTTATACTCCAATTCGCACTCTGGAAATTTGGAGTTGGAAGAGGGATTGTCGTGTATCAATCCCTGTTTATGTTGATGTAGTGTTCTGCCCCCGAGCTCGGGTTTCACTTAGCGAGTGACCGATCGTATCACAATCACTCCCTATTTGAATAAATCCCACCGCCTGATGGAACTTAGCTCTCTGTGCATCGTGATATTGTACGTCATATTCAGTAAATCACAGCTCTGGCTTGAAGAGATGACATTTTATTGCTGAAATGAGAAAATATGGCAAAGTCAGTTGCCTTATTACAAATTTAAATCTCGAAATGCTAGAATAAAATGCAAAGGGATAAATTGACGGAAAATAAATAAGTAAAGCCTTTTATATGTAGTAGCGACGAAGTCTTTCGCTATTCCAAGCTCTTGGCAAAGTAAGACCATCAACGGTTGATAATTTGAGCGTGCCATCTCCGAGCTTTTGTGAAATCACATACGGCCATTCCCAATTTGGCTTCATGTGCGAAGGAACCAGATAGATCCTTTTGAGTACGAGATCGTCGAGTTCGAAGGTTCGCGAACGGACCTTGGCATTGTACAGTTGGGCGACTTGACTTCGATATGCGGCTGCCCTCAAGTCAACCTCTTCGCGCTTTTCATCGAGTAAATCCAAAGATTCAGCGAGTAGTATGGCATTTGTTTTCGGATCATAATATGTTACACGATGAGAGTGCACTTCCATTTCGACTGTTATAACGGCTTCAGAGCTGTAAGATAGAGAAAACGGGGTATGACCGGTTGCAGTTTTATGAGTCGTTCGACAGGCCCATAATGCCATAGGAAGTTCGTCGACCCATTTGCCCCCAGCTTTTTCCAGCCGCTTCTTTAGAATGGACTTGATAACTTTATTAACAGCTTCAACTTGACCATTTTCTTGAGGGTGCGCTACTGCAGAGAATTTCTTATGGATGTGGAATCGTTGACAAAAATTTTTGAATTCAGCACTGTCGAATTGGGTTTCGTTATCGGTGATGATGGTATGTGGGAGACCAAAACGACAGATGATGTTACGTACTACAAAGTTGATTACTTTCTTTGTCGTAATTGTCGCAAGGGGTTCAGCTTCAGCCCATTTAGTGAAATAATCAACTGCGACGATGGCGTACTTCGCGCCACCTTTGGCCAGAGGCAATGTGCCGATGATATCTATTCCCCATGCCGCAAATGGCCAAGGACTGACCATTTGGGTTATCTCAGTAGGCGGGGCTCTAGGAATTCGAGCGTGTTTCTGGCATTTGTCACATTTTCTAGCATAGTCTGCAGCATCGCAATTAACAGTAGGCCAATAATACCCATATCGAAGTATTTTCTTTGCAAGTGCTTGCCCCCCAGTGTGATCGCCACATTCTCCTTCGTGTACATCATGTAACACTCGTTTGACTTCATTGTGCGCGATACACCAGAGGAGAGGAACAGAGTATCCTCTCCGGTACATGACTCCATTTTGAATAACAAACCATGAGGCCTTTCGTAGAACTTGTCTTTTCTCGCTTCGACGCTCGGGCAATACACCACGTTCGATATAATCTCGATAAGGAGTCATCCACGACTCCCTATTGGAGGTAACTTCAAATGTGAAATCGGTCTCCCTTCGATCAATGCTCGGGGAGGATAGGGTTTCAACCGCAACGACCCCCAACTGCTGAGCTTCACCCGTACTTGCTAACTTCGCCAATGAATCAGCTTTCTGATTGTGCTCTTGGGGTATGTAGAAAATGGCATAGTAATCAAACTGATCAAGCATCTCCAGAACTCGAGTTAGATAAGCGGCCAATCTTCGGTCTTTGGCCTGATATTCCCCTCGAACCTGACGTACTATTAACTGGGAATCACAGTATATATTTCTACAGCGATGATTTTCAGATCACGGGCAAGCTTTAGTCCGGTAAGTAGAGCTTCGTACTCGGCTTCATTGTTGGTTGCGTGGAACTCGAATTTTAAAGCATAACATATGGATCGTCCCTCGGGGGTTTCAAGCACTACCCCAGCTCCTGAGCACCGATCGTTTGACGCACCATCGGTGTACAGCTTCCAGATGTATTCGGGAGATTTGCTGGTCTCGGGCAAGTCTTCAAAAACAGTGAATTCGGCTATAAAATCTGCTAGGACTTGACCGTGAATGGCTCTTCTTGGAGTATAAGTCATGTCGAATTGACTCAGTTCGATGTTCCATTTTATTAACCTACCAGACGTCTCAGGCCACGTGAGGACCTGTCGTAACGGCTGATAGGTGTACACAGTAATAGGATGAGCCTGGAAATATGGACGGAGCTTCCTCGAGGCAATGACTAGGCAATATGCCAACTTTTCAAGCTTTGGGTAATTTCTCTCGGCTCCGGTCAATCGTTTACTTACGTAGTAGACCGGTTTTTGCACTCGGTCTTCCTCCCGAATTAATGCAGCACTGATTGCATTTTCAGATACCGCCAGGTAGAGATATAACTGTTCATGATCTACAGGCTTTGAAAGGATTGGTGGTATGGAAAGATGTTGGATTAGCGATTGAAATGCGCCCTCACATTCTGCAGTCCATTCGAAGTTTCGTTTCCCCTTTCGAATCAAATCGAAGAAGGGAATGCATTTGTCGGTCGACTTTGAGATAAACCTGCTCAGTGCTGCAACTTTCCCATTAAGACTCTGAACTTGCTTTATGGTTCTCGGAGTTTGAAGATTTCTGATAGCCCAGATCTTCTCGAGGTTGGCCTCTATTCCTCGGGCATTGACAATGAACCCAAGGAATTTTCCGGATGCGACTCCGAAATGACACTTTAGTGGGTTAAGCTTCATCCCGTATTTCCGGAGGATATTAAACATTGACTCCAAGTCTTTGACATGATCATCAGAGTATCGTGATTTCACCAACATGTCATCTACATAAACCTCCATAGTCTTCCCAATCCGATCGGCAAACATCCGATTGACTAAGCGTTGATAAGTTGCGCCAGCATTCTTTAATCCAAAAGGCATGACCTTGTAGCAGTATAATCCCAAGTCGGTTACGAAGCTTGTGTGCTCTTGGTCGGGTACATGCATGGGTATCTGATTGTAACCTGAGTAAGCATCCATGAAGGATAATAATTCATGTCCGGTGGTTGAATCTACCAGTTGATCGGTTCGGGGAAGTGGAAAGCTGTCTTTCGGGCAGGCTTTATTCAGATCAGAGTAATCGATACACGTTCTCCATTTCCCGTTTGGTTTCTGGACAAGCACGGGATTGGACACCCGCTCTGGGTATAAAGCGTGTCTAATGAACCCATTCGTCTTCAATTTGTCGACCTCTTCCTTAAGGGCAGCATATCTCTCTGGATCCATACCACGTCTTTTCTGTTTGACCGGGATATACCGCGGGTCAATGTTCAAAGTGTGTCTCGTGATGTCCGGCGAGATTCCACATATATCAGAGTGCATCCAGGCGAATACGTCGAGATTCTTCCGGAGAAAATCAACCAATTCCTGTTGTGTCTCTTGGTTAAGCTGAGAACCAATCTTCAACATTCTCGAGTCATTGTGATCATCGTCAATCGGGACATCGATGGTTAGCTCGGCCGGAGAAGCTTGATTTTCCATAGATTCTTCTTAATTATCATTGTCCTTGGATCAAGATCCTTTTGGAATTGGTTGTGGTGCCCAGGCCGAGGCCCAGGCGCTAATTGTTAATTGTCAGTGAAACGGACGCAGAGAGATTCCTCTACGCCCTTTCCTTTTTCTTTTCGCTGCGCCTCACGCAGCTCAGCAACATAACAGGCTCTTCTAGCAGCCTGATCTCCTTGTACAACTCCTATCCCGTGGTCAATAGGGAACTTCAGAGTTAAACACCATGAGGCAATAGCAGCCCTAAATTCAGCAAGGGCCGGTCGGCCCAAAAAGACATTGTACGGAGAAGGAATATCTAGGACAACAAATTGCAACATCCGAACTCTTCGGCATTCTCCCACTCCCAACTCCACCGGCAATTCAACCATTCCGGTTGGTATCGTCGCACTCCCGTTGAAGCCGTGGACTCGTGATTGACAAGGTTTTAAGTCCTTAGCTTCCATTTTCATTAAATCATATGCTCTTTTAAACAGTATGTTCACAGAACTCCCATTGTCTACCAAGATCCTCTTCATCCAAGCAGGACCAACTTGAGCGGATATGACCAATGGGTCAATTGTGGGGGCTTCGACTTTAT
Source organism: Allium cepa (assembly GCA_030765085.1). Classification (NCBI taxonomy): domain Eukaryota; kingdom Viridiplantae; phylum Streptophyta; class Magnoliopsida; order Asparagales; family Amaryllidaceae; genus Allium; species Allium cepa. The sequence continues at coordinate 610,155,631 of CM060940.1, forward strand.
CGGCATCTCGATTTCTAAAAACGATTCATCAGCCATCGTCTTTTGTTGTTTGGCTGGTGTTCCGTCTTCAGAGTTACTATAGCATTCAAAGTCCACATGCCTGATCGAGCTAGCATATGACTCCATTTCTCTCCAGCTTCTGTCTACTGGATGGGGACCACCACTTATTGTATTGATAACCAACCTTCCGCTCGTACGAGCGGGTTCACCTTGCCTTTCCTGATTCTACGTTCGATTTTGATTAGATGGGCCCGCCTCACCGGACTGCGGTGCCCGAACAAACTGATCCAACTTTCTTTCTCTGATCAATTTTTTAGTGAGGTCTTGCAAATGCCTAAACTCATTGGTGTTATGTCCATAACTTTCATGGAATCTACAGAATTTTCCGGTTTGAATCAGCCTTTCCGACGATGGCTTTGGAGCAGGCTTTTTGTATTGCACAGTATTACAAGTTTGTAGGTATACATTTTCCAGTGACGTGTTAAGTGGTGTATAACTGTCAAACATTGCGATTCTACGCATCGGACCACGATTCTGGTCTTGCTTCTTGCTTCGGTTATCACCGTTCCTCGGTTGTTGTGTCTGCTTATTTTGAATATTCAACTGGACTTTTCCTGAACTTTCGCCAGACTGTTTAACCGCAACATTACTCTGAATGCCTTCACTACTGGGCCTTGCATCGTCCTGCTTCCTAGACTGTTTTGCATCCTCTCGCCTCAAGAATTGAGCGGCTTTGGAATAGAAACGGTCCAACGATGCGGGAGGCTTTCCAGCTAACCAATTTCCAAATTCGGAATCAGGGTCGATTCCTTTAGTCAAAGCCATTAAAATAGAATTATCATTGGGGTTGGTGATCTCTGCGCATGCAACATTGAATCTCTCCAAATATCGTCTAAGTGTCTCTCCGGGAGCTTGAGTGACACTTGATAAGGTATTAACATCTTTAGGTCGGGCAATATGCATGCGAAACTGCTCAACAAATTTGGTAGCTAACTGATCAAATGAAGAAATAGACCGTGGTGGTAATCGTGTAAACCACATCGTCGCAATTCCCCCTAAGGAAATGGGAAAACTACGACACTTTACTGCGTCATCAGCTCTCGCAGCAGTCATCGACCATTCGTATTTCAAAATATGTTGATTTGGGTCGGAATTTCCTTCATACATGGGCAGGGTTGGCATTCTGAATCGCCGAGGAGGTTCGGCATACAATATGTCATCAGTAAACGGGGTATGACTTCGGGAGATTCCCCAATCGTCATTTGTTAGGCCTTGACTCTCGCAAATCATTTGTCGTACCATGGCTGAGAAGTCCGGCATTGGAACATTCTGTGTGTGGTGAGCCAAAGTGTGGTCGGGTTCCACAGTGCGAGGTGGGATCGGGTGCTGTCGACGATCCGTATCTCGCCTCCTTGGCTCGACGTCTTCTGGGACATATGGCTCTGGAGCATGTCCCTGCTGATGATAATTTTGATTGAAGTGATCTCGGGTATCAACTCCTATGTCAACTGCAGCGGCTGTGGCAGCTGGATCACCTGCAGTGTATTGTGGAATAGTGCCTCCTTGGGAGGAGGGTCCAGTATGGAAGCTGGTAGATGGGCCAACTCTTATTTTCCCAACGGTTAACGCCTGTTGATAGTCAGCAGCTTGCGCATGGTTTCCGTCTAGCCTGAGATGGGTACATCTGTTATTGTAGTCAGATGAAGCAGAGCTTTCGGTGGAAGAATGAGGAGCTTGACCCCTTCTGGATCTTCTTCGCTTTTGGCGATTTAGTTGATTGGTCAACTCAGCGTTAGCGCGCAACTGCTCAGTTAGCTGTTGTCGGCTTTGGGTTAGTTCCTGGAGTAGCGCCTGGAACTCTTGCCTTGTGACCGAACCTGACTGATCCGTATGCCCAGCAGCATCTTGATTGGTAGACTGTAGCTGTGTGGGATTTTGCCTATCCCGACCTTCTTGATCACCAACGTTAGAAGTGGTTCTTGTACTCACCATCTTGAAGTGTTGAATCCTTTCCTAGACTTTGAACAAATCTGAATAGAACGGAAGAAACCTTAATATGAGGTATGGATCTCTCTCTTAGATTTATGCAATCCAGTATCGAAGATAGATCCAAGAAGCAGGAGAAGAACTGGGTTTTTCTCAGTGAAAGTACCAAAGTGTTTGTGTCAAAATTGGGCACAACACTCGTCGGAAGTTTTTGAAGAGAGAATAAATGAAGAACGTAAACTAAAATGTGGATTATCTAACAAAAACTCCAAATAACAGGAAGTAAATTGCACAAGAGACAACGATTTAGAGTGGTTCGGCGTGTTGCCTACGTCCACTATGAAGTTTTGTTACTTTATTGCTTGATATTCGGAGAATACAACTTTTTTATGTCAAAATACAGCAAGTAGTAAGCCAAAATTCAAAATCAAAGGCAGCAGTGGTGCTTTGAAGCAATTCTGGCAGCATCCGGGCGTTTTCTTACTCTCAAAATTCTCCGATCCCTTTTCTGAATGGCCAGGGGCTCTATTTATAGGTGTAGAAGGCTGATATTTCACCTAAACTTAGGGGAGAACGCTTCTAGCACGTGTGGGGAGCCCACATGGCTGAATTCTGGAGATCCGGGCCCACTTTGGGATCGATTCAACCCTTGGTTCGAATCGATCAAAAAAGTGTCCAATCGTGATGAAACTTGGTGTGGACATTCTTCTATGTATATGCAAGCTCCTGTGAAAATTTCATAGCATTTGGATTTGTAGATCTCGAGTTATGATCGATTTAAGATGGTGTGTTTCGCCCTATGGATTCTTTCGAATCGATATGGTTCGAATCTATAGGGCCGAATCCATGCTTCTGCACGTGAAGGTGATGACGTGGTGCGCGTGCTTCGGGTCAATCCTCCTTTCTCTTCGAGTTTTCTGGGTCATACCCTAGGTTTAGCCGCGTTTACCTGGTGGATTCGAGATGTTGGATTCGAAGGTGTGCTTCCTTCGAATCGATGGAACTAGTACTCATTCGAATCAAATAAAATATGGTACTGTGGATCGACTCGAAGTTGTCTCGATGTGGGGATTCGAGGATAAGCAGGGAATGGAGTCGGAGCTCCCTCAATTGCATGGATTCGAAGGACTCTTCCTTGATGGATTCGAAGGTGGAAGATGGTTTCATGGATTCGAACTAGGGCATACGAGTATGGATTCGACGCATGGCTATCTGAGGGTTTGCTCGATGGAGTCGAAGTAAAGGTACTCCTCATGGATTTGTAGCAATATGCGTCTGATGGATTCGAACCAAGTCATATGAGGGTGGATTCGAACCATTGCTATCTTGATGGATTCAAGGCACGGCTACATCTCATGAGTTCGAACTAATGCAAGGATGATGGATTCGAACCCAAGGTACTTTCCAATGGCGATGACTTGAGCATACGAACTCGGATTGTTTCGAAATTCGGAGCGTTGGCTTCTACGGCTTTGCTTGATGTGCCTTATCAATTATAGCCCGATCCGGACTCGGGCAAAATTCATCGGTATTTGTAGTTATCCGACAATCATCCAATGTCGAGGACGTGTGATCCCCTTTTTCCAGTCAACTTCTTGGTATCTCGGCCTTGCCAAAAGGCGGGATAACAATTACCATCTCTGTACATGCCTGAGTTTTACTTTTGCATCGTCATAACTTAAACACTGAATTTTTGTGTGTGTGAGTGTGTATGTATGTAAACATGGATTAGCATATCACACACCTTCCGGTTCCAGCCATCGAGTCCATGTTCATCGGTTTCATTTTCTATGTTGAAACATTGTTGATTACTAGAGTAATTGTAATACACGCTTGCGGCTGAAAACATTTTAATAAGCTTGCTAGTTTTTGATGGAAATGCATCGATGATCTTGCACATCGGCATTTGAAGAAGAAAAATGTTGTTCGTTTTCATTTTGTAATCTTGAGTTTTATGCAAATATTAGAGATGAATTACTAATCTAACACCAAAGTGGATTCATCCATAATAAAGCAATTTTTTGAATGGTCAAAGTTTCAAATCAATTCAGCAATACATTTTAAGCATCTATCATAGTATCCAAATTATCTATCAAAGAAGACAGAGTAGGTTATAAATAGTAGCGTCTCCTGCTAATTTATTTACCAGTAAGGTGACTGGATAAATAGGTACTTCCTACAAATTTCATTATATTTGTAATCGTATTTGACTTCCAATAAATTTTATTTTATCACTGTCATACTCTAAACTGATAAGTGAGAAAGCATCACACAAATGTGTTGTAGCACCTAAACAATGAAGTTGTATAGGAATTTAAATGTATGCGTTGTTGTACGAGTTTATTATAAAAACAAAATAAGAGCGCATAATTTTACTTGTACTCAACTAAAGCCTCAGGAGCTTATAAAAGTCAAGTGAATTACGTTGTAAATGCAGAAAGGAAAAAATAAATTAGCACTCGCTACTTTCATTTTCAGAGTGCTTTCAATGGTTTTGTAACATATGATATGCCTTCTTTCAGTGTAGCTCTGCGCACTTCATTAAATTTATGAAGTACATAGACTGGTATTGTCGGGAAAGTTTTATTACTATGTCTATATATCTTCAAGTACTAATTTCCATCATTGAGTTTTAAAAAGACTGGCTTAGTTGTGACCTAATATCAACAAATTAGTATACGTTGTTTTACTTTAACAAATAAGCTAACGCCGTGCCTGTAAGAATTATTCAACAAACCAGTGGGTGAAAAATCTAATGTAAGAGTCTATGAGCCTCTTCATTCCAACTGATTAACATATACCCTAATAGTTAAGCTACAGATCTTTCTACATGCTGATCTAATCATTAATGAGTTCTTCCAAAATATTCATGTATTCACAACTCTCCAGGATTCTAATAGCTCCCATATTGGTTTGTCAAAATACAAAATTGAAATAATCAAAAATCAGAAAATAAATAAAAATTTTAAGGGTAAAAAGATTTGCATACTTCCTATGACGATAAGTAAATAAAAAATAAAGTGTTAATATCACTTGAACCAATTGCTGTTAAGTTTTCTTTCATATTAGTCAATTTAGCGAGACAGACTCAAACATTACCCATTACCTACTCATCGACACAGTGCCCCACAACTCAAATGCAATAAAAATTCATAACCTAACATAGCTGTACTCTTCACTCAGAATAAAACCTCCATGCCTTCCAGTCACACTCACCGAAAATCCTCAAACAATGGAAAACACCACATTAAAACCCCTGTCCTCATAGAAATTGAATATTATGCTGCAGATGTGTATCGAAGAAACTAGATATTCTGATTTGCTTTCAAAATGCTTGAGAGTTGTAATTATTATGGCATACGTGCATTGTTATGGCATACGTGCAATCAAAAATGATGAAAGTATAAAGAGGGAGTTGGGTATACAGTTGACCTCATCACTCCAGGCTTGGGATTTCAGGCTTTGCATAATTTGATTCAATCCAAGATCAACCATTTGAGCATCAAAATACTCACTGATACCTGCAGAAAAACTTACCATTAACTTCCCTCCATTGTAGTTTGTACTCTCCGTCTCAAAATAATTCAAGAACTGGGAACTATTGTGCTGGAATCATAGGAATAGAACTGAAAGTTAATATAGTCAATAACATCCCTATACTTATTCCAAAAGGCCAACTTCGGTATGTCTAAGTTAGCATCTTGATTGTAGTAAACTATATTTTTATTTTTCCTACCAAGTATACAGAAAGTTTAAACTACATGAATTGCAAATTGCCTACTAATTAATACACTTAAAATGCATCTTCATATAATTTAATATTTATAAAATTTAAATACCACAAGATTAACATCTACAATATAATTAATTTAACTTATAATTTATATATCAAAATGTCTTAATTCATTATTATAGATTAGTCCTAATAATCCCAAACCGGGTAATTGAACTCAATTGGAATTCCAACCTCATAGCGACCAAAGTTTTACAAAATCATCTTGCAAGTAAAAAAAAATCGAACATAACAAGCATCAATTAGAATTCTGAATTCAAATCCAACTACTAAATGAAACAAAAATAGAAATAACTCAGAAAATCGATCAAACTAGTCAACTAAAAACAAAATCGCAAAGCAGTAGTAAAAGACCAAAATATGGTTAGCAAATCAACTAAGTACCGCGTAGTGTATGAGAAGTAATTCAGAGATAAATACTAGTTTACCGATTTAGAATTCCTACTCACCAACAGAGGTAATCGACTAAGGCACGGTAATAGGACGAGACACGATGATTAGTTTAGGAACGATGATAGGGCGGTGGTAGGCTGAGGCCATGACGTGATTTGTTGTGGGCTATATTTTCGAGAGTTAGGGATTAAATGAGACAACTTTGGTGATTTTAGCTTCATATCCAAATGGAATTTTCTTTCAAGTTTTCAAGAAAAAGAAGAAAAATTAATCAAAGTGATTAGTGGAAGAAAAGATATATTAGCGGCCGAAGAATTTTTTTTCCATGTTTTTCGTGAATTGTTGGCGGGAATTAGTAGCAGCGTTTCTTTATTTATTTTTGTTTTACTAAATCATCTACAGATGCACTTAACTTGAAACGCTACTATTTTATGCATCTAATAGTAAGTTTTCTGATAGTGATTTGTTTATCTTATTACACTAATATTTTACCATTATCACCTCAATTTTCATTAGTGTGGTATTTAATTACATTACTTTGCAATAAATCCATTTATTATGATATAAATTCTAATAAATTGATCCAACTTTGATTTCCATTCTTTTTATTCAAATCAATAGTCATATTATGAATAAAATTTACATTGGTTACATCTTATTGAATTAACATTCTACAATTATCAATTTAACCTACATTAACTGCACTAATCGAGTAAATTAATTGCAATTGGTTTCCAATTTTTAATTTTAGCAGACTAAATAAATAGGTAACATATAATATACTATAAGAATTTTGATTTTTAGTGGCGCTCAAAAAACGCTACTAAAAGTTTTAGCAGCGTTTTGATGAACGCTGTTATAAAGCCCGTGACTAAAAATACATGATTTTTAGTTGCACTTATTTCAACGCTACCATAAATCTTTTTATTGCAGCGTTTATGAAACGCCACTAAATTCAATTTTTGCAGCATGTATAAAATGCTACCAAAAGGTTTTTTGACGCTAGCAATAGAATTTCCAACTTTACCTCCACTTTACGGTTGCGTTTACTCAACGCCACTATATGTATTTTCGTAGCATTTTGAAACGCTACTAAAAGTTATTGATCATTTTGCACCGTTTTTTCATGCTATTATTTCCTGTTGATGGTCTATTTTATTTCTACTATATAAATCAATAATCACTCACATAATCATCATATTCGAACAATTAAAAAAAATTAATCATATAATCAAATAAGATATCGAAAACAATTCTAATACAGTAGATTTTTTATAAAATGACCAATATACAATAACCATTCGTATATAAATTTACACATCTAGTACTAATAAAATGTTATACCAAACCGGTGCTAACAAAACGCTTGATTATCCATAATTCTTTGTTGCATGCAGAAGTGAAAGCTAGCACCACAAAAGTTCAACCTTGCTCTCTTCGAAAGTTCAATGCTTGCACAAGTGAAAGCACTACGTATAGATAAACAATTATGTTAATTCGTAGGACTACAAATCTGATATCAAACATCTACAACATTGTACAAGTGTATCATTCCCATCTACGTGTATGCTACGAATTCCATAAGCCTGGCCTTTTACTACCGCTCCATCACCTGCACAGTTCATTTATTATAAGTTATCTTGCAGCTTTCTGGTATGTGTAAAGAAGGAAATTATATAATAATATAACTTAAGTTCAGTAAACATTTACTTCGAAATTGCTCTGTAGCAGGAGTGCTAATAGGCCAACCATTATTTCTATAGTAGAATATGATTGGAACCCCCATCACAGAAGCAAAGTTCAAACCAGGATGAAAATCACCCTATATTTATTGTTATTTGTTAAATTTTGTGATACCCCAAATTGCTATTATAAAGCTAAGTTCTCAAAAAAATTCTTAAGCTAAGAACATGAAATTCTGATGAGATACAACATGAAGTTTATGATTTTATATACTAATGATGCACACAATTTTAATAAGAATTCGTAAGACTATTTGAATGATCAAAAGATCATCAACTAAGAATCTTCATAAGTGTTTGTTTTCCATGATATCATTAGCAATTAAGAGAAATTTGTGTAAAAAAACACAAAAATATAACTGGAAAAACAGAGAAGATGGTATGCTCTGGTTTGTTTTCAACTGTAGCTCAAAAGTTTGATGATCCAAATAATTGCGTACATGTTAGAACATTTTGCTTTTTCTTCGGCTTGCTAAAATTCATCTAAGAATTTGAGCAAACAAACTTCTGGTAGCAGATGATATATTCATATCTATGTATGTTACCTCACTTGTGGTTCCATTCCCAAATGAACTGGCATTTGTCTTCCTTTTCTGTTATCATCTTTGCCGCCGAAGCATTGATTTGCACAGTCCTGGACAGTGAATCCACGCCATAGAAGTACTTCAGGTTCTCTATACTGAATCAAAAGTAGATTAAGAAATTAATGACAAAAGTTAAATAACAAAATAAACCTGTTCAATATGACAGTACAATATAATAAACCTATGGGAAGATGATATCCTTTACAAACGTATATTTAAGAGACGTTAGATGCATGTTTAACCAATGTCGAGCTAAGTCTATAAATTTGTACCCATATAGCTGAATTGTTTGTAATATTACAAATTTTAATCATCTGTTAGAAAGTTTGTTTTGATTAAAATTAAAATTTTATAACATTAATACTCTCTGTTAGTTATGCTTTACAGTGTTTGTAACATAGACATCATGTTGGATGAACAAAAAAACTGTAAATTAGATGTCGGAACTAGTTTGTCTACACAATATACATGTAAACATTGCAATCTAATGTAATTAGTGATTTATTGTACATATGGTCAGGTATGTTTGTAAAGGAATGCACTAAGTTGTCCTATAAATGATCAAGTATAAAATAATAGCCAGCTTTTTCATCAAATTATTTGATTGTCATTTTCAGAAGGTTAGATTTTTTTTTTTGTGGCAGTGGAGACTGTACTTGCTGTTGGTGTCTTTGTTCTCATTTTTTAGCTTGCCTAGAAGAAGACTTGCTCAGGTTTTTCGCTATTTCTTTTCTTTTACACCAATATTTTTATGTTCTTTTTTCATTTTATTATTTGAATTTGATTAATAAGAGAATGTTCATAACTTACTCACTCTGATCTACAGGAAAATAACATGATTATCAAATAAATGAGCAAATCTCATTTCATATTTCAATCTCTCTATTCTTCTGAAAGTAATTTATCACAAAATCACATTTATAATTGCATAAACACATATTCAAACATATGCTGTAAGAAAACACATCTTAATCGTTGAATGAAATCTTATGCACAACGAACATTTGTTGTAATCAAACATTCATATTTAATTCAACTAAACCAAGCTAAAACAAACTGTTGCCATTGACTAGGTACAAACAGCAATTAGTTTCGTATCCCTATTTGAAAATTAATTCATAATCATCTCTCTAGTCCCACTAGTATTTTCTAATTTGACTTCAATTTTTACATGGATTTAAATTTATGTACGAGTTGAATTGAGTTTCTAATCTGACTTCAATTTTTGTGCATAAATTCAACTTATTCAGGAAAGGCATACATACCTCAAACTCAAAGCAAACCCTTCAAATTTGACGAGAGCATCTAAAATGATAGGCAGTGGATTCTTTCAAATGATGTGAGTTTCAGGCAAGCAAGGCAACAACGACGCACCTCCAATGACTCCCCAAATGACGTGAATTCCCAATTTTGGCGGACAACGACAATCTCTCAGACGTCTATGATTCCCCAGTTTATTCTGGAACTATGCTTTCTTCAATCCCAAGCTTCTCTAACATATAATCTGATACAAGAATGCAACATATAACAAATTATATACACGGTCAACTGAAAATTTGTGAAGCTGCAAAGAAATTTGGAGTACCATGAATATTCTTGGCACAGTGAGCAGAAATGCCAGAGCTGAAGGGGTATATCGTACCATCAAGGTCAACATGTCAAAAGAACTTCATGCAATAAGAATTCAATTTTCAAATAAATTATAGGCACATTTAAAGAACTGAGAAACTCACATAATAAAAGTTGTATTTAGAATTTTTTCCCTAGAGGTATTGGTTTTCGAATTCCATTTTGATATTGTGAAAACCTATGCATGATAGTATACAAATATTAGGTACCCCAATCATATTAAATTTATATTAAAAAAATACAGTGAGTCCAGCACACGAAGCACTGCATGAAGGGGTATATCGTATCATCAACCTCTCGTATACCGACCTCTAGTTCTTTGGAATGTTCTTGCCAACAATTTTGGTAGGAGCGATTCTAATAAGGTTACTAGGCTTTCCAGGAACTACGCCTTTGATCATGATCGCCCGTAATTCATTGTCAATCTTCACGATCTTCAGTTTTTTTATTTTGGTCTTGGTGCCTCCCATTCGTCCATGCATCTTCTTGCCCTTGTACACGTGTCCAGGAGTCGTTCTAGCACCGATCGAACCCAACTGTCTGTGACTTTTTGATCCATGGGTCATCATACCACGTGTAAAGTTGTGCCTTTTTATACGACCTACATGTTGCCATGATGATGATCAATATCAATTCTCAATGAAAGATACAAAAATAATATAGACGTAGTACGAGTTCAAAGTTCAAACTCTCCGATCACAAATTTGTCTTGTTTCTGTATACCAAAACCAATTATAAGACAGATTTCTTTTACACAAATTTCCATTCAATTCCATGTTACAGATTAGTATTATTATAATATTGGTAAAAAGTTTGATTACGTGTCAAGTACTGATTGGTAGGGTACACCGAAACAGGGAATGTTGGGTCCAGATGAACTGATGCCATGCACCACATTGAACCGGTTATCAATCGATGAGAAACCAGTTTCTATCTCTACTTAATAGCATGTAAGCACAAGTAACTAGTACGCACACATGATGGTGCAAATCTGTAATGTTTATGGGTTGTAGCAAGTGCTGGCTGGAGGAAACTTTACAATGTTGACAGACTTTTACAATACAAAATATGGATAATACATTTAAAAATATTATGTACGCAATACATGTTTAACATATGCATGCATTACTAGTGCCCCACAACATGCCACATTCTATGCCTGCAGCTCTCTTCTTAAAATTTTCTAGATCATCGGTCTTCTTTTTATATACAAAAAAGGATTTGTAGCATAAATTAGGTGCTGTTATAGATGCATTTAACAACCAAAATTCCTGCTAGCTCTCATGAGGAGAGACAACAAAAGTGGCCTAATGCATTCACTCGTTGAAAGCATCCAATTTGCTAACTAGATCGATCTATGAATAACAAGTAATCTTTGAACTCTCCTTTAAGCACAACATTCATCACAATTCCTTATATTTTCTCAAACATTTGTGTACTTGAAAAAGAAAAGAAAAAAAAAACAGTGCTAAATACACTGTATTCTAGACTGCTTATTACCCACTCTTCTTTTCTCAAACCCAAAAACCCATTAGAATGAACAATTTGTCAAGCACAAGGTGAAAAATTGACAAGCTTGGATTGAAAACTTCAAATGGTTAATGAATACATGGCTTGAAACTCCTGAGCAAACTGAGCGAAGTACTTGCTTTTCTTTAGTTGGAGCAACATTTGGAAGTTTTCATTTATTAAGTTCTATTTTATGAACAACACTTTTGAGAAAGTATATGCAATGTACTGTCTACAATCCGCAAAATGCAAAGAAGGAAAGCTTACCTTGAAACCCTTTTTCAATAGTAGTCCCGACCACATTAACCAAATCGCCTTCACTGAACAACTTCCCAACCTCCAACCTCTCTCCCGCCTCGAACCCATCCATGTCCACCAGCCTAAACTCCTACAAATGACGGAGCGGCACCACTCCCAATTTATTCAAATGCCCCATCTCGGGATCCGTTAGCTTCCTTTCCCGTACACGCCTGTACCCCACCTGAACCGCATTGTACCCATCGGTGTTCGTTGTTTTCACCTTAGTCACGATGTTCCCCTCGTGGAAGCTAATGACTGTGACGGGGACGACGGTGCCATCGAGGTCGAAGTAGGTCATCATGCCCAGTTTGGTGCCCATTACGCCGATTCCGGCATCCAAGCTGGATTTGATTTGGAATTTGTAGGGTTTCGGGAGGGGCTATGGGGATGTGGAGTGGGATAGCAATTTGAAGAAGGATGAAAGTTAAAGCGAGGAGGAGAAGGATTGCAGTGTTGCCGCCATTGTTTGCTGCTTTTGCCTGTATTAGATGAAGAAAGGGTTTGTTTGCTTTTGTTGAAGCAATTTAGGGTTAGGTTAAAATTTTCTAAGTGAGAGAGCACATACTGGTTACGTTTATAGTATTTACGTGGAAACATTTTTGTATGCGCGGGATAGTGAAATCTTTTTGTCGCGTTTATAATACAGGCTGAAATGTTATTGGTTGCATTTAGGGAAAAATGCCGGCATTTTATGCAACCAAAGGCTGATTTTCTTATAGTGATAATTATCACCATTAACTACCATTAGTAACATTTGTAAGTTTATTATTTGCAAGCAAATGTTATAACAACCCTCATTTCACATATTTTATTCAATTTCCATTTATTACACATTATTCTATTAATTAATCAATACTTAATTTATTAACTGCTCTTTTAATCCAATTCCCATCAATACATGCATTATTATATTTTTTTACAATCTATATACATTATAACTCTTAATCCTTTTAATTAATTGGAATTACATTTAGAGCAATTATAAATTACCTTAAATTAATACTGTTTCACTTTACTTCAGTTATATTCTTATTATTAAATCACAAATTTTTATTTCTTCCAACATTAAATTACAAAACTTATTAAATTAACAATTTTTAAGCATCGAAATTTATGGGTCGTTACAAGTTCAAACTGTTCCTGAAAGTCGATGACCAGTTGACCGTTGGCTATGCCATTAACCGGTCACAGTAAGCCTATTGACAAGTTGGTTTAATTTACATTAATTAATAAATTTTGTTTTCATTGTTTTATGATTATTTTCTTCTATAGTAAATCCTGTTTTGTTAATCTAATATTCCCAAAATTCTCAATTTCAATTTCTAACCATCTCAAAATTTCATAAGTACGTTGGTTATCAAAGTCAACAGGGTATCAATATGTTGGTTTATATTCAATTTAATAAGAAGAGCGTGTTACCTAAATCAACTATTATCCAAACAATTTTTACTTTAATCAAATCTAGATCATATTCATATAGCTGAAAATTCTATCAATTCCCAATTTATTAAAATTACCAGATAAATAGTATCTCTAATCAAATTAAACTAGATCAAATAGATTATAGACAAACTCAATTACATGTAAATAAACATAATTAACAACGAACCCACTCACCTATAGTAAGCTATTCCCACTTTTATCCACTTAGAATTACCTTCGGCTGAATTATCCATTTTTGTCTTTCCTCTACCATTTTATTATCCTCTCTATCTCTAATCTTTGATTTTAAAATTAATTTTTTTTGAAGAACAAAGAGTTTTAAAGAAGAAAAGGGTTGAGTTTTGGGAGATACAGAGTTTTGCTACATCTATAATTGGATTAGGGTTCATTAAGTGAGCAATGTTGTATTTATAGAGGTAGGAATCGACTTGGACTGTTAGACAAATTTTATATAATCCAGCCCGTTCTGCCTAAACAAACCCTGACCAAGAATGCACGATCTATCGACAGCTTCGTCTTGGACGGTCGACCGCTAAGGGCCAACTGGTCCAAATTTAGGGTGACTACCAGTTGATGTTTCCTATTTTAAAAATTATTGTTGTATGTATATTAATTATTTTCAATTCTGAATCTTTAAACTTTAATAGCTTTTTCATCGAAGCTCTGAGTATAAAACTTTATATATGAAAATTGTTTAGAAAATAGCTACAAACACAATGGTGCTCATAGCCAAATTAGGATGTTTGTGAAAAATTCCATTTTTACCCTTATTATAATTAATTTAATTTCTTTTATTAAATTGTTAATCAATTTTCGTAGGGTTTTACATCTACATTCATACTTGTTGTTTAGCTTCTTCTACTTGCATCTTACACAAGGAAGTTTAACTAAAATTCTAATTTAACACTTATATTTGTTGCATCTAAATATAAGATCGAATCTTTAGAACTCATAAGTAATGTAAATCAGATGTAAATTTATCGATATACAAAAATGAACGATTATGTTTGAAATCATTGGTTTACATAATTTGTTTAGAGACTTTTGACAAATTTTAAGGCTAACACACGTATTAGTATTAAAGAAGCTTATCCATTGATGGTGGGAATTAGCCATAAAACAATTTTTTCTTACATACATAGTAGACCAGGAGTAATTCCTTTATCGTATTACCCCTAACAACTTGGAAACATTTTTCCAAACATTCAATATGCATTCATTGATCAATACATATTCATTGTTTTCCTTTTCTTTTGTGAGAAACATTTTTATAAATTAATTTATTTCCCTTAAGTAAAAAATAATTTTTAATTTTCAAAAATATTTTGAAAACTTATGGGTGTAGGAAATTAAACACTTCCCTGGTATATGAACCCCTATAGTAATAGCGAACAATACCATAGGATACAAATGCCCTTGAGCATAACCTTATATCAATCTTGATTTAATATCAGTCGTTGTAAGTCAATCAAGTAGAAGGGGCACTTGTGAATAATCTGAGGTCTAGATAACCAAATAGAATATATTATGCACATAATTGCTAAAGGAGGCAAGCAAAGGTGTCAATGCGAATGTAACACTATAAGTGGTGGCATCATAAGAAATCAAAGCCATCGGTATCAAAGTCGCAAGTCAGCCATCTCACTTCATATCAACACCGCACCACTGCCAACGTCACTACACATCAGCCATGTCGCTTCACATCAGCACCACACCTAGTCAATATCGCATAGAATAAATGCCGAGCCTAATCTATGTTGCCTCTCCTTAGTGTCGCCAATCATCAATAATGCAAAGGATATCGAACAACGTCGATGTCATATACCACCCATAGGGTCAAGCAAAAGATTCCAAGGATGTAGAATTAATGACAACATCATCAATGGTTAATACCACTTCTTAACTGTGTCGACTCTCATCGGTATGTTACCGCATCAATATCATCTTTATTCGGTGTCGCATCTATTCAATGAAGGATGAAGTCAACACCCTATTAGCTTTATCGCTGACCCTTATGTGAATTACTTTCGATGCCGCTCTACATCAAAGTGGTATTCTTATCAGTGCCAAATGTTGCGTGATGCCCAACATCATGCTATGGGATGCCAAAGATCATACGAGGAAAGAAGTATAAAGCCATTTCATAAGGAGTTCAAGAGGATATGATGTGTTTCCTTCATAAAAGTTCCAAAGGCCTTTATATCCACTACATACTCTATATTGAAGTCACCACCAAGCAAGTAGAAAATGGTGCCATAAGTCCCATATCGCCAGGTAGAGCAAGCCAACCTCCTTTCAACCACTATAAATAAAGACGCGCCTCCTCATGGAACAGGGCCTCTAACTTCTTTATCTCCCTTAGCGTAAATCGCTTTTGGACTAGAACTTTTCTAAGCTTTTTCAAGAGCTTGAGACTTATTGTATTGTCAAATGGCCAATGAAGAAGGAAACGACATATGACATTTGCATACATGGACTTGAACAACTAGAACTTGCATATTTGCATATTTGCATATTTGTAACATATTAACGATTTAATAAAGAACATGACTAGAGCGTATTGTCTATTGACTTACGGACTTGCTTATTGATTTATGGACTTGCCAATTTTACCTTTTGAACTTATGGACTATGATTCAAACAGAGGTGTGAATTATCATAAAACCAAGAATTATTATTGGAATTTCTTCGAACATATCCTCTTATACACATATGTTGAACGTTGAACTAAATTTTAGTTTAACAAAGTATCATAAAAGTTCATAAGTAATTCAATAATAGTGCCAAAATCCATATGCCTAATACACCAGAACCAAAAAAAAGGGTAATGAAATAAGAAGATTCTTATGTCTAAGGGTAAATGGTACCCATAAAATCCATTAGAATCCCATATTTCGATGATATAAATATATATAACATAGCTAAAATTCAAAAGATTGAAATGAGAATGTAATACTAAGCTATGCACGATGATATAGAGATCTAGGATAAACATACATATACATATATGAAGAAGCCATATAACATTGAAGAATAATTTTAGAAACCCATAAAATATTCCAAAGAAAAACAAAAAACCGTAGCTCCTAATATAATGGCTGAAGAGGGAAGTCCATAAATTTAAATCTAATATTAATAGTCGGTCCAAATGTTGAATTTGAAAACCAACATAACTTCATACGCTGACAATATATACTCATAGAAGCTAAGAATCATTTTATTATAGAAGACAATAATTTTCGATGAAATCTACATAGTCAAAAAGATCAGAATACCGTGTAATAGTGGAAACTAATTATGTTGAAGGTTAATAATCAAGTAATACTAGAAAATTAGAAATATTAATATAGGAGCTAGAGAAGAACATAAAAAACAAATAAATAATAATATTTAAAAGTCAACATAAGATGAGAAGCATTGATTCTTAATAACCCCTAGGAATATAATTTTATGGGAAGTTCCAATAACTTTATGATATAGAAACCGAGGTTTGATAGGTTGAATCTCCTAATAATAGCTGAGATAGAAAACATGCAAATAATGAATGATTCCTAAATATAATGATGAAAACAATTTTTTTTAATATAATAATACTTACGAATAAGAAAAAGAAAAGCATCAAATCGAATTCTTAATAGACTCGAAAAGTAAATTTAATGAATAGGATTGTCAATTGCATTTTGGAGTTTTCGATAGTCAACGATGTCATTTCCATTATTCTCATAGCGGAAGCAGCAGCATAACCCCTATTGGCCTCAGGTATTGTAGAGGATAGCTTGGGCATGATATGAACTCTCAATTTTTAAGGTAAATGTAGGAAATGGAATCATTTGGAGGAATGTGATGTTGAGATTTCTTCCTTTTTAGCTTCACCTAATCTTATTGAGCTATCTATCTATGAGTTTTGATTGAAGCATTCAAGTAACTGATCAGATAACTCATTTATCTTTTGGTTCATGCCATGGACCATTTTTTTGACTAGTGCATTATCTTGAAGCGACCGAGAGATGTATAATGGAGATGGGATAAAGAGTTTGAACTTGGGAGTATGCTACATTTTCATCTTTATTTGCTTAAACCAAGGTACCTCATCGTCAACTATTATCTTCATCTATATGCTAAATCCTAATGCTTAGTGGAAATTTTGAAAAATAAGTTTCTTCTGTTGTAGATTAGTTTATATTATTCATGTTGAACTTGGTAAAAGTGGAGAGCTGGTTTGACGGTTGAGATTGAACAAGAGACAGCGCTCCAACCCTCCTTCCAGTTCAAGATTGTTGATGCAGTTTTTTCATCGTTCAATAACCAACAATCGAAGGCATTCTTTAATGGGAAATTAATTCTTACTTTTAAAGCGAACCGAAGTAAAAAGCAGCTCATTAGCAGTGAGTGTTGATGTGATATAGTAAATGCCATAAGTGCGTGCAGTAAAGTGAGAAGCACCGAAATTTATTGTGGTTCGGGAAATGCATGCATCCATTGTCACTACTTTACTAATTTATATTATTCTCCAGAGACATAGAAATTATTATAGCAGTCGTTAATGCGTTTTTACCAATTTTTCTAGTGAAGAAAAACATATTATTTTAGTCTTAGTCTTTGAATTATCGCTTGTCCATTTGTAGTGTGATCCACACTAAATTATAGTTGTTTTGATACTCAATCATTGATGGAGGGCTTTTATCTTGGATTGTTGACTTAACAGATCGAAGGGTTGCAATTGAGAAGTTCGTCATAATAGAGCATATGTTGATTGACGTGGATTGATGACGTGTTATTTCTTAATACCTATCCTTTTCTAAAAAAAAAATCTATGTTGACACATGACTATATTGAATGGTTGAGATTATATCATTTTATTGTATGCTATCGAAAGTTATCCAAATCGCTTGTTCTTAGGAAGATTTTCCTTTTCCTTCTAAGGTATTTGTAATATTTAATGAATATCTTCCTCAGGTCTCGATATTTGAGTTTCAACACTTGACTCATTTTCGTTTGTTATTTAAATGTTGATTATTATTACCATCGTCGTCGTCGTCGTCGTTATTATTTATACCTTCGTTATCCAATACCTTTGATATTTTTTCATTTATATAAAAGAACATTTATATCATATAACGGTTTTATCATGATTTTTAATGAGTGAGATTATTCCATTTTTCTAATGCCTTGAGGCCGGAGGCTTCGTTATACAAAATATCAAAAAATACCTTCTATAATGTATGATGCAACATCATTTGACCATATGATAAAAGCAAGAAACACTTCAAAAGATTGATTCTAGATGCATTATTTTACATGTAATCTAAAGATCCAAGAGCTTGGACTCAATCAAGCCCCCAACGTGGTACCAAAATCTTCGACAAAGCTAAAATGATCACCCGCCTAAGGACCAAAACAGAAAAACAAAGTCGCAATACATTAAATGTGATTCAATTCCTCTATCTCCATGTGTCACAATAAACACCATCATTTATCACAACAAAATAATAAATTAGTAGGATCCATTGTATCATGTGAATAGTTGATGATAAAAAATCAATGACTAAAATGTGATAAAAAAGAACAAAAATTTGAGCTGCTTCAAAAAGTGCAAATCAACCTTGAATCAAATGTGTAAGCAAAAGATGACGGGTGCGACATCGGCAAGTAACACATTATCAACCCATGTGGTTTGCTTCGTCGACCAAATCATGACCTGCGTTCCAATCTGAGCCTACCAATCAACATGTAATAAAGTACATCAACTTTTGACTACAGTACATAAGGGTTCCAACTCCAAAGAAGGATCATGAGGAAGAAAAAAAAAGGAACAGTAAAGTTTCTCCATCATTTCTTTAAGTTCGTATTTTTTTCTTAGTGCACTAAGTGAAATTCTTAACGGGGTGATCTATCGACTTTGCTCTCTTGGCGAAAATAGTTTTGAATAAGAAATCCATTGTAAGTGGATGTAGTAGTGTTAGCCATAAGCACTATAAATTTACCTTTCTCTTTGCTTTCTGTTTTCTCTTTTGCTTGCTTAGCCATACGCCTCCCTTGAACCGCCAGTGTTCAATTTTGGAACCCAGACGCCTCAAATCGAACCTGCTTTCGTTCCATGATTGTCAGTGTAAAATATGCTCATATCAGCAGTTAGGTTACAGAATGATGATACAGGTTATGTTACACTGAGTACAAAGCGGATAGTATAATATAGTAACATGGGCCGTTGTATATTAGCCCATGTGGCAGTCCAAAGTTCAAAATACATTATAAATACAGAGTATACAGAGAATGTATTGTATCAATCAATTCAGTAATAAAACTCTCTTTACATTTCTTTACATTTCTATTTTGGTATCAAAGCCAAAATCTGTCTAGCGACAGTCACAAGATTCAGTTTATCACTGGAATCTCATCAGAGATTAGCAACATCATCATCGAGCCATCCATAAGGAGGTGTCAGACCGAAATCATCATTCACCATCCTTGGTTGCTCTCATTTTTCTTGCATTCTCATCATCTGAGGATTTCTTACCTGTTTTGATTTTTCTTTGAGGTGCCACGCCAAGATCCAAGATCCAAGAAATCAAGATAGTTGGCTGCACCATAAGTTTTCATTAATCAGAAGTCAGATTGCAGCAGAGCCCTTTTTTCACCTTGGCAGGAGATGATGGTACAACATTATCTACAACAAGTGGAATTAAAGATCATGAAGGATCCAAATCAAGAAATCAAGATACAGTAGCTACTGTAACAAATCACTGTGATATCATTAAACCAAAAAATAATTTGGTAACAATTGCACTTGATGGGAATATATAATTAAATATTATGGAAATATCAAGTTGAAACAAGTATCAGAGGATATGGATTGGAAAATTTTCTATATGGTACCACTACAGTACCAGCAAGAATGGTGACTGATAGCACCGGAGAAAGAATAATCAACAAAGAATTCATCAACTATCAGAGACAGGACAGCTTACTATCTGCCTGGTTGCTCTCATCCATCAGTTCAGGACTGCTATCACAAATTGTAGTATGTAAAACATCATTTGTGATATGGTCTGCAATACAACAAAGTTTCAATACACAGTCAGCAGCAAGAATTCTATATTACAAAAGACAACTGCAGAATCTAAAGAAGGATAATATGTCTGTGAGGGAGTATCTAACAAAAGTGAAATCATACTATGACATTCTTGACGCTGCAGGACATAAGGTATCCGAATCTGAGCAGATATTAATCATTCTGAATGGTCTAGACATTGAGTACGAGTCAGTGGTAGCAATCGTTTCATCACAACAAATTCTACCAAATATGTAGGAATGTTCACTCAATATTACTATCACATGAAGGAAGAATTGAATAGAGAAAGGAAAGTAATATAGAACTTTCACTCAATTATGCATCAAGTTCTAGACATAGAAATCAAGGGAAGAAACAAGAAAATAATAACACCAGACAAGACTACAATCAAATAAGCAATGCAACACAAAGAGGTAGAGGAAGAAGTGGAAGATGGAACAGTAACAGAACAAAATATCAAATTTGCGAAAAGCCAGGACATACTGCCAGACAGTGCTATTTTCGACTCAACACTGAGTATTACCCAAATCAACAAAATCAAGCAAATCAGAGAAATTACAACTCCCGTGCTAATGTGGCACATATAGATCAAAGGCAAGGCAGTCAATCATAAACCATAAGGACACAAGTTTTAAATGCAGAAAGACATACCAGATCTGATGAGATGACATAAGAAGATTGGTACCCAGATTCAGATGCGACTAACCATCTTACAAGCAATCTATAGAATCTCAATTTAGGCAATAAAGAATATACAAATATGTATTCTAATCATATGGGGAATGGTGAAGCTTTAAAAATCACACATGTTGGAACCAGTAGTGTTCAAGGTAAAAGACTTCTTTATCTCAATAATTTGTTGAGAGTCACACATATTAAAAAGAATCTATTGAATGTATCTCAATTTGCAAATGACAACAATGTGTATTTTGAGTTTCACCCTAAGTTCTGCTTAGTTAAGGATTTACTAAATCAAGATATATTGTTACAGGGTAAATTGGACAGGGGATTACACAAGTTCAATCTTGGAAATACAAGAAAGAGCAAATCTAGGAATATATGGTGTAATAATACAGAGTCTCATGTTACAAATGATCAAGAAATCTTTACTTTATGGCATTACAAGCTAGGACATCCTAATGTAAATACTATAAAAAAATTCTTATGAATAGTAATATTTCTTGTGATGTATCTCTACCATATGTATGCACCTATTGTCGATTAGGAAAAAGCCATAAATTACCCTTTGCAGATTCTACAACTGTTATTAACAAATCACTTCAGTTAGTAGCAAGTGATTTATGGGGGCCAGCTCCAAATTAAATTCAGATTATGGATTCAGGTATTACATATCATTTGTTGACTCTTATTCTAGATATACATGGATATATTTTCTAAAATCCAAATCAGATGCACAAAAGACTGTAATAGAGTTCATAACTCAACCAAAAAAACAATTGTGCCATGAGGTTAAAATTATGCAATCAAATAGTGGCAGTGAATATAAGCCACTGAAAGAATATTTTCAGAAAAAGGGTATCATTCATCGAACAACATATCCATACACATCTGAACAAAATGGAATAGTAGAGAGGAAACATAGACATATAGTAGAAACAGGGTTAACCTTGCTGGCACAGGCATCAATGCCTATGAAATTCTGGCCAGAAGCCTTTAACTCTGTTGTATACTTAATCAATAGACTTCCTACCAAAGTTCTTAAGCTTCTGAGTCCTGTTGAAGCATTGTTTGGGGTTAAACCAGACTATAAAAGTCTGAAGACATTTGGGTGGTTATGCTTCCTATGTCTTAGACCATACAATAGTCATAAACTAAATCTTAGATCCACCTCTTGTACATTCATAGGATATGGAAACAATCAAAAAGGATACGATGCTTAAGCAATGATGGCAGGATCTATGTTTCTAGACATGTTTTATTTAATGAGAATTATTTTTCCTTTTGCAGATAAATATGTTAAGACAACCAAGAAGGTACATACTAAAGACAACTTCTCAATGCCTCCCATACCTGTTATACCTGAATGGGATCAGACTAGTGGAAGTGTGCAGATGTGACGACCCGTCTTTCTCACCATAGAAAATCGCATCATCTTGAAGAAAGAAGGGGATAGAAAAGAGAAAAGAAAGATAAGAAAGAAGAAACAACATCAGAATCTCAACAACGGAACGAATAAATTATATTAATAACATATATGTTACATAGTATACAACACTAATCAGAGTTGCACAGCATATACATCACATACTAGGCAGTTATAAACACCTATCTAGTTATAAAACTCAAAACAACTCAATAAAGAGATACCAACACAGAGAATACACAACGGAAACTATATATCTAACGCTGAAGCCTCCTGCTCCATTGCTCCTCCATATTCGTCAAAGCTAACCTGAATCCCTTGGCTACTCGTAAAAATTTGAGTACCTAAGAGTTTAAGAAAACAGAAGATAAGATCTGGGTCAGACATGGATCTGGTATGAGTAACAGGTTAAAGTTGCTTAACTTTCAAAAACCTTTGAAAAGAAAGGTATCATGTAAGACTTCCCACACATAAACATGGAAAAGTTTTTACCTTACGCTAACCCAAACATTTGATAGGAAATCCGGTGATATTATAATAGGTCTAGGGTTTTCAAGTAAATATGAAATAGCCTAAATTTTTACATTTATTAAATTCCAGCTACTAGCCACAAAAGTGGGTAATACAATCAAAACCGTTGGCAATTATTGGATTTTGGATTCCATACAATAGCAGGGCTACCGAGGTACCTCCCAACACAGTACGTGGCCTAGATCACCGTGCCGAGGAGCCACCCTAACTCCCCTGCAACACAAGACCGGAACCATCCCTTACTGGACAGTCCTGAACAAGACAACCCCGTAGTTGGCGTACGTTCCAACTGCCCATGCAGCCGAAATAAAAAGGGACTTCTAGACAGGGGAAAATCTCGTCCTACTTGGGCATGACCCACTTAGCCTTGCTGCACCTCCCCTGTTTTATCCATTCCCAGTTGATGAGGCTTGAGGCTACGATTACCTTTAGGGAACACATCTCTTTGAATGCTCATCGTCTACCTGACGATGTTCTGAAAGCATTCAATCCATACAAGTTCGTTCCGGATTCGAACGAAACCGAAGGCATTATCTCGTTACACTCATTTTGGAATCACCCTCAGAGTTAACGACGATAACCCTTGCACTCTGAATCTTCATCTCGAAACTGAAAGTACTATCTCCGTCAAACTCATCACGGAATCACCCTCAGAGTTATACTGACGAATAGTTCTTAAACCTCAAGTCTTCACTTTCACATGAGATTCACGACCTATCGTTAATTTGGATCGATGTGCTTTTCGGTTATCCAAATCTGGAAACCCGATCCCGGTCTCATTGAAATCCAAAGCGTACCAATTAAGGCCAAGTTGTTTTAATGTTTAAAACAATCAATTCCATTATCCATATACACACAGATAGATAATTCACAGATTCACAATAGATAATCAACATTATCACAATAAACAGATGATCCACATTAACAATCACAAATGGATAATAAATATTATCATCACAATGCAACCAAACCATCCATATCACATAGCATTAATTATCTCAAAGCTGAGATTTCAAACCATTCAAGGCAACCAATATCATCCATTCATATATAAGCAATGATCGATAATCACACCAAATATAATTAATTTAAAATGAATTAAATTAATTACATCATTTCTAATTAATTTAAAGTGAATTAAATTAATTACTTTATCAATATAAATCTTGCTTACATAACCATTAATTAATTACAAATTAATTAATTAATTATCCTCTAATCAATCACCTTAAATAATCACCGTTGATTAATTATTCCTTAATTACATTCGAGTAATTATCCTTTAATTAATTTTACCAATTGATTATACTTAACCAAATACAGTAATTAATCTTTAATTACTTCATAAATTAATTAACTATAAATAATTACATTAATTCTTAATTAATTACATTAATTAATTCCTTCATTTATTAGTTATTACCAAATAAATCCATTCTTAATTACATCATTAATTATAAAAATTAATGATTTCTAATTACATTTTCTTTTTAAATTAATTACATAAGAAATTAATCTTTATTTAAACTATAATTGTTAATCACCCTTGATTAACTCCATTCAGTAATTAACTACCTTTACTTACTTCACCAAATAATTAATTACTCATTAATTAATTATCTCTAATTAATCCCTTGATTAATTTTACAAAGCAATTATACTCAAATTACTTCCATCATCAAATCACCTTCAATTAATTATATCCAGTAATTACCCATTAATTACTTCCTAAGTAATTTCTCTACATTAAATTACATTAAATAATTATACTTCACAAACCATCAAATGATTATTCTAAATTAATTAAACTTAATTAATTAACTCAATCTAATCAAATTAAACTCAATTAGTTACAATGAGTAATTAATTCCTTAATTACTTCCATAAGTAATTATACTTAACAATTTACACAAATGATTATCTTTAAATTAATTAATCTAATTAATTATTAAAAATTAATCACATTAATTAATTATTAAATAATCCTTAGTTAATAATCTTCATTAACTATTAACAATTCATTAATTATTTTTCTAAAGTAATTAACTTATTTTAATCATTATGGATTACAAATTAATTAACCATTAATAGCCCATTAATAAACCCCTAATTATTTAATTAATTAAGTGTTAACTATAACGTAATTAATCCTTTATTACTTGATTAATTAATTACTAATCATTAATTAAGTATCTAATCATATTTAATTAATGATTTTTAAATTACAAGTTAATTATTCTAAAAATAATTATTCTTAAACTTTTAAGTTTAAAACCCTTAATTACTTTAAGTAATTATCCATTTCATTAATTTATTAAATAAATGAATCATCCATTTAATTACCCTTATAATTAAATGAATTACAAATCATTTAATTCTAATTTAACTTTAAGATAAAACCTTTTTCATATCTATGGTTAAATTATCATTCACAAATATATTAGAAAACATTCATTTTCAAATTTAATTTCATATTTCATTTTAAATTCAAGTTTTAAAATGAAATCCAATTTATCTTCAACAAAATTTCAAATCAATTTAAAAACTTTAAATTTACATGATAAAGAATACTTTCTGTTATAAAAGAATTTTTACAAGAGTTTAAACCAAATTCCTTTTTAAATTCAAACATTTAAATTTTACTTTATCATTCAAAATTGTTAAAACACTTAAATTTACAAAACTTAAATTTATTTTAAAACAAAGATTCAATTTTAGATTTGAACCAGATTTAAACTTTGTTTAAAATATTCCTTTACATTTCAAACTCATATTTAAATTCAAATTCCTTTAAAAACACTTTTAAACGCTTAACCCCTTAAGGTTACTTAAACAAATTTGAATTTAAAAATTTATTCATTTTCGGCTAAAATTCAAATTAAACTTGAATCCATTATTTAAAATTAGATTTAAAACTTATTTTAAATCCTTACTTAATACTTTAATTTCAGTTTAAAATTTGAAAACAGGACGAGGTTTTCTAACCTGAAACAAAACTAACTCGAGCCATAAATAAATCACTCGAGCCTAACCTAACCTAGCCCGAGCAAAACTCAAAATAACTCGAGTAAAACTCCAGTAACATTTTCATTTTGAATTCATTTAAAATTTAAAGTACCGACAGTTTTACAAAAACCTATAACATCAATACACCCGAGCCCACATAACAAATTCTTCGAGACCAACACCCCAATGCTTCGAGTAAAACACGAAACAACCCATATAACACTCGAGTACCTATCTTCCCCAAATCAACAGTTGATACCCCATGTCCTCCGTGCACCTGCACCATCACTGCTGCCAACTTCGACCACTCGCGATGACACACGCAAGTCGACGATCATCTCCCAATTCAATTCCGACCCTCAAAACAATTGCAGAAGCTAAAAATCAAAATCGAGCATATGAGCTCAAACTGGAACAATGTCGAAACTGGAAACACCTAAATCACCAGATTTCGATCACCAGAGTGGCTTCACCTCCGGCCATGACCTCTTCCACACTCCAACTATCTTCTCCCTGAATCTGGGAAAGCTTGGTCACATATAGATGTCGCGACGATCAATTTTCTGATCAACAGAAAAACTAGGGTTTAAAACTTCAATTCAAAAACACCATCGCCTCAATGCATAGATCCACTTCCTACTATTTTTCCCTGATTTTCCTATCGCCACTCCATCACTAAAGAAGATGCTGACCACCTAGATCGACAATTACATACTAAAACATCTTTTCTGGTCAAAGCAGAAATACTCAATCATTTTCAAACTAAAAATTTTGATTTTAGTTTTAAAGTTCAAGTTTTAGTTTAAGTAACGATTTATAATCTTGAATCAATGAATCTGGATGATCAAATTTTTACTTACGAAAGGTTTGTTCTGTTATATTTACAGGATTTTTTTTTTCTAAGCAAAAAAATTTGTTTTGAATAAATCTTCAAATGAACTTCAGATTTTGGGTGTGATTTGAAGAAGATGATTTTTAGATTTCTTTTGGGTTATTTGGTTTGAATGTTGGCTGAAGATTTCATAAGTTATGAAGATGAATAGAAAAAAATAAAAGTGAGAAGTAATGTGTTTATATAAATAAATTTTTTGATTTAACTAAAATAAAAGAAAAAGAAAATTTAATAGGACATTTGTTCTAAATTTTAGCATTTGTCACATTGTTTAATCTATGGCTTAACACATGTCATTTAGGTGTCTTAAGGGATTTACACATGTCTCTTAAATATTTTATTTTAATTTAAATTGTTTATAAAAGCCTTTAACTTATTTTATTACTTTTTATGTATATATAAATAAATTTCTCCTTTTTTTTATAGAAAAATAAAACAAAACAAATTATAAATAAAAGCTTATCCAAATATATTTAAACATTTATTCTTTTAAATTTCAAAACACTAAATTCAAATTTAAATTAAATTATAAAATCCAATTTAAAAAAATCAAGTTATATATATATATATGCATATATAACGCTTATTAAATTTAAAAATAACAAATCCTATTTCTATAAAATCTGTTCATGTTTATAAAAACAAGGTATTAAAATTATTATTTGAAAATAACAAATTTAACAATTTTAAATAATTTATAAAAGAGATTATAAATCACTTCTATTACTCAATATATTAAGATCATATGTAAATTGTATTTTAAACTCTTATATATAATTTCAAGCAATATTTTTTTTAGAAAATAAAACAAAGCTTTCATGTTAATCTAATTTAGATTCATATTTAAGCTAATTAAATATAATTTTAAACAAATAAGATTTACCTTGAGTATTTACAAACCATATGGTTAATTATTAAATTGCTTAAATGTTAAATTTAAATCAAATTTTACAATTTACCAAATATAAATTAGAACTAGAAAATTGCTTTATTTACTAAATTCCAAACCAAAGCTTATCTATTTACAATATATACAATTATACATATATTATAAATAGAAAACAATTTATTAGCTTTAAAAAGATAAAATCTACCAATTTAAATATTTAATAAAAGAAGATTATTAAATCAATTCAAATTTTATTAACAAAAATTATCATATCAACTTAATTTCTAACACAGATTATTAAATTTATATTTCCAAAAATTCCAGGATGTCACATTCCTCCCCCCTTAAAAGAATTTCGTCCCCGAAATTTAAAAGCATAGGTAATTTAATAATCTATCTTAAGATTTTATTTTAAAACACAAACATATATTATCAATCATATGCTAACAACCGTAGCAACCAATTCACTCAGACAAACAAATCTAACTATCCAGACAAAATTCTGGATAGGATTTTTCAGAGTTTCCCAAGTATAAATATCGGGATACTCACTCTACAGAATCCAAACAATCTATACTACTAAGCTATAGAGCTCCTATTCAACTAGATCTACAAAAGTAAATAGGATGTCAGACTACAGACAAGTCTGACTCAACAATCACATCCTCCTGAAATGCTGGCTCCATAACCAGAGATAGATCATACACGTACTCCCTCAGAGATACGTGAAACACATCGAATCCCAGTTATCCAAACTGGCAATTCAACCTTGAAAATTTAACACTAATCCCCACAAGAACACAGAAAAGATCCAAAACACCTTGGAGCTGACATACCCAGTCTTACCCAATCTTAAAGCTCCTTAGATCGAAGAAAACTTACCCAAAATCAAATCTTCGACTCCAGAATCCAAATTCCTTCGTCTCTTATCCACAAAACACTCCTGACGATCCTGAGCTGCCTTCATCTCTCTCGATCAGCTCAACCTTCGCTGATGTCTCTAGAAACAAACTAGACCAAAATAACCCAACAGAATGATCTCCTCAAGATCAATCCAAAACCAAGATCACCAACTCTACTACACAAACATCATAAGACTAACTTACTTCTCTTATCCGGAAAAGATAAAACAAAAGCTCTCCCAAACTGCTTCCGCTGCACAACTCTGATCTGGAGTAGATGAAAATGCTGATGAAGAAAACGAGCACCAACTGGACAACACATCTCAGAAATATGGTTCAACAGATCCATAAAAGAAAACTCAGATGTCCCACCTGATCCTAAGCTGCTTCAACAAACTTCTCTCTAGAAGTCATCCTTCTACTAAACTGAACTACCGGTAGCACTCCTGGAATCCAGTTGATAAGAAACTCAACCTCCAGATGCGGACAAACCTCTGATAACTCAAGAGAACACTCAAACTATCGCAAGTCACTTTTGCGATCAACCAAGCCTAATATCCTAAGAAATCTATTCTCTCTTTACCAATCAGAACAGCTTACGCTTATCTAGCCAATCCATCGAAGAAATAGATTCACTCTGCTGCTTCTGAACTCCACCTCCATAAAAACTGCTAACCAGAAGACCTCCTTGCCAGCATAGAACACTCCGAGCTGCACTGCTGACACCGGCCCCAAAGACTTCCTAATCCAAAGCTCTTCGAGAAACTCGGACCTCAAACCAGATAGAAACATCCTGCTGAACCCAGCCACAACATCGAAGCAGACATACTTCCTAAACTTGTTCCAAAGAAACATCTTCGGACACATCCATAGTCACTGTGTCTCATCACGCAGCTACTACTTCCTGAGGTATCAAGATACCATTATTTTCTTCTGCCAAACCGACAGATCCAAACTCTACTCATCCAACTTGCACTACCAAGATGGACTCCAAACCTTTAAAAGGTATCCTTCATAGATCGATGAAATCCTTACATCAAGCTGCAAAGCTCACTCGAGACGGTATTATGTCTACAGTCTCGATGGAAACACTTCCAACCCCAGCATTCAAACTCCAACCATTGGTTGTAGTCGTGTTACACACCCCACTACCTTATCTACCTTTATAACTTATATTGGAAAACCTGAAGAGATAACCCAACAAATAGGTAGAAATAGATATATATATATGTATATAGATATATCAAAATTACAAATACGCTCTCTCGAGAAAGAAATCACTTTAAAGCCTAGGTATTCACTCAACCTAGCGCTCTGATACCAACTGTGATGACCCGACTTTCTCACCATAGAAAATCGCATCATCTTGAAGAAAGAAAGGGATAGAAAAGAGAAAAGAAAGAGAAAAAGAAGAAACAACATCAGAATCTCAACAGCGGAACGAATAAATTATATTAATAACCTATATGTTACATAGTATACAACACTAATCAGAGTTACACAGCATATACATCACATAATAGACAGTTATAAACACCTATCTAGTTATACAACTCAATACAAGTCAACAAAGAGATACCAACACAGAGAATACACAGCGCAAACTATATATCTAACGTCGAAGCCTCCTACTCCATTGCTCCTCCATATTTGTCAAAGCTAACCTGAATCCCTTGGCTACTCGTAAAACTCTGAGTACCCAAGAGTTTAAGAAAATAGAAGATAAACTCCGGGTCAGACATAGGTCTGGCGTGAATAACAGGTTAAAGTTGCTTAACTTCCAAAAACCTTTGAAAAGAAAGGTATCATGTAAGACTTCCCACACATAAACATGGAAAAGTTTTTACCTTGCGCTAACCAAAACATTTGATAGGAAATCCGGTGATATTATAATAGGTCTAGGGTTTTCAAGTAAATATGAAATAGCCGAAATTGTTACATTTATTAAATTATGGCTACTAGCCACAAAAGTGGGTAATACAATCAAAACCGTTGGCACTTATTGGATTTTGGATTCCATATAATGGCAGAGCTACCGGGGTACCGCCCGTCACAGTACGTGGCCTAGATCACCGTACCAAGGAGCCAACCAACTCCCCTGCAACACAAGAACGGAACCGTCATCCAAAAAGTCATTTTGAGAATCGATCTGATTCTATCTCTGTTCGTCTTACTGGGCAGTTCCGAACAAGACAACCCCGCAGTTGGTGTACGTTCCAACTGACCACACAGCCGAAATAAAAAGGGACTTCTAGAATGGGGAAAATCTCGTCCTACTTGGGCATGACCCACTTAGCCATGCTGCACCTCCCTTGTTTTAGCCATTCCCGATTGATGAGGCTTGAGGCTACGATTACCTTTAGAGAACACATCTCTTAGAATGCTCGTCGTCCACTTGACGATGTGCTGAAAGCATTCAATCCATACAAGTTCGTTCCGGGTTCGAACGAAACCGAAGGCATTATCTCGTTACACTCATTTTAGAATCACCTTCAGAGTTAACGACGATAACCCTTATACTCTGAATATTCATCCCGAATCTAAAAGTACTATCTCTTTCAAACTCATATTGGAATCACCCTCAGAGTTATACTGACGAATAGTTCTTACACCTCGAGTCTTCACTTTCACATGAGATTCACGACCTATCGTTAATTTGGATCGATGTGGTTTTCAGATATCCAAATCTGAAAACCCGATCCCGGTCTCATCGAAATCCAAAGCATATCTTTTAAGGCCAAGTTGTTTTAAAGTTTAAAACAATTCAATTCCATTATCCATATACACACAGATAGATAATTCACAGATTCACAATAGATAATCAACATTATCATAATAAACAGATGATCCACATTATCAATCACAAATGGATAATCCATATTATCATCACAATGCAACCAAAGCATCCATATCACATAGCATTACTTATCTCAAAGCTGAGATTTCAAACCATTCAAGGCAACCAATATCATCCATTTATATATAAGCAATGATCGATAATCACACCAAATATAATTAATTTAAAATGAATTAAATTAATTACATCATTTCTAATTAATTTAAAGTGAATTAAATTAATTACTTTATCAATATAAATCTTGCTTACATAACCATTAATTAATTACAAATTAATTAATTAATTATCCTCTAATCAATCACGTTAATTAATCACCCTTGATTAATTATTCCTTAATTACATTCAAGTAATTATCCTTTAATTAATTTTACCAATTGATTATACTTAACCAAATACAGTAATTAATCTTTAATTACTTCATAAATTAATTAACAATAATTAATTACATTAATTCTTAATTGATTACATTAATTAATTCCTTCATTTATTAGTTATTACCAAATAAATCCATTCTTAATTACATCATTAATTATAATAATTAATGATTTCTAATTACATTTTATTTTTAAATTAATTACATAAGAAATTAATCCTTATCTAAACCATAATTGTTAATCACCCTTGATTAACTCCATTCAGTAATTAACTACCCTTAATTACTTCACCAAATAAATTAATTACTCATTAATTAATTATCTCTAATTAATCCATTGATTAATTTTACAAAGCAATTATACTCAAATTACTTCCATCATCAAATCACCTTCAATTAATTATATCCAGTAATTACCCATTAATTACTTCCTAAGTAATTTCTCTTCATTAAATTACATCAAGTAATTATACTTCACAAACCATCAAATGATTATTCTAAATTAATTAAACTGAATTAATTAACTTAATCTAATCAAATTAAACTCAATTAATTACAATGAGTAATTAATTCCTTAATTACTTCCATAAGTAATTATACTTAACAATTTACACAAATGATTATCTTTAAATTAAT
This sequence comes from Allium cepa, assembly GCA_030765085.1. Taxonomy (NCBI): domain Eukaryota; kingdom Viridiplantae; phylum Streptophyta; class Magnoliopsida; order Asparagales; family Amaryllidaceae; genus Allium; species Allium cepa. Next base: position 610,188,272 of record CM060940.1, read on the forward strand.
TAATCTAATTAATTATTAAAAATTAATCACATTAATTAATAAAATTAATCACATTAATTAATTATTAAATAATCCTTAGTTGATAATCTTCATTAGCTATTAACAGTTCATTAATTATTTTTCTAAAGTAATTAACTTATTTTTATCATTATTGATTACAATTAATTAACCATTAATAGCCCATTAATTAATCCCTAATTATTTAACTAATTAAGTGTTAACCGTAGCTTAATTAATCCTTTATTACTTGATTAATTAATTACTAATCATTAATTAAGTATCTAATCTTATTTAATTAATGATTCTTAAATTATAAGTTAATTATTCTAAGAATAATTAATCTTAAACTTTTAAGTTTAAAACCCTTAATTACTTTAAGTAATTATCCATTTCATTAATTTATTAAATAAATTAATCATCCATTTAATTACCCTAATAATTAAATGAATTACAAATCATTAAATTCTAATTTAACTTTAAGATAAAACCTTTTTCTTATCTATGGTTAAATTATCATTCACAAATATATTTGAAAACATTCATTTTCAAATTTAATTTCAAATTTCATTTTAAATTCAAGTTTTAAAATGAAATCCAATTTATCTTCAACAAAATTTAAAATTAATTTAAAAACTTTAAATTTACATGATAAAGAATACTTTCTGTTATAAAAGAATTTTTACAAGAGTTTAAACCAAATTCCTTTTTAAATTCAAACATTTAAATTTTACTTTATCATTCAAAATTGTTAAAACATTAAATTTATAAAACTTAAATTTATTATAAAACAAAGATTCAATTTTAGATTTGAATCAGATTTAAACTTTCTTTAAAACATTCCTTTACATTTCGAACTCCAATTTAAATTCAAATTCCTTTAAAAACACTTTTAAACACTTAGCCCCTTATAGTTACTTAAACAAATTTGAATTTAAAAACTTTATTCATTTTCGGCTAAAATTCAAATTAAACTTGAATCCATTATTTAAAATTAGATTTAAAACTTATTTTAAATCCTTACTTAATACTTCAATTTCAGTTTAAATTTTGAAAACAGGACAGGGTTTTCTAACCTGAAACGGAACTAACTCGAGCCATAAAAAAATCACTCGAGCCTAACCTAACCTAGCCCAAGCAAAACTCAAAATAACTCGAGTAAAACTCGAGTAACATTTTCATTTTGAATTCATTTAAAATTTAAAGTACTGATAGTTTTACAAAAACCTTACACACGAGCCCGTATAACAAATTCTTCGAGACCAACACCCCAATGCTTCGAGTAAAGCACAAAACAGCCCGTATAACACTCGAATACCCATCTTCCCTAAATCAACAGCTGATAACCCATGTCCTCCGTGCACCTGCACCATCACTGCCGCCAACTCCGACCACTCGTGATGACACACGCAAGTCGACGATCATCTCCTAATTCAATTCCGACCCTCAAAACATTTGCAGAAGCTAAAAATCAAAATCGAGCATATGAGCTCAAAACTGGAACAATGTCAAAACTGGAAACACCTAAATCACCAGACTCCAACCACCAGAGTGGCTTCACCTCCGGCCACGACCTCTTCCACACTCCAACTATCTTCTCCCTGAATCTGGGAAAGCTCGGTCACCTATAGATGTCGCGACGATCAAGAAAAACTAGGATTTTAAACTTCAATTCGAAACCACCAACGCCTCAATGCATAGATCCACTTCCTACTATTTTTCCCTGATTCTCCTATCACTACTCCATCACCAAAGAAGATGCTGACCACCCCGACCACCTAGATCGACAATTACATACCAAAACATCTTTTCTGGTCAAAGCATAAATACTCAATCATTTTCAAACTAAAAATTATGATTTTAGTTTTAAAATTCAAGTTTTAGTTTAAGTAATCGATTTATAATCTCGAATTAATGAATCTGGATGATCAAATTTTTACTTACAAAAGGTTTTTTCTGTTATATTTTGTTTTCCAGAGACATTATAGGTTTTTTTATATATATTAAATAAAACTTTAAACTTTAACTTATGTTAACAACCACATTTTGATTGAATCTTAAATCTTAACACAGCTTAGATCAAATGAAATGGAATTCTAAGCAAATTCTAGAACCTGGAAACTTATGTACAGAAAAATAAATTACACTGCAGCATGCACTACTTTATACATTCACATATATACCAGCAATGAACTTGTAAATGGCATACAATCATTTTTATTTCCAGAGTAAAACAAGCAACTAGATTCGTACTTAATTGTAAAAAGAGTGATGTTACTCACAGATTAGGATGATGAACAGAGCAACCATGTTTTTGAAAAGCTTGAACTGGAATGTGCTTTGAACTTGAGTTGTTGAATTTCTTATGGTCTTAAAACTCAGTTTGCATTTAAAAACTTTAATCTTGTTTTGCTGTAATGCTTTGCTCCCTGATTTACAATTGCATGCATGCTACAAGATAAAAAAAATGCAGGCTTTTGTTGTAGAATGATGATCAGTTTTAATTTCCCGATTTTTAAGAAATGAGTTCAGGCTTATATTTTAATTTGCATTCCAGGTTTTGAAGATGATTTCAGATATTTTTTGGGTTATTTTGGTTAGAGGAATACTGGTTTCAGATTGGTTTTTGAGGGGATTTACAGGATTTTTTTGTTCTGAGCAAAATTTTCTGTTTTGAATAAATCTTCAAATGAACTTCAGATTTTGGGTGTGATTTGAAGAAGATGATTTTCAGATTTGTTTTGGGTTATTTGGTTTGAATGTTGGCTGAAGATTTCTTAAGTTATGAAGAAGAATAGAAAAAAAAAGTGAGAAGTAATGTGTTTATATAAATAAATTTTGTGATTTAATTAAAATAAAAGAAAAAGCAAATTTAATAGGACATTTGTTCTAAATTTTAACATTTGTCACATTGTTATATCTTTGGCTTAACACATGTCATTTAGGTGTCTTAAGGGATTTACACATGTCTCTTAAATATTTTATTTTAATTTAAATTGTTTATAAAAGCCTTTAACTTATTTTATTACTTTTTATGTATATATAAATAAATTTCTCCCTTTTTTTATAGAAAAATAAAACAAAACAAATTATAAATAAAACCTTATCCAAATATTTTTAAATATTTATTCTTTTAAATTTCAAAACATTAAATTTAAATTTAAATTAAATTATAAAATCCAATTTAAAAAAATCAAGTTATATATATATATATGCATATATAACTCTTATTAAATTTAGAAATAACAAATCCTATTTCTATAAAATCTATTCATGTTTATAAAAACAAGGTATTAAAATTATTATTTGAAAATAACAAATTTAACAATTTTAAATAATTTATAAAAGAGATTATAAATCACTTCTATTACTCATTATATTAAGATCATATATAAATTGTATTTTAAAATCTTATATATAATTTCAAGCTATATTTTTTTTAGAAAATAAAAGAAAGCTTTCATGTTAATCTAATTTAGATTCATATTTAAGCTAATTAAATATAAATTTAAACAAATAAGATTTACCTTGAGCATTTACAAACCATATTGGTATTTATTAAATTGCTTAAATGTTAAATTTAAATCAAATTTTCCAATTTACCAAAATAAATTAGAATTAGAAAATTGCTTTATTTACTAAATTCCAAACCAAAGCTTATCTATTTACAATATATACAATTATATAATATATATATATATATATTATAAATAGAAAACAATTTATTGGCTTTACAAAGATAAAATCTACCAATTTAAATATTTATTAAAAGAAGATTATTAAATCAATTCAAATTTTATTAACAAAATTATCAAATCAACTTAATTTCTAACACAGATTATTAAATTTATATTGCCAAAAATTCCGGGATATCACAGCAGAGGAACCAAAAGCCACAACACACACTATCCAATGATGACACTGGATCAGGTCATGACTCTGACAAATCCTCCAGCTCCTTCAATAACACCAGCCAGATCAATGAAGTTAATTCAAATCAAGGAGAAACTCCTCAGTCCATATCTCAGCAATCTGAGTATAACAATGATAAGCAGAACATACTACCTGCAAGAACAGAACACCATATGATCACAAGGTCAAAGAGTGGCATTTTCAAGCCTAAAGTTTATAGTGCTCAGCTAGACTCAACATAGCCAAAAGACTACAATAAAGCTATTACCAATAGTAACTGGAAACAGGCTATGGATAATGAATACAGTGCCCTTATCAGAAACAAAACTTGGAGTCTAGTATCAATGCCTAAAGACAAGAATATAGTTGGTTACAAGTGGACTTACAAAATTAAAAGAAAACAGATGGAAGTATCTCAAAACACAAAGCAAGACTGGTGGTCAAAGGATATAATCTGTAATATGGTTTTGACTTCAATGAGACCTTTTCTCCAGTTGTTAAACCCACTACCATAAGAATCATATTGATAGTTGCACTTCATAGAAAATGGAAGATTGGACAACTTGATGTTAATAATGCCTTTCTTAATGGGAATCTAAAAGAAGAGGTGTTTATGGGACAACCATAAGGATACAAAAGAGGTGCAAATGATAATTTAGTATGCAAACTACATAAAGCAATATATGGACTGAAGCAAGCACCACGTGTACGGAATGAGAAGCTCAAGTCCACACTGATGAGTTTAGGATACACACCAACTAAATCAGATAATTCATTGTATATGCAATGCAAACAGAAAAAAATCACATACATTTTAATATACGTGGATGATATTATTATTACAGGAAATGACAACCAAGCCATGGATCAAACTATCAGACATCTTGATCAAGCATTCTCAATAAAAGATCTCGGTAATCTACATCACTTCCTAGGTATAGAAGTTATTCAAACATCCAAGTAAGAGATGGTTTTATGCCAAAAAAGATGTATACTGGAGCTATTAAAAAGAGAAAAAATGGATCGGGCTAAATCCCTACCTACTCCAATGACAAGTAATCTCAAATTATCAAAAGAGTCAGGAGAGACCATCACAAACGAAAAACAATACATAAGCATTATAGAAGCACTTTAGTACATCACAATAACAAGACCAGATCTAAGCTACAGCGTAAACAAGGTGTGTCAATTCATGCATAGACCTCTCAACAATTACTGAAAGGCCGTAAAACGTATATTACGTTACCTGAAAGGAATAATGGATCACGGTCTACTTTTTAACGTTGCAAATGAGTTAAACATACAAGCTTACTGTGACGCAGATTGGGCCTCAGATCCCCACGACAGAAGATCAACTACCGGGTTCTATATATTTCTAGGGAGCAACCCGATCTCTTGGTGCTCAAAGAAGCAAGTTGCAACCTCGCACTCCAGTACTGAGGCTGAATATATGTCAATCGCCAGTACTGCATTGAAGATATTTTGGATCGAGTCACTTCTCAAAGAAATCAGAGTCAATCTCACAAATACACCAGTAATCTGGTGTGATAACTTGAGCTCGGCCTGCCCCTCCGCAAATCCAGTACTACATTCACGAACAAAGCACTTCGAAATAGATTTGTACTTTGTTCGCGAGAAGGTAATGGAAGGGAAACTAAAAGTTAAGCATGTTCCAACTCAATTCCAAAGAGCAGACATCCTCACAAAACCTCTTTCAGCAAAAAAATTCACTCAATTAAAGAGAGATCTCAAGATTGAAGAAGGCGGCGCAGAGACGAAGGAGCCAAAGAAAATCCTAGATAGAATTGAAAGGGGAAGTTAGGTTACAGAATGATGATACGGGTTATGTTACACTGAGTACAAAGCGGATAGTATAATATAGTAGCATGGGCCGTAGTATATTAGCCCATGTAGCAGTCCAAAGTTCAAAATACATTATAAATAGAGAGTATACAGAGAATGTATTGTATCAATCAATTCGGTAATAAAACTCTCTTCGCATTTCTTTACATTTTTGTTTTCAGCATCACTCTTGTCGCTTGAGCAGCTATGCTGCAGTTTTGCCCTTAGAATGGCCAGATTCGTTCCTTCCAATTCCTTGTCAGTTTTATATATTTTCCATTTTCATCGTCTACTTTCATTTTTATCTTATATTGAAATACTATGTATTCTAATCCCTTTTTAATTCACTTAATCTCAGTCATCTTTTGGTTTGTAGTCTCTATATTTTGCAGTGGGATAAGCAGATTAATTCAACAAAAGGAGCAGTTAAATTGTCGACTTGGCCAAACTATTAAAATAATCATAAAGCCATATGGATTAGATAGCCGCTAACACGGAAGTTTCCTGATCTAATCACCAAACATACATATATATTTGTGTGTATCTAGTCACCAAACGTACATATATGTGTGTAAGTTTGAAAATGAGATGTGTTCAGACATATGTAATGAAGAAACTCTGGGTAATATACAAGCAAACGCAAGCTAGTTAACTTATCAACAGTAACCAAATAAGCATGAAACTCGTCGTCCTATGGTTTATATTTTTATTCACAGAAACATAAAAGCAAACTTTTATATGTTATACGCAATGATGCTTATTTGGTAATGAAGTATTCAAATACTATAATTATACATAAATATTTGCAGCATAAGGCAATATTACAAACTTAATTAATCGGCTAAATATTTACACCAATCATCTATAACTACGGGTTGCAAAATTGTCGCATGATTTCCTTCTTCCCGATTGTGGGTGTCTTCATTTCCTTTGATTTTTGTCATGTCCGTAATCACGGTAGGTGCCTGAGAATTCTTTCCTGTGAGAATTTGCACTGCTGTTCTGAACTGTGCTGCGTCTATCTCTATGAACCTTGTCTCGATGATCTTCACCTTCATTTCTCTTCTCTTTGTTTATTTTTGCTTTGTTCACTTCAACTTTGATAATGTTGCTTCATTACGTATTTATATATACTTTAGATGATTATTAAATTAGTTGGTTATTCATTTTATATGTGAATATAAGAAAACGTAAAAAGCAACGTAGTTGACTTCCCTGAGGAATAACCAATCAAATTAAGTTCTGCTTATATGTGATGTTGTTGAATCGCTTTCTTGCTAGCTAAGTTTCGGCTTCCCACGGAATGAATGGGAACACGTGTAGAGTTATTAGTATCTTTAATTATTAGTAGGACAATAAAAATATTAAATATCCATGAATATTTTTGTCCTGGTTTGGTCAACTTTGATTATATATAGAAGAAAAAGAAACAATAAAATATCTAATTGAAACTTGTGATCAAATGTACGAGTGTTAAAATAGAAAAAAAAAAAAAAAGGGGTTTCATGGAAGGCAGTCGGTCAGTTAAGCATATCAGAGGGTCAGCTTCAATATTGGTAGCTTAAAATCCAAACCCAAATCTGTTCACTATAGTCATGACCCAAGCGAGCACGTTGGGTAGCATCCGAGACCGACCAATCGGGCTTTTTTAGTTTATAGGGTAAAACACCGTACAATTGATATTACAAGCATTATTTTTAACTCCTACTTTTCTAAAAATGATACAAAAATAAAGTTTACAAACAAATTGGTTAGTCATGATTTCATGTTCCAAAAAAACATATACGCAAAATGTTCTACATTTAAAGAATTAAATGGTACACAAATAGCATATACATTCATATTTTTGATTCTGGTCCAAAGTATTAGAGCAAATGAAATAAACACTCAACTAACATAACAAGTTTGATCAAGTAACATACTGTGGACGGGTCAATAATACAAAGGGGGTAGAAATGTAATCATGCAAACTTTGGAGCAGACCGAAATTATGTTATAAATACACATGCCTGTACGATGTATTTGTTAATAAAATAATACAAGCATTATAAGCTTTGTCGTGTCTCTTTCTTGGTACAAGAGCTCTCTTTCACCTTACGGCAATAAACCCACCATCAACACCTTGCCATAGCCTCATCAGGTCAGATCTCATCATCTGAGACTGGCTGTGTTATAACTCTCCTCGGTTTTATTATCATCATTGGAGTGTTCTTTTGACCAAGAAAGTGTGTGTGTGCATACAAGGATCTGTTCTTGAATTCAATTCAGTGTCGTGCCAGAAGGGAGGTTAGAGAGATCTCATCATTCCAGCCTTGGCTGAATCTGAACTGTTATCATCAAAGAATACCTCATCATTTGATTAAGATATTACTCAACGGTCGAAGGATCAGAGAACTCACCAAGGATACGCAACCCCACCAAATCCAAATGCAACACAACCCTCGGAAGTGGAAATAATCACAAAAAAAGTCATCAATCCAAAGAGTCAGCTTATCGTCATCCAATTGGACGAAAGCAACTTCTTGCTTTGGAAATTTCAATTCTCTAATGCTCTGAGGGTCATGGTCTGCAAGAGTTCACTCTTAGAGCCTCTCCGGTACCTGCAAAGTATACCACAAACAATGAAGGGGCACCGATCTTTAATAACTAGTATACAGTACATCATAGACAAGATAGCCTTTTAAGTTCTTGGCTACTTTCAACCGTCGGTGCAAGTTTACTACCAGAAATCAATGGTTGCAACACAACACATGAAATATGGACTACCACTAAACAAATATTAATCTCACAGTCATCAGCTAGAATCATGCATTATAAAAAAAAAATGCAAAATTTAAAGAAAGAAAATCTATTAATGAGAGAATACTTGGCCAAGATAAAGACTATATGTCACTTACGTGATGTAACAGGCCATATAGTATCTAACACAGAACAGATACTTGCAATTCTGAATGGATTACATAAAGATTATGAATTAGTTGCAATTATCTCTTCTAAAGAAACTACTCCAAACCTCCAATATGTTCACTCAACCGTATTAGTCCATGAAGGGAGTGTAACGACCCCAGCGTTATAACAAGTTTAGTAAAGAACATTACAAGTAATATTGTCTATTAATCCGTAGAATACGGCTTGTTAAGAGCAATCAAATGTGAATATATCTTTATACTAACACTGACATGCCATTTATACATTTTTACTTAATATCTGAACTTGAATTTGACGTGTACAGTATTAATACAAAGTAATATACACATCGATTTCTCAAACTAAGAACAATATATAATATAAATAATAGTCACAGAACACAGTGGAATAAAATCTCAACTTATACTTATACAAATTTTGAATTTACAAAATGAAATACTAGACTCAATAATATACAAGTTTACAATTCTCTAATCTTAGTTATACATTTAATAAATAAAGTCCAAATTTCCTAAATGGGATAAACTAAATGTCCAAATGTTTATCTCCTTGCTAGCCCAAACATCCAAAGGTCAACCTGTCCTATAACCTGAAAAGTATCACCCTGGTCAAACTATCTCTAAATATCCAATACAGTGAGAATAAGATATAACACAAGAACAAATAATACATATGTAATACAAATGTCCAAGAAATAACAAGTCACGGGATTAGCTTAACTTAGAATTCATTGCAAGACTCAGATTTATTCATTGAGGTAACGAATACAAATTAGTCACTAAACGCAAAATTCATAGAACAAAGCACAACATCTCTAAGCACACAATTATCAATAATTTAATTTAAAAGCCATCATAAGGCATAAGAATATACGTGTTTATTTCATTAACACGGAGTAGTCACATAATTCTAATTTCCAAAATCCAAGAGATTTTAATCCAAACCAATCGTAATGTTTGTCCAAAATAGTCGCAATGATTGTACTCAAACCCGTGGCAAACAAACAAATATGTATCACTCGAACCGATCCAATACCAAGCATAGTATTTAGACCAGGAACACAGAATCACAAAATGATATCAAGGATAGTCCATACCGATCAAGGTGATCGTAGAAACCACGACTCGATAAATCTACATTTATTTAATATTATTATATCATTATGTTCGAAAAGAAATCCAGGAATAAACTTCTTAAGGATCTAGCAGCCACTTGCCGCACACCAAAAGAGAGTAAACTCTAAAGTGCCAAATACTATCACCTTTAGTAATCACTAGAACTTAACCAATACGTCCCATACCATAAGCTAAAATCCAAGTACTTACTAAAAGCTAGTAAATGTCACTTATTACGGATGCCATAGGAAAACCTATACTACATTCTCTTAAGGATTTAGCAACCACTTGTCGCATATCAAAAGGGAATACAACTCTAAAGTGTTAAGTACTTTCCCAAATACGATCACAAGAATTTAACTTAGGAAGCCTATACTACCCAGTTAAGTTCAAGTATTTGCTAATGAGTTAGTAAATTTCACTCAAACATTCTATTCAATGAGTTATAACATATTCGACGAAGCATTATTCGAAAGCATTTAAACCAATCGATAACATTAAGTTGAATAGTAGTATTCCCTAGATTATAGAATAAGGTTCTCAAAATATTTTTTCCCTTTGATTTTATTGTTTAAAAACACTTGTTATAAATTTTTAAAAGTGCATTTATTATTTGGATTAAAATAAATGTTCACTTATTTGATAAATTATTCCATAAATCCGAATTTTTCCAAGATTTCACTTATAAACACAAGGTTGTCTTAAACTTCCATATAGTTGTAATATTCATGAAACTGTATTTTTAAAACCTTATTTAATTACTCTTCTAAATCCATATTAAAATGTAACCATTTTATTTAGAAATAAACTAAGTTTATACTTTTCAAAATCACATTTCCATATTCCATGAATCCTATTTTATTTATTTAATAAAACAGTAATACTTATATGCCAAATCCATAATCACTTTTATGTAAAAATAGATTAGATTTGTATTTCCAAAGTCATATTTCCAAATTCATATTTCGAAATCCATAAATATTTTGCTAACCATGCTTAATAAATAAAATAACTTGCTAAAAATTATTTTTAATATCTATTAACTTAATTTAGAAACAATTCTAAGATTTACGAATATAAATAATTCTCTTTCGTAAATTACTTGTATATGAATCTTATCATCCTATTTCATTTAACTTAAATTTAGGGTCCAAACACTACTTGAAATGGCAATTATTCCGACAGCATCAAGCGACGGCTTCCGAGGCCTATTTTCGACGGCTTCCGATGGGCCGTCGGCGGTCCGTCGGAATTCGCGAATTACAGCGTTCGGCCGAACCTACTTCTTCCTAATTTGCAGCACGAAATTTTTTAACCCAAAATCCCCAAATCTCTCTCCCAAGCTTCCAATCACCAATTTCGAGCTTTTGGATCCTCCCCGGCTGCGTAATCAATATCTATTGCTCTCTAACTCAAGTATAATCTCTTATTTTTGCCAAAAATCTAATTTTTACCATAAATCTAAATTTGCATAAGTTGTTAAATTAGGGCTAATTAGTGATTGCAATTGATTCCAATAGCGTAATAATGGTTTATAGCATCCCATGGTATACCTATTTCATATGTTATCTTGAAATTGTAAAAAGTATGTATAATTTGTGATTGTGTGTGTATATATAAACTATTGTATATGTGTTGTTTCCACCATTGTATTATTTTAATTGGAATAAGACATGAGTTGTATAACATCTTGACTTGTGCAACAAAAATTTGACTATATTGGAAAATGACAATAATGTTAAAGCAGCCATATTCGACAATCAGAACAAATGTGCTAGATTTATATTTTTTGAAATGTATAAAATTAGTAAATATATTTTCCTTTTTATAAAAAATACTTTTTTTTACGTCCCTTAGAGAGTTTTTTGGCCCTGTCCGACGGGTGTTGTACATGATCGTTATATAGATAGTGGTTTTTGTCACAAAACGACCATTTATATTCATCTGGTACAATGCTTATTGGATTTGTTCCCATATTGGACATGTTATAAATATAGTAAACAATTATATTTTGCACATTATTTCGTTTCAAACGGTTCATAAAATTCGTCGTCACTCTCTTTTTTGTTTCCTACGTACACGCATCTATGTATAATGCAGGAAATAAAAGGGAAGTGTTGCCGAAATTTTATTGAATCGTTTATAACGAAATATTGTACGAAATGTAAGTGTTTACTGTGTTTGTAATGGAAAGTAGGACGATCGACCAGAAAAAAGATAACTGTCAAAGTACGTTTATGAACCGACAAATTGTGTGGTTGACGAAGAGTAGAAACATCTTGCGTTGGGAAAAAAAAGTAATGTCAAGACATATCCAATATATTTCGTCAATGGATATAAATTTAACACCAAAGAATACGGTTCAGAAAAATTAACTAATAATACAGGTTTATTTGTTAAAGGTAGTTATGTTCTAGAAAATCACATAAATTATTTTTCTGGCGTTTTAACACAAAATTTGCAACTGACATATTTCTTACGACCCACGGAGGAGGTGTTTCTGTTTAGATGCAATTGGTTTAGCAATGTTACAGATTCTAGAATTAATGTGCACAAGGATTATAATCTTATTGAAATAAAGAATACATCGCATTATCACAAGTATGATCCTTTTGTACTAGCCAAACAAGCATTACAAGTTTATTACGCTCCTTATCCGTCTCTAAAAAGAGATAAAGCAGATTGGTTGGCGGTTTTTAAAACAAAGGCCAGTTTTACGTTTGATGGGAAGAATATACCAAACGAACAAGCTTACCAGGTAGATCTTGAGCAAAGCAATGAAATAATAATTACAGACGATTGTATGGATTTTGAACCTTTGAACGATGAATCAAACGTTTTGGTAGAAGCGTTCGAGAGTATGGAGGAAAATAACGTAGAATATGAGACCGAATCTGAATCAGAAGACGATGATGATTGATGTAATTGATGAGCTTTATTTTGGTAGTTTTGTAATTATGCAATTGATGAGATTATATAGTTGATGTAATTATGCCATTGATGTAACTATGTTGAATTCTTGGTGTAAAATTGATATAATTGATGAGATTTATTTTGCTAGCTATGTAATTCATGCCATTTATGAAACCGAATCTGTTTATCCTTATTTACGTCTTTTATGGTATTACCATTTCTGTCATTTATTTAGCAATTTATGTTAAAAATGCAATGTATTCTGCTTATCGTCGGAATATGAAACCCAATCTGAATCAGGTATACTTTGCACATGCCATCGAGATGACATAGCTGCTGGGTCACCATATAGCTAAGTACATGCAGCAATATGGTGGCCTCTTTCCATCTTCTGCTGGTTCGGGAGGTTCTGAAGCTAATAGACCAGAGTGATAGGTATGTTTTTTTCGTGTCATTGTTTTGTAAGTTTGGATGATACATTGAGTTGGTGGATTTGGATTTGAAATGTTGTGTATATTGTTTGATGATATATTTGGTGATAGTGATTTTGACATTGGGAGTTGATTGTGAGGAGTTGGTGAAGCATTGATGTATATATTGTACATTTAGATGTATGTGAATTATGGTAGTGAAGTTTGGTTTGATTTTACATGAATTGCGTTGGATTTTATATGAATTGGGTTTGATTTATGTCTTTATGATATTTGATTAGCTTTGTATGGTTTGATTTCATATTGAATATTTGAGTTAGATATATTAAGTTGGGTGATAGATATTGTATTTATGAATTGTGGATGGTAGGCCAAATCGAAGCTAAAATGCAGAATTATTTTTATAGTTTTTCCGACGGCTTCCGACGGTCTGTAGGTCAAAATTTGTCGACATGTTCCGCGTCTACAGATGGCTTCCACCACAAAAATCTATTTACCGACGAGTTAATTTGTGGCGGAAATTTCCGACGGCTTCCAACAGTCGCCGACAGTCGGGAGCCGTTGAAAAATGCTCTGTTTCTTTTAGTGAAATATTTGCAGCTACAACCACTTAATCTCATAATTTTACAAAACTTAATTGAAACAGCTTTCTATCATAAAAAATTGAGTCATTTTGGATTATTGTACACCATGATATCGCTGTTTTACAAAAACGATTTTCACACTTTATTTTCAGCAAAAAATCTAATAATCACTTAGACTCAAGCAAACAATTCATAATCAAATTGAAAGCAATCCAATTAAGAAAACCATCTAATTCAATTCAAATGACAACTAACAATTATTCTGATGGATTAGAAGTAGTAGAGTGAGTGATTAACTCACATTTTAACTTCCTATAGCTTGCCAGATCTCCAAATAATCCTTGCTAAACCCTTAGCTTCACCAAAATCACTTAAAACTCAATAACAAAAATCCAACCAACAAGCAATTATAATTAAAACAAGATCAAACTCACTCTTTTATGGTTCTAAAAGGTAGAGATAGGGTTTAGAACACTTACCCTATCATTATTGGAAAAAAGCCCCATGTTTGCAACTTGATTTGGGGATGATTTTGATTTTAGGATTTAGTGAACAAGAAAGTTTTGGTTTTCAGATTTCTCTCCTATATGGTTCCAATGGGGTTTGGGTAAGTACCTAATAAGATAAGTGTTGCAAAATCTTTAAGAGACGTAAAGTGTTACTAATTTCTAATTTGTTTTATCACTTAATAATACGCCACTTTTATACTAATAATGTTTTACAAAATCATAAATTAATTTCTCCATTTATCAAAACCCATTAACAAATTAAAATCCTCATTTTAAAAAATAAATCACAACACTAACATTTAATTAAATATAAACTATTTCCCAAAATTACTCTGGTATTTTCAAATATAAGAATTAAGTTCATAATAGATATTTATTGAATTTTCAATTTATTAGATCCCAAATCCAATCAATATTGAAAATTATAACTAATAAAATTTCCAATTTTTTATCTTAATATTAACTAAGATAAATCAAATCAACTATTCATAAAAAATGGATTTAATTCCATAATTATATTTCGAAAAAACACATTTTAAAATTAATTATCCATAATTAAACTTAATTAATTAGGTAATTAACAATAGTGTTGTTATAGGGAGGATAGAGCAAAAGAAGCCAATAATTTTAGATCTTAACGTTAACTACGCTGCAAGCACCTCATATTTGGAAAATAAGAATCAAGAAAGGAATCTAAGAAATGAGTACAATAATAGAAATGAATATGCTAATCAAAGAAATGGTCAGGGTTATAGAGAACGGAGTAAAGGAAGATGGAGCAATAACATCAACATAATACGATGTCAGATAAGCCAAAAGTATGGACACATAGAAAGTAAATGCTATTTTAGATTTGGTCAAAGTATCTTACCAAGTCAGCAGAATAGTAACAGTCAAAGAAATTCTCATCTCAGTGCAAATTTAGCTTATACAAATCAAGATTTTAAGAATCAGGAAACAATTCAAGAATTTAGAATGACCTGGAAGCATTGGCCAGGCCAAAAGACATTCAAAGTGAAAGTTGGTACCCTTACTCAAGTGCAACCAACGATATCACAAATAATATGTAGAACTTGAATCTGGGAAAAAGAGATTATAAAGGTGAGCAATCTTTTTTTATGGGTGAGGGTGAGTCTATAAAAATTACCCATACTGGAAATGCATGTATTAAAGGCAAGAAAGAATTATATATTGATAATTTACTAAGGTCGTTTCCACAAATTAAAAAGAACGGTATGGATGCGTAACAACCCGTACCTTAATAAGCCTAAATTTTGAAAAAAATTGAAAGCGAAGTCCATTAAAGCACTGATCATTGGATTTGGTACCTGAAATAAGCACGAGAATTATAAAAGATTGATAGAAATCTAAACTTACAATGGATATAATAATAGGCTAAGCATACTGACTATGACTACTATCTTGGAATTAATGGTGTTCCTTGGATAGCGGATTATCACATTAGCATCGAGCATGAGAGAGAAGAAGACTTCTCCAACAACAAAGCACATCTAGCTCCGGTGACATGTTCCTCTAGATCTATCCTGTGGACTGTAATGAGCAGGGGGTCAGATCAACATTCTTGTGATCGAAAAACCTATATATTATCCATAACATAAATATATACCGATTGATTTTCATTTAATTGTTATGTCCATTAAGGTTATCAATTCTAATCTAACTTTGCATTGCATACACAATTATCACCCCTTCCCAAGGTACGAAATACTGATGAACCCTTATCAACCACCCAATATTTCCCAACCCATTTGCCACTTAATACTTCTAAACATGAAGCAGGCTTCTATAATACTTTAAAAGAGAAATAGGCAGACTCTACCATTTAAGACCTTAATCAAGGTAGGACCCATCATTTAAGATCTATTCCCAAGGTGGTTTCCTAACAATGTTGTCAATGGTTAGTGGGTCCTAGCTACAAGACCTCTAACCACTATTTAAGGCTTCCGACATTTAATGTCTAACTATTGCCATATCTATCGCCAATAAAATCATAGCCATGTAATAAACAGTACCCAAGCTACTTAATATCTTTTATTGAAAAATAGGCAGACTCTGGTCATTTAAGAACTTAATTAAGGCAGACCCCATCATTTAAGACATATTTCCAATGCATGTTCCTCAATGGCACTATCCTTATTACGGCTTTAGTAACGTGAGAGACTGTACCCTAAGCCACTTAATACCTTTTATTGGAAAACAGGCAGACTCTGGCCATTTAATACCTTAAGACCTATTTCCAAGGCATGCTCCTCAATGGTACTATCTAGCTGACATTGCTTGTAAATCTCATTAGACTACTTAATACTTCTTTTATAGGGGAGAGAAGGACCCTACAGTCACTTAAGACCCCAAACCTGAAGTGAACCCTTCCCGAGATATCCACTATCACTCTTAATTATAAATATGGAATCCATCAGGTTACTTCTTTCAGTAGGAAGGCGGGTCCTACAACCATTTAATACTTCAACACTGAAGTAAACTCTTTTAGAGACATCCTTATTTATCTCGAATCTCACTGGGTTACTTAATACTTCCATTTAGGAGAGAGGCCGACCCTACAGCCACTTAAGACCTCAAATTATAAGTGAACCCAAATGGAGATATACCTCACCCCTCTTGATTCCAAATTAGGTCCATTTAATACTTTTCAATTAAGAAATCAGGCACAATCTCTCACATCATCATAGGTCCTATGATTAGTGATATCTCACATAAGTAGTAAGTGCACCCGACTACTGGTGGCCTCAGAGTGAAGGATAGTCTTCCGTCGAGTGATTCTACTGACCTCGTATCACTAACCTACTAAGTTCAATTAACCATCCTAAGTCATTACTTATATTTTTTTTAGGTAGGCATTGGACTTAGCTTACCAGTTCCCTTTTTGTTTAAGGTAATATGATTTACCTTAAATACTTATCAACCCATAAATCCCAGTTTGATGCTCATAAATGTCAATTTGTCCATAAAATCCTAACCGACATTTACTAAGATATTTATGTATGATTACTAATTTTAAATTAGTAACCTTCGATATCTATTCCATCTTTATTAATCCAACTTCTTTATTTATCAGTCTTGTTAAACTATTTACCCTATCAAATTATCGCAATCCCATATTTGTTACCATTTATTTCCCATTTATTAGAGTTACAATCTTCTAAATTCCTTTCCCATTAATTAATTATCCTAAATAAGAATATTACATGCAAGCGTCGTTATTAGCTTTTTATTTAATTATTATAAGCATAGTAAATTACGTACAAATATTTACTTTCATCAAATATATTCTAGTTATATTTCTTCAGTAGAATATTCTTTTCCACGTTAAATTATTGGAATCATATCTAAAAATATTATATGCTATAATTTCCATAAATTAGTCTAAAACAAAAGAGTTAACTTTAAAAGATTACATCGTTTGAAATTACAAGGAATAAGCATTTCTTTTTATTACTGAAATTGATAGTCTACAATGAATTCATACTACACACATCTTTTTCTCTTTTTATTTGCATCCATTCTTTGCTAGATCAAATGCTGTATTTATCCAAAAAAGGAAAGAAATTAAACTAATTTACAAATATTAAACGGATCTAAATTCCAACATTTCCAAACATAGAAAAGTTTATATTTCAATAGGATTAGGGTAATGATCCAAATTCATAACATTATTATACAACCTATTTCAGATCTGGAACAAATTTCATTCCAATCAATATTCTAAATTCATACTTTTGGGACTGATTTTCAGATCAGGATGTAAATAATGCTAAATTAATTCATAAAAAAAATATGTAGGCAAAATTTACTATGTTCATGTTATATTTAATTTTTTACCAATAACTCATATACAATTATCAATTAGGCATAATAATCAAATAAACACCAACGAGATAATTTCTATATTATAAAAATCTGTAAAATTTCTCACTCACCTTTTAAAAGAAGTCCAAATCCCCATATGTGAAGTAGAACCTTTGATTTATCTCCAAATCCTTTTTAATTCAAGAGATATGTATAAATGGGTGCACACATATATTAAAATTATATATATGAGAAGAGATTTGCGAGAGGGAGAGAAAATAGAAACAAATAAATATATAAATTACCTCCAATACGCATATAGTTGATTCTCTTCTCTTCTCCTTTTCATTAGATTTTCAATTTTCTCCAATTTGTATGAAATATATATATATATATGTTATTCTTATAATTTGGAAAGAAAATAGAGAAGAAGAAATGGCATAGCCTCGCCACCGCCTCCAAAAAATTATGAGAAGAGGAGAAGGGTTAGGTCTTAATTTATAGGCGCTAGAATCAACCAGAGACGTATGATTTAAAATATTAAATCCAAGTCATTGTGGCCTAGGCTAACCCTAGCCACTTGAAGTTTACTAGTCAACCGCTAGGTGTCGACCGGTCCTAATGACAGGTCGGCCTGTGGGCCCCTGCGATTAATTAATAAACGTTAATTTTTCTTTTTTATTTATTTTCATTTCGAATTTATTGTTCATCTGTAACTTCTTCGTTTGGACTCCGATAACAAAACTCCAAATATGAAAGTTGCTCAGAATTTCACCACGAGCATAATGGTGCAAATTTATGGTCAAATTCCATCATTTGCACAAATTCCTCTTTTGGAGCCTAATTAATTAACTAACTAATTAAATAACTAACGCCAAATTATAAGGTGTTATAGACTGTGTCACTGTTTACTATTGACAATCAAGTCTATTTTGAATTTTATCCAAAATTTTGTGTAGTCAAGGTTTTATTAAATAAGGAAATCTTGCTATAGGGTAAGGTGCATAATAGCCTTATATATTCAATTTAATGAAGACAAATAAGTCTGCCGATGAAAGACAATTGTGTAACTATTCTAGTTCAAATATCAGTGTAAATGATAAGAATACTTTTGTTACATAGCACTGCAAACTAGGCCATCCAAGTGTCAATTTGTAAAGCCAATATGAGAAATTTTTGTGGGGACCAAACCTATTAATTCGGACTATGGTTTCAATTATTATACCTTTTCAAGATATACATGGACATATTTTTTAAAAACAAAGGCAAAAGCCAATTATGTAGTAGTGCATTTCATCAATCTAGCAGAAAAACAAACAAGTCATCAATTGAGAATCTTACAAACTGATGAAGGATCAGAGTTCAAGCCACTGAAAGAATATCTTCTAAAGAAAGGAATATAACACAATAATAACTGCCCTCATACCTCAAAACAGAATAGATTGGTGGAGAGAAAACACAGGCACATCATGGATATTAGGCTAGCTTTCATGGCTCAATCATCTATCCCAATTAAATTATGGCCAAATGCCTTCTCCACGTAAGAATACCTGATAAACAGGTTACCAACAAAGGTACTAAAGTATAAAGATCCAAGTGAAGTTCTTTTCAGGACCAGACTTGATAACTCAGGCTTAAGGACTTTTGGATGTCTGTGTTTCCCTTGCTTAAGACCGTATAGTTCTCACAGGCTAAGTTTCATATCAGCACCCTATGCATTTCGGGGATATGCCTTGCAGCAAAAAAGATACGAGTGTTTAAATGACAAATGTAAAATAATTGTATAAAGACATGTTGCTTTCAATGAATATGTTTTCCTTTTGTAGTCAAAGAAACGAAAACTAGTCAAAAGGTGTATAACCCAAAGATATCAATTCCTTCCAAACCTTTGTATGAAGAAATTATGAATGAAGGAACTATCATAGAAGATCAAGACAAGAATGGTTCACAACACAAAATGTCCACAAGCAGACCAGGTCATGAAGCCAAAGAATAATCAAGACATTCTAAAAGCTCAAATTAAAATAGTTCTAATCAAAGCAATGCATAGGCGCAAGGTTCCCATAAACAAGAATCACAAGAGGCTACCGAAATTTATTGACCATGTGAATAACCACCTGCACAAACTAGACATCACATGATAACAAAAGAGCAAAGAGAGGAAAATTCAAGCCCAAAGTATATACATCAGCAGCAGAAATAGATGAACCAGTTACATATGGTCCGGAAGTTAAGTGCAAAGATGGAAAGCAGCAATGAATGAGGGATACAATGGTTTCATAAGAAATTAGACTTGGAATCTAGTGATGCTACCAAAACCTAAGAATGCAATTGGATGTAGATGTACATTTAAACTAAAGAAACATCCAGATGGAGCAGTGGACAAATATATGGCTAGGTTAGTAGCAAAATGGCAACAATATGGATTTGACTTACAGAGACTTTCTCCCCTGTGGTAAAGCCAACTACAATAAGGAGTATGCTTATTATTGCACTACACAAGGGATGGAAAATCAGGCAATTGATGTAAATAATGCATTTTTAAACAATGAACTACAAGAGGAAGTCTAAATGGAACATCCACTGCGGTTTAAACAAACCAGACAGGTATGGTATATAAGCTAAATAAAGTTCTCTATAAACTCAAGCAAGCCCTAAGAGTGTGGAATGAAAAGATGAAGACAACATTAATCAAGCTGGAATATAGGTCAACAAAGTCAGATAATTCATTATACATAAAACATGATGGAAGAACAACCATATATATATATATATATATATATATATATATATATATATCAGTATGTAGATAATTTTGTAATCATGGCAGCAATGGAATTGAAATCAACAATGTGATAAGGTACTTAAATAAAAAATTCTCCATTAAAGACTTAGGTGAGCTTAGATACTTCCTGGGTATAGAGAAAAAGAAAAAGTCCAATTCAGAGCTAGTACCGTGCCAAAAGAAATATTTCTCTGAAATTCTTATAAAAGCCAAAATGGATTAAGCCAACTGACTACCTACTCCAATGATAAGTAACCTGCATATATCCAAGCATAAAGGAGAACCAAACACAATGAAAAATAGTACATAAGTATCGTTAGGGCACTTCACTATGTAACAATAACTAGGCCTGTGATAGCTTATAGTGTCAACAAGGTTTGCCAATTTATGTAACAACCTCTATATGAAGATTGTAAGTCAGTAGAAAATATATTCAAATAACTAAAAGGCACAATAGGATAAGGGCTATACCAAAAAGCATGAATTTTTTTTAAATATTCAAAGGTTTGCAGATGTAGATTGGGCTACTTACCCCGATGATTGAAGGTCAACTACTGGCTACTGTATATACATGAGTGAAAATCCCATCTCATGGTGCTCAAAGAAATAACCAACTATATCGAGATCAAGTACAGAAGCGTTGCATGTGCAACTATAGAGATTATGGATAGAATCATTTCTACGCGAACTAGGGCTTCAGGTTAACAGCAAACCCATAATCTGCTGTGACAATATAAGCACCATATCACTATCAATAGACTTGATTTTGCATTCACGAGTGAAACATATGGTAACGGATCTCTATTTCATTTATGAACAAGTGACGAAGGGAAAACTGATCATAAATCATACACCTTCAACTAACCAGAGGACGAACATACTCATGAAGCCATTATCAAGTAAAAACTTCGAGTGATTGAAGAAGGAATTGAAAATTGAAGATGGTGACTGAAGATCAAAAGAGGACAGAAAACCCTAGAACTATTCGAGTGGAAGTATTAGAGAAAATGAAATAAAGACTCAGCCAACATAACAAGTTTGATCAAGTCACATACTATGAATGAGTCAATAAACAAAGGGATATAAATGTAATTATACAAACTTTGGAGCGGGTCGAAATTATGTTATGAATACACATGCCTATACAATGTATTTGTTAATAAAATAATACAAACATTAGAAGCTTTGTCATATCTCTTTCTCAAACCTAGTGGTTACTGATGAAACCATACTCACCATAATAATAAAGCAATGGAAGTTGCAAATACGATCTCCCTATGTCATAATTCTTAGACAATAAAGCAAGGTCCCATCATTTACCTAGAATTTAAATGTGGGTGCGATTGATCATACAATTTCTAGTTTGCTTGGCTAGTTCCTGGGTTTAAAAAAAGCCACTTCACAGTCCAAACCTAGATACCCTAAAAGAAGTAGAAGCCTTGTACTGAGAATGTATTCAATCTTTTAAATGATTTCTTATCCCACATATTCATTAAACATGAAAAACACATCCATACTCAAACTACCCTCACCAAAGGGTGGGTAGAATGGACAATCATACTTTCAATACTAGCAAAAGAATGGACATATCACGAACGAGTGTTAGAAGCTTGCTACCATCATTGAACAAATCATCTAAGTGGGTTTTCTTTTAGAATTCATTAAGAAGTAGTACTAGTACTTTTTTTTTCTTTTTTTTGTTGGTCAATTAATAAAATATGGTCTTTCTTCCACTATTTCTAATGTTCTTTTTTATATTCTCTATGTACTTCAGAATATATGCTTCTGTCGATTATTATAGCATTATCAAGTTTATTATCTACATCTTTTAGTTTTTCGCAATTTTGGTCTTTTGGATATTTATGGAATTCTCTTCGACACATATTAAATTAATGCGATGTTAGTATAGATAGTGGATTGACTTAGGAAAGGGAAAAAGTCTAGTTACATGCACCAGTATTCTATAGATGCGAAGAGTTGGCTTTGTACAGATGGGGGATTGCGTGTTTCCAAAGTTGAAGATTTGATCAATGAATTATTTTAAGAGTTCCATTCTTCTAGGATGAATATTCATCCAGGTAGCAATAGGATTTACAATGATGTTAAATGCACCGATTATTGAAGCATATGCAATGATGTGTTTTGAAGTTTATAGAGAAGTGCATGACTTGTCAATGAGTAAAAGTACTATAAAAGAAGGCTGGTGGTTTATTATTACCTTTGAAAGTTCTTCACTAGAAGTGGGAATATATCCCATGGATTTCATAGATTGTTTGCACGAAGTTAGAGAGGAAATGTGAGCGTTTGGTTTGTTATAGACCTCTTGATGAAAAGTGCTCATTTCATTCCGATAAACGGTCCTAAGGCTACTCCGTCTTTAGTTACATTGTGTATGCATAAATTAGTGATGTTGCATGATTTATCCTCTAGTATTGTGAGTTATCGAGATTCACTCTTTACGAGTGAGATTTCAAAAAATCTGCAACATGCTTTAGGTACAGAGTTGTACTTGGCCACGACCAATAATCCCCAAACGTATGACTAAATTGAATCTTTGATCTAGTACTTAAGATTTATTAAGAGCTTGTATGTTTGATTTTATAGGATCATGGGAAGATCACTTCATGTTGTTGAATTTGCATACACCAATATATATCAATTTAGTATAGGAATTGTACTAGTTAAAGTGTTGTACGACTGACCTTATCAATCGCCTATGTGTTAATTGGAAACAACGAATAAGGTAACATTTAAATCGGATATGATCCATAAGACTTTGGAAATAGTCAAGTTAGTATGAAAAGAATTAAATCTTCTCAAAACCTAAAAAAGCCATATGCCGATAAGATACATAGTGAGCAGGATTTTGAAGTAGGTGACTTGGTATTTGTCAAAATATTGCCATTTAAGAGAGTTATTAGATTAAGCAATTCGGGGAAACTAGCATCAAGATTCATTAGACCATTCAGTACTTTGGAATGGATCAAAAAGCTTGTATAGAGTTGATCTTCCTACAGAGACGTCCGAAGTAAATCTCGTGTTTCACACATACGCAAGAGTGTTCATGACTTAGGTGTAATTATAGAGACAAATCAACTAGGGCAAGTGGATGCTGAGCTAGAAGCTTTGATGACTAGAAAACCTATTCATATTATTGAAATTAAGTTCCAAAGAGTTTGGAACAAGGCTATTAAACTTACTCAGGTCCAATCGGGTGTGGATTTTGGAAATACACATGGAAACCAGAAGAGAAGATGCATGCTTCCAAGTCCGTAACTTTAACTAGTCTAATTCCATCCGCTCTAAGTACTTTTTGTTCAATATAGTTGATTAAAGTTGCATTGTAGTACAGAAATTGCTTTATATTGTTATGATTGATGTTAAGTGTTAGTGAGGTTGTGCATGTGGGGTAGAGATGCCACATTGTTCCATCTTATGATAATTTCAAGGAAGAATCCTTTTAAGGGGGAGAGTATAGCAATCCATATTTTCTCTCTATTAGTAATTATGATAATAAATCAATTTAAATGAATTAAATGACTTAACCAAATTTAACCCAATTATATTTCTGGAATGAGCATTTTTCCTTTTCATTCCCATTTCGTACTTCTTCTTCTCCTTTAAAGAGGGATTTTATTTTTCTAAATCATAAAACATCCAGAACTTCTTCATTTGTTTACGAATCAAAGTCATATCTTTAAATTTGAGTTAGAAGATTCTCAAAAAAATCTAGATATTCCATTTGAAATTTTGGGGAAATTTGAAGCCAAAATTTTAAAATCAAGAGAGCTTCAAGAGTGGGTTAGTTTGAAGCTTAGCTTTCTTAGGTATTTGTGACTGGGATTTGTTCTCTATGCTTTACGATCACTATATATGCTATATACTCTTGTTATATATTAATGGTTGGATTATTGCTTGATAAATGAATTTGAATTAAGATTTAGAGATGAGAATATTGATATAATGAGTAAATATAAGAGTTTAATCATGAAATGAATGTGTTGAAAACTTGATGATCGAATGTATTATATTATCGTAATTGCTACTGATTGTATTGATTGTTGTTGGTATAGAAATGTTATAATGAGTAGATATTAGGTTAGGACACTTGATAATAACATGGTGGAATGCATGTAAAGGTTGAAATGAAAGAGGTGTGTTTATACTCAAATGATTGGTTAAAATAGTTTGCCCCTTCAACATTGTTTGTCGGTTATGAAGCAATACGCATTTGGATGTCGAATGACATATAATAAGTACATGAATATGAATAGAGAGATGTTAGTATAAAATGCCTCAAATACATAAAGAAAAACATCGAAGATGAAAAGAGAAATACAAATGGAAAGGAGGTGGAATGAATTTCCACTCAGCGAAATTCTTCCATCAAGTTTATAATGGGATCAGCCTGATCTGCAGTGTGTTAAACAGGTTGATTTCAAAAAAAAATTCTTATTTATATCAGTGTGCCTATGAAGTCTAATAGATTTAACTAGATCCAATCCAGTTATTTTTACTAAAATCATATTTTATTAATATTTTTCTTAATCATAATTAATTAAATCCATGCAAGTTAAATTTGAAAAAGGTTTGGATATTTCAAATATATTAATATTTCAAATTGTGTGACAAACATATGAAACTTAAAGCAAGTGTAATTTTAGGTGTCAAAAGATAGAAATAAACAGGAAATTAGATCTTGGTGTGGTCACATCAAGATCCAAAAGGAAAGAGATGAAAGGAGGCATCATTGATTTATTCCACATTTCCTCTTCAACAAAATTTAATTGACACGACTTATAATTAATATACAAGAGATGATATGACGTAATAAAATGACAAAACCAACATATAATTAACATATAACTAAAATGGAAACATATACATATGTAGATATTAGGATTCTTATTTATCATGTATATATCTGCTAGTTATATGTATATATTATTATCCCAAATTTAAATTACTCAATAAAAAAATTCAAAAAAATATGTTTCTAAAATAAGCCTTAACAATATAACGAATCAATATAAATGCTTATATAATACATACACAAAGATATATATATATATATATATATATATATATATATATATATATATAATGAATAATTCAAAACTTTCTAACTGATTCAAAAATAAACATCTATATTATATTAAAAATTCTGATGTATTTGTAAATTATGTCCACTTAAATTATATATGAAATACATTCATACATACATACATACATATATACATATATATATATATATATATATATATAAATAAATTTTCAACCCAAAATAAAATTTTGTTTTTTTAATCGAACAAAATATTATAATACCAAATTTTCACACAATAAATCAAACGAGATATCAAAAATCTTTTAAAACATTCAGACATAAACATTTTAAAAATAAAACTGTATAACATACTTGGGTATTAATATGGGTAATTTTAAAACATAGATCCATAACCAAAGCATTGCTTTAATAAGATACAAAATTTTGTTTGATTTTTCCAATTAAAAGCAAATCAAATTATTCAACAATTTTTTTAAATTGCACAACTAATTTTACATCTAGTGAGGCAATAATATGTACATATAAAATTATGGCATACATATTATATCTAACCAATCAAAATTAGAATATATGCTTTAGATCTTGATAATAAGTTACATTTGGATCTGGAAATCCCTCCTTAGACCCTCGAATCTACACCCAATGTTTACAAGACGCAGATGGACCATGTAACTCTTTATTTTATTTGATATTTTGATTGATTTGGATTTGATAATTTTCAAAAATTTAGAGATGGAATTTCAAATATTGTTGAGAGAGGATGAGAGAAAAGAATTGAATGAATGAAGGAAATAAAATTAGTGGATTTATTTTAATTGAGAGAATGAAACATTTCCCTATCTTTCAATTAAGACTTCCCTAATTAATCCCTTGATTTTTTCTTACTCCACCCTTCTCCCTTTACATCTATGGTTGGCCACATTTGCCACCATTTTGGTGCCCAAAAACCCTTCAAGTGATTATCTTTTATTCAAACCCATTTAAAGTTACACCCGATATCATATATTGACGCGCACAAATATGACATTTATATATACATCCAATAATTCAAAATACCTCCAAAATATCAAATAAATCAAATTATGGTCAATATTTCTCTAACATTAACTACTTTAATTAATCTACAACATTTTAAGATTAGTTAAATCATATGGTTTCTATAAGAATTCACAAATGTGGTTGTTAGATTCGGAGGTGCGAATTCAGTCGATGATTATTTTTTAGCAATTCAAATATTAATGTTCACTTGTCACCTTAGCTAGTACCGTAATAGTTTGACGAATTTATCACTTGTAGATCATTTGGTTAAAATCCATTTTAACATTTTCTTAAGAGTTATCTTTTAGTTATAATAATTGACACAAATTTTATTCTTTAACAATATACCACTTTAGGATTTATGGAATTTGTTTTAGTAAAAATTCTATTATCATCCTTATTCAACTTTCCTTGGTTCAATATAAGGTTTATTATTAACCATACTACTTTGGCATGAGATTTTGATTTTAAGTTGAATACTGTTGAATGTGATATTAATTTCGTACAACTGATAAGAAGAATTCTCTGTTGAATAGTGCTTCACTTTCAACGCTTCAACTCAGACCTAACTATAGTTGCTCGATTGATCACCACGCCATGATTTAACTATAATTATAGTTGAGTATTTATATTGAAGTATCATGGTATTCTTAAGTCGAGTGTACTGTGTAATATCACTGCCCTAAGATTTCTTGTTTGACCTAACTGTTATTAACCAAGAAGAAAATACAAGTATGTTACTCCTTGGCCCCTTAGCAGCCATGAGTATTACTTTCCAACATTTAGAGAGAATTATAGGCTCTAGTTTCAACGAATGTATTGATATCTTTTATTGAAACATCTTGACCATAAATATTTAAATTAATATGCTATTTTATATTGGCGTAATTTTCTCATGATTACAACTCCTTGTAATAATTATCACGTAGCATTATTTATGGATTTTCTATTTTAATATACTTAGATAAATTACTTAATTAATATATGTAACATCTCAGAATTTTTTTATAATAAATTAAAACATGAATAAGGGAAAAAATGTAATTTTACATAAGAGGACAAAAATAGTAAATTTTTACAGATATTGAAACTAGGCCTCGGGACCTATTCTATTGTGTTTAAAACGTCTTTAGAAATCATATATAACTAGCTAAATTTGATAAAATGGAGCGAAAACAACAGAAAATGTAGCTAGTGGCAATTTCATAATCATGGATTTCGAAAATTAGAATAGAAATCCTAATTCTCAACTATAAATAGGTCTAAGCTTCCACTCTCCACATTCAAAAGCCCTGGCCTCTGCCTCCTAAAAATATCTTCTTTCTCATTTTCTTTCTCAAAAATAAATTCAAAGTTTCAAAAAATTAAAAAAATTAAATAAAAGAACTAAAAAAGAATTAAAGCAAGAAGGGTTCCACAAACAAAGCTAGAGGAAATGAGCACCGGATACAAATCTAAATAAAAGAGGAAAGTTAAACGGTGAGTGGGTCCTATATATGATGCAAATAAGTAGTTGAATTTCAATTATATACCTTTTAGTAATACAAATATGATTTCTCTTCTTGAATCTACCCTTTATTTTGAACGCACATAAAATACCTTGAACTTATGAAAAAAATTAATTGGAAATCCATTTATAATTGTTAGAATAAACCTCTAGAAATTGATATAAATTAGTAGAAATTATATATAAAACACTATGAAGATGAACCTCGAAATCTTACTCAAATCAATGAAAAGAAAAGTAAATAAATAATGAAAAATAATATAAAATTAAAACTTAAAAATTCGAAAAAACCAAGTCAAACGCCTGAATTAGTAAGTCAAACGCCTGAGTGGGACTAAAAACAATTAAATACGATCCGAAAAGAAAATAGTATGAACAAGGCATGATTCAGACTTCTGACCACCTCAACCAGACATCTGAGATAGAGGTTAGATGTTTGAGCTGATGTTTCGTTGAACAAGTGAAGGTTTAAAATAGAAAGGTAATAGCATAAAACACGCTCGATTCAAGCGTTTGGTTCTTATAATCAAACGTCTGAATATGGAATTTTTTTTATAATAACAATTAGACATCTGAGCTGAAGGGTCAGATGTTTGAGTTGAAGCAACAAACTAGATTGAAACTAGACTAGGTGCAAGCTAAGTAGAGTGGGTTGAGGAAAACTTGTTCCTACATCTTAGTTATTCGGGAGTGTGCACAACCGAATAGAGTCGGGCAGTAGGATGGAAACATACCATCTTGGGTTAAGTCCTAGGTTCTCGCTTCACGAAGTTTGAATGTGACACTTAATGTAACGGGCATTTATATCACAATTAGAAGCTTTTATCATTCGTAGTTGGTCCTATCTACCTAAAATGGTGGGATCTGGAAAGATTTAGAGCAATGAGAAACCGTCGTTGTTGGAATAGCTATGAGAGCTGGAATCGTTAATCCAATTTTGAATGCTACTTATGTAATGGTAGAGTGTATGCGATACATATCCAAGAAAGGATTGAACTGGGATTGTTAATCTAAAACACTAATTCTGAATTTATAACCAGAATAAGCATACTTAGTCTAGAATCTATATTTGATTTAGGATAATCCAAAAGATTATTAATGGAAATGCAGACTCAATATATGAATAGGTAATTATATCCTATAGATGTTTTCTAAGAGATATTCAGTTGATATGTTCCATCAATGAGTGGAACTTTAATAAACTATAATTTTACATCTGGAATAGTCAACTTAAAAGTTAGGATAATTAGATCTTTGTGTATATAACATACTCAGGAACACCGTATGTGTAGTATATAACTGAATTTCAATAACTTGTTTACACCATATCACTAGCGATATGTTTCATTCACCAGATTTTATTTGACACCCTCCATTTCTCCCTCTTATTACCTATAAGAGGATAGAATAGTATGTGAACTGATTTGGTACAGGCGTGTGAAGAAGGTGACACATCGATAGAGATTTATTTATTTCAGCTTCTCTTTATGTATCTTGTTTTATTCGTTAGACATATTATTACTATAGTGTTATTTGGGAATTTTATCTATCATTTGGACGTATTGATATTTATCAAACTTATGTTGTACTTGCATTTGGAGATTTTTTATGTCATTTATTGTATGGACTACGGTTATTCCGCAACCGTATTATTTGAATTACTTTCAGAACTTATATTTTATTTCCTTCCACTGTGAGATATGAAAGTGTAAAATTGTGTAATGTTATATTTATTTTTGCATCTTTGTAATTTCCTTCAAAACCTAACAATTCCTACTACTTGGCATAACATTGGTTCAAAAGCCAATTTTGGGCTTTGAATTGATGTGTCCGAAGGTGTAGGTTGTTGCATTTGGTATTGAAGCATAGGTTTAGAATTCCTTAAGGATTAGGTGCATACTGAGATAATGTGCTTGAATATTTTTAAAATTTTCAAAGATATTATGTATACCAAGATAATTATAATATCATTGCACCCACCAAACTCTAGTAAGTCATAATAATATCCAAGGAAATTTCAAACAATTCCTAATCACATATAGTGAGAATGAGTAATCATGCTGGAAATGGTATGGGTGAAGCAGCTGAGATTCCAAATGTGAAGTTCCAATGTGGTCCCATCGGTACCTACAAGTAAGAAGCCAAGCCAAACTTAACCCAAGTGGAAGACCCGTAGTATAAGCACATACGCAGGGCCAGTTAACCCACCGGGTGTGATTTTCACCATGTTATGTCAGGACTTTTCGAAGGCATGGTTGCGTACTTTCGAAAGGATTTTTTGTTTGTTGGGGCTAGAAGATGCTACTAGAAGCAAATTGGCTTCTTGGCACTTACAAGGTGAGGCTCTAAATTAGTGGGATGTTGTGATGGAAGAGACCAATGAAGAAGAAATAACCTAGGGTGACTTTTAAAGATGTTTTTAGGCTAAGTTTCTATCTACAGCAAAGCAAGGAGTGCAATTGGAGAAATTCATATATCTGCTGCAAGGAGAAATGACGGTGAAAGAATATGTGAAAAAATTCATGCTGGCTAGGTTTGGGTTCTATTTAATAAATATCCCACGTAGAAAGGCTTGGAAGTTCATAAAGGGCTAAAGCAAGCTCTTTAAGATTTGGGCCTTAGCCACATTTCGATGGGAGCTACTTATGAGGGATTTGTGAAAGTGGCTTTGTTGAATACCATTTCTAAATACGATGCTAAGGATGGGCATAAGATGAAAGCAGGGAAGCTATTTTAGCAGGGTAAATGCAAGGGCAGATGGGGACTCATGGAAAGATAAAGAAGGAAAAGAACAGATGTAGGAAGTGCAGTTTTAGAGGACATTTGGCTAGGAATTGCAAGACCAATCTGAAAAAGATAAACTGTTACAACTGCAATCAACTTGGTTACATGAAGAGGGTGTGTCCAAAATTTTCCAAGACTTCTATTCAAGTGGTTCCAGCATATGCACTACTATTGTTCGTCGCTTTAGTGCAGTTCTAGTTGTGCATAAGGGAAATAAGGTCATTATCAAAGGTGTGTTAACTCTCTCTAATTTATCTATCGCATTCTATTTGATACAGGAGCATCACACTCATTTATTTCAAGTAGACTAGTAGATGACTTAAATTTAGAGACTAGAATAGTAGCATACCCGGTTGTAGTATCGAACCCCGTACGAGAAGCGTTTCATTCATCCATGATTTGTAGGGATTTTAAACTATATATTTTAGGTGTCAAATTCGTTTGCGATGCTTATGTATTGATATTTTTTGATGTGGGTTAATTTTGGGAATTGACTAGATGACTATGTATAGAGCGGTACTAGATTGTGGTAGGAAGGTAGTTCATTTGAGTATTTGCAGAGGATGAAGCCTAGAGGTTTACTGGGATTTAAAGAGTTCTATTATGTTGAGTTACCTATATTCACTTCATCTATAACATGATGAGTTGGCTTCGGTACATATACTCCAAGATTACCCAAATGATTTTTTGAAGTTACCGGTCTTTCTCCCTATTAGGAGATTAAATTTTAAATCTATCTTGAGGAGAATGCTCGACCCTCGCCTTACCTCTGAAGTATATGGCTCCTAAAAAAGACATGGTCTAAATATGCAAGTAAATGAATAATTGGAGAAGTGCTTCATTTGAAGGAGTATTTCAAAGTGGAGAGCATAGATTATATTAGTTACTAAAGCAAATGGCTCTTTAAGGCTTTGCATCGATTATCATGAGCTGAATAAGCTAACAAAGAAGAATAATTATCCATTACCCTGCATAGACGATCTCTTTGATTAGCTAGTTAGAGCAAAGGTATCCTCTCAGCTTTATTTGGCTACCGAGTTCCGCCAGTTACGTTTAATTTATGATAAGATGTAGAAAACTGTTTTTTGCATAACCAACGGGCTGTATGATGGTTAATCATGCCATTTAAACGTACTAATGCACCTGCATATTTTGTTGACCTCATGAGTTGAGTCTTTAGAGGATTGTTGAATAAGTTCGTGGTGGTATTTGTGGATATCATACTCGTCTATACAAAAAGCGAGGAAGAGCATAAGTTGCATTTATAAAAATGCTCGACACTCTCCATAGGTATAAGCTAAATAAGAATTTTCTAAGGGTCACTTTCGGTGCAAGGAGGTTCTCTTTCTAGGACATGTTGTATCGGAGCCTGGACTAGTAGTCGATCGTTGAAAAGTTGCTACAATATAGGTTTGGCACACACCGAAGAATGCCACGGAGGTGAGAAGCTTTCTCGATTTGGCTAGCTACTATGTGAAGTTCATTGAGGACTTTGCTAAGATTTCTACACCATTGACTCGCCTTACCATGAAGAATCTAGTTTCCTCTTTGAACTAAGAATGTGAAGATGCTTTTATAAAGTTAAAGGAGTTGTTGACTACTGCACCTAACTTGGTACTTCCTGATGGTAAAAAGGCATTCACAGTATATACCGATGCTTATGGGAGAGAATTAAGCACCGAGTTGATGATGGAAGGTAGAGTTGTTTGCTATGCTAGTCGACAATTGAAAGTCCATGAGAGAAACTATCTAACCCGTAATTTTGAGTTTGCATTCGTTATTTTTTCCCCTCAAATTATAGAGGCATTATCTTTTAAGGGAGCGATTTGAGATATTTACAGATCATAAATCTTTGAAGTATTAATTTTCCCAAAAGGCTTTGAATTTGAGACAACAAAGATGGACAAAGTTCTTGGCTTCATATGACTTTAGTATCTCATACACTCTGGGTAAGGGCAATGTTGTAGTAGATGCCATGAGTTGGAAGCCTATGACACTAAGCCATATTTTCTTGGAATGGAAGCACTTGGAATTTATTTTTGCATTCGATTTTTGACCTACATCAGACATCACATTCGGATTATTAGCAACTTTAGATGTTCAGCCTTCGCTTGTGGACCATATTGCTTTAGTCATAAGCAAGATACAAAGTTATTGGTTATTTTTTAGAAGCTAAACAAAGGAGAGCATTCGAGCCATTTGAGCCGTTATTCTATTTATTCAAGAGGATATTTAAGGAGGGATGGTAAGTTGTATGTCCCTCTTAATATGGAAATTATTGACATGGTGCTAGCAGAGTGCTGTGATTCTAGGATGACCATTCATTCAGTGGTGACAAAATGTATTGTGGTATGAAAAGAGTATTCTACTAGCCAAGAATGAAAAGGCATGTAGCGGAGTATGTTTCAAAATGTATGACTTGTTAGGGAGTAAAAGCGGAGCATAAGAAGTCTGATGGATTATTACATCCTTTTGGATGTCCCATGGTGGAAATGGGACAGTATCTTTATGGATTTTATTAATGAGTTACCTAGGAGCAGAAGGTGTAATGAGAGTATTTGGATCATTGTCGATCGATTAACCAAATGCGCTTATTTTATTCCATTTTGTAGTACAAAAACAATTTGCACCTTTGGCAACCTTATACGTGAGGGAGGCAGTTCGACTACATGAAGTCCCTTCTAGCATAGTCAGTGATCGAGATCCACTTTTCACTAGTGAGTTTTGGAGGAGTCTTCAACAGGCTTAGGGCATCGATCTAAATCTAAGTACAATCTATCATTCGTAGACAAATGGGCAGACAGAACGGGTGAATTGGTTATTGAAGGATTTGCTAAGGATGTGTATTATGGATTTTATAGCTTCTTGAGAGGATTACTTGCCATTAGTGGAGTTTGCATATAATAATAGCTATCAGGCGAATATTGGAATGGCACCGTTCAAGGCATTGTTTGGGAGATTATGTAAATCCGTGTCTTATTGGTGGAAAACTACTGATAGGATAATTCTTGGACCAGACATGATTAGGGAGACCTCGAAGAAAGTAGATTTGATCCAAAGGAGAAAGAAGGCTACATAAGATAGGCAGAAATATTTCCTTGATAAGAGACAAACAGATTTGGAGTTCGTAATGGGTGGCTTGGTCTTTGTGAAGATCTCGCCACTTAGACACGTTATGAGGTTTGGCAGTTCGGGAAAGTTAGCACCAAGATTTGTAAGGCCTTTTATGATCTTGGAGGGAGTAGGAAAGTTAGCTTATAAAGTGGAGCTTCCTGAAAAGCTGGCGGGGGTTCATAATGTCTACTATAGGTCACACTTGCGAAAGTGCTTACACGATTTAGCTATCGTGGTTGAGTCAAGACAGTTGGAAAATTTTGAAGTAAAGAGAGTTCCTTGTTTTTCGTGCACCTACCTGAATTCTTAATCATGGAACAAAGCAACTCCCCGGTAAGTAATTAGACCGGTAAGAGTCTAGTAGGAAGGCAATCATGCTTAGAGAACTTGGGAGCTAGGCCAAAGGAGAAGACCTGAGCTACCCATCTAGAGCTCTTTTCGGGTAAGCTTCCATCTAAATTAATAAAATTACTTAGATACACAACATTTAGCTTAGTGTATTCCATAGGTAGGTAAGCATATGGATGTTAGGCACAGATGTGAACATGCCACTTAGACTTGTTTTGGACGATGACGGCTAGTGGACATATGTTGTTAGCTAGTATTGCACATATAGGTTATTATTCATGTTGGCCTATGACACACACCACATATCCACTTTGTTTTATAACTTATATGCATATGAATGCTGCATTTTCATAGATGTATTGAATGATTGCTCATTCGTATAGAATTGCAAGTATTTAGGGTATTGCATACATTTTGGATACATGGCATAAGCACTCCCGTTTCTTGCATTACCCGCAGGCTCATAAGAATTCCATACCTATCCGTTTTTGTTGCATTAGAAATCTAAAACCAAGGACAATGGTTGCCAGTAGTTGATGGTTGAGTAGATGGTTGTAGATATTGGTTGCATAAGTGAATTACATTTTTCCATCCTTATACATTTCGGGAATGAGATCCTTTTTAAGGAGGAGAGAATGTAAAATTTTGGAAAATTTTAATGATAAATTAAAATACAAATAAGGACAAAAATGTATTTTTACATGAAAAGAAAAAACGATAAATTTTTACAGATTTTAGAATTAGGTCTCGAGACCTATTCCATTGCGTCCAAAACATTGTTTAAGTTAGAAATCATAAATAACTTGCTATAGCAAAACGGAGAGAAAATAATGGAAAATGCAGCTAGTGACAATTTCATAATTGTAGAGTTTGAAAGTTAGAACAGAACCCCTAATTCTCAACTATAAATAAAGGTCTAAGCTTCCAGTTTCCTCATTCATAAACCTTAGCCTCTGCCTCCTAAACATCTCTTCTTTCTCATCTTCTTCCTCAAAAATAAATTCAAAATTTTCAAACAAAATAAAAAAGTAAATTAAATAAAAAAAGAGAAAAAGAATTAGAGGAAGAAGGGTTCCATAAATAAAGCTAGAGGAAAGAAGCAGTGGATACAAATCTAAAGAGAACACAGAAAGCTAAAAGATAAGT
Source organism: Allium cepa (assembly GCA_030765085.1). NCBI lineage: Eukaryota > Viridiplantae > Streptophyta > Magnoliopsida > Asparagales > Amaryllidaceae > Allium > Allium cepa. Next base: position 610,224,115 of record CM060940.1, read on the forward strand.
GGGTTCTATCTACGAAGTGAGTATGATGCAAACAATTTGTTTAATTTCACTTATACACCGTTTACTAATACAAATATGATTTCTCTTCTTGAATCTACACTTTATTCTTTATATTTGAATTGAAATAATTTGGAAAACCTTAGGAAATAGTAGATGTAATTATTGAATTTATAAAACTACCTCTAATCCAATAGATCTAAATTGTAAAATATGTCGAGTTGATTTTTATAGTCAATATATAATTTTTTGGATTTGATTCATATGATAATTTGAAATGATATTGGATAGATAGAAATAGATAATCTATTAGAAAGCACACAAAAAACCTTGAATATACACACAAAATTGGCTCGGAATCCATTTATAACTGTTGGAATAAATCACTAGAAATTGATATAAAATAGTAGAAACTATATTGGAGAAACTATGAAGATAAACCTCAAACCCTTACTCGAATCGACGAAAAGAAAAGTAAAATAAAAAATGGAAAAATAATATAAAAATAAAGCATAGGAATTTGAAAAACCAAGTCAGACATCTGGACTGAGTTGGACTAAAAATAATTGAATATAAACCAGAAAGAAAATAGTAAGAATAAGGCATGATTCAGATGTCTAATCACCCCAACCAAACGTTTTGGATAGAGGTCAAAAGTTTGAGCTGATGGTTTAGATGGTTGAACGAGTGAAGCTTGAAAACAGAAAGATAATAGTATAAGTCATGCTCGATTCGCACATTTGATTCTTAAACTTAGACGTCTGAATGTGGAAAAAATAATTTTTTATAATAGGAGCTAGAAGTCAGAGATAAAGGGCCAAACATCTAAGCACAATAGCAGGCCAGATTGAATATAGACCTGGTGCAGGCCAAGTAGAATAGGTCAGGGAAATTTCTTCCTACTTCTTAGTTATTGAGGAGTGCACGTAGCTGAATGGAGTTAGGCAGCAACATAGAAACGTATCACCTTCGGTCAAGTCCTAGGCTCTTGCTTCATGAAGTTGGAACGCTACACTTAACGTGACGGGTGATTATATCACAATTAGAAGCTCTTATCATTTGTAGCTAATCCTAGAAACCTAAATTAGTAGGAGTTGGAAAGAGTTAGTGCGAGGAGAAACCATTGTAATAGGAATAACTAATTCTATGAGAGTTGGAATTGTTAATCCACTCTTGAATGCTATTTGTGTAATGGTAGAGAGCATATGGTGCATGTATTCTGGAAAGGGTTTAATTGAGATTATTAACCCAAAAGATTAATTTGGGATTGTTAACCCAAATAAGTAGACTTAGTCTAGAAGCTATATCTGATTAGGATATTCCAAAAGATTATCAATGGAAATGCTGACTAAATCTATAAATAGGTAGTTGTATCCTAGAGATGTTGTCTAAGAAATATTTAGTTGGTATGTTCCATCTGTGAGTGGAATTTTAATGAACTATAGTTTTACATCTAGAATAGTCAAATTAAAAGATAGTATAACAAGATCCTTATATATATATATATATATATATAAAAGCAATACCCAAGGTATAGTATATAACTAAACTTTAATCACTTGTTTTCACCATACCACTAATGATATGATTCATTCACCAGACTTTGTCTCCATTTCTCCTTTTATTAGTTATTACATGAGGTAAATTAATTTGGAACAGGCACATGGAGAAGGTGACATGTCGATGTAGATTTATTTATTTCAGCCTCTCTCTATGTGTCCTATTTTATCTATTAGATATATTATTACTATGGTGTTGGTTGGGCATTTTACCTATCATTTGGACTTATTTCTATTTATCTGTCTTATGTTTTACTTGCATTTGGGCTTGATATGTTGTTTATTATATGGAATATAATAATTCTGCGTTATTAGAATTATTTGTAGCACCTGTATTTTATTTCCTTCCATTATGAGATCTAAAAGTATATAATTGTGTAATGTTATATTTATCTCCGTTCATTGTAATTACCTTTAAAACCTAACAATCCGTACTTCTTCACATGACAATGGTTCAAAATCCAATTTTGAGCTTTGAATCGGTGTGTACGGAGGTACGGGTTTTTATAGTTGGTATCGGAGCTTAGGTTCGGAATTCCTCAAGGATTAGGTGCATACTAAGAGAATGTACTAGGATATTTTTAAAATATTCAAAGTTATTATATATACCAAGATAAGTATAATACTAGTGCACCCATTAAATCCCAGTAAGGCTTAATACTATCTAAGGAAATTGTTAACAATTCCTAATCACAAATAGTGAGAGTAAGCAATCAAACTGGTAATGGTTCTGACAAAGCAGCTAAGGTTCTGGATGTGAACATTCCAATGTAATTCTATCGGTACCTACAAGCAAGAGGCTAAGTCCAAATTAATCCTAATGGAGGACCCGTAGTACAAGCACATGGTGCAAGGCCAGTCAATCCACCATGTGCGGATTTTGCCAAGCTATGTAAGGACTTTTCAAGCTTAGGAGGAAAGCAATATGTGGAAACTGAATCTTTTGTGGACTCAAAGGCATGGTTACATACTTGTGAAAGGATTTTTGGTTTGTTGGGGCTGGAAGATGATACTGAAAGGTAGTTGGCTTCTTGCCACTTACAAGGGAAGGCTCTATATTGGTGGGATGTTATGGTGGCAAAGACCAATGAAGAAGAAAAAACTTGTGGTTACTTTAGAAGATGTTTCGAGGCTAAGTTTCTTTCTACAATAGAGCAACAAGTGTAGTAGAGGAATTCATACACCTGCAGCAAGGAGATATGACTGTGAAAGAATATGTGAATCGATTCAATGAGCTAGTGATGTGCATGTAAAAATGTATATTTTTATTCATACACTTAATTTCATTTTAGTAAAATAAATGTCATAATTGGGTTTTTACATGTTTAAAACCAAATTTCAAAAATGCTTTCAAGTCATCATTCATGCATCTATATGGGGGGAAAATGGTCATTTTTGTATGTGTTAATTTTTGATAAAATTTACTTGCACATTTTAATGTTGTGTTGCAGTAATTTGAGTGATTATTGGATGTGGCTTCATGCATGCACAAGTGAAGGAAGACAAAGGAATGAAGAAATAAAAGAATTCATGCATCATGGAGGAGCCTACCTATCCACTAAACCATGAACTACAATTAAAAGCTAATGCACATGTTAGTGTAGATCAAAAGCACATGCACATTTAATGGAGGATTAAGTTCATGCTAATGATATTGGAGGCCACACTACCTCAAAGGCATTTTAAGGAGTCCCCCAAAATTGGATTAGGGTTTTAGTCATGTATAAATAACCCTCTTATGTTCATGTAATGGAGTTTCATCTTCTTATCATATTATGCAAGTTGTAGCCACAAAATTAATGAGAAATAAAATGGCCTCCTAAGCCTCCTTTTCTTCTTTGCTTTTATTTTATTTTCATGCTCATTTTTCTTTACATGCTTTCTTCTATTTCATGGTAATAGATTACCTTTCTTTTCAATGCAATTAGTTTTATCTTTGTGTAGGTAATTTAGTTCTCCTTTATTTTAATTAGCTTACACGGTCCTTGCTTTTCTATGTTGAAATTTACATGTGTTGAAATGATAACACAAACGAGAAACTAAACCCCTACAATTTAGAGGTAATGAAGCTTTCTAAAATTATGTAGATTCAACATATTTTTCTATTTATGATCTCTTTCTAATGCTTAATGAAAAGCTGGATTATGATGTAAGTTTATATGGGAATTCGATAGCCTATGTTGTAATCACAAATGAGCTATGCTTAATCCAACATAAATACAATTTACATCATCATCTAACCAAGTGATTCTTATTATGGAAGTAAAATAAAATTAAAATTTGATGATCTATGTTACTAATCAAAAATAGTAAATAGATCATTGTTAACCCATAAAATGGATCAACACCCTGGTTTAAGTGTGAAAGCACCAGCCCTATTCTCATAGGACAATAATATGGATAATAGATATTAAAAGAAAGTAGAAATAGACAGGACACAAAAGATTTTTATAGTGATTCGGCTGTTAACAAAGCCTACGTCCACTTTATAGTTTTATTATAGACCGATCGTTGTTACAAGATGTATTTGATTACAAAGCTCTTGAATATCCTTAGCTAGATTGGATTTCCAAGGTTGTTATCTTCTAGAGAATCACAATGAACCCCTTTGAAGATGGTTGTGAGAGAGATGAAGAGTGAAGAAAGCTTCCAGCAGAGTTTCAACCACCAGTCTTTCAGATCCCGTTTATGTTGCAGTGGAAGAGTATTTATAGAGGTTGGAGAGTTACCGGACCAGGCTTGTTTGCCAACCACTTGCAGATGATTACCGAAGGGACCACTGAACTATGCCTCGCGACCCGAGCCAAAACCATGGATCGCTAGCGATCCATAGTGTATGCCTGAGTGTGAGCCAATCCCTTAGCTTTTACCCTTTTCTTGGTTTTGTGTGAGTCGTAGCGACCCTATGTTAATGAATGGATTGTTGGCAATCCATAGTGTATGGATCGCTAGTAATCTATACACTTAGTCTATTTTTAGACTATGGTGTCTGGAGTGCCTTTGTTGTCTTGTGTCGATGTTTTCACGTAATCTTGTTGCATATCGCCTTGTTTTGATGACGGTTTACTTGCTGGCTATATTTTATTACTGATCGGGCTAGACGATTGCCTGTCTCTTGATTTAACCAACTCGAAATCTTGTCAAACTCAGCCCTTGCTTCTAGAATACGTATCGGATCATAATGCAAGAGAATCGGTTGATCGCTAGCAATCCATAGGACATGGATCGCTAGCGATCCATGTCCTTAATGGATTTTCTCGTTCTTTTTTCCTGGCTTCCTTTGGCTTATTACTCTAGTTCTTTTGGTTGACTTTTGGGCTGTTCTGACTCGACCAAGTTGTTTCGACTTCTCTTGGATCCTGTAGAGTTAAAATCCCAAACAACGTTTGCCCCCCAGAGTACGTCTGCATTGAGGACAAGGCGTGCTATGGAAGCAATTGTTTTTAGTCTCTACTTGTTGAATTTCAAGTAGTCGTGTTAGAGTTACACGAATTTTGAATTTGACTAGACCGCCGCTAGCTAAGTTTTGTCCTGGACTACCATAGCTTGTCATAGAAGACCGAATTTTACTCTATAACTTCCCAACGTGTCTCGAAGTAGCATATTAATGTCGCTAGGCAATGTCGAAGAAGAAAAAGCATGCAACTTTATGGATCGCTAGCGATTAATAGCAGATGGATCGCTAGCGACCTGACTACTTAAATTTTTTTTGCATGTTTTCTTTTCCCATTTAAACTCTCGAGCTGACCTTCCTTATTCCTATTCCACGACCCGAGCCTTCCACTTCCTTCAGCGATTCATGCATCCTTAAGCGACTTGATCCAAGCATCCAGTGATTTGACCGATCGATCCTCACGTTCATCCAACCTTTCAACATAGCCATCGACTTCCTAACTTTGCCGCCGCCGTTTCGCCATAGCATCTAGTCCTCTTTTGCTGCTGTCAACAAACCTTAGGTTAGCCCACTGCCTTTGATCGCCGTCGATCCTTCGCTTAGCTCGCTGACTTGCATAGGTCATCGTCGATCCACTGGTTAGGTCGCTAGATCGAGAACTTCAACCTTCCTTGCCTCTTGATTACCAATTCAAGGTGGGTTTGCTGATCATGACGTTAGTTAGTCATTTTGGCTACGAATTTGTATTCATGCTGTTAGTAGTGAAGAGTTTGAGTCAATTGCAGCTTGATGGAGGAAGATAGTAAATAAAATCTTGAGTTATTCACGGAACGACAATCGGGCCTTGCCCTGGTGCTTGACATGTTTTGTTGTCTTCGTCCGTTGAGCCAGAATTGACTTGTGCTAGATCCCATAGCTAATACCACAAGACACATCATGAATTGGTTTTGTTCTTCTGGAGGATTTGGATTGATTTTGCTTTCTTTTGCAAGCACGGTGTACCAGTACTTAAAGAAACTTTCCGCATCGTTTCGAATAACAGATCCGTTATCGTTGATCGATAATGGGTAACTGTAGGGGAAGTAGTTTCAAAAAGAAAGTGATACATGAAGCCCTTTTACCTCTCAACTGCGAGCATACTATCTACACGGGATAGAGTGTTTGTAGTGTTCAGAATATCGAGCACACCACTGATAGATAACGCACCGCACTTACCCCGCTACATACTTGAAGTCTGAAACATCAGTGTGAATCGATATTTCTTTGGAATTTAAGTATAGCACGGGGAATTCTTATTTAAAGTAGAATTACCTGACCGTTTCGGACGTAAGTTCTCTTGCTTAGAATGAAGTACCCGTCTTCTCGCTTTAAGTCTAGCAGAGGAAGATCTACACTTTCGAAGGCCGAGTCATCTTTTGTTGCCGCTTCTCCTTTCGCTTCACAGGCTAAGTAAGGCCAGTTAGTTCCAAATGGTCCGGTCATGGATCAAACTCCTCCTAACTTTAGAGTTCTTCTAAATACTCTGAAGAGAGCTTTCTCCGTGATTTCTTCTATAGTCTTGCACAATATCTATATGCAACACGGCATCCCAGAGGAAGACGTGCGCCTCTAGAGAAGGATGAATTTGCTCATATGCCGCCCTCGAGGTATACCGCCTGTCATCGGTATATGTGCTTGAACGGGGTTGTTCCGCCTTTTAACGATTTCTTGAGAGATCCTCTCGAACTTAGGAATCGCTCTATTTCAGATTCACCCTAACGAATATGCCATCTTATCCTGTCTACACGTCGTTTTCATGCGAACATTCAACTGTGGCCCCAGCTTTGACAAGTTGAGATCCTTTCTCCTAAGCTTTGATAAGTTGAGATACTTTCTTTCATTAAAAAGAAAAGATGAGTGTCCTTTTTTGGTTGTGATCGAGGCCCAGATGAATTGTAAGATTGTATTGCATAGGCAGAGCAACTTATCCCAATCAAGACTCAATACTTCTTTGTCAGATGTCCTGAGGGGTCAACCATCTTTGGAAAACGAGGGGTAAGTTCTCTTTCTTTCTCATTGAGTTCCAATGTCCCAATGCAGGATTCTTAACAAGTTGAATACTTCTTATAGTTATTCCGAGGCCAAAAAGGAGCTTGTCTCTTGATGGAACTTTCCAAACCCTAAAGGCTATCGATGCTGGGGAAAGGTCTGTTAAAGTCTTGTTGACTGACGAAAACTTGCTTCGATATGTACTTTTGAATTTGGGGAGATCTACAGTTCCAGTTGTGGTCCCATCCCGTTCTCGATCCAAGGTATGCACGCGTCCACCTCTTCATCTTATGGTTTTAAAGAGGATGCTTTTCAAGAATAGGAAGGCTCGTCCGCCAAGTCGGCTTAAGAGACTTGCGAGGGAAAAGACGCCACAACTGAAGCTATTTTCCCAGCTAGAATGCCCTCGATTCCAAAAGAAGAGGAAACTTAATTGGAGGGAAGGCAAGGCCGCAATGGACATAGAAACAGAGGAGGGGAAATTGGGACTATTAGTGACGAGTCCAGTTCTAGTGATGATTTCTACACATAATTGATTATGGGGATTCTAAATCATGCAACGAGACTTCGAGGATGAGTCCCATTGTTTTAAGCTCGCCTCCTCTGGACATGAGTGGTAAAGACGATGCCCTAGAGATTATACGACATCGGGATTCTTCGAGTAAACATGCCGGCGTGGACTTTTGATATTTGAGCAATGTTTACGTCGATTTTGACATGCCCGTGAGGGAACATTACAAGTTTAAGGTAGCGTCTCCTCGTTCGGGCCATGCTATACACAAAGTTAGTCCGTTTCCTTTCGCGATGCCTAACCGATCTGGTTTATGACGTCGTTTTAGGTTCTCCTCCCAAACACATTACACGTTTCGCTAGGGTTACACTCACTTATACACGTACTTTTCATGCTTATCTTCCATTTCTAAGGCTCTTTATTTATCTTCCATGTCAGGTACCATGAGAGGGTGCGGTCTCTATGATGATCTCAAAGAATCACTGACTCTCGGTGCTGGTTGAAACAGTCTTCCAACAATCACCAGCCCCTCGAAATAGAGGAGGAATATCGGAAAAGAAAAGATTTATAGGCTGAAACTTGTCATTGAGACAAGAAGGAATGGGGCCGAGCATACAAAGGTGGGTACGAAAAGAGGAAGACTTGCGATGAGAGAGAGGAGCTGCCGAAAATGTGAAAGTTTGATCGCGGTTCCCATTCTTCAGAACAACATGCCTTCACTCTGGCCCCCGCCTCGATTGGTTCTGAAATCCCAGTTTATTCTATACACATTCCATTTTCAACTCAAGTCACATCATCTTATGGGGCTCTCGCCCTCTTCTCTTCATGCCTCCACCGGAGATCTACCTATGTTCTTTCATCTGGTCCTTCTTGGCTTGAGGCAGTGCTCCTCGGTGGTTTTTAAGTAGGGTTAAATTTGATTGTAATCTTCATCCGGTTCGTAGAAATACGTACATGCCTCATCTTCAGGCTATCCAGAATGATTTAGAGCAACCTGAAGGGTGGAAGAAATTATGCAAATAGCTGGAGGACACAAACCGCAACAACTATCGAGAAATCCTCTCCTTTGAATCAGAGAATGATGATTGCGAAAGAGCATTGGCGGAATGCGATGCCAAATTCAAACAGCTGGAAGCAAAAAAAAATACGGCTCTTCAAGAAAGCAAGAACAACACCATCTTGCTAAAGGAGCTAAAAGAGGCGCATGCGAAGATGGAGATCGTCCTGAGAGACAAAATCAAAAAAGTGCATGCCGAAGAAGTTAAACTACAAGCGGAACTTGAAGCCCACGGTACCATCATTGAAGCCCAGAGGAAGACTATTTCCAACCACGTCAAGATCGTAGAATATCACAGTAAGACGATCATTGAATATGAAGAATTCATGAATTCGTGTGATAAAACTATCTTTGACCAGGCTAAGATGACTACCACGCTCCAGGACCAAGTCGCGTAGCTTAGCACCGATAAAACTCGTATCGAAGTTGAGAAGGCCGCCATCATGGCGGATTATTTGGAGCTTCAGAATACTTTTGAGAGAAAGATAGAGAAGATGGATGAGACCATCTTGAACTTCTATGTTAACTCCCTGTTACACCAGGGGAGTCAAAGCTACTTAGGCCCTAAATTCCCGCACACTCTCACCATGGTTTGGGAGGAAACCTTGACCCGCCTTCATGATAGTAGGGATGTGTATACCAAGAAAAAGTTAGAGAATGTCTACCTCAACGAAGAATCACAGAAGGAATTACTAGAGGGTCGGGAGATTTTGCATATTGAGAGAGAAAAGGAGACTACTGATGCTACCACGACAGCAACTACCGTGGCGCTTCTGGAGCCGTTTATTTCCGGTGCCGACGAATAAACGGGGCAGCCCCATGATCCGTTAGCAAGTTTTGGGCTTGAAGCTTCCCTTTGGATTGTGGAACCATCGAAGAAGGGTAAAGGCGGTGAATACGAGGTTGACATTCTCGATCAACCTTCTGGTGCAGGTAATCTACTTGCCTCTCAACAGTTTGAGAATTTTCATCTCACGTCGCAAGAGCAGGATGAATTTAACACTTTCATTTTTGATCTTATAGGTCCATCTTCCTTATCTGATGATCTACCGGTTCTCTCAGTGCCTAGGCCTATTGCTATCTCTACCACTTCCATGCTTATTTCTGTATCTGCTCTAGTCATTGCGTCTGTGTCTGGCTCGCAACTGGTGCCAGAATCCAAGAAGTTCATCGCACTACATGGTTTGGATGACCCATCCATATCTTTGAAGGTGACTTCACGGCGGGCAAAGCTCGAGAGCAAGGAATTCAAATTGAGCAGCCATGCAGATCTCAAGAACAGATGGTTGCCATTAATAAAAGGAAGGTTGAAGCAATAAAGGCTTCTTAGAGCTCCGTAGATCTCGAAAGCGCAAAACGAAGGGTGGGTCTTCTGAAAAAGTCATAGAGTAGGAAGAGGACATCAGCATTGAGGAGATCGTCGATGTCATTGGTAGCGACACCACTCCTGAGGCAAAGCGAAAACTTCAAACTAAAGGTGGGAAGTGGAGTGGTGGAAAGAAGCGCTGAGAAGCTTGGGTGGTATATGATCCCATTTGTGTTCTTTTTATGTTGTTTTATTCAAGTGCAAATCTACACTTAGCTTTTTCGTTATGTTGTCTGTACTTTTGATTTTTTTAGCCGGTATTGTGTCGGTACGACCCCCACATTTTGACCTAATACAGAAGAAAATTATAAGTAATATACTGTTGATATTTTGAATGTACCTTTATTTATCTGCTCATATGTGTTCTGTGCACTTATGTCCATTTTGTTTACTTCCATTTCACTTTATCTAGTCCTGTGATTACTATCAAATTTCTTTGTTTGGTGTAACAGAACTTGTGAAATGTGAAATTTTGTTTTTAAGCATAATTTTTTTAATTAAGTGCTAGTGTATGCCCTCTAGTTCATAGGGCTGTATACTTCAAACACTTGACAAACGACCGGTAACTTATGGTTTGAATAGTTTGGATGCCAGAACTTGGAATTTGACTAAGTCACAATTCGATTTTTTCCTTTTATAAGTTTATCAACCTATGTTTTTATGCCATTATGGAAAGTATATAACATATGCATGTTTAAAACATGCACAAACACATAAACTTAGTGCAGAACATATAGTTATGAGATTAACTATTAGAAAATTCATAAGCATATAGTTACGAGATTAACTTATTGAATAATCTTTGCAAATTTTTGAAAGTTAAACCGCTCATCACTTCTCAAAAATGCGAGTTGGTACTAATGAATATTATTTTTACAATCTTCCAATATGCACTCCATCGCCCAGGGCATGTACGTTATACGAGTTACCTGTAAGCAGCTAAACCTTATTCACGTTAAATGTTATAGTTTATCATAGGGTGTTAGCAATTGGAGTTTTCTATTGGTTCATATCACTCTAATTTTGTTAGAGTCATACCCGTTACTCTTGATAAAGGGAGTGGGTTGGTCTTTGCAATTCCTATGGTATATGAGTTTCCTAGTATTGTCGAGGCAACTTTGGTACTTAAAATACTTCTCAATGTTGCCCATTTTCGAACAACGTGGGGAGTTTATGTTTTGAGAGCGTGATTCCATGGCTCGGAGAGTTGGTGCGTGGCTAAGGGATGCGCGGCCTTTTATGCTTCTTAATGTTTCCTAACTTCGGGCATTGTGAGGAGATTATGTTTTACGAGCGTGATTTCATGGCTCGGGGAGTTAATGCACGACTTATGAAATGCATGGCTTTTCATGCTTCTCAGCATCGCCTATCTTCGGGCAACGCGAGAAGTTTGTGTTTTAAGAGTTAATGCACGGCTTAGGGAATGCACGACTTTTTATTTGAGCCTTTTCGATGCTGTCGGGGCAACGCAGTTCTTAGAAGGCCGGGACCGATGTAACACCCATATTTTTAATGATATTATTTAGGACATTTAATTGGCTAAATTAAATAAAATAATGTAATGATTAGGAGATTGAGACTTTATTTTAATAATGGGTAGTCCTGCCATATAACCAATGAACTAAAGAAGAGTTAAAATGAAATAGAGGAGGGGTAAAAAAGGAAAGATCATTCTAATACCCTAAACCCTTAGCCGTATATGTTCTACATGTTCATTTGTAAAAATAAAAACAAATAGAGGCCGACCACCATTAGTAAAACAAGAAGAAGAAAGAGCTAAAGGAAGATGATTAATCAACTTAATCCATTCAAATCTCAAACTACTTAATCTCAAAGCTAAGGTGAATAATAACTAAATCTCATTTTTCTAATTATTTTCGGTTTTAAGATGAATCTGAAGTATTTTACAACATTATGCAACGAGTTTGAAGGATTAAATGTTTGTATATGCTTATTGATGATTTGTGATTATTCATATAGGTTTGATGATATGTTTTAATGTGAACCCTATTTAAATACATCCAAATGCCTTGCAATTTTAGATATAAATCAAAAATGATATTTTAGAGATGGATTTCAATTTTCATAATTTTCTGAATTAATATGGATTTTATATTAATTTTCTACTTAAAGAAAATGTTTATTTGGGTTTAAAATTATTTACTGCTAAATAATATATGTTTTGGGTCTGAAATTAACATATGTTAAAAAAAAATTGAAAATGATTTTCTAGAATTTTTGTAGAATTTTCCTAAGTGCTTTGATGAATATATAAAATTATTTAATGTATGGGGCTTAAATGTTTTATATATTTATAAATGGAGAACGGGTATTTTGTAATTAAATTAAATTGTTTATTTCTGAAATATTGGCAACACCTTTAGAAAAAAATTAGCAACAAATAATATTTTGACAAACAAGGCAGGTTAGTTGAAAAGAAATTCTTTTAAAGTAAAAACTAGTTTTTACATGCTTTTAGCATGTTTCACCACTTTCGGCACAGAGGTTCCAACCAAGTACTACCACCTCCATTGCCATTGAAACCTATGCACATAGTATCAATAAATTGGTACAGAGTGAATTGGACTAGGACGAAAGGTACTGGCTCAAGACCATAGGTTCTGATAGGATTGAAGCATGACTTTGTTTTAAATTGAAAATGCACTTGCTTTGCTTTCGAAGGAAGTGCTTTCGAATGAATCAGATGTTTTAAAGGAATGGTTTCGAATGTGTTGTGCATTTTGTTTTAAGTAATTGCTTTTAAAAGGGTCGAAACCTCTAGCTATCGCTTTTCTACCTTTCGATGCCAATGGTTTTGGAAGATATGCTTTGCTTTTAAAACTTTATCGCTTCTCCAATGCTTTCGGAATGTTGGTTTATATACAATCACTTCTTTACTTAGGAATAGCTTCCGAAAGAGTGCTTTTGACTTAAATGTTTTATGACCCTTTTGCTTCGTTGAAGGTATAACCTAAAGTTTTCGAAGGAGTTAGTTTTTAATGGTTTTGAAAGGTATTTCCACATTTTTTAAACTGAACCCAAATGCTTTTGAAAGGTTTGTTGTTTACAAAGGTTTTGATGATTTTGAAATGTTTCAAATAAAGGTGTTGAAGGGGTGGTTCCCAAATGTTTTCAAAAAGTCTGAAAGGAATAATTATCCAATGTTTTCGAAAGGTCGTTTAAATTGTTTTAAAGATAGGATGTCTAAGGTTTTAAAGCTTTCAAAGGAAAGATTTTTCAAAGGTTTCGAAAGGAAGATTGAATGGTTTCAAAAGGAATGTTTTGTCCTTTGGCATAGGTTATAAAGAAGGGTTTACTTGGTTTCGAAAGGGTTACTTTCAATGGATTCGAAAGGGGTGCTTTCAAAGGTTTAAATGTTTCCATCAACAAAATTTTGTGTAAAGTGTGTGTGTGTGTGTGCCTATATATATACACACACATGTACATATATATATATATAACATGGCAAGGTTATTTTGAATAAAGCATAGAGAATATATTTTTCTTGTTTATGCTTGATATAAAGGTTTTAAATCAATTCAAGATGAAAAGGTTTTCAAGGAAACTTTTGGGAAGATTACCCTAAATAAATTGACTCAGATATTAGAATACCAGATGAGACTGGTATAGGGTTGTGTCCTATACATTAGCTATTATTCCCAGCTAATTTAGTCCGAATTCTAGTGTGTAGGGCTTTGTCACAGGTAAGACAAAAATGATAATTCAACACAGAAGGGAATATATATTTGTGTACAGATAATTTGTTGGTGAGCCAACAAAACCATTAGGATTAGGTGACCGTAGGAGAAGATAAGTTAAGGACAGACTGTCCAGAAAAGGAGTATCTAACAGATAAGTTAGGGACATACCATTTGGAAGAGGAGTGTTTAATAGATGTTAGATTATTTGTTTATATTGCCTGGTAGGCCTGAGTTAGCCAAAGGTTAGTAGATCGCTAAACAAAACTATAGCGTTCAGATAGATAGTACATTTGTTACCTGATATGCATGTTTACATGATAATGCTGTGTAGTTTTTAACCAGTTTCGGTTGCCAGATTATGTTTCGCAAAAGATATGTTTTACAAGGATATTAGTAAGGGAACTCGTTCCACTAAGTGGCATGGTCTCACTTAATATCAAATAACTGAGATGTATAATATTATTCACACCAGGCTTTATGTCTGACTCAAAGTTTATGTTTTCCTCCTTAAGCTCTTCGGTGCTCAAAATTGATTTGAATAGGCTAAGGGTTGAGGTTTATAGGTTTTCAGTAGGTTAGCGAATAAAGCTTCCAGAGACGATCAGATGGCTGACGGATAACTATTTAGGAGTTGTTGTTTTATTTTATTTTATTCTGCTCTTTTGTATTTAAGATGGTTATGTCTATATAGTACTTTGGTCATCCAAGGGGGAATCTTCATATGTTGCTCTTGGCGTATTTTATAATAACTATATTTTATCTGAACCTGAGAAACGATTATGGGACTGTGTAATTTGAATAGGGAACATGTTTTGGAAATGTAATCAAAGATATTGTTTTTGAACTCTATTTTTTTCATATTCATATGCTTCTCATATTATGGATACCATTAACATTACCATATTTGGTCACCGGAAGTTAATGCTATAGATGACCACAACATCTGTAGCACTTAACTTCGGGCCTCCAGATAGGGGATGTTACAATTGGGTTTCGCCGATCCAACGGTTCGAATCAATTTGCTACCGTTGACTCAATAGGTAGGTGAGGCGTACTTGAGCATGATTCCACTTTATCAAGTAGCAACTGTATGGTTTTGAGTTGATTTGACTCTGTCGACTCAGCAGGTTACTTATCATGAACACAACTGTGTTGGTTCAAAAAGCGAATTAATTTTGTTGATAGAAGTTAGGCATGTTTTTTCCTACTTAAAGTGCCCCCGGTATCCCGGGATGGCTTATTTGCTGAAAAATAGAAAGTACATAAGGTAGTTTTCAGGTGATGTAGCGGCGCAGCGATTCGTTGTTCCATGCTCTAGGAATTTGACGGTTGTCAATTTGAAAGTTCCATCTTTTAGCTTCTGACTGATCACATATGGCCCTTCCCAGTTTGGTTCAAAGGCTCCTGGGGGATAGACTCATTTGAGGATGAGGTTTCCTACTTTGAAGGTTTGGTTGTGAACCTTGGCATTGAAGTATCGTGCGACCCTTTTTTGGTGGGCGACAGTCTTTAACTCTGCTTCTTACCTCCTTTCATCAATTATATCCAGTGATTCAAGTAGGAGCTGCTCGTTTTGCTTTTGATTAAGGTTTTGCCTTTGGCAAGAGGGACTTCTAGTTCAGTGGGAATCATTGCCTTTGAGCCATATGCCAAGGCAAACATAGTGTGTCCAGTTGCCACTTTGTGTATTGTCCTGTAAGCCCATAGTCAGAGTGGAAGTTCATCAACCCAGTTTCATTTTTCTTTAGTTAGTCGCTTTTTGATAGTGGACTTGATGATCTTATTTATTGCTTCCACGTGCCCATTTGCTTGCGGATGAGCAACTACGGAGAAACTCTTCTCAATTCGAAAGATTTTGCAGAAGTCTTAAAACTCAGCGCTTTCGAACCGGGCCCCGTTATCAGTGATGATTTATTATTACTCACTAAACCTGCAAATAATGTTTTAGTAACACAGTTAATGATTTTCTTTGTAGTAATGTTGGCCAGCGGTTCCGCTTTGGCCCAATTCGTGAAATATTCCACAGCAACTATAGTGTATTTGGCCCTTCCTTTAGCTATTGGCAATATGCCAATCAAGTCGGTTTCCCATATTGCGAATAGCTATGAGCTAGCCATCTGTGTTAATTTCGTTGAGGGAGTTTATAATACCCCAAAATTTTAATTAACATTTTTTGAGATATTTAATCGAATAAATTAAATAGAATAATATGAATAATTAGGGAGATGAGATTAATAAATCCAATGGTCGTGTCTTAATGAATGAACTAAAATACGACTTAAGCAAATTGAGAAGGAGAAATTTTCCAAGGGGTAAACTTGGAAATGAGGCTACATTTCTTAGTATAAATCTCTTCCTCCACTTTAGTAAACTTTTACTTTCTCATTCATAACTCCTCACTTATATTTCGACTAGCCATTAAAAGTTCCAAGAAGAGCAATAAATTGAAGAAAAAGCTAAGCAATTAAAGCTAGGAAATTATCTCATTTTCCAATCAACTAATCAAGGTGAATAATCATATTTATCATCTTATTTTCTTTGTTTGGATCAGTTATGCATTATACCCGATTCATTTTTGTGATTTTGGTTAGGATATAACCATTTAAATCTTTGTTTGGATTAGACTGTTTTAAATGTTAGTGGGCTAATTAACATGTTTTATTCGGTTTTAGTTAAATTCTGAGTTGTTTTGATCTTCACATGTTTTGAAATTTTAATATGTTGAAGCATATGATTTATCAGATTTTTGGGCATTTTTCCCTAGTGATTCACTAAGGTAATTAAATTATTTAAGCCCAAGGGCTAAATTGCAAAATTGCCTCCGAATTAGTCAATTCGGAGGGAAGGCTGCAATTCGAAAATTTAATTAGGGAAGAAGAATAGTGTTTTAAGAAAAGATTAACTTTTGTATACTTTTTACAATTTGGAAGTATAGGAGAAGGCTCCTCGGCTAATTAAAATTAGACAAGCAAGATAAAATATCACTTCAGTAGGCCCAGTTCTGCCATCGACTGCAACCAGCCCATTTTTACCCTTTTGACAAAGTCGAAAGGTAACTTTCGTCTAAGACGGAAGGTAAACATTTATCCTCCGCCTAAGTTGAAAGGTAGCCACGGAGTCGAAGGGAAGAGGGGTGAAGTGATGGGGTGGCTGCTTCCTTTGCTTTTGAATAGAAACATAGTTGCTTTCGAATAAATTGAAGGGGGATCCTTCGACTCCATTATTTTATAAAATACTAAATTTTTTATATATTTAAGATGGGGTTTCTAAGGGGATCTTCAAAATTTTAAACCTCCAAGTGTTTTCAAAAAAGATGTTTTAATCCTTTCGTCTAAGTCGAAGGGTTGCCTTTGACAAAGCTGAAGGGAAAGAAGGGGAAGAAGAATGGGTTACTTCTGAACCTTCCATTTTTTTGAAAGTAATTTTTTTAACACCTTTCGACAAAGTCAAAGGGTAAACCTTTCGACAAGGTCATAAGTATACTTTCGAAGTGTTGGTTCCAACACCAACACTTTATTGTTTTTGAATGGTTTCGAAAGGTTTTGATTTCCAAAGGTTTTGATTTCCAAAGGTTATGAAGGGGTTACCTTCAATGATTGCAAAAGGTATTGAGTTTCATTGCTTTCAAAAGGTTTATAAATGGTATTATAAAGGGGTGGATCCCTAGACTTACGACAAAGTCGAAAGGCAGATCCTTTCGACTAGGTCGAAAAGAAACCTTCTGACAGGGTCGAAAGGTGAAACCTTTCGACAAAAATCGAAAGGTATGATTTTATGGTGCTTTCAAAAGGTAGGCTTCCAAAGGTGTTACCTTCGGATGTTTATTTGCTTTCGAATAGGACTTCATTCGAAGGGGTTTAAAGGGTTATTTTTAGCCATTTTTTCTTAAGTAAAATTTTTCTAACTTGACGGGGTTACTTTAAAGGGTTATAACATAAAATACTTATTTTATTTGAATATGTAAGGGGATCCTTATATAAATTTGATGTTATTAAACCTTGAGGACATTGGTGTGGGTTTTATATTTTCGATACGTAGTTTGGGGTTACAAACAGAAATATGCTTTCGAAAATATACATTGGGACTATCAATGTGTTTTTATTTAATTTAACCTAATTGGGGTTAGTAATGGGAATAGGTTAAACAGGTGGTATATATGTAGAAAATAAGTAATCATGGGGATCATGAATTTTATAAATAACTATGGAGATCACGATGTTTTAATTGGCTAAGTGTTGGGTTCTTGGTTAACCTAGGAAAACCATGGAATTGTAGTGGATAGCCCACATCAAATTTCTAAAGAAAAGAATGTTTTGCCAAAGATGGTTAGCCTCAGGATTTGGCACCCAAGGGTTCATAGTCATCCTAGGAAAATTATGTAGTGTGCGACGGATAACCAACACCATCTTTTATAAAATAATGTACGATGGATAATATGCATTTACTTTAAATAGATTTGTGATGGATAGTCCTATTAAATCATGACGGATAGTCATTTTAAAATTTTTAGAGGGGAACTCTAATAAATTGATTTTAGATGGAAAATCTAATAAATTACTTTTAGATGGGATATTCAATAAATGGATGGATGGGATAACCAATACATATGATTTATGGCTTTATTTTATTTTATGTTAAGACTAATCATTTGGTGCAGGGGCATAGTAAATGATTTGCATGTTTTGTTTTGGATACTAGTTAGGGGAAAACCCATTCCGCTAAGGGACATGGTCTCACTAGATATATGTTTATGATAAGATATGATAAGGAATTATTCATACTAGTCTTATTGTCTGACTCGAAGTTTGTGTTTCTCCACAAATTCTCGGGTACTCAAAATTAATTTGAGTAGTCTGAGAGTGGGAGACTTTTAGGTTTTTGGACCAATAATCTTCTGGAGACGTGCAGCAGGCAGTGTTAGCTATATAGGAGCTATTTTGTGTTTTCCACTGTGATGTACTAAGAACCGTAAAGTTCATATTTATTAGTTCGTTGATCATCGTAAGGGGATATCTTCATATGTTGCTCTTATCATATTTTGTATATGTATATGTGATCTGAATGTGGTTAACATATGGGATTATGTAATTAGATCACAAATTATAATTTGCATGAAATGAGAAATTATGTTATTGGAAGTTCAATTTTTTTCATATTCGTGTGTTCCTGTGTATCAATATTAACTATGCCGCATTCAATCGCCAAGAAATAACAACTACGGATGACTGCAACATCACTAGCGGTTAGTTTCGGGCCTCATAAAGCGGGATGTTACAAATTGGTATCAGAGCGAGGTTCATGTACTTAAAAGGAATTTAAACCTTAAAATTTTAAAGCATAATCTAACGAATCTAAAATATAATTGGGCTTGGTAAGCGTTATAGTATCGTATGTGTACTTTGTTATAAATACCTAAGTTTGTATTCCCCACTCTCTTGGACCGCTCTTTAGTACCTTACCAAGGTTGGATTTCAAGTAGTAGAGAAGTAAGATTTGGATGCAGGAAACAGAAGAGTGAATCAAGGTGGGAGATGCACCACTAAAAGTGGAAATATTTGACCTAATACTAGGAGCAACTAGAGTCGACAGGCAAATTCAAACCCAGATGCAAATGCTAATGTTGGTGCTGAGATTCCGCCGGTTGATATGAGAATAATGTATTAGTTCTTCGTGAATATGATGCAAGTTGGAGCAGCTACCGGAGTGGCTGTAGAGAATGATAGAGGAGATAATCCAGTGGCCCCCGTTGGTAATAATTATGCCAAGCTGAGCAGGGACTACACTAGACTTAGAGGGAAGCCTTTTTTGGGAACCGATGATGTAGTAGGAGTGGAGAACTGGCTATTGCGGTATGAAAGGATATATGCAAATCTCGCTTTGTTGGATATGCAGAAGAGGAGACTCTCTTTAAGACAATTGCAAGGAGCAACATTATTTTGGTGGAACGGAGTTATCGTAGGAGAGCCAGAGGAAGACCTGACTTGGGCTGAATTTCGAAGGAGGTTCGAAGAAAGATTTCTATCAAAGGTTGCCAAGTCAGCATTGCTAAGGAAGTTTGCAGATTTAGTCTAGTGGGATAAATCGATGATTGAGTATGCTATGGAATTTAATGAGCTGTCCTGTTATAGATATGCCACTGTAGATATAGTCATTTGGAGGAATGATAAGTTTATTAGGGTGTTGAATCCTAAGATCGCGAGAGAAACCATGCCAAACCTCTGGGATCCGTGTCATATTGTTGTTGAGATGTCTATTCGGAATGAAGAGATGCTTTCTACTTTTGGAAAGGGAAAACCAACCGAGGTTCAAAATTTTCAAAGGAAGAAGCGAAAGTTCTTTAAGAAGAAAGGTGCCCAGACAGTGGTAGCAGGTAAGAAGAGCCAAGCTGATATTGTCTATTACAAGTGTGACAAGAAGGGGCACTATGATAATGAGTGTCGCTCGAGTGATGGAAGAGCAACTACAGTGAGGGAAAATGTGAAGTGCTACAACTGTGTCTAGATGGGACATTACAAGGACAAGTGTCCCAAGGCTGCTAAAGCTCGAAAGGGAAAGGTCTTTGCATTGGAACCATCATCCTCTAGACCAACGGCTGCTAAGAAAGGAAAAGCGATGACAGAAGGTATGCTTATGATTCATAGTACTCCGGTGAGGATACTATTTGACACCGATGCATCGCACTCATTTATATCTCAGTATTTGGCAGATTGCTTATGTCTGGAACCTTAATACCTTATTACTAAGGGTTGTGAATCATATAGGAGGGTATGCAACTCTAGGAATGATATATGACCAGTTAGAACTTGATTTGGTAGGTCATTCGTCTGCATGCAGTTTATATGTTTTTGATTTCGTAGGTTTCGAGATCATATTGGGTATGGATTGGTTGGATAGATATGATGCTAGGATTTTTGCCAGGAGGGGGAAATATCATTGTAACATCCTAATAGCCATAACTGAATCATTTACTCAGTAAGGAGTTTGAGCGGAAATGCTTATGCATTATTGGGTGCTATGGGAATGGAAGTAGAGTTGAAGCGGGTTTATGTTGCAAGAGAGTTTGCGGATGTGTTTGAACTAGTTTCGGGCTTGCCGTTCGAAAAGAGCAATCTAGTTTCAGATATATCTCGTACCGGGAGATGAACCCATTAGTAGACCACCTAGCAGGATGACACCAACCGAGATGAAGGAATTGAAGGTGCAGCTAGTGGAATTGGAAGGAAAGAATTTCATCCAGCCAAGCAGTTTGCCTTAGTGTACGGCCGCGATATTCATGAAGAAGCCAGATGGGTCGTTAAGGATGTGTATCGGCTGTGAACGTGAGGACGATCAAGAATTGGTATCCTTTTATGAGGATCGACGATTTATTTGATCAGTTGAGTGGAGCCTGAGTGTTTTTCCAGCTAGAATCGGTGACAGGTTTCCATTAGCTAAGAGTAACAGAGGACAACATTCCTTTGACGGCTTTTAGGGCCGGATATGGGTCTTACGAGTGGTTGGTTATGTCATTCGGGCTTACTAATGCACCAGTTTTTTTCGTGGATTTGATGAACCGGGTTTTTCGAGAGCACTTGGTTTGTGTTGGCTTTTGTTGATGACGTTTTGGTATATTCTAAGAATGAGAAGGATCATATGGATCATCTTTTAATAGTTTTGGAGATGCTAAGGCTACATTAGCTGAAAGCGAAGTTCTCAAAGTGTCATTTCTAGAAGAAAAAAATGAAGTTCCTTGGTCATGTAGTTTCCAAGGAAGGTTTAGCAGTTGATCCAGATAAGATCAAACCTGTTAACAATTAGAAAAGACCAAAGACGGTAAGTGAGATTATAAGTTTTCTTGGTCTTGTAGGTTACTACCGATGGTTCATTAAGGATTTTTCATGGATAACAGCATCCTTGACTATGCTAACCAGGAAGGACGTGAAGTTTGTTTGGTCTGACAAATATGAGGAAGCATTCCTTAGATTGAAACATTTGTTAACCAATGTTGTAACAACCCTGTATTTTCTGATTATTGTAATTGTATATTTTAATTATTTTAATTTAAATTCCTAGTTTAAAAACTTTATTTTATTTATTAAAATGAATATATTTTTTTAATTGAAATATAAATGTTGATTTTGATGTGGATTAGAATTTCAAACGTGCATAAATTGAATATTTTCAGAAAATGTGAATTTTGGTCAATCTGGTCAAACTTTTACTTTTAAATTTAATTTTAAAAGTTTTAAAATTTTAATTTTTTTCTTTTATTATGAAAGTAAATAAAATTTTAAGGACACTTTTTTTCGTTTCGTTGAAATCTGATTTATAATGTGAAAGTTATGTCTTTTTAACTATTGTGTGAAATTTGCTGTATTTAACAGAATTGTTTATTTTAAATTATATAAATAATCTTTTTATTTTTCATATCTTATTCTAAATTTTATTATATGCTATGTTACATATATTTTTACCTTTTAAATATTTTTAAAGTGATGTTTGAATTTTTCCAATGCTCATTGAATTTATTTTCTATTTTTAAAGGTTAGTTTCCACTTTCTGTTATTTTCTTTATTTAAATTATATTTAATTAAAATTTATTTATTCATTTTTATGTATGAATTTTATTTTTATGTTTTTATCTTTATTTATAGATATATTTCATGTACATACAATTTTTCCAAAGTTCATTTCATTTATTTTCAAATTTTCAAGCCTAGTTTACATTTTCTTTGCTATTTTCTTAATTTAATCATATTTAATTAATATTTATTTATTTATTTTTGTTTATTTACTATATTTTCGTGTTTTTATCTGTATTTATATATATTTTACACGTATTTAAAATTTAAAAAGAAATGGTGGAAATTTGAAAGGTTTGTGACTCTTTATTTGCTCAAACCTTTTTGTATTCTGTCTTTTCATTTCTCAACCAACATCTCTTCAATTGACTGCCTTAACTCCACTCTTCAGCTGACATTCCATTTTCCTTTTCACGTGAAAACTCTTTCTCATCTTACCCCTAAAACTCACGGCTTCATGAAGAAAAAAAGGAAAAAAAACTTATGGCTTCATTCTTTCTTTCCTACTTCTTTTCAATGATTTCTACCTTGTTCCTCCTCTAGCATAGCTCGGCCTCTAATCCACTCCAACTCCACGACCACCTCCTCCACCATCTACAGCAGCAAACATCTCCTCCTCCTCTGACCATGACAAACCATGCCATCCAATTGAAGCCATCTCCACAAAACTTTGCTTAAAACTCCAAATATTGCCTAACCGAGCCTTGTATTCCCATTTCCTTCATGTTTAGCCTTGGCCACCACCTCTAACACCACCACCACTTGCTGCCATGACCTATAGCCATCATCATCATCTCTGACCTGACCTGAAGATGCACCAGGCCGAGCCCATAGGACCATAGGCCGAGCCTATGTACACCAAAACCTTCCATTCCTTGACCAAACCCCTTGCCTCCTTTACTTTCCACTTGTTTTGCCTTTACCTTCCACTTTCGTGCCCTAAGCCTTGTCTCTAGGCCATGGCTGAGCCATGTTGACACCTAGGCTAAGCCTAGTGTGGTGAGGTCAAGCCCATTTGATCATGTGACAAGCTTATGTTGTCGTGTGCAAGTCTTTTGCTTCTAAGGTTTGGTCATCTCTCTTGTTTTGCAACTGTTCTGCAAACTAAAGTTGTTGATTTTATTTGTATGTCGATATCTATATTTGTGCTTATGTATGTTATATTTTGTGTTGTTTACAAGGGTCTCCATCAATTCAAATCAAATCGTGCTTGTCGTGCCTTTGGAATCGCTCTTGTGTGTGTTGTTTGTCTCTAGCTTCGTAAAAGGTGAGTCTTTCTCACTCTGACATTTATACTTATGAAATAGTGAATTGATGACAAGTGTTTAGTAATATAAAATGTTTATGCAAGTTAATGATGATCATATGATATGCTATGCCATGTTATTACCATGTTAAAACTGTTAATTATCACTTGACATTTGATATATGATATTATATTGTGACATTGGCATTGTTTATATTGTTTATGCATATATTCACACTGCAAGTTCCCTGTTAGAATAGAATCACTATGGGTTGAAATGATACATACTCGAACGGACTTTAGAATAGGGAAAAATCGTTATGGGCTGAAATGATAGGCCTGAGCGATTTTTATTGTATTTTATTTGGCTTGGGATTGCGGGTTTGAAATGATAAAACCCGGTTTTCTTTGTAAATTACGGATTGAAATGATATATATCCGTATCACTTGACCTAGGTTAGAAAATTATATACAGACCCCGTGGTATATTTTTAAATGATTTTTTTTAAATATGTATTTTCAAAAGTATGAAATTTTGATTTAAAATACATATATTATGGTTTTAAGAAAGTTAAATATTAAATCTTGAAATTGTGAATTTAAGTGAATTCAAGTATGTAAATTTAGAGCAAATGTGACGTTTGACTTTAAATTTTATTTTAAGATGTAAATAAATAATGGAAATTAAATTTAAAGTTTTGAAATGATATTTGAAGTAAAATTTTAAGTTTATTAAATTTATAAATTAATAAACAGTGAATTTTGACTTAATAAATGAATGGAGTTTGCAAAATTGAATATTTGATCTTAAAATTTTATTGTGTTAAATCATATGTTAAAATGATTTTAAATGTGAAATTTTGAAGTCTAGAAATATGGTTTTTAAGTTGTAATAATAAAAATTTGGAGTTTTATTATTATTTTTGAAAAGCTAAAATGAAACCTGGAATTTTATAGCATTTTCAAAATGCTTTAGTCTTTTGACAGCATTTTTATGCTATTGTTTTGAATCTAACAATGTTTGAAATAACTAAATATCTATTACGACATTTTATAAATATCTCTATTCTTGAAATAAACCATTTTGGAAAATATAAGCTACGATAGCAATTTATAAATGCTGTCGTTGCTATAATTTGACAATGTTTTGAAATGTTATAGATTTTAACACTGTTTGGGCTATATTTTAAAGTGTTAAATAATTTAACTTTTGAAATGGATTATTTGTGAAATTTTAGAAGTTTTTAATATTTAAATTTGAATTTTTAAGGAATTTAAATTGAATTTGAATTTAAATAAAGTTTACTTGGTTATGTGTTAAACGGAATGAGATGTAATGAGATAAATGAATTTTTGAATGGAATTTTGAAATGTATTTTGTAATGATGTTTGAAATAATAAATGAATGAAATATTTGATTGTTAAATGATATTTGAAATTTGAATATTTGAATTTGAATTCACATAATGATTTGATTATGAAGTTTTGAAAGGATGTAATATTTTAATGATTTTGAAATGATTGGAAATGATTTGATCTTTATTTTAGTAAAGAATGTGAATGTGGAATGATATTTGATTTTGATTTATTTGATAAAGGAATATTGAAGTTTATATTTGTATGAAAAGATATTTGGTTTAATTGTAATGTAAGTTTATTTAAATAATATTGGATTTATGAAATGAATATTTCAAAACTACATAATAATGAAATTAGATTTGAGATATGAATTTACGGAATTATAAAGTTTAGTTTTGAAATGTGGGATATTAAAGTTTGGAAATATATTAAATTGGATTTTTTTATCTTGTAGATCAAATCTATATTTGAAATTTGTAAGATTTGAAATGTTTTGTTAGAAAACTAAACTGAATTGAAACTGGTGGTTTGAATTGAATTAAATTTGGAAATTTGAAATTTTGGGTTTATTGAATAAATTTGTAAAGTGTAATGAATTAAAAGATTGATTTCAAATGAATGATTTCGGAATGTTATGATTTTCAAAGCGTAATGATTTCAAGTATTTTGGTTTCGGAAAAGTTATACTTTGAAAGTATTATGAACTCTTTTTAAACGTGAATATATGTTTGAAATGGAAATGATAAACTATTTGATTTGAATATAATTTTGAAATAAAAATGGTTTTGGTTTCGAAGCGTAAACTATTTTGAAAGGAATATAGTTTTGAAATGAAATGATTTGATCCTTATGAAGTATAAACTATTTTGAAATGACGATGGCGTTATAATAATGTTTGGTTGTTAAAGAGACCGGGATCGAAAGTTGTCATACTCTCTGCCAACTTCGAAAACCACTTTAACAACCGTGTACGCGGTGGAGATTCCAGAATGAAGTAGGATGGTGGCGACGTTCTTGAGGTATATTACGTGGACCCAACTCCCGTGAGTTGGCATAAGGTGGCTAAAACAGGAGCGATCTCGGGCCAAAGGAGGTAGCACCTCTGGTCGGACACATTCCTTCGATACTATACTCTTACTGGTGATTGATTAGATGGCCATCCTCCGATTTTGATTGGGAGTGTGTTCCGAGGTGGGCGTATGTGGCTGCTGCGTTACCACCAGTCCGTGTGCGTAATTGGTATATCTACCCTGGCATTGCCTTGTGTGCCGAGTCACCTACCATACCGTGCCTTTACTACGAGTTTGTTTTTCTCCCGTAGCCCGTGTGGTATCCTCTGACAGTCACCAGGAGTGGAGATGGCATGATATTGGATGGACTACTGGGACTATTATGTGTGAAGGTTGATATGGGTAGCCCGGAACGCTATTTAAAAGTATGTTTATTTTACTGTAGACGTTATTATAGTAGCGCAATATTACTACATAGTAAATAGTTTAATGGATCCTTAAAGGATGGGCGATCCCAAGCATCCTTTAAGTTACTGATGCATTTTCGTTACTGTTCACTTGAGTTTTTTTACAGTTCATAAGTATTTATGTCCTGACTCGAATGTTTTGTATTTTGCTTTACGCTCGAGTCAGATAGAGTGAGTTAGCATTCAAGATTCACCTTCGGAGTTGGAGCTTTCCTTGAAGATCCAGCCATCTATTTTGCTTTCTGTATCCAGTGATGTATTCTGATTTGTACCTGATGTGTCTTGTTACTTTTGTTGTATCTGTTTAACTCTGATGTATCTTATTTTTATATAGTAGCTTCATGAACTACTATTTCTTTTAAATTCCGCTGCATTATTAAATACTCTGTGTCTGTGATCTGTGATTATGTATTTACTGTATATTCTGAGATTTGTCAAATTTTATTTACAACGCGGTATTTTGAGCAATTCAAGTCCGACATGTGCGGATGCGAATGGTTGAAAATATCGGGTCGTTACAGTTGGTATCAGAGCTTTGGTAGCTCTAGGCAAAACTCAGTGTATAGGGTAAATGTATCTACAGAATCACTTTCATTCGAGTTTAAATCTCTTCCTTTTTGACTCGATTCCTTTGAATTTTGGAACATTCCCTGTGGTTCCAAAATCCATTCGTGTCCCTCACTATTTATCTTCTTTTGTTTCTGGAGTATCCCATAACTCCACTTCAAAAGATCATCATAATGAGTCGGCGGTCTCGCCAACCTCAAATTTATTTGTAAAGGGGGAAAACTCCTTTACAACAACATCGATTCACCAGAGATTCTATATCCTCGGTTTAGATGCTAGTATCTCTTATAACTTCGAACTCTACATCTTGAGATCGAATGTCGATTTACCCAAGAAATCCACACCGATCTTATTCTTTAGGTCACGGTTGAACCGGTTAAGGTTGCCCGCGATTTATATAAATTCATCCATCTCCATATTCTGTTATTTAATCATCTCATCTTTGTTTCCAACTTATCTTCAAATTATTCTTGAAGTGTATTTGTAAACTAATATTTAAAATGTTTTATATATTGTGTTGTTTGAGTTGTTGATGTTGATTTGGGTTTCTAATCGATTCGTCTGATCAACGCCATCGATAAGATTTCCAAAACACTTGAACAGAGCAAACTGACACAATATGTTTTTAAAATTTAGTAATGAAATAATTTTTTGTGAAATAAATTTTGTACCTTTATTATATATCTTTATTTGGATTTTATTTGAATTGGTTGTTAAGAAATAATATTTGATTTTACATATCATTTTCTATTGTTTCATATATCTAATTGAACTATAAAACATGGTTATAAATTTATTTGGAAATTTAAAATGAATGTAAAACAAGAATTTGAGAATTTAATTTCCGATGGATTTCAAACTTTGTGTTTAAAGTTTTAAAGGATATATTATTTAAAGTATTTTCGAATAGAAATTTGTTTCCAAAAAATTTTAAATTTAAATTTAGTGCTCTTCTCTTTGTCGCTGGAAAATAATTTCGGTGATGACTGCAACATCATCGACGTTCATTTTCGAGTTTCGAAGTGAAGAGACCATTCTGTAGTCTTGCTACAGTTTGGTTTTGGGAAAATTTAATTGATTTTAATTTCTAAAATAAGAATGGATTTATAACATATGCTGATATATGATTTAAATTTGAATGGATATATATATATATATATATATATTATATGAGCATTTATTTATCTCTAAATAGTTTAGAATTTATCGAAAATTTAATTCCTAAATTTTTTCTTTAAAGATAATTTCTAAGTATAATTTCAAGATTTGGATTAATATTCAAGCTTGAAATAATTTAATTAGAAAGTTTTATTTGTATAATACACAATTTCATTCCAATATAACTTACCTTAATTTTCAAAAGTTGAATATGTAATTGGATAATATACAATATAAAAAAAAGATTTTTATAAATAAAATTTGAGTGGTTATTATAAATTTTATATGCTTAAATTTTAGTTATAAAAGGATTAACAGAGGTAAATAAAGAAAAAGTGTAATGGAATAATTTACAATATAAAATGATGATAAAGGAACTAAGAATCAATTTAAGGCAGTTACAATGAGTGTAAATATATTTAACATAGGTGATAAAATATATTGAGAGGAATAATTTTAATTTTAATTAGTAGTGAAGAAGAATTAAATTTTATTTGGTACATTTTGAGTATAATAAAAGATTTTTCAAATAAATGATTTTAGGGATTTGTTAATTTAAGATAATTGGATGATAAGATAATGAAATTAGAGACGCTTAAGATTTATTTGACTTATGTAAAATTAATTTTCAGTTTAGGTTGAAATTTTATGGTTTCAAATTTATTATCTTATTTTGTTTTTCAAACTATCTTTTGCTTGTCCTAATTTCCCTTGTCTTGCTACAGAATGAGAGGTTATTGCTTATACCAGTCTGTTTAGAAATCTTTCTATAATCTTTAATAATCTTTGGTACTCATCTTTGAATCTAAGCACTGCTTGCCATACACAGACCATCGGTTAAACGGGAAGGGTGAATCAGATTCTAAAAGACTTTTTTCCATGCTTGTGTTCTTGATTCTGGAGAATGTTGGAAAGATCATCTCCACCTTGCTAAACTTACCTATAGCAACAGTTATCGGGTATAATTTTAATCTTCTTGTCGTCTTGTCTTAATACTATTTCATTCTATCTTTTTTTGTGATTTCCCGTACCTCATTCCTTTTCGGGGACGAAAAGTTTTGAGTGGGGGAGAGTGTAACAACCCTGTATTTTCTGATTATTGTAATTGTATATTTTAATTATTTTAATTTAAATTCCTAGTTTAAAAACTTTATTTTATTTATTAAAATGAATATATTTTGTTAATTGAAATACAAATGTTGATTTTGATGTGGATTAGAATTTCAAACATGCATAAATTGAATATTTTCAGAAAATGTGAATTTTGGTCAATCTGGTCAAACTTTTACTTTTAAATTTAAATTTTAAAAGTTTTAAAATTTTAATTTTTTCTTTTATTATGAAAGTAAATAAAATTTTAAGGACACTATTTTTCGTTTCGTTGAAATCTGATTTATAATGTGAAAGTTATGCCTTTTTAACTATTGTGTGAAATTTGCTGTATTTAACAGAATTGTTTATTTTAAATTATATAAATAATCTTTTTATTTGTCATATCTTATTCTAAATTTTATTATATGCTATGTTACATATACTTTTACCTTTTAAATATTTTTAAAGTGATGTTTGAATTTTTCCAAAGCTCATTGAATTTATTTTCTATTTTTAAAGGCTAGTTTCCATTTTCTGTTATTTTCTTTATTTAAATTATATTTAATTAAAATTTATTTATTCATTTTTATGTATGAATTTTATTTTTATGTTTTTATCTTTATTTATAGATATATTTCATGTACATACAATTTTTCCAAAGTTCATTTCATTTATTTTCAAATTTTCAAGCCTAGTTTACATTTTCTTTGCTATTTTCTTAATTTAATCATATTTAATTAATATTTATTTATTTATTTTTGTTTATTTACTATATTTTCGTGTTTTTATCTGTATTTATATATATTATACATGTATTTAAAATTTAAAAAGAAATGGTGGAAATTTGAAAGGTTTGTGACTCTTTATTTGCTCAAGCCTTTTTGTATTCTGTCTTTTCATTTCTCAACCAACATCTCTTCAATTGACTGCATTAACTCCACTCTTCAGCTGACATTCCATTTTCCTTTTCACGTGAAAACTCTTTCTCATCTTCCCCCTAAAACTCATGGCTTCATGAAGAAAAAAAGGAAAAAAAACTTATGGCTTCATTCTTTCTTTCCTACTTCTTTTCAATGATTTCTACCTTGTTCCTCCTCTAGCATAGCTCGGCCTCTAATCCACTCCAACTCCACGACCACCTCCTCCACCATCTACAGCAGCAAACATCTCCTCCTCCTCTGACCATGACAAACCATGCCATCCAATTGAAGCCATCTCCACAAAACTTTGCTTAAAACTCCAAATATTGCCTAACCGAGCCTTGTATTCCCATTTCCTTCATGTTTAGCCTTGGCCACCACCTCTAACACCACCACCACTTGCTGCCATGACCTATAGCCATCATCATCATCTCTGACCTGACCTGAAGATGCACCAGGCCGAGCCCATAGGACCATAGGCCGAGCCTATGTACACCAAAACCTTCCATTCCTTGACCAAACCCCTTGCCTCCTTTACTTTCCACTTGTTTTGCCTTTACCTTCCACTTTCGTGCCCTAATCCTTGTCTCTAGGCCATGGCTGAGCCATGTTGACACCTAGGCTGAGCCTAGTGTGGTGAGGTCAAGCCCATTTGATCATGTGACAAGCTTATGTTGTCGTGTGCAAGTCTTTTGCTTCTAAGGTTTGGTCATCTCTCTTGTTTTGCAACTGTTCTGCAAACTAAAGTTGTTGATTTTATTTGTATGTCGATATCTATATTTGTGCTTATGTATGTTATATTTTGTGTTGTTTACAAGGGTCTCCATCAATTCAAATCAAATCGTGCTTGTCGTGCCTTTGGAATCGCTCTTGTGTGTGTTGTTTGTCTCTAGCTTCGTAAAAGGTGAGTCTTTCTCACTCTGACATTTATACTTATGAAATAGTGAATTGATGACAAGTGTTTAGTAATATAAAATGTTTATGCAAGTTAATGATGATCATATGATATGCTATGCCATGTTATTACCATGTTAAAACTGTTAATTATCACCTGACATCTGATATATGATATTATATTGTGACATTGGCATTGTTTATATTGTTTATGCATATATTCACACTGCAAGTTCCCTGTTAGAATAGAATCACTATGGGTTGAAATGATACATACCCGAACGGACTTTAGAATAGGGAAAAATCGTTATGGGCTGAAATGATAGGCCTGAGCGATTTTTATTGTATTTTATTTGGCTTGGGATTGCGGGTTTGAAATGATAAAACCCGGTTTTCTTTGTAAATTACGGATTGAAATGATATATATCCCTATCACTTGACCTAGGTTAGAAAATTATATACAGACCCCGTGGTATATTTTTAAATGATTTTTTTAAATATGTATTTTCAAAAGTATGAAATTTTGATTTAAAATACATATATTATGGTTTTAAGAAAGTTAAATATTAAATCTTGAAATTGTGAATTTAAGTGAATTCAAGTATGTAAATTTGGAGTAAATGTGACGTTTGACTTTAAATTTTATTTTAAGATGTAAATAAATAATGGAAATTAAATTTAAAGTTTTGAAATGATATTTGAAGTAAAATTTTAAGTTTATTAAATTTATAAATTAATAAACAGTGAATTTTGACTTAATAAATGAATGGAGTTTGCAAAATTGAATATTTGATCTTAAAATTTTATTGTATTAAATCACATGTTAAAATGATTTTAAATGTGAAATTTTGAAGTCTAGAAATATGATTTTTAAGTTGTAATAATAAAAATTTGGAGGTTTATTATTATTTTTGAAAAGCTAAAATGAAACCTGGAATTTTATAGCATTTTCAAAATGCTTTAGTCTTTTGACAGCATTTTTATGCTATTGTTTTGAATCTAACAATGTTTGAAATAACTAAATATCTATTATGACATTTTATAAATATCGCTATTCTTGAAATAAACCATTTTGGAAAATATAAGCTACGATAGCAATTTATAAATGCTGTCGTTGCTATAATTTGACAATGTTTTGAAATGTTATAGATTTTAACACTGTTTGGGCTATATTTTAAAGTGTTAAATAATTTAACTTTTGAAATGGATTATTTGTGAAATTTTAGAAGTTTTTAATATTTAAATTTGAATTTTTAAGGAATTTAAATTGAATTTGAATTTAAATAAAGTTTACTAGGTTATGTGTTAAACGGAATGAGATGTAATGAGATAAATGAATTTTTGAATGGAATTTTGAAATGTATTTTGTAATGATGTTTGAAATAATAAATGAATGAAATATTTGATTTTAAAATGATATTTAAAATTTGAATATTTGAATTTGAATTCACATAATGATTTGATTATGAAGTTTTGAAAGGATGTAATATTTTAATGATTTTGAAATGATTGGAAATGATTTGATCTTTATTTTAGTAAAGAATGTGAATGTGGAATGATATTTGATTTTGATTTATTTGATAAAGGAATATTGAAGTTTATATTTGTATGAAAATATATTTGGTTTAATTGTAATGTAAGTTTATTTAAATAATATTGGATTTATGAAATGAATATTTCAAAACTACATAATAATGAAATTAGATTTGAGATATGAATATACGGAATTATAAAGTTTAGTTTTGAAATGTGGGATATTAAAGTTTGGAAATATATTAAATTGGATTTTTTTATCTTGTAGATCAAATCTATATTTGAAATTTGTAAGATTTGAAATGTTTTGTTAGAAAACTAAACTGAATTGAAACTGGTGGTTTGAATTGAATTAAATTTGGAAATTTGAAATTTTGGGTTCATTGAATAAATTTGTAAAGTGTAATGAATTAAAAGATTGATTTCAAATAAATGATTTCGGAATGTTATGATTTTCAAAGCGTAATGATTTCAAGTATTTTGGTTTCGGAAAAGTTATACTTTGAAAGTATTATGAACTCTTTTTAAAGGTGAATATATGTTTGAAATGGAAATGATAAACTATTTGATTTGAATATAATTTTGAAATAAAAATGGTTTTGGTTTCGAAGTGTAAACTATTTTGAAAGGAATATAGTTTTGAAATGAAATGATTTGATTTGATCCTTATGAAGTATAAACTATTTTGAAATGACGATGGCGTTATAATAACGTTTGGTTGTTAAAGAGACCGGGATCGAAAGTTGTCATACTCTCTGCCAACTTCGAAAACCACTTTAACAACCGTGTACGCGGTGGAGATTCCAGAATGAAGTAGGATGGTGGCGACGTTCTTGAGGTATATTACGTGGACCCAACTCCCGTGAGTTGGCATAAGGTGGCTAAAACAGGAGCGATCTCGGGCCAAAGGAGGTAGCACCTCTGGTCGGACACATTCCTTCGATACTATACTCTTACTGGTGATTGATTAGATGGCCATCCTTCGATTTTGATTGGGAGTGTGTTCCGAGGTGGGCGTATGTGGCTGCTGCGTTACCACCAGCCTGTGTGCGTAATTGGTATATCTACCCTGGCATTGCCTTGTGTGCCGAGTCACCTACCATACCGTGCCTTTACTACGAGTTTGTTTTTCTCCCGTAGCCCGTGTGGTATCCTCTTACAGTCACCTGGAGTGGAGATGGCATGATATTGGATGGACTACTGGGACTATTATGTGTGAAGGGTGATATGGGTAGCCCGAAACGCTATTTAGAAGTATGTTTATTTTACTGTAGACGTTATTATAGTAGCGCAATATTACTACATAGTAAATAGTTTAACGGATCCTTAAAGGATGGGCGATCCCAAGCATCCTTTAAGTTACTGATGCATTTTCGTTACTGTTCACTTGAGTTTATTTACTGTTCATAAGTATTTATGTCCTGACTCGAGTGTTTTGTATTTTGCTTTACACTCGAGTCAGATAGAGTGAGTTAGCATTCAAGATTCACCTTCGGAGTTGGAGATTTCCTTGAAGATCCAGCCATCTATTTTGCTTTCTGTATCCAGTGATTTCAGTGATGTATTCTGATTTGTACCTGATGTATCTTGTTACTTTTGTTGTATCTTGTTTAACTCTGATGTATCTTATTTTTATATAGTA
This sequence comes from Allium cepa, assembly GCA_030765085.1. Lineage (NCBI taxonomy): Eukaryota > Viridiplantae > Streptophyta > Magnoliopsida > Asparagales > Amaryllidaceae > Allium > Allium cepa. The sequence goes on from CM060940.1 coordinate 610,258,177, forward strand.
GCTTCATGAACTACTATTTCTTTTAAATTCCGCTGCATTATTAAATACTCTGTGTCTGTGATCTGTGATTATGTATTTACTGCATATTCTGAGATTTGCCAAATTTTATTTACAACGCGGTATTTTGAGCAATTCAAGTCCGACATGTGCGGATGCGAATGGTTGAAAATATCGGGTCGTTACAAATGCACCCATGTTAGTAGATCGAGATAGGAATCAGGGGCTTGTAGTTTACACCGATGCATATGGTACTAGGCTAGGTGTTGTGCTAATGCAGAATGGAAAGATTATTGCATATGCTTCTAGACAGCTTAGATTGCATGAAGCAAGATAGCCTACTCATGGTTTGGAGTTAGCAGTGGTAATCTTTGCATTGAAGGTGTGGAGACATTATCTTTTGGCAGAAAGGTTTGAGCTATTTATAGATCATAAGTCTGTACAGTATTTATGCTCTCAAAAGGAGATGAACATGAGATAGCAAAGACGGCTGGAGTTTATTGCAGTTTATGATTTTAGCATCGAGTATACACAGGGAAAAGGAAATAAGGTGGAGGATATGCTCAGCAGGAAACATCAGAATGTGGCGTTAGCTATGTTGGCGGAATGGAAAGACATGGAAGCACTGGCTGCTTGAAGTGTGCAGTTGACGTTGACTGCTGGATCTAGTCGAAATATTGCCATGATGTCTTGTTTGGAAGTTCGACCAGTTCTGATCGAACGGATTGCTTCTAGGCAGAAAGAGGATCCGGTGTTAGTTGTGAGGATTAGAAGGTTAGAAGCTAGAACCGAGATTGATGATTTGAAGGATTTTTTTCTTGATCACAGGGGTTGGTTGAAAAAGAAGGAACGGTTATGTGTTCCAGATGTTGGAGGCCTTAAGAAGGAAGTTCTTAGGGAATGTCGTCGATTGAAGTTTACGATTCATCCTGAGGGAACCAAGATGTATCAGGATAAGAAGAAAATTTTCTTCTAGGAAGGAATGAAGAGGGATGTTGGATTATGGGTAAAATAGTGTTTAAATTATCAACAAGTAAAAGTCGAACATCAGAAGCCAAGTGATCTGCTTTATCCTTTGGATATTCTAGTTTGGAAGCGAGACTCGATATCCATGGACTTTATTGACAGGTTGCTAAGGTCAAACCGGGGTAATGAAATTATATGGGTCACAGTGGACAAATTGACCAAGAGTCCCCATTTCATTCCGGTAAGGTCAACCAGGACGACACCCATTTTGGCTAATTTTTTCATTAAGAACATCGTTGTGATTGCATGGAATTCCTACTAGTATCGTTAATGATAGAGATGCTTTGTTTACTAGCGAGTTTTGGAAAAGCCTGTAGAGTATGTTATGTTAGTTCCAAAGATGATGGTTTTGATGACAATAATCTTAGAACTTGTCATAAAATATAAATACAATATCTCTATCTAGATATATATGTATATGCAGGATATATATGCAAGTAATGAGAATGAAGACTGTACAATATAGAGATTCAAGATTGAAGTATTCAAGATTGTAGAAATCAAGACTGAAGACTCATGAGTATCAAGATTATCAAGTGTTCAAGAGTTCAAGATATCAAGATAAGTAATAGATTCTAGATTTATGTTAAAACTTCATAATAGCACTAAAATCTTTATTCAGATTTTAATGTGGAATGGAATCCACCATCTTGCTTTAATAGTGAGATGGAACCCACGACCTCTTTAGTGGAATGGAACCCACGACCTTCTCTAGTTGAATGGAATCCACGAAAATTTCAAAATGACTTATTTTTAGATTTTTTCAAAACTAACTTTTTAAAAAGACATCTCTCTCTCGGTTTAAATATTTTAATCTTAATTCAAAAACTATTTTTAGTCGTATTAATTTCAAAACCATTTCTTGTTTTTAAAAAGTCTCTTGGTTTTAATGTTTAGCTTTAATCTCAAAATATTTATATATTTATTACTTTTATATTTCGTAAGATCACTTTCCAAAGGTTTTTATAATCATAAAGTATATTCAAAATAGCTTACAAAGTTCTAAGATTGTTTCGAAAAACTTTAGAAAGAAAATCTCTTTTAAAAAAAAAATCAAAGAGTACAAGGGGATGTTGACATGCCTATGCCCCCCATGTCGACATGGTAGCCGTAGATTTTAAAATTCAAATTTCAATAGAAGTATCTATTCGTAATAACCTTTCATGAATGGACATGACCATTGTTCTCCTATATATACTAGTAGTTTTCAACGAATTTTCACTTAAGATTTCTTTGTTTTTTCTCCTCTTTCTGTTCCATTCTTATTTTCAAACATTCTTAACAAAACTCTGCCAAAATCCTAAATGAATCAAACTTGATCGTCTCTAATTTGATTCTCTGCCACTCTCTCTCAAAAATCCCAGTGCTATTAAGAGTTATTGGATCATTTGTAATCAAAGGTCGAAAGATTGAAGTGTATCGAGTCTCTCTCTATCAAAGTGTGATTGAAAACGGTGTAATTGTAGCTTGTAAATTAGTATGGTGTGATTGTAGTCTGTAAATCAGTTGGGTAATCTCGTAGCCTGGTTAAATCAAGAGAGTTTTCCCTAGACTCGGAGACAGGTGTATTTCGTGGCCTTGAAATTGGGGTTGTAAAATCTATATTATATTTGAAAAGAAAGTTGCACAAGAAATTGTGTGACACTAGACGTAGGGTAACTCCGAATCAGTATAAAATTCTGATATGTTCTTTCTTTTACTGCTTTTATGTACTTTTTACATCTGTGTCTCGTTCTGTGATTGTCTCTGTGTTTTTGGATTGCATCTGTTTGGGTTTAATTTGAAAAGATTTCAAAAAGATTCATAAAATTAATTTAACACTATTCATCCCCCTCTATTGCTGATTCTGCTGTAAGATCCGTAATTCGCATCTCCTACATTTGATATCAAAGCATTAGTTTTCAAATTTATCATAATCTGAATTTTGAAAAAAATTAATTTGAATTTTTTTGGAGATTCTATTAACACTAGTTCAAAAATATCCAAATCGTCATTGTCTCATATGTCTTCATATTATTAGTATAGAAAATCAAGTAATCTATAGAATTGGTGTGTTGTGCAGGAACAGATGTGTTATATGGCTTTTGAAGAATCAACACTCAATAGACAAATGGTGCAAATCAAGAAAAACGAATGGATACTTGATAGTGGATGTTCAAGGCATATGAATGGTAATCCGAAGATACTGAATGATATAATTTATGAAGATGGAGGGCTGGTCAACTTTGGAGACAATTCAAAAGGATATGTGATTGACATCGGCAATGTCGGTAATTCTAAAGCTCCAACTATTTCTGATGTTCTGTTAGTTAGGAATCTAAAACACTACTTACTTAGGATAAATAAACTATATGAGAAGGGCTACAAATTTAAATTTGGAAAGGATAAGTGTCACATCGAAGATAATAAATCAAATATTATCTTTGAAGGAATTAGGAAGAAAAATATTTATATTCTCAATATGAAAATCTCAAATGATAACCTATGTCTTTTGGCTAATGCAAGTGACCTTTGGATTTGGCATAAAAGATTTGGGTATTTGAATTTCAAACTCTTATCTAGACTTTCAAAACTTAATTTAGTAAGAGGTCTTCCTAAAATGGATTTTAAAGTAGATACTATATGTGATGCTTGTCAATTTGAAAAACTTTAGAAGAGTTCATTCAAATTGAAAGATATGGTTTTAACTTCAAAACTTCTTGAGTTACATCATTTAGATCTGTTTGGTCCATCTCTAATTCAGTCAATAAATCACAGTAAATATGTTTTTGTAATTGTAGATGATTATTCTAGATTTACATGGACAATTTTTTTGAAACATAAAAGTGATGCTTTTGACTTATTTAAAATTTTTGCAAAAAGAATTCAGAAACAACTTTCTTTAAAAATCAAAACTATTCGTAGTGATCACGGTGGAGAATTCAAAAATGAAAATTTTTAGAATTTCTATAATAAAAAAGGAATAACTCATAATATTTCTTTTCCCCACAACAAAACGAAGTGGTAGAGCATAAAAACAGGGCTATTCAAGAGTGTGCAAGAACTATGATTTCAGATAGTAAATTACCAAGAAATTTTTAGGCTGAAGAAGTCGCTACAGCTTGTTACATTTTGAATAGGATTTTAAGTAAACCTCTAACCAATAAAACACCATATGAACGTTTTTTCAGTAAGAAACCAAAGGTATCTTTTTTGAAGTTTTTGGAAGTGAATTCTTTATTCTAAAACATAGGGCAATTTGGATAAATTTGATCCTAAATCCAAAAAAGGAATCTTATCGGATATTCTAATAGAAGTAAAGCATGCAGAGTTTTGAATTTAAAAACTAACACCATTAAAGAAACAATGCAATTATCTTTTGATGAAAATTTCAAAGATTTTGTTACTTTAAATAATGAATCAAATGAAACAAATTGTGAAACTATTCATCCTAATAAAATGATCTGTCTTTTAAAAGATCATCATATAGAAAATATACTAGGAAATATCAAGTCCATTGTTAGAATTTGAAATCAACTAAACAAGATGAGTAACGTAGCTTTTATATCAACTACTGAACCTAAAAATCCAAAGGAAGCATCATTTAATGATTCATGGATTCTTGCTATGCAAGAAGAACTGAATCACTTCAGCAGAAATGATGTATGAAAACTTGTTCCTAGGCCTAAGGACAAAACTATAATAGGAACTAAATGGGTTTATAAAAATAAAATGAATGAACAAGGTGAATTCGTTAGAAGTAAAGCTCGGTTAGTTGCGCAAGGTTATTATCAAGAAGAAGGAATAGACATTGATGAAACCTTTGCACCCATAGCAAGATTAGAAGCAATTAGAATTCTACTTGCTTTCGCAAACCATAACAATTTCAAATTATTTCAAATGGATGTCAAAAGTGCCTTTTAAATGATTTTGTCAAAGAGGATGTTTATGTTGAACAACCTCTAGTTTTTGAAGAAGAAAAGTTTCCAAGTCATGTTTACAAATTAAGAAAAGCTTTATATGGTATGAAGCAAGCTCCTAGTGCCTAGTATGACGGATTAAGATGTAACCTATTACAATCAAATTTTAAAATTGGTAGATTAGATAATACTCTTTTATTAGAAGAAATAAAAATGATATCCAACTAGTATAGATTTATGTAAATGAAATCATTTTTGGATCAACAAACGATGAAATAAAGAAAGAGTTTTCTAAAACAATGAGAAAAGAGTTTGAAATGAGTCATATGGGTGAACCTACTTTATTTTTAGGATTGCAAATAAAACAATTAGATAGTAGTATTTTCATTAGTAAAGAAAAGTATGCTAGGGATCTAGTTAGTAAGTTTGGTATGACCACTACGAGGGGAAAACCCACTCCTATGGCAACCAATGAAGCCTTGAATAAAGAAGACACGTCAAAAGATGTTGATCAAAAACTATACAGGAAAATTACTGGATCGCTACTTTATATAACTGCGAGTAGGTCTGATATCATGCATAGCGTCTCTCTATGCAAGATACCAATCTTAATCCAAAGAAACCCACTTAAAAGCAGTTAAACGTATCCTAAGATATGTTAAACACACTTTAGACTATGGCATATTTTACCTTAAAAATGATTGATTTGATTTAATCTCATATTGTGATGCTGACTATGCTGGTTGTAAATCAGACCGAAAAGTACAAATAGAACTTGTCACTTTTTAGGACATTCTCTGGTTTCCTCATTTAGTAAAAATCAGAACACTTTCTCACTATCAACAACTAAAGTAGAATATATCTCTGCTGCTTTGGCTTGTTCTCAAGTAATCTATATGCAACAGATCCTAAAGAATTATGGATTAAATATTTCAAAATCACCAATTTATTGTGACTATCCAGGTGCAATAATTTATCCAAAAATCCTAATCATCATGCCAGAACAAAACATATTGATATCAAACATCATTTTCTCAGAGATAATATAAGCAAAGAGATTATTTCTCTTGAATTTATCAACATTGAGAATCAATTAGCTAATATTCTGACCAAACCTTGGAATCAATCAACCTTTACTAAATTAAAAAGAGAACTAGGTAGTTGTTCTATAACTGAGGTATAGAACATAGATATAGTAACATATATATTTAAGTAAATAGAGAAAAACAAAAATTTCAAAATTTTCAAAGGATGCCGACATGCCTCTACCCCCCATGTCGACATACAACGGTTAGATTTGAAATTTTGATTTTCCCTTTAAAATCAGTTTGGTGGTTAAATAACCACAATATTTAGAATTCACCTATCTTCTCACTTTATTTTCTCTGTAATAAACTTCTAAAAATACAAAGTAATGGCCTCCTCTTCTAAATCAAGCCAAAATGCAACCATTTCCTTCCCTTCTCCTAATTCTGGTCCATTCCAATGTACTACATTGGCTCAAGTAACGAAGATCAAGGAAATTATGAAGGATTCTCTGCAAATGCTGACAGAATTACAAATCATGCGAATAAGGATGGCTAAGGAACAAGAGAAACAAGGCAAGATTCTTAGAAATTTGCAATTTTTTTAATGAATAATCATACAGACCTTATTGTGATTGAAGATGATTCCTCTAAAATATGTATTCGTAATCCATTAGAGGATGACGAAGAAGAAGAAGAGGAAGAGGAAGAAGTGCAAATGGATGAGGACGATAATGTTGTTTGCGTTGGAGAAGTCCATTTTGACAAAAATGGTAATTTGGTCGAATCACATGGAAACATTTTTCTCCGTTTCCCTAATTGTTCGATTCACAAGTCACCAATTGTCAAGGACTCTCGTTAGATTATTATTATATTAGTGTTTTTATATTTTGTGTTCTTGTATATATTTGTATCTATGTTTCATATATATGTATGTGTAATGAAACATCATATATAATAAAATTAGATTTATGTTTCACTTATTATACTTCGTTATTAGCATTTAGCTTCATAGTATTAGTTTAAGGCGAGTTATGTAGTTTAGGCTTAGTTTTGTTGATGACAAAGGGGGAGAATTATAAAATAGGATAGTTAGGCTGTTAGTTAAACTTAGATTAAGGGGGAGTTAGTAGATTAAGGGGGAGTTGATGGAATAAGGGGGAGTCAGAGTAGAATCGAAGTTTGGTGGAGTATATTTTATAAACATAGGTTATTATCATCAAAAAGGGGGAGATTGTTAGTTCCTGAGATGAAGGTTTTGATGACAACAACCTTAGGGCTTGTTATAAAATATAAATACTAATATTTTTGTCCGGATATATATGTATATGCAGGATATATATATTCGTAGGTATTGAGAATGAAGAGTACAATAAGAGATTCAAGACTGACGAATTCAAGATTGTAGAAATCAAGACTGAAGACTCTTGATTATCAAGAGTTTAAGATATCAAGATATGTAATAGAGTCTAGATTTATGTTAAAACATTATAATAGCACTAAAATCTTTATTTGGATTTTAACTATGCAATGGAATCCACCTTCTCGCTTTAATAGTGGGACAGAACCCACGATCTCTTTAGTGGGATGGAACCCACGACCTTCTCTAGTGGAATGGAATCCACAAAATTTTCAAAATGACTTATTTTTAGATTTTTTTTCAAAACTATCTTGTTGAAAAGACATCTCTCTCTTTCGGTTTAAATATTTCAGCCTTAATTCAAAAACTATTTTTAATATTAATTTCATAATCATTTCTTGTTTTAAAACTATCTCCTGGTTTTAATGTTTTAGCTTCGATATCAAAATATTTATATATTTAATTTTTGTTACTTTTATAGTACGTAAGATCACTTTCCAAAGGTTTTTATAATCATAAATTATATTCAAAATAGATTACAAAGTTCTAAGATTGTTTCGACAAACTTTAGAAAGAAAATCTCTTTTAAAATAAAAATCAATTTTCAAAAAATACTAGGGGATGTCGACATGCCTATATACCCCGATGTTGACATGGTAGCTGTAGATTTTAAAATTCAAATTTTCAAAAGAAGTGTCTATTCGTCATAACCTTTCATGAATGGACATGACCGTTATTCTCTTATATATCCAGTAGTTTTCAATGAATTTTCACTTAAAATTTCTTTGTTTCTCTCCTTTTTCTCTTTCATTCTTTTTTTCAAACGTTCTTAACAAAACTCTGCCAGAATCCTAAGTGAATCAAACACAATCGTCTCTAGTTTGATTCTCTACCGCTCTCTCTCCCAGATCTCAGTGCTATTCAGAGTTATAGGATCATTTATAACCAAAGGTCGAAAGATCGAACTATATCGAGTCTCTCTCTATCAAAATGTAATTGGAAACGATGTGATTGTAGCCCGTAAATAAATTGGGTGTGATTGTACCCCGTAAATCAATTGGGTAATCTTGTAGCCTGGTTAAATCAAGAGAGTTCGCCCTGGAGTTAGATACAGGAAGGTGTATCTCGTGGCCTTGAAATCAAGGTTGTAATATCGACATTATATTTGAAAATAAATCTACACAAGAAATTGTGTAGGACTGGATGTATGGTAACTCCAAACCAGTATAAAATTCTAGTGTGTTCTTTCCTTTACCGCTTTTATTTACTATTACCATCTGCGTCTTGATATGTGATTGTCAGTGTGTTTGTTAATTGCATCTATTTGGGATTAATTTGAAAAGATTTCAAAAAGATTCATAAAATTAATCAAAAACTATTCACCCCCTCCCCTCTAGTGTTAATTCTGTCTTAAGATCCGTAATTCGCATTTTCTACATGTTAGGCACTAAGCTCAAGATGAGTATCGCATGTCATCCTTAGTCGGATGGGCAGACAGAGAGAGTCAATAAGATACTGGAAGATCTATTTTGGGATTATATGCTGGATTTTAGTGGTTCTTGGGAAGATCACTTGCACATAGTGAAGTTTTCCTATAATAATAGTTATCAAACTACTATAGGAATAGCGCCTTTTGAAGCTTTGTATGGAAGGCCATGCAAATCACCAGTATGTTGGTTAGAGACCGGAGACAGGTTGGTCCTTGGCTTGAATTTGGTGAGAGAGGCAACGGAAAAGATTGAGTTGATACGGGAAATAATGTAGGAAGCTCTGTCTAGGCCGAAGAGTTACGTAGACAAAAGACGTAAGGACCTAGAGTTCTCGGTTGGAGATAGGGTTTTCATCAAGGTGTCGCCAATGAAAGGTGTAGTTTGGTTCGATAAGATTGGAAAGCTAGCACGAGATATGTTGGATCATTTCCTATATCAGAGAGGATTGGGATACTCGCATACCCAGTAGATTTGTTGAGTAGTTTGGCCGAGGTCCACAATGTGTTTTATGTTTCTCATCTTAGGAAGTATGTTCATGATCCAGAAACTACTATCGCTCCGATGAAACTGGAGGACTTAGGGGTGGAACCGAAAATGACTTTTGTGAGGCAACCAATTTGTTTTGTGGTAAAAGATGAGAAGAGGCTAAGGAACAAGATAGTCAGGTTGGTGAAAGTTCACTGGAGCAACAACGTGAAGGACTGTACTTGGGAGACAAAAGACAAGATTATGGCTACTTTTCCTGGGCTGTTTTAGATGATAAGTTATATATAGGGTTCATATAGAATTTGGCTGGTAGGTTATACTAGCTTTGCTTGCATGGGCTATATGCTTGTTGTTGTGTCCTTACTGAAATTTCGAGGACGAAATTCTTTAAGAGGGAGTATGTAATGCCCCTGAATTTTTATTAAAATTATTCAATATATTTAATTGGATGAATTAAATAGCATAATATGAATAATTAGGGAGATGAGATTCATAAATCCAATGGCAGTGTCTTAATGAATGAACAAAAATAAGACTTAACTAAATTGAGAAGGAGGAATTTCCTAAGGGGTAAACATGAAAATGAGGCTACATTTCTTAGTATAAATCTCTTCCTCCACATTAATAAACCTTTTCTTTCTCATTCATAACTCTTCACCTATATTTCAGTCGGCCATTAAAAGCTCCAAGAAGAGCAATAAATTGAAGAAAAAGCTAGGGAATTAATGCTAAGAGATTATCTCATTCTCCAATCAACCAATCAAGGTGAATAATCATGTTTATCATCTCATTTTTGTATGTTTGGATCAGTTATGGATTATACCTGATTCATGTTTGTGATTTTGGTTAGGATATAACCATTTAAACTTTTGTTTGGATAACACATAGGCGTTTTGAATGTTAATGGGCTAATTAACACAATTTTATTCGGTTTTGGTTAAATTTGGAGTTGTTTTTATCTTCACATGCTTTGAAATTTTAATAAGTTGAAGTATATGAATGAGCAGATTTTTTGTTATTTTTGGGGATTTTTCCTTAGTGATTTACTAAGGTAATTAATTAATTTATTTAAGCCTAAGGGCTAAATTGCAAAATTGCCTTCGAATTAGTCAATTCGAAGGGAAGGATGTAATTCGAAATTTTAATTAGGGAAGAAGAATAGTGTTTTAAGAAAAAGGTTAACTTTTGTTTACTATTTATTATTGGGAAGTACAGGAGATGGTTCCTCAGCCAATCAAAATTAGACAAGCAAGATAAAGCATCACTTCAGCAGGCCAAGTTCTGCCTTTGAATCCAACAAGCCCACTTTTACCCTTTGACGAAGTCAAAAGGTATCTTTCATCTAAGACGGAAGGTATATAATTACCCTCCGCCTAAGTCGAAAGGTAGGCACGAAGTCGAAGGGAAGAGGGGTGAAGGGATATGGGGTTGCTTCCTTTTCTTTCGAATAGAAACATAATTATTTTCAAAAAAGCTGAAGGGGGATCCTTCGACTCAATCATTTTATAAAAAATTAAATTTTTTATATATTCAAGACGGGTTTCGAAGGATCTTCAAAATTTTAAATCTTCAAGGAAATGGTTTTAAAATGTTCTCTAATAAGTTACTTTAATTCTATCGACTAAGTCAAAGGGATGCCTTCGATGAAGCCGAAGGGAAAGATGGGGAAGAAGAAGGGGTTACATCTAAACCTCCCATTGTTTTTAAAAGAAATTTTTTAATTCCCTTCGACAAAATCGAAGGGTAAACCTTCCGACAAGGTCAGAAGTATACTTTCGAAGGGTTAGTTCCAACTCCAACACTTTGTTGTTTTTGAATGGTTTCGAAAGGTTTGATTTCGAAAGGTTTTGATTTCAAAAGGTTTGATTTTGTAAGGTTATGAAGGGGTTACCTTCAATGATTGCAAAAGGTTTTGAGTTTTATTGCTTTTGAAATGTTTATAAATGGGTTTATAGGGGGATATCCCAGGCTTTCGACAAAGTCGAAAGGTAGATCCTTTCGACTAGGTTGTAAAGAAACCTTCCGACAGGTTCGAAAGGTGAGAGCATTCAACAAAAATCGAAAGGTATGGTTATATGCTGCTTTCAAAAGGAAGGCTTCCGAAGGGGATAACTTCGTATGTTTATTTGTTTTCGAATGGGACTTCATTCGAAGGGGTTTAAAGGGCTGTTTTTAGCCATTCTTCCTTAAGAACAAATTTTCTAACTTGAAGGTATTACTTCGAAGGTTATAGCGTAAAATACTTATTTTGTTTGAATATGTAAGGTGGATCCTTATATATATTTAATGTTATTAAACCTTGTGGACACCATGGTGGGTTTTATGTTTTCGATACATAGTTTTGGGTTACAAACAGAAATATGCTTTCAAAAATATATATTGGGGCTCTCAATGTGTTTTTATTTTTAACCTAATTGGGGTTACCAATGGGAATAGGTTAAACAGGTGGTATACCTGGAGAAAGTAAGTAATCATGGGGATTATGAATTTTATAAATAATCATGGGGATCATGATGTTTTTATTGGCCAAGTGTTGGGTTCTTGGTTAAACGAGGAAAACCGTGGAATGTGCGATGGATAGCCTGCATCAAATTTCTAAAGAAAAGGATTTTTTGCCAAAGGTGGTTAGCGTAGGGATTTGGCACCCATGGGTTCACATTCACCCTTGGAAAACTATGTAGTGTGCGATGGATAGCCCACACCATCTTTTATAAAACAATGTACGATGGCTAATTTGCATTTATTTTAAATGGATTTGGGATGGATAATCCTGTTAAATTATGACGCATGGTCAAAATTTTAGAGGGGAACTCTAATAAATTGATTTTAGATGAGAAATCTAATAAATTGCTTTTAGATGGGATATCTAATAAATGGTTGAATGAGATGTCCAATACATATGATTTATGGCTTTATTTCATATTATGTTAAGACTAATCATTTTGGGCAGGGACATTGCAAATGATTTGCATGTTTTATTTTGGATATTAGTGAGGGGGAAAGCCATACCACTAAGTGGCATAGTCTCACCAGATATCTACTTATGACAGGAGATAATAGGGCGTTATTCATACCAGACTTATTTTCTGACTCGAAGTTTGTGTTTCTCCACAACCTCTCGGGTACTCCAACTTAATTTGAGTAGTCTGAGAGTGGAAGACTTTTAGGTTTTTGGACGAAAAAGCTTCTAAAGATATGTAAGAGGCAATGTTTGCTATATAGGAGCTATTTAGTTTTTTCCTCTGTGATGTACTAAGAATTGTAAAGTTCATATTTATTAGTTCTCTGATCATCATAAGGGGACATCTTCATATGTCGCTCTTATCGTATTTTGTACATGTATATATGATCTGAATGTGGTTAACGTCTAGGAATATGTAATTAAATCTTAATTTATAATTTGCACGAAATGAGAAATTCTATCATTGGAATTTTAAAAAATTTCATATTCATGTGTTCTTGTGTATTAACATTAACAATGCCGCATTCGGTCGCTAAGAAATAACAACTACGGATGACTACAACATCTGTAACGGTTAGTTTTGGGCCTCAGAAGGCGGGATGTTACAGAGTTCTTTCAATTTTGTCAAATCTTTAGCAACGATCACATCACCTGGTGTAGTCTGCTGCGTCGTGGTTTATTGTCAGCCAGAAATATCCATGCCGAAGAACTTTCTTTGGAAGGGTTTGACCCTCGGTATGGTCTCCGCATTCGCCTTCGTGCACTTCGTTTAGGATCCGACAAGCTTCATCGTCGATCACACATCTCAAGAGAAGCTTTTTCTGTTGATTTCGATTAGTTGGAAGGGTCCCTTTTAGTAAGTAGTTTTTGATTGGCGTCATCCATGTCTATGGTTCGACAGTAGTCTCGAGAATCCAGTCAATGTCCATTTTGTCTATGCTTAGGGCAGTAATGGTTTCATCCGAGACTAGTCCCTACGATTGAGCTTCTCCAGAGCTTGCCGGTTTAGCTAAGTAGTTAGCTTTGATGTTCAGCTCCCATGGAATATGGGTTATGGTATAATGTTCGATGTCGCTCATCAACTCTTGTACTTTAGACAGATACGGTGCAAGGTTCTCCCCTCGATCCTAGTACTTGCCTTTTACTTGGCAAAGACTAGCTAGGAGTCGGTATAGATGCGGACGGACTTTATTTCGAGTTCCTTGACGACTTTTATCCCTACCATTAGTGCTTCGTATTCTTCTTTATTATTATTGTAGGAAATTCCAAGCGTAAGGCGTAGGAAATGGCCTGTGCTTTAGGGGTTTCAAGCACTAATCCCACCTTTGAACAGAGGTTGTTAGATGCGCCATCAACAAAGAGTTCCCATTTCGTCTCAAATTATGATGGTGTTTCTTTTTTGTCATCCCATATGGTAAGCTCGGCGATGGAATCTGCCAGTGCTTGCCCATTGATAGCCTTTCTCGTGTGGTAAGTAATATCATATCGGCTCAATTCGATGTTCCACATAAGAAGTCATCGAAAAGTTTCAGGCCAACACATTACTTGTTTCAAAGGTTGATCAGTCAGTACTTTAATTGTTTGTGCTTGGAAATACGATCGTAGCTTCCTAGACGCGATCATGAGGCAATATTCTAGCTTTTCCAGCTTTGGTTAATTTTTCTCGACTCCAGTAGATCGCTTGCTAATGCAGTATACAGGCGGTTGGATTTTCGCTTCTTCATGCAAAAAGGTAGCGCTTAAAATATGAGGTGAGACTGCTAGGTAAATGAATAGGTCCTCTTCGTCCACTAGTTTTGATAGGATTGGAGGGGTTTCCATGTGTCATAGAAATTCTTCAAATGCAGTTTGGCATGCCGCATTCCATTTAAAGTTTTTCTTCCCTTTCTTTAACGCATCAAAGAACGGTATGCACTTATCGGTGACTTTCGAGATAAATCAGCTAAATGCTGGGACCTTCCCATTCAGGCTTTGCAATTCTTTCTTGTTCTTCGGGGATTAGACTTCTTGTAGGGCCGTTATCTGCTATGGATTTACTTCAATACCCCTGACACTTATGATGAATCCTAATAACTTTTAGGAGGCTACTCCAAAGTGACATTTAAGTGGATTTAGTTTCATTCCATACTTTAGAAGTATTTCAAACATTTCAGTGAGATTATCCAAGTGGTTGACAGCTACTCCCGATTTGACCGACATGTCGTCCACGTAAACCTCCATCGTTTTCTCAATTTGGCGCTTGAACATGGTATTTACCAACCTTTGATGAGTTGCTCCAGCTTTCTTTAAACCGAATGGCATTACTCTGTGCAGTATAGTCCCAGATCAGTGATGAAGCTGGTGTTTTCTTGGTCTGGTTCATGCACCAGGATTTAGTACCTTGTGTATGCATCCACGAATGATAGCAGTTTATGTCCTGCCGTTCTGTCCACATGCTGGTCTATTATGGATAGAGGGGAGCTGTCTTTCGGGTAGGCTTTGTTTAAGTTTGAGTAGTTGATATAGGTTCGCCACTTCCCATTGGACTTTTTGACTAAGATCGGGTTTGATACCCATTCAGGATAATTTTCATCATGAATGAAGCCGTCGGCCATTAACTTGTCTACCTCTTCTCTTAACGCCTTGGACCATTCAGGGCCTAGGCTGCGCCTCTTTTGCTTTACTAGTGTGAACATGGGGTCAATGTTGAGCGCGTGGCATGTGATTTCCAGTAATACCCCATACATATCGGAGTGCATCCAAGCGAACACATCCAAGTTGGCATGAAGAAATTTAGTAAGTTCCAATCGCATCTTGTTAGCAAGGTACAATCCAATTTTCAAGACACTGGTTGGGTCGTCCATATCGACTGGTACAGACACTGTCAATTCTGCCGGTGCTGCCCAATCCTCCTCTAAACTCTTCTTTCTAGGGTCCAAAACCTTATTGCATCAGCTATAGTCACCGAGCTAGGAGCGACTTTGTAGTTGCTATTCAGAAGGTTCACGAATGTGGAGAGTTCTCCCCACATCCTTCCCATTTTCCCTTCTTCTAGATTCACGTAACTCTACAATGTAACATTCTATGGGTGCGCATTGATCTACTTTGACCACCCCGATTCCCTTTGCAGTTGGGAACTTCATGGTAAGGCACCATTGGGCCAAAATGACTCTGAAATTACCTAAGGTAGGTCGTCCCAAGAAGGCGTTATTCGTAGAAGTCTCATCCATAATTATGAAGTTCTGAACAAGGGTAACCCTTCGATCACCCTCTCCAAGCTCCGATGGCGAGTCAATTGTCCCCACGGGTGTTTGGGTTCGCCAGTATACCCTTGGATTTTTGTTTGGCATGCAAACATGCTTTTCATGCCGATCTTCATTTGGTAAAAGGTACGTTCGAAAAGTATATTGATAGAACTGTCGCTATCGACAATACTCATCGGGCCACAACAGATCTGATTCTTATTGTCACAACCATCGGATTAAGAGTTGGAGATTCGATCCCTTCGGTGTCTCGATTTTTGTATACAATATCATCGTTCAAAGTTTTCTGCTGCTTAGTTGGAGTTCCGTCTTCTATTGTGAGACATGGTTCCTTCGAAGCGTGCTTTAACGAACTTGCATATCACTCCATCACTCCCTAACTTCTTTGTGCAGGATGTGGCATCCATATATCGTCCAGATAACGAGTCTCTGGTCAGTTCGCTTTGATACCTCTTTACTAGTTCTGGCATGGTTTCTTTGATTCCTAGGGGCTTGAGGAGCCATAGGCTGGTTAGGATTCTATGGTTTTCTTACGTGTTGCTGAAGCTTGTTCTCCCGAAGCAGCTCTTCAATCAAGTTCTTTAGGTGTCAGCATTCTTTGTTGTGACCGTGTGTCTCGTGGAAGCGGCAGAACTTCCCTGAGCGCTTCTATTGCTCGGTTGCTTCCTTCTTAGGGAGTTTTTTTTTTATATTCCACAGTCCCTTATGTCGCAAGATAAATATTTTCCAGGATTTCGTTGAGAGGGGCGTAATCTTCATGCCTCAAGCCTTTAAGGCATTTATTGTTTCTATTTTTCTTATTGGAATTCTGATTCTTCCTTTTCAAGATTTCCAACTTTCCCTGTGATTCCTTCAGAAGTTCCAGAAGCGTTTGTATTCTAATTTATTGCCACATCTCTCTGTCTGACGTTCAATGGTTGCATGCCAGTAGACTTCCTTTCTAGCTCCTGCGCCTCCTCCAATCTTAAATATTGACTTGCTTTGCGATTGAAGTCCTTCATTGTAGTGGGTTGCTTAATCTTGATCCACTTTTCGAACTCAGTTTCGTGATGAATGGCTCGGACCAAAGAGATGAAAACCATGTCCTCATTTAGATTGCTGACCTCTGTCATTGTGGTATTGAACCAGTTTATAAAAGACTATAGTGATTCGTTCCATCCCTGGAATAATCCGGACATGGACATCACATATTTAGATTGCGCAGTATGGAGCTTGAACTAATCGAGAAATCTTGTGGCTAGTTAATTGAAAATAGAGATAGATTTCGATAGAAGTTTAATGACCACATGGAAGTGATTCCTTCCAAGAAAATGGGAAAACATCTACACCGAACAGCTTCTAAAGCCTTTGCTCCATCCATGTACTAACTATACTTGTACAAATGGGGTTTTGGGTCCTTCTTCCCATCATAGGATGGGATAGTTTGCATTGCGAATTTTTTCGGATATCACACATTAAAGAACTCATCGGTAAAGGGAGTCCGACTTGATGCAGATCCCCACTCATCATCTCTTCTGTTTTTATTTTCGTCCATCAATTGCTTAATCATATCTGCGATAAAATACCTCCAATGTCCGGTAACCCTACGGATGACTGTTAGTCACTGCACCAAGTGTTTGACTTTGCAAACGGTCTTCGCGAGTGGGCTGAATTCTAGGCTCTCATATCTTTGGGGGAACCACTCTCTCGGGATCCCATTGGCTTGCGGTGGTTCTAACTGGGGCAAGTTTTACATTTTCAGCATTATCAAACGCATTGCCATTCTCTTCCAACTTATCATCATCGAATTGCTCTCCATCCTCTGAATCGAAGAGGTCCGTGGCTACATCGTCTCATGGGATTTTTACCCCTTGGTTCAAGTTCAAGGTTAGTTGCCTTACGGAGAGTGGAGTACTTGCATTTCCTTCTGCATTGATTCCCCTAGTTCCTGCTGTCACCTTTTTCTACGGCCGCTTCCCGTTTCTCCTGTTTAAGCCCAAAATAGAAGAATTTTCTTGCTCTATGGCAGCTGTGGGTTCGACCATAGTTCTTGGAGCAGGAGTTGACTGTAAGGTTAAGAGAGCATTGAGCTTATCCATAAGAGCCTTTTAATTGTTTTCCATTCTTTGGTTGATCTCATCAACCATTTTGTTCAACTCATCCTTTGTAACGACTTCATATTGATTGTAGGATGTTAGCGCTTGATCTCTCGAGTTAGCACCATTTACTTCAGTTTGATGATGATTCATATCTTCCCCAGCTACTACTGCTCTATGGACCTTCCAGAGGTAGTTCTCTTCCTTCCTGGAGCCATTGATTCCAAGCGACAGATTCTTCAAGTAAGGATTGAGGATTTAACTTCTAGACCTATCTGATCCAAAGTAGATAGCTAGATCTGAACCTTGCGTTCGTTTTCAGTGAAAGCTCCAAAATGTTAACCAAAAAAAGGGATCAACGCTCTGATTTAAGTGCGAAAGCACCAGCCCTATTCTCACAGGAAAATAATATGGATAATAGATATCAAAAGAAAGTGGAAATAGATAGGAGACAAGAAATTTTTTATTGTTGTTCGGCTGTTAATGAAGCCTACGTCCACTTTGTAGCTATCATTATAGATTGATTACTGTTACAAGATGTATTTGATTACAAATATCTTGAATATCCTTAGCTAGATTGAATTTTCTAGGTTGGGATCCACTTTAGAATCACAATTAACCCCTTTAAAGATTGTTGTGAGGGAGATGAAGAGTGAAGAAAACTTCCACCAGAGATTCATCCACCAGTCTTTCAGATCCCGTTTATGTTGCAAGTGATAGAGTATTTATAGAGGTTGGAGAGTTACTCGGCCAGGCCTGTTCACCAACCACTTACAGATGATTACAGGAGGAAGCACTGAAGTATGCCTCATGACCCAAGCCAAAACCATGGATCGCTAGCGATCCATAGTCTATGGATCGCTAGCGATCTATAGTATATGTCCGAGTGCGAGCCAATCCTATAGCTTTTACCCTTTGCTTGGTTTTGGGTGAGTCGCAGTGACCCTATGTTGATGTATGGATCGCTAGAGATCCATACACTTAGCCTATTTTTGGACTTTGGTATCTAAAGTGCCTTTGTCGTCTTGTGTCGATGTTGTTTACGTAATCTTGTTGCATGTCACCATGGTTTGATGACGGTTTACTTGCTAGTTGTATTTAGTTGCTGATCAAGTTATCGGATGCCAGTCTCTTGATTTAACCAACTCGAAATCTTGTCAAACTCAGCCCCTTCTTCTAGAATATGTGTTGGATCATAATGCAAGAGAATCAGTTAACCCCTGAGCTAACCCCATGGATCGCTAGCACTCCACGTCCTTAGTATATTTTCTCTTTATTTTTTTCCTAGCTTCCTTTGGCTGTTACTCTAGTTCTTTTAGTTGACGTTTGGGCTATTCTGACTCAACCAAGTTGTTTCGACTTCTCTTGGATCCTGCTGGTTTAAAAACCTGGATAACAATCATGCTTAAAACAGGTTTTGTTTTAGTTTCGTGTTCATTTTCATGACATTTAGCAAAGTGGTTTTACTTGTCGTTTTAAATTTTGATGGTTTAATTTATGTTAATTAATAACATAAATAAACCATACTTATGATAAATACATCCCTAATTCTATTTAGATTAACATGGGAGATCATAGGTAGATTTTATGTTGATTTATGTGAGAGTATGAGAGTTGATTTGCCTCTAAATTGTCATTTAATCTCATAGTTTATTTCACTTTTGCTCTAGCCTAAGCTTTACAAATTTTCTAATTCAAAAAAACTTCAAATTTTGGGTTAGTTTGATTGAGTATAATTTAAAACTAATTCATTTCCCTACGGATGGAACCATACTCGCCAAGTACTAAACTTGCACGCCGTATGCTTGCGGTTATTTTTATACAATTTTTCGGCGATTTTCTAACCGATAGAAGCTCATAATCAAACAAATGGCTATTTTTGGACTCGACTAGATAAACAGCCTACGTAAAACACTTTGAAGTTTGTGAATCGGCTAAAGCAAACTCTTCAAGATTTGGCCCTTAGCTGCATTCCGATGGGAGCTACTTATGAAGGATTACTGGAAATGGCATTTTCGTGTGCCATTTCCCAAGACGAAGCTATGGATGTGCCCAAGAAGACAGAAGGGAAGCCATTTCAACACCATCAATGCAAGGGCTTAATGTGGACTCATGGCAAGATAAAGAAGGAAGAGGTTAGATGTAGGGAGTGCGGTTTTAGGGGTCATTTGGCTAGGAACCACAAGACGAATCTGACAAAGCTAAAGGGTTACAACTGCAATTATCTTGGTCACATGAAGAGGGATTGTACGAAATTGTCCAAGACTACTATCGAAGTGGTTCCAACATATGCGCTAATATTATTCCTAGCTCAAGTATAGTTCTAGTTATGGATATGGAAAGAAGGTCATTATCGAAGGTGTGTTGACTCTCTCTAATTTATCTGTTTGCAATCTATTTGGCATCAGAGCATTACACTCATTTATTTCAAGTAGATTAGTAGATGACTTACATTTAGAGACTAGTATAGTAACAAACCCTATCATAGTATCGAATCTCTTAGGAGCATCGATATATTTTTCCATGATTTGTAGAAATTTGAAACTGCATATTTTGGATGTCGAATTCGATTACGATGCACTAGGATTTTCTAGGCTTAGGTTAATTTTGGGAATGGACTGGATGATTATGTATTGAGTGATACTAGATTGAGATAGGAAGGTGGTTTGTTTGAGTATTTATAGAAGACACAGCCTAGAGGTTTACTGTGATCCCAAATGTTCCATTATATTATGTTATATATATTCCCTTGATCTGTCACATGATGAGTTGGCTTTAAGTACCTATACTTCGAGATTACCTAGACGTCTTTTCTAAAATCTTCAGTCTTCCACCCCATATGCAGATAGAATTTCGAATCTATCCCAAGGAGAATGCTAGACCTTTGCCTTACCTCTCAGGCATATGGCTCCTTAAGAAAATGCGAGATAAATAAGCAAGAAAATGAATTGTTAGAGAAGAACTTCATTTGAAAGAGTATTTCCAAGTAGGGAGCATCAGTTGTCTTTGCTTCCAAAGCAAATGGGTTTTAAGGCTTTGTGTCGATGATTGAGAGCTAAATAAGTTGATAGTGAAGAATCATTGTACACTGCCCTGTATAGACAATATCTTTTATCAACTTGTTGGAACAAAGATATTCTCTTAGCTTGGTTTGGACACCGAGTTCCACCAATTACATGTAGTTGAGGATAGTATTAGGAAACAGCTTTACGCACATCTGGCGGACTCTATGAGTGGTTAGTCAAGCTATTCGGACTGATCAATGCACCTGCATATTTTGTTGACCTCATGAGTCGAGATTCTAAAGGATTGTTGAACAAATTCGTGGTGGTATTTGTGGATGGAAAAGCTTACCTATTTGGAAAGCGAGGTAGAGCACAAGTAGCATTTAGAAGAAGTGCTCGACACTCTGGTAGGAATATGCTAAAGGCGAAATTTTCTAAAGGCCACCTCTGTCGCAAGGAGGTTTGCTTTCTAGACATGATGTCTCTAAACAAGGACTATTGATTAATCCTTATAAAGTTGCTGCAATACGGGGTTGGCACATGCTGAAGAATGCCATGGAGTGAGAAATTTTCTTGGTTTGGCCGCCTACTATAAGAAGTTCAATTAAGGACTTTGCTAAGATTTTTGCACCATCGACCCACCTTACCAAGAAGAATCTAGTTTTCTCTTTGAACTCAGAATGTGAGAGGAATCTATTATAAAGATGAAGGAGTTGTTGACTAGTGCATCTACTTTGGTACTTCCTGATGGTACATAGAGGAGTTCGTATTATACACTGATGCTTGTGGAAGAGGATTAAGCACTGTGTTGATGCAGGAAGGTAGAGTTGTTTGTTATACTAGTCGATAATTGAAAGTCTATAAGAGAAACTATTCAACCCATGATCTTGAGTTTGCAACCATTGTTTTCGCCCTCAAGTCATGGAGGCATTATCTTTCGGGGGAGCGATTTAAGCTATTTATGAATCATAAATCTTTGAAGTATTTATTCTCCCAAAAGGGTTTAAATTTGAGGCTGTAGAGATGGATAAAGCTCTTGGCTTCATATGACTTCAGTATCTCGTATACTTCGGGCAAGGGCAATGTTGTAGTTAATGTCTTGAGTAGGAATCATGTGATGCTAAGCTATATGTTTTAGGAATGGAAGCATTTGGAGTTTATTTCTGCACTCGATTTTTGACCTACATCGGACATTACACTAGGATAGTTAGCTGTTTTAGATGTTCCACCTTAACTTATGGTCCATATTGGTTCAAGTCTGAAGTATCATTATTGGATATTTTTAAGAAGCTAAATAAAAGAGATCATTTGAGTCATTTGGGCTGTTATTCTACTGATTTGAGAGGATGGTTAAGGAGGGATGGTAGGTTGTGTATTCCTATCATTAAGGAAATGATTGGCATAGTGTTAGCATAGTCCTATTATTCTAGGGTGACCATTCATCCTAGTGGTGACAAAATTTATCATGATATAAAGAGAGTATTCTATTGGCCAACAATGCAGAGGCATGTAAGGGAGTTTGTTTGAAAGTGTCTAACATGTCATAGAGTAAAAGTGGAACAGTAGAAGGCCGATGGATTATTACAGCCTTTGGAGGTCCTACGGTGGAAATGAGAAAGTATCTCTATTGATTTTATCAATGGGTTACCTTGGAGCGGAAGGGGGAATGAGAGTCAATCGATTGACCAAGTGCGCTTATTTTATTCCAGTTAGGAGTATAAGAACAACTGCGTCTTTAGCAATCTTATATGTGAGGGAGGTGTTCAACTACATGGAGTCCCTTCTAGCGTAGTCAACGATCAAGATTCACTTTTCGCTAGTGAATTTTGGAGGAGTCTTTAAGTGTCCTTAGGCATCGAACTAATTCTCAGTATAGCCTATTATCCACAGATGGGCAGATAGGTAGAGAGGCTGAATCGGGTATTGAAGGATTTTCTAAGGATGTTTATTTTAGATTTTAGAGGTTCATAGGAGGATCACTTGCCATTAATTAAGTTTGTATGCAATAACAACTGTCAGGTGGGTATAGAATGGCACCGTACGAGGCATTGTACGGGAGGCTGTGTAATTACCCTTCTCGTTGGTGGGACACTACTGATAGGATAATTCTTAGACCATAAATGGTTAAAGATACTTCTAAGAAGATAGATTTTATTTGTATAAGAATGAAGATTTCACAAGATAGAGAGAAATCTTATGCTGACAGGATGCACAGAGTTGGAGTTCGCAATGGACATGGTCATCATAAAGATCTCACCAATTAGACACGTTATGAGGTTTAGAAATTCGGGAAAGTTGGTACCATGATTTCTAGGGACGTGTTCGGTCTTGGAGAGAGCAGGGAAGTTTACTTACAAGGTAGAACTTCCTAAAAAGCTAGTGGGGGTTCATAAGGTCTTCCGTATCTCACACATGCGAAAGTGCTTACATGATTCAGCTACAACGGTTGAGCTGAGTCAGTAGGAAGAATTAAAATAGAGGGAGTCCCATGTTTATCGTGCACCTACCTATATTATTGATTATGCAATAATGTGACTCCTCAACAAAGTAATCAGACTAGTTATAGTTTTCCAATAGGGAGATAATCAAGTTGAGAGCACTCGAGAGCTAGAGGAGAAGTTCCAAGCTATCCATCTAGAGCTCTTTTCACTCAAGTTTCCATTTAAATCAATAAAATTGCTTAGATACACAACGCTTAGTTTAGTGTATTCCATAGGTAGGTAGGTATATGGATGTGAACACGTCACTAGGATGTGTTTTGGATGATGGTTGCTAATAGATGTATTCTGTTAGCTAGTATTGCATGTATAGGCTATCATTCATGTCGACCTATGACACATCCCATTATGCGCTTTATTTTACCAATTATATGCATATGATGCTGAATTTTTACGTATGTATTGAATGGTTGCTCATTCATATAGAATTGCAAGTATTTAGGGCATTGCATACATTTTGGATACAAGGCATAAGCACTCGCATTTCTCCCTTTACCTACATGCCCATATGCATTCCATACCTATCTGTACACATTGCATTAGAAATTTAAAACTAAGGATAATGGTTCCAAGCGGTTAATGGTTGAGTAGAAGGTTGTAGATATTGGTTGCACAAGCCTACATTTTTCCATCCCAGAAGATTTCGGCGATGAAATCCTTTTTAAGGAGGGGAGAACGTAACACTCCAAATTGTTAATAATAAATTAAAATACAAATAAGGGGAAAAAATGTAATATTGCATAAAAAGAACAAAAATAATAAATTTTTACATATTTTGGAGTTAGGCATCGAGACCCATTCCATTGGATCCAGAAAGTCGTTTAATGTCAAAAATCCTATATAATTTGCTAAATTTGATAAAATGGAGCGGAAATAATGGAAAATGTAGCTAGTGGCGGTTTCATAATTATGGATTTTGAAAATTAGAATAAAAAACCCGACCCGACTCTCAACAACAAATAAAGGACTAAACATCCACTCTCCTCATTCTGAAACCCTAGCCACCACCTCCCAACGTCTCTTCTTTCTAATTTTCTTCCATAAAAAATAAATTCAATGTTCCAAACAAAGTAAAAAGTAAATCTAATAAAAGAATAGAAAAGGAATTAAAGGACAAAGGGTTCCATAAATAAAGCTAGTGGAAAGGAGCAGCGGATACAAATCTAAAGAGAAGACGGAAAGATAAAGGTGAGTGGGTTCTATCTTCAAAATGAGTAGGATGCAAATAAGTAGTTGAATTTCAATTATATACCTTTTTGTAATACAAATATGATTTCTCTTTTTTATCTAACCTTTATTCTAAGTCTTTGAATAGAAATAAATTGGAAAACCCTTGGAAATAGTAGTTCTAATTATTGAATTTAGAAAATAACCTCCGATCTAATTGATATAAATTGTAAAACATGTCTGGTTGATTTTGATAGTCAATAGCTAGCTTTTATAGATTTAATTCATATGATAATTTGAAATGATATTGGTTAGGTAGAAATAGTTAATCGATTTGAATGCACATAAAATACCTTGAACATGTATAAAAAATTGACTAGAAATCTATTTATAATTGTAAGAATAATTTGCTTTAAATTGATCTAAAATAGTGGAAACTATATTAGAATTGTGAAGATAAACCTCGAAACCCTTACTTGAATCAACGAAAAGAAAAGTGTTTACACAAAATTTTTGCATAAACAACCAATAGAGATTTTGTAGAGGAATAAATAAGAATAATGAATGTAAACAGAGAGAATATAGTAGTAAAGTAATAGGAAACAAGCTAATAAAAGAGACACAGCAATTTATAGTTGTTCAACGTTGTTTGCTTATGTCCACTTTGAAGAGATAGCTTTATTAATCACTTTGTAAATTAGTACAAGGGGGATCAAATGAAAATCCTTAGTCACAAAAGAGTATAAAGCAACAAGCAGTGTAGAATCTCGAAAATAAACCATCAAGTCTATACTTATAGAGGAAGATGTTGAATATCCTCTTGAAATTCGATAGAAGAATCTTCAGATCCACAGAGGCCCACAGGAGGGATCACATAGCCCCCAAATCGCAAGAAATAAGGATCGCTACTGACACCTATTTTGGAGGAGTTTGGGAGTGCAATCTCTATAGGAGCTTCTCAATGATGTGTTATGCATAGCCTCCACGTTTCATGCCAGTCGGATTAGTAGAATTGAGTTACCGACCAATCTTCGTTTCAACATGTTGTACAACCTGATTCTAGGCGACCCTCTTCCCTATCCCTCTCGCTTGCTCTTTTTAGGGTGCAATCCCTAGGGTGGACTCTCTAGGGTCCCCATATCTTGTTCTCAAAGTTCCGTATGGATTGGACTACTGGATTTTGGCATATCGATTGTTTTCCATCGAGTTGCACTTGTTTAACCGAAGTAATCCGGTCCCTTTGTCATAGAGGGGTCATAGCCGATCCCTTTTCTAGATTAGATTATATTACACACTTAGAACGTTTGATATGGCATATCTCTCAATTTCGATCGATTATGGCTTCATATTATCATCTTTACTTGATTTTTGGGCCACAAAGTCATCGCTTTGGGCTTAGTGGCCTTTACGACAGTCGAGTCTAACTTGTTCAATCAGATCGGATATAGTCGGTCAAAATGCCGATAAAACTTGCCCCCCAAAGTACGTGTTGTGTTTAACATGACATGCTCTGAATCGAAGCGAGTTAGAGTTGCCAGAAAGAAATCCATCTAGTTTTATGAATAGACGCATCCTTCCGTCGAATTATTTTCCAAAATTTCTTATCTCCCTTTGATCGCTATGACAATTAGTCGATTTCCAATATTATAAATTCAGGATTATATTCTGTTAGTTTCTATCTACGTCCGGTTCTATAAGGCTAGTAAGCTTTGGCTACGTGATCCAGTTTCGTTCTTTAAAACTTCAGGTGAGAATTCAATTTTGACTGATTTCAAAAATTGATTTTTAGAATATACACTTGCACGTTCATGTGCATGTTTTTATCATTGGCTCCCAGATGCATCTGTAAGCTCACGGGTCATCGCCAATTTGCATTGAATTAGATGCAATTCCATTGCATTTTATATTTAGTTACTTTATATATTTTTTATGTACATGTTTGCATGCACATAAGGGTCGTGCTAAATCCCTTTCCTTTTTTTATGTTTACAAGGATAGGAATTCCTCTAATGGATCCCTTTCTCTCCCATCTTCTATTTTTTTAATAATAATGATCGGAATTTCGCTAACCGATCTCTTTTCCCTATTTTCTTCCTTCTTACTTTTTTTGTATATAAGGATTGGATGGATCCTCCTTGGGTAGGGATCGTACCAGATCCCTTCTAATCAGTGGGGACTTAAGATTTCAGCTTCAAGGAGATGCTTAAGCAAGACGATCCTTATTATCATTCATGTAAAAACTAATATGCCATCCTTCCATCTCTTCACTTTACTTCATTTCTCGTTTTCCTTTGTTTCCTCCTAATTCACCTTCGAACCTCTTCTTTCAGTTTGAACTCCGTACCCTTCCCTTCGAATCAATTACCGACTCCATCCTTAGACCCACCATCCTATCTTGCTCTGGACCACCACTTCGCCTTCGATTTTAATCAAAAACCAACATCTCCCTCATATTTTATACATTTAGGCAGGTTTTTTTGCATTTAAATTTGATTCATGATGAGATGATGGGTTCGGTCATGCCATGGGTCGAACTAGGTGAAGAAGAGGAGAAGGGTGGCGATGTTAGATTCGAGGTGGTAAAAGGGGAGAAAGAAGGGATCATGCAGTCTGTTTCTTCAAAAGGGACCGAAGGAAGGAGTGAATGGAGAGAAGAAGGTAACCCATTATAGGGATCAGCGTGAATATGAGAATGAAAAGATCGACCATATTGGTGGACGAGTGGTCGTTGTTTGTGAAGCATGGAGGGATCAGCCATTTTTTATCCATGACATAGGGACGGTGGTGGAGTGTCTGAGGAGGAACCGGTGTTGGTATAGCTTAAAGAGATTGGTCGAGTTGGTTTAGGCATATGGATCGGCTATGTTGAGAGATAGGAATAGGGACCTGCCATGTTGTTTAAGAGGGATCGCTTGTTTGTTTTAGAAGAAGGATCGGCTATGGGGGCTTAGCCGATTTCAGGCCCTTGAACCAAGCTTGAACCCCTAAATAAACCACTCCTTTCATATTTGTACGAATAATTAGAACCAATCGAATCTTAATGAACTTGAAGATATGACTATAACGGACAACTGGACTTGCATATTATACTTTAGATTTGAAATCGAACAACTAAACTTATGGGACTTTGATATTGACTGCAACTTAGCATAACTACTTCAATAATGAACTTTATACTTCAACAAGTCAATGGTTGACCCCAAAGAATACGCAACCAATCAATTTAAACTCCAGTTGGCATGGTCAGCAATAACGGTCATTCTAGTTGGGATCCCATGTTTCATCACCACTTTTGCTTTTAATTTTGAATCAATTATCTCCGTACTGCATGCAACTACACCACACTAGTTTACAAGGGGGATAGGCAAGTTTTTCTAATCTTGATTACCTACTGAGTTTAGTTGATAAGGGCTCAAGACATTGAGGGTGTTTGGCCGTAATGTCTTCTTGACAGCTTTCACAACAAAGCAATCCAGGTGCCGAGTCAAGTTCTATGACTATATCTAGTAGACTTTCTCCTGAGCAGCAAACTAAGAAACTGGAGAGTTCCTATCTGTTGGTCGATCTTTTATTTCATATTCCTATCCTTTCGATGGAAAAGATAAATCCTGCCCCTGACAGTATAGAGGGTGCTATATTTTTAGATAAACTGATGGATTCCCAGGCCTCCATAATTGGTGGGGCCGCTCTCCGTAGGCTGTGCTTTAAATATGGGATCCCGTTTGAAGATGTTCTAGTCCCTTCAGTGAATGACACGGCCTACTTTCCTTTGGAGAGGTATACCACTTTTAATAGATTTATGTGTTGGGCTGAATGTGTACCGCCTTTTAATTCATTTATCCAAGAGATGTTAAATTATCTAGGAATAGCTCCTGTTTGGCTGCATCCGAACCTCTACGCTTTTTTTCATGGCACTTTCTGCTACTTATGGATGTTCTTTTCGCCCACCATCTCCTTAAGACATCAAGTTCATCTACAATTTCAAGCAACGAACGAGAAGCCTTTCTTATACTTTCCTCGAGCCTGTGCCCAACTGTCAAGTTCTAACTGTTACTTGGAACAAGCTCAATGTCTTTAAACATGAATGGTTCTATGTTCGTTGTCCGCTAGACTACACAAGGCGATGGTTGGAATGACGTAAGTGTAGCCATCACTCTAATTCCTAATTCATAAGTCCGAGTCATATTTTGAACTAATAAATACTTC
This sequence comes from Allium cepa, assembly GCA_030765085.1. Taxonomy (NCBI): domain Eukaryota; kingdom Viridiplantae; phylum Streptophyta; class Magnoliopsida; order Asparagales; family Amaryllidaceae; genus Allium; species Allium cepa. The sequence continues at coordinate 610,286,615 of CM060940.1, forward strand.
AAAAATCTATAGGTATCCATCCACGACCCAAAGGTGATAATTTTTCAATGGCGCTTTTTGCAATCCACGCTACCCCAGTTGAGAACAGGACATTAGATCCCTATAACTGATAAGTGGTTATCTCATTTTGGGCTCTTAGAAGAAGGTCGTAGCATCAGGCTTCCGGGAAGCGTTGCATTGTGAGGAAATGTTGTGGAACAAGAAGGCAGCACTGATAGCCTTGTCGTGCCCCTGCCGAGGAGGCTCGAAATGATGCTGAAGAAGGTGAAATTAGAGGTGATGAAGCCAACAGGCCCGACGATGATGTAGGTCCGGGCAATGCGTCTATGGTTGAATCATCACAAGGCATGCAATCTCATGCACCAACAAGAAAAGGAAAAAGGCTAGTGTACAAACTCCATAGAATAAAAACCGCTAAAAAGTCTGATTTCACCATCACTTCTGTTGAAGAAGAGTCTTTCCTTCAGCCTGTAGAAAGTTCAATGGAAGGATTCTCAAATCTACCGATTCCAAATGACATCGAGACTTTTGACTATCCCAATATTAATGTCGGCGGGCTTAATTCTCCCACCAAGACTGGTGATAACATTCCTCCAACTAGTAAAGTGGAAATCACTCCTATAAACAAGGCCACGGTAACTGATCCATTGGAGGGACACTAGGACACTCACAATCACATGCACTTCACTGCACGATTTTTGTCTGTCCATTATTCGATGGTTACTTATATGCTCCTGTTTTGTTTGCAGATGCTATGTCCTATTCTTGTGCCTTTGTTCACTTGAGAGGCTCCTCAAACACATTATGGATCTAGTCGTAGTCTAGATTTGGGCAGGCGTCGAGAAAGGGATGGAAGTCGGGAAAGAAGTCATCATTCAAGGGAGTCTTCATCCTCTAAGCACAAGTCCACATCTCAATCGTCTCATCAAGAAGTTCAGTCCAATCCTTATGTACATAATGGTGATTAAAACTCTTCTCATGTTCCCTAATCACTATGCCACCCAAGCAACATTCGGGTTCACTTGGTTCTTGATAGCATCGCGGTCGCTGGTCGAGCAAACGTCCTATTGTTATTTCTGATCCAGCTTTGACTAATACAGCTCTTGAGGCCTCTACGGTAGAAAGGTTGGACGAACTTAAGGTCAGTTTTTCGAAAATAAGCTTTGATGGGCTAAAGTTCCTTCCTTCTATCCATACAATTCTGGGGAGTGCAAAAGCGAGTTCACTTGCATGTATCAACGATGTTTTTATGCAGCATGAAGCATTCCAGCACTTAGCTAAGAAAATCTCTGAGGTGTATACTGAAAAGCAACATGAAATCGATCACCTTTAGCCTGAGGCAATCAATGATAAAGATATAATCAAATACCAAGATGATGAGATCATGGAGTTAACTACGAAATTGGCTGCGGTAGAGAAGAGTGCTAAAGGAACATCTGGATTTGTTAATCGTTTGGAAATTTCTCACAAAAAGCAGCTGTCACTGCCCTTAGCCACAGCGGTGCGATTGCTCTAGAGAAGGACACGCTGAAAAAAGAGAAAGACACTCTAGCCTGCCACATTGAGGAAATCGAGGAACATCTTAAGAAAGAGAAGAAAGAAAAACTTAAGGATAAAGAGGAGTCCTAAAAGTATTATGAAGAAGCCGTCGTGGCTCAGGAGCGGAAAATTATACTTGACGAGCAGCTCGCTCAAATCGAAGCTCGTAAGGAAGAGGCAAGGGAAGCTAGCCATAATGAAGTCAGAGGAAAAATTAAGGCCTAGTTGTAGGATACTAAAGAGGCTGCACAGAATGATATTAATCACATGTTTGATCACTTAATTGTTGAATACAATGCTAAGGTCCTAATCCATTGTGACTTGAGTTTTATAACATCCTTAGTTTTTGATAACATTATTTAGGAGATTTCAATCGATAAATTGAATAGAATAATGTAAATGCTAAGTGATAACGGGATTATGATTTGAATAGATAATAAAGTGGCCGTGCTTAATTAATTGAATGGGCTTAAAGTTAATTAATTAACATAAGGGTATATTGAGAATTACCGCAAATAATCCCTACCCTTATATATATATGTTCACGTTTCTTACACCATTCACGATTATTTTTCTCGTTTCACAAAAACAAAATAAAAACGTAAAGAAGAGCCGGCTATAGCCAGGAAGAAAAGAGAAGAGAATTCAAATCAAACTAAGGAATTAAAGAAGGGGAACAAATCTTAATTTCAGTCCAATCTCCTTATCTTAATCAAGGTGAATAATATTTTATACCATATCTATTTTTGCTTTATGTTCTTATGTTTTTGGATTTAAGATTAAATTCTTTTTTATGATGAATGGAATAATGATATGCTTGGATCAAAATATGTTAGATTTAAACAAGATTGTTTAAATATGATTTCTCAAGGTTTTAGGGCAAACCCGATTGATATTGGTATTTAAATGCGATGGAAAATTTTTATATTATGTAAAAAATGGTTTTGGAGTTGGGTTTTAATTTTGATATTTTCTCAAGCTATGGGAAGATTATTATAAATTTTTCAAAGGAAAATATGGTAAATTGGGTTTAGTAATTTATTTCAGAAATTATATTGAGAATTTGGATCTGAAATTTTGACATGTTAGATAACGTGATGAAATTAAATTTATATGATTTTTGGGGTTTTTTCCTAAGTGATTTTTTATGCAAATTAAATTATTTTAGAAGAGGAACTTGTTTGCAAAATTGCTTTTACTTAATGAAAGGGCTTATTTGTTAACCTTGGTTCAGATCTAAAATTAAGAGGCAATTATTTTGGTAAAGAATTTGAAAAGTTAAGACAAACAATCTTATGTTTACACATGGCAGTTTAGTTAGAAAGTGTTTCTTTAGTTGGTATTAAATAAGGTTTACTCAGAAAAGTAGGTTCTGCCTCTAATAGAAGTACCTTTCAACTTAGAGCTTCTACCTTCAATCAAGTCGAAACCAATACATAAGGTATCACTTAGATGGTACATAGTGGATTGGAGAAAGGCGGAAGGCATAATGTCGAAAGCATTGCTTCCGACAGGGTCGATACCTTTGTTTGTTTTAAAAAAGTGAAGCGCATACCTTTGTTTTATTAAAGCCTTCAAAGGAGTCGAAGCATATGTTTTCGAAAGAGGTTTTCTAAAAGGATTTCGAAGGGGTTGCCAACTCATGTTTTAAAGAATAAGCTTTCGAATGGGTCTCTTTACTTATAAAATAATGCTTTGAAGAAGGGGTTCCGACTTTGTCAAAGCCCTGCTGCTATTCTTTTGCCTTTCAAGTATATTGAAGTCATCAATGCCTTTGAAGGGTTGTTTTGTTTTAAAGATGTTTTAAGCCACTTCCTAAATGCTTTCGAAAGGGTCCAAGGGTTTCGAAGGCAATGGCTTCGAAAGGGGGTTTCGATGCTATCCTTCAATGTTTAGTTTAAATGATTTGAAGCTTTCGAAAAGGATAGTGCCGATGCCATCAAGTTTTCCCTAATACTTTTATATGGTAAAGAATGGTCTCGAAAGAGTTATTTCGTTTAGATTCACTTTGACCCAAATTGATATTTTTAAACAATGGTTTCTGAAGAGGGACTTAATATGGCTTTGGAAGGTATGCTTCCAAAGGTTTCAATAGGGGTACTACCAGTAGTTTTGAAGCTATGCTTCTAAAAGAATATATGAAATATTTTATTACATTCAAAAGGTTTTGAAAGAGAAGGTTTAAACTGTTTTAAAAGGCAGGGACGTAATGTTTTGAAAAGTGATTTATATGCTTTCAAAGAGGGTTACCCAGTGAGGTCGAAAGCAAGGTTTTGAAGGTTTCAATGGCCTTAATTTCAAAAAAAATAACCCAATCTCATTTTTAAGGAAAACAGTGGCATAAATAAATAAAGTGTTTTGAAAAGGAGATTTTACAGAAGTTTTCTTTGGTTTAAAAGGTTAAAGGGATTAACCAAGTTATTGTGTTTTCTTCTTCATATATATATATATATATATATATATATATATATATATATATATTCACATTATAATGGACCCATAACTGTATTTTGGAGAAGGGCAGAATAACCAGCTAGGTTGACCCAGTAGTGAATATAAATTAAGTTAACTCCTGAATGAGTAGAATTGTATCCAGGAGGTCAGAAAGGCCATAATATATGATGTTGAAATATTAAAGTGAGATATTAGGAGAGGCCAATAGGTTTTCAATAAGCCCATGAAAATTGTGTATAGAAAAAGATATTGGCAGGGGCCAATAGGTTCATAGTAAACCCATGAAAATTATGTATAATCGAAGTTGTCAGAAAGACAGGTTCATAGTTAGACCATGAAAACTATGATTTGATATTGGTAGGGGCCAATAGGTTTATAGTGAACCCATGAAAACTATATCCAGATTAAGATATTGACAGATGTCAATAGGTTCCTAGTTAGCCCATGAAAACTAGGATGCGAAGATATTGGAATTACCAATAGATTCCTAGTATCCTATGAAAATCAGGATAAGCGTAAAGGTATTGGAGTTACCAATAGGTTCATAGTAATCCCATGAAAACTATGTAACTGGGCATGTAGTCCTTAAACATTTTACCGGTTATTAGTCAGCCTACGAAAACTATTAGGTTAATAGTAATCCTAGAAATATAATTAAAACAGACAGTCGAAATGAATAGGGATAGGTAATCCAGAATTGATTCGCTTGTTTTACATAACATCATAACATATTGTTTTGAATTGTTTTAAACATTGTGGATGCAGAAGCATAATATATGGTTTTATAAAGATTTTAAGATACTAGTGAGGGGAAAACCCTTTCCGCTAAGCGGCGTTGTCTCACTAGATATCTAAATGGTTTGAGATAGTAGATTATTATTCATACCAGGCTTTATATCCGACTCTAAGTTTATGTTTTCCCCTTAAACTCTCGGGTGCTCAATTGATTTTAAGTAGTTTGAGAGTTGAGGTTTTCAGGTACGTCATTAGACGAATAAAGCTTCCGAAGACATGCAGGAGGCATGATAGCTATTTAAAGTTCTCTTTTATTTTGATTCTGCTGTGTTGTTTGTAATGGAAAAGTTGTTAAATTTCCTATATATATCCTGATCATCCAATAGGGCATCTTCATACGTCACTCTTGACGTATGTTGTAATAAATATATTTTCTCTAAACGTGGTTAATAACTGTGGGATTATGTCATGAAATGGAAATGTTTTGAAATGGAATGTGATCTTGTTTGATGTTTTAATTTTTTTTCCACATTCATGCATTTCTGTGTATCATTGAATCTTACATTGTCGTATTTGGTTGTCGAGGATTAATAACTATGGATGACTACAACATTCATAGCCGTTTGTTTTGGGCCTTTAAATAGGGGGATGTTACAAGTTGGTATCAGAGCATAGGTTTATGAAACTTTAAAAGAAAAGTTGAACCTAAAAGTTTTTCAAACATAATCCAATGAATTAGAAATATAATTGGGGTTTGGGATAATGCTGTAGTAGCCTACTTATATTTGATATATATATATATAGAAGTACGTATTCCCCTCTCTCTTAGATCATTCTTCTGTATCTTACTAAGGCTTGTATGTATATTTATGAGAAAGAAGATATGGAAGCAGGAAACGGAAGAGGAAATCTCGATGGAGGAAGCACCACAACCAATGGAAATGTTCGATCTAGTACTAGGAGGGACCAAGGTCGATAGGATAATGCTAATCATAATGCCGATGCCAATGTGGGTGTTGAAAATCCACCCGTAGATATGGGGCGATGTATCAGTTCTTCGTCAATGTGACGCAAGCAGGAGTTGCTGGAAATGTGGGAGGAGTTAATCATGTGGCTCTAATTGAGAATAACTACGCTAAGCTGAGCAGAGATCACATTAGTCTTGGTGGAAAACAGTTTTTAGGAATGGAGGATGCCATAGAAGTTGAGAATTGGTTGTTGCATTGTGAGCATCTCTTTGCTGATCTGGGTTTAGATGATGAGCAGAAGAGAAGGTTGGCCTCTAGACAGTTGCAGGGGTCGGCACTTTATTGGTGGAATAGTGTTACTATCGGGGATTCGGAGGAAGAGTTGACATGGGATTAATTCAGAAGGAGATTTGAATAGAGGTTTTTATCTGAGGTTTCTAAGTCAGCGTTGATTAGAAAGTTTGTGGATCTAGTCCAAGGAGAGATGTCAGTTACACTAGGTTTGATGAGCTGTCTCGATATTGGTAGGCTACTATAGACACAGGCATAAAAAGGAATGAGGGGTTCATTCAGGGATTGAGGACTGAGTTTGCTAGGGCGACCTTGACACATATCCGTGATCCTTGTAATGTGGTTATGGAGATGGCAATTCGCCATGAGGAGATTCTTGTTGTTTGTGCTAGAGAGAAGCCAGTTGAATCCTAGGGTTCTCAGGGAAAGAAAAGAATGTTTTTAAGAAGAAGGGAGCCCAGAAGGGAGATGATGCCAAGAAGGAAAAGGCTAAGTTAGTTTGCTACAAGTGTGACAATAAGGGTCATTATGCGAATAAGTGTCGGTCAGGTAAGGGAAAGAAGGCCGTAGATAAGAAGAATGTGAAGTGCTTTAACTATGAGTAAGTAGGACATTATAAGAACCAGTGTCTAGATCCAGTCAGGGTGGACAAGGGAAAGGTTTTTGCTATTGGATCATCGTATGCTAAGCCAAGTACAGTTGATAAAGGAAAGACTGTGATGGAAAGTATGTTTTTGATTTAGAGTATACCAGGTAGGATACTATTTGATATTGGTGCAACACATTTATTTATATCTCAGTATTTGGTTGATAGGTTATGCTTAGAGCCCACATACCTTTGTACTTCCTTAAGGGTTGTGAATCCAATAGGAGGGTATGCAACTCTAGGGATGAGATGTGACCAGTTTGAACTATATTTGTTAGGTCATAAGTTTTCATGCACTATGTATGTTTTCGATTTCGTAGATTTCTGAATCATTTTGGGTATGGATTGGTTAAGCCAGTATGAGGCTAGGATATTTTTCTAGGATGGGGAGATATCACTAAGACATCCTTATAGTCATAACCGAATTATATTCTCAGTATAGAATTCTAACTGGAGTAGTTGTTCTTTGTTAAGTGCAATGGTAGTGTAATAAGAACTAAGTCAGGTTCAGGTAGCAAGGGAGTTATCAGATGTCTTTGAGTCAGTCACATGACTACCACCGAAACGAGCTATTGAGTTTTGGATAGATCTTGTGCCAGGAGCTGAACCTGTAAGTAGACCACCTAGTAGGATGACACCGACTGAGATGAAGGAATTGAAGGTGTAGCTAGTGGATCTGGAAGGAAGGAATTTTATAAGACTAAGTAGTTTTCCTTGGGGAGCGTCCGCAGTGTTCGTGAAGAAACTAGATGGGTCATTGAGGATGTGTATCGACTATCGTAGGTTGAACGAGATGATGATAAATAATAATATCATTTATCGAGAATTGATGATTTATTTGATTAGTTGAGTGGAGCCAAAGTGTTTTCCTAGTTGGATTTGGCAATGCGTTTCCATCAGTTAAGAGTGGTAGAGGGCAACATTAACTTGGCAGCATTTCAGACTAGATATGGTTCATATGAGTGGTAAGTAATGGCATTCGGGTTAACGAATGCACCTGCTTTCTTCATGGATTTGATGAACCAACTCTTCTGAGAGTATTTGGATAGATTTGTGTTGGTGTTTATAGATGACATTTTGGAATACTCTAAGGACGAAATAGAGCATGAAGATCATCTTAAGGTTGTGCTTGAAACGGTGAGGCAACATCAATTAAAGGCAAAGTTTTCCAAATGTCATTTTTGTAAGAAGAAGGTTAAGTTTCTTGGTCATGTGGTTTCAGAGAAGGGGTTGTCACTCGACCCAGATAAGATCAAAAATGCTAATAATTAGAAGAGACCAAAGATGGTGACTGAGATTAGAAGTTTTCTTGGACTTGCTAGATATTATCGAAGATTCATTAAGGATTTCTCGCGGATAGCAGCGTTTTTGACTAAGCTAACTAGGAAGGAGGTGAAGTTTGTCTGGTCCGATAAATGTGAGGAAGCATTCCTTAACTTAAAACATTTGTTGACCAATGCACCGGTATTAGTAGTTCCAGACGGAAACTAAGGGTTGGTGGTGTATGCCAATGCATATGGAACCGGATTGGGAGCTATGTTGATGCAGAAGGGTAAAATTACTGCCTACACTTGGAGAGCTTAGACCGCATGAAGTGAGATATCCTACTCATGATTTGGAGTTGGCTGCGGTGATCTTCGCATTGAAGATTTGGAGGCATTACCTCTTAGGGGAGAGATTTGAGCTATACACATATCATAAGTCTTTAAGGTACTTATTCTCTCAGAAGGAGTTGAATATGAGACAGCAGAGGTGGCATGAGTTTTTAGCTGCTTATTATTTTGGTATAGAGTATACACCTAGGAAAGGTAATAAAGTAGCAGATGCTATTAGTAGCAGACATCACAAATGTGGTGTCAGCTATGTTGGCATAATGAAAGGAATTAGAAGCTTTGACTACCTATAGAGTCAGTTAAGATCGACTGCTAGTTCTAGTCAGAGTACTGCCATATTGTCCTATTTAGAAGTTTGAACAGTTTTGATCGAGAGAATTGCTTATAAGCAGAGGGAGAATCCATTATTAGCCATGAAGATCAGAAGCCTTGAGGTTGGAACTGAGATCGATGATCTGAAGGATTTTGGTCTTGACCAGAGAGGATGGTTAAGAAAGAAGGGAGATTGTGTTTTCCGAATGTTGAGAACTTGAGGAAAGAAGTTCTTGGAGAATGTCATCGGTTCAAGTTTACGATTCATGTAGGAGGGAATAAAATATATCAAGATATGAGGAGGAGCTTCTATTGGGAAGGCATGAAGGGGGATGTTGGCTTCTGCGTTAGGCAGTGTTCAAACTATTAACAAGTGAAAGCCGAACATCAGAAGCCGAGTCATTTGCTTCAGCCTTTAGAGATTCCAGTTTGAAAATGGGATTCGATATCCATGGATGTTATAGAGGAGCTGCCAAGGTCAAATAAGGGAAATGAAAGTTATGGGTCATAGTGGACAGATTGACCAAGAGTGCCCATTTCATTCCAGTTAAGTCAATCAGGACGGCACATGTTTTAGCTAAGTTGTTCATGAAGAACATAGTCAAACTACATGGAGTTCTTAATAGCATAGTCAGTGACACAGATGCTTTGTTCACTAGTGAATTCTGGAAGAGTCTACAGGATGTGTTAGGCACTAAGCACAAGATGAGTACTGCTTATCACCCTTAGATGGATGAGCAAATAAAGAGAGTCAATAAGGTACTCAAGGATTTATTGAGAGCTTGTGTGTTAGACTTTGGTGGATCTTGAGAGGATTACCTACATTTGGTTGATTTTTCCTATAATTATAGTTATCGGACTAGTATAGGAATGACACCTTTTGAAGCTTTGTACGTAAGGCCATGCAAATCACCAGCATGTTGGTTGGAGACTGAAGAAAGATTGGTCTTAGGTCCAGATTTGGTTAGAGAGGCATTAGAGAAGATTGAGTTGATCCGAGAAAGGATGTAGGAAGCTCAATCCAGACAAAACAGTTACGTAGATAAAAGGTGTAAAGACCTAGAGTTCTTAGTTGGAGATAGGGTTTTCATTAAGATATCTCCGATAAAGAGTGTGGTAAAATTCAGGAAGTCAGAGAAACTGGTACTGAGATATGTTGGTCCATTCCATATTGTTAAGAGGATTGGAAAGCTCGCATATAGAGTAGAGTTGCAGAGAAGTGTGGCTGGTGTCCACAATGTATTTCATGCGTCTCATCTTCGCAAGTATATGCTTGATCCAGAGACTACTATTCCTCTGACAGAGTTGGAAGACTTAGTAGTAGAGCCTAATTTGACTTATGTTAGACAACCAGTTCGGATTGTAGTGAGAGATGAGAAAAGATTGAGGAACAAGACAGTCCAGTTAGTGAAAGTTCAGTGGAGCGACAACGAGAAGGATTGTACTTGGTAGACAGAGGGCAGGTGTAACAACCCGAAATTTAACCCATAATAATTAACCCGTTAGCTAATTGTGAAATTATTAGAATTGAGCTATGAGAGTTGCACCATTATGCCTGTGGTAATTTTCTAATCAATTTCCATATATAGAACGTCAAAATCTGAGCTAATATGACCAAGTTATAACATAAACGAAATAAGAAGAAAACGAAGAAAAGAAATATATATATATATATATATATATATATATATATATATTGGCAGGTCGACCGGTTGGTCACCTGGGATCCAGGCATTCGACCGCCCTTTTGACCCACCTCTGCTATTTATGAAAGAACGTTCATTCTTTAGAACGTTCCAGAGCCTCAAGCCGACGTGTTTTGCATTCTTTATTTTAATTCGGTCCTTTTATTTTTGCATCAGATGGCTCCTATTTAGCCTATAACGTGGTTGCATTCCATTCCATCTTCAGAATCCAATAGTATGAGATCCACTTCTACCCCTATAAATAGACCTCTAGGCCTAACACTTTTTCTCATTCTAGATTGTCTCCGCTTGGGTTCACCTTTTCAGGAATGACCCTAAAAGGAATAATTTTCAAAGGAGAAAATCTTTTTAATAAAAATATTTTAACAACCTCAAGTGGATCCATGAAGGCCTAAGGGGAAGAGCTAAGGACCAAAGGTGAGTGATTATAATTATTTTAAGATTCCTTTAAGCAATTTAAAATAATAGGTTTTCGATAGTTGTAGTTTTACTACGGTTTTAGAATAGCCTTTTTATTAGTTTTAGATCTATTTTTCAGTCTATTCCCTTTTAGTTATTCTTTTTCAGTTAATTATAATTTATCACCATTAAGTATAGTTTTTTATTTGTAGTTTATTTACATTATTTAGGTTTACTTACTATTATTTATTTCTTATTTACATATTTTTTGACGTTTTGGATTTTATGCAAGCGTTTATTCTCTTCTTTCTCCTTTTCTTTGCGTGTGGATTAGAATAATTAAACGTAAATATGGATTATGTAAGTAAGAATATTGAATGAAGAAAATAAGATATAAATTATGAAGACTATAATAAATAATGGAATTGGACTATAATTAAAATGGAATTGGACTGAAATTATGCCAAATTATGATTAGAATTGGATTAATTAACTGGCTTGGTTATAACTTGGAACTATAACTAAAAAGATTATAAGATGAAAGAAGCTTATTTTCACACTTAGACCTTGGGCTAAGTTATCGGCATGATTATAACGTAGGTTATAATAAGAAATAGAACAGAATGAAGCTTATTTTAAGACTTAGGATAAATTAATAAGCAAAAATAGTAGGGATAAATTGCAAAGGCTTATAAATAATTTATCTAAGTTAACGAGCAAAGATGAAAGTGGAACCTGCACCGTATATCATTCCCTATTAGACAAAGTAGTATTTCACATTAGCCTGAAGTGAGATGAGGGCACGCTTATGCTAAGAATGGTAGTAATTGGTCAAATAGAAGTCAAAATCACGGAGGATTTGGATAATAGGCACAACTAGATATTGTTTGGATGATGGGCCAGTACCAACAACATTTCCCCTACATATTCAATGGACATATAGTGATCTCATGGTAGCCTAAAGTGGGATGAGGGGCACGCTTATGCTGGATTTTGAGGTAATAAGAAGACCCAATAGATGAAGCAAATGGTAGCAGGGTAATGGTGGCAGTTACGCTTGCAACTTTCATTCTGGTGCTCAGTAATTGCTATGGGTTCCAAGTGCTTAGTATGGGTGTCTTTTGTAGACACCATTGCCTTCTGCGTAGGGAGCAATATATGTCGTTCGGATCCACAATAGTTGCTCTGTGCACCTTCAGGAGATACCATTGGCTGCTGTGTAGGGAGTTATATATCGGATGGTCCGTTGTAAAGTCCATGGAGTAGCAGGCCGATCAAAAAAGGTTGAATTAGGATTACATCCTAATTACAAGATTAGGAATTCAGCCTAATCAAAGCAGAAATCAAGAGAAAGTGCATACAATCAAAGTTAACCTATCTTATAGCTAATAGTATTTTTTTCGGTTTATCTCTTTCCTATTTCCTTTGTTTCCTCTTTATATGCTAGAATTGTTGTAGAGTCTATTACTTTTAATTTGCTTAAAGACTTTAGTAATTACTATCATTCACCAGACTTTTAGTCTAACCCACTCCTCTATTTTCCCCTTTCCCCCCTTAGGAAAATCAAGGGAGAGGACAGTAGAGTGCAGTTGCTTGGAGATTTCTTAGAGGAGTTTTCTACCATGTATTTCTTTCCTTTCAACTTTTGTTCTTTCTATGTACTGGCTTATTATGAGTGATATTATGGACTCTGATTTTTGAGACTATGAGCTTTTGTTTCCTAGACATATTGGTTTTTAGACATGTATGTGGTTTTTGGTATTTGACTTATTTATGAAGTTTTGTTTTAATTAAGTTATTATTTTAAGTTTCCACTGTTTTTATCTATTTTTGCCTTATGAATCTTAGTCTTTGCTAGCTTTAGTTGTACCTACAACGCATCATGCCTTTAAATATGTCCTTTTGGGTATATTAAGGGGTGTGTGGTGTTTCACTTGGTATCAGAGCCTAAGGTTACAAGGTTCCTAAAAATTTATTTTAAAAGTAAAGTTTTTTCCAAATTAACTTGTTTTAAAAGTATTTTTCATAAAAGAACTCTTAGAAATAGTTTTTATGTATAAAAGAGTTTTTATAAAAAAACCCTCAAAGTCCAGTTTAACTTTCTTTCAATTCTTTCGAGCCTAAGTTTCCTTTTCTTTGCGTAGTATGGCTAACTGATTCCGCCGAGCTACGGTACTAGAGGTGCAAGGGCAAGTGCCCAATACAACACCGATAGGTGGAAAACCCTTTAATCCACCTACATTAGCTGATTTTTCTAAGCTATGTAAGGACTTCACTAGCATAGGGGGCAGAACATTTTCTGGCACGAAGGATTCAGGGAGACACAAGCTATGTTGGAAAATATGGAGCGAAAGTTTAGGCGGTTAAGCTTGCAAGACCGACAGCGAAATCAACCTACTTATTGGAAGCTGAAGGGAGAACTTAAGGAGGTTCCTACAAGCTCTAAGAAACAGTGTTGGAAGGACAAGAAGGATAAGAGGAAAGAAAGGGGACCTCAGAAGCGAATCTAGAAAAATGGAAATGTAAGCGCTGTACAATGAATGGTCATTATGTAAAGACTGTAAGAAGGTAGGAATGGAGGGAAGGTGTTTCAACTGTGGACAGCTTGGTCACTTTAGTAAAGTATGTCCTCAGAAAGTGGGGTTGGCAGCAAGCGCACCTACAGCACAGATTCAGACTTTGGATACAACACCTTCCAGTAATAGGCCAAATTGAGGTAGGAAAGTTTGATTTCTATTTCTATTTTTCCTGTTCAGACTCTTTTCAATTCTAGAGCAACAACACTCTTTCATCTCTAGTTCTTTGGTAGATTGTTTGCACTTAGACATCTCTTTAGTAAAAGACCCCATTGTTGTTTCAAACCACATAGGAGGATCGGCACTCTTATCTATGGTATGTAGGGGTTTGAAAATGTATATCCTAGGCGTAGAATTTGACTATGATGCCTATATTTGGGATTTTTTGGGTATGCAATGATTTTGGGAATGGATTGGCTATCCACATATGGAGCTATATTAAACTGTGAAAGGAGAGTCATTAGATTAGAGACTTGTAGTGGTAGGAACTCGAGGTATCTTGTGACCCGCAAAGATCAGTCATGTTGAGTTTTCTCTATTTCCTCGATTCATTTTCATCGAGTTTCATTTGGTTCCTATCGTCAGAGATTTTGCAGACATCTTTGAGGAGGTTAGGGGACTAACCCCTAAGAGAGAGATTAACTTCAGGATTTATTTGACCGAGAATGCTAAGCTAGTATTGTTACTTGTAAGGCACATGGCACCTAGGGAGAAGAAATAATTGAGCAAGCATACCTGTGAGCGTTTGGAGAAGGGATTCATAAAGAAGCATATCGGAGTAGAGAGCGTCAGTCAACTTCACCACTAAGGCGGATGGTTTCCTCCAACTTTACAAGGACTATAGAGAGTTAAGTAACCTCCCAAAGAAGAACTAATATCCACTCCTTAAAATAGATGATCTTTTTGACGAGTTAGTTGGCTCTTTGGTATTCTCCCAGTTTGATTTAGCCACCAGATTTCATCAGCTTAGGGTCGCTGATGACAACATTAATAAGACCGCATTTAGGACACCCGATGGACTCTTTGAGTGGTTGGTTATGCCTTTTTGGAGTAACCAATGCCCTAGCCTATTTTGTAGATTTGATGGGCCATGTTTTTAGAGATGTACTAAAATAAAATTTGTGGTGGTATTCATGGTTAACATTTTAATGTTTTCCAAGAAGTATGGAAGAGCATGTTATTCATCTAAAGGAGGTTCTTGTACGCTTCGTGTTCATCAGTTGAGAGCAGAGTTCTTGAAGTATCACCTTTGAAGTGCGTGTATTGGGGCATAGAGAACGTCTACACATGATAGGGATTTAAGAAACGGTTTTGTACATTTAGGATTGGGAGAGGAAGGAAAAGGTTAGAGATGTATAATAAAATTCAGTACATAAGCAGAGAAGAAAGTCCATGTGTAGGTAATTTTAGAAATTATAATTGTCTCAAATAAGTGGATTTGACGGTGATGCCTTAGAATAATATGAGTATACAAGAGTAATAGGAGTAAAAGCCTTTAATTTAGGAAAAGTCCTCTGAGGATAGTTAGTAGGAAGACCCACTTTATGCTAAGCCCAATAAAATGAAAATTTTGAAACATAAAAAGTTGAAAAAAAATTGTAATTATTAGAATTGAAAATTTTCATTGTTAATATTTTCTTTCAGAAAATAAACATGAGGTTTTTGAGAAATGGTATGAAATTTAGGTTGGTTTTTATACAATGAAAAATTGGAATTCTTTTTGAAGAATTATGGAATATATAGCTCCCTAGTTTCATTGTAAGTAAACAAAGATTTTAAACATTAAAACCTAGAGTGTATCAAGTATCGAAAACGTAGATTACAACTTTTATTGTTGTAATAAATTTTTTCATGAAAAAAAGTGGAGAATAGGCTATAACACTATTTTTATAGTAAGTGGCTCTCAAGAGAAATATTTTTACATAGGTATATGAGATTTATTGGTATTTATTTAATTGTGTCCATACACTAGTATTTTTTTGGGTTGCAGTAACGGTGTTTTACGCAACATCCGTTTTAATACAAATAAAAATTTATTTTAAAAGATAATTTCTAAGTATAGAAAAAAAATGGTTTGTAAAGTAAACATTAATAAGTATAAGGAAATGTTTTTGTAGTTATGGAAATATTAAAACAGTTTTGAAGATGAGTTTCTCTGAAAGAAAAATGTGTAAGTCAAATATTAGAAAATATTTATCATGGAAGAATATAATTTAAACATATTTTAATCTATTGGAATTAAAAGAACAATGGTATGATTTTCTATGAAACCAATAAAAATGTTTTGTGCAAGTTACAAGGAATACATGAAAGAGATATACAAGGATGAAAAGCATCATATTTTGTATAGCCTATTTCAACAAATATAAAATAAGTTCCTTGTAATTTCGCATAAACATGAAATTCTCTTTTAAAAGGTTCATAGAAGATTTTAGCATTTATAACTTCTCATAAGAGAAAGTAGTTCGAATACATTAAGATATGAGACTGTTAGGTGTAATAAGAAGCTATTTTGAAAACACATAAAGGATATTTTAAAGATATTTTAAAAGAAAATGGTTTGGTGAAAAAGTAAGTTTTTGAAATGAAAAAAAATAATAAAAGAAAATTTTGAAAATTCAATTTTTATAGAAAACTGTGAAAGTCTTTAAAAGAAAGAGGATATAAGTTTTAGACTTAAAAATTTGGAAGTTTTTCCCTCTAGGTTTGGGAAATAATATTAAGTGACCAAGTATTTTTGAAATTAATAGAAACTGAAAAGATAACACTTTTAAAGACAAATATTTTGGGATCAGATGTTTTAATTTTTTTAGAAACCTTAGTTTTTAAAACAAGTGATAAATACCAAACCAAACTCTTAAATGTGGAATAGATAAGAATCATTTCCAAGGAGTAACGGAAAAGGTATAAGGAGATAACAGTAATTACTTTTAGAAGTAATAATGGAAGTTTCCGTAAAGTGTATAGAACGCTAATGAGAACCTAGGAATGTTGATTCATGAAGAACGGTAAAATGAAATTAGTGGAATTCATATAGTAGCAGTTTCCAAGATAGCATTGGAATAGCACCTTTAGAAGCACTTTTTGGGAAAGCCATGTAAGACGTCTTCATGTTGGTCGGCGTCTACGGAAAGATTGCTTCTTGGTTAAGACATGGTTAGAGAGATTTCGTACAAGACTAATTTGATTACGAGAAGATTCGTATCTCATATCTATGTCTCTTTGATAATAGGTTTTAGAATTTCCTTTTCCATCTTTAGTTTTGAATAGGTTCTTTCCTTTATTATCCTTTGGGAGGGTAGAACTTAGGATTCAACCTATGGATGGTAGGATTGGATGCAAACATGTTAATAGAACAAGTTATAAATGATGTATGCTAGCAATTGCAAGTGTTTGCTAGTGGATGCTAATGGACGCATATAGGGACACTATGCACTATTATGCTTTAGGGATCGGCCTAATTAGGACACTGGAGCATATGCATATGGATGTGTGCACATTTTTACTTTATTTCCATGGTTGTTATAAACGGATGTTTATCACATGGTTGTTGCATTTGGACGATGGTTGTAGCATGCATATAGAACTATCAGTTATCATTAGAAATTTTTGCATTCATTTTGATACATAACACATGCATAATTGCATAAAACGAGGTCAACTGAATCAGTGGACCACCTAATCTTTTGCATTAGTTAAGGTCATTTACACTACGCTAATTGCATAAGTATCATAAATTGCATTAGAAAAACTTAAGAACAACAAATGAATGGTTGATGATTGAGTAGTTGATTTTAGAATTGGATGAAAATTTTTAATATTTTCTTTTATCCTTAGAGATTTCGGGGATGAAATCCCTTAAAGATGAGAGAATGTAACAATCCGAATTTATTCCATAATAATTAATCCGTTAATTAATTAAATAATAAAATAACTTTGTGAAATTATCAGAATTGAGCCATGAGAGTTGCACCATTATATCCTTAGTAATTTTTTAGTCAATTTCCATATATAAAACATCAAAATTTGAGCTAACATGACGAATTTAATTATAAAATAAACAAAATAAGCAAAAAATGAAGAAAAGGAAGAATATATATATATATATATATAAGCAGGTCGACCCATCTTTACTATTTAGGAACGTTCGTTTGTTCCAAAGCCTCAAGCCGACGTGTTTTGCATTCTTTATTTTAATCCGATCCTTTTATTTTTGCATCTGATGGCTCCTATTCAGTCTATGACGTGGTTGCATCCCATTTTATCTTCAAAATCCAACGGACTGAGATCCACTTCTACCCTTATAAATGGAATCTTAGGCCTAACACTTTTTCTCATATTTGATTTTCTCTTCTTGGGTTCACCTTTTCAGAAAGGACCCAAAAGGAATAATTTTCCAAGGAGAGAATCTTTTAATAAAAATATTTTAACAACGCCAAGCGAATCCGTGAAGGCCTAATGGGAAAAGCAAAGGACTAGGGGTGAGTGACTGTAACTATTTTAAGATTCCTTTAAGTAGTTTAAAATAATAGAGTTTCCAATAGTTGTAGTTTTACTATGATTTTGGAATAGCCTTTTTTATCATTTTTAGATTTTTCAGTCTATTCTCTTTTAGTTATTCTTTTTCAGTTAATTATAATTTATTACCGTTAAGTATAGGTTTTTATTTATTTATAGTTTATTTACAGTATTTAAGTTTATTTACTATTATTTATTTCTTATTTACATATTTTTCGACGTTTTGGATTATATGCAAGCGTCTATTCTCTTCTTCCTCCTTTTCTTCACATATAGATTAGAATAAATTAAACGCGAATATGGATTATATAAGTAAGAATATTGAATGAATAAAATAAGATGTAAATTATGAAGACTATAATAAATAAAGGAAGTGGACTGTAATGTAAATGAAATTGGACTGAAATTATGCCTAATTATGATTAGAATTGGACTAATTAATTAGCTTAGTTACAACTTAGAATTATAACTAAAAAGAGTATAAGATGAAAGAAGCTTATTTTCACACTTAGACCTTAGGTTAAGTAATAAACATGATTATAACGTAGGTTGTAGTAAGGAACAGAATAGAATGAGGCTTAGTTTAAAACTTAGGTTAAATTAATAAGAAAAGATGGTAAGGATAAATTGTAAAGGCTTATTTAAATAATTTATCTAAGTTAATAAGCAAAGATGAAAGTAGAACCTGTACCGTATAGCATTCCCTATTAGGAAAATGGTGTTTCACATTAGCCTGAAATGAGATGATGGCATGCTTATGCTAAGAATGGTAGTAACTGGTCAAATAGAAGTCCAAATTACGGGGGATTTGGATAAGGAGGACAACTAGATATTGTTTGGATGAACGGCCAGTACCAATATCATTTTCCCTAAAGATTCTATGGACACACGGTAATCTAACGTTAGCCAGAAGTGGGATGAAGGGAATGCTTATGATGGAGTTTGAGGTAGTAAGAAGGCCCAATAGGTGGAGCAAAAGGTAGCATGGGCATGGTGGCAGTTACGCGTGCAACTTCCATTCTGGTGCTCAGTAATCGCTTTGAGTTCCAATTGCTTGGTATGGGTGTCTTTCGTAGACACCATTGTCTTCTATGTAGGGAGCTATATATGTCATCCAGATCTACAGTAGGTGCTTTATGCATCTTTCATAGATACCATTGGATGCTGTCTAGGGAGTTATATAGTGTTCGGTCCATAGTAAGGTCTATGGAGTAACAGGACGATCAAAAAGGGTAGAATTAGGGTTGCATCCTAATTACAGGATTAGGAATTCAGCCTAATCAAAGCAAAAATCAAGGAAAAGTGCAAACAATCAAAGTTAACCTACCCTATAGTTAATCGTATTTATTTCCGGTTTATCTATTTCCTATTTCCTTTGTTTCCTCTTTACATACTAAAACTGTTGCAGAGCTATTACTTTTACTTTGCTTAAAAACTCTAGTAATTACTATCATTCACCAGTCTGACCCACTTCTTTATTTTCCCCTTCCCCCTAGGTAAATCAAGGGAGAGCACAGTAGATTGCAGTTGTTTGGAGATTTCTTGGAGAAGTTAGCTACCATGTATTTCTTTATTTTCTCCTTTTGTTCTTTCTTTGCACTAGCTTATTATAAGGTACATTATGTACTCTGATTTTTGAGACTATGAGTTATTTTTTCATGAGACATACTGGATCTTTAGACATGTATGTGGTATTTGGTTTTTGACTTATTTAGGAAGATTTGTTTTAATTAAGTTATTATTTTAAGTTTCCACTGTTTTTATCTATTTTTTTCTTATGAATCTTAGTCTATGTTAGCTTTAGTTATACCTACAACGCACCATGCCTTTTAAGGTGTCCTTTCGGGTAAATTAATGGGTGTGAGGTGATTCAATAGGATTCAAGATACTTAACCTGATCTGCTTTGAGGATATTTCTATATTAGATTTATATATATAATTACTATTCAGGTAGTTTAGGAATCGTTACAGATGAATGCTATGTTTAGTATTTAGTCCTTACTGAATTTCGAGGACGAAATTCTTTATGGAGGGAAGCCCGTAACACCCTTTGTTTTTTATAACAGTATTCAGGAAATTTAATAAATTAAATTGAATAATGTAAAAATTAAGTGATAAGGTAATTGAGATTTTGAATAAATAATAAAGTGGCCATGCTTAACTAATTGAATGTGCTTAAAGTTAATTAATTAACATAAGGGTATATTGGGAATTACCGCACATAACCCTTACCCTTATATATATTCACGTTCCTTACACCATTCACGGTTATTTTTCCCATTTAGCAAAAATAAAACAAAATCATAAAGAGGAGCTGGTCGTAGATAAAAGAGAAGAGAATTCAAATCAAGCTAAGGAATTAAAGAAGGGGAATACATCTTAATCTCATTCCAATCACCTTATCTTAATCAATGTGAATAATAATTTATACCATCTCTATTTTTTATGATCATATGTTTTAGGATTTAAGGTTAAATTCGTTTTATGATGAATTGAATGATGATATGCTTTGATCAAAATATGTCAGATTTAAGAAAGATTGTTTAAATATGATTTCTCGTAGTTTTTGGGCAAAATCAATTGATATTGATGTTTAAGTGTCATGGAAGATTTTTATGTTATGTAAAACATGATTTTGGAGTTAGGTTTTAGTTTTAATAATTTTCCAAGCTTTGGAAAGATTATCATAAATTTTTCAATGGAAAAAATGGTTAATTGGGTTTAGAAATTTCTTCCAGAAATTATATTGAGAATTTGGGTCTGTAATTTTGATATGTTAGATAACATGATGAAAGTGAATTTCTGTAATTTACGGAGATTTTTTCTATGTGATTTTCTATGCAATTAAATTATTTTAGAAGAAGAATTTGTTTGCAATATTAGTTTTACTTAATGGAATGGCTTATTTGTTAAATTAACCTTGGTTTAGATCTGAAATTAAGCATCACTTATTTTGGTAAAGAATTTGAAAAGGTAAGGCAACTAATCTTATGTTTACACATGGCAGGTTAGTTAGAAAGTCTTTCTTTAATTGGTATTAAATCAGGTTTACTCAGAAAAGTAGGTTCTGCCTCTAATAAAAGAACCTTTCGACTCAGAGCCTCCACCTTCAATCAAGTCGAAACCCCACTTAGCCAAAACCAGTACACAAGGTATCATATAGATGGTATGTAGTGGATTGGAGAAAGGCGGAAGGCATGGTGTCGAAAGCATTTCTTCCGATGGGGTCGATACCTTTGTTTGTTTTAAAATAGTGAAGCGCCAGCCTTTGTTTTATTAAAGCCTTCGAAGGATTCGAAGCATATGTTTTCGAAAGAGGTTTTCTACAAGGCTTTCAAAGAGGTTGCCAACTTATGATTTAAAGAATAAGCTTCAGAATGGGTTTTCTTTACTTATAAAATAATGCTTTGAAAAGAATAGGTTCCGACCTAGTCGAAGCCCTACTGCCATTATTTTGCCTTTCGAGTATATTAAAGTCATCAATGCCTTCGAAGGGATGTTTTGTCTTAAATATATTTTAAGCCACTTTCTAAATGCTTTCGCAAGGGTCCTAGGGTTTCGAAGGCAATGAATTCGAAAGGGGGTTTCGACATTATCCTTCAATGTTTAGCTTAAATGATTTGAAGCTTTCGAAAGGGATAGTGCCGATACCATCATGTTTTCCCCAATACTTTTATATGGTAAAGAATGGCTTCGAAAGAGATACTTTCATTTAGATTCACTTTGACCCAAATTGATATTTTTAAATACAAACCCAATGTTTTCTAAAGA
Organism: Allium cepa; assembly: GCA_030765085.1. Taxonomy (NCBI): domain Eukaryota; kingdom Viridiplantae; phylum Streptophyta; class Magnoliopsida; order Asparagales; family Amaryllidaceae; genus Allium; species Allium cepa. The sequence goes on from CM060940.1 coordinate 610,308,143, forward strand.
GGGACTTAATATGGCTTCGGAACAGATACTTCCTAAGGTTTCGAAAGGGGTACTTTCAGTGGTTTTGAAGCTATGCATCTAAAAGATTATAAGCAATAATTTATTACATTCAATAGGTTTCGAAAGAGAAGGTTTAAAGTGTTTCGAAAGGTAGAGGCGTAATGCTTTGAAAAGAGATTTATATGCTTTTAGAGGAGGTTATCCAGTGAGGTCAAAAACAAGGTTTTGAAGGTTTCGACGGCCTTAGTTTCAAAACAGATAACCCAATCTCATTTAAAAAAAACCATGGCGTAAATAAATAAAGTGTTTTGAAAAGGAGTTTTTGAAGGAGTTTTCTTCGATTTAAAAAGGTTAAAGGGATTAACCAAGTTATTGTGTTTGCTTCTTGATATGTGTATATATTCATATTGTAATGGACCCATAACTGTATTTTGGGGAAGTGCAGAATAACCAGCTAGATTGACCTAGTAGTGAATATAAATTAAGTTAACTCCTGAATGATTAGAATTGCATCCATAAATTTAGAAAGACCAGAATATATGATGCTAAAATATTAAAGGGAGACATTGGCAAGGGGCCAATAGGTTCTCAGTAAGCCTAAGAAGACTGGGTATAGGAAAAGATATTAGTAGGGTCCAATAGGTTCATAGTAATCCCATGAAAACTATGTATCATTGAAGATGTCAAAATGACAGGTTCATTGTTAGCCCATGAAAACTATGATTTTATATTGGTATGGGCCAATAAGTTCATCATGAACCTATGAAAACTATATCCGGATTAAGATATTGACAGATGTCAATATGTTCCTAGATAGCCCATGAAAACTAGGATGAGAAGAGAAGGTGTTGGAGTTACCAATAGGTTCCTAGTCATCCCATGAAAACTAGGATAAGAGTAAAGGTATTGGAGTTACCAATAGGTTCATCGCAATCCCATGAAAACTATGTAATTGAATAGGGAGTCCTTAAATATTTTACCGATTATTAGTGAGCTTATAAAAACTATTAGGTTAATAGTAATCCTAGAAACTATAATTGAGAAAAATAGTCAAAATCAATGAGGATGGTAATCCAGAATTGATTCACCTTGTTTTGCATATCATCATATCATATTGTTTTGAATTGTTTTAACCATTGTGCATGCAGGAGCACATGATATGGTTTTATAAAGGTTTTAAGATACTAGTGAGGGAAAAATCCGTTCCACTAAGTGGCGTGGTCTCAATAGATATCTAAATGGTTTGAGATAGTGTATTATTATTCATACCAGGTTTTATGTCTGACTTGAAGTTTATGTTTTTCCCTTAAACTCTCGGGTACTCAATTGATTTTGAGTAGTTTGAGAGTTGAGGTTTTCAAGTACCTCATTAGACGAATAAAGCTTCTGGAGACGTGCAGGAGGAATGATAGCTATCTAGAGTTCTCTTTTATTTTGATTTCATTGTGTTGTTTGTAATGGCAAAGTTGTTAAATTGCCTGTATGTACTCTGATCATCCAATGGGGCATCTTCATATGTCGCTCTTGGTGTATATTGTAAATAATATATTTTCTCTGGACGGTTGACAATTGTGGGATTATGTAATGTATTAGATATGTTTTGGAATGGAATGTGATCTTGTTTGATGTTTTAAAATTATCTATACTCATGTGTTTCTATGTATCAATGAATCTAACATTGCCTTATTTGGTCGTCAAGGATTAATAACTATGGATGACTGCAACATCTCTAGCCGTTAGTTTTGCGTCTCCAAGTTGGGGGTTGTTACAAGTTTTCTTGAAGAGGTCTACCTCGTATCACTTACCGAGGCTTGGAAATATATTATTGGAATAAGGAAGAAAGCCCTTGGCAGAGCCGATGTGGATGAGGAGAAAATGGTATGGGAGATCCTTCATGGGAATGAACCTTTAGATCTTGCCATTGTAAGGCTCCGATACTTTGATATTTTGGGACCCTTTGGCAAAGGGAAAAACATCGCTAAAGCTTCGAAGTCCAATCTCAAAGATTCCCCTTCACTTCAACCAGCCGGAGCATCAGTTTCACTTGGCTTGGGACAAGATCCGACCTATGATTAGATAGAACCATTTATAAATCGAAGGTGCTGCCTCCTATTTAAGAAGAGAGCACTCCGAAAACAACTGAATGTCAGCATAACATAAGAATCCCGCTCTACTCTTCATTATTCGTTTCATTCTTTATGCCCAATAGTTCTGGGCTTATATTCCATGAATCTGTAGGTCTTTTGGCTCTCAGTCAAACTACGAGAAGTTGTGCCACTATGGACCAACAACCGATACTTATTGATGTTCCAATGACCACTGACATTCCTGGGTCCGATGCTGAAGTTATTGGAGCTCTTGCCAAAGAAAAGGTCGATGATCAGATGTTGCAAGATGAATCTGATGATGTTGTGATTATGGGTGCTTCCAAACACACTATTGAGTTCAACTAGAAGGAGTGCATCAAGAGGGAGGAGTTCTTGAAGAAGAAAGCTAAAAATGAACCCATTGAGGCGGACGTTGATGATCCAAACCTTATTCCTCTTTAAGTCATTTCACCTAGTCGGTCGGTTCCCGAAGGACTCCCTCCAACATATAAAATCTCTGCTTCCAAAGGTGGTAAGGGCAGTGGTAAAGGATTGAAGTGAGGCACGGGTGGAGGCTCGGGTAGTTCCACTCCAAAGAAACTTAAAAGGGAAAAAAGAAAAGAAGTAGCCATCATATCGGCTTAGTTTGTATATAGCTTATGTAGCTATTTTCTTTTGGTTGGCCATGTATGTGCGGGTACGGCCCCCGCTTTTGGATAAACTAGTACAGCGATTTTCAAGTTTAATGTGCAAATAAAAGTTCTTTATTTTCTATTGAACCCTTGCATGAACTTGTTTAAGCAATCGAGCTATTACTTTTCCATTCAATGTACATGTAATTTGTTGCTCGTTAGTTCGGATAACCATCCATTAATTTTTTATTGAAGGCCTCCATGTAGTTGTAACCTCAAGTTGTAACAAACACCAGGCTCAATTCGTAGTTCTATGTTGTCGAATTCAACGGCTTAAGTGATTATACTCCTACCCCTAGTCTCGGGTTAGAGGAGTTAAATAATGGATGGTCGAAATCCATCCTTGGCGAATCGATACTCTTCTTGCCAATTTCAGGTTGGAGTCTATGGAATAATGAGTGTTCGAACTGCACTCATCTATTTTTATACTCCCGTCCACAGTTTGAGGATAAGAGTTAGTTGGTAGGTGATTATATTACACCTAAATTGTGTTTATACTCTGGTCCGCACTCTGGGGACTTGGAGTTATTTTGGAAAATAAGAAGATCATACTTTCCTTAATTGATTGACTTGGCCCCAAGTCCAGGGTTTGACTTAGCGAATGATCGATCGTGTCATGATCGCTTTTGATTCATGTCTGTCCCATCGCTAGATGGGATTAGTTTGGTTATCGGATGGTCAAGCCACATCCATTTCTCATGAAGTACTCCCTCCATTAGGTTATAGGCGAGAATCATCGCATTCAGACTATGTTCATTTAGTTCAATTATGAACTTGTGTAATTGGCTGGCACCAAACTCTGGGAGCCTGCTCAGACATGTCAATATCAGTTAGTCGCGTATCTTAACTAATATATAATGTTATAGCTATCACAGATATGAAGGAAATTTCAAAAATTATTTGTCAAATGGAAAGAAAATACATAATTTGTCTTATTTCATGTCTGGAAAATCAAATGCTTAAGAAAATGCGGAAATTGAACACAACTGAATGAAAAAGAATAAATTAAGATAAATAGCATCGTAAATGCTTCCTATTTCATGCCCTTAGAAGTATACGCCATCAACAGTCCCTAGCTTGAAATTTCCTTTTTCAAGCCTCTGTTCAATGACATACGGTCCTTTCCAAGTAGGTTTCATGTGCGATGGGACAGGAAAAATCCATTTCAAGACGAGATCATTCATTTCAAAGGTTCTAGGATAAACTTTAGTACTATAGTCGGGCGACTGAATGTCGATGTGCAACTTCCCTCAAATCAACTTTTTCATGCTTCGCATCTATGAAGTCTAGAGATTCTAAGAGGAGATATCTATTTGTTCTGGGGTGGTAGTTGATCACCAAATGAGAAGGTACTTCGAGTTCAATAGTAATAATGGCTTCAGAGCCGTAAGCAAGGGTAAATGGAGTATGGCTAGTCGATACCAAATTTTGTAAGCCGTAACCAATTAGGGTAAGGTGGGCCCATAACCCACAAGTCCGAGGATCGATACCTCGATCTGATACCAAATTTTAACGACCCAATTTTTCGACGTCCGAAAGTCGACATCAATACGTCCTCTGTATCAAATGCCGCACAATCAAATACCGAGAAAACGAACTGTTAGGGTTAAAGAAGAAGAATAAACAGAAACAATAACATAATCTCACATTTCGCAGCGGAATAAATATAATAGATAAATGAGTATCTTTAAAACAAAGAACTATATCAGTTTATACATACATCATCGGAGTTTACAACAACAACACAAAACTGGCAGTTATAATAACTTGTGCACAAGAAAATTTGACTTGCACCAACCCATATGCAGCGGACACTATAATATAAGTGATATGTCTCGCCATCCAGCTTGAACTCTAGATCTCCACAACAACTTCTTGACATCGCTCCAGAAAAAACTGATAACCCGACTATAGGCTGCCCGTGTGGAAAATTATGGGCACCTAGAGTTTAGAAAGGGAACAATAAACTCCAGGTCAGTCATGGGACTGGTGTGAGATCTTATGAACAGTTATTTTCACAAAGAAAATAAAAAGGAATCCATTATGCTTTTGGAAAATGAAACTACCATAAGGCCTTCCGCCACACACACAATGCAAACGCAGAATTGCAGGAGATTTCTCCTTATGATAGTCAAACATGCTTGATAGGCAAAATATTTTTAATATTTTCTTTAGTGCATAGTGTGCGAAACATTTCGAAAGTATAATATAAATCTTAACCAGCATACAACCATTATTGTATGCCTACTATAGCTACCATGTTCAATAGAAGGTTACCGCCACATTCCATGGCAGGTTATACACCTAAAACCGTACAGGGCGCGTATTGTTTATTTAGATTTCCAGCAAATGGTCAGGCTAAGGAACTTCCTATTGCCGCATGGGTACGCCTTTGGAGGGACACCCCGAGAATCTAATTGGACTCTGCTAACATAAGACTGGGTTACCTTTGTAACTAGGTAACTACTACACGAGTATGCCATCCCCCGGTCGTTAGCGACCTTTATCCGAGGATCCTCAACCACAAAGCAACAACCACAAAGTAATAAATTTGCAGCAACCACATAGGTTAAATATCTGGGCTCCATACCAAGATACAACCCTTTTCCAGAAGGAAATGACATACCCTCAGGGGTCGCTACCCCCAATCAACCTTGCCGCATCCTTCCTGTTTCGATCATTTTCGGGGTGTGAGGTCCGACGAAGTCTCGTCCACAAAGCTACACTTTTCACAAAGACATGCTTCGATCAACAAATGATCAGCAGCACTTTGTATGCCACATTACCAAATTGGGAATGTATCACTAGTAACCATCAACTACATAACCTCTGAGCTCGTACGTCTCAGAGAAGGGTGTTAAGCTAAGAGAATAAATTCTCTGCCACCAAACAGAGATGTATTTTTTACATCTCAAAGTGTAATGTCAGACATGCATCCATACAAGTCTGTTCCGGGTTCGAACAGAATTGAAGGCACTTCAAAGAGCCCTTGCAATCCAGATATTCACTAATCACATCCGGAATCCCCATCACAAAGGGTGATAAAATCTCAATACCGGAGCAACTCGGTACAGAGACATTCGACGAGTTATCCTTTCTCTTTCAAAAATATCCGATCTTCACCACCGGTCTTCAAATGCAATCCATAACGTCGTATCATTATTAAGAATGGATTATATGACACAAAGTCCTCTTCCAGCTAAACTGAATAATGAGCGCAATACTTAGAAACATATGGACAATGGGATCTCAATTAAGTCACAACTTATTACCCAAAAACCTTTCTTCAAATGGTTTAAACCAATTACCATTTTCAAATTTTTTAACAAAAAGATTCACTTCACAAAGTTCACCAATCTTTCACAAAGATTCATTCATATCCTTTCTAAACAATTTCCCTTTCAAATTGGATTAACTCATCTAATCTTTAAATCAAAGATTCAATTCATAGCTTTCAAAACCATTTCCATTTCAAATCTTTTATACAAAGGATACACCTTTTAGATCCTCTTCAATTTCAAAACAAAGTTCAACAATCTTTCACAAAGATTTATTCATAGCTTCCAAAACAATTTTATTTCAAACTTGAAATCTTTTCAACATAAATTGGAAATCCTTTTTTATATGAAAGCTATTATTATTGAAAACAAATAGTTTTCGTTTCATAAAAATCCGATTACATTTGCACGAGTTGAAGCCCTTCAAGTATAAAACTCGCGTTAAATTCAAATTCCTAAAATAACATTTTTAAAATGGTTTAAAGCCCATATAAACACATTTATAACTTGTATGACCTTTTTAAACCATAATTTCCAAATATAGAATTCAATTTTAAATCTTGATAAATTTCAAAACTTTATCAAGTTATTTAAAATAAATTTTATCTTTAAAACTCCTTTTCAAAATCTTTTCATATTTAACCCAATTCCATTTCCAAAACTATTTGGATTCAAAATTCAACTTTAAAACCATTTCAAAAATCTGTGACTTAACCGATTTCCCGTGAAATCTATATTTGTGTGTGTATGGTGTAGTCCTGGGGTTTTACACAATAGTGCAACAACATCAATCATCACATACTCAAGTACATCAATATTGATAAGCGGAATAATCTTATAACGCTTATCTTCATTCATAGATTCACAGATAAATAATATAAATTCATCACAGATAAATAAATTACATTCATCACAGCTCACACCAAAACAATTCATAGCAAAAAGCATATCATATCAAGGATACCAACAATTTAACATTCAACGGAATCCAAACATTCATAAGTAAGATTAATTAATCATCTGATTAATTTAAACCAGATTAGTTACTTATGAATAAATCACTAATCCTGGTTAATTAACATTAATTGCAAATCATTTTGATTAATTGTTCTTTAATCATTTATTAATTAGCCATTAATAATAAATTAATTATCCTTTAATTATTAATCAATCAACCTAAAACCAACTAACCTTTTATCATTAAATAATTAACCTTTAGTTATTTAATTATCCTTTAATTAATTATCCTTAATTAATTACATTAAATGAATTAGCCCTTAATTAACTACCGTTTAATTAATTATCCTTAATTACTTACAATAAGTGATTATCCTAATCACTTGTATTAATAAATCATAATTTAATTACTTTGAGTAATTATCCTTTATTCACTTGATTAATTAACTTTAATCATTAATTAATCATCCTTAATTACTTTCATTAAGTAATTATCTTTAAGTAATTAATTACCTTTAATTACTTGCATTAATTAATCTTTACTTAATTAAATCATGAAATTTCAATTTTAACATAACATTTAACTTAACAAAATTAGGTTAAACAAGTTTTAAATTAAAATGAAGCTAGTTTAAATTATTACATGATAGTGTTTTAAACTAATTGACTAAAGGAAATTATAACAGTCTGCAAACCCGTACCCCTTGAGTCAACACTATTCTCCATCATATCAACTCAAAGTGAACGGAAATACCAACCATTAGGGTTAAAGAAGAAGAAGATAGAAGAAGAGAAAACAAAACAACAACAGAATCTTACCATCGCAGCGGAATAAAATAAAATAGGTAATAACTGATCTTTGCACAAAAGAAAACTATATATGTTTTATACATCACATCATCAGAGTACAATACAAAAACAACACGATTCAGGACGGTTATAATATCTCATCCTTTCAAAGCTGAATATACAACTTACTCTGCACAGTGGAAATATAAATCTACGGAAAATATGGCTCGTCATCCAGCTCGTCTCCTGAGCTCCACAGCAATCCATCTAGAATCTGCACTCCATAATACTCGGTCTAACCCCAGCATTATAGTTAAATAACACCTGAGTCAGTCTGGAAAACCAGCGTGAGAAAATACACTCAATTGGATTATTAAAGTTTTCAAAATCCTTTGAAATCAAAGGTATCTCGTAAGACCACGCCATAAATAAATATGTCGGGTTTTTACCTTACGATAACCAAAACATTTCTTATAAAATCCTCTGATATTATAATAGTGTCTATATAGAAATATTTATTCAAATAGCCGAAATTGTTACATTTATTAAATTCCAGCTAATACGTATACAAACAAAACCGTAAAGGCACATAGGAAGAATGGATTTCCGTCAATGGCAGGGCTACTAGGATACAACCCGTCACAGTACGTGGTCTAAATCACCATACCGAGGATCACCCTAAATCCCCTGCAACACAAGACAGAAGCTACCCCTTACTGGATAGTCCGAATAAAAAGGAACATCTAGATAGGGATGACCTTACCCTAATTGGTTGCTAGCCACTTAGCCTTGCTACATAGAAAGACTACTTGGAAATAAATTAAAATGTGACGACCCAGATTTTCGCGTTCGAAAATCGACAACCATACTTCACTCGTATTCGAACGCCGCAGATTCAAATGTTGAATCCGATTCGCCGAAGCTTATAACACATTAAGTACAACAACATAGCGGAAGAAACAAATGAATAACTATATTGATATACAACATTTGTTACAACACAATGATACAAATGATATCAATACATATATCAGAGATAGACAAAAGCGGAAAACACAACATCAACAGCGGAAAGACAACACCAGTAGAATCCCCAAAAGAATCCAACACATACTGCAACTCCATCTCCAAAGTTCTAATCCAAAGATAGCTCGAATTCCCAATCATGCTTAAGTGAAGCAAACTCGATCCCAATGCGATTGCCAAATCCTAAGGACTGAATGCTATCAAATCTACTCCTATTATTTGATTATCTAAAAAATCCAACTCTAGACTATCTGTGTGGAAAATTTATGGGCACCCAGAGTTTAGATAGGGAACAATAAACTCCAGGTCGGTCATGGGACTGGTGTGAGCAAACAAAAACTGTTTTAACTTTAAAATAAAAAACAAAAGATTTTAAAGTTGAAATCCGTAATGCTTTTTGAAAAATGAAACTACCATAAGGCCTCCCGGCACACACACAATGCAATCGCACACTTAGGGAAGACTTCTCCTTATGATAGTCAAACATGCTTACTATGCAAAATCCTTTTGATATTATTATTAGTGCATAGTGGAAAACATTTGCTAGTATAATATTAATCTTAGCCGGCATACGTACCATTGTAGTATGCCTACTATAGCTACCACATTAAATGGCAGGTTCTACAACTAAAACCCTACAAGGCACGTATTGGATGATTGGATTTCCAACAATGGTCAGGCTAAGGGACTTCCTTACCGAATGGAACGCCTCTGGAGGGATGCCCCCAAGAACCAAAACGATTCCCTACCAACACAAGGCCGGGTTACCCCTACCCGGAAGTAACACCTACAAGTAAGCCATCCCCGGTCGTTACTGACGTTTATCCCGAGATTCACCCACAAATAGCGACAACCACACAGTTAAATATCTGGGATCCGTACCATGATACCACATTTTATCCAGAAGGAAATGGACATACCCTAGGGGCGCGACCCCTAAAAACCTTGCCGCAACATTCCTGTTTCGACCATTTCCGGGATGTGAGACTCGACAAAGTCTCATCCACAAAGCTACGCTTTTCACCAAAGCCATGCTTCGATCAACAAATGATTAGCAGCACTTCGTATGCCACATTACCAAATTGAGAATGTATCACTAGTAACCATCAACTACATAACCTCTAAGCTCAAACGTCTTAGAGAAGGGTGTTAAGCTAAGAGAATAAATTCTCCGCCACCAAACAGAAATGTATTTGATAGAAACCAGCTTTACATCTCAAAGTGTACTGTCAAACACACATCCATACAAGTCTATTCCGGGTTCGAACAGTACCAAAGGCACTGCACAAAGAAGCCTTTGCAAATTGGAATAATCCCTAATCACGTCCGGACTCCCCATCACAAAAGGTGATCAAATCTCTATACCGGGGCCATTCGGTGCAGAGACATCCGACGGGTTATCCTTTCGCTTTTGAAAATATCTGGTCTTCACCACTGGTCTTCAAATGCTATCCATAACGTCGTATCATTATTCGGAATAAGTTATATGACACAAGGTCCTCTCCCAGCTAAACCGAATAATGTGCACAATATTTAAAAACATATGGATATTGGGATCTCAGTTAAGTCATAACTTAAAGCCCTAAACTTTTATTTCAATGGTTTAAACAAATTACCATTTTGAAATCTTTAAACAAAAAGATTCACCTCACAAAGTTCACCAATCTTTCACAAAGATTCATTTATATCCCTTCAAAACAATTCCATTTCAATCCCAAATCTTTTATACAAAAGATACCTTTTAAGATCCTTTTAAATTTCAAAACAAAGTTCAACAATCTTCCACAAAGATTCAATTATATCTTTCAAAACAATTCACAATTCAAATCTTTTATATAAAAGATACACCTTTAAGATCCTCTTATTTTGGAAACAAAGTTCACTATTCTTTTACCAAGATACATTAATAGCTTTCAAAACAATTTTCATTTCAAACTTGAAATCCTTTCAACATAAATTGGAAATCCTTTCTTTATTTGAAAGCTATTATTATTTGAAAACAAATAGTTTTCGTTTCGGAAGAATCCGATTACATTTGCACAAGTTAAAGCCCTTCAAGTTTAAAACTTGGGTTAAATTCAAATTCCAAAAACAATACTTTTAAGATGGTTTATAACCCATATAAACCCATTTATAACTTGTATAACCTTTTTAAAAGTATATTTCCAAAAATAGAATTTAATTTAAAATCTTGAGTTCAAATCAAACTATTTAAATTTCAAAATTTTATCAAGTTATTCAAAATAACTTTTATCTTTAAAACTCTTTTTCAAAAGCTTTTCATATTTAACCCAATTCCATTTCCAAAACTATTTTGGATTCAAAGTTAAACTTTAAAAACCATTTCATAATATTAGATTCAAATACTATGACGTAACCAATTTCCTCGTGCAATCCATATTTGTGTGTGCATAGTGTAGTCCAGGGGTTTTACGCAGATAGTGCAAAATCATCAATCATCACAGATACAAGCACAACAATATCGATAAGAGGTATAATCTATAAAGCTTATCTTCATTCACAGATTCACAGATAAATAATGTAAATTTATCACAGATAAATAAATCACATTCATCACAGATCACACAAAAACAATCCACAGCACAAAGCATAACATATCAGAGATATCAAACAATTCAAAGTTTTCCATACAATCCGAATATCCATAACTAAGATCAATTAACATCTGATTAATTTAAACCAGATTAATCACTTAGGAATAAATTATTAATCTTGGTTAATTAATGTTAATTAATTACAAACCATCTTAATTAATAACCCTTAATCATTTATTAACTAAACAATGATAATAAATTAATTAACCTCCAATTATTAATTAGTCAATCTTAATTAATAAATCAATTAATATTTAATCATTAATTAATTAACCTTTAATAATAAATTGGTTAGATTTTAATTACTTAATTAATTAACCTTCAATTATTAATTAATTAACCCTTAATTAATTATCCTTTACTAATTACACTAAGTAGTTAGCTTTTAATTTAATTACACAAAGTAATTAAGTAAGTAAACCTTTAATTAATCACATTTATTAATCAATCACCTTAATTAATTATCCTTTAATTAGTTAAGAAATTAACCCTTTAATTATTAATTAATTAACCTATCTTTAATTACCCTAGACTTTAAAGATAAATCATTGCCTTAATTTATTATTTAATTATCTTTTAAATCTTATTTAAAAGAAATATAGGCAATTAATTTATTCAAAAATACTTAAGCTCTTTTATTTAATTAAATTTAATTATCCTTATCTTAATTACTTCTTAATTTCATCATTTTTTGAAAACAATTTGAGATTAAATAAGATGATTAACTTAATACATAATGGTATAAACTCGAAATAATTTTAAAACAATTAACTTTAAAATTTTAAATCTTGAAAACTTGTTGAACATTTCCTTTGTTTTAAAAACTTGGTTAAACATTTACTTTGTCTTAAAACTGCATTTTCTGCTTGCTTTGAAAACCTGGTTTACAAATGAAAGCAACCCGAGCCAGGCTTGAAAATCCCCGAGCAAAAACCTAATCTACCCGAGAGACTTGCACACATCATCTACTTCGAGCCTATCTTGTATTTACGCGAGCACGAACCCGAGGCTAACGTTTCTTTCCCAACCTTGACAAATCTAGGTACACGAGAGTGCACTGTACATGTGCGCCATTGCCTCGATCACCTTCGGTCATCTCATTGCCACCAGCAAGACACCCATGCCCCACTCAGACCAACTGACCACCCAGCATCCTCAATTTCATCGACTATCCCAATTGAGCATCTCGACAATAATGGAACTCAAAGTTCGATCGACCAAACCAACCATTGCCGACGATCTCGGCTACCATCGACCATGCCCTATCACCCAAGCCTTTGCCTCCGACCCACGCGGAGTTTCCCCTATGTCCTATACCTTTCGGTGCCCCGTCGATGACGAATCACAACTTCAAACATCATCGAACAATTCTAGGAATAAAACCCTAATTCGTCGCTGCTCAATCACTCTGATGATCGAGAAATGCTATGAGCATTTTTCTCGAGTTCGCCATCACCCAAATTTCCTCCAATATCAATTACGTTGCCCAAACTATCTCCGATCGTTGAGGATTGACGAAATTCTTTCCTCTGATCATCTCACGATATATCGACAATCTCATACTTAAAAATGATAAAATTACTCTCAAAATTCATCATTTTATAATACGATTTTCTTTATATAGCCAAATCATAATTTCCATATGATCGAATATTTGACATGTCTTTGATTTCTTCTGTAATTTACTATTATTGAAATAATCACTGAATTTAAAAATCTTGATATCATTTTTAAAAATAATGTTGCCTTGTTTCAAACAATTTTTCTTCAAAAATCATAGTTTAGTATTGATTGTATGAAAAGAAATCAGATTAGAACTCGTTTTAAAGCTGGATATTTCAAAACTGGGATGTTTGGATAAATATACAGATATGCATATTCAAATTTACATATATATTCACATCCATACATTATACTTTATCTCATGATTTCAATCACAAGCATCAGGCACATAATCAAGATATAAACAGGGTTGAGATCAAACGGGGATAGTTTGCTCACCTGGATTGGGAAAGAACAGAGAACAGACTTGAGCTTTTATCCTGGAATATTTTTTTTTGATTTATTGTTTGTTGAAGTTGATCAGATTTTTTTTAATTTGGGAACTGAAATCTACATTTTCTTTGATCAGGGATTGAGTTTGAACTTTACTTATGATCTTCATTTCTAGGCTTAAAGCTTTTACTTTTTCCAGATTTGTTTGAATTGCTTTGCTGTTTGATTTCCTGTTTTTGAGATGATCTACTGTTGAAGACTTTGATTAGATTGAGGACTAAAATCTAGTTTTCCAAATTTGTTTCTAGGCTTTGAGAACATTGTTTTGATTTTTTTTTGTTTGGTTTTGAATTAGCTTCCAGGTTTGAGAAGTTTTACTGGTTTACAAAATTCTTTTGTATACATTTCAAAACCTCGCTTACGGCTGTAAATTAGCTAAGCCGTAACCACCACCTGTGATGACCCGCCTTTCATTCCATAGAAAGACGCATCATAAGTAAGATAAAAAGGGATAGAAAAGATAAAAGGTAGAAAAGAAAGAACTAAACAATATTAGAATCTTATAGCGAAACGAATAAATTATATTAATCACATAGATATTACATAGTATCATATACGTCAGATTGACATAGCTTATTACATCACAAATAGATAGTTATAAAGATCTATCTATTTACAACTCAAGATACAACACAAATATCAATTAGATCAACACAGCGGAACCACTATATATCTACAAAGGCTGAAGCCTCCTGCTCAATATCTCCTCTAGAATTCGTCAAAGCAAACCTGAATCCCTTAGCTACTCGTAAAAATTTAAGTACCCAAGAGTTTAGGAAAACAGAATAAACTCCGGATCAGACATAGGTCTGGTGCGAGTAAACGGTTAAAGTTGTTTAACTTTGAAAACCTTTAAAAGAAAAGGTAACCCGTAAGACATTCCACACATAAGCATGGAAATTTTTTTACCTTATGATAACCAAACATTTGATAGGAAATCTGGTTATATTATAATATGGTCTAGGGTTTTCAAATAAATATTCACATAGCCGAAATTGTTAAATTTATTAAATTCCAGCGTACATAGGTATACAATCAAGTCTGAGATCACTTATTGGAGATTGGATTTCCATACAATGGCAGGGCTACTGGGGTACCTCTCATCACAGTACGTGGCCTAGATCAACGTACCGAGGATCACTCCCGACCCCCCGCAACAGAAAACCGGAACCATCCCTTACAGGACAGTCCCGAATAAGACAACCCCGCAGTTATAGCTCATCAACCGGGAATGGCTAAAACATGGGAGGTGCAGCAAGGCTAAGTGGGTAGCACCCAAGTAGGGTAAAATTTTCCCCTATCTAAAGTCCCTTTTTATTCGGCTATGACTTGTGGGTGGTTTTGTAAGCCCATAATGTTGTTGGGAGTTCATCCACCCATTTTCCTCTAACCTTTTCCAAACGTTTCTTCAGAATGGACTTTATGATTTTATTCACAGCTTTAACTTTTCCATTTTCTTGAGGGTGAGAAGTTACTGCGAATCTATTTTTAATATGATGCTGATGGCAGAAGTCTTTGAATTCAACACTGTTGAATTGGGTCCCATTGTAGTTACAATGGTTCATGGAAGGCCAAAACGACATATTATGTCTCGGACAATGAGGTTGATTACTTTCTTTGTCGTGATCGTGAATAAAGGTTCTGTTTCGGCCCATTTCATGAAGTAATCAACAACTATGATGGTGTGCTTTGCACTACCTTTAGAGATCGGTAAAGAACCGATAATATCTATGCCTCATATGGCAAACGGCCATGGACTGACCGTTTGTATAATTTTCGTCGGTGGAGCTCTTGAAACTTTTGCATAATTCGGCACTTGTCGCATTGCTTAGCATAATTAGTGGCATCTCAATTGACGGTTTGCAAGTAATACCCATAGTAGAGTATTTTCTTTGCTAGGGTTTGCCCCCCAATGTGATTGCCACGTTCCTCTTCATAAACTTCTTTTAGGACTCGTTTTATTTCATTATGAGTGGTACACTAGAGCAGAAGGACGGAGAAACTCTTTTTGCACATGAATCCATCCTAAATGACATATCGCCAAGCATTGCATAGGATTTGTCATCTTTCATTCCTCCATTCAGAAAGGATTCCCTGCAGCAAATAATCATTAATCGGAGTCATCCACGACTCCTTCTCCGACTCCATCTATAGTACCCAGTCGATTTCCATTAGGTTTATGCTCGGAGCGTTTAGTACTTCAATTGGAACCAAGCCCATTTGTTGTGCATCCCCGATGCTAGCAAATTCGCCAATGAGTCGGCCTCTTTGTTTTGATCTTAGGGAATGTGAGTGATGTCACAATACTTAAAGTTAGTCAATAGCTCTTAAACTCGGATAAGGTACGAGGCAAGTCGTTATCCTTTAGCCTGGTAATCTCCCCTAACTTTGTATTCCAGCAACTAGGAATCACAAAAGATTTAAGGGGATTTTACCCATAGTTCTCTGAGAAGTTTGAGTCCAGCAATCAAAGCTTCATAGTCGGCTTCGTTATTCATTAGAGGGAAGTCTACCGTCAAATCTTAGCAAATTAATTGATCCTCTAGAGTTACTAGTATGATTCGGCTCTATAATAGTGATCGTTGGAGGCTCTATCCGTATACATTTTCCATCGAATGGTAGGGGATTCACTGCTCTTTGGGAGATCATCCTGTGTAGTGAACTCAACTATAAAGTCCGCCAGTGCCTGTCCTTAGATGGATCTCCGAGGGAAGTAGGTAATGTCAAATAGGCTCGGCTCGATATTTCACATGAGTAACCTTCCAAATGTCTGAAGTTTCCGTAGGACCTGTCATAATTGTTGATCAATGTAAACGTTGATATGATGAGCCTAAAAATAGGGACAGAGCTTTCATGAAGCAACCAACAAGCAGTACGCCAATTTATCTATCTTTGGATAGTTCCTTTTAGCTCATGTTAACCGCTTGTTTGCATAATATACCAATCTTTGGATTCTATTCTCCTCGTGAAGTAGTGCAGAACTTATACCATGTACCAACACGGCCAAGTAAATACACAAATCTTCATGATCCACCGACTTTGACAACATTGGAGGCCTCTCTAAGTGGTTCACCAAAGCTTGGAATGCGTCTTCTTAATCCTGTGTCCATTTAAAGTTCCTTTTCCCTCTTCTAATCAAGTCGAAGAAAGGAATACATTTATCGACGACTCTGGAAATAAACCGGCTCAGGGTAGCAATCTTTCCATTTAGGCTCTGTATTTGTTTGACATCTTTTGGAGCTCGGATGTTGCAAATTTCTTGAATCTTCTCGAGATTAGCTTCGATTCTACGATCATTGATGATGAAACCAAAAAACTTTCCCGATGTAATCCAAGAGAAGATTTCAGAGGACTGATCTTCATTTTGTAATATCGAAGGATGTCGAACATTTCAGCTATGTCTCTAATGTGGTCGATTGACTGTCATGACTTTACGAGTGTGTCGTCCACTTATACCTCCATTGTCTTCTTTCCAATCTTATCTTTAAACATTCGGTGATTAGGCATTGATAGGTTGCTCCAGCATTCTTCTATCCGAATGGAAATGCCACATAGTAATACAATCCAAAGTCAGTAATAAAGTTGGTGTGATCCTGATCGGGGATGTATGTCAGGATTTGTTTATATTCGGAGTACGCATCCATGAAAGGTAGCAATTTGTGTCCTATAGTTGGATCCACCAGCTGGTTGATTCTTGAATGGGGAAAACTGTCTTTTCAACACACCTTGTTTAAGTTTGAATAGTCAGCGCGCGGTCGCCACTTTCCATTCGCCTTTCTCACAAGTACATGATTGGATACCCATTTAGGATAGAGGGTTCCATAAATAAACCTATTACATTTGAGCTTATCCACCTCCTCTTTAAGGGCGGCAGACCTTTCGGACCTAATCCATGCCTTTTCTGTTCTATTGGGACATGTCTCGGGTCGATATTTAATGCATGGCTCGCAATGGCAGGCAAGACCCCACACATATCAGAATGAGTCCAAGTGAACACATCGAGATTCGCTTGGAGAAAACTAGCAAGTTTCTTCATCATTAGCGGGCTGAGCCTTGATTTGATCTTTAGGACCCATGATAGCTCATCGAGGCAGACTGTGATGTAGATCGTCAACTCAACCGATACGATCTTAGATTCTTTGGGCTTTTCCTCATCATCCTTAGATCTATGTCTTTATAGAACTGACTGTGGTGCCCAAGCCAAGGCCCAAGCGCTGGTTTTCTATCTTCGGTGGCTTCGATGTAGAGAGACTTGTCACATCCTTACATTTCTCCTTCCGTTGAGCGTCCCTAAAATTAGCCACATATCAGGCATGTCTGGTTGCCTGATCTTCATGCACAACTCCAATGCCATTATCAATTGGGAATTTTAAGGTAAGACACCATGGGGAAATGGCTGCCCATAATTCAGCAAGGGCCAGTCGGCCTAGAAAAACATTATATGGAGAGTCCACATCTAATACAACACATGAAAATATCTGTACTCTCCTATGGTCGCCTTCTTTCAACTCCTCATGCAATTAGATAAAATTGGTAGCTTCAGTCGCAGCACTGTTAGAGCCATGAATGTGGGCTTTAGACGATTTCAAGTCCTTGGCTTACATCCTCGTCTAATCTTAAGCCTTTTTGAAAATTATATTCATAGAACTACCACATTCCACCAAGATCTTTCCCACTAAGGAGGGGCGGATCATGGCCAAAATGGCCATTAGGTCGATCATCGCTGCCTCCATCTTATCTGCATATTTGTTTCTAAATACAATGTCCCCTACCATTGTACACTACTGTTTTTCCAGAGCCACATTTTCTATACTTGAATAACACTCAAAATTAATATGCTTGATTGCGTTAGCATAGCGCTCCTTATCGTGCCAGCTTTTATCAATTGAATGTGATCCCCCAACTATTGTATTAATCACTAATCTTCTACCAGTCCATGCAGTCTCCTCAGCTCTGCGCGGCGCTTTTCCTCTGTTGGGGTCAGATGTCCTTGCCCACTATCCTATAGAGCTTTAACAAACTGTTGTAGTTTTCTTCCCCGAATAAGTTTCTCGATAACATCCTGGAGTTTCCTACATTCATTCATCTTATGATAATAGCATTTGTGGAATTGGCAATATTTTAGAGTCTGCTATTGTTTCTTCATCGATTCTTTTGGAGGTAGCTTCCTATACTACATGGAATTGCATGTAGATAAATTGAAGTTATCTAGAGATGTATTCGGTGGTGTGTAGGTATCATACATTGGAATTCTAGACCTTCCACTTCCATAATCACTCTTTCTCTCATTATCCCTATCACTGCCTTTCTTTTGCTGATTTGGTTTATTTTGGACATTTAGTTGAACTTTTCGAAAACTTTCCTTCGATTGTTTCACCGCAATGTTACTTTGCATTCACTCTCCACCTAGTCCCATAACATTCTTCTTCCTAGAGCCTCTACCTTCCTTTTTCCTCAAATACTGAGCTGCTTTTGCATAGAAATGTTCCGACATTGTGGGTGGTTTGCTAGCTAACCAATCACCAAAGTTAGATTTTGGGTCAGTCCCACTTGTTACCGCCATCAATATTAAATGGTCAATCAGATTAATAACTTTTGTGGCGGTTGTATGCAATCTTTCCAAATAGTCTTTCATCGAATCTCCTGGAGCTTGGATCACACTTGATAGCGATATTTTAGGTGAGTTGCGTGCATACGGAACTGCTTTAAATTTTGTTGCCAAATCATCAAATCTAGAGATTGACCGTGGGGGTAGTCTCATAAACCACATCGTTGCTATGCTAGAGAGAGTAATAGGAAAACATCAGCATTTTACGGCATCATAAGCTCGTGCAGAATCCCTCAGCTATTCATATCTCATAATGTTTTGCCTGGGGTCGGTTTTTCCCTCGTAGGCAGGCATTGATAGCATGCCGAACCTCCTTGATGCTCCACTGTAGGATATTATTAGTGAAAGTAGTGTGGCTCCTCAAGATCCCCCAATCATCATTAGTCAGATCTTGGCTCTCCCAGAGTTAATTCATTAGATTGATATTGGTTTGAATCTACTGGTTCAAATGTCGCGGCTATCCGTGAGCTCTCTTATCAAATTCTAGAAATTAGCTCTTGTGATGGAATCATCTGGATTCTAGACATCAACTAGATTGGTAGAATTAACATCTACTGGTAGATTTCTCTAGTCTTCTTGCTAGATGCTAGCATTCTTATTTTCTTCTACGTTTTGAGAGGTAGATATGGCGTTCCTAACCATTGTCGATAGTTTTCCTTAGACTTTTGCAAATCTAAATAGAACGCATAAAATACTTGAAAATAATTCTGGATCTCTTCTAGAAATTTATGTAATCCAGAAGCAGCAAAGGGATACAAATAGAGGTGAGATTCTCCTTCACAGTGAGAGCCCCAAAATATTTACACCAAAAATTGATAGAAATGCCTAACAGAGATTTCGTAGAGGAATAAATAAGAATAATAAATGTAAATAGAGAGAATATAGTAGTAAAATAATAGGAAACAAGATAATAAAAGACACATAGAAATTTATAGTGGTTCGACGCTATTTGCTTATATCCACTGTGAAGAGATAGCTTTATTAATCACTTTGTGAACTTAGTACAGGACGGATCAGATGAAAATCCTTAGTTGCAAAAAAGTAAAAAGCAACAAATAGCGTGAAGATCCCAAAAAGTGAACCATCAAGTTCATATTTATAAACAAAGATGATGAAATATCTTTCTAGAAATTCTACAGAAGGATCTCTAAGACCATAGGGGCCCATAGTAGGGATCGCATGGCCTAAATCCCGAGAAATAGGGATCGTGACCGATCCCTATTTTCAACGAGTTTGAGGGTGCGATCCCTATAAGAGCTTCTCAATGTTGTATTATGCTTATCCTCCAAGTTTCATGCCAATTGGATTAGTAGAACTTCAGTTATTGATCAACCTTTGTTGCATCATGTTGTATAACCTGATTCTGGCCAATCCCATTGGAGGGAAGAGGGTCAATCCCTCCTGGTTTCTCTTTTTAGGGTGTCATCCCTAGGGTGGACTCCCTAGGGCCCTTACATCTTATTCCCAAAGATTCATATGCATTTGATTTCTAGATTTTGAGATATCGATTATTCTCCATTAAGTTGCACTTGTTTAGCTGGAGTAATCCGACCCTTTTGGCAGAGAAAGATCATAACTAATCCCTTTTCTAGATTATATTATATTCCATATTTAGAACATTGTGTATAACATATCTCTCAATTTTGTTCAATCAAGGCTTTATATTATCATATACACTTAATTTCTGGACCCACATAGTCATCTCTCAGGGCTTACCAACCTTAATGAAAATTGAGTCTAACTTGTCCAATTAGTTCGAATATAGCTGGGTCAAAATTCCAAATAACAAAATGTAAAACAAACAAGGAAAAATTATAAAAATAAAACATAGAAATCTAGAAAAATCAAGTCAGATGTTTGAATTAGTTTGTTAATGTCTGAGTTGGATTAAAACAATTAAATACGAACCAAAAAGAAAATAGTACGAATAAGGCATGATTCAGACGTCTGAACACCCCAACCAAATGTCTAAGATAGTGGTCAAACGTTTGAGATGAAGGTTTAGACGGTTGAATGAGCGGAGTTTTTAGAAAAATAATAGTATAAAACATGATATAAAAGTTATTTTTTTATAAAACGAGTCAGACTTCTGAGTTGAAAGGTCGGACGCCTGAGCTGAAGCAACATGCCATATTGAAACTAGACCTAGTGCAGGCCAAGTAGAATAGGTCGGGGAAAACCTGTTCCACTTCTTAGTTATTCGGGAGTGCGTGCAGCTAAATGGAGTCGAGCAACAAGACGGAAATGTACCATCTATGGTCAAGTCCTAGGCTCTCGCTTCATGAAGTTGGAACACGACACTTAACATGATGGGTGATTATATCGCAATTAGAAGCTCTTATCATTCATAGTCGGTCCTAACCACCTAAATTGGTGGGAGCTGAAAAGAGTTAGGGCGACTGTAATGACCTAGAATTTTAGTCATTTGAATTTGGAATATTTAATTGATTTAAATATTGAAAATTTAATTTTATAAATTAAATAACTTCAATTTCAAATAAAAGGGTTGTTTGAATAATTGGAATTGTTTAAATAATAAAATTCTGAAGTTAACGTGAATAAAAATGATTTCGAAAGTTAATTAAATTCTATTTGAACAAGAATGAGGGTAGTACACTTTTAATTTAGATTTAAAAGCGATTAATTTGGTTATTATAATAATTTGTTTTGATTATCATGTAAAAATAGCCTTCCGAGGTACCATCTTGGATTTTAACGAAACGCTTTCATTGGATCCATAATAATGAATTATTATATGTCGTCGAATTTCTTGGCGATTGGACGTATCGTTTGGTCGTGCGAGTTTGAAACGCTTGTAAATTCACCAATTTATATAATAATTAGGTTTGAAAAAGCTATCTTCTGTATATTATCGAATTAGGCCTCGAGACTACTTCCATTGTGTTTGAAATAGGGGGTATAACATGTAGAACACTAGGCGACACATCTCGTTTGGAGTTCGAAAACTTAATGTATGAATAGTGTTGTTGAATTTTCTATATAAGGACTAGAAAATTTATCTTTTGTGACAAAAAACTAGATCTTCTTCAGCCGCCATTTCCATTTAATAGCCAAAAGCATTCCTTGTTTCTCCCTCAATTTCTCATTACCTACTCAACGAAACGCCGCGTCGTGAGAAGGTAAGTCGTAGAGCTTGACGAGCTCTACATTTTGTATGGTTGGATTGTTGAATTATTGACGATTAGAGACAGATTCTTGCACCATTCATGATCGATATTTTGACTCGACAGCGCGATTTCTGGCGATTGAAGGAGGCCGCGCTCTAGCCGTGGATGGAGGAGAAGGGGGTGTGGCACACTGGAAATTGCATCGAGAGTTGGTCTGCATAAATGCGGCCTGGAATGAGCATATAATGGAGGGCGGAAAGGTGATTTTAAACGTTTAAGAATTTTATTAAATTAAGTTAATTTTGAATTAAAAAATCTCGTACATTCATAAATTCGTAACTTTTTTGTACGAAGACCAAGTTGATTGAGACGAGTTGCGTTATGATCGTATTGACGACTACTATACTATGGAGTTGGATTAGATAGAGTGGGAGATCATAGAAATTTGGGTTAAAATTGAATGCCTGTTCAATTATAATTCAAACTGGAATGTTTTGGCGAAACTAAAATCAATATGAGTTAATCTCACCTTTTGGATAATTACAAAATATTAAATAGTCAATAAAAATATTTATTGAATATGTGGATATTGTATTGTTGATTATTATTGACTGTTTGGATGATTTATTATATTTATTAGTTATACTGGATATATTTCTGCCCCTGGAGTGGATGAGCCCATATTACGTTCCCGTGTAAGAGAGGACGACCCTTTGTATACTATTCCGCCTTGAAGCAGTTGATTTATATTATTTTCTTATATACTATATGTGATGTAAGGGGACGGGTTGGAGAGATTCAACAGGATTCCTCATATTGTTGATTTTATTTTTCATATATTTTTGATATATGATGTGTTGGATGCCATATTTGATGACATGGATGATTTCCCTTATTTAGTGCTATGATAACACTGGGCCATACTTTTAGTATCTTGAAATAATATGAAATGAAGATTTAGTTTTAAAAGGATTTAAAATGAATTCGAAAATTTATATGTTTTAAATATTTATCCTTGAAACTTATTTAAAGAAGGGGTTAATTTTAAAATAAAAAGTATGATCTTTAGAGATTTTAAATTTATAGTTTTATAAAATATTTTAAATGAAGATTTTGAACTCCGATTAAAGATTTTTAAAATCTTAAAAATAAGTCCTTGTTTTATAATAAAGGAATATGATTTTAAAAAGAAGATAAAAGTATTTTGGTATTAATATTTATTAATCATTTTATATAAAAAAAATGTGTGTGTATATACATATATCAAGGTTTATTTACAAACTCGGAAGTTTATAAATGGGAAAATGTATAAAGGTGACATTTCACAAACAAAGTGAAGATTTTAAAATCGTATTTATCATAAAAGGATAGATTTAGAAAAAGTGTTTTAAAATAAAGGGAAACTGTACTAGTGGATAAATTTGGGGAATAAATTGCAATTGTGGATTTATAACAATATATGGAATGTTGTTTAGAAAAATAGTTGATTCTATTTTGAATGTTGAAAGTGAGATTTAGAAGAGGATAGGGTTATAAATGGGGCTTTAAAAATAAATAAGATTTTATAAAAAGGAAGTTTTATAAAATATAAGGAGCTTTATAAAACATAGCTTTATAAATATGCAAATGATTATGTTGAAATGTAAGTACGAATTTTTATCAAAGAAGTATATTTATGTTTTGAAGGTTTTGTATTTATATTAAAATAGTTTTAAAGTTGTTTATCGATACTTTTATATTTAGAAAAGCTAATTATTTAAAATATTAATATGGTTTGAAATCAAATATAATTGTTTATCAATAAAGTTTTGGAAATTAATTATTATTATTTATAAAAACATTGAAGATATATCATTATTGTTTTATTTAGGATGTTTTGGAATTTATCAATAATTGTCATGAAATGTTTTAAGTTAATAGTTATTATTATAAAGTTTACTATTATATAATAGTGATTTTAAGTAAACGATTGGAATTTATTTATAAATGTTTTCGAGATTTATAAATAGGGTTTTAGAAACATATGTGGATCATAAGAGGAATCTTATTACAGGGGTTGGAAACTTAAAGGAAGATCATAAAAGGATAATACAAATAGTCTTTGATATTTATAAAAGAATTTTAGAAATAGGTTTATAGATTTATAAAAGGAGTTTTATAAATAGTTTTTGGATGTACAATGGAGTTTATAAAAGATTTTAGAATTGTATAAAAAGGGAAATCTTCCCCAATATTGGTGAATATACTTACACCGTTGAGATAAGTATATGGATATTTTTTCAAGTATTGAGAAATAGGGATTTATGGATACACACACACATATATATTGTAAAAAAAGATTTTGACTCAAGTATTTACAAAGTGAATTAAATTTATGAAATTAGTTAAAAGGAGGTTAGTGGTTGCTTGTGTGCTTAACCTTTGTTGGTTTTCCCAATGGAATGAAATCTCTAATTGAATGCTTGTTATTTGATAGTTAAATAACTGACTATTGAATTTGGACCCAAAATGCAACTTAGGAAATATCTAGGAGAAACACATGAGTTATATGACACAATCATCTTTGATGATGCCGTGCGTATAAATATCATTTTGTTCTCTTAGGACAAATGATAAGGAAATCCGTCCACTAACTGTTAGGAGGAGATCTTCGATCTTATCTTTGACTGTTTATTTCCTACTGAACGGGGGTTGAGGTTACTAGGAATTATTAAAAGTTGTTTTCGAAGAGACCGAGATCAGATATGTTATTCGAAACCACTTCGATCCAACCTAAACGCTTCAAAGTGAAGATATCTTAAAGATAATGGAATTGAAGACAGAGCCCTCAAGCGTTTCGTTCAGTCCTAGAACGAACATGTATGGATGAATGCTGGCATTGTAGTGTTGACTAGAGTGTAGTGTTAGCATTCCAAGTGGGAAGTGCTATAAAGGTAAAACTTGGCCTCGAGCCTCATCATCCGGGAAATGAAAAAAATTCGGGCATGTAGAAGGGCCAAGTGGATCGCTTCCATCTAGGTATGGTCATTCCAATTCTTGATCCATTATTCTCTACTCACGTATGCTTTGGGGCCTAAATTAACGAATGGGGTGATCATATTCGGTACTATTAGTTAGGTAGTAGGCCAGTCCTGTGTGGTAGATGTATAAGATGTTCTTATCAGACCATGTTCTTTTATGTAGAGATGCACCATCGAAAGGTAGTTCTTTACCTTGTCATAATATGGAATCCAATATCCAA
The DNA here is from genome assembly GCA_030765085.1 of Allium cepa. Lineage (NCBI taxonomy): Eukaryota > Viridiplantae > Streptophyta > Magnoliopsida > Asparagales > Amaryllidaceae > Allium > Allium cepa. The sequence goes on from CM060940.1 coordinate 610,333,619, forward strand.
TACGCGCCTTTACGGTTTTGATTGTAGAACCTAGTATGCTAGAATTTAATTAATGTAACAATTTCATCTATGATTAATAAGTATTTGTATATTAGACACTATTATAATATCAAAGAATTTCATATAAAATGTTATGGTTATCGTAAGGTAAAAACCGTTCGTGTTTTGGTTATCATTTGTTGTTTATTGTTTATATAAACAAATATAAACATTTGTAAAATGAGTTACACAAGAAATTGAGATATTTAATATGAATTATGGAATATCGATTATAATTAAAATAATCAACTTCTATGACATGGTAGTTCATAAAAGTGAGATTATATAAATATGATTTATAAGTGTGATTTATAAGTGGAAAGGAAATGAAATGGTATAAGTATATTTATAAATATGATTTGTGAATAAAAATGGATTTAAAATAAGAATCTAAGAATTTAAGTCCCATTGATTTTGAAAATTATTTGAAAGGTTTTGAAAGAATAATAATAGTATTATTTTGAAAATATTTTAGTTAGAATATTTTAAAATGTTATTTAAAAGAGATAGAAAGCACTGAATTCACTTCGGTCGTTGGAAAATAATTCGGATGACGACTGCCGCATCATCGTGTTCATTTTCGAGTTTCTAAGTGACGAGGTGCTACCATTGAAGTTTGTTTGGTAAAACAGGTTTTAATTTTAGAATCCAAAGTATGATGCGATAAATATATGAAAATAAGTTTTCAAACTTATAATTTGAAAATGGTATGGATAAGAAATGAAAATCATATATTGAGATATGTAATAAAATTTAACTTAATTAAATGGGATGATTTTTGAAATGAAACTTAACTCAAATAAAGTAAATGAAATGAATAATGGAATGAATACGAATTTGAGTTATAAAATGAATTGAATATGTTTTGGGAGCAGTTTTATAGAATCGAATATGAACTCAAGTTGTGAAGTAATAATAAACATGAGTTGTGTAGTGTGAAACGTTGTAATAAACTTAAGTAATTATTGCATAAAATGATTCACAAATGAGTTAGATATGCAATGAAATATTGTTGACATAAATTGAATTTAAAGTGAATGCAACCAAAAGTGAATGAAAATAAAGTCAAGGTTAATACTTGAATGTAAATGAAATTGGATATAAATTAATTGAATGTTGCTAAGAAATGAAAGTGTATAAATATAATCTTGACACTTGAAAATGGAAATTGATATAATGATAAATAGATTGGATGAATATTTATGGTGGACGGATTCTCTTGTTACATTTGCTAAAATCACATATAGTTATTGTATATTCTATATTGTATAGTGATGTTGCTTTTTATAAACATATTCTCATTGATTGTTGAGAGATTAGTAGGTGCGGATGGCATATGCTTCGCATTCGGAGCTCGCTTTCGCATTTTATTAGCTGTACATGATTGCTAATATTAAAATAAGGTACACATCTCGGATTACATATCGTATTTTTATATTTTTCCCTACGAGATGCCTTATCCTCGAAGAAAACTTGTATATTTGTGATTATATATATTGTCAATTTTTTCGATTGCACCGTGCAAAGTAGTCGCTGGCGAAATTTTCCGTAAATTTAAGGTGTTAGCAATTTTTTGAGAATTTTGAAAAAAAAAATTGTAACTAAGAATTTGATTTTGAGTTATAACTTGGATGAGTGAATGGATGATATTAGTTGGAATGTGGATGAATTTTAAAGACTTATAAATTTTATAATCTATTTCCATTAATTGGTTTTAAAAAGTTAACAGGTTTGGGGCGTTTTTCTTATGTTGGAAATTTCGAGGACTAAATTCTTTTAAAGTGGAAAGAATGTAACGATCCAGAATTTTAGTCGTTTGAATTTGGAATATTCGATTAATTTTAAATATTGAAAATTTAATTTTATAACTACTTGAACTTTCAAATATAAGGGTTATTTGAATAATCAAAATTATTTAAATAATTAATTCCTGAAGTTAATGTGAATAAAAATGATTTCGAAAGTTGAATAAAATTCTTTTTGAACAAGAATGGAGATAGTAAACTTTTAATTTGGATTAAAAAGTGATTAGTTTGGTTTTTATAATAATTCATTCTAATTAGCATGTTAAAATAACCTTCCGGGGCACTATCTTAGATTTTGACGAAACTAGTTTCATTAGGTCCATAATAATGAATTATTATACGTCGTCGAATTTCATAGCGTTTGGACGTGTCATTGGTCATGCCAGTTTGAAATGCTTGTAAATTAATTTCAGATATTTATATATCAATTTGGTTTGAAAAGCTTTCTTCTGTATATGATTGAACTAGGTCTCGAGACTAGTTCCATTGTGTTTGAAATAGGAGTATAACATATAGAACGCCGGTCGGCATGCCTCATTTGGAGTCTGAAAATTAAACGTGTGAATAGTATTGTCGAATTTTCTGTATAAAGACTTGAAAAATTATCTTTTGCAACAAAAAACTCTAGTTCTTCTTCTGCCATCGTTTTTATTTAATGGCTGAAACTATTCCTTCTTCCTCCCTTAATTTCTCATCATCCACTCAACGAAAGGCCGCAGTGCGAAAAGGAAAGTCGTAGAGCTCTAGATTTTGTACGGTTTGATAATCGAATTATTGAAAATTAGAGCCAGATTCTTGCTTCATTCATGGCCGACATTTTGGCTTGGCAGCATAGTTTCTGGCGATGAGAGGAGGCCGTGCTCTAGCCGTGGATGGATCTAACGACCCAGAATTTCAGTCATTTGAAGTTTGAATATTTAATTGATTTTGATATTGAAAAGTTAATTTTATAAGTTAAATAACTTGAATTTCAAATAATGTGACTTATTTGATAATGAAATTGTTAATTAATTATTCAGAATTGTTTAAAATTATTTAATCTCAAATTTTATATGTATAAGAATGATTTCAATAGTTGATTTAAATTCTATTTGAATAAGATTGAAGACAGTAAACTTTTAAATTAGATTTAAAAGTGATTAATTTGGTTTTAAATTAATTTGTTCTAATTAACGTGTGAAAATAGCCTTCCAGAGCACTGTTTCAAATTTCAACAAAACTAATATCATTTAATTCATAACAGTGAACTATAGTATGCCGTCGAATTTCGTGATTATTGGATGCATCGTTTGGACGTGCGAGATCGAAATGTGTGAAAGTTAATTTTAGAAATTTATATAAATAATTGAGTTTGAAAAGCTATCTTCTGTAGATGATCGAATTATGTCTAGAGACTGGTTCCATGACGTTCAAAGTAGAGGTATAACAAATAGAACGCAAGGCTGCATACCTTGTTTGGAGTTTGAGATTTTCGGACGTTTTAAAGCTTGATATTTTAAAAATTAAAAAATATACACAAAAATTTATGCACTATCTCTCCAAAACATTACCCCATACCCAAACGTATAGGCACAATACTCAATCGTACCCCTCTTCTTCCTATTTATATATCGCAGTTTTATCTGAGACATTGTTTCTTTTTTAAAATTTAAACCCTCCTTCAAGTCCGATAGCTTGCATTGTTTTGGACCACTACAAGCATTTTCAGGCAAGGCTCTCAACTAGAGAAATGTTCGCGGCATCTAGCTCGACTTGCTCAATGGTTGGATTGGGCTAAAATGACCCCTAGGCAGTGCGGTGGTAAGATGGACAAAATTCGTTCATGTTCGAAATTCGACACCTACGTTCATTGATGGATCGAGGCATGTGAATGGAAGTTGTAGAGGATGGACAGGGAAATGTTCTGGTGAATTTTGTTGGACAATGATGGACTGTGGCAACTGAAATCAAGCTTTAACATCGATGTAGTTTCTGGATTTGTTAATTGTCGTCGGCGAAGATTAGGGGTCGGTGTTCGTGGTTGGAGGTAGCTTGGGATGTGACTACCCTAGACGAGTCAACGGTTGTGGACGGCAATGCATAGGCGTGGTGGCATGGTAGTTTGAATTTTGACTTGGTTCGCATTTTGAAGTGGAAGAAGGGCTAAGGTGGGTTTATTTGTTTATAAGGTAAATTAATTGTTAACTAATTGTAATTAAGATTAAGAATATATTAATTAATTCGGGAATTATATTAATTCAATAACAAATTCATACGAGGTCCAAATCGAGCATGATGAGTTGCATTGCGATCATATCAATGAAGGCTACGCTATAGAATTGGATTGGATGGATTCGAAGCTAGTGAGAGTTTTGGTTAAAATTGAACATCTGATCAATTTTAATTCAACACAAAATTTTCCGATGAAACTAAAATCAATGTGTGTTAAACTCACCTTTTTGGTTAATCAAAAAATATTACTTGGTCAATAAAATTATTTATTAGATGTGTGAATATTTGATTGTTATTGATTGTTTTACTAGCTTATATTGTTGGTTTGGATATATTTCCACTCCTGGAGTGGATGAGACCCTATTATCCCGTGTAAGAGAGAATGTCCCTTTGTATACGAATCCCGCCTCAAAGCTGTTGATTTTTTTTATTTGTGATTATTAACTGTGTGTAATGCAAGGGGACAAGTTGGAGGGTCCAACGGGATTCCTTACACCGTTGATTTTATTTTTCATATAAATTGATATATGATGTGTTGGATGCCATAAATGACAACAAGGATAATTTTCCCTAATTAGTGCTATGGTAACACAGGATCATATTTTTAATACCTTGAAATATTATAGAATGAAGATTTAGTTTTAAAAAGGGATTCGAGTGGTTTAAAAATATATGTTTTTTTATAAAAAATTATTGAATTGCCACGAGAAGGAATTTAATTTAAACAAAATTTAAAGTATGATTTTTGGAGACTGTAAATTAATAGTTTCATAAAATAGTTTAAATAGAGATTTTTGAATTGTGGATAAAGATTTTTAAATCTTAAAATAAGTCCGTCTTTTATAATAAAGGGATATGGTTTTAAAAGAAAATATAAATATGATTAATCATTTTATATAAAGTAATGTTTTACAAATGAAGTAGAGATATGTAAAGTCATGTTTTGTTAATAAAAGTATGGATTCATAAACGGTGTTATAAATTAAAGGAAATTATTATCATTTAACAAACTGGTGAAATCAAATGGTGGATATATTATAAGATATGGAAGTGTACTTTTGCGAAAAGTTGACTCTATATTATAATGGAAGGTGAGGGTAAATTTAGGATTGTTAAACAATATTTTATAAACTGAAAGGAATTTATAAAAGAAATTTATACCTATAGGACCAAGGTTAAAAATGGTTGAAATTATGTTTCGAATGGGTTTTTATGAATAAGTGAGATTTCCAAAGGAATGGATTTGTAAATGGGGTTTATAAATAAAGGGATTTTATGAAAGGAAGTTTAATAAAATAGAAGAGATTTATAAATATAGCTTTATAAATATGGAAACGGTTATGTGGAAAGTTAAGTATGAATTTTTATCAAAGAAATATATTTAGGTTTAAAAAAGTAATATAAAAGTTTTTTATTTACACTAATATTATTTTAAAGTTGGTTACCAATATTTTAAATAACTGGAAGTTAACTATTTAAATTATTAATATGGTTTGAAATTAAGTATGATTATTTATCAATATAGTTTTGGAAATTAGTTATTTTTATTTCTAAAATTGTTGAAGATAAAATTATTATTGTTTATTTAAAATGTTTGAAATTTATCAGTTACTATTTTTATGATATTTAATGTTAATACTTATTTATTTATAGTGTTTATTATTGCATAATAGTATTTTAAAGTAAATGACTATTATTTGTTTATGAATCTTTTCGAGATTTATAAATAAGGTTTTATAAATGGATTTTGGGTCATATGAGAAGTTTATAAAAGCTTTTGGAGACTTAAAAGAGAATCACTTGTAATGTATGAAGAGAGCACTGCAAATGGTTTTAGATAATTATAAAAAAAAAAATTATAAATGGGTTTATAGGTTTATAAGAAGAGCCTTATAAATAGATGCATGGATTTATAAAAAGGTTTATAATTGACTTAATAAATGATATTTAAAAATGGTTTTAAAGGTTATAATTTATTTTATAAATGTTTTTAGATTGGTAAGGGATTTGTAAATAATTTTTGAATTGTATAGAATGGAAATCATTCTCAGTTTTGTGGATATACCTATTACGTTGAGATAAGTATATGAATTGTAAAAGGTTTTTTATTTGAGTATTTACAAAGTGAATTCAATAAATGAAAAGATTTATTAAATGATGCTAGTTGTTGCTTTGTGCTTAACCAATGTTTGTTTTCCCTATAGAAGTAAATCCCAGATTGAATGTCTTTTATTCGATAGTTAAATAACTAACTATCAAAATTGGACCCAAAACATAACTTTGGAAATATCTAAAGGAAACACGTGAGTTATATGGCACGGTCATCTTCGATGTTGTTTTACCGTGCATTAAATATTGTTTTGTTCTCATAGGACAATGATAAGGAAATCCGTCCACTAACGGTTAGGAGGTGACCTTCGATCTTATCCTTGAATGTTTATTTCCTAAAGAACCGGGGTTCAGTTTACCGAAAACTATGAATGTTGTTTCAAAGAGATCGAGTATATTATTGGAAAACCACTTCGATCCAACTCAAGCGTTTCAAAGTGAAGACATCATAAAGATAATTGAATTAAAGACGGAGTTCTCAAGTGTTTCGTTAAGTCCCAGAACGAACTTGTATGGATGAATGCTGGTATTGCATTGTTGCTTGGAGGGCGGTGTTAGCATTTCAAGTGGAAAGTGCTAAATAAAAGGTTAACGTAGCATTAAGCCTCATCAATCGGGAATAACTAAAACATAGGAGATGTAGTAGGGCTAAGTGGGTTGCTCCCAAGTGGGGTATGATTATCCGTATCTAGTATTGATATTATCTCCCATTGTAAGCTTCGAGCCTAAAGCGGGGTGATCACATTCGTTTCTACTATTCAAGTGGTAGGTCAGTCCTGTGTTGGCAGGGGATCTGGGCAAGGTCCTCGGTGTTATTTTATCTAGAGATGCACCTTGATAGACGGGACCCCAGTAGCCCAGTCATTATATGTAATCCATTCTCCAATACGAGCCATTACGGTTTTAGTTATATACTTATTATGTTGGAATTTAATTAATGCAACAATTTCGAGTATGATTGATAAGAATTTGTATCTAGACACTATTATAATATCAGAGAATTTCATATGAAATGTTTTGGTTATCATAAGGTAAAACCCGTCCGTGTGTTTATATGCGGCGTGATCTTACGAGATACTTTTAATTTTCAAATGGTTTTCTATAACTTTAAAATCTAGATGGGTGTGTTTTCTCATGCTGGTTTTCCAAACTGCTCGAGTGTTATTTTATGATAATGTCGGGTCTTATAGATTTCTTTGGATGCATTGGAGCTCAGGAGAAGAACTGGAGGTTTTCAAGTTGTATCTATGTATATGTTTATTTTCTGCTGCTCTGCTATTAAAATCATCAGCAATTATGAGGATATGTTGTTATAAATGTCCAAGCTAATGATTGTGATTTGATTTTGTATTCTGATGGATGTATGTATATAATAATTTCTCTTCTGTAAAGATTATTGAGATTGTATTATATATTGTTCCATTGTGATTGTGAGATTCTATGCTGTTTTAGTTTTCTTTTCTCTTCTTCTTCTCTCCTCTTCTTCTTTCTTCTTTCTTCCCCATAACTATCCGTCTTTCCATTTAATTTGGGTTGGACATGTGTGGTTTATTATCAACTTGAATCGTTTGGATTGGCAGGTCATTATAATGGAGGAGGTGAAGGGATATGTGGCGGCGATGTCGGATCGGATGATGGTGGTCAGAGGCAGGGGCGACACGATAGAAATCATATCTAGAGTGGGTTCACATAAGTGCAACCTGGAACAAGCATATAGAAGAGGGAGGGAAGGTGATTTTGAATGTTAAGATTTTAATTAAATTAAGTTAACTATGATTTAAACAATCTCGTATGTTCATAAATTCATAACTTTTTCTTACGAGATCCAAATTGAACGAGACGAGTTGCTTTATGGTCGTATCGACGAATACTATGCTATGGAGTTCGATTGGATAGATTAAGGTATCATAGAAACTTGGGTTAAAATTGAATGCATGCTCAATTTTAATTCGAAATAGGACATTTTGATGAAACTGAAGCAATGTGAGTTAGTCTCACCTTTTGGTAAATCAGAATAGTATATATTCAATAAAAATTATTTATTGGATGTGTGGATATTTTATTATTGATTGTTATTGACTATTTGCATGATTTACTATATTATTAGTTGGTTTGGATATATTCTCGCTCCCGAAGCAGATGAGACCCTATTACGTTTCCGTGTAAGAGAAGATGACCTTTTGTATACGATCCCGCCTTAAAGCGGTTGATTTATATTATTTAGTTATATCCTTTTGTGATGCATGAGGACGGGTTGGAGGGTTCCAACTAGAATCCACACACTGTTAATTTTATTTTTCATATATTTTTGATATATAATGTGTTGGATGCCATATTTGATGACATGGACGATAGTGCTATGATAACACTGGGCCATATTTTAAGTATTTTGAAATACTATGAAATGTAGATTTAGTTTTAAAAGGATTTAAAGTGAATTCAAAAATTTATATGTTTTAAATATTTATCCTTGAAATTTATTTAAAGAAGTGGTTTATTTTAAATAAAAGTACGATCTTTAAAGATTAGTTTTATATAATATTTTTAAATAGAGATTTTGAATTGTGATTAAAGATTTTTAAAATCTTAAATATAATTTCGTGTTTTATAATAAAGGGAAATGATTTTAAAAGGAAGATAGAAGTATTTTGGTATTATATTTATTAACCATTTTATACAAAAGATATGTGTATACATATACACACACATGTATCAAGATTTATTTACAAATGTGGAAGTTTATAAATGGGAAAATGCATAAAGGTGACATTTTATAAAAAAATGAAGATTGAAAAATCATATTTATTTATAAAAGGATAGATTTGTAAATGGTGTTTATATATAAAGGGAAACTTTATCACTGGATATATTGAGAAATAAATCATAATTGTGGATTTATAGTAATGTGTAGAATCTTGTTTTAGAAAAATATTTGATTCTATTTTGAAAGTTGAAAATGAGATTTATAAAAGGATAGAGTTATAAATGGGGCTTATAAATAAAAGGGATTTTATGAAAAAAGAAGTTTTATAAAATAGAAGGAGCTTTTTAAAACATAGTTTTATAAATATGGAAATGATTATGTGGAAATGTAAGTATGGATTATTATCAAAGAAATATATCTATGTTTTAATAGTTGTGTATTTATATTATTATTTTTTAAAGTTGCTTATCAATATTTTATATTTTGAAAATCTAATTATTTAAAATATTAATATTTTTTGAAATTAAATATAGTTATTTATCAATAAAGTTTGAAAAATAATAATTATTATTATTTATAAAACGTTGAAGATAAATTATTATTGTTTTACTTAGGATGTTTTGGAATTTATCAATAATTAATTTATAATGTTTTAAAGTTATTATTTATTATTTATAATGTTTACTATTATATAATAGTATTTTTAAGTAAATGATTAGAATTTATTTATAAATGTTTGCGAGATTTATAAATATGGTTTTATAAACAGCTGTGGATCATAAGAGGAATCTCACAACATGGGTTGGAAACTTAAAGGAAGAACGTAAAAGGGTAAAAGAGTTTACAAATGGTCTTGGATATCAATAAAAGAATTTTTAAAATGGGTTTATAGATTTATAAAGGGAGTTTTATAAACGGTTTATGGATGTGTAGTGGAGTTTATAAAGGATATTAAAATTGTATAAAAAGGAAATCTTTCCCGACGTTAGTGAATATACTTACACCTTTGAGATATGTATATTGATATTTTTACAAGTACTGAGAAATAGGGATTTGTTGATGTGTGTGTATATATATTTTTGTTAAAAAAAAAGATTTTGATTCAAGTATTTACAAAGTGAATTAAATTTATGAAAACTTAATTAAAAGGAGGTTAGTGATTGCTTGTGTGCTTAACCATTGTTAGTTTTCCCTATCGAATTAAAACCCTGATTGAATGTTTGTTATTGGTAGTTAAATAATTGACTATCGAATTTGGACCTAAAATGTAACTTTGGAAATATCTAAAAGAAACACGTGAGTTATATGGCACAGTCATCTCTGATGATGTTGTGCTATGCCTATAAACCTCGTTTCATTCTCCTAGGATAAACGATAAGGAAATTCATCCACTAATGGTTTGGAGGTGGTCTCTGATCTTATCTTTGACTGTTTATTTTCTAAAGAACAGGGGTTGAGTTTAATGAGAACTATCAAAATTTATTTTCGTAGAGACCAAGATCGGATATGTTATCCAAAAACCACTTTGATCCAACCTAAACTTTTCGAAATGAAGACATCTTGAAGATGATGGAGAAGCTCTTAAGTGTTTTGTTCAATCCTAAAACGAACTTGTATGGATGACTGCTGCCATTGTAGTGTTGCCTTGAGGGCAGTGTTAGCATTCTAAGTGGGAAGTGCTATATAAAGGTAAAATGTCGCCTCGAGCCTCATCATTCAGGAAATGAAAAAATCATGCATGTGGTCGTTCCCATTCGATTACTATCTACTAATGTATGCTTCGGGTCCAAAGTAATGAGTGGGATGATCATATTTGGTACTACTAGTCAAGTGGTAGGCCAGTCCTGTGTGGCAAGGGTAAAAGATGTTCTTGTCAGGCCCATGGCATTTTATCTAGAGATGCACCATCGGGAGGTAGTTCCTTATCCTGTCATGGTATGAAATCCAATCTCCAATATGTGCCTTTACGATTTTGATTGTAGAACCTAGTATGCTGGAATTTAATTAATGTAACAATTTTGGCTATGATTAATAAGTATTTGTATCTTAGATACTATTACATATCAGAGAATCTCATATGAAATGTTTTGGTTATCGTACGGTAGAAACCCGTCCGTATTTATATGCAGCGTGGTCTTACGAGATACTATTGAGTTTCAATGGTTTTTATAACTTAAAAAATTCTAGTTAGTTGTGTTTTCTCACGCTGGTTTTCCAGACCGAATTGGATGTTATTTTATTATAATGCTCGGGTCAGACCGAGCATATTTACATATTGCTTTAGATCATTGGAGCCCAGGTAATGAGTTGGAGGTCTTTAAGTCGTATTCACATATATGTTTATTCTCCACTGCTTTGTTGTGAAATCATCGACATTGTGAGAATAGGTTGTTATAAATATACAGGCTGGTGTTTGCAATTTGTTCTTGTACTTTGATGGATATGTGTGTATCTAACAATCTCTCCTTTGTAAGGATCATTGATATTATATTGTATATTTTTCTACTATGATTGTGAGGTTCTATGTTGTTTTTAGTGTCTTTTCTCTTCTTATTCTTTTCTCTTCTTCTTCCTTCTTTTTCTCTAACAATCGAGTTTTTCGGCATTCGATTGCTCGACACGCAATACAATAAACGTAATAGTATTGATTTTTTAGGGTCAAAAACCACAAGCTGTTGCACTTGGTATCAGAGCCAGGTTAAGCGAGAACCTTGGCTTTGGTGGGGCAACTCGTTAAGAGATACGGTAATGGAATGCCTTATTATGAGTTTGAGTTTGTGTGTGTGTGTGTGTGTGTGTGTGTTTGTATGAGCGTGTATTTGTTAGTGATATAAAAATGTTTTATATTGTTTTAATTTATCTGTTGAGTGACTTATGAATTTGGTCGGTAAGTGGGATGTCACGTTATCCATAGCATTTCTAAACACTTAAAACAAGGCAAACCGACATAGTGTTATTTTGAAATGTGTAAATGAAATAATTTTGCCTAAATTATATTTTATATTTAAAAGAGAATAATTTTTCATAAATTATTTTAGTTATATATGGCGTGTTTGGTTGTTGGTGAATAATAATCTTTGATTATTATCATTTGTTGTTTATTTTTCCAATAAAAATTGTTATTATTATATTCTAAACAAAGATAAACATTTGTAAAATGAGTTATATAAGAATGTGAATTTATAAATATGAATTATGGAATATTGATTATAATTAAAATAATCAACATTTGGGAAATGGTAGTTCATAAGAAGTGAGATTATATAAATATGATTTATAAGTGTGATTTATAAGTGGAAAGGAAATGAAATGTATAAGTATATTTATAAATACGATTTGTGAATAAAAGGAATTTAAAAAAGAATTTGAGAATTTAAATCTCATTAATTTTGAAAATTATTTCATAGATTTTGAAAGAATTATAATAGTATTATTTTGAAAATGTTTTATTTAGAATATTTTAAAATGTGATTTAAAAGAGATAGAAAGAAATGAATTCACTTCGGTCGTCGAAAAATAATCTGGGTGATGATTGCCGCATCATCGGCATTCATTTTCATGATTTTAAGTGATGAATTGCTACCATTGAAGTTGTGTTTGGTAAAACAGGTTTTAATTTTCAAATCATAAGTATGATGTGATAAATACGTGAAAATAAGTTTACAAACTTATAATTTGAAAATGGTATGGATAAGAAATGAAAACATAAATTGAGATATGTAATTAAATTTAACTTAAGTTAAGTTGAATGAGATGATTTTTGAATTGAAATTTAACTCAAGTGAAGTAAATCAAATAATAAGGGATTGAATATGAATTTGAGTTATAAAATAAATTGAATATTTTTGGGAAGTAGTTTATAGAATTAAATATCAACTTAAGTTGTGAAATAATAATGAACATGAGTTGTGTAGTGTGAAATGTTGCAATGAACTTAAATAATTATTGTATAAAAAGGTTCATAAATGAATTAAATATGCAATTAAATGTTGTTGAATAATAATTGAATTAAAATTGAATGTAACTAAAGTGAATGAAAATAAAGTGAAGGTTAATACTTGAATGTAAATGAAATTGGATATAATTAATTGAATGTTGTTAACAAATGAAAGTGTATAAATATAATGTTGACACTTGGAAATGGAATTGGTATGGCGATAAAAAAAATCAACTGAATAATTTTTGGTGGATGTTTTCTCTTGTTGCATTTACTAAAATCACATATAGTTATCGTAATTCTATGTTATATAGTGATGTTGCTTTTTATAAACATATTCTCATTTGTTGTTGAGTGATTAGTACGTGGAGATGGCATATGCTTCGCATTTGAAGCTTGCTTTCGCATTTTATTGGTTGTATATGCTTGCTAATATTAAATTAAGGCACACATCTCTGATTACATATCGTATTTTTATATTTTTCCCTATGGAATGCCTCATTCTCGAAGATGAGATGTATATTTCTGACTATATGTATATTGTAAAATTTTCCGATCAGCTGCGCAAAAGAGAAAAATTTCGTAAATTTAAGGCGTTAGAAATTTTTTGAGAATTTTGGAAAAAAATTTATAACAAAGAATTTAATTTTGAGTTATAAAAATGAATGAATGGATGATATTAGTTGGAATGCGGCTGAATTTCAAAGACTTAGAAATTTTATAATCTATTTCAACTAATTGGTTTTAAAAAGTTAACGGGTTTGAGCATTTTTCTTACCTTGAAATTTTCAAGGACGAAATTCTTTTAAGGGTGAAGAATGTAACGACTCAAAATTTTACTCATTCGAATCTGGAATATTCGATTGATTTTAATATTGGAAAGTTAATTTTATAAGTTAAATAACTTGAATTTCAAATATAAGCGTTATTTGAATAAGTGGAATTGTTTAAATAATTATATCCTGAAGGTAATGTGAATAAAAATGATTTAAAAAGTTGATTAAAATTCTGTTTAAAAAAGAATGAAAATAGTAAACTTTTAATTTAGATTTAAAAGTGATTAATTTGGTTTTTATAATAATTCATTTTAATTAACATGTAAAAATAGCCTTCCGGGGCATTTTCTCGGATTTTGATGAAACTAGTTTCATTGGATCCGTAATAATGAATTATCCTATGCTGCTAAATTTCATGGCGATTGGACGTATCGTTTGGTCGTGCGAGTTTGAAACGCTTGTAAATTAATTTCAAAAATTTATATAATAATTGGGTTTGAAAATTTAACGTGTGAATAGTGTCGTTGAATTTTCTATATAAGGACTTGAAAAATTATCATTTGCAACAAAAAACCCTAGTTCTTCTTTAGCCGCTATTTCTATTTAATGGTCGAAACCATTCCTTCTTCCTCCCTCAATTTCTCATCATCCACTCAATGAACGGCCACAGCACGAGAAGGAAAGTCGTAGACCTCGACGAGCTCTACATTTTGTACGGTTGGATCGTCGAATTATTGACGATTGGAGCTGGATTCTTGCTACATTCATGGATGACATTTTGGCTCGACGACGTGGTTTCTGGTGATGGGAGGAGGATGCGCTCTGGCCATGGATGAAGGAATCGAAAGGGGGTGTGGCGGCGATGTTGGATCGGACGATGGTGGTTAGAGGCGGCGGCGACGCGACTGAAATCGCATCGAGAGCGGGTTCGCGTAAGTGTGGCCTGGAACGAGCATATGGGAGTGGGAGGGAAGGTTATTTTAAAAGTTTATGATTTTTATTGAATTAAGTTAATTAAACAATCTCGTACGTTCATAAATTCATAACATTTTCGTACGAGGTCCAATTTGAACGCAAGAGTTGCATTGTGATCATATCAATGAATACTACAATATGGAGTTGGATTAGATAGATTGGGAGGTCTTTGAAATTTGGGTTAAAAATAATGCTTATTCAATTTTTGTTCAACCTGGAAAGTTTTTTCGAAACTGAAATCAATGTGAGTTAATCTCACCTTTTGGTTAATCAGAAATATTATATAGTCGATAAAAATTATTTATCGGATGTATGGATATTTTATTGTTGATTATTATTGACTGTTTGGATGATTTACTATATTTATTATTTTGTTTGGATATATTCCAACCGTTGGAGCGGATGAGACCCTATTACGTTCCCATGTACGAGCAGATGACCCTTTGTATACGATCCTACCTAGAAGCAGTTGATTTATATTATTTAGTTATATACTGTATGTGATGCAAGGGGACAGGTTAGGGGTCCTATTGGATTCCTTATACTATTGATTTTATTTTTCATATTTTTTGATATATAATGTGTTGGATGCTTTTTCCTATTTAGTGTTATGATGACACTAGACCATATTTTTAGTATTTTGAAATACTATGAAATAAAATTTAGTTTTAAAAGGTTTTAAAGTGAATTTGAAAATTTATACGTTTCAAAGATTTATCCTTGAAATTTATTTAAAGAAGGGGTTTATTTTAATATAAAAAGTATGTTCTTTAGAAATTTTAAATTTATAGTATTGTAAAATATTTTTAAATAAAGATTTTGAATTGCGATTAAAGATTTTTAAAATCTTAAAAATAAGTGTGTGTTTTATAATAAAGGGATATGATTTTCTTTGGCATAGCCAGCAGGGTTGAATGGCCTCTACCATTTATTTATATCAATAAGCAAGACTTAAAATATAAATATAAAAAAAGCATATAGGGAGGGATGAAGAAAAATAGAAAGGAAGAGAGGAAGGGACTAGAGCAAAAATGAACCAAAATCTATGTCCACTTAATAAGAGCTTCAACATCAAATGAGTATGGAGATATAGTGATCATTGTGTGAATATCTTTGTAGATCACAAAATATATCTGCATTCTATTCTTGCGTATATGATTGAATATTCCGCGGTTCCTTTCCTTCCAAATTACAGTAACCCATAACTTTGAGCATGATTAGCAGTTCATGTGTCAATTGTTGCTTCTACCTAGTTGCTTTGTATGAACTCATCCATTCAATCTTGCTGTTTCGCTGTGTACTACCATAACCTCCTCTATATTTTATTTTGGACCATATAAAGTGTGTAAATGAGCAGCTAAGTATAAATGATGCATGTCTTCTATCATAGATAAGCAAAATAAGTAGGAGGTAGAGACATTTATCCCTTTTAGTGCCAGATTTCCTAAAGCGTGTAGAGCATTTCTAAACACCTTCCAAAGCATAAAGTTATACTTTTCATCTACATACTTATTCCATATTCATTTATACCATAGGAAGTTGTTCTAATTCATCTCTCCTACAAGCGCTTTGTAGGCTGCTAGTGTTGAACGGTCTCTGAAGTCCTTCATCCATTTATAATCTTCTTTCTGGTTGTAACAGTAAGGTACATCATTATGTTTTTCCCACAAAGCATTTACAGTGGAGTTGCTTGTATGATGCAAGGAGATTCGACCATTGATTATGTAGCTCGTGGCTTTAACATTTAAGGAGATACCAGTCTGAGATATATTTTCACATGAGAGCAATTTCTAAAGTATCAAGCCTTTCTTGACCCAAGGATTAGTCCAAAATTTGGACAAATTGTCAGACGCAAGGAGGAGTTTTGTATGTGCTAGCAATATATCACGTCATTTAGTCATTGTTTTCCAAACCCAACTATGAGATTGTTTAGTTTCTGCTACCCATATTTCTTTGTCTTTTAAGCTGTATTTGATGGTCTAATGTGTAAGTGCGGTGTGTATACAATTATATGTGCTAATATAGTATACACGGATCGTGTAATATGGATTACAATACAAATGCGGAAATAGATGATAATAGCATATTAAATAAAAAATAGAAAAATCACACCAGAGATTTTTATACTGGTTCGGAGCACCGTCCTACGTCCAGTCCCAGACTTCTATCTGGATTTTCACTATTAACAACCTCGCTTCACCCGGAGGAACAGGTTTACAACACCCGAGCAACCGAACGGGATTTCACGCCTCTAATACACCGAGGACTTCAACACTTGCCTCTTACAACACAGAGGACTTCAACAAAAGAACAAATACAATTGTTGTTGACAACTTGTGCTCTTGAAAACACGGATTTGTCACTAGCAGTACACCTTTCCTATAATCTTATCCTCAAAGTATGCGATATGATGTTTTGAAAAGATTAAGGAAAGTATATTATTGAATCAAAGGATATGAAATAGTTTCAAAGATTCAATAAATAATTTAGAGCTTTTATAATGCAGAATAAGATCAGAGATTAGATTAAAAGAATATGAAATTGTTATTGTTTAATCAATGAATTGGATGAGTTTATATAGATAAGAATGGTTGTAACTCTTTGTTATTAAGAGATATGATCTTTGGTGAAAGGTAAGAGATGCAACCTTTGGAGAAGAGAAGTGTCTTTTGGAAAAATTGTTTTCTGTTCAAAAACGGTCGACAGGTTAAAAAATGACCAGTAGACAGGAATTTAAAATATATATACGTTATGTGCATGTGTGCACGTTCATTGTGCATTTTACACAGAAACGGTCGACCGTATGATTATTAACCGGTCGACCGGTTCCTGTTAATTTGCACAATGAATGTGCAATGCTATTAAACATATATATATATCGATTATATTGAGGTGCATGATTATTTGAGGATAGATTTTAACAAGTTTATAACTATTACAATATCAAATAATCAACCTATAATCTATAGTAACATATGTAGCTCTAATGACCTTGTTTTGTTGATCGCCTTATTTGTCAGAAATCAAAACTTTCATAAAACTTGTGACTCAACATTCTCCCCCTTTTTGATTGATGACAATATATATCTGCAAATCTGAATCTCCCCCTGAGTACGTGATCTCTTTCTCTTTGAATTCTTATAAATGTATGTTCCTGCAAGCAATTGTTAGCCCTTTCTCCCCCTTTGTCATCGACAAAAAGGAGTAACAGACACTAGAATATGATATGCATAGAATGAATATGATATGCATAGAAAAATAAATTATTAACACATCAAAAACATAACAGAGTTTACTATAGAACATATTGTCAAATGAAAATCATAAATAACGACACTATTTAGTACAAGTGTCGATGAATGTTTTTAAAGAGCTAAAACATAATAAAATCTAGGATGAAGCAGATCGTATCTCCTCTTCATCATCATCATCGTCGTCATCATCATCATCTTCTTCTTCCTCATCATTGTGCCCTCTAGATGATTCACCATGTCCATGACCACTCATTCCTGTAGACTCGTCAGATGATGTCCAGGTGAAAACTGGAGCAGCAGGACGTTTTCCTGGGTCTTGTGTTTGAACAGAGGTGGATGTGGAACATGATATAGCATCCCATAGCATACCAAAGAATGACTTGACCTTATTGAAGCGCTTATCAATTTTAGAGTCCATGCGCTTGAGACGTGATTCAAGCAAAAATTGGTTACGAGCGATTGTTTCAAGTGATTCTTTTGTTGATGACTTTGATTTTAAAAGTTTTACTTCATCGGAACGAGGACGAGATGAAGTTGCTTGTTGTTTCCTTGGTCCTCTTTGTTGCCATTCTTCGAAAGGCATAATCTCAAGATAAGGTGGAGGAAGCTTCATTCGCTTGATGGTGATGGAATCAATGCATTTTGGTTTTGAGGTTGCAGATTCAGGAGGATTGACCCCACAAGCTAACAAAGGTCTCATGATATATTCATTGTAAAAGAAATGAGGCCGGGTTGAGTTATTTACCTTGAGAATTTCATCAAAAAGCATGTGAACCCAATTGATTTGGATTTCACCATAGATAGCATAGAGTGCCTTGAAGTTTTCTTTGTACACTGCATCATAATTTCCAAGTCTAGGAAAAAGAGAATGCATCAAGACCCGATGAAGTAACCTGGCTGTCGGGCGAAGTCCAATAGACTTAGTGCCATCACTATCGTCTTCTATAACTGAAGACTAGTATTATTTCGAGTGAAGACTTCGCAGAAGTTAGATGAAAACTCTTCGCCTCGATTTGGTATACCAAGTATAGAGGCAATTCTAGCATGAGTAAGAAAAATTTGCTTCCCACAGACCATAGACCAGATGACGCCATTTGGATTATCAGGTTGATATTCATCAAGATTCATGTTGGCGTAAAATAATTTGATCATCAAATGATTGATCTCCACACTATTTGCAGAAAAATCTATTAGTGGAGTAATGTTGGCATTATTGGCTAACCTCCGAACTCCGTAAGCCGTGAAATCATCAAATTTGATGAAAGAGCCTGGATGAAACTTGTAATTTGTCATCTGATTCCATCTTGTTACAGCAATTGGAGTTTGAAGCCATTTTTTGACGGAGATGGTAAGAGATGAAGTTTCAGAGGTTGCTCCTTTCTTTGATTTCTTTTGAGGAGGAGCCATTGTTGGAGGATTTGTGATTTGGGAATTGAAGAATGGGAACTAGGGTTTGTGATTTGGGGTAAGAGAACAGTTTGAGTAAAGAGTGAATGAGGGTAGAGGGAAAAATGACGTATAGGTTTATATAAAAAACTGAAAATACGACAACCGGTCGACCTACTGTTTTTGGCCGGTCGACCGTTTTCAACCAGAGAGCAAACGGTCGACCGGCTATAACAAGGGCGGTCGACCGGTCTTGGTCTGTTGTGACATTTAAGTTTATATTTCAAGTTTTTATCATATATCAACCTATATATATATTATATTACATACATAATACAAAATATAACCGTCATTACAAGAGATAGATAAAGATATAATAACTATATATATTAGTCTAATGAGAAAGTTCGTCATTAGAATTATCGTTGTTTCCTTCAATACGTTTCGACCATGGACTCCATTGTTTCTGAGCTCCTTCATTCTTCTCATAGTTCCGATCCCATGAGTTAGGACTTTTAGATGTTGATGGCCTAGACGGCATTGGTTCATGCACGTCATGTTTGTTGGAACCGCAGAAAAATGTTGCCAACTTTTCTAAAACAGACAATCGTGCCGACGTCCGTTGTTGCTCGTGATAAAGTTGACTTTGCCCGTAATGGAGTTGTCTCTGAAGGTCTATCTGATGTTTCTGGTAGTGGTGTATCTCATCGATTTGAGCTTTGGTAGGAGGAGAATAGAATAGTGTCCGCTTCACTCGTTTTGAATTTGGAGTTTTATCAGACATACAAGAGCATTGATGATGACAACTTGATTTTTGTTTTGGAGTTGTAGGAGAATAAAATTCCTCCGACTCAGAACTCGTAATTGAAATGTATGATTCTTGAGCACATTTATCACAAATGTGAGCCATAGTGTATGTTGTATAGAATATTATGGTTTGATAAAAAGAAAAGATGAACAAAATATAAAATGTTTGCAAATTTATATATAAGTTTGTTATGTATAACCTATGGATGTGAGTTACTGATAAATTTTAACCAAGAAAATATAAGCAGAAATTTTTTTGGTAAGTCTAAAAATAGCTTTCTTTTTAAAAACTGAATTTATAAGATAAGAAAGTAAAGAACGATCACAAAAAAATAAGTAAAGTGAATTTAACCATTAAATAAAGCAGTGGCTTATATTTAATGTAAAAAATATAGTTTATGTAATAGTTGTAGTTAAAGGATAACTAAAGAGAATAACTGAAGAATAACTAACAAGAAGATGTTCTTTTAGAAATTTCTTAGTCAAGATTTTTTCTTGAAATTAAACCAAGCTCTCTTCGTAATTTAATAAAATTAGATTCGAGCAGAGGCTTAGTAAAAATGTCTGCTAATTGATTGTCAGTATGAACATATTCAAGACATATATTTCCTTTGTCAATATTATCTCGAAGGAAATGATGACGGATATCAATGTGTTTGGTTCTGGAGTGATTTACTGGATTTTTAGAGAGATTTATAGCACTGGTGTTATCGCAGTATATAATAGAATTTGATAAATGAATATCAAAATCTTGAAGTGTTTGTTGCATATATAGTACTTGAGTACAAGCAAGAGCTGCTGATATTTATTCAGCTTCACATGTTGATAGTGAAACACAATTCTGTTTCTTACTGAACCAAGAGACAAGTGATTTTCCAATAAAATGGCACGCACCACTTGTACTTTTTCTATCCGTTCGTGAGCCACCGAAATCAGCATCACTATATGATACTAATTTAAATGGACATTCTTTTGGATAAAAAAGACCGAAATCTTTGGTATTATTAAGATAACGAATTATACGTTTTACTACTCGTAGATGTGATTCCTTTGGATCGGCTTGAAAACGAGCACATAAACAAACACTCATTATTATATCTGGACGACTAGCTGTAAGATAAAGAAGAGAACCAATCATGCTTCGATACAATTTCTGGTCAACATTCTTACCACTTTCATCTTTGTCAAGATGTGTAGTTGTACTCATAGGAGTTGGTTTTCCAGATGTATTTTCTAATCCGAAGCGTTTGATAAGGTTTTCACAGTATTTTTCTTGATTAATAAAAATGCCGTTTGGAAGTTGCTTTATTTGAAGTCCAAGAAAATAAGATAGTTCTCCCATATGAGACATTACGAATTCTTTGGTCATAATATTTGCAAATTCTTTGCAAAGTTTATCGTTTGTTGAACCAAAGATGATATCGTCTACATATATTTGGATAACTAGAATATCTTTTCGAGAATGTTTAATAAACAAAGTTTGATCGACTTTGCCTATTTGAAATCCTGAGTTAATAAGATAGCTACGTAGTCGTTCATACCAAGCACGAGGTGCTTGTTTTAACCCATACAGAGCTTTCTTAAGTTTGAACACATGGTCAGGATATTTTTCATGTACGAACAGAGGAGGTTGCTCGACATAGACATTCTCTTTGATAAATCCATTGAGAAAAGCACTTTTGACATCCATCTGATAAAGTTTGAAATTATGGTGACAAGCAAAAGATAATAGGATTCTAATAGCTTCTAGTCGAGCAACTGGTGCAAAAGTTTCTTCATAATCGATACCTTCTTCCTGATTATATCCTCGTGCTACTAATCTTGCTTTATTTTTGGTGATATTGCCTTGTTCGTCAGCCTTATTTTTAAAGACCCATTTAGTACTAATTACTGACTGATCAGTTGGTCTTGGAACAAGTTCCCAAACGTCATTGCGCTCAAACTGATTTAGTTCTTCCTGCATGGCAATGATCCAGTGATCATCTGTAGCAGCTTCTTTTGGATTCTTAGGTTTGATATTTGAGAGAAAAGCGACATGACCCATTTGATTGAGTTGACTCCTTGTTCTGACATGTGATGTTATTTCACCGATTATATTTTGAGGCGGATGGTCTCTTAATATTTTTGGTGGTGATTGTAACTCACATATTTGAGGAATATTCTCAATAACTATTTCTGAGTCAGAATCAATATTTGTGATGATTTGATTGTCAGTGACTATTGATTCGTCATCATCTGATATAGTGTGAGGGTGCTGATAGATTTCATCAAAAGAGAAGTGAAGTGATTCTTCAATAGTTTTGGTTCGTTTATTAAATATCCGATAGGCCTTACTTCGTTCCGAATAACCGACAAATATGCCTTCATCGACCTTTGGATCGAATTTGCCAAGCTGGTCTTTTGTATTTAAAATAAAGCACTTCGAACCAAAAACTTTGAAGTATGAGATTTTAGGCTTCCTTTTGTTAAATAATTCATAAGGAGTATTCTTGGTAAGAGGTCTTATGGATACACGATTTAAAACATAACACGCAGTTGCCACAGCTTCTGCCCAAAAATGTTTTGGTAAGGTGGTTCCATTCAATAATGTTCTTGCACAT
The DNA here is from genome assembly GCA_030765085.1 of Allium cepa. Lineage (NCBI taxonomy): Eukaryota > Viridiplantae > Streptophyta > Magnoliopsida > Asparagales > Amaryllidaceae > Allium > Allium cepa. The sequence continues at coordinate 610,356,222 of CM060940.1, forward strand.
TCTTGTAAAGTTCGGTTTTTCCGTTCTACAACTCCGTTCTGTTGTGGAGTTCTGGAAAACGAAAAATTATGATATATACCTTTCTTTGTACAAAATTGTTCAAATTCATTATTTTCAAACTCTCCGCCATGATCACTTCTTATATTTTTAACTTTAATCCCTTTTGATTTTTGAATTCTTTTGATGAAAGATTTGAAATGATCGAAAGTATCACTTTTATTTTTTAAGAAAATTGTCCATGTATAACGAGAGAAATCATCAACAATTACAAGCACATATTGACTGTGATTTATTGATTGAACTCTAGTAGGTCCAAATAAATCCATGTGTAGTAACTCAAGTGGTTGTAATGTTGATATGACTTTCTTGGATTTAAAAGATGATTTGGTCAATTTTCCTACTTGACATGCGTCACAAATGTTGTTAACTTTAAAACTCATTTTAGGTAGTCCTCTAACTAGATTGTTTTTGGCTAGCTTGTCAATAGTTCTGAAGTTTATATGACAGAAGCGTTTGTGCCATAGCCATGGATCATTGTCATTGGCCACAAGACACATATCTGAATTATGATTAATGTTCATATTCAAAATATATATATTTCTGTCTCTATAACCTTCGAAAACCAAATTATGGTCTTTATCTAGAATACTACACTTATTATTTGAAAATGAAATAATAAAACCCTTGTCACATAACTGACTAATACTTAGCAAATTGTGTTTCAAATTTCTAACTAGCATGACATTAGTAATAAGAGGTAAGTCAGATGTACCGCAATTGCTCACATCGCCTTTGCCGATGATATAGCCTTTTGAATTGTCTCCAAAAGTGACGGAGCCACCATCTGAATATGTAATATTTGTTAATAAACTCTTGTCTCCTGTCATGTGCTTTGAGCAACCACTGTCCAATATCCACTTTCCTCTTTTCTTAAGTGGGACCTGCAAAAAATAGAATTAAGTCCATGGTACCCACTTTTTATAGGGTCCTAAGAGTTAGGTCTTAGGAGTCCAAACCCATTTGGGTCCGGTATCCCCTTTATATATATAATTGTTATTAAAATGCACATTATTCATGAATTGCTGAATGTATTTGTTCCTAATCAAATTATTATTTGTTTTAGGAACCCATATTTTGATAGTCTTGACATTTTTCTTTTGAAATTTCACAACTGGTTTTGGTTTGGAATATAATAAACTAAGATTTTTCTTAGCTTCAGTTTTTTGTACTTTCTTTTTCCTTTTATTTCCAAGATGTTTCTTGGTTTCTTGTTTGTTATATCCCAATCCTTGTTTGTCTGAAATAGATTGTGAACTTTCAATGATTTTTGTCAAGTTTTCTCGACCTTTGTTAAAGTTAGAAACATTTTGAGTAATGTCATCAAACTTTGTTTGTAAGCTAGCTTTTTCTAGGTCTAGAATTTTGACTTTTGCTTTAAGCTCATGATTTTCAGTAGTGAGAGCATTATTTTTCTCATTTTGAGTTTCTATTTCTTGACTCAAAAGGGATATTTGAGAATCAACATTAGATGATGATTCTTGAATATTTTCAAGTTCCTCTTCTAATATTTTCTTCTCATCTTTTAACATATCTCGTTCAAGCTCTGCTCTACTTAAATCTGCTTTGACTACTTTTAATTGACGTTTTATGTCTTTATATTTGACTGTCAATTCAGCATTAATATCAAGTAATTCATCAAATGTAGGAATTTGTACCTCATCTTCGGTTGCCATAAAACAAACATTAGCTTGTTCATTCTCTGAATCACTTTCACTTTCTGATGAAGATGACTCTGAATCATCCCATGTTACTGAGAAAGCTCGTTTCTTAGATTTGTCCTTTTTATATTTGAATTTGTCATTTTCTGACTTCTTCTTTTGTTCTGGACAATCTTTCTGCATGTGTCCCTTTTTGTGGCAGTTGAAACATTCTATAGCAGATGAAGATGGTTTATTTGATCCAGGTTTCCTTTTATTGTAACGACTGGCTTTTCGATATTTTAAGAATTTTTTGAATCCTTTCGCAATGAATGCCAAATCTTCGTCTTCAGAATCTGATTCATTTTCATCTTTCTCAACATGAAATGCTACATTTTTCTTTTCTTCCTTCTGTTCTTTTCTAGCCTGCAAATTTGCTTCATAGGACATTAAATTTCCTATCAATTCATCTGGCTTCATGACGGAAAGGTCATTAGCTTCTTCGATTGCTAATACTTTTCCTTCCCATTCACTAGTCAGAGAATGTAGGACTGTTGAAACAACATCGAAATCAGAATACTTTTGTCCTAAGCCAATAAGAGCATGGTGAATAGTTTGAAACCGTTAATACATGTCATTGATTGTCTCATTTGGTTTCATTTTGAAATTTTGAAATTGACTTTTCAGCATGGCTATTTTGGCTTGTTTAACCTTGTTAGTACCTTCATGAGTGATTTTTAGTGTTTGCCAAATTTGATATGCAGTAGTGCAGATACTAACACGGTTATATTCATTTTGGTCTAATGCACAGAACAACATATTTATTGCTCTTGCATTTACAGCTGCTGCCGTTTTCTCAGCTGCAGTCCATTCTGAATAATCAGTTGTTGGATTCACTATTTCTCTTTGAGTGGCATTCCAAGCATCATAGTTATTTGATTGCATAAAGAATGACATACGTGTTGCCCAATAACTATAGTTAAGACCATTGAAAAATGGAGGTCTTTGTGTCGATTGACCTTCCGTGTAAGTGGTGTTTTGAGTGCTAGTACTTACGTTATTTGCCATATTACTATAATATATCGAATAATTGTGTTACGGTTATATGATGACCGTGCTTTGATACCAAATGTAAGTGCGGTGTGTATACAATTATATGTGCTAATATAGTATACACGGATCGTGTAATATGGATTACAATACAAATGCGGAAATAGATGATAATAGCATAGTAAATAAAAAAATAGAAAAATCACACCAGAGATTTTTATACTGGTTCGGAGCACCGTCCTACGTCCAGTCCCAGACTTCTATCTGGATTTTCACTATTAACAACCTCGCTTCACCCGGAGGAACAGGTTTACAACACCCGAGCAACCGAACGGGATTTCACGCCTCTAATACACTGAGGACTTCAACACTTGCCTCTTACAACACAGAGGACTTCAACAAAAGAACAAATACAATTGTTGTTGACAACTTGTGCTCTTGAAAACACGGATTTGTCACTAGCAGTACACCTTTCCTATAATCTTATCCTCAAAGTATGCGATATGATGTTTTGAGAAGATTAAGGAAAGTATATTATTGAATCAAAGGATATGAAATAGTTTCAAAGATTCAATAAATAATTTAGAGCTTTTATAATGCAGAAATAAGATCAGAGATTAGATTAAAAGAATATGAAATCGTTATTGTTTAATAAATGAATTGGATGAGTTTATATAGATAAGAATGGTTGTAACTCTTTGTTATTAAGAGATATGATCTTTGGTGAAAGGTAAGAGATGCAACCTTTGGAGAAGAGAAGTGTCTTTTGGAAAAATTGTTTTCTGTTCAAAAATGGTCGACAGGTTAAAAAATGACCAGTAGACAGGAATTTAAAATATATATACATTATGTGCATGTGTGCACGTTCATTGTGCATTTTACACAGAAACGGTCGACCGTATGATTATTAACCGGTCGACCGGTTCCTGTTAATTTGCACAATGAATGTGCAATGCTATTAAATGTATATATATATCGATTATATTGAGGTGCATGATTATTTGAGGATAGATTTTAACAAGTTTATAACTATTACAATATCAAATAATCAACCTATAATCTATAGTAACATATGTAGCTCTAATGACCTTGTTTTGTCGATCGCCTTATTTGTCAGAAATCAAAACTTTCATAAAACTTGTGACTCAACATAATGAACCCATAATGAATCTGATTTGGTAACAAGGTTTTGGAAGTGTTTAGACAAGACAGTCACGTTCCAATTTTTATATTCTTATTCCCCAAACCCCCTTGGCTCTTAGGAAATTCTAGTTTTGTAAATGCAATGGAAGATGATTTTTTCGTGTATATTGTACCAGATCAAATTTTTTTTATTATCGCAGATCTGATCAATGCAATTAATTTTGTTGGCAGCAGTAAAGTTCTACTCCAATAAACTATCATGGAGTGGATGATAACATTTATTATTACTAGTCTCCTTGGTTGCGAAATGTATTGATTTTCCCATCTGTTCATAACTGCTGTAATTTTATCATAGAGAGGAACACATTGTGCTACAACGAAAGAGGTAGTTTAGTATTAATATTTATTAACTGTTTTATATATAAAAAAATATGTATATATACATATATCAAGATTTATTTGTAAATGTGGAAGTTTATAATGGAAAAATGTATAAAGATGGCGTTTTACAAAAAGGTGAAGATTTTAAAATATATATATTTATAAATTGATAGATTTATAAACAGTGTTTATAAATAAAGGGGAACTTTATCACAGGATAAATTTGGGATATAAATTGCAATTGTGAACTTATAGTAATATATGGAATATTGTTTTAGAAAAATAGTTGATTCTATTTTCAAAGTTGAAAGTGAGATTTATAAGAGGATATATTTATAAATGAGGCTTTATAAATAAGAGGGATCCTATAAAAAGAAAGTTTTATAAAATAGAAGGAGCTTTATAAAATATAGTTTTATAAACATGGAAATGATTACATTGTGGAGTTTTATCAAAGAAGTATATTTTTATTTTAAAGGTTGCGTATTTATATTAAAATTGTTTTAAAGTTGTTTGTCAATACTTTTATATTTTGAAAGGCTAATTATTTAGTATATTAATATAGTTTGAACTTAAATATAATTATTTATCTATAAATTTTTGGAAATTAATTATTGTTATTTGTAGAAACATTGAAGATAAATTATTATTGTTACATTTAGGATATTTTGGAATTTATCGGCAATTATTTAAAATACTTTAAAGTTAAAATTTATTATTTATAATGTTTACTATTATATAATAGTATTTTCAAGTAAATGATTAGAATTTATTTATAATTATTTTCGAGATTTTTAAATAGGGTTTTATAAATATATGTGGATCATAAGAAGAATCTTATAACATGGGTTGAAAATTTAAAGGAAAATCGTAAAAGGGTAAAAGAGTTTTCAAATGGTCTTGGATATTTATAAAAGAATTTTAGAAATGGGTTTATAGATTTATAAAAGGAGTTTTATAAATGGTTTATGGATGTATAATGGAGTTTATAAATGATTTTAGAATTGTATAAAAGGGAAATCTTCCCCGATGTTGGTGAATATACTTACACCGTCGAGATAAGTATATGGATATTGTTCCAAGTATTGAGAAATAGGGATTTGTGAATATATATATATATAATTTTGTAAAAAAGAAAGATTTTAATTCAAGTGTTTGCAAAGTGAATTAAATTTATGAAAATTTAATTAAAAGGAGGTTAGTGGTTGCTTATGTGCTTAACCATTATGCTTTTCCCTATGTAATTAAGTCCCTGATTGAATGTTTGTTATTTGACAGTCAAATTATCGGCATTTAATTTGGACCCAAAAAGTGAATTTGGCAATATCTAGGAGAAACACGTGTGTTATATGACACAATCATTTCTAATGATGATGTACTATGCGTATAAATCTCAATATCTCATTCGTTCTCCTGTGCAAACAATAAGGAAATCCATCCACTAACGGTTAGGAGGTGATCTCCAATCTTATCTTTGACTGTTTATTTCCTAAACAACCGGGGTTGAGTGTGACAAACCAGATTTTTCGACGTTGAATTTGGAATATTTAAATGATTTTAAATATTGAATTGAATTATAAATTGATTTTTAATATAAAAAGTTTGGTTTTCATTTATAAAATAAATGAAGAATTTAGATATAGCGGGTTATTGGATAATTGAATTTAATAACGGAGAATTAGTTAAAATATTGAATCTGGAGTTATAAGCTAAATAAAAATAATTTAAAGGCTTATAAAATTTATATTGTTAACACTGGAGATAATAAAAGTTTTAAAATTGAATTTGGAGTTGATCTATTCGGTTATAAAAATATATTATTTAAATCGACATCTAAAAATAGCCTTGCGAGGCACAGTCTCGAAATTCGACAAAACGAGTTTCATTGGATCCGTAATAAGGTATTATTATCGGATTTCAAATTTCGTTGAGTTTGGAGTTATCGTGTGATCGTATGGAACATAAACGCGCTGAAATCTATATCGAAAATTTAATATAATAACTGGGTTCAAAAAGCTATCTTCTCCAAACGATTAAATTAGGACTCGAAACCTTTTCCATTGCGTTCGGAATAGGGGTATAACATTAAGCGGCACGCGTTGGTAAGAGGTCGTGAATTTAAGCTACGTAAATCGAGACGATTTAAATTTAAATTCAAATATAATATATTTTGACCAGTCAAATTCCCTTCACGTCAACTTTTTCCATCAGCTGAGATCCCTTCCCACCAGCCTATCTTCTTTCTCCATCATAACTTTCTGCCTCCTCTATGGCAAGCAATGGCAGGCACGCGAAGCATATTTTTTACACAAGGCGTCTTTTCCTTTCTTTAAATCGCGTTCTCCTTTCTCCATCAAATTCTATCTCACAGAATCGAATCTATTCCTCAAAAATAAAAATGGACGACACCCAAACTCAGTCTTCCACTCTATATTTTTGATTTAAGGAAAATCAGAAAGAAAAAAAAACGAAATCAAATATCACATACCTTCCGTCTTTCGTTCCTATATCTTGAATAAAAAAATAGTGAGGGAATCGCGGTCGAATCGCTACAAGGCGAATGGTCGACTGTTTGACTTTTGTGGTGTGGCAAGCAGAGCACGCGCGGTCGCGAATGGAAGGTAGGTCGATTGTTTGACTTGGAAGCGTGGTTGTCTACGAGCGCCAGCTCGAGGTGAAGTCGAGTCGCGATTGGAAATGAGGGGCAAACGAAGACGAGGTGATGCGATGTTCATTTGGGTGTGATGCCAGGTGATGGCGCTTGCGAGGTAGGGTTCGACGAAGTTGGAGGCAGTGGTGTTCGCTGGTCTCAGGCCTGGTAGCAGTGAGGTATAAAATTATTATTTTTCAATTAAAAGATTTATGTGTACATTTGTATATATACATATACAGTAAAGGAAAAGTAGGATACAAGTATATATATATATACACACCCATAACTATATTCATTTAAAAGTATATAGATAAACAGAAAATTATTTTGTAACCGATATAGCTGGAAAAATATATGCAATAAGGTGTAGGGTGATTTTGTTAAAGGAAATTGTATTTTGATAGCCCTTATAAATATGTATATAAGGTTTAAAAAGCAGAAAATTTAGGTTTATATAAGGTTTTGAAAATAAAAATTTGTAAATGTTTAATGGTTTATATAAAAAAAATATACAAATAACATTTTAACTTACTAGTTTAATTAATGGGTTGGTGATTAAGTTGTTTAGTTAACCTATTTAATTATTTTATTTACTAAGAACATTTTATTAAAATGAATTAGTTTAAGATTTAATTATTAGTTTAAAATAAAATCATTGGTTAATTAAATTTATAAAATGGAAATTTAATTGTTCGATTTGTTAGAATATTAATAAAAATCATTTAATGTTTATACAAGGTCAAAAACAGTGAAAACAAGGCGAGATTGAAGTGGTCTGCAAATAAAATCAAAGGTGAGATTTTCTCATTCGTTCGTATTACCTATTAAAAATTAAATGTTAAATTTAAATCATTGGATGTTTGGTTGAATTAAGTAATTGTTGCTGTTGAATATTATATATAGTAGTAGTATATATATTGGAGTGTTTGATATTCCCACATTATATAGCGGATGAGACCCTATGTTCCCCGCATAATAGCGGATGACGTTTTATACCGCGATATCCCCCTTGAAGTGGGATTTGGTATTTATTTGTTGACTAACATTTGCGGATGAAAAAGAACATGTTAGAGGGATCCAACTGGATTCCTCAAAATTATTTATTGTTCATATATATGTTGATATATGATGGATAATTTGATATGGATTGGTTGAATTAAATTGTTAAAGGTTAAGTAGCATGAATTGAAATTGAATTTGGTATTTTTAAATATCATAAATAATTGAATTGACGAAATTAAAAAGGAAATTTGAAAGAAATTATTAATATTAAAAATTAGATTTATTCTAAAGGGAATCAAGTAGAATAAAAATATATTAACTAACTGGGGTTATACCCAACTCTTTAGGAAGTTGTTTAAGTAAAGATATGAAATTTAATTAAACACTAAGGGCTGAAGAGATATTGGAATCAGTGAATAGTTTTGAAATGAAAATGGAGTTTTATTAAGGAATAAAATTATAAAAAGGGAATTTTAAATAAAATTGTTTTATAAATGAATGGAAATTCAAAGGAGTTTATGAATTTATAAATTAGGGTTTATAAATAAGGGGGAATGATATCAGTGGATATATGGAGAATATAAGTTAATAGTGTGAACTTATATTGAGCAATGGGAATTGTTTGGAAGGAAATAACATATATATTTCAAATAAGAGAACTGGTGATTAATTGGGTATAATCGATTGTGATACGAATCAAGAGGGGTTTATAAATTGTATTGGTGAATATTGGATTTTCTAAAAATAGACTTTTTTCCGAGTAAAGTAAAATTGTTTTTAAAGTGAATTTTTAATCTACTATACTATATAACTTTTATAAACTATTATTGGATTTAGAATATTCCAAAGATAGTTATTATTTACTTTATACTTATTAGTAACTGGATATGAATATGGATGTTGGTATCTAGTTTTATCTTAAGATATATTTTGAAAATAAAAACATTATTCTAATTTTATAATTATATATGTTTTTAAATGTTTTAAATTCATTATAAATCCTCTTGAGATGGGAAGCAAAGTTTATTAAAACAGATAAGATTTTAGTAGAAGGTCTTATAGTGTATTATGAGAACTTAAATAAAATCTTAAGTATAAGATAAGTAAACTTTCAGAAGGTGAAATAAAATTCGCAAAGAAGTATAAGTGAAACTGGAATCTCAAATAAGCATAAAATCACTTTGAAACTATTAAAGGAAATTGACTAAGGAATTCTAGATTTTATAGAATTCAAGTGAAACGGATTGGGTATTTACAAATGAAATTGTAAACGTATTTTAAGGAAAGGGATAGAAAATAAATGAATATTTTCCAAGTGTTAAGCAACTAATAAAGTGGGAAAAATATGCTAAGTAATGGACAAAGGTTAAAATTTGTTCCGTAAGAATAAAAAGAAACTTGAAAACTATTTTCAAAATGCGAAGTGTGAAAATAATATCATGTGAAGGTATTTTGAGATAAATAATTTGGAGAACTATTTAATGCAAAATGGTTGTTTGTGAATGTTATTTGATAGTTAAACAACCGACTATCAATATTGGCTAATGCGCTGTTCGTTTCGAAGAGAGCGGGATCGGATTTAATTATCCGAAAACCGCTTTGATTCGGTTAGAATGTTTGCGAATGAAGAACGTGAAGATGATGAAGATGGCGATTTGGTTTGTCCAGTTCCAGGGAAACTTGTATTGACGAATGCAATCAGAACATCGTTTGGAGGACGATGAGCATTCTAAGTGAAGTGTGTTTTAAAAGGTAACGCATAGCCTCAAGCCTCATCAATCGGGAATAGCTAAAACAGGGGAGGTGCAGCAAGGCTAAATGGCTAGCAACCAATTAGGGCAAGATTTCTCTGTCTAGATGTCCCTTTTATTCGGCTTAGTGGGCGGTTGCTGATCCCAACTGTGGGGTAATCTTATTAGGAGTATCTTGAAAGGGGTAGCTCCGGTCTTGTGTTGTAGGGGATCGGGAGTGGTCCTCGGTACTCTGATCTAAACCAAGTACTGTGACGGGCTGTACCCCAGTAGCCCTGTCATTGTATGGAAACCCAATCTCCAATAAATGCCTTAAGACTTGTTTGTATACCTATTATGCTGGAATTTAATAAATATAACAATTTTGGTTATTTGAACAAGTATTTGTACTTAGACACTATTATAATATCAGAGGATTTGATATATAATGTTTTGGTTATCATAATGTAAAACTCAGCATGTTTATTTGTGGCGTGGTCTTACGAGATACCTTTGATTTCAAAGGATTTTGAAAACCTTAACAATCTAATTGAGTGTCCTTTTCTCACGCCGGTTTTCCAGACTGACTCGGGTGTTGTTTTATTATGATGCTCGGGTCAGACCGTGTTTAACAAATCTAGGTTAATATGCTATGGAGTTCAAGAGGCGAGCTGGATGACAGAGACGTATCTCTCGTACTTGGTTATTATTATTTCTGCTATGTAAGCACAGATAATAAGCTGTCCAAAGTGATGGATGTTTGTTGTACTCTGACAATGGTATGTATATATGACTGTACAGATTTCTTTGTATTCAAAAGCTATTATTATATGTATTTTGTTCCGCTGCGACTGTGAGATTATGATGGTGTTTTTAACTTCTTCTTCTACCTCTTTCATTTTCTTTTACCCCTAGTTATTCGCTCTTTCGTACACTTTGAGTTGAACGAGGAAGAATTATCATCAACTTAAGGGTTACGGAACTGTAGGTCGCTACACTTGGCATCAAAACTGAAGGTTAAGGGAGAACCTTGGCTCTAGTGGAGATTACTCATTAGAGATAGAGTCAGTAGTACTATAGAATGAGTTTGAGTGTATTAGTAGGCATGAGCACGTATTTGTTAGTGAATATAAAATGGTTTAATATTATGTTGACTTATTTGTTGGGTGGTATACAAATTCTTGTAGAGTAGGGGGACACCACCATCTCGATAGGAATTTATAAACATTTGAGCACGATAAACCGACACAGTATTGTTTTAAAGTGGGTGAATGAAATAATTTTACCCCAAATATATTTTGATATAAGAAGAAATAATTTCCTGAAATTATTATATATAATGGAAGTGTTTGGATGCTAATATTATAATCAAACAAGATTGTAAAATTTAATATAGTTTATATTATTAATATGAGAATTTGTATAAAAATAAATTGTACATATGGACAATAATTAGAATTTAAACTTGAAATTTGACTTAAACTGGAAGCTTGAAGTTTAAATTCCAAGGAGTTTGAAAAATAAAAATAAAAATAAAATAAATGATTAAAAAATCATCAGAGAAGGAGTGATAAGCTAATAAGTTGAAATGATTTTTAAAATAAGAACAGAAAGTATGCGATTTGAATTTTGAGATTAAAAATTAATGTGAAAAAGTTAAAATGAGAATTTGACTTTGATTATGTTGGAGAAATTAAATTGTTGAAATTTAATTGATAGTGATTTGAAAGAAATAAATTGGTGAAATAGATTAAATTTTAGATGTGATTGGATAGGAAAATAAAATTTTAAATTGGATTGAGAAATAAAATTGGATCGAATTTAATTTAACGTAAATTAAATGAAAATGAGTTGAAATAGAATTAATTGGAAATGGAATGAAATTAAATTCTTACTTAAATAAATAAAAGTAAGTTGAATAAGAATTGGAACAGAATAAAAGATTTGAGGTTCCATTAAATAAAAAATATAAAAAAATATAAAAAATATATTCAGGCTCAAAAGAAGTATATAATTACGATTTAAAATGAAAAGTGAATATATTCGAGCCTAAAATGAATGGAAATGTGAAAAATTATAAGTTGAGTGACTTATAACAATTAAGAATTGAAATAGAAAGCCAAAAATAAAATTTATTTGATATTGTGGAAACGAAATATCCAAAACTTGAATTATAAAATAAAATTTAACTCAAGTAGAATAGTGAAAAGGTTTTTGAGATAAAAATCAAATACTGAATTGTAAGCTGGGAGCGAACTAATTTAGAATAAATTAGTTAATTAAATATGTTAACTGAATTTAAATTGGTTAAATAGAAGTTGAATTGTGAGTTAATAAAATTGGATTGTAAATTAAAAGGGAATGGTAGAAATAGAACTTGATTTATAAATAATATTCAACGCATATTAGATATAATGGAATTGGATTAAAATAGAAATTGGTTGGGTTGCAAACAAATCCAATACAAGTATAAATAAATTGAATATGACCTTGTTATCATTTAAAATAAATTCAGAAATGAATTGAGTATGGAAATTAAATTTTAAAAACGAGTTGGAATTTGATTGGATGAGAATCAAATTAAAATGGAAATAGAATTGGTGCAAGAAGAAATGGAATTATTATAGAGTTGAAATAACTCAAGTAAAGTGTAAAATGGTTATAAGCTTAAGTAATTATATATTCACATGAAAATCGTCGAATTTGCATAAGAATAAATTGGTTGTTCAACACAAACGAAAGTAAATGAATTAAAAGAAGTGAATAAAATTGATTTTTGAATCAATTGAATTGAATCTAAGCAATTAATTGAAACCCATTTAAATTGAATAAAATAGGATATGGATTAGTGGAAAGCAATTAAAATTAATGTTAGAACATTGAAATTGCTTATGGAACATTGTTTAGTGTGCATTGCTTTTAAAATTTATATGTTTAGCTATCTAAACAAGTGAAATGTTATTGGATTTCATATATTTAGTGCTTGTGTGTTTAAACTAAGTATAGGTACCTGGAGGCCATTTGGCTGGATTTTGGTTGCGCTAGTTGCTAAATAAATAAGCCGCTTGCTTAAAACTGCTAAATAGAGGTACGTCTATGCAATAAAAGATAGGAAATATGAATATTGTTGTTTTTTTTTTTCGACCGTGTGGGTCGATGTATATATATTTATATCTCTTTTCAAATCGCAAAAGCTCCTCCATAGAAGGGAGACTCTGCCAACAAAATTCGAAAATTTTAGGAGTCGGAAAATTTTGAATTTTTTTGTTAACGATGAATTGATTTCAAATTGGAATTGAAATAAAGGATTTTGGTAGTGGAATTGAAACTAATTTTTTATTTGGAACTAAAAGATTAGAAAAGCGAATATGGGATTTTCACTAAGTGGTTTTAATAAGTTAATGGGTTTGGGCATTCTTTATGCCTTAACAATTTCGGGAACAAAATTCTTTTAAGGGGTGGATGTGACAACCCGGATTTCTCGACGTTGAATTTAGAATATTTAAATAATTTTAAATATTGAATTTGAATTATAAACTGATTTTTAAATAAAAGGTTTGGTTAATAAATGAAGAATTTAGATATAGCGGGTTATTGGATAATTGAATTTAATAACAGAGAATTAGTTAAAATATTGAATCTAGAGTTTTAAGCTTGATAAAAATTATTTAAAGGCTTATATTATATTGTTAATACTAGAGAGAATAAAAGTTTTAAAATGGAATTTGGAGGCGATTTGTTCAATTATAAAAATAAAAATTTTAAATTGACATTTAAAAATAGCCTTCCGAGGCACAATCTCGGAATTCGACGAATCCAGTTTCATTGGATCCGTAATATGGTAATCTTATCGGATTTCAAATTTCGTAGAGTTTGTTGTTATCGTGTGATCGTATGAAATATAAATGCGCTGAAATCTATATAGAAAATTTAATATAATAACTGGATTCAAAAAGCTATCTTCTACATACGATCGAATTAGGACTCGAAACCTTTTCCATTGCGTTTGGAATATAGGTATAGCATTATAAACGCCTAGCATTACGCCTCGATAGGAGGTCGAGATTTTAGGCTACGTAAATCGAGACAATTTAAATTTAAATTCAAATATAATATATTTTGACCAATCAAATTCCCTTCACGTCAACTTTTTCCATCAGCTGAGATTCCCTTCCCACCAGCATGTCTTCTTTCTCCATCATAACTTTCTGCCTCCTCTGTAGCAAGCAATGACAGGCACACGAAGCAAATTTTTTACGCAAGGCATCTTTCCTTTCTTTAAATCGCGTTCTCTTTTGTCCATCAAATTCTATCTCATGTAATCGAATCTGCTCCTCAAAAATAAAAATGGCTGACACCCAAACTCAGTCTTCCACTCCATATTTTTGATTCGAGCAAAATCTGAAAGAAAAAAATAAAATTAAATATCACGAGCCTCCCCTCTTTCGTTCCTAGATCCGTAATAAAAACATAGGAAGGGAATCGTGGTCCAATTGCGAATGGTAGCAGTTAAGGATGGCTCCCGCGAGCAGGTGGCAAGTCTACGGAGGCCGACTTTTGTGGTGTGGCAAGCGGAGCACGTGCGGTCGCGAATGGAAGGCAGGTTGATTGTTTGACTTGGAGGCACGACTGTCTACAAGGGCCAGCTCGAGGTGATGTCAAGTTGCGATTGGAAATGAGGGGCGAACGAAGATGAGGTGTTGCGATGTTCGTTTGGATGTGATGTCTGGTGATGGCGCTTGTGAGGTAGGGTTCGGCGAAGTAGGAGGCAGTGGTGTTCGATGGTCTCAGGCGTGGTAGCAGTGATGTATAAAATTATTATTTTTGAATTAAAAGATATATTAGTACATTTGTATATATACATATACAGTAAAGGAGAAGTAGGATACAAGTATAAATATATGTGTACACATACCTATTTTCATTTAAAAGTATATAGATAAATAGAAAATTATTTTATAACAGATATAGTTGGAAATATATGCAGTAAGGTGTAGGGTGATTTTGTTAAAGGAAATTATATTTTTACTAGCCCTTAAAAATATGTATATAAGGTTTAAAAATAGAAAATGTAGGTTTATATAAGGTTTTGAAAATAAAAATTTGTAAATGTTTGAAGGTTTATTTGTAAAAAGAAAAAAAAATATACCCATAACATTTTAACTTACTAGTTTAATTAATGGATTGGTGATTAAATTGTTTAGTTAACCTATTTAATTATTTTAGTTACCAAATACATTTTATTAAAAGGAATTAGTTTAAAATTTAATTATTAGTTTAAAATAAAATCACTGATTAATTAAATTTCTCAAATGGAAATTTAATTGTTTGATTTGTTCGAATATTAATAAAAATCATCTAATGTTTATACAAGGTCAAAAACCGTGAAAACAAGGCGAGATTGAAGTGGTTTGCAATAAAATCAAAGGTGAGATTTTATCACTCATTCGGATTACCAATTAAAAATTTAATGTTAAATTTAAGCATGGATGTTTGATTGAATTAAATAATTATTGTCTGTTGAATATTATAAATAGTAGTGTGTGTATATATTGGAGTGATTGATATTCCCGCATTATATAGCGGATGAGACCCTATGCACCTCGCATAATATCGGATGACCCTTTATACCGCGATATCCCCCTCGAAGTGGGATTTGGTATTTTATTTTTTGACTAACATCTGTGGATGCAGGAAAAACAGGATGGAGGGATCCAACTAGATTCATCAAAATTATTTATTGTTCATATATATGTTGATATACGATGGATAATTTGATATGGATTGGTATGAATTAAATTGTTAAAGGTTAAATAGCATGAAATTGAATTTGGTATTTTTAAATATCATATGAATTGAAGAAATTAGAAAGGAAATTTGAAAGAAATTATTTGTATTAAAGATTGGATTTATTCTAAAGGGAATTAAGTAGAATAAAAATATATTAACTAACTCGGGCCATACTTAACTCTTTGGGAAGTTGTTTAAGTAAAGATTTGAAATTTAATTAAATACTAAGGGCTGAATAGATATTGGAATCGGTGAATAGTTTTGAAATGAAAATAGAGTTTTATTAAGGAAAAAAATTATAAAAAGGGAATTTTAAATAAAATTGTTTTATAAGTGAATGGAAAACTCAAAGGAGTTTATGAATTTATAAACAGGGTTTATAAATAAGGGGGAATGATATCTGTAGATATGTGGAAAATATAAGTTAATTGTGTGAACTTATATCGAGCATTGAGAATTGTTTGGAAGGAAATAATGGATATATTCCAAATAAGAGAGCTGGTGATTAATTTGGGTATATTCGATTGTGTTGAATATGCGCTTATATGTTTTTGTTTGATGATAATAAACATATATATTCATTTAAATGTATTTGGTTATGTACTATTTTGTTTTGCATAGATTAAATAAATATTTGTTGAATAAAATAAATTATACAAAATTTGAATTTGAATTCAAACAGAACAAGTTACACAGGTTTTGAATTCAAACAGAAATTTTATTCAAACAAATATTTATTACAATCTTGAATAGTACAAATTCATGCTCTCACTATACATATACATTTTTGATTACATCACGATTACAACACAAATATTTTTACATTGATAACCTCACTACATATCACTCACACTCGTATTTTGCCTTCAACTGCATTCCAGTTTGAATCCAGCATCTGAGAAATCTGCAAAAATATTAACTAACGCGGTAAAATTGAAAAAGAAATATTTTTGCAATATAAAATTAAATATGACTTTTGAAAATATGGTTTGCCTCAGTTATTTGGGTTGTTCATCATCATTCACACTTGAATTCATCACAAAGTCGTGCATATAGATATTACAGGGACAGGTAACCATAAGTGGCTGCAATACACACGTGTACATTCATACACGTGTGCACTGCCTCGCCAACTCGTATGCGCAGCCAACAAGAGCAAGTGTACAACAGTGTCAAGTTGCAAACAGTCAAAGGCAAGACACATGGAACAATGCAACACAGACCAAATGCTCAAGCCACCAAGATGACCAGAACAATGATCAAGCAAGTCCAATTCGAATTCATGATAGCAGACCAGTGTAAAAAATCAAGTGATCAACACAACAATGAAGAAACAACAAGTCACAATGTCACAGCAAGGTCAAGTGACAACAGAGCAGACAACTCAAATTCCAAATGCATCAGTACATGAATACTGTAACAAATGCAAGCTCGACTATCAGTGCAATGAACACTACAACAATGACCAATGAACAAAGAACAGAGACCAGACAGGTCAAGCAACAAGGCAGATCACAAATGCATGCCACCAAGTAAACAAACTTAGGCAAATCAGTAACCAACACAATACCAAGTTCAACAACATCAAGTACAAGTCTCAAATGTCCAGTTAAAACTTCAACAAGACAGTGATGCTCAACTAAAGTTAAGAAAAGACCAGCTACAGAAATGCATGCAAGTGTCAAAGTACAGGTGCAAGTGTACATAAGAGAAGTACAAAATGACCAAACAGCAATGCAAGTATAAGTATGGCAGTGAAATTCAGTGAAGTGCACAAACAACATGACAACTGACATGAATACATCAATAAACCAAGTAGCAGTATGAAGCAATTTGAAGCAACGGTGAACCTGAACAGGTACACAAGTGTGCCAGAGAAAGAAAGGATGAAAGCTACATGATACACAGTGATGCATAGCAACTGCATAGCAGCTACACAACAAAGCAATGACCAGAATACAAGTACAGGCAAATAAATGCAATACGAAGTGATATAACAGCAACTACAGGTACTCAACAAGGTGAAATCAAAGTGTGCAACTCGAAAATGGATACAAGTGATCAGACCAAATGCAGTAACATACTGCAACAACCAAAACCAGTTCAACAAGTATGAACCAGTCAAGGCAACTTGAAGCATACAAGCTCAATGAAGATTGCAGCAATACACAGATGAACAAAATAACCAAGTGCAACATCAAACAGAATGAAATGCACAATGTCACAGCAAACTGGCACCAGCTAGAAGATCAACTCGAAGCAATTGACCACAAACAACAATTTAGCTCGAAGAAGTGACAGTAGACAAGTCAAAGAATAACATTGCAGACTCAAATTATCAACTAATCAACAGTGCACAACCAACTCGAGAATATACACGATCAAGACCAAATGCAAACTGCAGTAGTACACTTGAACAACATTGAAGTCGTGGATATGATTCAAGAAATCAAAACGGTGCAGTGATGATCAGGGCACAAAACCAAGTAAGAAATTCAAGTGTGTAAATTTGAAAAAGTCAAATGAATTCAACACCGTGGTGACCACGTAAATCACTGCCGTATCGATCACGTTGAGAAAGTAAATCAGGAAAGACGTGCGCAACAGGAAATTGAAAATTAGGAAAGTGATGAAGTCGTGAATTCATATAAATTCAACCCGAAGGTATCATCATCGGTCATAAGCTTCAATTCATAATTAAACTATCAATCACAAACCCAAGTTCATCATCGGCAAGCAGAGCAACCATCGAATTCAAGCATTCAAGCAAAAGGAAAGTTACATACCAAATTGAAGCCGAATTCCAGAAGCCCTAATTTCACAATCGATTAACAGAGGAGCAACTCAAACCAGAAACCATCATAAGCGAAACAGTGAGCAAGGGCAACAATCGAACATCAGAGAAGCAAGAGCATCTCAAACCAGAGGCAAAGCCCTAATTCGAGAAAGAAGCCGAAGCCCTAATTCGACAAGAGATCGGCCATCATTGATTACAGTAGAAAGAGGAAAAGAGGAACGGCTAGCAAGTGGATCGGGTTAAGAATAAGTGGCCGACATTTTTCACAAGCAAAAGAAAAGGGGATTCAAGTGGGCCGGCCTTATTATTACAAAAAGGGGGAATTTAGTTTTATAAAAGGGGTTTTTAGTTTTTTATTTTGAGCAAAAATTACATATTCAAGTTCGTATTTTAATTTTTGCTCCTGCGGTTATTTTTGAAGTTGTTTTTTCTTTTCGAGTCAAAGAATCTGTAAATCACCACCTAGGGATTAGGTAGTGTCAGATTGTCTATTTAGAATTAGTTCAGTGAGCAGGGAGTGCGAGTTTGCAAAGCTCTATAGGCGGGAGCAGTGTTTGCGAGTGAGCGAAACTCTATAGGCGGGAGCAGGGTGTGCGAGTCTAGTAGAGTGTTTGTGAGCGGGAGCAAAAGGGTCTGCGAGTCTAGTAGAGTTGTTGTAAGCGTGATACTGTTTAATTCTAATAGAAATCTGTGAATGCAGCAGTAGGCAGGGGTTGCCGAAGATGGGTAAATTTTGTGTGTGATTTACTTTTCAGCATATTTATTTCTGCAGTTTATTTCTGTGTTTAAATCGAGAAAATTTGCTATAACCCTATTCACCCTCCCTCTAGGGTTAATCTAGATCCTACAAGTGGTATCAGAGCCCGGTATACAATTTTTTATTTAACTCTAGAGTCATGAGTCTACAGAATAATGCTTTTTCTGAGGGGCAATCTATCGTTAGGCCACCCATGTTTAACGGGAATGATTATGCTTATTGGAAAGTTAGGATGAGTATTTATCTTAGTTCTGTTGATTATGATGTTTGGGATATTATTGAAACTGGCTATAAACCTCCCACTATAATCGTTGGTGGTACTGAGATTCCTAAACCTAAGGATAGATGGGATGCTAACGATAAGAGATTGAAAACAACAAATGCTAAAGCAATGAATGCTTTGATATGTGCTCTTGATAAAAATGAATTTAATAGAATTTCTCATTGTACAACAGCACAGGAAATTTGGCACACTTTGGAGGTGACACACGAAGGAACTTCTCAAGTCAAGGAGTTTCGTCTAGCCCTATTCAGCAATGAATACGAGAACTTTGTGATGGACAAAGGCGAGAACATAAAAGACATGTTTGGACGCTTTTCAACTTTGGTGTATAACGCTAGAGCACTTGGGAAGGTATTCACTGAGGTAGAGCTTGTGCGGAAGATACTACGAGTCTTACCAATGAACTTTGAGGCAAAAGTCACGGCAATCCAAGAATCGAAAGATCTGAGTAAGCTAAGCATGGAGGAGTTGATTGGAAACTTGATGACATATGAGCTTGAGCTAAAAGCAAAGGAAGAACGCAACAACTCCGAACCAAAGAAAAAGACGATTGCCTTAAAGAGCAAAGAAGAAAGCGATGAAGAAGATCCAATTGAAGAGCTTGCAATGGCTGTCAATAATCTTAAAAAATGGTCAAAATTCAAGCCACGCAAGAAGAAAACAAATCGTAATAGGCCAAAAGATTCTGACAATTCCGATAATGAACCGACATGTTATAACTGCAACAAGCCTGGCCACATCAAACCAAAATGTCCACTTCTCAAAAACAACAAAGGAAAGAAAAAGGCGAAGAAGGTATTTGCAGCGACTTGGGATGATGAAGAAGGAGAAGAAGCTTCGGATAGCAGCGCAGAGGAGGCTAACTTGTGTCTTATGGCGAAATCAAATTCAGATTCAAGCTCAGAGGAATCTAGTGAGGAAGGTGAGTATTCCTATAGAGATCTTGTTTTTATGTGTTCTGATCTTACTAAAGTAGTTGATGCTCTTGAATCTAAAATTGAAAAACTGAAAACTGATAGGAGAGAACTTGCTCGTAAAAATTTTAGGTTAGAAACTGAACTTGAAAATATTCAAAACCTAGAATGTAAAAGATGTAAAGTTCTAGATTCAGAATTGACAAAACTTAAGAATAACTCTGAGAATCTTGAAAAAGAAAACTTGAATCTTAAGGAAACCATCGACACTAGGAAAAAGGATTTTATAAATCGATGCACCTCACTTGTCACTGAAAATACAACACTAAAAACCAAAGTCCAAGATCTTGAGAAATCTTTGAATAACTTTTCAAGAGGCGAAAAATCTTTCAACATGCTATTGGGAAATCAAATTTTTGCTAACAACAGAAAAGGACTTGGTTTTGGGAAAACACAAGCTGAGGACAATGCAAAAGGGAAAAGTGTCTTTGATATATGTGAAATAATTGGACATCATTCTGAAAATTGTAGTCATAGGAACAAGAACACAAAATTTATACAAGTTTGGGTTCCTAAGAATTCTACAAACAAATTTCATGTCTATTGGAACAAGAATGAAAAGTCTAAACAAGTTGGGTTCCAAAGGGTTTGTTTATTCATAATGTTACTGCCACTAACAATCATGGACCTAGAAATAGGTCACAAAAATCTTTCATCGTGTAGGTGTGGTGGCAGGCTAAGGAACGACAACGGTGTTATCTGGATTTTGGTTGTTCCAGAAACACAACGGGCAACAAAGCAAAGTTCCTTAGCCTAGTATAAAGGTGACAGAATCACAATGGGCAATCAAGTAAAATTATCGTAAAGGTAAAACAGGTGAAGGTATAATTCTGTGATAATATGCACCATATTCTGAATTAAATCATCCAAAATTGTGATAATGAGATGATGTCTTTAATTCTTACTTATTCTTAATTGATATGATTTCTTTTGACTTGTTCTTACTTTGATTTGTGTTTAAAAGAAGACCAACCATCCTTTCATCATTGAATTTAATTTGTTTGGTCAAATTATGGTATTTTATTGATCCTTGATTACTCATGCTACACGTAGATATATTTTGACATTTTTGATCACTGCTTGTAAATTTGCACGATTTCAAACTCATGTGAAAAAGGATTTTAAGAAATTGTTGAAACTTCAAGAAATTGTTTTTGAAATAATTAAGATGTTGATTGACTGTTGATTACTCATGAATATAATTGTTTATCCTATGGTTTCTGAAATTAACACCATGATATTTGTTTGAGTGTGAACATGGCTTCAATTCAAAATCCAAAGAATGTCATTTAAATTGTTGCTAAAATTGGGTTTAAAATTTTTGATACACACTTCATGTCTGGTTCACCAAATCCAGTTAGTGATATGTTCGATTGAAAAAGAAATTCAGATGCAATTCATACTAGTAATCTAGTTTATAGAAAACTTACGAGTTGAACGTGATTTATTGTGAAACATTCATTTGCAGCATCGTTATTTTTTCAAAGAAAATATCTGCATATTTTTCACTTGAAATAATTTTTCATATAACCCCTTCGATAAAATAATTGTTTGACCATATTTTCAGATTAGTTAATTTTATTTGATTTTTAAATGACAAATTTTGACTGATCCGACTCCCTACTAATTATCAAAGAGATAAATAGTGATTGAAAAAGTGATGAGTGTTGATATTTAACATACATTACTCAAGAGAGTATATTTGAAAATTTCTTTAGGAATTAAAACAAGAATTATAAAACTTTTTGTTGGGTAAAGATTCCATGACCATTTCTATATCTATCATTATTTCTATCGACCATGGTTTATCAAATATTCAATATAGTTTGTCGATATGTGGTACTATAATCAGGAATCATTTGTTTTTCATGTCATATTTTTTAAATAAATAAATAAATATCCAAAGTATTCACTCTCATTTAAAAGTCCTCACGGTTATGCATGGGTGAATTACTTGAATTTTTTTATTATGTGCTTCCATGCTCATTTAAAAGTCCTTACGGTTATGCATGTATGGAACGCATATCAAAATTAAATTGTTTAAATACACAAGTTGATTCTAATCCCATTTAAAAGTCCTCACGGTCATGCGTGGTTAGAAGATACTTGATTTCATTTTTTTTAAAATTAAATTCGAATACTACTAATCTCATTTAAAAGTCCTAACGGTTATGCATGATTAGTAGATATTCAAATTCCTGATATAAATACCACAAGTTGATTCAACTGTATGATTTTATATGAACACCATATCCATCATTTCTAAAATTGGAATATGCGCCTAACAAGGGTAGTTATGGTTTTTGTTTGATTCTTATTGAAGTTTAATATTTATATTCAATTTGAGATTAATGTTGGATTAATATCGATCACTTTATCTCTATTTTTCTCTCACACTATTATTCTTTTGCTGATAACAAAAGGGGGAGAGAAAAGTTAAGATTTTGTAAAATAGAATCAAGCAAAGGTCAAATAATTTTTCCATATGCATCTAGGCTCATTTGAATATATTTCTATTTGTATGCATATATGTAGGGGGAGCATCATGTAGAGAGGAAGCATTTAAATAGGGGGAGCAATTAGAGTATATAATTGGTCAAATACATTTAACACGGTCAAAATCTTAAATATATGTTTGTTATCATCAAAAGGGGGAGATTGTTGAATATGCGCTTATATGTTTTTGTTTGATGATAATAAACATATATATTCATTTAAATGTATTTGGTTATGTACTATTTTGTTTTGCATAGATTAAATAAATATTTGTTGAATAAAATAAATTATACAGAATTTGAATTTGAATTCAAACAGAACAAGTTACACAGATTTTGAATTCAAACAGAAATTTTAATCAAACAAATATTTATTACAATCTTGAATAGTACAAATTCATGCTCTCACTATACATATACATTTTTGATTACATCACGATTACAACACAAATATTTTTACATTGATAACCTCACTACATATCACTCACACTCGTATTTTGCCTTCAACTGCATTCCAGTTTGAATCCAGCATCTGAGAAATCTGCAAAAATATTCACTAACGCAGTAAAATTGAAAAAGAAATATTTTTGCAATATAAAATTAAATATGACTTTTGAAAATATGGTTTGCCTCAGTTATTTGGGTTGTTCGTCATCATTCACACTTGAATTCATCACAAAGTCGTGCATATAGATATTACAGGGACAGGTAACCATAAGTGGCTGCAATACACACGTGTACATTCATACACGTGTGCACTGCCTCGCCAACTCGTATGCGCAGCCAACAAGAGCAAGTGTACAACAGTGTCAAGTTGCAAACAGTCAAAGGCAAGACACATGGAACAATGCAACACAGACCAAATGCTCAAGCCACCAAGATGACCAGAACAATGATCAAGCAAGTCCAATTCGAATTCATGATAGCAGACCAGTGTAAAAAATCAAGTGATCAACACAACAATGAAGAAACAACAAGTCACAATGTCACAGCAAGGTCAAGTGACAACAGAGCAGACAACTCAAATTCCAAATGCATCAGTACATGAATACTGTAACAAATGCAAGCTCGACTATCAGTGCAATGAACACTACAACAATGACCAATGAACAAAGAACAGAGACCAGACAGGTCAAGCAACAAGGCAGATCACAAATGCATGCCACCAAGTAAACAAACTTAGGCAAATCAGTAACCAACACAATACCAAGTTCAACAACATCAAGTACAAGTCTCAAATGTCCAGTTAAAACTTCAACAAGACAGTGATGCTCAACTAAAGTTAAGAAAAGACCAGCTACAGAAATGCATGCAAGTGTCAAAGTACAGGTGCAAGTGTACATAAGAGAAGTACAAAATGACCAAACAGCAATGCAAGTATAAGTATGGCAGTGAAATTCAGTGAAGTGCACAAACAACATGACAACTGACATGAATACATCAATAAACCAAGTAGCAGTATGAAGCAATTTGAAGCAACGGTGAACCTGAACAGGTACACAAGTGTGCCAGAGAAAGAAAGGATGAAAGCTACATGATACACAGTGATGCATAGCAACTGCATAGCAGCTACACAACAAAGCAATGACCAGAATACAAGTACAAGCAAATAAATGCAATACGAAGTGATATAACAGCAACTACAGGTACTCAACAAGGTGAAATCAAAGTGTGCAACTCGAAAATGGATACAAGTGACTCAGACCAAATGCAGTAACATACTGCAACAACCAAAACCAGTTCAACAAGTATGAACCAGTCAAGGCAACTTGAAGCATACAAGCTCAATGAAGATTGCAGCAATACACAGATGAACAAAATAACCAAGTGCAACATCAAACAGAATGAAATGCACAATGTCACAGCAAACTGGCACCAGCTAGAAGATCAACTCGAAGCAATTGACCACAAACAACAATTTAGCTCGAAGAAGTGACAGTAGACAAGTCAAAGAATAACATTGCAGACTCAAATTATCAACTAATCAACAGTGCACAACCAACTCGAGAATATACACGATCAAGACCAAATGCAAACTGCAGTAGTACACTTGAACAACATTGAAGCCGTGGATATGATTCAAGAAATCAAAACGGTGCAGTGATGATCAGGGCACAAAACCAAGTAAGAAATTCAAGTGTGTAAATTTGAAAAAGTCAAATGAATTCAACACCGTGGTGACCACGTAAATCACTGCCGTATCGATCACGTTGAGAAAGTAAATCAGGAAAGACGTGCGCAACAGGAAATTGAAAATTAGGAAAGTGATGAAGTCGTGAATTCATATAAATTCAACCCGAAGGTATCATCATCGGTCATAAGCTTCAATTCATAATTAAACTATCAATCACAAACCCAAGTTCATCATCGGCAAGCAGAGCAACCATCGAATTCAAGCATTCAAGCAAAAGGAAAGTTACATACCAAATTGAAGCCGAATTCCAGAAGCCCTAATTTCACAATCGATTAACAGAGGAGCAACTCAAACCAGAAACCATCATAAGCGAAACAGTGAGCAAGGGCAACAATCGAACATCAGAGAAGCAAGAGCATCTCAAACCAGAGGCAAAGCCCTAATTCGAGAAAGAAGCCGAAGCCCTAATTCGACAAGAGATCGGCCATCATTGATTACAGTAGAAAGAGGAAAAGAGGAACGGCTAGCAAGTGGATCGGGTTAAGAATAAGTGGCCGACATTTTTCACAAGCAAAAGAAAAGGGGATTCAAGTGGGCCGGCCTTATTATTACAAAAAGGGGGAATTTAGTTTTATAAAAGGGGTTTTTAGTTTTTTATTTTGAGCAAAAATTACATATTCAAGTTCGTATTTTAATTTTTGCTCCTGCGGTTATTTTTGAAGTTGTTTTTTCTTTTCGAGTCAAAGAATCTGTAAATCACCACCTAGAGATTAGGTAGTGTCAGATTGTCTATTTAGAATTAGTTCAGTGAGCAGGGAGTGCGAGTTTGCAAAGCTCTATAGGCGGGAGCAGTGTTTGCGAGTGAGCGAAACTCTATAGGCGGGAGCAGGGTGTGCGAGTCTAGTAGAGTGTTTGTGAGCGGGAGCAAAAGGGTCTGCGAGTCTAGTAGAGTTGTTGTAAGCGTGATACTGTTTAATTCTAATAGAAATCTGTGAATGCAGCAGTAGGCAGGGGTTGCCGAAGCTGGGTAAATTTTGTGTGTGATTTACTTTTCAGCATATTTATTTCTGCAGTTTATTTCTGTGTTTAAATCGAGAAAATTTGCTATAACCCTATTCACCCCCCCTCTAGGGTTAATCTAGATCCTACAAATTGTGATACTAATCAAGAGGGGTTT
The DNA here is from genome assembly GCA_030765085.1 of Allium cepa. NCBI lineage: Eukaryota > Viridiplantae > Streptophyta > Magnoliopsida > Asparagales > Amaryllidaceae > Allium > Allium cepa. Next base: position 610,382,285 of record CM060940.1, read on the forward strand.
ATATATTGAATTGGTGAATATTGGATTTTCTAAAAATAGACTTAGTGTTGAGTAAAGTAAAATTATTTCTAAAGTGAATTTTTAATCTACTATACTATATAACTTTTATAAACTATTATTGGATTTAGAATATTCCAAAGGCAGTTATTATTTACTTAATACTTATTAGCAACTGGATATGAATATTGATGTTGGTATCTAGTTTTATCTTTAACTATATTTTGAAAATAAAACCATTATTCTTATTTTATAAGTATATATGTTTTTAAAAGTTTTAAATTCAGTATAAATCCTCTTGAGATGGGAAGCGAAGTTTATTAAAATAAATAAGATTTTAGTTGAAGGTCTTATAGTGTATTATGAGAGCTTAAATAAAATCCTAAGTATAAGATAAGCGAACTTTCGAAAGGTGAAATAAAATTCACAAAGAAGTTGAAGTGAAACTGGAATTTTAAATAAGCATAAAATGGCTTTGAAAGTATTTAAAGGAAATTGACTAAGGAATTCCGGAGTTTATAGAATTCATATGAAACGGGTTGGGAATTTACAAATGAAATTGTAAATGTTTTTTGAGGAAAGGGAAAGAAAATAAATGAATATTCCAAGTGTTAAGCAACTAATGAAGTCGGAAAAATATGCTGAGTAATGGACAAAGGTTGAAATTTGTTCCATAAGAATAAAAAGAAACTTGCAAACTATTTTCAAAATGTGAAGTATGAAAATAATATCATGTGAAGGCATTTTGAGACAAATAATTTGGAGAATTATTTAAGGCAAAATGGTTGTTTGTGAATGTTATTTGATAGTTAAATAACCGATTATCAATATTGGCCAATGCATTGATCGTTTCGAAGAGACCGGGATCAGATTTAATTATCCGAAAACCACTTCGATCCGGTTTGAACGTTTGCGAATGAAGACTGTGAATATGATGAAGACGACAATTCGGTTTGTTCAGTCCTAGAGCAACTTGTATGGACGAATGCTATCAGAACATCATCAAAAGGATGATGAGCATTCTAAGTGAAGTGTGTTCTAAAAGGTAACGCATAGCCTCAAGCCTCATCAACCGGAAATGGCTAAAACAGGGGAGGTGCAGCAAGGCTAAGTGACTAGTAACCCCTAATTAGGGTAAGATTTCCCCTGTCTAGATGTCCCTTTTATTCGGCTTAGTGGGCGGTTGCTGATCCCATCCATGCGGTGATCTTATTCGGACTATCCAGTAAAGGGTAGCTTCAGTCTTGTGTTGCAGGGGATCAAGAGTGGTCCTCAGTACTCTGATCTTAACCAGGTACTGTGACGGGCGGTACCCCAGTAGCTCTACCATTGTATGAAAACCCAATCTCTAATAAGTGCCTTTGGACTTGTTTGTATACCTATTAGCTGGAATTTAATGAATGTAACAATTTTGGTTATTTGAATAAGTATTTGTACTTAGACACTATTATAATATTAGAGGATTTGATATAAAATGTTTTGGTTATCGTAGGGTAAAAACCCGACTTGTTTATTTGTGGTGTGGTCTTACAATATACCTTTGATTTCAAAGGATTTTGGAAACTTTAATAATCCAATTGAGTGCGCTTTTCTCATGCTGGTTTTTCAGACTAACTCGGTTGTTGTTTTATTATGATGCTCGGGTCAGACCGAGTTTAATAGATCTAGGTTAATATGCTATGGAGCTCAAGAGGCGAGCTGGATGACAGAGATGTATCTCTCGTACTTGGTTATTATTATTTCCGCTATTAATAGCCCAAAGTGATGGATGTTTGTTGTACTTTGATAATGGTATGTATATGTGACAGTATAGATTTCATTGTATTCAAAAGTTGTTATTATATATATTATATTTTGTTCCGCTGCGACTGTGAGATTCTGATGGTGTTTTTATCTTCTTCTTCTACCTCTTTCTTCTTCTTTTACCTCTTTCTTCTTCTTTTACCCCTAGTTATTTGTTCTTTAGTACACTTTGGGTTAAACGAGGAAGGATTATCATCAACTTAAGGGGTATGGAACTACAGATCGCTACATTGAGTTTACTGGAAATTATCAAAAAGTTGTTTTCGAAGTGACCAGGATCAGATATGTTATTTGAATACCCCTTCGATCCAACCTAAATGTTTCAAAGTGAAGACATCTTGAAGATGATGGAATTTAAGATGGAGTTCTCAAGTGTTTCGTTCAATCCCAAAACAAACTTGTATTGATGAATGTTGGAATAGTGTTGCCTGGAGGGCAGCTTTAGCATTTCAAGTGAGAAGTGCTATATAATGGTAAAACGTAGCCTCGAGCCTCATGCAACAACACCAAGTGGGTCGCTTCCATCATTCAAAATCTAGATCAGTTATTACCTACTCGTTTATGCTTTAAGGCCTAAAGTAACGGGTAAGGTGATTATATTTGGTACTACTAGTCACGTGGTAGGCTAGTCCTGTATGGCAAGGGTACCTTGTCAGATCCTGGTGCATTTTATCTAAAGATGCACTATTGGAAGGTAGTTCCTTACCTTATCATAGTATGGAATCCAATCTCTAATACGTGCCTTTACGGTTTTGATTGTAGAACCTAGTATGTTGAAATTTAATTAATGTAACAATTTCGGCTATGATTAATAAATATTTGTATCATAGACACAGTTATAATATCAGAAAATTTCATACAAAAAATTTTGGTTATCGTAAGGTAAAAACTCGTCCGTGTTTACGTGCGACATAGTCTTACAAGATAATTTTTATTTTCAAAGGTTTTTATAACTTAAAAATCGAGTTGGATGTGTTTTCTCATGTTGGTTTTCCAGACTGACTTGGGTGTTATTTTATTATATGCTCAAGTTAGACCGAGCATATTACTGATTGCTTCGGTTGCATTGGAGCATAGGAGACAAGTTGGAGGTCTTCAAGTTGTATTCACGTATACATTTATTTTCCGCTTCTTTGTTGTGAAATCATCTTCATTTTGAGAACAGGTTGTTATAACAGTCCAGGATGATGATTGTGATTTGTTGTAGTCTAATGGATATGTATGTATGTAACAATTTCTCCTGTGTAAAGATCATTGATATAATATTCTATATTGTTCCACTACGATTGTGAGATTCTATGTTGTTTTTAGTTTCTTTTCTCTTCTTCTTCTTCCTCTTTTTTCCCTAACAACCGGATTTTTCAGCATTCAATTGCTCGACATGCAATACAGTGGACGTATTAGTGTCGATTTTCATGGGCCGAGAATCCCGAGCCGTTACAACAGCGGAAAACTGTCATTGTAGGAATAGTTAATTCGAAGAAAGTTGAAATTGTTAATCCACTTTTGAATGCTACTTGTGTAATGGTAGAGAGTTTGGGATATATGTATCCAAGAATTGATTAAATTGGGATTGTTATCCCAAAAGATTAATATAGGACCGTTAACCCAAATAAGTAGACTTAATATAGAAGCTGTTTTTGATTAGGATAATGCGAAAGATTATCGATGGAAATGCTAACTTAATATATAAATATGCTATTATATCCTAGAGATCTTGTCTAAGAGATATTCAGTTGATATGTTCTATCCGTAAGTGGAACTTTAATAAACATAACTGTAAATCTAGACTAGTCAACTTAAAAGGTTGGATAACAAGATCCTTATATATATAACATACCAAGGAACACCATAGGTGTAGGATATAACTGAACTTCAAATATTTGTTTACACCATAGCACTAGTGATATGACTCATTCACCAGACTTTGTCCGACCCACTCCATTTCTCCCTTTAATTACCCGTTACAGGCGATGAATTGATTTGGTACAAACACGTAGAGAAGGTGACACATCGATGTAGATTTATTTATTTCAACCACTCTTTTTGTGCCTTATTTTATCTATTGAACATATTATTACTATGACGTTATTTAGGATTTTTATCTATCATTTGGACCCATTGTTATTTATCTAATTTATGTTGTACTTGCATTTAGAAATATGTTATGTCTTCTATTGTATGGACTATGATTATTCGATGATGGTGTGGTTTGATATAGTTTCAGTACTTGTATTTTATTTCCTTTTGATACAAGATCCGAAAGTATTGAATTGTGTAATATTATATTTATCTCTTTATCATTGTAATTACCTTTAAAACCTAATGATTCATACTTCTTGGCACAACGATGGTTCAAAAGCCAATTTTGGGCTTTGAATCGATGTGTCCGGGGTGCGGGTTGTTACAAGATATCACAATACGACAACTATAAAAAGAAATTAGACACCTTTTATTTCGAAGGAGATTTTTTTGCTGAGTTAATAATCTACAATAAATTACAAAATTGCCCCTGGGCATACTCATAACTCTCTTAGGTTCAACCATGGCCATAACAGGCGATTAAACGGCTATATAAGAAATTGAACCGTACATTATTTCAGTGTAAAAATGGGGTGATTCAAACATCTAGATTTCCTACCAAAACTTCTAAAATGTAGGGCAAATGTTGATTCCATTTTCAGGTGTTAGAACTACCGATTCTTAAACACTTGGTTTGTGTTTTCAAACAATGAGAATTTGGAAGTTTACGTTCATTTTATGGACCAACAGGAACCTTGGAAGGCAGGGAGCAACCAAGGAGAAATATGATGAGCTTGGGGATCGTATGTCAAGTCTTGGGAAAGGTGTGATGGATGCTAAGCGATATAAAGAAAAAAGCAATGGTTTGAGATATGATACAGTTCGTATGAGGGTACCTGCTACTTAATGGCAAGTTTTAGAGCCATAGGCATTATCACTATTATCATATCTATCCAGTCATTTTGGTCTATTGACATGTTAGTCAATTATGTATTATGAGGCATGTTGCATGTGGATTTGATGTACTATTTTGACTTTTTTTTATACTGGGAGCATTATGTATCATGGTGTTTGATCTTACATCTCATCTTATGATATGCTTTAGTCTATTGTTTCTTTCAATATTATATGTATTCCTTCAATTGTGAGATAATAAACATATATATTTTGATATATATACTTTATTTGTTTTTGTACCACTCTATGAATTTTCTTATGTAATGCTTCCCAAGTGTATTAGTGCATAGATTACGGATGTTATGGAAGGTAGGTCATTATATTTAGTATAGTACCTTAAGTTAGTCGATCACCATAAATTAGGACGAGATTGAGAGAGCATACTTGTATTTTTTGTACTTATATATATGACATTTAGGCGCCCATATTTTTTTTTCCCGTACTCATCTTTTTGGAAGTTGCTAATGAATCCCATTAACAACTATTTACGATGAGTTGTTCCACTGGAGCAACAACCACTAGAGACACTGTTAAGGTTCTAGGTATCAAAATTCTAGCATGGTTCCAAAGATACTGCAGGCTGCATCATAGGGCACCCCATCTCCCATCATAAGTCCCACATATTCCTACAATGGTAGAAGTGATGCTTATTCCTCCAACACCTTTACTTCCTGCTCTTGATTTTCTAGATTTGTTGAGATTACCTTCGTATGGTAGGCAAGCTTTATATAGGTAATGGAGTCATTCATCGAGGTTCAAGTGTGGCTCCGCACTAGAGAGCAAATATTTGATGACATGTCACTTCAGAGTTTGGTGATGTAATAACCTATCCTTCGACCCTGGATCCAATGCCAAAACTAATGTTGACAACCCGAGAACCTAAAGGATGAGTTATTGGGGTTAAGATAAAATAAGATATATGGACACATGTCGTTACAATATATAAAATATAGTACTAACTATCTCTATTTACTTTTAGAGCCTCATAGTGGAAGGAATACATATAGAATACTATAGTGACATCACCATAACATGTTTGAAATGTCAAATACATGTGTCTAAATAATACAGATATAACCCATTCTGTATAAATAGTCAACTCAAGGTCGTAACACCTTTATACATCGTATGTACAATGTATAAATGAATCTTTGATCTTGATATCATATTATCTCCAAACTCCATCAATCTAGATATGAATATAAATAAATAAAAATATGAGGTGGTTAGATATAAGTCCCGTGAATGAGCCATACTTTATTCTAGATATACTAAAAAAATAAAACTATGATATGGTATGAGCTCATTGCTCGGCCACCACACGTTCCAACACCATGTCATACCTAACTTTCATGTACTTATAATCATATTGCATTATATATGTATGGTTTTACTTCTTTGGACTCACCCTGTGTGCTACATGATCACCTATTTTCCATCGTCGCATCAATCGTGTGTAGGACTCATGCTTTGGACTAGCCTCATGCCTTACTTGGTTGCTTGTCATCCTCATGCTACCTATTTGGACTTACGCCCTAGGCTAGTATCATGCCCTACAAGGTCGCTTACATCCACTTCTCCATCTAGTTTGCGGAAGTACTATAGGGAAGCAACGTCATGCTTGGATAATCCAAATTTGTCATAGGTCCACATTCTTATTCACATACGCACTCTGGGCCATCGACCTATGCCCTAATCTCATTCCCATCCACATTTATCATTGCATCACAATTTTGTATCACAACATGTATATACTCCTCTTTATATAGCAACCAAATCATTTCATACATCCATTAATTTCATAGTACTGTCACTTATTTCATCGTGCCTCCGATCACCTTTCAGAGCATAAGAGAAATAGAAGTAGAACCATATGTTATTTATTTATATGGGCTTGTTTAGGCCGAATTTTAGCTTGACAATTATGATGTGCACCGCAGACTGATGGTCATTGACCGATGCACTGGTGTGCATTATTGTTATCGATTTCCAGTTTTAGCAATTTGGCATTTATCAACATTTTACCTTCAGTCGCCACTGCTTTGAAAAACCATATTTTTGGAATTAATTTAATTGATTAATTAATGGGCTAAATTAAGTTAAATAAGAAATTAAAGTGGGTAATGAATTAAGAAAAGGAGTATGAGGGCCCAGACCCAAATTATTATATGACAATAAGCATGACTATTTTTCATTCATTCATTTCATTCTACAAAAAATAAAATAAAATTAAAGCTTTAGAATAATGATGGCAGCTTAAAGAGAGAAAATAAGGCGAAGATAAACAAAACATAAGCTAAATGGGAGATTTAGAAGCCTAAAATAAAAAATCCCAAAGATCTAGGTGAGTAAAAATAAACTTATTATTACTGTACCTAAATATATGGTTTTGGTAAGAAGTTTTAAACTATTACATATGATGGAGTTTAATATGGATTTTGATTTATATGTAAATTGTTTAATGAACATTTTGGGAAAAAAATAGATAAACATGGGATGTTTAGATGTATTTCCCCACTTTAATGATTTCAAAATGTTATGAAGATCGTATATGGTGTTCTAACCATGATCTTAGAAATGGGCTTTAGTTTAAGAGATTTCTTACTCTGAAAATAATTTCGTATGATTTATTGTAGGAGTAAGCTTAGAAAATAAATAGAGGAAAATTACTCTTAAATCATAATAAAGGATAAAGAATATTAGAACTAGTATTCACAAATTTTCTAGAATTTTAACAATGGTTCCTATGAAGAAAACAAGCAAATATAAGTAGGTATTGTGCTGGGGTAAAGAGAGATCTATGGGGACGCATGTAATATAAAATTATTTGGAAATAGAAAAAAAAGTGTAAGTATATAGGAAACTAGATCCAAATAAAATGCTGAATAGAAATATAAAGTACAGATTCATATAACGGAAAGTGAAATCTAACGTATTAAAGGGCGATATGTGTAAAGGCGCTGTCAGATATGTCAAATATCGTCTCGTATAAAGTTGAGGTAGCGGCTTAACATTTTATGAATGAACTAAGCACACGTGGAAGATGTAGTGATTTGTCAAGGGGATCCGATGACTTTTAGGAGAAAATGTAATGCCACCGCAATTTGTATAGGACATTCCACACTGCAATAGTACAAAGACAGAAGTAACTAAACTATGACGCAATATGCAAAAGACATATTGCGCCGCAATTTTGAAGTTTTCACATAATAAGTAAAGAGCGAGTTGTACGCATAAGTTAAGGAAGTGGTGTGCTATACCAAGGGAGGGTGTGGATGGAATCTAATAAAAGGAAATTAGGTAGAACTTGGGGAGAGCCTGAGGATAGTAAGGGGAAGAACTCCTGTATTAGAGTTAAAATTGGAAGGGCTATTGACGCTGGTGTTACTACAAATAAAGATGTCGAATATGTAGGAGACATGTTGAAATTCAAGACGTTGAAAGCAGTGGTACCTTTAGCAGAAGATATTGTACTTCAAAAGATTCAAGAAAATGTCAAACTCAAAGACCTTGGAGGTTGTCGAGCATATGAAGAGGAAGAAATGTTGTATCTCAAAATAATTCCTAAGTACATCATCCATATGCTTGAAATGATATCGAATGACAACAGATGAAGAGAGACTGTAGCAAAGAAATTATCGAACTTGAAGGCAGATAAAATAAGAATATGCATCATTGAAGGATACTGCATCATTGAAAGGTATCACAAAAATAACACTAAGACGGATATATCGAAACTCTGTAAATATCAGGCCTTTACAATTATATCTATTGTAAAGAATGTACAAGCAACAAAGGATGACGAGCTTCAAAGGGTATGAGAGACATCAGATATCCACGGCTATCAAAGATGCCACATATCATTAGTGCCATCAAAGATGTCGAAAGCCTGCAATGTAAGTGAGGATACCGTGTTTCACCAATATAATAATCAATACCATAAATCGGCGTGCCGTGAATCATCAATCTAGAGAAGGATGCCATGATTCATAATTGCTTAACGTAATACCGTAAATCATCAATATGAAGAGGGATGCTGTAAGTCACCAATGCGAAGACTATCATTGGATGTTAATAACAGAATGAAGGATACCAAAAATAACAATGTCGAAGTACATGTGGTAGCTATGCCTTCTATCTCCACCCCTATAAATAACAACCTAATGGCAATTTTGAAGGGGTGAATTCCTCTCAGAACTTTTCTACATTTTAAAAGTTGTAATCCTAAATCGAATTGGGGATTTTGGAGCTATTGCACTTTTGTGACTTTTTTGCACACAAGAACTTGGACTATGAATTTTGCATTGCATAGTACAAGTGAATAAAGTTCTTTGTTTACAATATGCCTTACGACTTGCATATGATTCTTGTGACTTTATATTTATGATACAAACATGACTTTTTTCGAAAGCTGAAATCGTGAACAAGCATATTTCACTTTGGACTTGCATACTTCATTCAAGCTTACACAAGGTTGACCAACCTTATCACTAGCCTAGATCTATTTGCCTTGCATATTTTGGGTTAAAAAGAAAAACTGTTAACATTTTGGTGCTAGAAGGAGGGCTCGGACTTCCATCTTTCTGCTTATCTCATATTGGGTTATCTATGGATTTCATATATAGAGGATAAAGGATTTATACCAACCGGCATATCCTACAAAGGAACTCTCCAAACCTTTGATAATCTTATTCAGACAATATAATGACTATCTCAGAGTAATGATCTTCCGAGCCTTAAGCGGTTAGGCCAATCTATCACTTTGGACGCTCAGTTTCTTGAGCAACAAGTGTAAAGGATGTTTGCACTATAAATCATGAAAGAAAAGAGACAAGTGATTCCTTATAATCCTAATAAGTAGAGAATAAAACCATTCCATATATGCCTTACTCCTATCCATGGTTATCATCTCCTGCTTGAAAAGGAAAGCACGACGAAGGATAGTTTATTCCTAAAATGAGAAGGGCTATACAACTCTGATCTAATAGAACTATTTTTGAAAAAGAAATAACAAAAGACTTTGACTACTTTGCCCAAAGGTGGAAGGAAATAGTTGATCATCCCCTTGCACCAATAAAAGCTCAAAAATATTTGAAGAGAAAACTTATAGATGATGCTAATATACCAATCCAATGCTATAAAAAAATCAAGCAAGATCAAGGAGCACAATGCTCTAGAAATTTTTGATATTCAAGGTTTCGTTCCTTACCACGTCTCATAAAAATATCCGCCTCTTAACTAATGAAAGATTAAACTATTGGCCATCAAAAAACAAGCTAAAAAGCAATGAAAGGAATCTTCGAGGCATTTATTGCCAATATCATCAAATGAATCGACATGAAACTAATCAATGCCGAGCTCTAAAAGGAATAACTAAGAATTTCTTTGTCAAAGGAAAGCTTTAAGAGTTTGTTGAAGAGATTTAACAAATGTATCTACAAGGATCAAATACTCAAAAATAAGAATGTTTCAAAAGAAGGAATTATAAATTGATGGAAAATGCTTCGATCCCGCCAAGATGGCCTGGTCAAAGCACCTCCTAGAGGGTGGTTAGAGTAAGCCTCTAGTCCCGCCTATAAGGCCTGGCCAGAGCATTGCAAGTCTTCGGTCCCTCCTATGTGCCTGGCCGGAGTGCCTCTTAGAGGAAGGATAGAGTAAGCCTTTGGTCCCATCTGAGATGGCTTGGCTAGAGTACCGACCAGCCTTCAGTCCCGCCTATAAGGCTTGTCTGTATCGCCTCCTAGTGGGAGGATGAAGTAGGCTTTTGGTCCTGCCTAAGTTGATCTGGCTAAAGCACCGAACCAGCATTGGGTTTCGCTTATATGGCCTGACCAACGCACCTTCTATTGGAAGGACGAGTAAGGCTTTAGTTCCATTTAAGATAGCTAACCAGATGGACTAACCAGCCTAAATCATTACCCATAAGGTAATAAGTGGCTCAGTCATCACCAGTAAGGTGATAAGGGGCAAAAGTGCTTAATCAAAGCCTAAATCGCTACTGAGAAGAGTAGTAATGGGCAAGGGAAATCATTCAATGCCTAAATCACTATTAAGAAGAGTAGTAAGGGGTAGGGGAAATCAATCAAAGCCTAAATCACTACCCAAAGATAGTAAGAGGCCGTCTTCTAAAGGAAGATCAATTGAATGAAAAAGAAAATCAAACTCTATCCTAAAGAAGGATTGAGGCAGTCTTCTAGAGGAAGATCGGTCAAATGAAAATGCAATCTTCTAGAGGAAGAGTAGTCCAATATATTTAATTTCGCACCAAGCAAAGTCAAAGCCACCTTCAAAGAAAGGACCAAAAACTATCCATCACTCAGAATTAAGAATTTTAATGTCAGATACTAACATATGATAAACTATTACTCGAGCCCAGGGCTTCATTCTTCGAAATATCGGATTGACTATCCATCCATGATTTCTACATCAGAACTCAAATCAAGAAATAATAGGTATCTCTATAAACAATCGAGTTCTTAAATAATGGGAATCTCCGTAAATAATCGGATTTCTAGTTCTCTTACTAGATGGAATTCTAGACATTTTATCATAAAAATTCTGATCTTCTTATCAAATGGAAATCTAATTAATGCCAGATGGATTTTTGTCTTTTAACAGATTAAATTATGCTATTATTACCAGATCGGTTTCTGGTCTTCAGATCAAACAATGTTACCAAATGGTTTTCTAGTCTCCTAATTCAAAGTTATTGTTGGATGAATTTCTGGTTTTCTATCCAAACAATACTATTACTAGTATATTTATAATCTTAAATACAAAAGAAATTATAATTACCAAACGGATTTTAAAGTACCTACTATTCGAGACTAAAGCTTCATACGCCGGGCTTTAAATTTCTATTTAATAAGGCCAAACGGCGAAGTTTTTAAAAGCTTCACTCCTCAAAGTGCTAAATTAAGTTCTCCCAAAATGGAGTTCAAATTTTCTAATAATGAGAATCTTTATCATTAGATGGATTTCTAATTTCCACTTAATAAAGGATGGGTTTTCCAAAACTTTTGATTAATAAGTTAGTAATCTTTTATTAAAACAAATTTCAGGTTATAGCAACAAAGTTTATATCAAGAAGACCAACCAATACTCAATCAAAGGCTACCTATTATATTGCAATCAAATTCAAGCTCTAAAAACAAGTAATATGTTTCAAATGATTCAACATATTCAAAAGGTAGAATACAAAGATTCATTCAACGTAACAATCATTCAAATAAAATTTATTTATTTTAAGTGTTATGTACAAGAATTATAGGTACCAAGAAAGGGTAGCCAAAAGGGAAATCTGCAAAAAAAAAATAGAGAGGGGGGCTCATAAGCGATTCTTCATTAGGTATCAAATTTTTACACCTTCTTTTTTAATTTTTTGGTGACCGAAGGAGAATCAGTAATGTGACGAGTCATCTCATCCAGAAGTTGTTTAAGCTTCTTCTCTTCTCTTCGAATAATGTTTGCAGCATCAGTTGAATCAACTTGAGTTTCCAATGCACAATTGAGCACCTTATTAGCTTCCTTTAAATTTTGAATCTTGCCTTTTATTTTCTTAACATCTAGTCCAAGAGCATATTTTTCACGCTCAAGTTTCTCCACCTGACCTTGAAAATTGTTAAGATATAAGGAAAGTTTGTCATCTCATTGCTTGTCCAAAAATTGAACGCCTTTGTATCTAACCCTTTGACTCCATCGAGGGATCTTGCCATCATCTAGACTCGAAGGTGGTTTCAACAAAATAGAAAATTTTCCTTTACAATCAATGCGGTAGGAGTAGGAAGGCTAGATTAACCTCCGCTCAAAGTAAGTTTTAAGGATTGACAGAATAAATGGCTTTTCAGTAAGTCTACTTCAAGATCCATAATCCCTTAATGGAGACGAGTAATTTCTACATCAGCAACAATCCTTTGGATTGAAAGTTCAGACTGAACGACCATACTCGTGCTCCCTTTCAACTTTATAATTTCTCTATCTTTTTGTTATTTTCTCTCCCAAGTTAGAAACCATCTTCTTCATACTACTTAATGTAGATTTAAACTGATAAAACATTTTATGCCATTTTTGCGCATTCGATTTATCTAGAAAAAAAAAGTTGAAGCATCTAGAGAAGGACGTTTCTCCTTAATGACGGATTTTATCTTGGCTGTGATATTGTCCAATCGAGAAAGGAGATTTGGACTGCTAAGTATAAGCACTAGTTTTTTTTCCTAAGAAAATAAGAAAACATAAGAAGAAATTAACACAAAAGAAAATATATTCTTTATTAACAACAAGAAAGTTTACAAGCATAAGCAAATATGAGTTCTATATTCTTAAATTTTAAAGACAGTAGTGTGGGCCTCTTTGAGTGATCCTGCGACAAAGAGAGGGTAGAGTCAAAAAGTACATTAACTTTGAAGGGGTATTAACTGGAGGGAATTGATGATAGTCCAATTTTCTGACTGGAGGGCAGGTTTCACCACATAATAATTTAGCTTGATTGATTCATATCTCGCTAAGCAATTTATCCCTTTCATCGCCAAAGAAATCAAAGCGAAAGTGTGGAAACTATGTGTAAAGTTCCTAGAGATCTCTAAGGAAACAATATTTTGCTAGGAGTGAAGTTTTGAGAATTAACAATTTCTCTTTAAAATCCCTTTTAATTTTGATAAATTTACTCAAGAGTTCCATAGAACAGGACTACCTAATGATTCCTTAATCTGTACAATTTTTTGAGAAATAAACCATGTTGCATAAGAAATGAAAACACTAAAATTCGTTAAGCTATTTGAATCATAGATTAAAAATGAAATCACTTGGGTTCATACAATAGTGATCCTTTGTAAAATTCAATAATGAATCTCTCCTTGTTAAATTTCACTTTCCTGGGAGAAGAGTATCTTGGGAAAGAGGAGCAATCACAACCATGGAAAGATTCCAACATTCTCTAGGAAGGGGATCTGTTCCATATTCATCAAAATATCTACTATGCAAAAGCCTGAGAAAAACCCCACCCTTTTCCTTAAGAATGAAAAATCAGTAAGAACATTTCTAGAGTAAGCTTTATAGAGGAGTTAGCTCTGCATTTTCTTTTATGACTCTAAGAACATCTCTATCACCATTGAGTATCCAAAATAAAGTAGTTAGCTCTGCATTTTCTTCTATGACACTATCCCAAAAAAGGTGAGACTTCTCTAATAACGGGGCTACTTGTTTTTCTTCGAATTTCCTTAACTATTTTGCATTAATAAAAGGGCGACTATACTCATCAGATAGCTTGTTGTGCTGATCGATTACCCTTCAAGCTCTCTATTCAATCGGTACATTTTCCTCTTGTACTTTTCATATAGTCTCATAGTATTAGTTGGATCTTTTCCTTAACTAAAGTGACGAACATACTAACTAAAGACTGATAGATAATTTTATCCATTTAAGTGATGAGTTCTATACCTGTGTGATTAGAACCTGGGAAGCCGGTACTTGAGCCTTCTCTTTTGCTATTGATTGAGGGGAGCAGCATCTTTTGGAGTGGTATTTTCCTATGAAGCACCTTGAAGAACAAGTAAGTTAGGAAAATCCGCATCATGCGCAAATGAGTAATGACCACCTGATCCATGCCCCCGTCTCTACATCCTTTTGGACCCTTCCCACTACCACCACCATCTTGATTATCATCATTATTATCATCATCACTATCATCATCATTATTACCATTATTATAATCGTCTTCATTATCATCATCCCCTTCATCTGAATCTCCACCTCCTTCGTAGAGGGTCATTAAAAGAAGAAAATTTCTTCAACTCGACGGCTTCTCCTTTAAGGTATCCATTTCGAAGCGATCCTTGGCTCTCCCCAATATAAGATCAAACTTTCTTTTGAATTTGTCATTTAGATCTGGGAGAGAAAGAAAATCTAGATCAGGGCATTTATTAATGTTATCACCGCAGGCTATAAAAAGAACATCTTCATAGCACTTTTAGTTATCCTATTAAGAGCCTGATCAAAAAAGAAGCTGACTTTCTTCTTCGCATCCTTTACAATATTATTGTCATAAACAAAAGTAGCATCTGAGTTTCCAACCGGCTCTCCAAAGATTTCATCTTATCACCCATTTCAGCCTTATCCTTCTCTAATGCCTTCATACTCTCCACAAGCAACAATTTAGCTTTCGTTTCCTTATCAATGGAGGAGGCAATTTTGCCTTTCTCAAGGATGGCTTCATCCTTTTCCACTGCGATATCAATTATTTGGCTATGTAAATTTCCAACTTTAGGCATTATTGAGGAAACTTATTCCTTAAGCTCTACAACTTGACCAATGGGTCCCTAAGGGGACTACTAAAGAAAAAACATGTGCTTGGCCACCTGAAATACATAAAGAATATAAGATAAGTAAAGATATAACGAATTAAAGTCTAGATTAGCCAAATACTGAAAAATTCATACCATTAAAAGTTGTTGATAAAGGACATAAAGATGATTCATT
Organism: Allium cepa; assembly: GCA_030765085.1. Lineage (NCBI taxonomy): Eukaryota > Viridiplantae > Streptophyta > Magnoliopsida > Asparagales > Amaryllidaceae > Allium > Allium cepa. The sequence goes on from CM060940.1 coordinate 610,397,537, forward strand.
GAGAATGATGAAGGATGCGGTGGCATAAGGGAAGTCAAAGTAGGAGACTGGCCAATAGGGCGAATAAGATCATCGAAGCCCATGGGAACACTTTTAGCTTGAGTTTTTGAAAGGAGAGATTCAGAAGGACTGGGGGTGAAACCAAATTTCTTAAACAAGCGTTGGAAACTGATGATGAAAGTAGGTAGCGAGATGTTTAATAAGGGTTTGGGGTGTGAACATCCTCTATATGTTCTTGAATATCTTGTTTGGAGGACTTGAATTAATTATATCAAAATCTTAAGTGGTCAAAGTAACATCTACTTGCAACGTCCCAACAATAATATCGGAAGTCTAAACCTCCTCGAGCTTAGGTTTTTTATGCAAATGGAGAGAATGAAGTATTAATTAGTGTGCTAAAGCTCGCTTTTCAAATTATAGCTTTAATAGCTTTAGTAATGGAACCCCTAACGTGGGTGGGCTTGGTTTATTCAGATAAGATGAAAGTACGAGTTTTAGCTTTCATAGACTTAAAAGCAACAACAATATCAGACGAACCTAAATCAAAATATAATTTGCGAGACACCGACATTGGAGACTTTGTTTAACTGTGATATAAACTTACCAAAAGAATCATGTTGAATAAGGAAGAAGAAGAAAAACCTTTTGTCTACTAATAAATAATGCCCGATTTCCATAAGAATATCCTTTAACCAAAGAGGATCTCCAAGTACCCTGTGGCTTTCAAGAGTTAAAGAGTGTTTATAGAAGTTGGCTTCAGTCAAAAGTTTGAGCATGTTCCCTATATTCTTAGAAGCCTCAATCAAGGCATTAATGGTAGTAGCAGTGGAAGAAGCTATCCCTTTAGAAGCAGAAGCTGAAAAGAAACAACCATTGTAAGAAAATTTTGAATAAATATAAACAATGGGAAGTAATTGAACTTACTAAGAAGAGAAAAGAACCCTTTGATTCGAGGGGTGTAACACTTGACATAAAATAATTACATTTCCCAAATCCCTTGCTTTATCGATCATGTTAGTAACCAAGCTCTTCGATTGAGGAAGGAGACGATATATAAAACCCTCCAATTACCTTTTACCTTTACAAGATTTGTCAATAAATGGAGAGTTTCAGCACTAAGTGACAGAAGTTTGGCTTCCCTAGCAAGTATCTCCAAGCAACTCAGATAAATGTATGAACTGGGAGTTAGTTGAATTGGAGCAATACCCAAATGTTCCAAGAATTGTATAAGAAATTTAGTAAAAGGAAGACAATCCTAATGCTAGTTTTGGGTAAGAGAGAAGACAATGAATTCCTCTGGAGTATGATCTATCCTACCAAAAGGAACAACAGCCACGACTTCTGTGTTTACAATCCCGAATTGTCAAAGAATGGTATCCACCTCATCCTAGATAGTCATGAAGGATTGAGCTGGCTTATAATCTCCCTTCTCTAAAGAAGGAGAAGGCTTGGAGCTTTTATCAGAATTCTTGCTATCCATTTGCCTGCTACATGATATTACATAAAATCAGGAAAGTAGTATATATTTTAATAAGAAATGCCATGACAAATAATTAAACGCTTAACTAGTGAGTACTTGGTTAATTGAAACTTATTTAATTCCTAATGGTAAAGTGTCGAGACCAAGACTAGTTATAAAACTTATAACAGGTTAATAATCCATTAAATAGTCAAACCTAAGATGTTTATCTTATAATAAGATGTCAAGTTTATAGAATATTTGAAAATTTTATAATTAGTGGGAAGTTTATTAACAACTATTGAATTTTTGCCAAATGTTAGGTTCATAATAGGTCAGTAAGGTTCAATTACGGTGTCTTACTAATAACATCTTACAGAAATCATAAAAGATGTCGAATTAGAAATCTGATATCGAACTTATAAGGTTGTTGAATGGGTAGGTTAAACTTACTTAGAAGTATTTTAATCTATTGTCAAATTTGTAGGATGTCGAATACACAAATAGATTATAAGCCTATGATATAATAATTACAATGATGTCATATTGAATTTAAGCAAGGTATTAGATTTGTAGCCTGAACATCAGCTCTTTCTATAGTTATCGAATTTATAAATAGGAGCCCACAATGGGTTGTCGGGTTTAAAACTAATAGAATCATCCCTCATAACAAAGTAGTTGGATTCCTAAAGAGATAATGAACCACTAATTGGTTGTCGAATTTGTAGCTAGTAAGTACTTCGAAGATATATCGAATTTCAGATTAGTTATTGGCTTTCAAGATTATATCATAGTTGAAATTTCAAATTGGATGTCTAATTTGAAAAGGTTAATCAATCCAAAATCCAAGCAAGTTATCAAGTTTTAAAGAAGGTTCCGAGTTTCTAACAATCAGTCAAATCCTTAAGTGAATATCAACATTTAAAAGGAAATTGATTTTATCACAATCGAAGCTCTAGAAAGGTAAATTATTTGGAAAATTTTCGAATTTGTAATAGTGGTTATCAAATTTCAGTCAACAAAAGAAAATGTTGCAATAGACATCAAAATTCAAAACGCTAAGTATGATGGTTCAATTATATTCCAGACAACTCATAAAAACACCCAAATAGACCCTAATCTAAAAATAAAATCAAAGATCCCTCTTTAATCTTGTATCTATAGAGAAAAAATAAAAATAAAAATCGAACCTTGAGATCGAGATTAAGCGCTGAAGAGAATCAAAGGTTTTAAAGTAACTGGAAACTAATATTATTGTCTCAAGTTTAGTTTGTAGGTAAAAGGTTTGAAGAAGAAGAAGATGATGAGTATTTATAAAATGAAAAGGAAGCAATAAGGACCGTCGATCTTAATTTGAATGAATGAGCAAGATTTGGAAGGAATGCTAATAGGCGAAAATGTTGATATTGAAGCATTAACTTAAAAGTCAACATTTCTTCTACACTCGTAATGGGGGAGGGACAAATGTTACTACAAATAAAGATGCTGAATATATAGGAAACCTATCTGAATTCAGGATGTCAAAAGCAGTGGAACCATTAACAGGAGATATTACAATTCAAAGGCTTCAAAAAATGTAGAACCTCAACAACCTTGGAGGGTATCAGGCATGTGAAGAGGAAGAAATGTCATGTCTCAAAATGATTCCTAAGGACATCGTGCATATAATAAGCTTGAAGTGATATCAAATGACAACAGATGGAGAGAAAATATAGCAAAGAGATTATCAAACTTAAAGGCAGATAAAAGGAGATACCATATCATTGAAGGATACCACATAACTGAAAGATATCGCATATATAACCATAAGGACAGTTTATCGGAACTCAGTAGATATTAGGCCTTTATAATTATATCTATTGTAAAGCATGTACAAGTGGAAAAAGATTTTAGACTTCAAAGGGTATGAGAGATATCAGATGCCCACAGTTGTCAAAGATTTCGCATATCACCAGTGCCATCACAGATGTCGAAAGCCAATAACGAAAGTCAGCATACTGTGTTCCATCTATATAACAATCGACACCATAAGTCATCAATCTAGACCATGCGTCATCAGTGCTTAAAATAATATTGTAAATCATTAATATGAAGAAGGATGCTATAAGTCACCAATGTGAAGACGATTGCCGCATATCAACAACACAATGTAGGATGCAAAAAATAACGATGTCGAATGACATGTGGTCACTATGATGCTTGTCTCCAGCTCTATAAATACGAACCCAATGGCAATTTGAAAGGGGTGAATTTCTCCCATTAGTTTTCTTACATTTTAAAGTCATAAACCTAAATTGATTGGGGAATTTGAAGCCCATTGTACTTTTGTGACATTTTACACGTAAGAACTTGGACTATGAATTTTTCATCACATATTACAACTGAATAAAGTTCTTTGATTACAACTTGCCTTATGACTTGCATATGATTCTTGTAAATTTATATTTACAATACCAACATGAATTTTTTCGAAGGCTGAAATCGTGAAGAATCATATTTTACTTTGGACCCACACACTTCTTTTGGGCAAACATAAGGTTGACTAAGCCTATCACTAGCCTAGATTTAATTGCCTTGCTTATTTTGAGTTAACATGAAATATAGTTAACAGTCGGGGTAGGGATGCTCACTCGATGCACACCTAGGGAAGGTGAAGAGAGGCATTCAACCTCTAGAGACCGCGTTAGGTGATTCCAAGCAGTTTCAAATTAAACAAATGTTTAGGGACTATGTGTGGCCATTTCACTATTCCAGCGATTAAGTCAATAAATAAGGACTGCTAGTAGTTGTTTCACATTACTCTAAAACTTAAATAAAAATAGAAGGACTACATATGGCTATTTCTTTGTGGTCTATGGCTTAATTAATAAATAGTTAAATAATATGGGTGGCTCGGACTATGCAGTTTGCACTAATGAATATATATAACAAAAACTACAGAGGGCCGAGTCTATGTAGTCTAGATCTAAAGAAAGAATAAAAAGGGATACTACAAAAGGGGCTGATTCCAGGCAGTAACAACTAAAAGATGAACCTAGTGGGAAGTTAAGTAGGGACTATGCCACCGCCACAGTAGCAGATGGAAATAGTAGATTAAAGAATTATCTAAAAGGGGAGCTAAATGGGTACTGTGTCGGGGGCGCATTAGTAAATGGGAACCACTAGAGAACGCATAAAGGCACCTTAGTAAATAAGAACTACTTGCGTACAACAATGCTTGTTTCACTTATGATGTTTTATATAGTAAGGGGGGATCCCATTACATGAAGTACGACTTGGTCTCGCTATAGGTTTATTTTGGGTAAGTATTATCGACACTAGAATTTATATTTGACCTGTATTATTATTATTTTCCCCATAACCTCATGAGTACTCATTTGAGTGTGCTGAATTTATGGGATAGGCAGGTCTAAAATAAGACCATAGTATATAGGTCGATGATGGAGTAAAGGGATTAGTAGCCAATAAAAATAGTGTTTTCATTTCCACTATTAAAGGAGTTTAGGCAACATCCTTATATCTTATTCTAACTCTTTACTATGTTATTTTCTATTGATATTTAACCCCTACGTAAGCATGATGTTGTGGGTTAACTTTGATGTAAAAATGTACGTACTGAATGTTATAGAAAATTTCTATGTAATGAAAATATTTAGCTTCTCTATTTACTTTATCTGTATTTGAATATACCAAACTCACTTACGTTGTTGGAAGATAATTCTGGTAATGGCTGCATCATCATCAACGTTTATCTTTGAATCTCAAAGTGGGGGATGTTATAGTTTTGTATCTGAGCATAAGTTAGGGACAGTTAAGTAAAACAGAGCTAGAAGAATAAGAGCAGTATTTAGAATAAAAATGAGCACCCAAGGGAGGGGACACGCTCTTATATATAACATATTTGTATATTGCTATATAGATATATAAGAAGATATATCTATCTTTCTATTATTTTTTCACTTCCTTTGTTTCCGGTTTTAATGAAGACTTGCTTATCAAAAAGAGCAAGATGTGCCTAAAGAGTGGGTGAATTAAGATAGTAGGGGAAAGTGTAAGAAGTGAGGATGAAAGTACGCATACCAACGAAGAAAATATGGGAGAAGTTCCTAGAGTAGTAGGGGAGGAAGCTGGAAAGTTAGCAAACGAGGCACACATGGATGTAAATGTCTTATTTAGGCAATTGATGGCTCAGATGATGAGGAAAGCTACACCAAAGGCTGTTTAGCCAAGACCCGTGGTAGTTAGAGAGGACTTCCTGAAGATGAACAATGACTATAAGAGTTTAGGAGGGAAGACATTTAAGGGGAAAGAGCCTGCATTTGAAGTACTGAACAGGCTAAGGGTTTATAAGCGTATATTTGGAGACTTAGGATTGGTTGATGTGTAGAACAGAAGCTTGGCATCGATGCAGCTATAAGAAGACGCGTTGCATTGGTGGGAGGTAGTAATTTCTAAGACCCCAGAAGGAGAGATTACCCGGGTGTATTTGAAAGACAAGTTTGAGGCTCAGTTCATATCGGAGTCTCAGCAAAATGCGCTACTATGGGAGTTCATTGATCTGAAGCTGGACTTCATAGTAGAAGGATACCTCTAGAAGTTTAACTCTTTGGCTAAGTATGGTAGGGAGGTTATTAATACTCCAATAAAGAATAATGAGAAGTTCATTATGGGTCTGAAGCAGGGTCTTGACCATAAGGGGATGGCTCACTTAACATCTGCTGTCAAATTTGTGGTTTATATGACTAGGAGGTATGATAGGATGTACCAGGAGCAGAGAGCAGTGGAGGCAAGACCCAAAGTAGAGAAAAGGAAGAAGGTTGCCCCATATACTAAAGGCAAGAAGGGAGCTTCAAAGGGAAAAGGAGGAGAGGTTTTTTATTATAGAAGTTGCTTGTTTTAACTATGGACGGAAGGGTACTATGCAATAATATGTCCAATGCCAAAGAACCTCGCAAGGGTGAGGTGCTTCAAGTGTGATAATACAGACATCTAAAGAAAAACTGCCCAGAGCTTAAGGCATAGGTTTATGCTTTGGAGGGACCAAGGGAAGGACCATCTACCAAGGAAAGTGGCAAGAGGAAAGTCTTGGCTTTGATTTTTGTTATTTCAGTTAGAGTACTGTTTGATACTGGTGCTATATACCCATTTATAGTTAAAGATTAGGTTGTTAGACTTAGTTTAGGAGCCACCTATTTAGTCACTTCTGTACATGTAGTAAATCCGATAGAAGGGTATACAACTCTCGGATTGAGGTTCACTGACCAAGATATTGTGTTAGGTGGGTGTAATTTCTTACGATCCCTACGTTTTTGACTTCGTAGGCTTCAGAGTGACTTTAACGATGATTGGATGGGGAAGTATAGCACATGAGTGCACTACACTGAAAGAATAATTGCTTTGAGTGATCCAAGCCTCAAAGATAGGGTATGTGGTCTTAGAAGAATATAGAGCAGGGCATAGAGACATTTTATTTTCTTTAGCTCGAAACAAAGATCTTAGAGCAACACATATTGTATGGAAGTTCTAAGATGTGTTTGAACCATTTCAAGGTTGGTACCCCTAAGAGCGATAGAGTTTTGCATAGACCTACTACTAAGAATTGAACCATTTAGTCAACTTCCTAGTAGAATGCCTCAGAAAAAGATGGAGAAGTTGAAGAAGCGGTTAGTAGAGTTAGAGGGCAAGAGTTTCATAAGGCCAAGTAGTTCACCTTAGGGAGCAGCAGCAGTATTTGTGAAGAAGACCAATAGGTCATTAAGATAGTGCATTGACTATCGAAAGCTGAATGAGAGTATGGTGAAGAATAGATATCCTTTGCCAAGAATTGATGACCTTTTTTATTAGCTGAATAGAGCTAAAGTATTTTCGCAATTAGATTTGGCTACACGGTTCCATCGGCTGAGTATTATGAGAGAAATCATTCCTTTAACTGCATTTAAAATGAGGTATGGTTCGTATGAGTGACTAGTAATGCCATTTGGATTAACCAATGCACCTGCGTTCTTTACGGACTGAATGAAAAAAATCTTCTAAGGTAAGCTGGATAGATATGTGTTTGTGTTCATAGATGACATCTTAGTGTACTATAAGGATTAGGGGAACACGCAGTTTACCTAAAGCTTGTGCTTGAGACATTTAGACAACATAAGTTAAAGGAAAAATTTTCTAAGTTTCATTTTTGGAAAAGGAAAGTGAAGTTCCTAGGCCATGTGATTTGGGAAGAAGGGTTAGTAGTAAATCCTTCAAAGGTTGATGTAGTGAATGGATAAATGTAAAAGAGATGCAAAGTTTCTTAGGATTGGCCTGCTACTACTGGAGATTCATTAAAGACTTCTCTCATGTAGGTGTGTCAATGAAGAGACTGACTACATGACGGGAATGATGGTATGACCGTATGTACTGATGCATGTACTGAAGAGACTGACTACTGGAGATTCATCAATCAACGAACGCCCCTATGTTAGTGACACGTGAAGGGAATGCTGTTATGACCGTATGTACTAATGCATCAGGTTCGGGGTTAGTAGCAGTCTTTATGTAGAAGGGTATGGTAATTGCATATGCATCTTACAGTTGCGACCCTATAAAGCTCGGTATCCAAAGCATGATTCAGAGTTAGTAGCGGTTGTCTTTGCATTGAAGATTTGAATACATTATCTCATAGGGAAGAGGTTTGAATTTTATACTAACTATAAATCCGGGAGAGATTTGTTCTCTTAGAAGGAGCTAAACATGAGGCATCAGAGATTTTAAGAGTTTCTAATATCTTATGATTTTGTCATAGAGTATACCCTACGAAAAGCAATAAAGTGCAGATTGCTTAAGCTGAAAACAACAGATTTGTGTTTGGCTATAATGAAGAACGAACCGTTTTGAAAACGTTGTGTATGTGGGATGTGCATTATCGATCTATTGCATAGTTGAGTAATCCATCTAGGATGCAATTCATTGTTAGAAGTAAGACCTAAAATGATAGAAAGGATTACTAAACTATAGAAGGGAGAAAAGTTTTGCGAAGATAGCAAGGAGCTTAGGCTCAATAATTGAGGTAGTAGAGATGAAGTGGTTTAGTGTTAATAGAGAAGGACAACTGCGGAAGAATGGAAGGTTGTATATTTCGTGTACAGAAGTACTATGGAAGGAAGTATTGATTAAATATCATCGTTCAAAATTTAGCACACACGCTGGAGGTACTAAGATGTATCCAGACATGAAGAGGAGTTTCTTTTAGGAAGGGATGTAGAAAGGCTGGGAGAATATGAGAGAAGATGTCTTACATGCCAGCAGGTTAAGGCAAAACATCAGAAGCCTAGTGGGCTCTGCAGCCTTTGGAGATTCCAGTATGCATATGGGATTCAATATCTATGGACTTCATAGATGGGCTACCAAGGTCAAGGGTAGGGAATGAAAGCATATAAGTCATAGTTGATAGACTATGTGCCCATTTCATTCTAGTGAAGACCAAGAGAAATGCATTAAAGTGAGCAGAAATATAAATGAAAGCAGTAGTAAGATTACATTAGGTGCCAAGCACTATTATTGGTGACTGAGATTCTTTGTTTGCCAGTGAGTTTTGGCACAGTTTTCTTAAGGTGGTGGTTATAGAGTTGCGCATGAGTAATTTGTACCACCCATAGAAAGTTGAGGAGACCGAGGGAGTCAACGAGATCCTGGAAGACTTGTTAAGAGATGGCATTTTGGACTTCGGTGGATCTTGGGAGGATTATCTACCTTCGTAGAGTTTTCATGCCACAAAAGCTACAAGAGAAGCATTAGTATGGCCCTATTTAAGACGTTGTATGGAAGGTCGAGTAAGTCGCCTGCATGTTGGTTGGAGGCATGGAATAGGTTGGTATTAGGACCAGATGTGGTTAAGAATGCTACTGAGAAAGAGAACTAATCCAAGCTAGAATGAAGGCAGCTCAATGTAGGAAAAAGAACCATGCTGATATAAGGAGAAAGGAACTAGAGTTCACAGCTAGTGGTCAAGTGTTCATGAAGGTTTCTAAGATGAGAGGCATGATGCATTTTGGGAAGGCTGGGAAGCTAGCACCCACATACATTAGGCTATTTCTAGTCATAGGTACGATTAGGAAGGTGGTGTCTAAGGTAGAACTACCAAGAGTTTTTTCACGAACTCATAATGTGTTTTGAGTATTGCATTTGCAGAAATGCATTAGAGACCCTGACGTAGTAATTATTTCGATGGCAATAGAAGACCTGATCATAGAGCCAAATATGACCTATGTGCAGAAACTGATTCGGATAGTGGATCAGGATGAGAAATGACTTCTGAAAAGTCGCGAAGCTAGTATTTGTCCAGTAGGGCACAGATCGGGAGGACTACATGTGACAAACAAAGGATAAGGTTAAGGAGACCAATCTAGAGTTGTTTATTTTAGATTAGCATATGAACTATGTATTTGTCGAATATGCGCTTATATGATTTTTGTTTGATGATAATAAACATATATATATATATTCATTTAAATGTATTTGTTAATGTACTATTTTATTTTTCATAGATTAAATAAATATTAATAAAATTAAATGACACAGAATTTGAATTCAAATAGAAATTTTATTCAAACAAATATTTATTACAATTTTGAACAGTACAAATTCAAGCTCTCACTATTCACTAAGAAAAGTTAAGATTTTGTCAAATAAAATCAAGCAAAGGTCAAACAATTTTCTATTTGCATCTAGGCTCATTTGCATATTATTTAATTGTATGCATATTTGTAGGGGTAGCTTTGTGTAGAGAGGAAGCATTTAAATAGGGGGAGCAATTAGGATATATCAATGATCAAATACATTTAACATACTCAAAATCTTAAATATATGTTTGTTATCATCAAAAGGGGGAGACTGTTGAATATGCGCTTATATGATTTTTGTTTGATGATAATAAACATATATATATTCATTTAAATGTATTTGGTAATGTACTATTTTATTTTTCATAGATTAAATAAATATATGCTGAATAAAATTAAATGACACAGAATTAGAATTCAAACGGAAATTTTATTCAAACAAATATTTATTACAATTTTGAACAGTACAAATTCAAAGAAATTGCTACCCTCTTGTTGATGTTGATGTTGATGTTGTGCATTGGAATGCTAAGCCTCACTCTGTCACTCTTGTGTATAAGCATCTGCACAGCCCCAGCAACCAAGCTTTTAAATGGAGTAAGGTCATTTGGACTTCTGATTCAACTCCAAGGGATAATCTGATGCTTTGGAAAGTTCTTCAAAATGCTTTGTTAACTAAAAGCAAGTTGATGGAGATGGGATATGATACTGGTTTGTCTTGTGTTTTCTGTGCTAATGAACCAGAGACTGTGCACCATTTGTTTTTGCAATGTCCCTACACAATGATGCTATTTGACAAGATGATGCTGGTTGCTGGAAGTAGATTGTTGGCCGGTTTAAGGCCAATGGATTTTGACATGATATACAAAGCAACAAGGTGGCGAACAATGAAAGCGAGATGCCTTACAATCTGCATGAAGAGGTATATGGCAATAGTGTGGTTTGAAAGAAACATGATTTGTTTTGAAAAGAAGAGGAGAGATGGGCAGGTGTTATGGAAAGTTTTGAGGACAGAAATTTATATGGCTTTGAAGATGCAACCCTCTGTTCCTTCAATATTCAGAGATGCTTGGAGATAGTTGGTGTTTTTGGGTTGTAGCTTGTTTTGTTTGCTTTGTGTTTTTGTTTTTCCTTTGTTTATCCTCGTGTGTTTCTAATTTGTATTTTATTGTGGTTTTGCAATAAAATCAGGTAGGGGCCCTGTTAACCCCGCTAGCCTTTGCTAAAAAAAATAGCACAAATTCAAGCTCTCACTATTCACTATACAACTTTGGTAGAAATTCAATTACATCACTATTTTACATTTACAGTTGACCTCACTACATATCACTCACACTCGTAGTTCATCTTCAACTTCATTCCAGTTAGAATCCAGCATCTGAGCAATCTGCAAAAATATCCACTAACGCAGTAAAATTGAAAAAGAAATATTTTTGCAATATAAAATAAAATGTGAATTTTGAAAATGATATTTGCCTTAGTTATTTGGGTTGTTCGTCATCATTTATATTTGAATTCATCATACACGAACAGCTTGTGACATACACAGTGTATCATTGTATATGCCACAAGGCCGTGCACATCGAAATATACACTTGATTGATTTACAGGGACAGGTGAGCACAAGGTCAAACCCAAAATAAAAAGACGGGTTCAACTCGGGTGCAATATAAATAAAATCTCGACACGAGCACAAGGTCAAACCCGAGCGTTTAAGCTGGATTCAACTCAATGTACAAATCATAATACAACAATGCCCAACTCAAATGAACACAGTGAAATGCACAAAGGCATAACAACTGCCACAAGACCACAATGCAGTGTACATGAATACAACTACAGGTACAAGGCCAGAATGACCAATGAATGCAACAATCAAATGAAGACAGCAACTAGTACAACTGAAATGCAAACTATATCAAACAGCGACAATGTGGATGCAACTCGAGCTTCAGTCAGTACACTATCAAATAAGCAGTCAATATCAATGTACAGACCCCGGCAACAGTGAATGATCAAGGGTACAAGTCCAAATACAACAATGAGTAGCAGCAGTTACAAGTGACTCAGGCAAATGTACAGAAGCAAGAATCGAACTCGTCTAAGATGCCACTGAGAAACCAGTCTCAACCACTTCAACAAAACACACAGTGCACACCAGACACAACACTAACTAGCATGCCAACTGACTCGAATGGCTCAAGTGATACAAGAACAATGTTCAAAAGACACAGCAGAATCAAAGTGAATAAACAAGTGGCAAATGCATGTACATCAATGTGTACACATAAACTACAAGCAGATGCAACTCGTCCAACTGTAAACAAGTGAACCAAACTAGCCAACGCAACAAGTATCATGTCAATAATACAACATGACAATGCAGACACAAATAAAACTACTGACTAAACCATCATATCAAGCAACATGTATGCAAACTGAATGACAACAAGAATATGAATATCGAAAATGCTCAGGGATGAACACAAAGATGACCAGAGTCGAGGCTGACCAGAAATTCACGCATCAAACCATCAAGTTACAGTTTTTCAATAATACAACTCGAGGTAACAAAACAATGCAGAACAAAGATGAAACAGAGATATGCTACAGGATGGTCAGCCACCAAAACACGGCAAGCTACAACTCGAAAAGACCAAGCCGAAGTCAATGTTGAACAAGTCAACCTTCATTACACAGTAAAACACCACAGTCATCTCAAACGAACAAGTCAAATTCGAAACCATGGTAGCAAAGGTAATTGACCGAGTTAAACATCAAAGCCGTGGGACGCAAGTGTCATAATATACGAATTTGAAAAAGTTAATAAAATCTCAAGCATCAAAACAATATCAGATGGCCGAAACTAAAACGTTGAAGAAATCAGACGAACGCAATTCTAGGAATTCAAATCATATATAAACCACTCATCACGACATTTTCATCATGGAGTTCAATCAAGCATGACAGAATAGCATAGACGAAAATCACATACCGAATCGAATTCGAACTCCATCAACTCGAAGCAACCGAAGTGAGCAACAAGGATTCGATCGAACAAGACTTCACGCAATTAACCACTGATTCGATCAATTTAGAATCAGAGCTTCGAAAAAGCCCTAATTTAGATCGAACAAAGGAAACAACAGAGCCGCCATTATCAAAAAGAATTGGGCCGAAGAAATAAAAGGAGACAGTCGAGATAAATTACAAAAGGGACCGGCCTTATTCTTCTTTTTATAAAAGGGATTTTTATTTTAAATTAGGGTTATTTTATTTTAAATTGTTTTTAATTTGTAATTTCTTTTTAAACCGTTTAAATTTCTAGTCGTGTGACTAGGGGACAAACTACGTGGCATAGTTTGAGAATTCGCAACTCAGTGGCTGAGTTGTGGCAAGGTTTTGAGCGTAGAGTTAGGTTTAGTCGATAGCGGGTGTCGCAAGTTTACGTGTGTAAGCGTCTGACTATCTAATTTCTAGTAGAAACCTTGGGGGAAGCACGTAGGCAGGGTTTTGCCGAAGCTGGGTAAATTATGTGTCGTTTTACTTCAGCATTTTATTATTCTGCTATTTTTCTGTGCTGCTATTATTCTGTGATCTGTGTTGAAATTATTTATAAGCTTCCGCAATTAATTTTTATAATTAATAGCATCACCCTATTCATCCCCCCTCTAGGGTGAAATCGATCCTACAAGTGGTATCGGAGCTAGGAAAAGAAGTCAATTTTTGTTTTAAAAATACGTGTTTCAAAAATCGGTTTTTGTTTTAAAAATTTGAATTTTTAAAATGGCTTCTTTTAATAATACTTTTGTTGAGGGTCGTTCCAATATTATTCCTTCTATTTTCGATGGAATAGATTTTTGAATTGGAAATTGAAAATGGAATTTTATTTAAAATCTGTTAATATTAAATGTTGGGATATTATTGAAAACGGGTGTGATATAACAGATAAGAAAATTATCTCGATTAACGCTATTGTTATGCATATATTATATTCTCATATTAATCAAGATAATTTTAATTTCATCTCTCATTGTGAAAATGCACAGGAAATCTGGAATACTTTCGATGCAATATATGGTGCAAAAGTCAACAGCAATGAGAAATCCTCCACAACCAACTCAGTTGAAGAAATGTGCTTAACAGGATTTGTAAAAAGCAGTTGTGATGAGGATGATGATGATGGAGCAGCTGAGCTGGCATTAATACTGAAGAAATTCAAAAGGTGGAACCACAAATATGGTAATCCAGCTCTACATCAAAAATTAGAAAGCAGAATAATCAAAGCACTAGACAACTCGGAAGAACACGGGATCATTTGCAACAAACCCAGTGATATCAAGCCCAATTATCCCCGATTCCAACGCGATTTTGAAAAGAAATCAAAATGGAGAAATACTACAGCCACGTGGAACACAAGTGATGAAGATAATCAAAGTTCTAGCAGTAAGAGTGAGAAAGAAGATATGTGCCTTCATGGAAATATAACTGATAGTGACGATGACGAGCCAAGCGAGGTATCAAAATTTACTTACTCTGAATTACTTATTTATTTCCACGAAGTAAATGGCTGTTTTGAACGACTTAGGGAGAAGTATGCCAAACTTGAATCACAAAAAGACACTTTGATAGAATTAAATGAACGACTTGACCAATTAGTTAAAAACTATCAAAGAAGGATCCCTAAGTGTGATAAGTGTCCAACATTCAAAGAGGAAATTATAAAATCAGAAATCAATATAAAATCACTTGAAAAAGAAATTCTGATTTTAAAAGAGAATGAAAATACTAGGAGAGAGAATTCTATTAAAAGGTGCACTCATGTTGAATGGAAATGAATCCCTCAAAACACAAGTCCAACATTTGTCAACGACTTTAGATAAATTTTCCAAAAGTGCAAAATCGTTGAATATGCTCTTAGGGAAACAAACTGTTAATACAGTTAGACAAGGACTTTGATATAACCAATCTAAAAATGTTAGAAATGAGATTAATCGAGAAAATTTAATGTGCACAATTTGTAGAAAATTTGGACACGATCTCAATAATTGTTGGTATAGACCCAAACATGTGAAAACTATACCGATTTGGGTTCCAAAAGGCACAAATATAAAATCTCTCAAAGTTAAACAAATTTGGGTGCCGAAGGGAACAATTATAAATAGTTTTGGGTCTTCACAAAATTATTTTTCAAAATATTCTACCACTAACAATCATGGACCTATAAAAACAAATAGGTCACCAAAATCTTTCAACGTGTAGGTGTGGTGGCAGGCTAAGGAACAGCAATAGTGTTCTCTGGATTTTTGGCTGTTCCAGAAACACAACGGGCAACAAAGCAAAGTTTCTTAGCCTAGTGTAAAGGTGACAGAATCACAATGGACAACAACGAAAAATACCGTAAAGGTAAAATAGGTAATGGTATATTTATTTGAACGATATACTAAATGTGATAATCTGCATCATATTTTGAATTAAATCATCCAATAATGTGATGATGAAAAGATGATGATTCTGACTTATTCAAAATAGTTGGCCAATTATATTTTTATGCCAAAAACACTATAAAAATTTCTAGATTCTTTGAATTACTTCATATATATCAGTTTGGATTAAAAATAGTGTTTTGATTGGATGATAATACATTTGGTTATAATATGGCTAACTCTATATCCATGGTTTTTTATTAACATAGCTTCAATTCAAATTCAAGAGAATGTCATTTAAATTGTTGTTAAAATTGAGTTTGAAATTTTTTGTGCACACTTCATGATTTGGTCGATCAAATTCAATTAATGATCATTTTGAGTGAAAAAGAAATTTAGATGCAGATTACACTGGTAATCTAGTTGATAGAAAAATTACTAGTTGAACGTGATTTTTGTTGAGACATTTAGTAACTGCATCATTTTTCAAAGAAAATATCTGCATATTTTTCATTTCAAATAGCAGAAAATTTTCTTATAAAACCCCCTCGAGAAAATCATTTTTGACCATATTTTCATATTAGTCATTTTGAAAAATTGATTCCATAATTAATTTTGAATTTGATTTTAAATGACTATTTTGACTAATCTGATTCCCAAATAATTATCGAAAAGATAAATAGTGATTGAAAAAGTGATGAGTGTTGATATTTATCATATAATATGACTCGAGATGGTATAACTAGTAAATTTCTTTAGAAATTTAAATAAGAGTTATAAAACTTTTGTTGGTAAAAATTCCATGACCATCTCTATTTCTATCGTATTTCTAACGACCATCACTCATCAAAATTCTATATAGTTTGTCGATATGTGGTACTTTAAACAAGAATCGTTCGTTTTTCGTTTTCACATTTTAAAAAAAAAATATACAGTAAAAAAATAAAAAAAATAAATACCAAAGTATGCACTCTCATTTAAAAGTCCTCACGGTTATGCATGGGTGAATTACTTGGAATTTGTTATGTGCTTCCATGCTCATTTAAAAGTCCTCACGGTTATGCATGGGTGAATTACTTGGAATTTGTTATGTGCTTCCATGCTCATTTAAAAGTCCTCACGGTTATGCATGTATGGAACGCATATCAAAAGTTGATTTTTAAAACAAACAAGTTGATTCTAATCCCATTTAAAAGTCCTCACGGTTATGCGTGGTTAGAAGATACTTGAATTCATTTTTTTTAAAAATAAAATTGGAATACTACTAATCTCATTTAAAAGTCCTAACGGTTATGCATGGTTAGTAGATATTCAAATTCCTGATATAAATATACCACAAATAGACACAACTGTATAGTTTTATATGATGACATCATTCCCATCATTCTAAAAGTGGAATATGCGCGTAACAAAATATTTATGATATTTGTTTGATTTTTTATTGAAATTTAATATTTATATTCAATTGAGTTTTAATGTTGGATTAATATCGATCACTTTATCTCTATTTTCTATAACACTATTCTTCTTTTGCTGATAATAAAAGGGGGAGAGAAAAGTTAAGATTTTGTCAAATAAAATCAAGCAAAGGTCAAATAATTTTCTATTTGCATCTAGGCTCATTTGCATATTTTTATGCATATATGCAGGGGGAGCTTTGTGTAGAGAGGAAGCATTTAAATAGGGGGAGCAATTAGGATATATCAATGATCAAATACATTTAACATACTCAAAATCTTAAATATATGTTTGTTATCATCAAAAGGGGGAGATTGTTGAACATGCGCTTATATGATTTTGATGTACATGCATTTGCCACTTGTTTATTCACTTTGATTCTGCTGTGTCTTTTGAACATTGTTCTTGTATCACTTGAGCCATTCGAGTCAGTTGGCATGCTAGTTAGTGTTGTGTCTGGTGTGCACTGTGTGTTTTGTTGAAGTGGTTGAGACTGGTTTCTCTGTGGCATCTTGGACGAGTTCGATTCTTGCTTCTGTACATTTGCCTGAGTCACTTGTAACTGCTGCTACTCATTGTTGTATTTGGACTTGTACCCTTGATCATTCACTGTTGCCTGGGTCTGTACATTGATATTGGCTGCTTATTTGATAGTGTACCGACTGAAGCTCGAGTTGCATCCACATTGTCACTGTTTGATATAGTTTGCATTTCAGTTGTACTAGTTGTTGTCTTCATTTGATTGTTGAATTCATTGGTCATTCTGGCCTTGTACCTGTAGTTCTATTCATGTACATTGCATTGTGGTCTTGTGGCAGTTGCTATGCCTTTGTGCATTTCACTGTGTTCATTTGAGTTGGGCATTGTTGTATTATGATTTGTACATTGAGTTGAATCCACCTTAAACGCTCGGGTTTGACCTTGTGCTCGTGTCGAGATTTTATTTATATTGCACCCGAGTTGAACCCGTCTTTTTATTTTGGGTTTGACCTTGTGCTCACCTGTCCCTGTAAATCAATCAAGTGTATATTTCGATGTGCACGGCCTTGTGGCATATACAGTGATACACTGTGTATGTCACAAGCTGTTCGTGTATGATGAATTCAAATATAAATGATGACGAACAACCCAAATAACTGAGGCAAATATCATTTTCAAAATTCACATTTTATTTTATATTGCAAAAATATTTCTTTTTCAATTTTACTGCGTTAGTGAATATTCTTGCAGATTGCTCAGATGTTGGATTCTAACTGGAATGAAGTTGAAGATGAACTACGAGTGTGAGTGATATGTAGTGAGGTCAACTGTAAATGTAAAATAGTGATGTAATTGAATTTGTATCAAAGTTGTATAGTGAATAGTGAGAGCTTGAATTTGTACTATTCAAAATTGTAATAAATATTTGTTTGAATAAAATTTCTGTTTGAATTCTAATTCTGTGTCATTTAATTTTATTCAGCAAATATTTATTTGATCTATGAAAAATAAAATAGTACATTAACAAATACATTTAAACGAATATATATATGTTTATTATCATCAAACAAAAGTCATATAAGCGCATATTCAACATTATTGAATTGTATTGTTGTGGATCACATATATAGATGAGTCTTACAGTTGTTTATCGTATTATAGATAACACTAGTCTGTTTCATATATGTGTTAACCCAGTTCTTAACCATGTAGAGTTCAACCTGAAGTAGAAGGCGAACCAAAGACGAAATGACTTGAGAGTTTGGAAACACGTCTACAAGGGATATAAAATTGGTCTTAGAAAAACTAAGAAGTTTTGAGCAAGCGAAAGCTCTTAGTATCGAAGGTCCTCTCAAAACCAGGAGGTTTATGTTGGCCTTTAGGTCCCACTTTCTTCTTGTACTCGAAGTACACCTCAAACCATTCGCCATCTAGTGCTTCTCTCGAAGATTAGACAAGCAACTACAAGGATTGACGAGAAGAAAGCCAATAAAAGCAGGATTATTCAAGTGTTATCAAGAGAATCATCAGAATCAACTCAAAGTATATGGAAAAGAGTTTGGTAAACATCAGATAGAAGATTGAAGGATGTGACAAGTGAAAGAAGAGACTTAGGATAAGTCAAAACCAGTTAGCATCGAGAGTTTTCTCTCCGTGCTGAGAGGTTTATTTAGCTTCTGGGCCTTACGTATTTGTTTCTACATCAATGGGCCTACTTCTTGGACATCAATGCAAGTGGACCCTGTACCTGTACACGTATTCCTTTATCAATCTAACTGCAACTAAATGAGGATCTTCACTCTGCTTTGGAACTCGACTGCTTCAACGTCTCTTATCTCCCTCATTCATAAGTCCGCTAGGAAGCTACTATTGACAGCTCGGATAACAAGAGTTGTCAAACCCTTATACTAGTGACTTCTAATTTCCATAAACTCTTTCAAATCAACAATCAATAAAAATATAATATGAACGTAGGCTAGAGATTGCCAAACCACTATAAAAATCTTATGTTTTGTTGTCCTTTTCTTGCTATTTTTACTATTATCTACTAGATCTAGATCTCATAGGTTATCTTTGGGTGTTGATCCATTATTGGCATTGACATTTTGGTTCTTTCACTGGGAACCGAATCCAGACTTAGATCTAGCTCTCTACTTGGGTTGAAAAGATCAAGAAGCGAGATCTAGGAAACTTGCTTGAATAACATGAAGGATTGTTAATAGAATGTCATGTCACTAAGAAGATCTAGAAGGTCATCAGGAGCTGTGGCTGGTGGCGATGAAGGGAATATTCACCTAGTTAAAGTTAACAATCAACAGTTAATACCAGAATCCTCTGCTTAACGGAAAGTAGTTACCAGAGGAGAGCTTAATAAAATAATATAGGAGTGGAAGCAGAAAATGGTAGATAGCCAGAAAAATTTGATGGATAAGATCGGTGCTTTGCTAACCTTGCAACCGCCAAGAAACCCGAATAATTAGAAGGTAAAGTTCACCTATAATAGAACTAGAGAACTCATCTATTTTTTGCCTAAACGGAAAGGATGGAAAACAGAGGCAGAAGGTATCATGAGGAAACAGAAGTGCTCCCCCAACAAGAAGACCACCCTGTAGTGAGTAGAATTCCCTTGGTACTGGGAGGAATCTGGAAGGGGTGAAGCCTTGGATGGTGATACCCTAAATAGTGAAACAGTGGCGGTTTCTAATGATAAAGTGGATTTTCAGCTTGATGACGATGATCTTGAGTTGGATGTTGATGTTAATGGAGACGAAGTTCAGGTAGTTGCAGCTCAATCGACCGCACATCATTAAAATACTGAAGGAGTGTTCTCCTAGAGATTGGAGGACCTAGACGTCGGCTGGAAAACCTAGACCGTTTTCGAAGCCAAACGCTAGGTGTGGCCCCCAACAGTCGAACTTGTGATTACTTTTCTAGCGAGGAGTACACGGATGATAAGGTTAAATGGTTGGTGGAAGAAAGTAGAGGAAGAAAGAATGAAGGCTGAGGCTCCGCACCAATTAGGACTCCGTTTACCGAAAATATTCTAAGAGAAGAGTGGCCTACGAAGTTTATGATGCCAAAAGTATTAGCATACAATGAAACCACTAACCCCATACAACACTTACTCAAGTATGGATGGCATATGGACGGAGCAAAAGCTACAGATAATGTTCATTATAGACGTTCCCTGTCTTTTTGGATGGATCGCTTCTATGTGGTTCACTAGACTCACACCAAGGTTTATATCTACTTTTTATGAATTAGCCAAGAAGTTTTTAGAGCACTATAGGCTCCTTGCTACCAGTTGAAGGATGTGGTGTCCCTATCTAGCTTATCTCAAGGCCCAAGGAGTCATTGAAGGGTTTCATGAACCGATTCAATATTGTTATTATAGAGGTTAGAAATTTGAAGGAAGAACATTTATTTCATGGTACTTAAACGGGGAATTTACCCGCTCATGGATTTTGGAAGGTATCTAAAGATGACACAACTAACTACCATAGAAGAATTTCGTTAAATGGAAAACTAGTTTCTGCGGTTAGAGGAAGCGTGTTTGGTTAAAGGGAAGGTTAGCAATGGATAGTTGAAGGAGGTAATTCAAAGTAATATGGCGTTTAAATAAGATGGATAAAACTTTGGTGGAGTTGCAAGAAATGTTTGAAATCTTGTGAATCAAGAAAAGAGGAACCAAAACTCTTGTGGCAGGCATAACGAGAATAGGAAGCGCCTAAATATTTATCTTGCTACTTAAGGATCTAAGCAACACAAGAAAAAAGGAATATGAGATCAGAGGATTACATGCGTTTGAATGACACACTGAAAAATATTTATCTTGCTACTTAAGGAACTAAGCAGCACAAGAAACTGCCCTGGGGGGAGGCGATGGAGAAAGAAAAATGTTTTATAAAATTCTATTGCTTCCAAGAAACTCATGTGCATAACACGAATAAATACCATCACCTGAAAGATTTGATTGAAGAGCTGATATGAAAAAACATACTCCAGTTATATGTTAAGCAACAATAGAACGCTGACCAAGCTACGAGTCCTTAGGGATCTCTAGCTTAAGGAAAACCTTCTGAACCCAGTGGTGAAAGGTCCTAATATACTGATGGAAGACTGACAATTAATACTATAGCCGGAGGACCTTACCTTGCGTAGAAAATCTAGGGTGATATGTAGAGGTACGCAAGTTCACTGAAGCATGCACCACATGAAAGTTGCTACACCATTGAAGACGAAGCTGCTATTAAGCAACAAAAGATGATAACAGCTTTCATTGTGTTAAGAAACCGAGATTCTGATGGATTTGAGACACCTACCCTCGATCCTATGGTGGTAATAGTAGTAATTGGAGTAGAAGTTGTGCACCGAGTTTTGATGGATAACAAAAGCTTAGTAAACATCCTGTTTAGGAAAACATTCGGCAGATGAAAATCAGTATGTGTGACTGCCTGCAAGACGAAGATTTATAGATTCATGGGTCAAGCGAAGTAGCCAACCAGAACGATCGAAATTCCCAAAGAACTTGGTGAAGGAGAATGTAGGGTAATTCACATTCAAAAGTTTGTTATTATCAATGAGTTCTCGACATATAATGCTTTCTTGGGCCAACCAGCCTTGGCCGAGCTCAGGATTTCTTTTGCTCCATGTTATTTGACAAACAAATTCCTTATGGATGGGATTGGAGTGGTGCGACGGGACCAAAGCGGGGCACGAGAATGCTATGTTGCAGAATTGTGAGAAGCTACGTGCCGGGAGAAAGGAAAGAATGTGGGGGAACGCTCTCCACATTCAAGAGTCGCAAGCATAGAAACCGAAGCCCGGACATTGGCTCGAAAACCGTAGCCAATTAAACAAGGCTATGGATCGCAGAAAGTAGTTAAGGGAAGGGAAATCAGCACCGGTTGAGCCAAGGCGAATGTTACAATCGACATGGATGATCCTACACGGGTGCTGAAGATTGGATCTTAGCTCAATGTTCACTTGAGAAAGGAAATAATGAACTTCCTCTAAGGAAATCTAGATGTGTTCTCCTGGACACATTCAGAAATATGTGGGATATCATTGGAGATAGCATGTCACACACTGAACATCGACCCATAGTTCCTAATAGTAAGACAAAATAGGTGTAGTCTGGGTTCGAAACAATCCACTGGTTAAAGGAAGAAGGGAAAAAAGAGTTGGCCAACGGCTTCATCTCTGATGCTTTATACCCCGATTGGGTATTCAACCCCATGTTGGTCACTAAGTTAAACTGACAATTGTGAACATGTGTCGACTATTCCAATTTGAGTAAGGCATGTTCGAAAGGCAGCTTTCCTTTGCTCAGATTGTCCAACTGGTGGGCAGAACTACATGACATGAATCACTCTCGTTTATGAATGCTAATTCGGGCTATAACTAGATTCTGATGCATATACTAGATCAGGAGACTACAAGCTTTACAATGGACTTATGGCCATATGAAATCAAGTGATGCCTTTCGGTTTGAAGAATGCTGGAGCCACATACCAAAGACCGGTGAATTCTATTTTCAAGGATAAAATTAGGTGGAAAATGGAAGTATACATAGACTACATGCTAGTGAAAACATGAGTATCATGAAACCATTTGGATGACCTTTCGGAGATGTTTGAAGCTATATGGAAATACAAAATGAATTTAGATCCATTAAAATGCTCTTTCGGAGGGGCATCAGGAAAGTTTTCTAGGATTTATCATCACTGCACTGGGTATCGAGGCTAATCCAGAGCAAATAAATGTCTTGAGGAATGTAAATATCCCAACTATGAAAAAGAAACTTTAGAGCTTGAATGGAAAGATCGCTGCTTTGTGTTGGTTCATCTCATGGGCGACAGATAAGTGCATATCTTTCTTCGATACCCTCTAGAAAGGTAAGAAGAACATTGAAAGGAATCAGGATTGCCAGAATGCCTTCGAGGAACTATTAAGGCATATGGAAACAAATTGGTCGTATCCAAACCATTGGATGGGGAAGATCTATTCATTTACCTAGTAGTGTCTGCTCAAGCACTTTAGTGTAGCATTAGTGTGCGAGTAGGCAAGGATTCAGAGGCCAGTGTACTACATCATCAAAGGGTTCACTAGAGTTGAAAAGAACCACCCGAAGCCGAAGAAGCTCACCTACTACTTGTTGATTGTGTC
Source organism: Allium cepa (assembly GCA_030765085.1). Lineage (NCBI taxonomy): Eukaryota > Viridiplantae > Streptophyta > Magnoliopsida > Asparagales > Amaryllidaceae > Allium > Allium cepa. Next base: position 610,421,128 of record CM060940.1, read on the forward strand.
AAGGAAATTACGATCATATTTTCAGGCACATCCAATCAAAGTGCTTATAGATTAGCCTTTGTAATGGGTATTGTACTGACCCGAGACTTTGGGAAGGTTGCTAAAGTGGAATATCGAGCTGAGTTAATACGACATTACTTACCATCAAAGGAGAGAAATAAACTAATAGGTATTGGAAAACTTCATCGCTAAATTTACCACGTGGGATAGTGTGGAAGAGGAAGAGGGTACTGCAATCATAACTTATCATAAGAAGTTATTCGATGGTTCTACGAATGAATTTAGCTTGAGGGCAGGAGTGGTATTGAAAACACCGGAAGGATGATTGATTTTCTATGCACTAAAGCTGGAATTTGCAACGACTAACAATGAAGTGGCGCATGAGGCATTGATAGCATGATTAAAAACAGCAAAAGGAACAGAGGATGAAGATACCGCACATATTTAACGAATCCCAACTGGTGTTTTTTCAAATCAGGAAGGAATACAGGCCAAGGGTGCAAGATGAGACCCTTACTTGTCAAAAACACTGGAACTGTTTAAGGATGCAGAACATTATACAATAATACATATCCCTAGAGAGGAAAAATTGAAGGAAAATTTACTAGCTAAACCAACTGGCTTTGGGGAAGCACAGTTAAGGGGATTGGCTTCGATGGAGGTTTTAACAACCCTGGGAATCAATCAAATGGATGTCAACTAGATCCTAGAGACTACATAAGAGTTGGAGTCATGGATAACTCCAATCAAAGGTTACCTGATCAATGGGACTCTCCCAAGAGATAGGAGCAAACATAAGAAAATATCCGAAAAGAGTTGCGGTTCGTTATGCAAGATGGAGTACTATACGGGAGAGGATTCTCAACTCCCCTACTTCGATGTATAGACAAGGATAAGGCTAGGAAGATCCTCAAGGAAATCAAAAAGGGCAGCTGTGGCGACTACACCAAGAGGTAAACCCTAACGAAGAAGATACTTCACTATGGATATTTCTAGCCGACAATAAACTAGGATTATGCTGACTACCCCAGATGATGTGACCGATACCTGGGATTACGAAGATTCCAGGAGCCGTATCAAAGGAACTTGTACAAATGGTCAATCCATGGACATTTGCGATCTGGGGAATCGGCGTCATCGGTTTGCTACTAATAGCAAAGGGAGGAGCTAAATATACCATCTTTATTGTATATTACCTCATAAAACAGACTAAAATGGAACCGCTTGTCACGATTACAATAAAAATGGTAATTAATTTTGTAACAAAGAATATTATTTGCACGTTCGAAGTAACCCAGAGGACCATCACAGACAACAAGACTCAATTCAATGGTGTTGAGTTTAAGGAGTTCTGCAAAAGGTATAGAATGAAGAAGTGCTTCTCCGTGGTGGCACATCCACATTCAAATGGGTAAGTGGAAGTAGTGAACAAGATCATTAAATGCAACTTGTAAAAGGGACTAATTAGAGCTAAAGGCAAATGGGTTGATGAGCTTCCACTAGCACTATAGGCTTATAGGATAACACATAAGTCCATGATCTGGCACTTGAATTTCGATTTAACCTACGAATCGAAGGCAATGCAACCGATAGAATTGGAAGCCCCTTCTCATCGTAAATGGAATTTTGATCTAAGATTGAACGAGGAGCTCTTGCTCAAGTCTCTCGACCTGGTTGATGGGAAGAGGGAATAATCCAAGCTAAGGGTAGTCGCTCACCAAAAAAGAGTAGCTCGGCACTTTAGTTCCAAGGTTCGCAATCGAAATTTTGAAGTGGGAGAACTCGTTCTGAAATCAGTTCTCCCATGTACGGGAGTGCTTGGCCCAAACTCGGAAGGACCATATGCAATTGGTCTGAAGCTGGGAGATGGTTCAAGCTAGCAATCGTCGATGGAATTTCGATCCTATGTGCTTGGAATAGTGACTTACAGTGGCATTATTACACATATACTTTCTCAACTTGCTTTCGCAAATAATCCACCCATGGATACTTGGGGCACTATAAGTAGGTAGGACTTGCCACTTTTTTTATTCGTGAATAACTAATTGAACCATGTTCATGTAAGCAACACTCCTATTCCACATGACTAGTGGTACAACAAATAAAATACTTCTTTTTTTGAATAATGGATAGGGAGTGTGAACTCAAACCACCGAGTCGATGGGGAAAATCGACTCTTATCCTTCTAGGAAACGACATGGCCTAGAGGTAGGAAACGTAAGGAAGGTCCAAACCGTCGGATCGATGGGGAAAATTGATCCCAACCTTTGAGAATCAACGTTTCCTAAAATAGGCGATGTCGGGAAGGTCCAAACCACTAGATCAATGGGGAAAACTAACTCAAACGGCTGGATCAATGGGGAAAATTGACCCCCAACCTTCCAAGAACTAGCATTGCATGGAGATAGGAGACTTTTGGAAGGGCCGAACCACCAGGTCAACATTTAAATCGACCCCTAACCTTTTGAGAACCAGTGTTGCCAAGAGATAGGTAACGTAGGGAATGTCCAAACCGGCAGATCGATGAGAAAACTGACCCCTAACCTTATGAGAACCGACATTGCCTAGAGATAGCCATGTCAGAAAGGACTAAACTACTAAATCGATGGTAAAATTTGACTCAAATCGCTGGGATGAAAGGTTATATCGACCCCATACCTTTCTAATTCGGTGTTGCCTAGAGATAGGCGATGTTGAGAAGGTTCACTTACTTTTGGGTCGATCGGATAATTTTCCCCCCTCCTTCAGGAATCTGGTGTTGCCTGAAGACAGGCGATATCAGAAAGGAAAAACCTTAACCTCTCAAGAATCTGGTGTTGCCCAGAGATTGGAAAAATCAAAAAGAACGACAAACTAAAAGGTCGATCAGATAATTTGACCACTACCTTTAAGAATCTACCATTACTTGAAGAGTGAAAATGTTAGGAACGACATCTATTAAGCAATAGATTTGATAATTCAACTCCAACCTTTGGGAATTTATCGTTGCTTAGAGATAGGCAATGTCAATAAGGACTGACCATGGAAAGGTCTAATGGAGAATTCAACCCTATCTTACAGGTGTCCGATGTTACCTGAAGTATGGCAGGACCAAGAGGACGTGCTCAAAATCAAGCAACTAAACCGCCAATTTTTAAAATAGGAACAGTTGTATGAGCCATGTTTCCACGACCATGCTAGTGGCCTAGTAGGACACGCTTGGCCATGGATAAGTGAGGATAGTCATAAAGAACCTTGGACATGTATTATTAAAATCCGTCAATCTAGGATCCGGAGAGGGAAAGTGCAATTAAACTGGGAGAAATTTTGTAATTTTCCCTATTATTCTCAACACCTACTAATGCCTAGAGACTGGCATTTGGAAAAATCAATTCTGTGAATATGATTAAGTTCGTGATAAAAATATATAAATAGGAGGTAAATAATGTGGTTAATACTCCCCAGCGAAAGGGAGCAACATGAAACTTGTAATGTTTACAGCAAAAACACGATCAAAGGAAAACTCAACCTCCTCAAAATTGGAATGACCATGGTGTTGGTCCAATCATAGTTATGTTTCGCCAAATGGAACACCTTGGCAATGATAAAAAGGTCTAAAATGGTGGAATATAACTCTAGTAGTTGCAGGAATATTATTTATATGCGTAGAAATATAGTAAATAAGCACATTGCACAAGCACAAGTGTATATAGCATAGAAAATTATAACACTGACAACTATATACACAGGAAGTCATATAAAAGTGTGGAAAATTAAATGGAGCAAAGATATCAAACTTTTCATTACTTTAGCTTTTATATGCAAGATACAGTGGGGGCCGATCCTACACAAACACGACATGTTTGCAACAAAAAGGAAAATATAGACTACACAACCAAAAGAACCCCTAAACTTCCAAGAGATAAGATCTTATGCTTACATTCGAGAATCCTGTGCTAGCGACATATATTCTGTAGCATCCTTGGAATAAGGGTGGTTGGTATTTGTTCTGGTGGGTCATCCGGAATCCTTAAACCAATACACTTGTTAAGAGATAGAGGCAGATTTTTCAATGGTTCGGTTGGAATGACCATGCCTTATAACTTAGTGGCGATTGAATGTCCAAGCCTAACAGGTATGGAAGGTGAAGCCTGAGCTATAGAGGAACGAGCCTTAGGAAGAGTAGACAAGCCCTCATCGGACTAGAAGCACGGCGATCAACGAGTCATTTTAAACAATAAAACATAGTGTTCAACATGGTGGGGTATGTTTTATCTTTAAATAGAAAACTATTATGACCAGCGATCAGAATCCAAAGGATGTCGAAGTGTGTTGACCCATTGGATTTTTATCATTGACCGGGACATGTGATAAGTGTTATCTATGTAGTATGAGTACAGTGTCCCATACACAATGGATGGACCATCCTGCATAAATAATTCGTTCGTGCTAGAAAAATGAGCAACATCATATGATGAAACTGTATGTGTGAACTTTACCGCTATTGATGAATAATCAAATACGAAACCGTCATCTAGAGCGACACAGAAGCTTTTCTTTAGAAGAACATTTAAGGTGCAGCAATAGGAAAAGCATAGCGATGAAACCATCTAATATGTCCATTCTCGAACAAGAACCGTCTTACAAAAATTCAAACAGTATGAGATCAGCCATGCTTTGATAGGAGTTAACTGAAGTTGAAGAAACAGACTTATCTCGGGAATGGCATGCACAGGAATTATCGAAAACTTGACTTCACCATATATCGAGCGCAATTCGTACTCCGATCATCTCCTCTCAAAAGCACTCAACCGCACCACCACCATCATCACCATCGTTGGGCCAATTATCAATCGCCAATCGTAGTTGGTTAGAATTTAGAACGATGAAAGAAGCTTGAAACACTCGGGCACTAAAAGCTTTTGGCCGACGATCAAAACAAGGCGGCAGCGTTCAGATGATCGGTGGTTGCGTCAATTGGTCGACGATGATGGAGGATGGTCAATAATGGCAGAGTAGTCGGGTGTAAGGATTAAATCTTAGAAATCAAAAGGACTTAGTGGAAGAAGGATTCGAGAGTGGAAGGTCTCTATTGGTAGAAAACATGGATGCCAAACTGAAAGTGAAGAAAATTTTATAAATGTTGTAATTATATAGCTTTCGGGGGAATGAAAGCTGTCGGTATACCTCAAACTTAGAGACTTATAAGGTCTCTAAGTTTGAGGTATTCTCTCTTCACTCGGTACCGAGACAATTTTTCACCCTAAAAACTTGTAGAAAGTACGAAAAAGAGACAATGTATTCATCTAAGGAATCCAATGATCTTAGGAGCATCGGTCTTGTCCTCAAGCATGGAGAATGGAACCATAACCGTGCAAAGCATTTGAAGGAATACCCACAAAAGAAAGCAGCGTTTCGAAGGGATATCGAAATTATTAATTGAAAACAAGTGATAATGAGTCAGAACTTGTCTTGATCCATAGCATTCTTTGTTTTCAATGAAAGCATACTCCGAGAGGGCAAGTGTTAAGCCGATTTCTATCCAAGCTGAATTCAACCTGAAGTTGAAGTCAAACCGAAGATGAAACGACTTGAGAGATTGGAAACATGCTTGAAAGGGACAGAGAATTAGATTTTGAAAAACTCATGAAGTTTGGAGCAAGTGAAATGTCTCGGTACCAAGAGGTCCTTTTGGTACATAGAGGTTTATATTGGCCTTTAGGTCCTGCATTCTTCTTGTACTCCAAGTGCACCTCAAACCATTCGCCATCTAGTGCTTCTCTTGAAGATTGGACAAGAAACTTCAAGGATTGATGAGAAGAAAGCCATAAAAGCAGGATAGTTCAAGTGTTATAAAGAGAATCATCGGAATCAACTCAAAGTATATGGAAAAGAGTTTGGACAACATCGGGTAGAAGATAGAAGGATGGGATAAGTGAAAGAAGAGACATAACATAAGTCAAAACTAATCGATACTAAGAGGGTTATTTGGCTTTTGGGCCCTATCTATTCACTTGTACATCAATGGGCCTACTTCTTGGACTTCATTATAATTGGGATCCTTTACCTATACATCCTTTCCTTTATAAATAATAGCCTAACTACGACTAAAGGAGGGTCTTTACTTTGCTCTGGAACTTTACCGCTTCATCATCTCTTATCTCCCTCATTCATAAGTCACGTATAAAGCTATATTATCAGCTCTAAGTAATAGGACCAGTCAAACCTTTGTACTAGTGATTCTCATTTTCTCTAAACTCTCTCAAATTAATAAAAAATAAAGTGGATGAGCTAGATATTGCCGAACCACTATAAAAATCTTGTGCCTAGCTGTCCTTTTCTTGATATTTTTATTATTTTCCGCCATACTAGTTCTCATAGGTTCTCTACAACATATCTTTGGGTGTTGATCCATTTTTGGCATCAACAATATGAATTGGGAATTCATGGTTATGCTTGATGTAAGCATGAAATAGTTGGCAAATCTTTAACGTGCCTTAATTTAATTTCGAGCGCGAAATTCCTTTAAGGGGGGAGACTATAACAACCCGTAATGTTGGAATTAATTTTGTTGATTAATCAAAGGGACAAAACAAGTTAAATAAGAAAGAAAGAAAGAAAGAAAGGGGGTAATGAATTAATGAAAAGGAGTATTGGGGCTTAAGCCCAAATTATTGTAGGATAATAAGCATGACACTTTACATTCATTTATTTCACTCTACTAAAAATAAAATAAAAGCTTTAAAGGAACTTTTATGATGGAGGCTTAAAGATATCAAATAAAGTGAAGATAAGAAAAATATAAGCTAAATGGGAGATTTATAAGCGAAAGCAAGATATCCCAAAAAGCTAGGTGAGTAACACTAAACCTATTATTACCGTACTCAAATATATTGTTTCATTAAAATCTTGTAAACTATTATATATGATGGAGTTTCATATGAATTTTGATTAATATGTAAATTGTTTAATGAACATTTTGAGCAAAAAATGGATGGACATAGGATGTTTTAACCATGATCATAGAAATGGGTTTTTGGTATGAGAGATTTCTTAAGTCAATAATAATTTAGTATGATTTATTGCATGTGCATGTCCTAGAAAATAAATAGAGAAAATACCCTTAAATCAAAATAAAGGATAGAGAATATTCGAACAAATGTTCGTGAATTTTCCAGAATTTTAATAATGGTTCCTATGAAGATAATAAGCAAATATAAGTAGGAACTACGTTGTAAAGAGGGATCTGCAGGGTTTCATTTAGTATAAAATTATATGGGAAAGAGAAAACAAGTTTCTGGTATATAGGGAACCGGATCCAAATAAAATGCAGAATAGAAATATGGAGGACACTGCAAATAATAGAAAGTGAAATTGTAACGTATTAAATGGCGACACGTGTAATGGCGTTGTCAAATATGTTAGAGTTTCTCCAGTACAGAGTTGAGGCAATGACCTAATGTTTTATGAAAGAACCGAGTACATGGGGATGAGGTAATGATTTGCCAAAGGGATCCGGGGACTTTTAGAGGAAAGTCAAATGACACTGTAATCGATAGAGGACATTCTGTGTAGTAATAGTATAAAGGAGGACGAAGTTATACTATGCCGCAATGTGCAAAAGAGTACTACACCAAAATTTTGAAGTTTTCACTTAATAAGTGAAGAGTGATTATGCACATAGGTTAGGGTTGGGTTGTACTATGCCAAAGAAGGGTTTGGATGAAACTTAATAAAAGGCAACTAGGTAGGACTCAAGGAGACCCCAAGGATAGTAAAGGGAAGAACTCCTATGCTAGAGGTATGGTTAGAAGGGTTATTGACGTCGCGGTGGGATGCTCACTTGTATGCACACATATGGAAGATGAGGAGAGGAATTCAACTTCTAGAGACCAAGGTGGGTGATTCCAAGCAGTTTAAAATTCAACAAATGTTTAGGGACCGTAGGTGGTCGTTTCACAGTAGTCCAACATTTAAGTAAATAAACGAGGATTGCGGGTGGTTGTGTCATAGTAGTTCGAAACTTAAGTAAATAAAAATAGAGGGACTGCATGTGGGTGTTTCTTTGTGGTCTATGACTTAGTTGATAAATAAATACTATGGGTGGCTGGGACTACACAGTTTTCTCCAATGAATGAGTATAAAGGATACTACAGGAGCAAAGTCTATGCAGTCTAGATCTAAAGAATGAATAAAAGGAGATACTGTAGAGGAGGCAAAATTCCAGGCAGTAACAGCTAAAATACGAACCTAATAGGAAGTTAAGTGAGGACTGTCGTAGTGGTGCAGTAGCAGATGGAAAAAATAGAATAAAGAATAATCTAAAATGGAAACTAAGTGGGGAATGTGTAGGGATGCGATAGGTTTGGATTATGAGGGGGAAACCGCTAAGTAGGAACAATAGAATACTTACCCAAAACATCATAATTTTGTAGTACTAGATGGGAATAGTAGATTGAAGAATAACCTAAAATGAGAGCTAAGTGAGGACTGTGTCGGGGGTGTAGTTGTAAATAGGAACTGCTAGAGAATGCATAAAGTCACCTTACTAAATAGAACTACTTGCGCAAAACAATGTTTGTTTCACTTATGATGTTTTGGATAACGAAGGGGAAACCCCTTCCATGCAGTATGGCTTGGTCTCACTATAGGTTTATTTTGGGCAAGTTTTATTCACATCAGACTTTATGTCAGACCCATGTTTTTATTATTGTTTTCCCTATAAACTCACAGGTACTCATTCAAGTGGGCCGAGTTTATAGATAGGCAGGTTTAAAATAAGAGCTACAGTACGTAAATAGAAGACAAAGGAGAGGAGTTAGTAGCTAATAATGATAATATTTCTGTTTCTTCTATTAAAGGTGTTCAGGCAACATCTTTATATGTTGACCTAACTCTTTATACTGTTATTTTCTATTGATATTTGAAACCTATGTGGGCACGATTTGTGGGTTAAATTTGATATAAAATGTACGTATTCAATATTATAGAAACTTTATATGTAATGAAAATATTTAGTTGCTTTATTTACTTTGCCTATATTTTAATATATTGAACTAGCTTACATCGCTGGAAGATAATTCTTGTAATGATTGTAACAACACCAGCGTTCATTTTTTATTCTTTAAGTGGTGGATGTTACTTGTTTCAGATCATTAGGAAATGTGCCTAAGCCTTAGGTTCTTGAGTCAAATTTGGTTATTTATTTCTGGAATTAAAGTGTAAAAACCTTTAGATTTTCAAATTATTCATAGATACAGTTTCTAAACATTTATATTATTCTGATCCCTCTTAAATCCCCTTAGTTTTGAATTCAAAATGTTTATACATGATTAACTACACCTAATAAAGCCTGCAAATCATATTATTGTGTCAAAATTGCATTTCGGGAGGAGGAAAGTATAGATCACTCACTGAAACTCCAAAATTGCTCCTACCATCATTGTTCCTCTGGTTTTCAGCCAAAAACCTTCATTTTTCATCACATCTCCTTTTCTATATCGTAATGCTCATCTGTATGGTCGTTTTGATAGGTGGATTGTCAAATTCTATTAACAAACGAAGGAGATATATTGATTAGAAGTTTGACGTTAAATGTTGAAAATTGTGTATGGGATTCATCACCGTACTTCGCTGTCTAGGCCTATTGCTCTCCTAATGCTTCAGGATTTTGCCTATAAATCACCTCAATTTCATATCCTTGTTTGCTAGTTTTTGAACTTTTGGTTTCGTCCGATTTGGTGGAGTTTTGAGTGAGATAATGGAGTCGACTGCAAGTGGCTTTTGTGAAAAATGGAGAAGTATGAAGAATAAGTGTTGGCTGGCTAATTTTCAGAAAGGAGATATTTGACTTCAGTTTTAAGTCAAAGGAGGGAAAAACCATATGTCGACCCAGTTCTCGAAATTCAACTCATTTGTGTCCGCTTGACTCGACGATGTTTTCGACAATAACTCATTCATACTAATTCCAAACAAGGAAAACTAAGATACTATATGAATCTAAACAATGAGACGGTTGTAATTGCAGTGGTTTTGTTGTCAAATTCCAATACTGGAAAAATTACCATTTTATCCTTCCTTGTTTTTAATTTATTTAATTAATCCATTAAATTTAATTATTCTTATAATACTATATTTTTGTATTACATTCTCCCCCATTAGAAGAGCTTAGTCCCCAAACTTCCCAAGGGATAAAGAATGTATCACATTCTCTCATATCACACAAATATATAAGCATATAAAATAAATCATACTACCGTTCATTCAGACAACCATCCCACAACAAAGAAACTTATCAAAGAAGGCATCCATACATAGTATATAAAAATTGAAATCAAATTCAAAAAATATGTACACTTGATCGATTAGCATAGATAACGGTGTTTGTGTACTTACGAAATACAACTAGTAACATAGCATCAAGGTACGTGTGTAAATGATACATGGCACTATATATACGCAAATATCAAGCAATTGATCCCTCCAATATGAATGAGATGATATAGCATACAAAACTTGATCCAAGCATCTTAGGGTGAACATTTAAATTCTATATATATGCACAACCAATAACACTAACATATCGCATGGTGAACATATTAGCAGTAAATCAATGTAATCACAATATACAAAGCATATCAATCTAATAACAAAATCCATAACATAAATAAGACAACAATGAATCCAAGCAATAACTCAACCAAACATAGTTATTGAGTAAACTAATAATCAATCAACTGGAAAACGCTTTGGAAAGTAACCAAATTGAAAAGATCGGATCTACTCCTCAACTTTAATATTTTCCCTATCTAGATAATTCTCCCAACTAAATCTAGCAAACTTTAGTATTGGTATAAACTCATTCCTAAACATTAACTACAAACATACGTGCATGTCTACAAATTCTGTAATTTTTGCTACCATCTCAAACAAATAGTGCCATAATGCATAATAACGGATACCCTTAGTACAAACATGCCCGCCTAAAATTGCAGTCTCTCGTACCATTCCTAAATGTACATACTTAATACCAAATCAACCCGTAGTACTTTCCTCAATCCATCTTCCGGATTGCTAAGGTAAGGCAACTCAAAAGCGGAAGGTGTCCTACCTGAACAAATGCAAAAGACTTAAATCACTATACTATTGCTCTTTTACCTAAGGATAATCAAAATAATTAATCAATGTCTTAACTTGGTGAACATAACATATATCCCGTCTGAATCTCAAATCTAACTTGAGTGGTACCATTACGCTTATGATATCACTTCTCGCAATATCCAACAAGTTCGATATTTAAAGTATCACCTCCTCCATTATCCAAACATTCCATCCTAAATTATACAGCATACAAATAAGAAAACATCCAAACAAAGGTAATCCTATTTTATTTAACCAATGCAACGATAGAAATGAAATCCTAAATCTAAGTGGAGTTGTAACCTAAGGAAAATGCTAACCTAAGTTAGAGATAAAGTGAAAAGGATTGACTATATAGTAAATTGTTTACATGTGCCTCATAGACAATATAAACTCCGTACCTTTAAGACCTTACTCCAAAAGGTTCCTATGAATAAGCGGTTTCTCTTAATTCTAAGGGATGATTGAAAATAATCTATATATTCTTCTTTTAAAGTCAAGTTTGACTCCTTCAAAGTTCCATTTTAATCAAATCGCCTTCGCATACCTTATGTGGGCTAGCCATAATACTCATTACTAAATTTTTCCAAATAAATTTTCTTCCATTTCCCAAGCAAGGTTTATTTTAATAGCTTAAAATCTTTTATAAAAAAAATTACAACCTTCCATAATCCTTTACTATCGATCGTATCTATTATACGATTCTGAAGACTTTATTTCTTTCATTAATAATACATGTTTATATGATCGTAATACTCCATATCCAATTAGTCCTACCAACTCATCCATCATACCAAAATAATTAACCCTTAAAAAGCTTAATGCCAATTTAAATCGAAAATATTCTTTAAAATCAAAAGTATGATCTCAAACCAAAAGTCCAAGCTTAAATCGTTTTCAAAAAATGACTAACCAATAGTATCTTACCTCATATATCATTTTATCGACTCAATATCCTTCCACGCTATGGACGGGACAACTAGATATGGATGGTGTCTCACAAAATAAAAAAATTGATGTAATACTCGATAATCACCCTACGCCACAACATATCTAGGAACATCAAAAAAAGGAATATTGTCCTAGCATAGTAAACATACCATCAAACTCATGTCCAATCCAATCCAAATCATATACTCATAATTAAATCTATTACTCAAATGTCGATAATCCATAACTATTACCCCAAAACATATACATCAAGAGAAAAATAACTTGTTTTGAGAACAACATCCCTCCAAGTCATATAACAACAATCACTTGCTTGGAGAACAACATCCATCCAAGCCGTACATAAATGGTGCAGTGTTAACTTCAACATCAGGTCAACGACACCCCTCCTCAAATCAACTCAAATAACCTAACTTTACAACATTATGAAACAGCATAACGTTCTAAATATCATTCGCTTCTCTCTCTGATATTATTGCAAGGACACAGAACAAAAGAATGTGAATGTCGATTATTTTAATTTCTGCACTATGGACTGATCACCGAGTTAGATCTCATAGTATCATCATTAGTCCGTCGGGACCCTATCCTAAATAAACTCTAAGCACTTCAACCAAAATCTTCATTAACATCTCCAAAATATTTTCAATCAATTGGTTAACAAGACCCAATTAGTTGAAATTCCAATATGACTTATCCCTTTTTTTACTACTAAATTTTTTCGAGTCAATTCCACTTCAAATATATCTTCAAAATTTTCCAATACCAAATAAGTATAACTTATGTCCAAATCTCCTACATATGAAACTTAACCAATTTATTTTTACTATAAGGTAAACATCCAACTCGAAGTTTATGTTTTTCCCATTAAACTCAGTGGCGTGGTCTCATTATATATCAAATAATCGACATGACATATTATTATTCACACTAGGCTTTATGTTTGACTCAAAGTTTATGTTTTTCCTCTTAAACTCTTAGGTTTAAAATTTATTTTGAGTAGGTTGAGAATAATGGTTTATAGATTTAGTAGGTTTGATGAATAAAGCTTCCAAAGATGTGCAAGAGGCAATGGCTAATTATTTAGGAGACTACATATTAATTATTGCCGCTGTGTTATGACATTTTGTTGTATGTATGTATTGGTAGAAGTCGTTTCTATCTATTTAGTAACTTTGATCAACCAAGAGGGCATCTTCATATATCGCTCTTGGAGTATTTTGTAATAACTTTATTTTGTCTGAACCCGGACAATGTTTGGGATTATATACCGAATATAAAATTATGACTTTGAAATAAAATCTAAAATTGTGCTTTAGTTTCATATCTTGTGCTTTCAATATTATGGATACCATTAACATGAACGCATTTTGTCATCAGCAAATAATATTATAGATGACCGCAACATCCGCAGCACTTAATTTCAGGCCTTAAGATAGGGGATGTTATGACTTGGTATTAGAGCATAGGTTTATGTAAAATTAAAGAAATTTAAACTTTGAAAAGAGTTCTTGACAACATAATCCAAATGAATCGGAGAATAAGATTAGGGTATCAGATAATGTTATAGTAATATACTTGTATTTTCTATATATAAGTATACGATTTATCTCTATCTCCCTCTCTTAGACTGTTCTTCCGTATATTACTAAGGTTCAAATGTAGATTTAAGGAAGTAGAATATGGAGGCAGAAAAGGAAGAGTGAATCTCAATGGAGGCAGCACCACTACTAATGGAAATGCCAGGCACAATAGTAGAAGAAACCTAGGTTAGTTAACAACTGCTAATGTGGATGCTAGAACACTGCATGTAGATATGGGAGCTATACATCATTTCTTTATCAACATGATGTAAGTAGGAGCAACTACTTGTTTAATTGGAGGAAATTTTAGAGGAAATGTTGGAGGAGTGAATCAGGAAGCTCCATTTGTTAATAGCTATGTTGTTTTGAGTAAGGAATATGTAAGGCTAGGAGGAAAGCAATTCACTGGAACAAAGAATTCTATCGAGGTGGAGAAATGGTTAATCTATTATGAAAGGATTTTTGCTGATCTTGGTTTGAATGATGAGCAGAAGAGGAGGTTGGTATCCAGGCAATTGCAGGGAGCCATAATATACTAGTGGAATAGTGTGATGGTTGGAGTAGTAGAGGAAACTTTGACTTGGGCAAAGTTTAGGAGGAGGTTTGATGAAATATTTATGTTTGAGACCGCTAAGTCAACTCTGTTGAGGATGTTTGTAGAATTGGTACAAAGTGATATGACTGTGTTAGAGTATGCAACACGGTTTGAGGAGCTATCCCGATATAGGTATACAATAGTACTATGATTAAGAGGATGAGAAGTTCATCCATAGATTGAGACCTGGCTTGCGAAAGCAACTTTACCACATCTCGGGGGTCCATGAGATGTAGTTGAGATGACTTTAAGAAACAAAGAGATGCTTGCTTTGTTTGGTAGTAACAAAGCAGTGGAGGCCATGGTGGGCAGAATAAGAAGAGGATGCGCCTTCATAAAAAGGAGCTCAGAAAGGCAGTGCTACCAAGAAGGGAAGTCTGAGACTGTACATTATAATTGTGTTAAGAAAGGCCATTTTGCGAACGAATGTCATTTTGGAGGTGGTAAGAAGGTGATCAGGAGGAAGAATATTAAGTTCTTTGATTGTGATCAGATCGGTTATTATAAGAACCAGTGCGAGGAACTAGCTAAAGATGAGAAAAGGAAGGTGTTTGCACTGGAACCGGCTACCTTGAAACCAACAATTGGGGAGAAAGGAAAAGCTGTGATGGGAGGTAAGCTTTTGATTCACGATATACCTGTTAGATTTCTATTTGATATAGGTGCATCGCATTCTTTCATATCTCATTATTTGGTAGATAATCTTAACTTATAACCCTCATACCTAATTACTTCCTTAAGAGTTACAAATCCGATAGGAAGGTATGCAACTCTTAGGATGAGATGTGACCATTTAGAGTTTGAATTGTTAGGGAATATATTTTCTTGCAATTTGCATATTTTTGATTTCATAGGCTTTGAAATTATTTTGGGTATGGACCGGTTAAGTGAATACAATGCTAGGATATTTTTCCATGATAGGAAAATATCATCAAGACATCATAATAGTAGTGAACGAATTATATTCTATGGAGAACTCAAATTTTGATGTTTGTGCTCTATTGGATATAATGGAGGAGGAAGACGAGTTAAGCCTAGTTTTCGTAGTTAGAGAATTAGCAGATGTCTTTGAGCCCGTTATAAGACTACCGTCAAAACGAGCCATTGAGTTTCGAATAGATCTTGTACTCGGACGTAAATGCGTAAGTAGACCACCTAGCATGATGATACCTATGCTGATGGAGGAGTTAAAGGTGCGGCTAATGGACTTAGAAGGAAAGATTTTTATTAGACCAAGCAGTTCGCCTTAGGGAGCGACTGCGGTGTTCATGAAGAAATCAGATTTGTCGTTGAGATTGTGTATCGACTATCGTAAGTTGAATGAAAAGATGATAAAGAATCGATATCATTTACCGAGAATTGATGATTTATTTGACCAGTTGAGTGGAGCTAAAGTATTTTCCCAGTTGGATTTAGTGATAGGGTTCCATCAACTAAGGTGGCAAAAGACAGTATTATATTGACGACATTTAGATCAAGATATGGTTCCTATGAATGGTTAGTAATGTCATTCGGATTGGCTAATGCGCCTCCTTTCTCCATAGATTTAAAGAACTGGATTTTTTCCAAGAGCACGGTTTGTATTGGTAATCATAGACGAAATTTTGATATATTCTAAGGATGAAAGAGATCATGAGATTCAACTTAGAATAGTGCTTGAGACGCTGAGGTAGTATCAGCTAAAAGCAAAGCTTTTGAAGTGTAATTTTGGAAGAAAGTGGTGAAGTTTTCTGGTCAGGTAGTCTCAAAGAAAAGGTTGTCGGTGGATCCAACTAAGATCGAAGCGGTTAATAATTGGAAGAGACCTGAGATAGTGAATGAGATAAAGAGATTTCTTGGAGTAGCTGGCTATTACCGGAGATTTATTGAGGATTTCTCTCGTATAGCAGCACCGATTAGTAAACCAACAAGGAAGAACGTAATTTTTTTTGGACCAACAAATGTGAGGAAGCATTCTAAAAGCTCAAACATTTATTAACCAATGCACCCATGTTAGTTGTTTCAAATGGAAACCAAGACTTGGTAGTGTATACTAATGCTGGAACAAGGTTATGAGCCATGTAAATGCAGATGGGTAAGGTGATAGCCTATGCTTCTCAACTGCTTAGACCGAATAAGTTTAAATATTCGACTCACGACATAGAGTTGGCTGCTATAATATTTGCTTTCAAGGTGTGGAGACATTACCCTTTGGGAGATTGATTCGAGTTGTATATTTATCACAAGTCTTTATGGTACTTATTCTCTCATAATGAGTTGAAAAATGAGATAATAGTGATGGTTAGAATTTTAAGCTGCTTATGATTTTAAACTTGAGTACACATCAGGGAAAGGAAACAAAGTTGCAGATGCACTTAGTAGAAGACATGAAAATGTGGTGTTGGCTATGTTTTTTGAATAGAAAGACTTGGAAGCATTGACTACTTTTAGTATGCAGTTAAGATCGACTGCTAGATCTAGTCAGAATACTGCAATGCTATCATGTTTGGAAATTTGACTGGTATTAATCGAAAGAATAGCTTCTAACTAAAGAGATGATCCATTACTAGCTGAAAGAATTAGAAGATTGGAAGGTGGAACGGAGATTGATGACTTGAATGATTTTTAACTTGACAAGAATGGATGGTTGAGAAAGAATGGACAATTGTGTGTTCTGGAGGTTGGTGACCTAAGGAAATAAGTTCTTAGGAAGTGTCATCGATCAAAGTTTTCTATTCATCCTAGAGGAACTAAGATGTATCAGGATATAAAGAGAAGATTCTTCTGGGAGTGTATGAAAAGGGATGTAGGCCTATGGGTAAAGAAGTGCTTGAATTGTCAACAAGTGAAAGCCGAGCATCAAATGGCAAGTGGATTGTTTCAGCCTTCAAATATACCAATTTGGAAATGGAATTCTATATCTATAGATTTTAGAGACTGGTTGCCATGATCGAACAGTGGAAATGAAAGTATTCGGACTATAGTGGACAACTTGACCAAGTGTACGTGCTTTATGCCCATCAAATCGACAAGGACGGCACCCGTTTTGGCTAAGTGGTTTGTGAAGAACATATTTAGACTACATGGAGTTCCTAGTAGTACGGTCAATAATAGAGATTCTTTATTTTCTAGAAAATTCTAGAAGAGTCTGCAAGAGGCTTTAGGTACCAAGCTTAAGATAAGCACTGCTTACCATCCACAGATCAATAGGCAAACAGAAAGAGTTAACAATGTCTTCGAAGATTTGTTAAGAGCTTGTGTGCTAGATTTTGGAGGATTGTTAAAAAACCATCTAAACTTAAATGAGTTTTGTATAAAAAATATTAGTAGACTAGCGTAGGGATGACACCATTTAAGGCTTTATACATAAGACAGCGTAAATATCTCGTATGTTGGTTAGAGACATTAGATAGATTAGTTCTTGGACCTGATATGGTAAGGGAAGCTGTAGAAAATATTGAATTGGTTCGGGCTAGAATGAAGGAAGCTCAATCTAGGTAGAAAAGCTATGTAGATAAGAAATTAAAATATTTAGAGTTCTCAATTGGAGATTAGTTTTTCGTTAAAGTATTACCGATGAAAGGTGTAGTGAGATTCGAGAAACCAGGAAAATTGGCACCTCGGTTTGTTAGACCATTTCCTATTATAAAAAAGATCGGGAAACTCACTTACAGGATAGATTTACCGAGCTGTTTGGCTAGATTCTATAATATTTTCCATATTTCTCATCGTAGGAAGTGTGTTTGAGATCTAAAAACTACTATTACTCCGACTGCAGTGGAAGAATTAGTTGTGGAATCAGACATGACCATAGTTAGACATCCAGTTTGTCTTGTGGCTAGGTATGAGAAGAAGCTAAGGATTAAGATAGTTAGAGTAGTAAAAGTACAGTAGAGTGACGACAAGAGAGACTGTACTTGGAAATAGAGAGCAGGATTATAGATATTTATCCTTACTTGTTGGATGGTATGTTTTACCTCTATATTTGCATGTCTGATGTGTGTAACTTATCATAATTTTGAGGGTGAAATTTCTTAAGGAGGGGAATCTATAGTACCCCTAAATTTGATAACATTATTTAGGATATTTAATTAGATAAATTAAATGAAATAATGTAACATGGTAAAGAGATTGAGATTTGATAATCAGTGAGGGTCAAGGCTTGATTAATGAACTAATGGGATTAAACAGAACCATAATAGGAAAGAGGATATAAGGAGGGTAAAATAGGAAAAGAGCATATTTTCTTATCATAAACCCTAATTCTTATTTCCTCCCTCACTTCACTTATTCAAAAAAGAAATCTAAGAAAGCTAAGGCTGGCCATTAACCAAGTATTCAAGAGGAAGATAATCTTGAAACAAGATCAAAGCTTAGGGGATTCAAATCACAACACAAATCTTAACCTTCTTTATCCATTCAAGGTGAATTATAGACGCTTCTCATTTTTTAATCTTTATTTTTGGTTTTAGGTCTAAAATCAAACCTTTTGAAGATATTATGTTATGTTTAGACGATTGAATGAGTATATACTCATTGATGAATTTATATGATTTATTTATGAAATTTAGTGATATATTTGAGTGAGAAAACCTATCAGACGATATCAAAATGACTTAAAATTTCAATAGGATGTTAGAAACATTATTTTAGAAGTTGGTTTTTGCTTTTATAATTTTCTGAGCAAGTATGAGTTTTCTATAAATTTTCCAAGTGTAGAAAATAGGTTGTTATGTGTTTTAATTATTAGAAATAATTAAATTATGTTTTGGCCTTGAAATTTTTATATGTTGAATAATATGATTAATTTGATATACTATGATTTTTGGGGATTTTTCTCAAGTGTTTAATTATGATTAATAAATCATTTGAGCTAGAAGTGCTCAATTAGTTATTAAAATATTAATACTAAAATACATTATTTGCAAATGTTTTGTGGTTAGGAAATAAGGGTGCAGTAAATTTTTCTGAAAAAAGAAATTGACAAAGTTTTATCAACAAATAAGAGTTTTTCAAACTTATGGAGTATGTGGAAAGAAATTGCTTTCATTAGTAAAGATACAATTTAAGATTAATTATTGTTTTGCCATGCCAACAAGGATGACGTCGTGCTCCATCTTGCCACCTTTATTGTCTTCGATATTAGCCCGAACAATGCATATGATATCAACAGGAGTTGATATGTAACAGATTATTCTTGGTTGAAGGTGGAGACGTAGCATCGAAATCAAAGAGATGGTCTTCGACGTAGTCTTGTCGCATGACTTATGTACCGTGTTTTATATAAAGAGGCATGAGGCCACATATTTTATACCGTCGTCGACCCTAATACATTCGAAGTTGCTTAGAGCGAGGCTAATAATGTTGCATTTTTTTATAATGACTTCGACTTTAAACATTGCTATATACTTTCGAAGGGACTATTTCAATGCTACAAACATAATACCGCTTTTAATGACTTTGGCAATAGATGATGATGCATCTTTATCCATTCGGCTTTATTCCTTTTAGCTGTTTCGGAGAGGGAAGTGATGCCCCTCCTATTGACTTCAGCACTAACAAGGCCGCTATTTTCTTTAAGGTGATAATGTTGACGTTGATGACTCTGACCCTATTCTTTTATTGGTTTTAAAACTATACAAACCTAAACTCTTCGACTTCGATACTATAGTGAAGTGAAAAGTGTGGTCTTCGGCTTTATGGTCTTGTGTTTTGAAAGTTAAAGGTTTATCTTGTTTTTAAGGGATAAGACCCTCTTTGCAATACCCCTTGCCGCTTTTATCAATATAAAGGCTTTATATTGTTTTGGCCTTATGGCCTATGGTTTTAAGAGGTGATGACCTCAGATAATTTCAAACTTCACCAATGTTGTTTTATTAAAGCATATATGGCATAATTATTTTGGATAAAGTAAAGGGTAATAATTTTCCTTGTTTTGAAAATATGATTTCAAGGGGTAAATCGTTTGTAAAGAAGTATGTTTTCAAGGAAAGAAATAGGGTATTTAGCCTAGAATTTTACTAAAGAGATTATTGTTTTTATCACTTTTAGATAGATTGTGATAGGAGAAAATTGACTTAGAGATTAAAAAACCAAATGGGACCGATGTAGGGTAGTGTCATATACTTTAGCTAGTAGCCCCAAGCTAATTGTTAACCGGATTATTAACCCAGCAGAAAAGGAGTTAAAACATTCAGTCTGAGCGAGAACAACTCGCAACTTGACCGAAAGACATAAAAGTACATGACAAAAAAACCTCAAGAGTTTGAACCAAAATACGCCAAATATTTGGATTGGCAACGATCCAAAATATTGACTTTTGGATTCTCCATTCCACATGCATTATGTTCCTACATCTCTCCTAAACTTATTTACCAAGTTTGATAACATTTCGAGCATCCAAGTTGAAGAAGTCAAGACATATCCGATCCAGATCGAAGTTCAGTCTAGTTTATAGATGATCCATCATCAAAACAAGTCAACAAGCTATGAAATCACATTGCATGCAAGAAAGGAAACCAACGAAGTAGGAGTTGTGCAAAAATTGCACAACATTTTGGATTGGTACCGATCTGATCCATTGGGATCGCTATCTATCCAAAAGTTAGTTCAAAATTACCCTAAATTTTAAGTGCTCCTAGTATGGATAGTTACGGGCTTTTGGTACTCTGATTCCGATCCAACTGCTATCTAAATCCTCGAAATACCATCATATCTTCAATAAAAGGGTGGCTAGCTGCTCTGATCTTTAGGGAAACTCTACTGCTAAGATCTTAATCCTTCTTCCTCCTCACAATAGCTGCCATGGGACAATTGAGATCCTTCTTTTTGTCCCCATCAATATTGGTCTGATCTTTCTTCTTTCAATTATTAGAATAGTAAACAACTTGTACCTGTAATTAGTAATCAATCCATCAATAAAATATATAACGTGGATGTAGGCTTCGTTAAAAGCCGAATCATTATAAAAATCTTATGTAACGACCCAGAATTTCTATTAATTGAAATTTGGATATTTAATTAATTTTCAATATTAATAAGTGAATTTATAAGTCGAATAAATTTTATTTCGAATAATTGGATTTAATTGAATAATTAAATCGATAATTTAATATGTTAAATTATGGAAATAATTGAAAATTGAGTTAAATATGATTGAAAATGATTTGTAAAATTTTATATTATCATATTAGGGTTAGAATGATATTTTAGAACCTTTAAAATCGAATTAAAAGTTTATTTGTGAAAATTGAATATTTTGACATTTAATCGACTAGTGAAATTAGTCAATTTTTGAAAAGTCTCAGAATTGGACGAAACTAGTTCCATTGGATCCGTAATAGTTTGTTACTGCCGGATTTCAATTTTCGTAGCAATCAGAGTTATCGTTTGACCGTGGCAGCTCGAAACGCATCGAAATTGTTTTTAATATTAATTTGGCGAGTTAAAATAGCCATTTTTCAAAAAGTCTCGGATTTCGACGAAACTAGTTTCATCGGATCTGTAATATGATATTATTGTATGGTTTCAAATTTCATGTCAATCGGATTTACCGTTTGTCCGGTGCAAGCTAAAACGACTAGAAAATCGTTTAAATCGGTTTAATTTAAATTAAACGTTTATTGTCATAACTCGCACAGATGACCGAATTAGCTTTCGAAACCTATTCCATTGCGTCCGGAACGCGGGGTAAATCCTCGAAACGCTGGTCACCGCGCGTAAATCGGAGTTTGAAAAATCCAAAATGAATAGTGTTCGTTTTATTTTCTATAAATAGACCCTTAACCTTTCACAAATTAAAAAAAAAAAATAAGCTAGGGTTTTGAACTGCAGCCGCCACCCTATATGAACGGCCAGAAAATTGTTTCGTTCTCCCCTTAAAATCTTTCAATCTATCCACTTTTACGAGAATCTCTCAACTACAAAATAGAAGAGCGTGATGAGATCTACGATGTGAACGGTTAAGATCGCGAATGGTGTTATGGATCAACGGGAAAATGGAGATGAAGGCATCGAGTTTGGGCACGTTTTCCCAAGTGAATACACAGCCGAGCCCATAGATATCCATGCCGAGTATAGAGGAGATGATGAACTTTCTGATGGTGGCGGAGTGACGACGTTTTGATGCTCATGGTGGCCGAATTTTTAAACCCTAATATCAATATATGGGTTCGGCCTTGCTATCTGGTACGCGCGTGAAGTAACGTGAAGAAGAAACAAGGGGGTCGCACGGATCTGAAGGGAAGTAGAGGATCCAACGGCCAGTAGAGATTTAGGTTAAGAAAATTAAATTTAAGTTGTAAATTTTATATTTAAAATTCATGTAATCTTTAAAACCGTGTATCTTTTTCATACGAGGTCGAAAACGCGCGAAACCAGTTGCATTGGAATCGTATGGACGAGCACTACGCAATGGAGTTGGATTGAAGTCTTTTGGAGTTAGTGAGAATTTTAGGTAAAATTAAACGTCCGTTTAATTTTATTTGAAATAAATCGCTAAAACGAAATTGAAATCAAGGTGAGAACTTCTCACTCAATCGAATCAGTTTCGATTTTTATTTTAAATAGTTGATTTAAAATATTTGAATGCATGTTTGAATGATGATTGTTATCTATTGATTGTTAAAATAGACACTATGCGTCGTAGTAAGCGGATGTTATTTATTAAAAACATATATCGCAAATATTTCATAAACAGTGAAATTGGTATTATATATATAATAGCAATATATATTGGCATATGTATATATTGCAGTTATTGATTTCCCGCATTTGTATAGCGGATGAGACCCTATTACGCCGTCTATTACGCGGATAATATTTTAAATCCCATATACCGCGATAATTCCGTACTGGAGCGGAATTGGTATTGTGCTAATGTTTGTGGATGCAGGAAAACAGGTTGGAGGGATCCAACTGGATTCCTCAACAGTATTTATTTGATTATGGATATTTTGATATTTGATGGATTATCATATCGATATATGATATCGTTGTTGTCGTGATTGACTATTTGGTATGTAGCATCATTGGACCAAATTTTGGAATTTTAAAAGGATTTTTAAAGAGATTTTTGAAAGTATACGTTATAAAATATTTTTGGAATCGATCCATTTTAAATAAATAACGTTATAATTTTTAATGTTATAAAAATTATGATTTTTGAGAAATAGAGTTAAAAGTTGATTTTTGAGAAAAATATGTAGTTAATGATTTTATAAATAGTTTAAATTGGGATTTCTGAATTTATTATAAAAAGTTTAAAAATAGGACTTATAAGATTTAATTATTTTATAAATCAAAATGATAAAATTATAAAGGAGTTTAAAGATGTTTTAAAGAATAATATAAATTGATTTATATAAGAGATTTATAAATGGATATTTATAAATTGAAATATTGAAATTATAAAACGAGTTTTTATAAGTGTTTGAATGAAGTGAAAATGAATTGCATAAGTGAAAGGAATTTATAAAATTATAGATGGTGAAGTTATAAATGAAATTTATAAATAGTAAGATTTATAAATTTTGTGAAGTTATTAAAGAATATATTTGGGTAAATAAATGAATCTTATAAGTTATAGGATTTATAATTTGGGAAGTTTAAAGGAACGATTTTTGCAAACAAATAAATTTGTAAGTGTTTAACTTATAATATGAACCTTTGGTCTATAATTGAGTTATAAAGAGAAATAGGTTAATAAAGGAGATTTATAAAGGAAGTAGTTATAAAATAAATAGAAATGGAATTTATAAACATTGTTTTATAAATTCGCAAACGACTTATTTTGATAAGAAAATTGTATAACTTATTTATGGAGTTATATTCACGTTTTAGACGGTGAATAATCCTTTAAAATAAAATGTATAGAAATGATGAAATTTGTTAACAAGTATATTCACGTTTTTGAATAAGTGAATAATATGTTAAAGAAAATGTTTTGGATGTGATGTTTTAAATAGAAATTAAACGATCTAACGATATTTTGAATTGTGTTAAGATTTGAAACCATAGTTTTCAACATTCATTGTTGAAATAGACGTTTTTGAGAAATAGAAGGAAATGGTGGACTATAACACTGTTGTTATAGTAAATGATTTCTGAAAGGAAACGTTTTGTGTAGTATTGGGATTTTTATATCTATTTTAATTTCGAATCCCTATACTAGTGATTTTGGGACGTTGTAACGATGTTTTACGTAACATTCGTTTTGGCCCCAAATAAATATGTTTAAGAGAATGATTTCCTTAAAGAATGAAATATATACTTAATCTTGATTTAAGTATATTGAATATTTTCCAAGTGTAGAAAATAAAAAGATTTGCGAATTACTTATTAAATAAGTATGGAAATGTTTTTCCAATGCAAAATGAAACGTTTCGAGAATTTATCTTTTTGAAGATAAATTGAAAATGAATAATTGAAATCGTTTATTCATAAAAATTTTGAAATATAAATTCACTATGGAATTTATAAAATTTGTTTAAAAATAAATATTGATTTATTTTTGAAGTGTGAAAATTATATATCTTGTAAAGATATCTTTGGGAAATAAATAATTTGGAAAATTATTTAGAATCTGGTGATGTTGTGCATATCCATTGATAGTTCAATAACCGACTATCAATATTTACCTTTGAATAGGTATTTGTTGTGATTGCTTGAATTTGAATGCCACACTTATTTTTAAATTATTGCGCTCGTTATTCGGATCACCCATTCCGAATAGTGATACGACGTAATGGATAGCATTGATGACCGGTGTTGAAGACCGGATATTTTTGAAAGCGAAAGGACAACTCCTCGAATGTCTTTGCATCGAATGGTCCCCGGTATAGAGACTCCATATGTGATGGGAAGTCCGGTCGTGATTAGTGAATATCCAGATTGCAAGGACTTCTTTGTAAGTGCCTTCGGTTCTGTTCGAGCCCGGAACAGACTTGTATGGATTGTATGTCTGACATTACAAATTGAGATATAAAGCTGATTTCTTTCAAATATATTTCTGTTGGTGGCGGAGATTTATTCTCTTAGCTTAACACCCTTCTCTGAGACGTACGAGCTCAGAGGTTATGTAGTTGAAGGTTATCAGGGATATATTCCCAATTTGGTAATGTGACATACTGAGTGTTGCTGTGAAATGATCATTGTGTTGATCATTTTTGATAGGATCATTTATTTGATCGTGTATCTTGGTGATCATTTCTATGATCATTTGTTGACCCAAAGCATGGCTTTTGTATAAAGTATGTCTTTGTGGACGTGACTTCGTCGAGCCTCACACCCCGGAATGGTCAAAACAGGAAAGATGCGGCAAGGTTATGAGGGATAGCTCCCTTTAGGGTATGTGCATTTCCTTCTGGAAAAGGGTGGTATCATGGTATGGAGCCCAGATACTTACTCATGTTGAAACATTTTATTTATGATTGTGTGATGATGGTGACGAGCGCTCGGTTAAAGGTCCCAAAGGACCGGGTGATGGCATACTCGTGTCAGTTGTTACCCAGTTAGGGGTAACCCGGCCTTGTGCTGGTAGAGATCCGGTTTGGTTCTCGGGGACGTTCTTCTAGAGGCGTTCTCATGTGGCAATGGGAAGTTCCTTGGCCTGACCATTCGTTGGAAATCCAAAGAAACAATACGATCTTGTACGGTTTTAGTTGTATAACCTGCCATGGAATGTGGCGGTAACCTGCTATTGAACATGGAAGCTATAGTAGGCATAAGTGCGGAATGTCTATGCTGGCTAAGATTTATATCTTTATTTTCGAAATGAATTTTTCCTACACTATGCACTAGTAATAATATCAAATGTTTTTTTAATGCGTATCAAGCATCTTTGACTATCATAAGGAGAAATCTCCTTCGATTCTGCGTTTGCATTGTGTGTGTGTGCGGGAGGCCTTATGGTAGTCTCATTTTTAAAAGCATTGCGAATTGACTTTAAAAATATTCCTCTATTTTGATTTTAAAGATAAATAAACTGTTTGAGTTCTCACACCAGTCACATGACTGACTCGGAGTTTATTGTTTTCCTTCCTAAACTCTGGGTGCCCACCAATTTCCACACGGGCAGTCAAGGGTTAGGTTTATCAGGATATTATGGAATTCAGGAGTTGCTGGAGGCAAGCTGGATGGCATGGCGTATTATTAGTATATAGTATTTCTTTTTCCGCTGTTTGATGTTGTTTGTTGTTGTACACTCTGATGATATGATGTAATGTAATGTGATGTAATGTAATAACTGATATAGTTCTTTGTTTAAAGATTATTCATTTATTTATTATATATTGTTCCGCTGCAATTGTGAGATTCTGATATTGTTCTGTTGTTTTCTGTTTCGTTATATTTTCTATCTTTTTCTCTCTCCTTCTGTCTTTTTCTTTTTCTTAAAAACCTAACTATTCGGTTTTTCGGCAACGAAAAATCGCGTATGTTACATTTGGTATCAAAGCATATGGTTAAGCGACAACCATGGTTCTGTTGGGTATTACTCATTAGAGATAGAGTCAGTAGTACTCTAGAATGAGTTTGAGTGTAATAATAGCTATGAGAGCGTATTTATTAGTGAATATAAAATTGTTTTATATTGTGATGATTGGTTTATTGAGTGGCATATGAACCTTCGTCAGCACGGTCTCGACAACTATGCCGAAGGGGTTTATAAACATTTGAATAGAACAATTCGACATAATATTGTTTTAAATTGGGTAAATGAAATAATTTTACCTTGGGAATATTTCATATATAAAGGAATAATTTTTCAGAATTATTAAAGTGTATATAAGTTGATTGTTTAGTTGTTTGAATAATCTGAATAAAAGAATAATTGTATAAGTAAAATGAATTATAAGAATTGAATTATAATTAAAGTGATTTACAATTGCGAAATAAACTTATATATATAAGAAGTGAAACTACATGAATATATTTATGAATATGAGTTGTAAATAAAAATGAATTTAAAGTTAAATGGAAATTTACTTTGGAATTGGAAGCTGAATTGATTTATAAGTGGGAATTTAAGTTAAGTAAAGCCAAATAGTGTTTGAA
Source organism: Allium cepa (assembly GCA_030765085.1). Classification (NCBI taxonomy): domain Eukaryota; kingdom Viridiplantae; phylum Streptophyta; class Magnoliopsida; order Asparagales; family Amaryllidaceae; genus Allium; species Allium cepa. The sequence continues at coordinate 610,448,407 of CM060940.1, forward strand.
ATGGAAGTATAACTTAAGAGATGTTGAATGAAGTTGATATTGGTATCAAAGTAAATTAATAAAGTTAAGTGATAGATATAAACTTGAGTTATATAAATGAAATTCAACTTTTATAATTGAATTGAATGGATTGAATATTAATCAATTAAATGTGAATAATTGATATGGAATAATGGATATAAGTGTTAATTCATTAAAATCTAATGTTATTGGAAGTTGAATAGTTGAATGAAAATCAAATTAATTAAACCAATTGAAAGCAAAGGAATTTGGTTGTAATTAATATACATTGGTTGTTAGTTGATTGTATGTAATTCATTAAGTGTTAATGAAATTGGAAGCTAAAGTAATTGGAATTCAATTGGAAGTTAAGTGAATCTTAAATAAAATTGAATTTGATTTGGAAGTGAACCAACTTGAATATGAATTAGTGAATATAAACTAATTGAAAATGAATGTTAGTAAATCCAATGTTAATAAATCAAATGTGATTAAATTGAAAACCCATTTCATTGAATATTAATGAGAATATGAATGAATATTTATTGGTTATGTTAGTTGGATGTAGTTGGTTGATGGTTGAACATATTGCTTTTACTGCATTTGCTATGTTGACATATATAGTTATTATGTTGCTATATGTTGTATATCGATACTATTGTCTATATACATGATTCTCATGTTGTTTGTTAAGTGTTTAGTAGGTGCGGATCGCGTTTGCTTCGCATTTGGAGCTCGCTTTCGTGCTATATTAGCCGTATATGCTCGCTAATAATATATAAGGTACATATCTCGGATTACATATCGTACTTTTACACTTTTTTCCCTGCGGGATGCCTCATTACTTGATGAGATGTATATTTGTGATATATATACTGTCATTTTTTTTTCGGATCGAGCCGCGCAAAGGAGACTATGGCGAATTTTTCCAAAAATTTAAGGCGTGAGAAAATTTTTTGAGAAAAATTGGAAAATTTGTGAAAACTATAACTTTGATTTGGAACTTAAAGTTAAACAATAGTAGTTGTTTTTGAAAAAATAACTAAGTATGATTTGGAAACTTAGTAAAGTTATTGTAAGAAGTTTAATTATGAATTATGGAAAAGTTAATAGATTATGTAACTTTTCTTACTTGTTAATTTCGAGGACGAAATTCTTTTAAGGGGGGAAGTATGTAACGACCCAGAATTTCTATTAATTGAAATTTGGATATTTAATTAATTTTGAATATTAATAAGTGAATTTATAAGTCGAATAAATTTATTTCGAATAATTGGATTTAATTGAATAATTAAATCGATAATTTAATATGTTAAATTATGGAAATAATTGAAAATTGAGTTAAATATGATTGAAAATGATTTGTAAAATTTTATTTTATCATATTGGGGTTAGAATGATATTTTAGAACTTTTAAAATTAAATCAAAAGTTTATTTGTGAAAATTGAATATTTTGATATTTAATCGACTAGTGAAATTAGTCAATTTTTGAACAGTCTCAGAATTGGACGAAACTAGTTCCATTGGATCGGTAATAGTTTGTTATTACCGGATTTCAATTTTCGTAGCAATCGGAGTTATCGTTTGACCGTGGCAGCTCGAAACACATCGAAATTGTTTTTAATATTAATTTGGCGAGTTAAAATAGCCATTTTTCAAAAAGTCTCGGATTTCGACGAAACTAGTTTCATCGGATCCGTAATGTGATATTATTGTATGGTTTCAAATTTCATGTCAATCGGATTTACCGTTTGTCCGGTGCAAGCTAAAACGACTAGAAAATCGTTTAAATCGGTTTAATTTAAATTGAACGTTTATTGTCATAACTCGCACAGATGACCGAATTAGCTTTCGAAACCTATTCCATTGCGTCCGAAACGCAGGGTAAACCCTAGAAACGCTGGTCACCGCGCGTAAATCGGAGTTTGAAAAATCCAAAATGAATAGTGTTCGTTTTATTTTCTATAAATAGACCCTTAACCTTTCACAAATTAAAAAAAAAATAGGCTAGGGTTTTGAACTGCAGCCGCCACCCCTATATGAACGGCCAGAAAATTGTTTCGTTCTCCCCTCAAAATCTTTCAATCTATCCACTTTTACGAGAATCTCTCAACTACAAAATGGAAGAGCGTGATGAGATCAACGATGTGAACGGTTAAGATCGCGAATGGTGTTATGGATCAACGGGAAAATGGAGATGAAGGCATCGAGTTTGGGCACATTTTCCCAAGTGAATACACAGCCGAGCCCATAGATATCCATGCCTGGTATAGAGGAGATGATGAACTTTCTGATGGTGGCGGAGTGATGACATTTCGATGCTCATGGTGGCCGAATTTTTAAACCCTAATATCAATATATGCGTTCGGCCTTGCTATCTGGTACGCGCGTGAAGTAACGTGAAGAAGAAACAAGGGGGTGCGCATGGATCTGAAGGGAAGTAGAGGATCCAACGGCCAGTAGAGATTTAGGTTAAGAAAATTAAATTTAAGTTGTAAATTTTATATTTAAAATTCGTGTAATCTTTAAAACCGTGTATCTTTTTCATACGAGGTCGAAAACGCGCGAAACCAGTTGCGTTGGAATCGTATGGACGAGCACTACGCAATGGAGTTGGATTGAAGTCTTTTGGAGTTAGTGAGAATTTCAGGTAAAATTAAACGTCCGTTTAATTTTATTCGAAATAAATCGCTAAAACGAAATTGAAATCAAGGTGAGAACTTCTCACTCAATCGAATCAGTTTCGATTTTTATTTTAAATAGTCAGATTTAAAATATTTGAATGCATGTTTGAATGATGATTGTTATCTATCGATTGTTAAAATAGACACTATGCGCCGTTAGTAAGCGGATGTTATTTATTAAAAACATATACCGCGAATATTTCATAAACAGTGAAATTGGTATTATATATATAATAGCAATATATATATATTGGCATATGTATATATTGCAGTTATTGATTTCCCGCATTTGTATAGCGGATGAGACCCTATTGCGCCATCTATTACGTGGATAATATTTTAAATCCCATATACCGCGATAATTCCGTACTGGAGCAGAATTGGTATTGTGCTAATGTTTGTGGATGCAGGAAAACAGGTTGGAGGGATCCAACTGGATTCCTCAACAGTATTTATTTGATTATGGATATTCTGATATTTAATGGATTATCATATCGATATATGATATCGTTGTTGTCATGATTGACTATTTGGTATGTAGCATCATTGGACCAAATTTTGAAATTTTAAAAGGATTTTTAAAGAGATTTTTGAAAGTATACGTTATAAAATATTTTTGGAATTGATCCATTTTAAATAAATAACGTTATAATTTTTAATGTTATAAAAATTATGATTTTTGAGAAATAGAGTTAAAAGTTGATTTTTGAGAAAAATATGTAGTTAATGATTTTATAAATAGTTTAAATTGGGATTTCTGAATTTATTATAAAAAGTTTAAAAATAGGATTTATAAGATTTAATTATTTTATAAATCAAAATGATAAAATTATAAAGGAGTTTAAAGATGTTTTAAAGAATAATATAAATTGATTTATATAAGAGATTTATAAATGGATATTTATAAATTGAAATATTGAAATTATAAAACGAGTTTTTATAAGTGTTTGAATGAAGTGAAAATGAATTGCATAAGTGAAAGTAATTTACAAAATTATAAATGGTGAAGTTATAAGTGAAATTTATAAATAGTAAGATTTATAAATTTTGTGAAGTTATTAAAGAATATATTTGGGTAAATAAATGAATCTTATAAGTTATAGGATTTATAATTTGGGAAGTTTAAAGGAACGATTTTTGCAAACAAATAAATTTGTAAGTGTTTAACTTATAATATGAACCTTTGGTCTATAATTGAGTTATAAAGAGAAATAGGTTAATAAAGGAGATTTATAAAGGAAGTAGTTATAAAATAAATAGAAATGGAATTTATAAACATTGTTTTATAAATTCGCAAACGACTTATTTTGATAAGAAAATTGTATAACTTATTTATGGAGTTATATTCACGTTTTAGACGGTGAATAATCCTTTAAAATAAAATGTATAGAAATGATGAAATATATTAACAAGTATATTCACGTTTTTGAATAAGTGAATAATACTTTAAAAAAACTGTTTTGGATGTGATGTTTTAAATAGAAATTAAACGATCTAACGATATTTTGAATTGTGTTAAGATTTGAAACCATAGTTTTCAACATTCATTGTTGAAATAGACGTTTTTGAGAAATAGAAGGAAATGGTGGACTATAACACTGTTGTTATAGTAAATGATTTCCGAAAGGAAACGTTTTGTGTAGTATTGGGATTTTTATATCTATTTTAATTTCGAATCCCTATACTAGTGATTTTGGGACGTTGTAACTATGTTTTACGTAACATTCGTTTTGGCCCCAAATAAATATGTTTAAGAGATTGATTTCTTTAAAGAATGAAATATATACTTAATCTCGATTTAAGTATACTGAATATTTTCCAAGTGTAGAAAATAAAAAGATTTGCGAATTACTTATTAAATAAGTATGGAAATGTTTTTCCAATGCAAAATGAAATGTTTTGAGAATTTATCTTTTTGAAGATAAATTGAAAATGAATAATTGAAATCGTTTATTCATAAAAATTTTGAAATATAAATTCACTATGGAATTTATAAAATTTGTTTAAAAATAAATATTGATTTATTTTTGAAGTGTGAAAATTATATATCTTGTAAAGATATCTTTAGGAAATAAATAATTTGGAAAATTATTTGGAATCTGGTGATGTTGTGCATATCCATTGATAGTTCAATAACCGACTATCAATATTTACCTTTGAATAGGTATTTGTTGTGATTGCTTGAATTTGAATGCCACACTTATTTTTAAATTATTGCGCTCATTATTCGGATCACCCATTCCGAATAGTGATACGACATAATGGATAGCATTGATGACCGGTGTTGAAGACCGGATATTTTTGAAAGCGAAAGGACAACTCCTCGAATGTCTTTGCATCGAATGGTCCCCGGTATAGATACTCCATATGTGATGGGAAGTCCGGTCGTGATTAGTGAATATCCGGATTGCAAGGACTTCTTGGTAGGTGCCTTCGGTTCTGTTCGAGCCCGGAACAGACTTGTATGGATTGTATGTCTGACATTACAAATTGAGATATAAAGCTGATTTCTTTCAAATATATTTCTGTTGGTGGCGGAGAATTTATTCTCTTAGCTTAACACCCTTCTCTGAGACGTACGAGCTCAGAGGTTATGTAGTTGAAGGTTATCGGCGATATATTCCCAATTTGGTAATGTGACATGCTGAGTGTTGCTGTGAAATGATCATTGTGTTGATCATTTGTGATAGGATCATTTATTTGATCGTTTATCTTGGTGATCATTTCTATTATCATTTGTTGACCCAAAGCATGGCTTTTGTATAAAGTATGTCTTTGTGGACGTGACTTCGTCGAGCCTCACACCCCGGAATGGTCAAAACAGGAAAGATGCGGCAAGGTTATGAGGGGTAGCTCCCTTTAGGGTATGTGCATTTCCTTCTGGAAAAGGGTGGTATCATGGTATGGAGCCCAGATACTTACTCATGTTGAAACACTTTATTTATAATTGTGTGATGATGGTGACGAGCGCTCGGTTAAAGGTCCCAAAGGACCGAGGGATGACATACTCGTGTCAGTTGTTACCCAGTTAGGGGTAACCCGGCCTTGTGTTGGCAGAGATCCGGTTTTGTTCTCGGGGACGTCCTTCCAGAGGCGTTCTCATGTGGCAATGGGAAGTTCCTTGGCCTGATCATTCGTTGGAAATCCAAAGAAACAATACGATCTTGTACGGTTTTAGTTGTATAACCTGCCATGGAATGTGGCGGTAACCTGCTATTGAACATGGTAGCTATAGTTGGCATAAGTGCGGAATGTCTATGCTGGCTAAGATTTATATCTTTATTTTCGAAATGAATTTTTCCTACACTATGCGCTAGTAATAATATCAAGTGTTTTTTTTAATGCGTATCAAGCATCTTTGACTATCATAAGGAGAAATCTCCTCCGATTCTGCATTTGCATTGTGTGTGTGTGCGGGAGGCCTTATGGTAGTCTCATTTTTAAAAGCATTGCGAATTGACTTTAAAAATATTCCTCTATTTTGATTTTAAAGATAAATAAACTGTTTTGAGTTCTCACACCAGTCACATGACTGACTCGGAGTTTATTGTTTTCCTTCCTAAACTCTGGGTGCCCACCAATTTCCACACGGGCAGTCAAGAGTTAGGTTTATCAGGATATTATGGAATTCAGGAGTTGCTGGAGGCAAGCTGGATGGCATGGCGTATTATTAGTATATAGTATTTCTTTTTCCGCTGTTTGATGTTATTTGTTGTTGTACACTCTGATGATATGATGTAATGTAATGTGATGTAATGTAATAACTGATATAGTTCTTTGTTTAAAGATTATTTATTTATTTATTATATATTGTTCCGCTGCGATTTTGAGATTCTGATATTGTTTTGTTGTTTTCTGTTTCGTTCTATTTTCTATCTTTTTCTCTCTCCTTCTGTCTTTTTCTTTTTCTTAAAACCCTAACTATTCGGTTTTTCGGCAACGAAAAATCGCGTATGTTACATCTTGTATTTATCTACTTTATTCTATCTTTTTTGGAAGCTGGAGAGTGTTTTGCTTTACTTTATTTATCCTGATAAGCATGGCTGGTGCTTTCAAAATCGTATCAGGGTGTTGATTAACTTTTTGGGTTAACATTTTGGTGCTTTCATTGAGAGTTGAACTCAGACTTAGATCTACCTATCTACTTTGAATCAGATAGATTCAGATGTTATATCCTTAATCTCTTCTTAGAAGGTCTGCTGCTAAGAATGAATGTCACCAGGAAGAAGGATAACTGCTTTTGGAAGATCCATAGGAGTTGTAATTGTTAGAGAAGCGATTAATCCTCAGCTAATTGAAGTCAATGGCACCAACACAGAAGAACAGGCGCCGCGATCCTCTATTCGGCGTGAATTTATCACTAGAGAAGAAATAAATAAATTTGTTGATGAAATTAATCAAAATATGGAATACAGCCAAAGAGCTCTTATGGAAAAATTGAATGCCCTATTGACTTTATAGTCACATGCTACTCCAAAAGGGGATAGCAGGGATAACGAATGGGGGTCCACTACAAGTCGGACTCCCTTCACTGATGACATTCTGAATGATCGGTTCCCTGAAAAGTTCACTATGCCAACTATTCTTTCTTACGATGGAATGAGAGACCCAAAACCCCACTTGTATAAGTACAGTTGGTACATGGACGGAGCAAATGCTTCGAATGTCGTTCGTTATAGATGTTTCTTGATTTTCCTGGAGGGAATTTCTTTTATGTGGTTCACCAGACATCCATCAAGATCCATCTCCACCTTCAATCAACTGGCAACAATATTCCTTGATCTATTTAGGCTTCATACAGCACAATCAAAATATGTTATATCCTTATCCGACTTTTTCCAGGGACGGAATGAATCTATGAAGTCCTTCATGAATCGACTCAACATAGTGGTGACTGAAGTAAATAATCCAAACGAGGATATGGTTTTCATGGCTTTGGTCTACGCTCTACCCTAAAACCGAATTCAGAAAACAGATCAAAATGAAACAACCTACCACCATAAAGGATTTCAACCAAAATGCGAGCCAGTATTTGAGATTGGAAGAGGCATAGGAATTAGAAAGGAAATCTGCTAACTTACTACCAACCAACATTTAGCATAGTGGTATTGCGACAAACTAAGACATAAATACATTCGGGACCTTTGAAGGAAATGCAGGAGAAGATGGAAATCAGAAAAGGAAGAACCAGAATTCCAATTAGCGAAACTGAAGTAATAAGCAACTTAAATGTTTGAGGCTCGAAGAATACGCCCCGCTCAATAATACTCTAGAAAACATCTATCTTGCGACATAGAGGATGGAAGAGTACAAGAAGCTTCCAAAAAAGGAAGCAACGGAACATCAAAAGCATTCTGGAATGTACTATCGATTCCTAGAAACACATGGCTACAACACGAATGAGTGTCATCACCGGAAGAACTTGATTGAGGAGCTGATTTGGGAAAACTAGCTTCAGCAGTATGTGAGTAAACCATAGAATCCTGACTAAATAGTAGTACTCCAAGCTTCTAGAGATCGAGGGAATCAAGCTCGAACAAGTGAAGAGGGACCCAGACGGAATAACCAGAGACTCGTCATTGAAACAATATCTAGAGGATCTCATCCCATGCAGAAGATCTGGGAGGAATGGAGCGGTATGCAAGCTCGTTAAAGCACACTCTGAAAGATTCATGCTTTGTGATCGAAGATGGAACTCTCGTCAAGCACTAAAGAACTCTGAACGATGACATATTATTCTGGAATTGAGACACTAAAGGAATAGAAGCACCAACACTCTAACTTATGGTCGTGACAGTAGGAATCAGACCCGCCATGGTCCAACGAGTATTGGTTGATAGTGGCAATTCTATGAATATCCTTTTCAAATGCACCTTTGATCGGATGAAGATCAATATGAAAGATGTATTCTCTTAAAGATCCAGCGATTCATTGGTGAACCCAAACAACTGTTAGTCCGTGAGATGATGGTTTTGATGACAACAACCTTAGAATAGATTATAAAATATAAACACTAACAGTATAAGTTTAGATATATATGTATATGCAGGATTTAACCACGCAGGTAACAAGAATGAAGATTGTACAGTATAGAGATTCAAGATATCAAGATTAAAGACTCATGAGTATCAAGATTATCAATAGTTCAAGAGTTCAAGTAATTTATTTTTTAATTAGAAATTTTGTTAAAACTCCTAGAAAAGCACTGGCATATTAAAATCCAATTTATTCGTGGAATGGAATCCACTTTGAGCTTGTTAAAGGGATGAAACCCTAAGTAGGATGGAACCTATGAAAAATTTAGTAGAACATTGTTTTGTATCCGCTAACTTTTTATTCAAAATGATTTTTCAAAATTATATCTATTTTTCAAAATGATTTCAAAACCTTCCTGTCAAAAGAATCAAAAACATCTATCCTGATTTCAAATACTTTTAGCCTCAAAATAATCTTTAATTTCAAAATCAAATTATCCGTGGTTTTAACTATCTTTAATAATAATATATTTAACTTTTAAATATTTATACTTAGATTTAAAATATAAATTATAGTAAAATTCTATATATATTATTCTCTATATTTACTTATGTATTTTAATTATAGTCAAGTATATTTATAAAGTTTAAAATAGTTTTAATATAAGATAAAGGTTATTTTCAAAGAAAATCAAAACACCAAAAATCCCTTTGGGATGTTGACATACTCAAGTACCCCATGTCGACATGGTGTCAGTTGAGTTCAAAATTTAAATTTCAAAAGTAGTGTCTATTCGTCATAACTCTTCACGAATGGACATGGCTGTTGTTCCTCTATAAATAGGGGTTGGTTTCAACGAATTTTAACAGAGATTTTCTGGTTTTTCACTCCTCTTCTACTTCCACATTTCTATATGCATATTCTCACCATTACTCTGCCAAAATCAACATTGAATCTAACTAGATTATCTCTGGTTTGATTCTCTATCACTATCTCAACATGATCCTCGGTGTTATTCAGAGTTATAGACTTTTTGTAATCGACTTAGCGAGAAAAGGTGTGATTGTAGCCTTGGAAATCAATCAAGCGAGATAAGGTGTGATTGTAGCCTTGGAAAATCAATTGGGTGAACTTGTTGCCTGGGAAATCAAGTATCTCTACCCAGAGGATTGTGATTCTGGAGGGTGTACCTTGTTGCCTTGAAATCAAGGGTGTAATTATAAAGATTGTTTTTGAAAGAAAATCTGTACTTGTGTGCGGGACTGGATGTAGGGTAACTTCGAACCAGTATAAAATTCGATGCGTTCTTTCCTTTACAGCTTTTACTTTATATTTGCATCTGTGTTTGATTCTGTGATCATATATGTGTCAGAGTATTGCATACATTTGTTCAAATTGATAAAAACTCAAAAGATTTAACAATTCTCTAAAACATTATTCTAAAGCAATGAATATTCTATTTTGTTCACTTGATATAAATGAATTTAATAAAGTGTCAATTTGTAAGTCTGCATATGAAATCTTGAAAATTTTGCAAGTGACTCACGATGGAACATGCAAAGTTAAACAGACCAAAATTTCCATGCTCACAAATCAATTTCAATTATTTAAAATGAATTCTAATGAGTCTATTTCCGATATGTATAGTATATTTCAGGATATTGTGCATTCTTTAATATCTTTGGGAAAGGAATTTTCTGAAGAAGATCAAGCCAGAAATTTTTTAAATTCTATTACTCCAGAATGGGATCAAAAGACAGTTGCGATCGAAGAGGCAAATGACATCAGTACCTTAAAGATAGAAGAATTAATTGGAAATCTAATGTCGTTTGAAGTCCAAAAGATCGGGAAAAGAGAAAGCAAAGCATCTGAAAAGAAATCAATGGCATTCAATGCATTGACCGATGGATCAGACTCAAACAATGATAATGATGAAGAGATAGCCTTTATGACCAGAAATTTTAGGAAATTCTTGAAATACAGAAAGATGGATAATCTCAATAGAAACAACTATAAGAAATCTGGAAATCAGAATGTAATGCCAAATAATGTCAAATGTTCCAGCTGTGATGAACTAGGCCATATCAAAAGAGACTGTCCTTATCCAGGTAGGCAAGATCCTCCTATGAACAATGATCCAGCAAAGAAACGGAAGCGTGCATTTACTGCTACTCTAGATGACTCAGACTCGTCCTCATGTGATGATGATCAGAAGATAGATAATTCAAATTTGTGTTTCACGGCAGTTCATGACTTCGACGAATTCAGAGAAATGGACTTAGAAAAAGGTACACATTTACAATATAATTGGTTGAAATTGCATGCTTAGAATTAGATGTTCGACTGCTTGATTGATTGATTTTGAATTGGTGTGTTATTTGAGTTTTAAATTTTTTTACTATTATTTTATTATTTTTATTATTATTTTAATTATTATTTTCACAGTGTAATAATATATTGAAAATACTATAATTCTAATAATATTCTAGATATACATACATTAAATATAAAAATGTGTGTATATACATATATATATTAGAGTACTTAGGAAAAATAAATCACAAAAATTCATAGGCACATGTCGACATGGTCCCCACCATGATGTCGGCATGGGTACCGGAATTTGAAATTCAAAATTTGAATTCAAATGGTTGAATTTCTCTCCACCTTTTCACTTCATTCAATTCTTTGAAAAGGCATCTTTTGACCGGAGAACATGTCATTTGAGAATCTATTTATTCACTATCTGTTATCATATCTTTTCACTCTAATTTTCAAATTCAAACTCACTCTTCAAAACTTCAAGCTCTCTACTCTCTACTTTAATGGCTTCTTCAAGCCACCCCTCCACCAAGAGAATTTCGAGAAAAATAAAAGAGAAACTCTTCAATGATCCGAAGGTAATAAAAGCATAAATCAATTATGCTAATTATGCCAAAGTCCATCCCGGAAAGTTTGCTATTTTTCAAGATTTTTCTTCTTATGAAATTGATTCTCTTTTTGCAAACAATCAAATTCTTAGTCTTGTTGATGCTTCTCAAAGTGATTTTGTTTGCTATCCAAACCTTGTCAAAATTTTCTATGCAAATTTAAACCGTGGATTTTATAATGGAAATAAGGATGAAATTTGGTGTAGTGTCAAATGCACTAGAATTGTTTTGAATTGTGATCTTTTGGGTACCATTCTCAATTACAAGAGTACGGGAATCGATCTTTCTAATTTTGAAATCGATGAAAATGATCGAGAGACATTTCATCACATTTTCGAAGGGAATGATAATTTTGAATTCAAAAATCGAAATTTTCGACCAAAAGCAAGAATTGTCAATCTTCTTTTGCAACATACTTTGACCCCAAGACCAGGGAATTTTAACAATCCTACTTCAAAAGTTTGCAAAGCACTTTTTGCTATTTTTGGAAATTATGACATTAATTGGGCGCAAGTTATTTTGGATGAACTTCGTCCTAAAAATCTTGAAATGGGTGAGAACACTTTGTATCATGGAATTTATCTCACTTGGATTTTTAACTATTTTGGAGTGGATTTCAAAGGCGAAGAATTTGTTTCTAGAGAAGTTTTCAATCATTCCAACATTTTGCTTATGAAAATTCCATTTGTTTTTCAACCATATGAGACTCTTGCCGAAAAGGAAGAGCGCTTGGCTCATGAGGAGATGGAAGAAGAGGAAGAGGAAGAAGAAGAACAAGGGGATGAAATGGAAATTGAATAAGAAGAAGAAGGTGAAACTTCTTTGGAAAGCATCGACTATCCTCCTAATCCATCCAACAAAACCCTTCTCAAAAACCAAAAGTCGATTGTTGAGAATCAGCGGATTCTTAAACGATCCGTTAGTAAGAACTTGGACAAAATTTCATCCAAGATGAACAAGTTCAATTCCATAGTCAGCAAGAAACTTGGACTTTCATCATCATCATCATCCTCTAACTAGTTCTACCTTTTCGTATCTCGTTGTATTTTTTTTAGTTTATTTTGATTTGAATGTTCGTGTAGTTCTTTATGATTAATCATTGTATCGTCTTAGTATGAAACGAAATGGAATTTCCTTTCTGTTATCTAGCTTATGTTATCTCCAAAGTAAATGTTAGTATATTATATAAATATATATATATATACACACACACACACAATTATTCACAAAATCAAAATAAATCATCAAATTTCACTACACCATGTCGACATACGCCCTATGACCATGTTGACATGTACTGGTCAGAAATGACAATTCATTTTGAATTTGAAATTCGAATATCTGTCATATGTCTATTCATTTCAAACGAATTTATACACCTGTAAACACCTATTTCTTTCAGAATTCATCACTAAATAATATTTCTTATCTACTCTACTGCTCATTCTTCTCACAAATCCAAATATGGCTAATCCAATTCATAGTTTATCCGAAAATCTTGAAGAAACTCTTAATTTGTTCAATAATATTCTCTCGTTCATTCTTCGTAACCAGCGATACTTAGAATTGAGTCAAATGCAGATGATCAAGGAGCAAGAAAGGCATTTCGATACAATACGATGGTTGATTTCCTCCCTACGCAAGGATGACAATGAAGCACATCCTCCAGTCTCTCTCACCAACGACAATGAAAATTAAGATGCTATTAAAGCAGACCCTATCTTTGGAGAAGAAGGATGGGTGGAAGTTCCTCGTAACTTTTAATTTTATTCGGTTGCTTTGTTTGAATTATTTGCTTTGACTGATTTGATTTCATTTGCTTTGGCTTGGTTTAATATTGATTGATATTTAGTATGGATTGATGTTTGTTGTACAAAACATGTATAGTTATACATTGATATGTATATAACCTTTGATTCATTATTGTGACTATCAATATAATTATCTCTTAATTCTATATTCCACTGTATAAGTTTATTAGTGCAGGTATTTTAGTCTGAGAATGAGGGGGAGTTATATAGTTTGGTGTTATATAGTTTAGAGTTAGTTTTTTTTGTTGATGACAAAGGGGGAGAAGTATAAAATAGGGTAGTTAGGCATAGATTAAGGGGGAGTTATTAGGATAGAAGTAATATTTTATAAACAAAGGTTGTCATCATAAAAAAAGGGGAGATTGTTAGTCCATGAGATGATGGTTTTGATGACAACAACCTTAGAATAGATTATAAAATATAAATACTAACAGTATAAGTTTAGATATATATGTATATGCAGGATTTAACCATGCAGGTAACAAGAATGAAGACTGCACAGTATAGAGATTCAAGATATCAAGATTGAAGACTCATGGATGTATTCGCTTGGGTGCATTCTGATATGTGTGGAGTTTCGTCGGAGATTGCATGCCATGCAATCAACATCGTTCCTAAGTATACACCAGTAAAGCAGAAGAGACGCAGCCAAGGACCCGAACGGTCCAAAGCTCTAAAACAAGAAGTAGACAAACTGATGGCGAATGGTTTTATTCGCGATGCAACCTACCCCGAAGGGGTATCTAACCAAGTCTTGGTAAAGAAGTAAAATGGAAAATGGCGAAACTATATTAACTACTCAGATCTAAACAAAGCTTGTTCGAAAGACAACTTTCCACTACCCAGAATTGATCAGCTTATGGACGGGACAGTTGGACATGAATTGCTATCATTCATGGATTCATACTTGTAACGACACAATTTTTCGACTTCTGAAAGTCAACATCGATACATCCACTGTATCTCATGCCAAACCATCGAATGCCGGAAAATCGAATCGTTAGGGTTAAAGAAGAAGAAGACAGAAGAAGAAACAGAAACAACAAACTGAATCTCCTATTTCGCAGCGGAACAAATATAATAGACAAATGAATATCTTTAAAATAACAAAACTATATCAGTTTATACATACATCATCAGAGTTTATACAACAACACAACAATGGCAATCATTATAACTTGTCCACATGAAACTGAACTTGCACCAACCCAAACGCAGCAGATAATACATAGTAAAGTGAAATGTCTCGCCATCCAGCTTGCCTCCAGATCTCCATAGCATATCTTTTCTGACTTCGCTCTAGAGCAACTGATAACCTAACTCAAGGTTGCCCGTGTGGAAAATTATGGGCACCCAGAGTTTAGAAAGAGAACAATAAACTCCAGGTCAGTCATGGGACTGGTGCGAGATCTTAAAAACAGTTATTTTCACAAAGAAAGGAAAAGAAACCTGCTATGCTTTTGGAAAATGAAACTACCATAAGGCCTCTCGCCACACACATAATGCAAACGCAGAATTGGAGTAGATTTCTCCTTATGATAGTCAAACATACTTGATACGAAAAATCCTTTTTAATATTATCATTAGTGCATAGTGTGGAAAACATTTTGAAAGTATAATATTAATTTTAGCCAGCATACAGCCATTATTGTATGCCTACTATAGCAACCAATTAAATGGCGGGTCACCACCATAAGTAAAATGCAGGTTATACAACTAAAACCGTACAGGGCTCGTATTGAATGATTGGATTTACAATAATGGTCAGGCAAAGGAACTTCCACACCGAATGGGTTGCCTCTGGAGGGAGCCCCCAAGAACCAAACCGGATCTCTACCAACACAAGGCCGATTTACCTCTGTAACTAGGTAACACCTACAAGTATCGATCGTTACCAACCATTATCACGGGATACACCAACAAATAGCAACAACCACACAGTTAAATATCTGGGCTCCATAACATGATACCACTTTCTATCCAGAAGAAAATGGACATACCCTAGCGGGAGCGACCCCAATAACCTTACCGCAACATTCCTGTTTCGACCATGTTGTGGGGTTCGATGAAGTCTCGTTTACAAAGCTACGCTTTTCACAAAAGCCATGCTTCGATCAACAAATGATCAGCAACGCTCAGCATGCCACACAACCAAATTGGGAGTATATCACTAATAACCATCAACTACATAACCTCTGAGGTCATACGTCTTAGAAAAGGGTGTTAAGCTAAGAGAATAAATTCTCCGCCAACAATAGAAATGTATTTGATAGAAATCAGCTTCATATCTCAAAGTGTAATGTCAGACATACAACCATAAAAGTCCGTTTCGGGTTCGAACTGAACCGAAGGCATTTTCTAAGAAGCCCTTGCAATCCGGGCATCCACATTCCTGATCGGCCTCCCCATCACAAATGGAGATCTCTATACCGAAGAAACTCAGTGCAGAGTCATTCGACAGGTTATCCTATCGTTCTTGAATACACCCTGTCTTCACCACCATCTTCAAATGCTATCCATTTCATCGTATCACTATTCAGAATGGGTTATATGACACAAAGTCCTCTCCTGGCTGAACTGAATAGTGAGCGCTTAATTTAAAAACACGTGGATATTTCAATCACAAAGATTCATCATCAAAATTCGATGTGGGTTTTGGATAACCATCTAGAATCCGACTCCCTGTCGCATCGAAATTCAAATGCCATTTAAAGGCCAATATTGATAGTCGTTTAATTAACTATCAAACAATATTCACAACAATCATCAAGATTTAAATAATTTCCCCCCCCCCCAATTATTTACTTTTAAAATATTTTCGCAAGATATGATTTCACATTTCAACCCTTTGAAAAAAAATTCAAATCACTTTCCCCTTGCAGAATATATTTCCAAGTATTCATTCATTCCCACTGAAAATTTGCCGAGTTCAAATACTTAAACTAATTTAAATTACTTATCCAAACATGTATACTTGGAAATATTTAAAATAAAACTATTTTAAAACACGTTGTTTTAAAATATTAGTTACGAAATTTTATACCCATATTTCTTATAAATCTTAAGCCCAACATAATTTTAAAATAAAATTATTAGATAAACTATGATTATTTAAATAATCATTTTCTAAATCAAATATCAATTAAATTTTTAAATAATCACTTCCATTATTAATTAAATAAATCTTTACTTTAAAGATTTAAAACAACTTAAGAAAATAATTTCTCCACAAACATCCTTTTAAAACCAACTCTAGAATTTTTAATTTATATTTGAAAGCTACTTTAAAAACATACTCGATTTTCCAAGGAAAATGCACTTTCCATTTCAAAATGGTCCATTTAAATCAATAAATAAATCTTTCTTGATTTATTTTAATTTACATTACAAATATGTAAATTTATTTCCACTTTTTAAAAACAACCCAATGTTTATTTTCAAAACAAATTTCCCCTTTCTTTTATAAATTCCCATTGTGAATTTAAATTGCCAAATATCCACTGACATACGATTTTCATATCGATTTCCAAATATTCACTTTCAAACACCAAATCAATTTCCAAATTGATTACACCAAATCAAATTTCATAACGATTTCCTAATGATTTATTTTCAAATACCAAATCAATTTTCATTCCAACACCAAATCAATTTTCAAATTGAATCTCAAATTTATTTCAAACACCAAATTAAATTCCAAATTTGATTTCCAAAATTTATTTCCCTTTCAAATAATTTCCTTTATCTCTTCCGTGATATTTAAAATCTGTATTTTAAAAAAATTCCTCAACTTTTGAATAATATTACTCGAAATCGATTTATTGAACCTTTTTCCCATATTTTGGAATTTTAGTCAATAGGATTACAAAAATCAATCTTTATCCTTTTTTAAAATTCCATCTTTTAAATTATCCAATTTTCAAAATTTGATTTTTACTATAAACTTTCTACTTAAATTTCAAAAATCAAACTTTATTTATTTCTGGTATCCTACGATATCAAAATATACTCGGCTAAACTATAGCCTTCAACGATTTCAGTCATAAATATAATCACACACAGATTATAAATAAATCAACACACAACATATGAAATAAGTTCAAATGTTTGAGGAATCCAGTTTGATCCCTCCAACATGTTTCCCTGCATCCACATATGTTAGCACAACAATTAAATACCAATTCCACATCGAGGTGGAATATCGTGGTATATGGGATTATAAAATATTATCCGCTATTATGCGGCGCATAGGGTCTCAAAGGCTATATAATGCGGGAAATCGATCACTCCAAATACACACACACACACACACACACACACACACACACTATCACAATCAGACAATCAATCAATAACTTATATTCTAATTTTCAATCGAGTGAGAAGATCTCACCTTTGCTCCTTTATTTTGCAATCCATTCCCGTTCCAGTTTGTTTCTCCATTTTAGACCTTGTATAAACGTTTATACAATTCATTAATATTCGAAATAATCGAATAACCAATTTTCTTTTGGTAATTTTAATTATCCAATGATTTCTTTTCAAACTAATACTTTTAATTTTAAACCACTTCCTTTTTTAAAAATGTTTTTGGCAGCTAAATAATTAAATAAGTTCATTAAACAAATTGGTTATCGTTTAAAAATTTTAATTTTAACTAATGATTATAATTAATAAATAACCACCTTAACAAAATTTTCTTATTAGTAAATATTAAGATAAACATTTACTTCACTGTTTAAATATATTTTTATCGTTGTTAGTCCAATTACTAAATCAATACTCAGCTAAAACAAGGATTATACCTCTTAACTCGATCGTAAAATCAACCCAACTCGAGTTTAAGCCCAGACATCTAACATTATCGAGCTTCGTGACCCAAATCTGCCTTGACTGAATAGCGACCACTCCACTGCGAGACCCTACTCGCATCGAAGGCCGCACTTCCCAGGATCGACTGCACTAACGTCGCATCGTGCCGCCCTAGACGCGAAGCTGCTCGCATGAAACTCAATTTCCCTGCAGCTGCGTCGATCACAAATCCACGATTTCATCATGCCTGCCGCCTTGAGCTTGCATGTGCCTCGTCGTCTCTTCACTTGGTGTCGTTGCCATAGACGAACCTCGGCTGATTCGAACGTGATTGAAACTTATTTTAGCTCGATCGTCAATTCGATTTCTTAAATTTCTTTTTCTTTTCTTTTTTTTCGAATCCTCGGCCATTGCTTAGATTATTTAAGAAAAAATCAAACTGAAAATGAGAAAGTGGGAGGAAGGAGATCGGCCATTTTCGAATGAGTTCTTTTGAATGAAAATTTTAGGAGTTTTAATTTCAAACGAGAATAATGCTTTTGTTTAAAAAAATTCTTATTTTGAATCAAAGCGCGTTATATTAATGGACACGTATTGAGGAGTTTTTCAACGTGTCAAGTGCTACAGTATTCATTTTTATCTTATTAAAATTTAAATTCAAATATAAATTATTTCGAATTGTGCAATTCAAAATTACGAACTCCAATCGAGGCGTGCTGCTAGGCGTTTATAATGTTAAATCCTTATTTCGAATGCAATGGAAAAGGTTTCGGGTCCAGATTCGATCATATGGAGAATATAGCTTTTTGAACCAGTTGTTAAATTGAATTTTGATATAATTTTCTACGCGTTTGCTTATCATACGGTCAAACGATCACTCCAAACACTACGAGAATTGAAATCCGATAATAATACAATATTACGGATCCAATAGAACTAGTTTCGACGAATTCCGAGACTATGCCTCGGAAGGCTATTTTTTAAACATCGATTTAAACGATAAAATTTCAAAACTGAATAAATCACTTTCAAATCTAATACTAAAGCTACCATTATCTTCAGTATCATCAAAATAAATTTCTAAGCTTTTAAAATATTTTTAATCAGCTTAAAATTGAAGATACAAATTTTTACCCAACTTCACATTATTAAATTAAATAATTTAATTGCCAAATTCATAGCAACAAACTTCCAAATATTTAAAATCAATTAAATATTTAAATTTCAAATGTTAAAATTTCCGGATCGTCACATTCTTCTCTCTTAAAAGAATTTCGTCCCGAAATTACTAGGGAAGATGAATGATCCTTAACCCGTTAACCATTTTCCCAAAACCAACCAGTTTTATCAAATTATCAAAACAAATCTTTTTATTAAACACCCATTATCATTTCAACTAACTTTCCATAATTTCTAAACAACGTTATTTACTCGAAAATTCAAATTTAAATTTAGATTCAAATTTTAAATTTTCAAAATTTTCTCAAAAATTTTTCAACTCCCTGAATTTTCAAAAAATTTCGCCAGCGTCTCCTTTGCGCGGCTAGCTCAGTACGACTACAAATTGCCACAACGGGCCCTCGGATTTCAAAAAGAAAACAAAAGGCCAAGTGGCTAGACAAGAAAGTCATCAAATTTCATACTGAAATTTAAAATACATACCCTTACGAGCAATTCAAATTTACCTTCGAAATCAAAATCCCAGTTCCATATTCCTTTATGACACCTGAACGTCCTACTAGCTATAATACCAATTACAACATTCAAAATTATTTTGCACATTCCTTTACAAAAGCTTCCATATTCATTCAAGCCCGTACGATACACTTATATCATTCGTAGGCAATACTAAATTTGATCGCTCATTCGATCACACAATTTCACTTCCGAACTAGTATCGTCCACCCGACTTCCTAGTGCGGACTCAGATCTGGTTTTTTGATCAGAAATCGTCATTCTCCTTGCATTGCCTCAAGCTATGATAGAGAATTTCCAGAATCAACCAAAAATCCATATCCAAGGTTCAACATCGAAAATCGAGTGAACAATTCCAACTCGGATCGATATAAATATCTCAAAATTCTGTGCTCGAATTCTGGATCAAATCGTTATACGAATAAAATAATATACGTACATCCCACATATAAATTCCAATTGATTATTAGTTATATCAATTTTCTTTTCTTTTATTCACATTGACTTTCATTTACTGTTCACGATTATCCATTTTACAACTTCCAGTTTAATCTTTATTCACTTATTAACTTAGAATATTTTCACAATTCAAAATTTTACCTAAGAATTTCACCATTTATTTCTTAAGTTCAATATAAATATTCTATGTACTTCTTATATTTACTTTCAATTTGCCACTTCGATCAATATCTACTTATATTTAAACTGTATTTCCAATTCCATATGAATTCAATTTACCTTCCATTTATAAATATCGAATTCAATTTATTTCAAACCAAATTTATTTTATCATTCCTTCAATTAGTTTCACTTACTAATTTTATCCCAATACTTCACATTATTTGGTCTAACTTAACAAAATTTCCACCTTACTTTGTTTATCACAAATCAAATTAAGTTTCCAAACTCAATTATATTCTATAAATATTTTATATAGGATTCCATAGTCTTTCCATCTTTTCAAAACCTTTTTTGGAATCAGTACAAATTATCTTTTGAATTTCCAAAACCAACCCTAGTTTTCCAAACAACTTCAATTTTTTTTAAATAATTTTGCAGCAATTCCTCTCTTGGAAACTCGTAAATGAACACTGATGATGTCGCGATCATCCGAATTATTTTTCGGTGGCCGAAAAGAGTTTAGAGCTTTTATCCCTCCAAAACATTTTTCCAAAACCCTTGAAAATCATTTTCAAACTCAAAAGGGATTTAAACTTTTTCAAATCTCCAAAACTTTAAATCCTTTCAATTTCTTTTCAAATATTTCTTTGGAATTCTATTTCAAATTATAAATCACATTTATAATTTCTATTTACAAATCCCATTTGTATATGAATTTTATTTCTTAGCTGTTGGTTATCATTACAATTTCTTATTCAATTTCACAATTAAATGATAATAATTTAATATTATCAATTCCTAACATCCAAGCAACCATATAATTTACGAAAAATTATTTCTTTTATATACAAAAATAGTTTGGGTAAAATTATTTCATTTGCCCTATTTAAAACAGTACTGTGTCAGTTTACCTTGTCTAAGAGTTTAGAAATCCCTATCGATACAGTTGGCCAAACTGCACCTACCAGAATCTATAAAGAATCAACCGATAAAACATCACAATACAAAACAATTTTATATTCACTAAAAAATACGTGCTCATATCTATTATTATACTCAAACTCATTATAGAATACTACTGACTCTATCTCTAATGAGTAATTTCCCTACCAGAGCCAATGTTGTCGCTTAACCAATTGCTCTGATCCCACTTTATAACGACCCAATTTTTCGACTTTCGAAAGTCGACATTGATATGTCCACTGTATCTCATGCCGAAGCATCGAATGCCGGAAAACCGAACCATTAGGGTTAAAGAAGAAGAAGACAGAAGAAGAAACAAAACAACAACAGAATCTCATATTTCGCAGCGGAACAAATATAATAGATAAATGAATATCTTTAAAACAACAGAACTATATCAGTTTATACATACATCATCAGAGTTTATACAACAACACAACAATGGCAATCATTGTAACTTGTCCACATGAAACTGAACTTGCACCAATCCAAATGCAGTGCATAATACATAGTAAAGTGATACGTCCTTCCATCCAACTCGCCTCCAGATCTCCACAGCATACCTTTTCTGACTTCGCTCTAAAACAACTGATAACCTGACTTTAGGCTTCCCGTGTGGAAAATTGTGGGCACCCAGAGTTTAGAAAGGGAACAATAAACTCCAAGTCAATCATGGAACTGGTGTGAGATCTTAAAAATAGTTATTTTCATAAAGAAAGGAAAAGAAACCCGCTATGCTTTTGGAAAATGAAACTACCATAAGGCGTCCTGCCACACACACAATGCAAACGCAGAATTGGAGGAGATTTCTTCTTATGATAGTCAAACATGCTTGATACGAAAAATCCTTTTTAATATTATCATTAGTGCATATTGTGGAAAATATTTCGAAATTATAATATTAATCTTAGTTAGCATACAACCAGTACTATATGCCTAATATAGCTACTAATTAAACGGCAGGTCACCACCGTAAGTAAAAGGCAGGTTGTACAACTAAAATCGTACAGGGCACATATTGAACGATTGGATTTCCTACAATGGTCGAGCAAAGGAACTTCCCACACCGAATGGGACGCCTTTGGAGGGATGCCCCCAAGAACCAAACTATATCTCTATCAACACAAGGTCGGGTTACCTCTGTAACTAGGCAACACCTACAAGTATGCCATCCCCCGTCGTTACCGACCTTTATCCCGGGATTCATCAACAAATAGCAACAACCACACAGTTAAATATCTGGGCTCCATACCATGATACCACTTTCTATCCAGAAGAAAATGGACATACCCTAGGGGCGCGACCCCTAATACCTTGCTGCAACATTCCTGTTTCAACCATTTCCGCGTTGTGAGGTTCGACAAAGTCTCGTCCACAAAGCTACGCTATTCAAAAAAACCATGCTTCGATCAACAAATGATCAGCGGCACTCAGCATGCCACACTACCAAATTGGGAGTATATCACTAATAACCATCAACTACATAACTTCTGAGGTCGTACGTCTCAGAGAAGGGTGTTAAGCTAAGAGAATAAATTTTCTGCCACCAACAGAAATGTATTTGATAGAAATCAGCTTCACATCTCAAAGTGTAATGTCATATATACAACCATACAAGTATGTTTCGGGTTCGAGCGGAACCGTAGGCACTTTCTAAGAAACCCTTGCAATCCGGGAATCCACAATCCCGATCGGACTCCCCATCACATATAGGGATCTCTATACCGAAGCAACTCAGTGTAGAGTCATTCGATAGGTTATCCTATCGTTCTTGAAAACACCAGGTCTTCACCAACATCTTCAAATGCTATCCATTTCATCGTATCACTATTCGAAATGGGCTAATGACACAAAGCCCTCCCGGCTAAACCAAATAGTGAGCGCTTAATTTCAAAACACGTGGATATTTCATCACAAAGATTCATCATCAAAATTCAATGTGGGTTTCGAATAGCCATTTATAATCCAACTCCCTGTCGCATCGAAATTCAAATGCCATTTAAAGGCCAATATTGTTAGTCGGTTATTTAACTATCAAATAATATTCACAACAATCACCAAGATTTAAATAATTTTCCTCCCAATTATTTACTTTCAAAATAAGTTCGCAAGATATAATTTCACATTTCAACCCTTTGAAAACAAATTTCAAATCACTTTCCTCACGCGGAATATATTTCCAAATATTCATTCATTCCCACTTAAAATTTGTCAAGTTCATATACTTAAACTAATTTAAGTTACTTATCCAAACATATATACTGGGAAATAATGAAAATAAAACTATTTTAAAACACCTTATTTTAAAATATTAGTTACGAAATTTTATACCCATATTTCATATAAATCTTAAGCCCAAAATAATTTTAAAATAAAATTATTAGATAGAGTATAACTATTTAAATAACCATTTTCTAAATCAAATATCAATTAAGTCTTTAAATAATCACTTCTATAATTAATTAAATAAATCTTTACTTTAAAGATTTAAAACAAGTTAAGAAAATAATTCTCCACAAACATCCTTTTAAAACAAACTCTAGAACTTTTAATTTATATTTGAAAGCTTTTTTAAAAACATGCTCGGCTTTCCAGGGCAAATACATTTTCCATTTCAAAATGGTCTACTTTAAATCAATTAATAAATCTTTTTTGATTTATTTTAATTTACATTCCAAATCTGTAAATTTCTTTCCACTTTTTAAAAATAACCCAACGTTTATTTTTAAAACAAATTTCCCCTTTCTTTTATAAATTCCCATTGTGAATTTAAATTTTCAAATATCCACTGATACACGATTTTCAAATATTCACTTTCAAACACCAAATCAATTTCCAAATTGATTTTCCAAATTTATTTCCAAACACCAAATCAATTTTCATAACGATTGCCCAAAGATTTATTTTCAAATACCAAATCAATTTTCATTCAAACACCAAATCAATTTTCAAATTGATTCTCAAATTTATTTCAAACACCAAATTAAATTACAAATTTGATTTCTAAAATTTATTTCCCTTTAAAATAAATTCCTTTATCTCTTCTAAACTATTTAAAATCCGTATTTTAAATAAATTCCTCAACTTTTGAATAATATTATTCGAAATCCATTTATTAAACCTTTTTGCCATATTTTGGAATTTTATTCAATAGGATTACAAAAATCAATCTTTATCCTTTTTTAAAATTCCATCTTTTTAAATTTATCCAATTTTCAAAAATTAATTTTTACCATAAACTTTCTACTTAAATTTCAAAAATCAAACTTTATTTATTTGTGGTATCCTACGATACCAAAACTATATTCGGTTAAACTATAGCCTTTAACGATTTCAATCACAAATATAATCACACACAGATTATAAATAAATAAACATACAACGTATGAAACAAATTAAAATGTTTGAGGAATCCAGTTCGATCCCTCTAACCTGCTTCCCTACATCCATATATGTTAGCACAATAATTAAATACCAATTCCACTTCGAGGTGGAATATTGCGGTATATGGGATTATAAAGTGTCATCCGCCATTATGTGGCGCATAGGGTCTCATCCGCTATATAATACGGGAAATCAATCACTCCAAATATATATATATATATGTATATGTGTATGTATGTATGTATATAATACTATATATACTATCACAATCAGACAATCAATAAATAACTGAAATTCTAATTTTCAATCGAGTGAGAAGATTTCACCTTTGCTTCTTTATTTTGCAATCCATTCTAATTCCAGTTTGTTTCTCCATTTTAGACCTTGTATAAACATTTATACATTTAATTCATTAATATTCAAAATAATCGAATAACTAATTTTCGTTTGGTAATTTTAATTAGCCAATGATTTCATTTCAAACTAATACTTTTAATTTTAAACCAATTCCTTTTAAAAAAATGTTTTTGGCAGCAAAAAAATTAAATAAGTTTACTAAACAAATTGGTTATCGTTTAAATTTTTTAATTTTAACTAACGAATAAATTTAACAAATAACCACCTTAACATATTTGTTTTAATTAGTAAATATTAAGACAAATATTTACTTCACTGTTTAAATGTATTTTTCTTTCTGTTAATCCAATTACTAAATTAATACTCAGCTAAAACAAGGATTATATCTCTTAACTAGATCGCAAAATCAATCCAACTCGAGTTCAAGCCCAGACATCTAACATTACCGAGCTTCGCGACCCAAATCTGCCTTAACTGAATAGCGACCACTTCACTATGAGACCCGACTCGCATCGAAATCCGCACTTCCCAGCATCGACTACACTGACGCCGCATCGCGCCGCCCTAGACATCATCACGAAGCTGCTCGCATGAAACTCAATTCCCCTACAGCCGCGTCGATCACAAACCCACGATTTTATCGTGCCTGTCGCCTTGAGCTTGCCTTGTCGTCGCTTCACCTGGTGTCGTTACCATAGACGAACCTCGGCTGATTCGAAAGCGATTGGAACTTTTTTTAGCTCGGTCGCCCATTCGATTTCTTTTTCTTTTTTTTTGGAATCCTCGACCATTGCTTAGATTAATTTTTTATACAAAAATCAAACAGAAAATGAGAAAGTGGGAGGAAGGAGATCGGCCATTTTCGAATGATTTCCTTTAAATGAAAATTTTAGGTGTTTTAATTTCGAACGAGAATAATGCTTTTGTTTAAAAAAAATTTCTTATTTTGAATCAACGAGTGTTATATTAATGAACATGTGTCTGAGGATTATTTTCAACGTGTCAAGTGCTACAGTATTCGTTTTTATTTTATTAAATTTTAAATTCAAATTTAAATTATTTTTGAATTATGCAATTCAAAATTACGAACTTCAATCGAGGCATGCCGCTAGGTGTTTATATAGTTAAACCCCTATTTCGAATGCAATGGAAAAGGTTCCGGGTCCAAATTCGATCATATAGAGAAGATAGCTTTTTGAACCAGTTGTTAAATTGAATTTTGATATAATTTTCAGCACGTTTGCTTATCGTACGGTCAAACGATCACTCCAAACACTACGAGAATTGAAATCCGATAATAATACAATATTACGGATCAAATGGAACTGGTTTTGTCGAATTCCAAGACTATTCCTCGAAGGCTATTTTTTAAATATTGATTTAAGAGATAAAATTTCAAAACTGAATAAATCACTTTCAAATCCAATACTGAAGCTACCATTATCTTCGGTATCATCAATATAAATTTTCTAAGCCTTTAAAATATTTTTGATCAGCTTAAAATTGAAGATACAAATTTTTACCCAACTTCACATTATTAAATTCAACAATTTAATTGCAAAATTCATAGCAATATTTGAAATTCAAGTTTAAATTAACTTCCAAATATTTAAAATCAATTAAATATTTCAAT
This sequence comes from Allium cepa, assembly GCA_030765085.1. Taxonomy (NCBI): domain Eukaryota; kingdom Viridiplantae; phylum Streptophyta; class Magnoliopsida; order Asparagales; family Amaryllidaceae; genus Allium; species Allium cepa. The sequence goes on from CM060940.1 coordinate 610,475,274, forward strand.
TTCAAACGTTAAAATTTCTGGGTCGTCACAATACTCGGGATACAACCAGATCATGATGCACGAACCTGATCAGGAAAACACCAGTTTCATTACCGATCAAGGGTTATACTGTCATAAAGTGATGCCATTTCGCTTGAAGAATGCTAGGGCAACCTACCAATGACTAGTGAACGCCATGTTCAAGCATCAGATCGGGAAAACTATGGAAGTCTATGTGGCTGACATGTTGCTTAATCGTGTATAGCCACAAATCACTTGGATAATCGCGCCGAAATGTTTAAAATACTCCGTAAATATGTAATGAAACTCAATCCAATTAAATGCCACTGTGGTGTAGCCCCTGGAAAGCTTTTGGGATTCATCGGAAGCTCCAGAGGCATCGAATCAAATACAGAACAAATTACTGCTCTACAGGAAGTCGAGGCCCCAAAGAACAAGAAGGATTTACAAAGCCTGAATCGAAAAGTTGCAGCACTAAGCCGGTTCATCTCAAAAGAAACCAACAAATGTATACCACTCTTCAACGCACTAAAGAAGGGAAAGAAGAACTTCGAATGGAATTAGGCTTGTCAAACTACGTTCAAAGAGCTATTGCAATATATGGAAACCCTACCAATCTATCCAAGACGGTGGACGAAGAAGATTTGTTCATCTACTTAGTAGTTTCACCTCACGCTTTAAGTGTTGTACCTGTACGTGAAGGCTAGGATCTAGCGAGCCGTATACTAATTCAGTAAATGGTTCACTGGAGCCGAGAAGAACTATCCAAAATTGGAAAAGTTAGCATACTGCCTCTTGATCGCATCCAAAAGTTACATCCATATTTCCAGGCACACCTGATCAAAGCACCAACAGATCAATCCTTGAAGCAAGATATGTACCGCCTCGATACGTCTTGGCGGCTTATCAAATGGAACATCGAATTGAGTCAATATGAAATCACTTACCGTTCTCGAAGGACGATCAATGGGCAGGCATTGGCCGATTTCATTGCTGAATTTACTATATGGGATAATGAAGAAGAAATTACTCCAGAAGTGGAAACACACTAGAGGTTGTTCGTCAATGGTGCATCTAACAAATTCTACTCAGGAGCAGGGGAAGCTCTTGAGATTCCCAAAGGACAATTTGTTTGCTATACCTTACGCTTGGATCTTCCTGCAACAAATGACGAAGCAGAATACGAAGCATTGATAACTGGGCTAAAGATTGTGAAGGAACTTCGGATAAAATCCATACTCATCTATAGCGACTCTCAACTAGTCGTCTGTTAGGTGAAAGGCGGATACTAGGATCGGGGGGAGAACCTTGCCGCATACCTATCTAAATTGCAAGAACTGTTGAATGACATCGAGCATTACACCATAACTCATATCACGAAGGAATAGAAAATAAAGGTGGATTATCTAGCCAAGCTAGTTAGTTCTAAAGAAGCTCAGTCATTGGGGCTAGTCCCGGTTGAAACCCTGACCACTCCAAGCATAAGAGAAATGGATATCGACTAAATTTTTGAGACAATCAAAGAACCAAAAACATGGATGACGCCAATCAAGGACTACCTTCTTATAGAAACTCTCACCGCAGATAGGAATCAGTGGAAAAAGCTTCTCCAAAATGCACCACGATTCACAATACAGGATGGAATACTCTACCGAAGGGGATTCTCTGCCCCATTGCTTAGAATTGTGACCAATGATGAAGCTCGAAGGATCCTAAGAGAAGTTCATGAAGGCAACTATGGAGGTCATGTCGAGGGGCAAACCCTTGCAAAAAAAGTTCCCCGGTATGGGTAATTTTGGCCAACGGTAAACTACGATGCAGCAGATTATGCCAAACGATGTGATAATGCCAAAGATTCAACAAGATTAAAAGAACCCCTTCGATGGAGCAAACACAGGATCTCCGCCCATGGCCAGTCGTAATATGGGGAATCGATCTTGTTGGTGTATTACCAATGGCTAAAGCAGGAGCCAAATATACTACCGTTGTTTTTGTTGACTATTTCACCAAATTGGCCAAAGCGGAAGCACTGGCCACTGTTACCACAAAGAAAGTTATTAACATCTTACTAAAAACATTATATGTAGGTTTGGTGTGCAACATAAAAACATCACCCATAACGGGACTCACTTCGAAAGCGCTAAGTTTAAAGACTTTTGCAAATGCTTCCGAATTGAGAAAAGCTTTTCCGCTGTCGCACATTCACAAGCAAATAGGCAAGTGGAAGCTGTAAACAAGATCATCAAGTCCACCATCAAAAAGAGGCTAACTAAAGCGAAAGGAAATTGGGTCGATGAACTTCCACTCGCACCATTGGCTTACAGGACAACACACAAATCTACAATTGGGCACTTTTTGTTTGCCCTGGCATGTGGTTCAGAAGCAATAATCCCAGTTGAGCTAGAAGTTCCCTCTCATCGAAGGAAAAACTTCGATCAAAGGCAGAATGGGCAGGTCCTACTCGAGTCGCTAGATATAGTCGATGAGAAGAGGGAAGATGCCGAATTAAGGACTACCGCTCACATGAAAACTCTCATATAGTACTTCAACTTCAAACTTCATGACCGCACCTTCGAAGTGGGAGACCTTTTCCTCAAGAGGATCTACCCTGTACCAGAAGAATTCAGACTAAACTGAGAAGGACTATACATGGTCGATCAGAAGCTAGGGGATGACACATTCAAGTTAACAACCGTTGATGGAGAACAAATTCCCCGAGCATGGGGCAACGAATCATTGTGTCGTTACCTTATCTAAGAATATCTTATGTATTTCTTATTTCTTGCATATAATCCATCCTGGAGTACCGGGGCATTGTAAATAGGCAGAAATTGCCTAACTTTTAAATTACTTTTCTTTCTGAACCAATAAAACAGTGTTTATAAAAGTAACCTGCTAAGTCGAAGGGGTCAAATTGACTCAAAACCATCCAATCGCTACTTAAGATAGTGGAACCACGCTCAAGTACATCCTACATACCCGCTGGGGCGACGGAAGCAAATCGACTCTAATCGTTGGATCGACGGAACCCTTCTAAGAACCAGTGTTGCTTTAGCGACCCCGGGAGGGTCCAAATCAAAGCTACGCATTTTATAAGCCGTGCACCACTTCTTGGATTGTGGAATCATATCCAAGCTAGCACAATTACCTAAGCTGCGCATCTCGTAACCGTGTATTGCTTCATGGTTTATGAAACTGCGACCATACAAGCCCCGATGTCACTGTGCGCATTTCGTAAGCTGCACACTAGGATTTGGATCGGCAAAATTACGTCCAAAAACAAGGAATCCATACACTTCAAAATTCACATGTCGCCCCAGGAGCCAAGAATATAGTATTCCGATAGTGATATGCGTGTGCGATAGCTTGAATATTCAGCATCGCGATGAAGTAACTTAAACAAACATTTAAGAAACCAATGTTACCTCGGCGTCCCCGATCACTTAAGTACACAAATCACTAGATTATGTAAAATGCTTGCCGCAAGGCCATTAAAAGAGCTTCATGGATATCTCAAACCATAAATTCCCAAAGATAGGAGTTGCAATATAGATCTAACTAGGGTCATCCGAAAGGCCACGGAAAGCACCCAGTCTCATGTCAATAAACAGCCTCGTAAACTAGGGGTGTGCATACACCAATACTCAACCAAAAAACCAAATACTTCACAATTCTATTACTTCAAACAAAGAATTTTAGCTATGATTATAGGAATAAATAAAATTGGCTTAAGTGCATAAAACATAGATAAGTAGACAAATAAAGTTACAATCAAAATGTCAACATTTTATTAGTTATAACATATTCAATATACAACAACAAATAGCGGGTGTCTTGCCCGCACAATATTAGCTAAAAAATAGAAAAATAGAAAATATCACTGTGACAACAACAAGAAAAATGCTAAGTGCAGACTTTGCACTTGTAAAAAAAAGGTGATCAAAAAACAACAAAAGGAGGAAAAGACAAATCAAGACCTTATCACACCGCTTCCCTGGTCGCCTTTCCCGCTTCTAATTTGCAATTTCTCGGTCTTATCATTTCTCGGGGCAATCTCACTCCCCAAAGCATAGCCATTGGCGGACCCTCATTTCCCTTTATGCTTACGAGATTGGTGTGGGCTCTTCGATGGCCATTCTATGCTTCAACTTTCTCCTTTTTCACCAAGATCATCTATTGCTCGGTCTTCAACTGCTCGGCCTTTGCTCTATCTAGTTGGCTGCCTTGGTCAGCTTGCTCTTGTGTATCACTAGCTGCCAAGCTCTCCTCTTTAGAAACAAAGGGGTCATCTAAACTATGCAGCCCCATAATTTGAATCGAGCTATGAGCCAAAAAAGGAGATGACGGTTGATGCAGTTAAAATAGCGGTGGACCCAGCATTGTGATGAGAAGTCAATTCAGCGGGAAGAGAATGTTGATCTACAGTATTAGAATAAAGGGTGGTTATCTTAGCAATTTCATCAGGCATAAATTGAAAATCTTCAAGAACGGGAGAGATAAGAAAGTTACCTGTTGTGGGGGTTTGTTCATATGCAATGACTTTGAAGCCTTCGATGTTGCCTTTCTTCGATGGCTGCATGACTATAGGAGAAGTGGCAATGATCCCCTCATCGGTATGAAGATGCGAAGAAGGCTCACTCGGGCTTGAAGGAAAATGTTCAGTAGCAGCCTCGGTGGTGGGCATTACATCAATGATTTCACAATCTCTCTCCAACTTTGAGATTTTCTAGTCTTCCACTAGAGGTAGGCGGATTCTTCATTCAAGTACCCCTGAACCAGCTCCTCTTCGTTGTAATCGCTGCCCATGTCTCGAAACCGGCCAGAACTTCTTCCCAAACTACAGCAAACGTGCGAGGAACAATGGACCCAAGTAGATAAGGCTACCCTGATAAAGCACGAAATTAACATAGAAGCCTAAAATGGTGGCATCTAAGCCTTCCATTTGCTTTGCAAAAGTACTTTGGAGCTTTGAATAATTGGCCTCCATACTAGCCTTCTCTACTACCAATTGATTTTTCTCAGCATCCAAAGTCAAAATTTACGCGCTTAGAGAGGCAATTTCTTGGGATTGTTTGGGGACAACATTCTTCTCCACCTTGACCATCGTCTCGCTTGCCTTCAGTTTTTCTTCCAAGCCTGCCTCATCGATGTGGCACTTCTTTATTTCATCTCTGAATATGAGTGCGGCTTGGCCGGTAGACTCCTTCGCCTCCTTGAATAAAGAAGCACTCTTACTTTCTCTCTTTAGGGCATCATCCATCTCCTTCTTCAATCTTTGAGTCATGATCCCCAATCCACTTCTTATATTCATCATGTTTAGACTCGAATAAGAGAATCTCCCGGTAATCGTTTCGATTAACAGTAGAAAGCTGCATGCACATTTTCTCCTAGCTCTTGGATTGCTCTAAGCAGCTTTGAATTGCATGGAGATGAGGCGAATAAGATTCTATGAATAGACTTCAAGTTGGATTTATCGAAAACAACCGCCGTTACGAACAAGTTGGGCGATGCAGCCTGCAAGAGCGGTGGTCTAGGACGGAGAATGCAAGGGGCTCGCCTTGAATTTATAGGAAAGAAGCGACCATGATAGCATTAGTGGAGGTGGTCACGACTCTAGAAGCGAGAATGGCGATCCTAATAGAAGTAGGAAGCTGGACGGCTGGTACATGTTCTTGATCTTTCTTCAGCTTCATTGATGGGTCTTGCTGTTCAATCAGGCTTTTTCTTTTCTCATAGTTGCTTCCTCGGTCGCGGTCTTGATCCTTCTCAGCTTGGTAGTGCTCTTCTACCTCTCTATCTTTCCTCCTAATCTCTCTTTATCAATTTCACAAGAGGCGTGGTATCTAGATGAATGCCTTTGAGATGCCGAGACTCAAGTACTCAGTTAAGATCACTGTAGAAGCCACGAGACATGATCCCTATAGCTAATAACAAAATGACTTTAAAAAAGGGCATTTGATGGACTAAAATATCCTAAGAGAATAACAATGAAATGCTTGATCTTAGTGAAGTGTATGCTACAGTTTGACAACCCTGACAGAATACACAAACCGGATAGATCACCAAATAACATCAGGACATTCATTTTGGTAGGAATGATTTGGGTAGGCTGGGATGGAAACCCTTCCGAAGTGAAGTCACCAATCAGGTAACCCATATCTACAAAAATGTTGCTCGCATCTCCTAAGTAAAAATCGATGCCCTCCATCAAAGGGATGGCATAGGTTCATTCTTAGGAGGAGCTTCTTCAAAATATTATTTTGAAGAAGGTAAGGGAGTATGTTCAGGACTCAACTCTGAGGCCTTGTCACCTAAATCGACATTTCCTTCATAGGTATTTGTATCCCAAAGGAGTCCCTCAATGATCTCTCCTTTCTCCTTTCCCACAATCAATAGAGCTTTTCCCGTTTAATGAATAAGCTCTTCTTCTTTCTCTTCCGAGATTGAAAGCATCTTGGGTGGACTGTCAGGTCCCAGCTTAAACATGGTCCTTTTTAGAAGTTTTCTCTGACTCGTAGGACGAGTCACTTTCTTCCTCCTCCTCCTCATCATCATCACCTTCATAAGAATCATGGGAAGAGGAAACTGAGTGAGTCCAGGTTTTAGAGCAAGAAGCGGCACTAACGAATCCAACATACCTCCCAGGATGTAAGTGTCCACATCAGTGAAGATTTTTGTTTGTAAGTAGAAACCTAATCATGTGCTCTAGAGCAACAACTACTTTCAGGGCATTGAGAACAGGGCAAAACGTAGGATCTTTATTAATCTTTGGGAGAACTACAAAAGAATAGACAATCATTCTGAAGAATTTTTAGCACCTAAAGGAAATTCCATGCATGGTTAAAGAAACTTACCCCTAATGGTCCACAAATGGATGAATCCTTTTGGAAACTTGGTAAAAACGAATTGATTTTTAAATGAGCGAACCTTGCTAGGAAGATTATGTATAAGCTTACGGCTTTGTTGTGCCTCAATATAAAAGAGTGAGGTTTAGCCTCCTTCTTTTTAAATAACAGGAGATACTATAGCTTGGCAAAGCTCGAGGCATGGTCAAGAGTTTACATGAACAGAATATACAAGCAAGTAACAAGGCATAACCATTCGGGAGGATTTTGAATAGAGCCAACCCCATGTTCTGAAGAGTCGCCATAAGAAAGAGATTCAATGAGGGCATTGCACCATACATACACATATAGGATGACAAGCCACGTATCCGTAAGGTGGTCTATAAGCGAATTCCCCTCTTAATGGCAGAAGCACGTCGTCTTTGGGGATTCTGTATTATGAGCAAATGCTTTGAAATGCCATGTGTGTAAGGATAAAAGAGGCTCTTTCCGAAGCATCCAGCAAAACCTTGTAATTGGAGGGGGGTTTGGTCAACGACGAGGCCAACTGGGATCAAACGGCCATATATCCTTGATGCTATAGAAGTTGCTGGTCCGGCCGAGATCGACGAAGACTCCATTTTAGAAATAGGTGAGTTTCCATTAACTAACTTGTGCTAGGTGGATTTGCACGCTAGTTGAGTTTAAAAAATGGTCAGGTGTGCCAAGTCCTTAAACTATAAACACCTAACATGGCTGATACTAGGAATTTGGAAGATAGTCGACGTGTATCAATCACCGATCAGATTCTAAATATTAACCGTGAGTGTGTGTGATGTGTAATCTATGTGAGAATGGGATTAGCATCTTGAATGCTATGAACAGACCATTCCTTGTAGATGGCTCACTCACACCGAAAAAGCGATCCATATCAGCTATTGATGTCTTTTCTTCTACACTTATCCGTTATCGATCAGCGATCAATAGCGGATCTGTTGTCTGAAGCGACATGGATAGTTCTTCGTATTCCAGATATACCAACTGTGCAATGACAAGACCTAACCAATGCGAGAAAATATAGAGTGATGAGTTCAAATCGGGAAGAAAATTATCAACATAAGTCGATTTTAGTTTCTTGGAAAGTGATAAAAACCTAAGCTGCATGCAAGATGCTATGCTAAGTTATTATCATCCCAAAAAAATCAAAATCAATCCGCAAGATGTTATGCCAGAATCGAATTAAACTTGGTACAAGTTAGCTAAGATTCTATGGATGAAGATAGCAAAACATGTCAAGCATCGGGCCAAAATCCTGGCTTCGTTCCGTAAAGAACTTCGAAGTTGATTTACAATCTTCTTCCACTATATAACAATCAGCTCGCGTCTTCCACTACATCCATCATCTACATAACCTCACCATCGAGCAATGATGTAATATCACATCAACTTTCCCGACTTTCGAAATTGAGAAAAGCGATGAGGTCTTCAATTCAAGATGGCTCGAACTAGGGTGCTTTGGATTGGTAGCGCCTCAAGGTAGGAAAATTCACGGAAGCAGGTGGCGGTAGGAGTGAGGATCGACGGCGGCGGTGCTCCAGTGATGGCAGAAGGTGGATCGGTGAAGCTTTGGTTTCCTTTGCATTATCTCGGCTTGAAAATGTAAAATGAGAGAATGGAGATCCGATCACACTTATAAAAAAAGGCAGAAAATTTTCCTCAATACTTGGATCGGCGCCGATCTAATCCAACTGGATAAGTACCAATCCAATTTATTTCCCCCAAATGATCTCTAACTTTCCTTATTTTCCCAACATGATTTTCGTAATCATTCTTTCTGTAATTACGACTAATGAAGATTTCCACTAAGGACTGGATAGTTAGCTGGATCGCTATAGACAACTACTCAAGGAAGCTAAATACGACCAATAAAGCTCCATGAAACGGAAACCAGAAGACAAATGATTCCAAGGCATGCCTTGTTTCTAATGAATGCATGCTCTGGGGGGAAAATGTTAACAGAGTTTTTAACCTAATAGAATTCAGAAGGAGTTAGAACGACTCGTAACTTAACCAAAAGACCTAAAAGTACATGACAAAAAAACCCGAGAGTATGAACCAAAATACGCCAAATATTGGGATCGGCATCGATCCACAAAATTGACTTGTGGATTCTCCAGTCCACACGCATTTTGTTCCTACATCTCTCCAAAACTTATCTACCAAGTTTGATAATATTTCAAGCATCCGAGTTGAATAAGTCAAGAGTTATCTGATTCGGATTACCATTCAATCTAGTTTACAGGTAAACCATCATCAAAACAAGTCAAAAGGCTATGAAATCCCATGGGGAACATCGCATGCAAGAAAGGAAATCAACGAAGTAGGGGTTGTGCAAAAATTGCACAACATTTTGGATCGGTATCGACCCGATCCAATTGGATTGGTACTAATCTGAAAAGTTAGCTAAAAATTACCCTAAATTTTACATGCCTCCTTCTATGGATAACTACATGCTTCTGGTACTTTGGTTCTGATCCAAGTGCTATCTAAATCCTATGAATACCATTCTATCTTCAATAGAAGGGGGCTGGTTGCTCTGATCACTGGGGAAACTTGTTACTAAGATTCTTCAACCTTTCTTCCTCCTCACAATGGCTACCATAGGACAATTGAGACATTTCCTTTTGTCTCCATCAATGGTGGTCTAATCTTTCTTCTTCAATTATTATACCTATAAATAACTTGTACTTGTGATCAACAGTCAATCCATCAATAAAATCTATAAAGTCGACGTAAGCTTCATTAACAACCGAAACACTATAATAATCTTGTGTTTCTATACTTTATTCCATCTTTTCTGCAATTTGGAGAGTGTTTTGCTCTACTTTATTTGTCCTGATAAATAGGGCCAGTGCTTTCGCAATCATATCCGCGTGTTGATCTATTTTTTGGGTTAACACTAATATAAGTCCAAAATTTCAGTGTATAGGGCTTTGTCATTGGTAAGACTAAAAGTAGCCGCACACATAGAAAGGAATACATAAAGATAAGATAGGTTATTGGTGTGCCCACAAAACCATTAGGACTAGGTGACCCTATGAATAGTAAGTTTGGATAGACTTTCCAGTTGTCTTCTAACAGTAGGATAGATAATTTGATATATTTGGTAGGTCCAAATTAGCCATAGGTTTATAGTCAGCCTGAGAAAACAATGACATGGGATGGTTAGTCGATTGATTTGAACATAATGTTTACGATTACTCATGTTGCATGCAAGCATATTATTGTATATATTGTTTATCTTAATCAGTTTGGTTGTAGGATTTTGATTTGCAAAAGCTAAGATTTATAAGGATATCAATGAGAGGAAAACCCATTCCGCTCAGCGTCGTGGTCCCACTAGACATCAAATAACCAAGATGGCATATTCTTATTCACATTAGCCTTTATCCCTGACTCGAAATTTATGTTTTTCCCATTAAACTCTTGGGTCCTCAAAATTATAATTTGAGTAGGTTGAGAGTAAGGGTTTACATGTTTAGTGGGTTTGGCAAATAAAGCTTCCAAAGATGTGCAGGAGCCAAGGGCTAGCTATTTAGGAGACTACCTATTAATTATTTCAACTGTGTTATGACATTTTGTTGTATGTACGTATTAGCAGAAGTCATTTCTATCTATTTAGCAACTTTGATCAACCAACGGTGCATCTTCATATGTTGCTCTTGGAATATTTTGTAATAATAATATTTTATTTAAACCTAGCAATGTTTGGCATTTTGTACTGAATATGATTTATGATTTTGAAATGAAATGTGAAAATTTTCTTTTATTTCATATTCTTGTGCTTCTGGCATTGTAGATTCCATTAATATGACAGCATTTTGTCACCGAAAATTGACACTATAGATGCATACAACATCTATAACGCTTAGTTTCGGGCCTCAAGATGGGGGATGTTAAGTATCAAGGCGTAAGTTTATGTAAAATTAAAGAATTTTAAACTTTAAAAACAATTTTTGAAAAACGTAATCCAACTGAATCGGAGTATAAGATTGGGTATGGGATAACGTTATAGTAACGTACTTGTGTTTGTTATATATAAGTATACGCTTTATCTCTATTCTCCCTCTCTCTTAGACCATTCTTTCGTATCTTACTAAGGTTCGAATGTAGATTTAAGAAAGTAGGAAATGGGGGCAGGAACCGGTAGAGTAAATCTCGATGAAGGACGCACCACTACTAATAGAAATGCTAGGCCTAATACTAGGAGAAACCCGGGTTAGCAGTCAACTGCTAAAGTGGTTGCTGGAATACATCAGGTTGACATGGGAGCTATGTATCAGTTCTTCATCAGCATGATGCAAGCAGGAGTTGCTGCTAGTTTAGTTAGAGGAGTGAATCAGGAAGCTCTATTTGTTAATAACTATGCTATTCCGAGTAGGAATTATGCAAGGCTAGGAGGAAATCCATTCATTGGAACGAAGGATGCCATCGAGGTGTAAAATTGGTTAATCCATTATGAAAGGATTTTTTATGATATTGGTCTATATAGAGAGTAGAAGAGGAGGTTGGCGTCTAGGAAATTGCAGGAAGCCGCATTATCCTGGTGGAATAGTGTGACAGTTGGATTAGCAGAGGAAAGTTTGACTTGGGAAGAATTCATGAGGAGGTTTAAAGAAAGATTTTTGTCTGAGATCGCTAAGTCAACTCTATTAAGGATGTTTGTAGAATTGGTGCAAGGTGATATGACTGTGTTGTAGTATGCAACAAGGTTTGTGGAGCTGTCCGACATGGGTATGCAACACTACTATGATTAGGAGGAATGAGAAGTTCATCCGTGGATTGAGACCTGAGCTTCCTAGAGCAACTTTGCCACATCCCAAGGATCCATGCAATATAGTTGTTGAGACGGCTTTAAGGAACGAAGAGATGCTTGCTTCCTTTGGTAGTAACAAAGCAGTGGAGACTCGGGTTGGGTAGAATTAGAAGAGCATGTTCTTTCACAAATAGGGAGATCAAAAGGGTGGAGTTTCCAAGAAGGGAAAGTTTGAGATTGTATGTTATAAATGTGATAAGAAAGGCCATTTTGCAAATGAATGCCGTTTTGGAGATGGTAAAAATGTGACCGGGAGGAAGAACATTAAGTGCTTCCACTATAATCTGATTGGCCATTATAAGAACCAATGCAAGGAACCGGTTAAAGCTGAGAAACGGAAGGTATTAGCATTGGAACCCACTACCTCGAAACCAATAGCTGAGGAGAAAGGAAAAGCTATGATGGGAAGTACGATTTTGATCCATGGTATATCTATTAGAGTTCTATTTGATACTGGTGCATCGCATTCTTTAATATCTCATTATTTAGTAGATAAGCTTAACCTTTAACCCTTGTACCTAATTACTTCCTTAATGGTTATGAATCTGATAGGAGGGTATGCAACTCTTGAAATGAGATGTGGCCATTTAGAATTTCTATTGTTAGGTCATATATTTGCTTCCAGATCACATGTGTTTGATTTTGTTGGCTTCAAAATTATTTTCGGTATGGACTAGTTAACTAAATACGATGCTAGGATATTTTTCCATGATAGGAATATATCACTAAAACACCCTAATAGTAGTGACTGAATTATATACTCAGTGGAGAATTCAAATTTTGACGTTTGTGCTCTGTCAGGTGTAATGGAAGAGGAAGATGAGTTAAGCCAAGTTTTTGTAGTTAGACAATTTGTAGATGTCTTTGAGCCTGTTACAGGACTATCACTGAAATGAGCCATTGAGTTTGGAATAGATCTTGTACCCGGAGCTGAACCCGTAAGTAGGCCACCTAGCAGGATGACACCTACCGACATGAAGGAGTTAAAGGTGCTGCTAGTGGACTTAGAAGGAAAGAGTTTAATTAGATTAAGCAATTCTCCTTGGAAGCGGCCGTGATGTTTGTGAAGAAACTGGATGGGTCATTGAGATTGTGCGTCAATTATTATAAGTTGAATGAGAAGACAATGGAGAGCCAATATCCATTGTCGAGAACTTATGATTTATTTGACCAGTTGAGTGGAACCGAAGTTTTTCCAGTTGGATTTGGAGACGAGTTTCCATCAACTAAGGGTGGTGGAAAGCAGTTTTCCATTGATAGCATTTAGTACAATTTATGGTTCCTATAAGTGGTTAGGAATGACATTCGGATTGATGAATGCACCTGCTAACTTCGTACACTTAATGAATTGGATTTTCTGAGAGCGTTTGGATAGGTTTGTATTGGAATTCGTGGACGACATTTTGATATATTCTAAGGATGAAAGAGATCATGAGATTCATCCTAGAATTGGGATTGAGACGCTGAGGCTGCATCAGCTAAAATCGAAGTTTTCGAAGTGCCATTTTTCTAGAAAGAGGTGAAGTTTCTTGGTCATGTAATCTCATTGAAAGGGTTTTCAGTAGATCTAGCTAAGATTGAAGCGATTAGTAATTGCAAGAGACCCGAGACAATAATTGAGATAAATAGTTTTCTTGGACTAATTGGCTATAACCGGAGATTTATTAAGGATTTCTCTCGTATAGCAGCATCGATGACTAAACTAATGATGTAGGACGTAAAGCTTGTTTGGACAAATAAATGTGAGAAGGCATTCCAGATGATGAAATATTTATTAACCAATGCCCCTGTGTTAATTATTCCAGACAAAAACCAAGATTTGGTAGTGTATAATGATGTGTGTGTAATAAGGTTAGGAGCTAAGTTAATGTAGTGAGGTAAAGTGATTGCCTCGATTCTCGATAGCTTTAACCATATAAAGTAAGATATCTGACTCCTGACTTAGAGTTGGCTGCAATAATATTTGCTTTGAAGGTGTGGAGACATTACCTTTTGGGAGAATGATTCAAGTTATATGTGGATCATAAGTCCTTAACGTACTTATTCTCTCAAAAGGAGTTGAATATGAGACTTCAGAGGTGGTTAAAGTTTTTAGTTGCTTATGACTTTGGAATTGAGTACATACCGAGGAAAGGAAACAAAGTTGCAGATGCACTTAGTAGAAAACATCATAATGCGGTGTTGGCTATGTTGGTTGAATGAAAAGACTTGAAAGCATTGTCTACTTATAGTGTGCGGTTAAGATCGACTGCCAATTCTAGTCAGTATACTATAATGTTATCATGTTTGGACATTCGACCGGCATTGATCGAAAGAATGGCTTCTAAGCAAAAAGATGATCCATTACTAGCTAAAAGAATTACAAAATTGGAAGGTGGAACAGAGATTGACGACTTGAAGAATTTTTATCTTGAACATAATGAATGGTTGAGAACGAAGGGACGATTGTGTGTTCTGGAGGTTGGTAATCTAAGGAAAGAAGTTCTTTAGGAGTGTCATTGATCAAAGTTTGCTATTCAAGGATCAAATTATCACCGACGAAAGGTATAGTGAGATTCAGGAATTCGTTGAAATTGGCACCAAGGTTTGTTGGACCATTTCCTATTATAGAAAAGATCGGGAAACTTGCTTACAGGATAGAGTTACCAAGCAGTTTGGTTAGAGTCCACAATGTTTTCCATATTTCTCATCTTAGGAGTGTGTTCGAGATCTAGAAACTACTATTGCTCCAACTACATTAGAAGAATTAGTGGTGGAACTGGACATAACCATAGTTAGACATCCAGTTCTTATTGTAGCTAGGGATGAGATGAAGGTAAAGAACAAGTCAATCAGATTAGTAGAAATACAGTGGAGTGGCGACGAGAGAGAGTGTACTTAGGAAATAAAAAGCAGGAGTAGTGACACTTATCCAAACTTGTTTTATGGTATGTTTTATCTCTATGTTTTCATGTTTATTGTGTGTACCTTATCGTAATTTCAAGGACGCAATTCTTTAAGATGGGGAGTCTATAACACCCCTAAATTTGATAGCATTATTTAGGTTATTTAATTAGACAAATTAAATGATATAATGTAACATGGTAAGGAGATTGAGATTTGATAATCAATGAGGGCCGAGCCTTGATTAATGAATTAATGGGAAATGAACCATAATAGGAAAAGAGCATATTTCCTTATCATAAACCCTTATTCTCATTTCCTCTCTCACTTCACTTATTCATAAATGAAACCAAAGAAAGATAAGGCCGACCATTAACCAATTATTCAAGAGGAAGATAAGCTAAAAACAAGATCAATGCTTAGGGGATTCAAATCAACAACACAAATCTCAACCTTCTTAATCCATTCAAGGTGAATAATAGATGCATCTCATGTTTTAATCTTAATTTTGAATTTTAGATCTAAACTTGAACTATTTGATGATATTATGCCCTGTTTTAGATGATTGAATGATTATATACTCAATGACGAATTTATATGATTTATTTATGAGATTTAGTGATATGTTTGAGTTGGAAAACCTATAATATGATACTCAAATGACTTGAAATTTCAGTATGATGTTAGAAACATAAGTGGGTTTTTGATTTTATAATTTTCCAAGCAAATATGAATTTTCTAAGTATAGAAAATGGGTTATTTTTTGTTTTAATTATTAAAATTACTAAATTAAGTTTTGGCCATGAAATTTTTATATGTCAAGAATTTGGTTAAGTTGATTTATTTTGATTTATAGGGATTTTTTCCTAGTGTTTAAGTATGACTAATAATTTGTTTGAGCTAGAAGGGGTCAATTTGTTATTAAAATATTAATACGAAAAAAATTGTTTGTAAATGTTTTGGGGTTTAGAAAATAAGTGTGCGACAAAACTTTCTAGAAAAGAAATTGATAAAGTTTTATCGACCAATAAGAAAACATATGGAGTAGATGGAAAGAATTTTCTTTATTAGTAAAAATGCATTTTTAATGGTAATTACTGTTTTGCCCTGCCGTCAAGAACGATTTCGCCCTCCATTTATTGCCTTTATCGTCTTTGACGTTAACCAGAACAATACATATGATATCAACAAGAGTTGGTATGGAATGGATTAGTCTTGGTTGAAGTTGGAGACGTAGCATCGAAGTCGAAGAGATTGTCTTCACGTAGTCTTGACGCATGACTTAAGTACCGTGTTTTATATAAAGAGTCTTGAGGCCACATATTTTATAACGTCAATGACCCTAATTCTTACGAAGAGGCTTAGAGCGGTGCTAACGATGCCATGTATTTTTATAGTGACTTAGACTTTAAAAATTACCATATACTTCGAAGTGACTATTTCGACTCTGTAGACATAATACCGCTTTTAGCGACTTCATCAATAGATGATGCCTCTTTATGACTTTGACTTTAATCCTTTTAGCTGTTTTGAAGAGGATAGTGATGATGCTCCTATTGACTTGGGGACTAATGAGGCTGTTATTTTCTTTAAGGTGATGATGCCGACATTGGTGACTTTGACCTTATTCTTTTAATGGTTTTAAAACTATACAAACCCTAAGCTCTTCGACTTTGACACTATAGTGAAGTGAAAAATGATGTCTTTGGCCTTATGGCCTTGTGTTTTGAAAGTTAAAGGTTTTAACTTGTTTTGAAGGGAGAAGACCCTCTTCGGCAATACCCCTTGTTGCTTTTATCAATATAAAGACTTTATATTATTTTGTCCTTATGGCCTTTGGCTTTTAGAGGCGATGACCACAAATGATTTCAAACTTCACCAATATTGTTTTATTGAAGCATATATCATTGCACAATTATTTTGTGTAAAATGCTAAAAAAATCTTATTCTGAAAATATGATTTCAAGGGGTAAATCATTTGTAAAAAAGTATGTTTTCAAGGAAATAAATAGGGTATTTTGCCAAGAATTTTACAAAAGAGATTATCGTTCTTATCTCTTTTGGATAGATTGTGATAGGAGAAAATTGGCTAAAAATTTAGAAAACCAGATGGGATTAGTGTAGGGTAGCGCCCATACTTTAGCTAGTAGCCTATAGCTAATATAAGTTTAAAATTCCAGTGTGCAAGGCTTGAAATTCAACAGGGTGGATCGTGTAGTGTATATGCAAGTATATATGACAAAATATATGATGCAACTAAAACAATATTAATCTAAGTAAATATAGAATAAGCACACTAGGATTTTATACTGGTTCGGACCTTCCGTCCTATGTCCAGTCCCCAAGCTCCCCTTCGGAATTCGACTATCAAACACCCTCGCTTCGCCGGAGGAATAGGCTTAGTTACAATAAGTTGTTCTTGTCAAATGTGTGTTCTATAACAGGGATATTGACTAATTGGTACAAATGCTTCCAATATACATCTAGAGAGTATTGTCTGTGAGGAACTAAATATATGAAAGAGTGGAATACAAGTATGGATTGCTAGAGATCAAGAGTATATGATAGAGTATGTAGTTGGAGAGCATAAGTGAGTAAGGTAATTTGTTCTCTTGATTCTTGATGCTATATACAGTTGTAGATAGGTATCTTGAGTAGTTGCATCCATTAACTAGTGCTCTACAGTTGCTTCTATTGATGATGAAGAGTTGCAGCGAAGAGAAGCAGAGATGTCTATTCGAATGTGGCAGTTGAAGTTTATATTTAAAATTCAAGTTTGAAATCAGACGTCTGGAATATGTTTCAGACGTCTGATACTATATATATTTTTGAATATAGTAGTAGATCAGACGTTTGAGTGCAATTGCCAGACGTCTGGTTCAGTCCGTCTGTTATTCCAGAGAACTTATTCAGACGTCTGGCTTGTGCACCCAGACGTATGATATTGGGCATATCAGTTTTTGTGCTCTTTTTCTTGTGCTTCTTTGATCCTATTGACTTGTAGTCTCTTATAATGTTCTTTGAGCCTTGTTCTTGTCTTTCTAGTGTTGTTGTTCTAGCAAGTACCTGTATGTGTGTGTGTGTGTGTGTGTGTGTGTGTGTGTGTGTGTGTATGCATATTCAATTTCCACTGTACAGTTGTTGTCATCGAAAACGTAGATTTGATTACCTAACAATCTCCCCCTTTTTGAAGATGACAATTATACAATGTACTTATATATAATTTTATAAATCTCCCCATAAATATGTGCATTCCATTATTTATTGTGATCTTTATTATTTCTCCCCCTTTGGCATTATCAAAAAGGAGTTATAACTTTTTATTGTAGACATCATGTCCATTGCATTAAGTATTTACCAATCGTTGTAAGATTATATAAATTACACAAAAATAACACACCAAAAAGGAAATTTCATTAATCACATTAATCGTTTACATAAATTTTTATCATTTTATACAAAAGTTAGAATCCTAAAAATTCTAAGGATCTTTTGGAGAAGCTTTATCTTTATCATCTCCTTCATCTTCATTTTTAGAAGAGCTAGCTTGTTTTTTAGGAGATGTTGGAGTTTGTTCGAAAGGTTCTTTTCCTCGTCAAAAAATTTTGAAATGTTTCGAAGGAGAAGGAGAAGGTACTGGAGTTGCCCAATCTTCTGAAGATGGTGTACGACTACGAACCCTTTGAAGAACCTCCTTTAGAACTGATAATGTAGTTGAAAGTGACGTTTCAACTGTGGTTAGGAGAGAAGCAAAAGATGTTTCAAAACTATCAATGCGCTTACCAATAATTTTTGATTTCGAGATAAAATAAGCTGATTTTGGAGAGTTAAGTCGCGAATACTCTCATTTGGATTCATCTCAGTGCGAGTCTCCAAAATACATCTTGGCACGTATAGTCAAATGGTGCAGGAGGAGGGAGGAGTATTCTCGTGATATTTCTCCACCTCTTGTGATGGTTCAGGTTGTATTTGAGATGGAGGCCTAGCTTGTATGGCTTGACGACGTTGCTCCCACTCTTCAATGATATAAAATCTGGTGGATCACCCGGTAATGCATTAGAGAGAAAAAATTTATGGATGCATATTTCAGAGAAATCTCTTCAAAAGTGGATAAATATAAGGGGATGTTGTGAGCTCGTAGAAGTCTCATGATGTATGTAGGATAGATGATGGATGGGAGTGATCGAGCCAAAAAAATGTTTGAGCTCGTCAAATATAATTTTTTTTCCTAATTAATCTTTGTTCCACTGAATATAGCATATAGGGCCTTGTGCTCTAACTCCGTTATTTGCTCATGACTACCAAGGCGAGGAATGATAGTGTTGATAATCATTCTAGTGAGAATTCTCGCCTTAGGTCTTTGGTATTTAGATGAAAATCTAGGCATTTCATCTTTCGATATTTGATGTGTGATATTATCGGTAACGAACCGTAAATTTCGACAATTTAATTTGTTTATTTAATAGGATTTTTGTAATTTATTTTTAGTAGGAACAATAAAGGGGATAAATAAATGTTAAAACGAAGGCTAAATAAATTATGTAAATTGTGACTTAAAACCTATTTATAGAAATTTGAATAAAATCCAAATTGAATTAAGTAGAAAAAATATTCTTACCTGGACATAAAATTTAATATGAGAAATTTATGAAAATATTAAATTGATTTAATGCAATAAAGGAGTGTAAACGGTAATTGGAATAAATTAAGGAATCATGTTAGTGCAAGTTAATAATTTATGACTTGAATAAAATTCTAATTCATTAAAATCATTTAAATGTTATGATTTGATTTTTAAATGGAATATGAGAAAAACAAATGTAAGGATTTGAATAATATATATGTTATTTATTCAGAGTTTTGAATAAAATTGGGAATCCAATTGTAATTAATGGTAATAATGTTGGTATTAGCTAATAAATTATATTTCAATGCAATATCCATAAATGAATGTAATGAAATGAATGTATGTAAATGTATACTAGGTTATTTATCAAATAAAAGGAAAGAAAAGTAAATATTGAATTGATTGATGAATAAATATGCATTGAATAATAATTGAATGCAAAGTTAATGGAAATTGTATAAAATCAATATAAGATAATAAATTGCAATAATTGTGGGTTGATAATAAGGTGTGAATGGGAAAGTGATTGTTATATTAATTGAATGGAATTCAAATTTGATGGGAAAGGTAAATGGGTATTTGGTAATAAATTTAAACGGACTTAAATAGTGAATTTGTCTAATTAATGTATAATAAATAATGATTGAATAAAAACCTATACCTGTAAATATCTATAATATTTGAGTGGAAATAACAAACTTATAAATGTGGGATTGAGAGTTTTACAACAATTATTATGAGTTATATACTTATTTCGTTCAATTAAATCAGAAACCATTGCAATAAATATAAATTTAATGTTATGCAATTGAGATAAACAATTGGAAAATGTTAAAGTATCTGGATTTATATACTAAAATAAATGGTACCCAGGATGGTATTATGATAAATAGTGAATTTAAGAATGCGAATCAGGATTTATTTATTTATTTATATGGAAACTTAAAGTCTAATAATTGGATTTAATTGCAATTAAATGAGATTGAATATAGTTAAATAATTCGTTATTTGAAATAAAGATAATGTGAGAAATTTGTGTGATAATTTGGAATCCAATATTTAATCCATCTGTTTGACAGGAATGAATGGAATAATAATTAATTTATTTAACAAAACAAAATTTTAGGATATTATTTATAATTTGGGAATTTAATGAAATAAAGGATTTATGTTGAAATTTATAAATTTACCTTCTTTAAATTTGACATCTAAACTTGTTGGAATTTTGTAAATGATTAAGAATTTTTAAAAGTGATAAAATGGGTCAATTTAGAATCTAAATATAAAATTGGATTTTATTTATTTATTTTGAATTTATTTAATTAATATAAAAATAGCCATTTTTGTCACGGATTCGGATTTCGACGAAACCAGTTTCATCGGATCCGTAACAGTTGTAGGGTTTCAAGTTTCGTAGCGATCGGACTTGTCGTTTGATCGTACGAACGCGAAACGCCTTGAAATCGATTTAATTGAAATCAATTTGAAAATATCGTTTTCAGCATAACTTCTTCATACGATGGAATTTGGACGTGAAACTTTTTCCAGCAGGCTTGGAATATTTTAAAATACCTATTTTGATATATGGGTTTACCCAATTTCGTTCCGGGGTCAGAACGGGCTTTTTAGGCCACGTTAGCGGTAGCACGTTTGTTTATCCGATCCATCTATTCAAATCTCTAACCTACCTATATAAACCCAATTATAAACCATAGCCTCCATCTATCCTCATTTCTTTGTGCGTTCATTTCCCTCAACTCCTCTTTTCCTCATGGCTGCAAAACCTAGATCCAAATTCAAATTTCAAAAATCAAATTAAAAGTCAAAAATTTCAAAGTCCTCAGAAAAATTCCAAAAAAATATATGTTGATGCTCTTGACGAACGGAATTCAGTGGTGTAGTTCTTTTTTTGATTCGAGTTGCTATTTTGCCAGAATTCAGGAAATCATTTTCGGCCATTCGTCATCGTGTTGATCGACTTCTTCTGATCGACAAAATCGACGTTACCATGGCGGGGAGGAGGCCTAACGGAGTTCATCGGTGGGTTTGGCACGCGGGTTCGACGGCTAGATCGGCCTGTTAAATTCAATTAGGGTTTTAAAAGGAATGGCGGCCGTGAGCTTTTTCTCGAGCGGCGATGGAGCAGGGGCCTCGGGGTTGCCGCGCATGACGGGGGCGAT
The DNA here is from genome assembly GCA_030765085.1 of Allium cepa. Classification (NCBI taxonomy): domain Eukaryota; kingdom Viridiplantae; phylum Streptophyta; class Magnoliopsida; order Asparagales; family Amaryllidaceae; genus Allium; species Allium cepa. The sequence goes on from CM060940.1 coordinate 610,496,664, forward strand.
GGCGGCGCTTCTAGGCGTGTGGCTGCTGTCGGCTGTAGGCCGCAAAAATGGAGGCGGTGATAGCGTTTAGGAGGCGGCGCACGATCTGGATCATGGAAGGGTTTTTGGGTAGCAGTGCGTTCAAACAGAGACCGTGTGACAAACGATGGTGGCGTGTCCATTTAAGGGTGAGTTTATGTTTTTTTTTCTTGTTTTAATTTTAATTTAAAATTCCAATCGTTTAATCAAATAACTTTCACATATGAAACCCGATTCACGTGCGGTTTTCTCCGCTAGGTTCGTATTGGGATTCCGGATCTATTGACGCTGGTTTGAATAAATTCTGAGACCGTCGAAATTTTGGGTTTAAATCGGATTTAAATTCGATTTAAATCCCGAAGGTGAGTGTTTTAACCCACTCACAACTTCTAAGTTATCTTATGTTTGTTAAATTGATTTTAGATATGAGTAGAAATTTATTTATGACTGTTTGGCATGTTTTATTCGTTATCTCTGTTAAATCGCATTTATTTAATTTGACTGTTAATTAATTTTATAATTGCATATAAATTTGACAGTTAAAATTTATTTAATTGCGTAAAACTGCTAGTTAAACAGTTATTAAATTTATTTTGAATATAAACTGTTAGTTAATAACTGTCATTTATTTCCTGTTATATTGCATATGCTATATATTGATGTTGTTTAAATTGACGATGATTGAAATAAATTAATGATGATTGAAATAAATTGGTTGATGATTGATATGGGATGAATGGACGATGTGTTCTATCTTATATAAACTGCAAGTTATCATGCATTTTCATTTCATTCGGGATTGCGGTTTGAAATGATATACAACCGCATTTTTATTTTTAAATTGCGGATTGAAATGATAAATATCCGTATTACTTGACCATAGGATAGAAAATTATATACAAGCACCGCGGTATATATATAAAATTATTTTTGAAATTATTATATGGTTTGGATATGATACGGTTAAATAAATATTAAATTTGGATATGATATAAATATATTTTATATATACATACATAGTTAAATTGTTGAATTTAAGCTATGCATGAATCTGTTAAATAAAAATGAATAAGTTGAAAAATGACATTTGATAATTTATGTTATACGTTTAAGTACAGGTTTAAGGTCTTGTATATATATAGAGAGTTAAATGTTTTAAATCAATAAAGATTGAAAGGTAAATTTTAAATTTAATATAATTAAGCTTATTTGAAATTTAACTCCATAAGTTGATGTTAACTTGTTAAAATTAGAAATTTTAAAGGTATGATATTTATAACGGGATTTAATAAATAATTTTAGTATAAATAAATGGAAGGAATTTTTACTGTAAATAAATTTAGTTTATTTTAAATGGTTATGGATTTATCATGTAAACCTTTCAAACTAAATAATAGGAAAATGAATTGTTGATTTAAATTCACAACTTTATTTTTGAAATTCATTAAATACTCAAAGTTAGAAAATATTGAAATCGAAGTGTTTTATTTAAACTGAAAGTAAATCTAAAAGTTATGGGTTTAGACTGGAATTAAAGTGAATAAAAACTGTGAAGGAGTGGAATTTATTTATTTCTAAAGAAATTTTAAATTCAACCGTTTTATTTTATATATTGTTGAATATCCAAACCATTTAAGTTTGAAAGTTATGGTTTTAAAACTATGGATTTCGAAGTATTATGTTAAAAGTTAAAATTCAAATATTTGGTTTCGAGGTATTATAAATTTTAAAAGTGGCATGATTTTGGAAAAGAAATATATATGAAATAAAATGATATCATTTTATTTGGGTTTTAAAAAGGGAATGATATTGTATTTATGGGTTTTGAAATGGAAAATTTTATTCTGGTTTTAAAGTATAAATTATTTTTAAAAGACCGCGGTGTTATAATAATGTTTGGTTGTTGAAGAGACCGGGATCGAAAGTTGTCATACTCTCTGCCAACTCCGAAAACCACTTTAACAACTGTGTACGCGGTGGTGATTCCAGAATGAAGTAGGTTGGTGGCGGCGTTTCTTGTAAGGTAAATACGTAGACCCAACTCCCGTGAGTTGGCATAAGGTGGCTAAAACAAGAGCGATTGACGGGTTAATAAGGTAGCACCTTTGATCGGACACATCCCTTCGATATTATACTTTGACTTTTGGATTGTTTCGGTGGCCACTTTTGATTCTATTTGGGGGTGTGACTCGAGGTGGGCGGTAGCTGCGCTACGCGTTACCACTGACCCGGAAGCGTAGTTGGTATATCTACCCTGGCATTGCCTAGTTGTGCCGTCTCACCAACCCTATCGTGCCTTGTACGAGTTTGGATTTCTCCCGTAGCCCATATGGTATCCTCTGGTGGCTTCCCGATCAGGAGGGACTATGATATTGGATGGACTACTGGGACTATTACGTGTTAAGGTGGAAAATGTAAAGCCTTAATGCTATTTAAAAGTATGTTTATTTCACTATAGACACTAATATAATAGCGAAATATACTACATAGTAAATAGTTTAACGGATCCTTAAGAGATGTAAATCCCGAGCATCTTTTGAGTTACTGCACTCATATTTATTTCTGTTAATTTAACTTACATAAGATCTTTTAGTTCTGACTCGAGTGTTTTGTCTTTCAATTCGCTCGGGTCCGTCCGAGCGTTTCAGGATTTGAAGTTTTAGCTCTGGAGGACGAAGACGAAGATTTGTATTACTATTATCTACTATTATTCCAGTACACCATTTAATTCCGCTGCATTGATATTTATTGGTATGTGAACTCTGATATTTATGGTAATAAGTAGAAGAAAATGTTTGTAAACAGTTTTATGAACTATAGATTGATTATTATATTTTATCCTTCCGTTGTGAGATTCTGTTTTGTTTTATTTCTTTCCTATTTTTTCTCATTTACCCCATAACAATCCGCCCTTCCGTGTGGTTTGAATTGACACGTGTGTCGATTTAAAGCGTGCGAAAAGGCGGGATGTTACATCTGGTATCAGAGCTTTGGTTTAGCGATAAACCTTAGCTTTGTGGGGTTTGACTTTTTATTAATAGGGTAGTAATACCCTATGGGAGTCGCTGAGAGTATATATATGAGAGAGCGTATTTGTTAGTGTTATAAAAAGGTTTTGATATTGTGTTAATCTGTTCCGTTTCGTATTTATAAATTCTGGTTGGTGCATGGGACGCTGTGACATCAATAGGGATTTCTAAACACTCAGTATGACAGATCGACATAATATTTGTTTTATTTAGGTGAATGAAATAATTTTGCCTATTATATTTTCTATATATATAATAAAATTTTCAATGATATCAATATTTGGCTGAAATAGATTGGTTGATAGGTAATAAAAATTATAATAATAGTTGGAATGAGATTTAAAATAAATAAATAAAATTTGGAAATTTAGCACTTAAGATCCAGGGTTTTGAAATTTCTTTCGAATAAATTTTGGAATATAATAATATTGTTTATAAGTATTTTCTGATATAAATATTTAGTACAAAATTCGGAAGAATTTTTTTAAAGAAGATTTTGGAGAAAATAAGTTTTGTACTTTCCTCTCTGTCGTTGGAAAATAATTTCGGTGAAGGCGGCCGCATCATCGACTTTCATTTTCGAGTTTCGAAGGGGAAGGCCACTGTAGTAGTTTTACTGCAGATTCATTTTGATTGAAAAAAAATAAATTTTGAATTATTGTAGATATAATTATAGATGTATAAGTTTTAAGAATATATTTATCTATTGTTTTAAAATAAAATTGAAAATGTAACTCGGTATTTAATTCTTAAATTTCCGTTAAAAAAAAATTTGTTTCAATTATTGTAGTGAAATGAAAAGTAGGTAATTAATAATTGAAACCCTAAATAAAATAAGAGATGTAAATGCTAAGTTATAAATGGAAATTAAAGGAAATTTGGAATTTGTAACATATGATACAAAGAGTGATATTGTTGAACATTAAAATTAAAGGATGATAAAACTTGTATAACTTCATTTGCATTTTCTTTAACATATATACCAAATACAAAAAGTTGAAATGTTAATAGGAACTGCAATGAAAATTGTACAAGTAGGTAATGAAGTATTCAATGAATTTGCTATTATAAGTGAGAATATAATGTTATAAACTTAAGTTATAATTGAAATTTTAAAGGTAAGTAATTCAAATAGATGATTATCAACTTAAGTAAATAAAATGAAAATGCTAAGAAATTAAATGGGACATGAATACTATTGATAAACAAATGTAAATAAATGAGGGCATGCAATAAATAAATAAATAAATATAATGAAATAAAAAGAACTGGCATGACCTGAGATAATGGAAAGGAATAATTGTAAGTAATAAGTAAAAACAAATGAAACAAACAGTGAATGTGTAAATGAAATTAAAAATTTGTTAGAAATAAATGTAAATTATAAAAATTTATGTGGTATGAATAAAAAGAGAAATTAAAATATATGAGATGGAATTAATAATAGGCTAAGTCGATTGTTTTCTGGATTGTTGTTGTTTAATTGATGGTTGTTTGGGCAAGATACTTTAAAATTGGTTTGGGTGAATGAGTAATCTATTTAGTTTATCTAAGACTGTTGAGTAAATGACGCTGGTAGTTTGTTCTTTATTCCGTACAATTTAAAAGTTTTGAACCCGAAAAACTATTTGTTTGTTTGATTGAATGGTCGCTTTGTATTTGTTGTATATGCTGTTGTTGAAATTGATGGTTGTGTATTGATTGTTAACAGTGATTGAAACCACTTAGATATTTCACTTTATGTAAATTGTTAACCCATTGTATTATATAAGTGAAATGCAGGTTATGGAAGCAATTGCTACTTTTTTTGGTTTCATAAATTAAGCGTAAATTGCCCGACAAATAGGTACGTTGGATTACGGTTTATAGCGCTATTTTAAATATTTTAAATATTTTCCCATGTAGGGATATATATTATTTTGGAAAATATTTGTGTATATTGTAATATTTATATTTTATTTTCTTCCGAGCCTCTCCATACAAAGGAGACTCTGCCAAAATTTTCCGTAAATTTTGGACATAGAAAAATTTGAAAATGTTTACAAACTTTAACAATTTATGCATAAAGGATTTAAATGGGAATAAAATGGTATATTTTATTTTAAATTATTTTATTTTGTAAACTTATTTGTTTATAAATTTAATTAAGAAAGATATATTGTTCTCTTATTTCTTCTTTTTCCCTTCTTTTCCTTTCGGGGACGAAAAGTTTTGAGTGGGGGAGAGTGTAACGACCCGTAAATTTCGACAATTTAATTTGTTTATTTAATAGGATTTTTGTAATTTATTTTTAGTAGGAACAATAAAGAGGATAAATAAATGTTAAAATGAAGGCTAAAATAAATTATATAAATGATGACTTAAAACCTATTTATAGAAATTTGAATAAAATCCAAATTGAACTAAGTAGGAAAAAGATTCTTACCTGGATATAAAATTTAATATGAGAAATTTATGAAAATATTAAATTGATTTAACGCAATAAAAAAGTATAACGATAATTGGAATAAATTAAGGAATCATGTTATTGCAAGTTAATAATTTACGACTTGAATAAAATTCCAATTCATTAAAATCATTTAAATGTTATGATTTGATTTTTAAATGGAATATGAGAAAAACAAATGTAAGGATTTGATTAATATATATGTTATTTATTCAGAGTATTGAATAAAATTGGGAACCCAATTGTAATTAATGGTAATAATGTTGGTATTAGCTAATAATTATATTTCAATGCAATATCCATAAATGAATGTAATGAAATAAATGTATGTAAATGTATACTAGGTTATTTATCAAATAGAAGGAAAGAGAAGTAAATATTGAATTGATTGATGAATAAATATGCATTGAATAGTAATTGAATGTAAAGTTAATGGAAATTGTATAAAATTAATATAAGATAATGAATTGCAATAATTGTGGGTTGATAATAAGGTGTGAATGGGAAAGTGATTGTTATATTAATTGAATGGAATTCAAATTTGATGGGAAAGGTAAATGGGTATTTGGTATTAAATTTAAACGGACTTAAATAGTGAATTTATCTAATTAATTTATAATAAATAATGATTGAATAAAAACTTATACTTGTAAATATCTATAATATTTGAGTGGAAATAACAAACTTATAAATGTGGGATTGAGAGTTTTACAACAATTATTATGAGTTATATACTTAGTTCGTTCAATTAAATCAGAAACCATTGCAATAAATATAAATTTAATGTTATGCAATTGAGATAAACAATTGGAAAACGTTAAAGTATCTGGATGTATATACTAAAATAAATGGTAATCAGGATGGCATTATGATAAATAGCGAATTTAAGAATGGGAATCAGGATTTATTTATTTATTTATATGGAAACTTAAAGTCTAATAATTGAATTTAATTGCAATTAAATGAGATTGAATATAGTTAAATAATTCGTTATTTGAAATAAAGATAATGTGAGAAATTTGTGTGATAATTTGGAATCCAATATTTAATCCATCTGTTTGACATGAATGAATGGAATACTAATTAATTTATTTAACAAAACAAAATTTTAGGATATTATTTATAATTTGGGAATTTAATGAAATTAAGGATTTATATTGAAATTTATAAATTTACCTTCTTTAAATTTGACATCTAAACTTGTTGGAATTTTGTAAATGATTAAGAATTTTTAAAAGTGATAAAATGGGTCAATTTAAGAATCTAAATATAAGATTGGATTTTATTTATTTATTTTGAATTTATTTAATTAATATAAAAATAGCCATTTTGGTCACGGACGCGGATTTCGACGAAACCAGTTTCATCGGATCCGTAACAGTTGTAGGGTTTCAAGTTTCGTAGCGATCGGACTTATCGTTTGATCGTACGAACGCGAAACGTCTTGAAATCGATTTAATTGAAATCAATTTGAAATCAATTTGAAAATATCGTTTTCAGCATAACTTCTTCATACGATGGAATTTGGACGTGAAACTTTTTCCAGCGTGCTCGGAATATTTTAAAATACCTATTTCGATATATGGGTTTACCCAATTTCGTTCCGGGGTCATAACGGGCTTTTTGGGCCACGTTGGCGGTAGCACGTTTGTTTATCCGATCCATCTATTCAAATCTCTAACCTACCTATATAAACCCAATTATAAACCCTACCCTCCATCTATCTTCATTTCTTTGTGCGTTCATTTCCCTCAACTCCTCTTTTCCCCATGGCTGCAAAACCTAGATCCAAATTCAAATTTCAAAAATCAAATCAAAAGTTAAAATTTTCAAAGTCCTCAGAAAAATTCCAAAAACATATATGTTGATGCTCTTGACGAACGGAATTCAGTGGTGTAGTTCGTTTTTTGATTCGAGTTGCTGTTTTGCCAGAATTCAAGAAATCATTTTCGGCCATTCGTCATCGTGTTGATCGACTTCTTCCGATCGACAAATCGACGTTACCATGGCGGGGAGAAGGTCTAACGGAGTTCATCGGTGGGTTTGGCTCGCGGTTTCGACGGCTAGATCGGCAGTTAAATTTAATTAGGGTTTTAAAAGGAGTGGCGGCCATGAGCTTTTTCTCGAACGGCGATGGAGCAGGGGCCTCGGGATTGCCACGCGTGACGGGGGCGATGGCGGCGCTTCTAGCCGTGTGGCTGATGTCGGCTGTAGGCCGCAAAAATGGAGGTTGTGATAGCGTTTAGGAGGCGGCGCACGATCTGGATCGTGGTAGGGTTTCTGGGTAGTAGTGCGTTCAAACAGAGACTGTGTGACAAACAATGGCGATGTGTCCATTTGAGGGTGAGTTTATGTTTTTTTCTTGTTTTAATTTTAATTTAAATTTCCAATCGTTTAATCAAATAACTTTCACATATGAAACCCGATTCACGCGCGGTTTTCTCCGCTAGGTTCATATTGGGATTCCGGATCTGTTGACGCTGGTTTGAATAAATTCTGAGACCGTCGAAATTTTGGGTTTAAATCGGATTTAAATTCGATTTAAATCCCAAAGGCGAGTGTTTTAACCCACTCACAACTTCTAAGTTATCTTATGTTTGTCAAATTGATTTTAGATATGAGTAGAAATTTATTTATGACTGTTTGGCATGTTTTATTCGTTATCTCTGTTAAATCGCATTTATTTAATTTGACTGTTAATTAATTTTATAATTGCATATAAATTTGACAGTTAAAATTTATTTAATTGCGTAAAACTGCTAGTTAAACAGTTATTAAATTTATTTTGAATATAAACTGTTAGTTAATAACTGTCATTTATTTCCTTTTATATTGCATATGCTATATATTGATGTTGTTTAAATTGATGATGATTGAAATAAACTAATGATGATTGAAATAAATTGGTTGATGATTGATATTGGATGAATGGACGATGTGTTCTATCTTATATAAACTGCAAGTTATCATGCATTTTCATTTCATTCGGGATTGCGATTTGAAATGATATACAACAGCATTTTTATTTTTAAATTGCGGATTGAAATGATAAATATCCGTATCACTTGACCATAGGATAGAAAATTATATACAAGCACCGCGGTATATATATAAAATTATTTTTGAAATTATTTTATGGTTTGGATATGATACGGTTAAATAAATATTAAATTTGGATATGATATAAATATATTTTATATATACATACATAGTTAAATTGTTGAATTTAAGCTATGCATAAATCTGTTAAATAAAAATGAATAAGTTGAAAAATGACATTTGATAATTTATGTTATACGTTTAAGTACAGGTTTAAGATCTTGTATATATATATATAGAGTTAAATGTTTTAAATCAATAAAGATTGAAAGATAAATTTGAATTTTAATATAATTAAGCTTATTTGAAATTTAACTCCATAAGTTGATGTTAACTTGTTAAAATTAGAAATTTTAAAGGTATGATATTTATAACGGGATTTAATAAATAATTTTAGTATAAATAAATGGAAGGAAATTTTTACTGTAAATAAATTTAGTTTATTTTAAATGGTTATGGATTTATCATGTAAACCTTTCAAACTAAATAATAGGAAAATGAATTGTTGATTTAAATTCACAACGTCATTTTTGAAATTCATTAAATACTCAAAGTTAGAAAATATTGAAATCGAAGTGTTTTATTTAAACTGAAAGTGAATCTAAAAGTTATGGGTTTAGAATGGAATTAAAGTGAATAAAAACTGTGAAGGAGTGGAATTTATTTATTTCTAAAGAGATTTTAAATTCAACTGTTTTATTATATATATTGTTGAATATCCAAACCATTTAAGTTTGAAAGTTATGGTTTTAAAACTATGGATTTCGAAGTATTATGTTAAAAGTTAAAATTCAAATATTTGGTTTCGAGGTATTATAAATTTTAAAAGTGGCATGATTTTGGAAAAGAAATATATATGAAATAAAATGATATCATTTTATTTGGGTTGTAAAAAGGGAATGATATTGTATTTATGGGTTTTGAAATGGAAAATTTTATTCTGGTTTTAAAGTATAAATTATTTTTAAAAGACCGCGGTGTTATAATAACGTTTGGTTGTTGAAGACCGGGATCGGAAGTCGTCATACTCTCTGCCAACTCCAAAAATCACTTTAACAACCGTTTACGCGGTGGAGATTCCAGAATGAAGTAGGTTGGTGGCAGCGTTTCTTGTAAGGTAAATACGTGGACCCAACTCCCGTGAGTTGGCATAAGGTGGTTAAAACATGAGCGATTAACGGGTTAATAAGGTAGCACCTTTGATCGGACACATCCCTTCGATATTATTGTAACAACCCGCATATTTAACGATTTTTATATTTAAATGTTTAATTTAAATATAGCGTCGTTAGTCGGATTTGGTCCGAAATGTTACTTTTTGCAAATGGCCGAATTGGAGCTCGAAACTACTTCCATTGGTTCCAAAATGGCGTTTGCGACCTTTTCGATTATAATCTTTGATATGTTTGGAGTTTGTGAATTTTGGCTACTTTTTCTATTGGGTTTGGGTTTGGGTTCAGCCCACTACCTTAACTAACCCTCTAGCTTAGCCCCTTCTCTTCATTCATCTCCATTTTATTTCATTTCTTAAGCTTAAAACTGAAATGGTGGAAGAGAAGGAAATTAGAAAATTAGCAAGCCCTAGTTCTCCTTTGTATCTTGATTTCTTCCTCCAAATTCATAGAGAATCCATTGGTAAGTTCATCTCCATCTTCTCCATCTCTTCTCCTCTTCAATTTCTGTAATTTTCCTAACCCTAACTTAGGAAATACTTGCTTTGATTCTAGATTGAAGCTTGTAGTGTTGAAGTGGAGTGTAGTTGGTGGATTCCTTGCTTTTGTGTTTCTTCATCATCTTTGTTTGTGAGGTTAAAAGGTGAGTTTTGAACTCACATCTATTTCTCTTGATATCATGAGTGTTGGTATGAATTTCTAACAAGTATGCATGTGCCATTGTTTTGGATTGGAAAGAATTTGCATTTCATTGAAATAGGGCAAGAATTGCAAATTCATCAGGTTCGGCCGACCGAGTGCAGGCTTTGGTCGACCGACCTGCTGCCCCGAGCCATACTTGGGTTTCTGCATCTGGCCGGCCGACCGAGCTCTGCAGTCCGGTCGACCGACCTGCTTTGTTTTGCCTGGTTTGTTTATTTTACATATTTGATTGATTTTTTCGGACTTTATTGATTCAAGTTGCTTTTTAGTGGTTGTTATTGCATATTTGGCTTTGATAACTTACTCTTGACTTTATCCACGGGTTTTTATAAAATAATCTCTCGAATCGCCTTTAAAAGCTCGTTTCTCCAATTTATAAATTCTATTTAAAACACACACTTTCGCACTTCGAGCGAAGTGGAAGGGTGATTAAATGGTTAGGCAAAACACGGACCATGAATCTGTGCGTTTATCTTTCCGATTAATCCTCGACCTATTCGATTGATTGTTTTGACCTTCGGGTTTGGTTTATCAATGATATGAGGTAAACTTTGTACTACTTTGAGTGTGAAAGTGACTGACGGATAGTAAACCGTTTAGTGCGAACGAGTGGTTATGGGACATACGTTAACACTTTTCGGATTCTTTTCGAGAGTTGTGACACATTCCGCCAGTTAGTGGTGTCCAGTACTGGGTCTTCGACCTTCACCACTACGGGTTGTTGCCTCTGGGATAGTGTCTTCGGACTGTCTCCCTAGGTTTGTTGCCTTCGGGTATGTTGCCTTCGGGTGTGCACCTTCGGGTTTGTTGCCCTATATAGTTTCGCTCTGATGTTGGCCTTATGTGCCGCATGGGTGATACTTGGGTTTGGAGTCTTCGGGCTCATGGATCCTTGCTTGTACAGTACTGAGCTCGAGCAATTTTCTGGTATTTCATTGATATGTATATTCCCTTGGTATCGCCCTTCGGTGTTGGTCTTTTGAGCCACATGGAGAATAGCGATTTCCTTGTGGAACTTGTATACCTTATGGGTATTTGTTATTGCCATCTGGCTTGTTTTGGGATATTTGTATCCTTTGTTTTTATATGTTGCCAATGATATGAGGCTTGTTCTATATGATTCATCTCTTGTTGATGATTGTGTTATCTCCTCTAGAGATATTTGTTATACCGTATGACCTTGTAGGTTTATTATTGTTCAGTTTATCTAACCGATTTGTTATCTAGACTGACCCGTGTATTTTGTACTCGGGTCAGACCGAGATGTTTCAGGTTAGGTGCTTTTGGACTTAGCCTATTTTGCTTCCGCATGGACTATTCGCTAGCTTCTTTTTGTTATAGCGTCTTTTGTAGTCCTTATCTGTTGTAACTCTGATTTATACTCTTTCGTCTCGTCTGTATATTGTGGTCTCCTGTACCACTTGACATGTATTATTTTGTATACTCTGTTGTGTATCTGTGTATGTGTATATTATGATCGACTGTTCTGTGATGTGAATTACATTTGAGTTGTTATATTTTCTTCTGATAGATCCTATAGCCATTGTAGTTTTGCTTTAAATATTTATTGAATAGGTAGAATTTTAATGTGACTACTTTTCGACGTATTTAGTGAATAGTTAAGGTAAGATTACACATGGTCGCTTCCATTATACTCTATTGTCCGCGGTAGCCGACAGTATTATCTATGTAATACTCTTTGTTAACGAGACTCTCGGAGTGGGGCATCACAATTATATTTTGACTTTTGGATTGTTTCGGTGGCCACTTTTGATTCTATTTGGGGGTGTGGCTCGAGGTGGGCGGTAGCTACGCGCTACGCGTTGCCACTGACCCGGAAGCGTAGTTGGTATATCTACCCTGGCATTGCCTAGTTGTGTCGTGTCACCTACCCTATCGCGCCTTGTACGAGTTTGGATTTCTCCCGTAGCCCGTATGGTATCCTCTGGTGGCTTCCTGATCAGGAGGGACTATGATATTGGATGGACTACTGGGACTATTACGTGTTAAGGTGGAAAATGAAAAGCCTTAATGCTATTTAAAAGTATGTTTATTTTACTATAGACACTAATATAATAGCGAAATATACTACATAGTAAATAGTTTAACAGATCCTTAAGAGATGTAAATCCCGAGCATCTTTTGAGTTACTGCACTCATATTTATTTCTGTTAATTTAACTTACATAAGATCTTTTAGTTCTGACTCGAGTGTTTTGTCTTTTCAATTCGCTCGGGTCAGTCCGAGCTTTTCAGGATTTGAAGTTTTAGCTCTGGAGGACGAAGACGAAGATTTGTATTACTATTATCTACTATAATTCCACTACACCATTTAATTCCGCTGCATTGATATTTATTGGTATGTGAACTCTGATATTTATGGTAATAAGTAGAAGCAAATGTTTGTAAACAGTTTTATGAACTATAGATTGATTATTATATTTTATCCTTCCGCTGTGAGATTCTGTTTTGTTTTATTTCTTTCCTATTTTTTTCTCATTTACCCCATAACAATCCGCCCTTCCGTGTGGTTTGAATTGACACGTGTGTCGATTTAAAGCGTGCGAAAAGGCGGGATGTTACATCTGGTATCAAAGCTTTGGTTCAGCGATAAACCTTAGCTTTGTGGGGTTTGACTTTTTATTAATAGGGTAGTAATACCCTATGGGAGTCGCTGAGAGTATATACATGAGAGAGCATGTTTGTTAGTGTTATAAAAAGGTTTTGATATTGTGTTAATCTGTTCCGTTTCGTATTTATAAATTCTAGTTGGTGCATGGGATGCTGTGACATTAATAGGGATTTCTAAACACTCAGTATGACAGATCGACATAATATTTGTTTTATTTAGGTGAATGAAATAATTTTGCCTATTATATTTTCTATATATATATAATAAAATTTTCAATGATATCTATATTTGGATGAAATAGATTGGTTGATAGGTAATAAAAATTATAATAATAGTTGGAATGAGATTTAAAATAAATAAATAAAATTTGGAAATTTAGCAATTAAGATCCAGGGTTTTGAAATTTCTTTCGAATAAATTTTGGAATATAATAATATTGTTTATAAGTATTTTCTGATATAAATATTTAGTATAAAATTCGGAAGAATTGTTTTAAAGAAGATTTTGGAGAAAATAAGTTTTGTACTTTCCTCTCTGTCGTTGGAAAATAATTTCGGTGATGGTGGCCGCATCATCGACTTTCATTTTCGAGTTTCGAAGGGGGAAGACCACTGTAGTAGTTTTACTGCAGATTCATTTTGATTGAAAAAAAATAAATTTTGAATTATTGTAGATATAATTATAGATATATAAGTTTTAAGAATATATTTATCTATTGTTTTAAAATAAAATTGAAAATGTAACTCGGTATTTAATTCTTAAATTTCCGTTAAAAAAAAATTGTTTCAATTATTGTAGTGAAATGAAAAGTAGGTAATTAATAATTGAAACCCTAAATAAAATAAGAGATGTAAATGCTAAGTTATAAATGGAAATTAAAGGAAATTTGGAATTTGTAACATATGAAACAAAGAGTGATATTGTTGAACATTAAAATTAAAGGATGATAAAACTTGAATAAGTTCATTTGCATTTTCTTTAACATATATACCAAATATAAAAAGTTGAAATGTTAATAGGAACTGCAATGAAAATTGTACAAGTAAAAGTAGGTAATGAAGTATTCAATGAATTTGCTATTGTAAGTGAGAATATAATGTTATAAACTTAAGTTATAATTGAAATTTTAAAGTTAAGTAATTCAAATAGATGATTATCAACTTAAGTAAATAAAATGGAAATGCTAAGAAATTAAATGGGACATGAATACTATTGATAAACAAATGTAAATAAATGAGGGCATGCAATAAATGAATAAATAATTATAATGAAATAAAAAGAACTGGCATGACCTGAGATAATGGAAAGGAATAATTGTAAGTAATAAGTAAAACAAATGAAACAAACAGTGAATGTGTAAATGAAATTAAAAATTTGTTAGAAATAAATGTAAATTATAAAAATTTATGTGGTATGAATAAAAAGAGAAATTAAAATATATGAGATGGAATTAATAATAGGCTAAGTCGATTGTTGTCTGGATTGTTGTTGTTTAATTGATGGTTGTTTGGGCAAGATACTTTAAAATTGGTTTGGGTGAATGAGTAATCTATTTAGTTTTATCTAAGACTGTTGAGTAAATGATGCGCTAGTAGTTTGTTCTTCATTCCGTACAATTTAAAAGTTTTGAACCCGAACAACTATTTGTTTGTTTGATTGAATGGTTGCTTTGTATTTGTTGTATATGCTGTTGTTGAAATTGATGGTTGTGTATTGATTGTTGACAGTGATCGAAACCACTTAGATATTTCTCTTTATGTCAATTGCTAACCCTTTGTATTATATAAGTGAAATGCAGGTTATGGAAGCAATTGCTACTACTTTTGGTTCCATAAATTAAGCGTAAATTGCCCGACAAATAGGTACGTTGGATTACGGTTTATTGCGCTATTTTAAATATTTTATATATTTTCCCGTGTAGGGATATATATTATTTTGGAAAATATTTGTGTATATTGTAATATTTATATTTTATTTTCTTCCGAGCCTCTCCATACAAAGGAGACTGCCAAAATTTTCCATAAATTTTGGACTTAGAAAAATTTGAAAATGTTTACAAACTTTAACAATTTATGTATAAAGGATTTAAATGGGAATAAAATGGTATATTTTATGTTAAATTATTTTATTTTGTAAACTTATTTGTTTATAAATTTAATTAAGAAAGATATATTATTTTCTTATTTCTTCTTTTTCCCTTCTTTTCCTTTCGGGGATGAAAAGTTTTGAGTGGGGGAGAGTGTAAGGACCCGTAAA
Source organism: Allium cepa (assembly GCA_030765085.1). NCBI lineage: Eukaryota > Viridiplantae > Streptophyta > Magnoliopsida > Asparagales > Amaryllidaceae > Allium > Allium cepa. The sequence goes on from CM060940.1 coordinate 610,512,017, forward strand.
TTTCGAAAATTTAATTTGTTTATTTAATAAGATTTTTGTAATTTATTTTTAGTAGGAACAATAAAGGGGATAAATGAATGTTAAAATGAAGGCTAAAATAAATTATGTAAATGGTGACTTAAAACCTATTTATAGAAATTTGAATAAAATCTAAATTGAACTAAGTAGAAAAAAGATTCTTACCTGGATATAAAATTTAATATGAGAAATTTACGAAAATATTAAATTGATTTAATGCAATAAAAAAGTGTAAACGGTAATTGGAATAAATTAAGGAATCATGTTATTGCAAGTTAATAATTTACGACTTGAATAAAATTCCAATTCATTAAAATCATTTAAATGTTATGATTTGATATTTAAATGGAATATGAGAAAAACAAATGTAAGGATTTGATTAATATATATGTTATTTATTCAGAGTATTGAATAAAATTGGGAATCCAATTGTAATTAATGGTAATAATGATGGTATTAGCTAATAAATTATATTTCAATGCAATATCCATAAATGAATGTAATGAAATAAATGTATGTAAATGTATACTAGGTTATTTATCAAATAGAAGGAAAGAAAAGTAAATATCGAATTGATTGATGAATAAATATGCATTGAATAGTAATTGAATGTAAAGTTAATGGAAATTGTATAAAATTAATATAAGATAATGAATTGCAATAATTGTGGGTTGATAATAAGGTGTGAATGGGAAAGTGATTGTTATATTAATTGAATGGAATTCAAATTTGATGGGAAAGGTAAATGGGTATTTGGTAATAAATTTAAACGGACTTAAATAGTGAATTTATCTAACTAATATATAATAAATAATGATTGAATAAAAACCTATACTTGTAAATATCTATAATATTTGAGTGGAAATAACAAACTTATAAATGTGGGATTGAGAGTTTTACAACAATTATTATGAGTTATATACTTAGTTCGTTCAATTAAATCAGAAACCATTGCAATAAATATAAATTTAATGTTATGCAATTGAGATAAACAATTGGAAAATGTTAAAGTATCTGGATGTATATACTAAAATAAATGGTAACCAGGATGGCATTATGATAAATAGTGAATTAAGAATGGGAATCAGGATTTATTTATTTATTTACATGGAAACATAAAGTCTAATAATTGAATTTAATTGCAATTAAATGAGATTGAATATAGTTAAATAATTCGTTATTTGAAATAAAGATAATGTGAGAAATTTGTGTGATAATTTGGAATCCAATATTTAATCCATCTGTTTGACATGAATGAATGGAATACTAATTAATTTATTTAACTAAACAAAATTTTAGGATATTATTTATAATTTGGGAATTTATTGAAATTAAGGATTTATATTGAAATTCATAAATTTACCTTCTTTAAATTTGACATCTAAACTTGTTGAAATTTTGTAAATGATTAAGAATTTTTAAAAGTGATAAAATGGGTCAATTTAGAATCTAAATATAAAATTGGATTTTATTTATTTATTTTGAATTTATTTAATTAATATAAAAATAGCCATTTTGGTCACGGACGCGGATTTCGACGAAACCAGTTTCATCGGATCCGTAACAGTGTATTATTGTAGGGTTTCAAGTTTCGTAGCGATCGGACTTGTCGTTTGATCGTACGAACGCGAAACGCCTTGAAATCGATTTAATTGAAATCAATTTGAAAATATTGTTTTCAGCATAACTTCTTCATACGATTGAATTTGGACATGAAACTTTTTCCAGCGCGCTCGGAATATTTTAAATACCTATTTCGATATATGGGTTTACCCTATTTCGTTCCGAGGTCAGAACGGGCTTTTTGGGCCACGTTAGCGGTAGCACGTTTGTTTATCCGATCCATCTATTCAAATCTCTAACCTACCTATATAAACCCAGTTATAAACCCTAGCCTCCATCTATCTTCATTTCTTTGTGCGTTCATTTCCCTCAACTCCTCTTTTACCCATGGATGTAAAACCTAGGTCCAAATTCAAATTTCAAAAATCAAATCAAAAGTCAAAAATTTCAAAGTTCTCAGAAAAATTCCAAAAAATATATATGTTGATGCTTTTGACGAACGGAATTCAGTGGTGTAGTTCGTTTTTCGATTCGAGTTGTTGTTTTGCCAGAATTCAGGAAATCATTTTCGGCCATTCATCATCGTGTTGATCGACTTGTTCCAGTCGATAAATCGACGTTACCATGGCGGGGAGGAGGTCTAACGGAGTTCATCGGTGGGTTTGGCTCGCGGGTTCGACGACTAGATCAGCCTGTTAAATTCAATTAGGGTTTTAAAAGGAGTGGCGGCCGTGAGCTTTTTCTCAAGCGGCGATGGAGCAGGGGCCTCGGGGTTGCCGCGCGTGACGAGGGGGATGGCGACGCTTCTAGCCGTGTGGCTGCTGTCGGTTATAGGCCGCAAAAATGGAGGCGGTGATAGCGTTTAGGAGGCGGCGCACGATCTGGATCGTGGTAGGGTTTTTGGGTAGCAGTGTGTTCAAATAGAGACCGTGTGACAAACGATGGTGACGTGTCCATTTGAGGGTGAGTTTATGTTTTTTTTCTTGTTTTAATTTTAATTTAAATTTCCAATCGTTTAATCAAATAACTTTCACATATGAAACCCGATTCACGTGAGGTTTTCTCCGCTAGGTTTGATAATTTATGTTATACGTTTAAGTACAGGTTTAAGATCTTGTATATATATATAGAGTTAATTGTTTTAAATCAATAAAGATTGAAAGATAAATTTGAAATTTAATATAATTAAGCTTATTTGAAATTTAACTCCATAGGTTGATGTTAACTTGTTAAAATTAGAAATTTTAAAGGTATGATATTTATAACGGGATTTAATAAATAATTTTAGTATAAATAAATGGAAGGAAATTTTTACTGTAAATAAATTTAGTTTATTTTAAATGGTTATGGATTTATCATGTAAACCTTTCAAACTAAATAATAGGAAAATGAATTGTTGATTTAAATTCACAACTTTATTTTTGAAATTCATTAAATACTCAAAGTTAGAAAATATTGAAATCGAAGTGTTTTATTTAAACTGAAAGTGAATCTAAAAGTTATGGGTTTAGACTGGAATTAAAGTGAATAAAAACTGTGAAGGAGTGGAATTTATTTATTTCTAAAGAAATTTTAAATTCAACTGTTTTATTTTATATATTATTGAATATCCAAACCATTTAAGTTTGAAAGTTATGGTTTTAAAACTATGGATTTCGAAGTATTATGTTAAAAGTTAAAATTCAAATAGTTGGTTTCGAGGTATTATAAATTTTAAAAGTGGCATGATTTTGGAAAAGAAATATATATGAAATAAAATGATATCATTTTATTTGGGTTGTAAAAAGGGAATGATATTGTATTTATGGGTTTTGAAATGGAAATTTTTATTCTGGTTTTAAAGTATAAATTATTTTTAAAAGACCGCGGTGTTATAATAACGTTTGGTTGTTGAAGAGACCGGGATCGAAAGTTGTCATGCTCTCTGCCAACTCCGAAAACCACTTTAACAACCGTGTACGCGGTGGAGATTCCAGAATGAAGTAGGTTGGTGGCGGCATTTCTTGTATGGTAAATACGTGGACCCAACTCCCGTGGGTTGGCATAAGGTGGCTAAAACAGGAGCGATTGACGGATTAATAAGGTAGCACCTTTGATCGGACACATCCCTTCGATATTATACTTTGACTTTTGGATTGTTTCGGTGGCCACTTTTGATTCTATTTGGGGGTGTGGCTCGAGGTGGGCGGTAGCAGCGCGCTACGCGTTACCACTGACCCGGAAGCGTAGTTGGTATATCTACCCTGGCATTGCCTAGTTGTGCCGTGTCACCTACCCTATCGCGCCTTGTACGAGTTTGGATTTCTCCCGTAGCCCGTATGGTATCCTCTGGTGGCTTTCCGATCAGGAGGGACTATGATATTGGATGGACTACTGGGACTATTACGTGTTAAGGTGGAAAATGTAAAGCCTTAATGCTATTTAAAAGTATGTTTATTTTACTATAGACACTAATATAATAGCGAAATATACTACATAGTAAATAGTTTAACGGATCCTTAAGAGATGTAAATCCCGAGCATCTTTTGAGTTACTGCACTCATATTTATTTCTGTTAATTTAACTTACATAAGATCTTTTAGTTCTGACTCGAGTGTTTTGTCTTTTCAATTCGCTCGGGTCAGTCCGAGCTTTTCAGGATTTGAAGTTTTAGCTCTGGAGGACGAAGACGAAGATTTGTATTACTATTATCTACTATTATTCCACTACACCATTTAATTCCGCTGCATTGATATTTATTGGTATGTGAACTCTGATATTTATGGTAATAAGTAGAAGCAAATGTTTGTAAACAGTTTTATGAACTATAGATTGATTATTATATTTTATCCTTCCGCTGTGAGATTCTGTTTTGTTTTATTTCTTTCCTATTTTTTTCTCATTTACCCCACAACAATCCACCCTTCCGTGTGGTTTGAATTGACACGTGTGTCGATTTAAAGCGTGCGAAAAGGCGGGATGTTACATCTGGTATCAGAGCTTTGGTTTAGCGATAAACCTTAGCTTTGTGGGGTTTAACTTTTTATTAATAGGGTAGTAATACCCTATGGGAGTCGCTGAGAGTATATATATGAGAGAGCGTATTTGTTAGTGTTATAAAAAGGTTTTGATATTGTGTTAATCTGTTTCGTTTCGTATTTATAAATTCTGGTTGGTGCATGGGACGCTGTGACATCAATAGGGATTTCTAAACACTCAGTATGACAGATCGACATAATATTTGTTTTATTTAGGTGAATGAAATAATTTTGCCTATTATATTTTCTACATATATAATAAAATTTTCAATGATATCTATATTTGGCTGAAATAGATTGGTTGATAGGTGATAAAAATTATAATAAAAGTTGGAATGAGATTTAAAATAAATAAATAAAATTTGGAAATTTAGCACTTAAGATCCAGGGTTTTGAAATTTCTTTCGAATAAATTTTGGAATATAATAATATTGTTTATAAGTATTTTCTGATATAAATATTTAGTATAAAATTCGGAAGAATTGTTCTAAAGAAGATTTTGGAGAAAATAAGTTTTGTACTTTCCTCTCTGTCGTTGGAAAATAATTTCGGTGATGGCGGCCGCATCATCGACTTTCATTTTCGAGTTTCGAAGGGGGAAGGACATTGTAGTAGTTTTACTGCTGATTCATTTTGATTGAAAAAAATAAATTTTGAATTATTGTAGATATAATTATAGATATATAAGTTTTAAGAATATATTTATCTATTGTTTTAAAATAAAATTGAAAATGTAACCCAGTATTTAATTCTAAAATTACCGTTAAAAAAAAAATTGTTTCAATTATTGTAGTGAAATGAAAAGTAAGTAATTAATAATTGAAACCCTAAATAAAATAAGAGATGTAAATGCTAAGTTATAAATGGAAATTAAAGGAAATTTGGAATTTGTAACATATGAAACAAAGAGTGATATTGTTGAACATTAAAATTAAAGGATGATAAAACTTGTATAAGTTCATTTGCATTTTCTTTAACGTATATACCAAATATAAAAAGTTGAAATGTTAATAGGAACTGCAATGAAAATTGTACAAGTAAAAGTAGGTAATGAAGTATTCAATGAATTTGCTATTATAAGTGAGAATATAATGTTATAAACTTAAGTTATAATTGAAATTTTAAAGGTAAGTAATTCAAATAGATGATTATCAACTTAAGTAAATAAAATGGAAATGCTAAGAAATTAAATGGGACATGAATACTATTGATAAACAAATGTAAATAAATGAGGGCATGCAATAAATGAATAAATAATTATAATGAAATAAAAAGAACTGGCATGACCTGAGATAATGGAAAGGAATAATTGTAAGTAATAAGTAAAAACAAATGAAACAAACAGTGAATGTGTAAATGAAATTAAAAATTTGTTAGAAATAAATGTAAATTATAAAAATTTATGTGGTATGAATAAAAAGAGAAACTAAAATATATGAGATGGAATTAATAATAGGCTAAGTCGATTGTTGTCTGGATTGTTGTTGTTTAATTGATGGTTGTTTGGGCAAGATACTTTAAAATTGGTTTGGGTGAATGAGTAATCTATTTAGTTTTATCTAAGACTGTTGAGTAAATGATGCGCTAGTAGTTTGTTCTTCATTCCGTACAATTTAAAAGTTTTGAACCCGAACAACTATTTGTTTGTTTGATTGAATGGTTGCTTTGTATTTGTTGTATATGCTGTTGTTGAAATTAATGGTTGTGTATTGATTGTTGATAGTGATTGAAACCACTTAGATATTTCACTTTATGTAAATTGTTAACCCTTTGTATTATATAAGTGAAATGCAGGTTATGGAAGCAATTGCTACTACTTTTGGTTCCATAAATTAAGCGTAAATTGCCCGACAAATAGGTGCGTTGGATTACGGTTTATAGCGCTATTTTAAATATTTTATATATTTTCCTGTGTAGGGATATATATTATTTTGGAAAATATTTATGTATATTGTAATATTTATATTTTATTTTCTTCCGAGCTTCTCCATACAAAGGAGACTCTGCCAAAAATTTCCATAAATTTTGGACTTAGAAAAATTTGAAAATGTTTAGAAACTTTAACAATTTATGTATAAAGGATTTAAATGGGAATAAAATGGTATATTTTATGTTAAATTATTCTACTTTGTAAACTTATTTGTTTATAAATTTAATTAAGAAAGATATATTGTTTTCTTATTTCTTCTTTTTCCCTTCTTTTCTTTTCGGGGACGAAAAGTTTTGAGTGGGGGAGAGTGTAACGACCCGTAAATTTCGACAATTTAATTTGTTTATTTAATAGGATTTTTGTAGTTTATTTTCAGTAGGAACAATAAAGGGGATAAATAAATGTTAAAATGAAGGCTAAAATAAATTATGTAAATGGTGACTTAAAACCTATTTATAGAAATTTGAATAAAATCCAAATTGAACTAAGTAGAAAAAAGATTCTTACCTGGATACAAAATTTAATATGAGAAATTTACGAAAATATTAAATTGATTTAATGCAATAAAAAAGTGTAAACGGTAATTGGAATAAATTAAGGAATCATGTTATTGCAAGTTAATAATTTACGACTTGAATAAAATTCCAATTCATTAAAATCATTTAACTGTTATGATTTGATTTTTAAATGGAATATGAGAAAAACAAATGTAAGGATTTGATTAATATATATGTTATTTATTCAGAGTATTGAATAAAATTGGGAATCCAATTGTAATTAATGGTAATAATGTTGGTATTAGCTAATAAATTATATTTCAATGCAATATCCATAAATGAATGTAATGAAATAAATGTATGTAAATGTATACTGCGTTATTTATCAAATAGAAGGAAAGAAAAGTAAATATTGAATTGATTGATGAATAAATATGCATTGAATAGTAATTGAATGTAAATATTAATGGAAATTGTATAAAATTAATATAAGATAATGAATTGCAATAATTGTGGGTTGATAATAAGGTGTGAATGGGAAAATGATTGTGATATTAATTGAATGGAATTCAAATTTGATGGGAAAGGTAAATGGGTATTTGGTAATAAATTTAAATGGACTTAAATAGTGAATGGAATTTAAATATTGAATGGCTTCCCGATCAGGAGGGACTATGATATTGGATGGACTACTGGGACTATTACGTGTTAAGGTGGAAAATGTAAAGCCTTAATGCTATTTAAAAGTATGTTTATTTTACTATAGACACTAATATAATAGCGAAATATACTACATAGTAAATAGTTTAACGGATCCTTAAGAAATGTAAATCCCGAGCATCTTTTGAGTTATTGCACTCATATTTATTTCTGTTAATTTAACTTACATAAGATCTTTTAGTTCTGACTCGAGTGTTTTGTCTTTTCAATTCGCTCGGGTCAGTCCGAACGTTTCAGGATTTGAAGTTTTAGCTCTGGAGGACGAAGACGAAGATTTATATTACTATTATTCCACTACACCATTTAATTCCGCTGCATTGATATTTATTGGTATGTGAACTCTGATATTTATGGTAATAAGTAGAAGCAAATGTTTGTAAACAGTTTTATGAACTATAGATTGATTATTATATTTTATAATTCCGCTGTGAGATTCTGTTTTGTTTTATTTCTTTCCTATTTTTTTCTTATTTACCCTATAACAATCCGCCCTTTCGTGTGGTTTGAATTGGCACGTGTGTCGATTTGAAGCGTGCGAAAAGGCGGGATGTTACATTATCTCTTAGTTTGAGATGCATATCCGGGATATTATATAAATCTTCTCAGGTGTCGGAACATCCGAGAGTTCGGCTATGGTTCCTGGAGTAAGTCTAATTGTGTTTCCATAAACACTTGACCATAGCCAATTATCATCGTTTTCAGTGTTTCAAACTGTTGTGCTATCTAAATTAACATAGAAACGAAATATGGCTAGCTGATCGATTTGGGTATTATTGGGATTAAAGGATATTAGTGTTTCTAATCCAACACTTTTGCGCATTTCGTCTAAACCATACATTGGGAACTTTAGCAAATTATAAAATTGACCTGTATGGAGTTTCTTCTTTTGAATCCTCGTATTTCTTGAGTGCATGTTGTACATGATTCATCCATCGCTCAATTTGATCGTCAGAGCAAACTTGGGGATTGGATGAAGTTGTTTGGTCTTGCTTTTGCTTATAGATCTTAGGGTTTTTTTATTTTAGAATCCATCGAATTCGAGATATTTTGGAAGAGAAAGTAATTTTTAGAAATAGGGAATCGACTTTGCAGTAGAAATGAAACGAAACGTAAGTGAGAAAAGTAAAAAAATAGACGTTATCTGGGAACTTAAGAGTGTCGATTGAATTTCAGATGCCTTGAAGGTGAATCAGACGTCTGATTTAACCTAGTTTGAAGACAATAAGTAGAATCAGACGTCTAGTTGTTGGTGGCAGACGCCTGGAATTGATTGATTTGTAAATTATGGAAGGCAGAGAGAATTACCAGACGTCTAGTTGTAGAATCAGACTTCTGGAATAGGTCAAAGTGGTATTTTTATAGGACAGATAGTTTTCTCAAACGTCTGGATATAATATCAGACGTCTGAAAAGTGTCTGAGTTTTTTATCTTATAGAGGCAGAGACTTTGTTCAGACATCTGGTCAATAGTTTAGACTTCTGAAATAGACTTTGTTTGTATTTTTTTACTGAGCAAAGATAATTTTCAGACGTTTGGAAAGTTATGTCAGACGTTTGATATATGCACGATGGTTAAAAATTTGTGTGATACAAGAGTGTCAGACATCTGATGGCAAAGTTCAAACGTTTGAAATGACCAATTTATCTTAAAATAGCTTAATTTTGAAGGTGTTGCTTATATTTCGAGAGTTTGATTTTAATAAAACATAGTATTATTATTTGTGAAACAAAATACAAATATACATAGATAAAAATACAATGAGAATAAGTAAATTTATTTAGATGACGATGGAGCATTGCGGTCTTCAAATTTGTCATCCCTCCATGGCTTGAGTGGAGACTATATATTTCCACGTTTATGGGTTCTCGGGGAACCAGAGAATCGCCTAGGTGAAGGATCCAAAGGTGTACGATAAGAGGCAGAGGGATCCAAAGGATTGCAAGGAATCGAAAGTGGTTCATGTACACCCTTCTTTCATGAATTACAAAATTTTATCGCTACTTGCTCCAGAAAACTTAGTCGTCGCGCAGTGACCTTTTGCTCAAGTATAGTTCTCGTTGTAAAACTATTTTTTTTGTTTTTGATAGTGATGTATCTCATTGATTTTCTCCTTGGTGTTAGGAGAGACAAATAGCATTTGGACTTCTTTTTATCTGGAGTGAATCCCGTATGGTAGGAAGACCACTTATAGGTTGGTTCCTGATCTGGTGTAGGAGTAGGAAGGCGATGGGGTGTATCCGCTGAACTATCTATTGTTGGTGTCGAGAAGGAGAGACGAGAGTTGTCGGAAGACATGCTTTTATTTTCTGTTGTAAAAAATATGAAACCTATATATTTTTTACCTTTTGTTTTGGTAAAAAAAACTATTATTGCCTGATTTTAAAGGTTGTTCATAGGTAAATTCGGAACATAAATTTCTTAAAAATTTAAGGTGAGGAGTTAATAATGTTGTTTTGTGGATAAAATTTTTAGCCAAAAAATAGAATGAATAAAAATGTAGTATTAGTTGAGAAGATCAATAAGAGAACATATTCCTAAATCACGTCGCAGTTTAACAAATGTTATTCATTTAGTGGTTTTGTGAAAATATCTGCAATTTGATTCTATTATTTACGTATTCTAATGTAATAATTCCTTTTTCTACCTTGTCACGTAAAAAGTGATGTCGTATATCTATATGTTTAGTACACGAGTTATTTACAGGGTTTTTTAATAGATTTATTGTACTCGTTTTATTGCAATATATTGGTGATTTATTGATAACTTTGTTGAAATCCGTAAGTATTTGTTGCATGTATATCACTTGTGCACATGCTAGAGCTGTTGAGATATATTCAGCTTCGCAAGTAGATAAGGAGACACAATTTTGCATTTTGCTAAACCATGAAACTAATGATTGTCCGATAAAGTGACACGTTCCGCTAGTACTCTTACGATCTGTTTTACATCCACTGAAATTCACGTAATTGTATGAAACTAGTTCAAACGATGATCACTTAGGGTAAAACAAACCGTAATCTCTAGTACTAGATAGATATCGTAAGATATGTCTAAAAGCTCTTTGGTGAGATTCTTTTGGTTTTGCTTTAAATCGGGCACAAAGACATACACTCATCATAATGTCGGGTCGACTAGCCGTCAAATAAAGTAAGTATCCAATCATACTATGATATAATTTTTCATCAAAATCTTTTCCGTTATCATCTTTTTCCAAGTGAACACTAATACTCATCTGTGTTGGCTTGCTTGAAGTTTTATCCATTTCAAAACGACGTAATAGGTCGTTACAATATTTTTCTTGATAAATAAAGATACCATTTTCAAGTTGTTTTATTTGTAAACCTAAAAAGAAATTTAATTCTCCCATGAGACATTTTAAATTCATTTTTCATAATATTTGAAAATTGATTACAAAGATTTTCATTAGTTAAACCAAAAATAATATCGTCTATGTAAATTTGTACAACTAAAATTTCCTTATTTTATCATTTAATAAATGAAGTAGTATCGATTTTATCTATTTTGAAACCGGATGTAATTAAATGATTTTTAAGATGTTCATACCAGGCATGCGAGGCTTGCTTTAAACCATATAAGGCTTTCTGTAATTTAAAAACATGATCGGGATATTTTTCGTGAACAAACAATGGAGGTTGTTCAACATATATGTTTTCTTTAATAAAACCATTTAAAAAAGCACTTTTGACATCAATTTGAAATAACTTAAAATTGTGATGATTTGCAAAAGCAAGTAATGTACGTATGGCCTCGAGTTTTGCTACTGGAGCAAAAGTTTCATCGTAGTTGATACCTTCTTCTTGATCATAACCTTGAGCGACTAGACGTGCTTTATTTTTAACTATGTTTCCATTTTCATCTGCTTTGTTTTTAAATACCCATTTTGTTCCAATAACTGATTGATTTTCTGGTCTTGGAACTAATTCCCAAACATTATTGCGTTTAAATTGATTTAATCCTTCTTGCATGGCTATTATCCAAAAATTATCGTTTGAAGCTTCTTTATAATTTTTTGGTTCAAAATTTGACACAAATGCAATATGACTTATTAGGTTAAGTTGATTTCTAGTTACTCTAGAATTGAGATCTCCAATGATATTATCTTTGGATGATCTTTTATAATTGTAGGAGATGATACTAAAGTATTATTTTGTGCATTTGCCTCATTATTAAAAGAATTTGCTGTATTTGTTATTGGAATTATTTCTTCATCATCATTAGTATGATGGTTAAGAAAATTTTCATCAAATGAAACATGTAAACTTTCTTCAATTATGTTATTTCGTTTATTAAAAATTCTATATGCCTTGCTTCGATCCGAATATCCAGCAAAGATTCCTTCATCGGCCTTCGGGTTGAAGTTTCCTAAATTATCTTTTGTATTTAGTATAAAATATTTTGATCCGAAAGTTTTAAAGTATGATACTTTAGGTTTTCATCCAAAAAATATTTCAAAACAAGTATGTTTAGTCATAGGTCGTTTGATCACTCAATTCAAAACATAAAATCCCATAGCATTAGCTTCAGCCCGATAATTTTTTGGTAAACCACTACTATTTAATAGTGTTCGTGCACATTCTTGTAACTGTGGCGACCCGGAATTTTTAAGCAATTTAATTTGGAATATTTAATTGATTTGAAATATTTAAAAGTAAATTTTTAATTTGAATTCAAATATGACTATTTATTGGGTAATTTAATTATTAAATTAAATAATTTGAAGGCTTGTGAAATTTATATTGGTAGTGCTGAGGATAATAAAGGTTTTAAAATTTGAATTTAACACTGATTTGTTCCGTTTTGAAATTATATCGTTCAAACCAATGTTTTAAAATAGCCTTCCGAGGCATAGTCTTGGAATTTGACGAAACCAGTTCCATTGGATCCGTAATATTGAATTATTATCGGATTTCAATTTACGTAGCGGATGGAGTTGTTGTGTGAGCGTACGATATATAAACGCGTTGAAATTTATATCAAAAATTTAATATTTTTATTCGATTCAAAAAGATATCTTCTCCATACGATCGAATTAGGACTCGAAACCTTTTCCATTGCATTCAGAGTACGGATATAACACTAGGAACGCCTAGCGGCACGTCTCGATAGGAAGTCAAATTTCGTGTTGCGTTTATCGAGAGGATTTGAATTTAACTTAAATATATATATTTATATTCTGGTCACCTTCAGCTGAAGTTATCTCATGTCAACACTTTTTCCTTTCCAATCAAAAATACTATAGCAAATCGTTTTGAACACGCTAACATCCCATCGTGATTTCTTCCCTGTCTTCTTTTTAAAGGTAAACAGCTGAAGGCAAAATCAAAAAAAAAAGAAATAAACATAAAAATGGCCAAGCGAAATCGAGGGGGGAAATCGCGTTTTTCTTTTCTCACTTTCCCCTAAAATTCAAACCGAAAAGAATGGCTGCACTGTTTCTAATTCGAACTCAAAAAAAAACCAGTCACGAAAACCCTTCCATCTTCCTGTTTATTTTCGCGAGTCAAAGGAGAGAAGGCAAGCGGTAATCGAGCATGGCTTATTCTCAATCGAAGCACGATCACCGCTCGAGGGTGCGGCGACGTTCGCGAAAGGAGACGCGAGTGCAGGCAAGCGGCATGGAGTCGGTGGCCAAAGGCAAGGAGCTCGCGATGGTGGGGTTAGGCATCTTCGTCAAGGACGATGAATTTTCATTCGATTTGGGTTCGCGAGGTCCAAGAGATGTTTGAGGGAGCTGTGAGTTCGGCGGCGAGCAAGTGTGGCAGAGGGAACCACTAAGAGGGGTTGGCAAGGGTCGCTTGTTGTTCGAGCTAGTCCTGTAGGTTTGGGCAGTAAGGTAAAACTGTTTATTTTAATTTAATTCAAACGAATATTCATATATAAATTAGGAAATGTAAACTATGTTAGTCTATATAGTTATACACATATTGTATTGTACAATAATCAGAGAATTTATTTGTATTGACTAAAAATATATAGGGTTGAACAGGAATTTTAAAACGTTTTGATTTAAATAATTATATTAAAAGTTGGACCTTTGGATTTTATAGGTTATTTTATAAATGTATACGAATAAGAGTTTAATTTTACAGTTAAAAATATACATATAAAATAATTGTGTTAATTTAATATATATGGTTTGAAGGAATTTTCACTTATTTAGAATTTAATATATATATATATATGTAAGATTTTGGAAAGAGAAAAAGAAGAATAAATACATACATGGGAGTTTTGGATATTGAAAAAATTACAGGGATTAATTTGTTTAAATAAATTATTTAATTAGTTCCCAAAAATACTTTATTAGAGGAAATTATAATTTATTTGGTTAAAACCAAATTGTTAATTTAAAATTTAATTACTAAATGGTAATTGATTGTTTGGTTAGTTCGAATATTAATAAGCATCATCTAATATTTATACAAGGTCTTAAATTGTGAAGAAATCAAGCCGAGATGGATTGGATTGCAAATTTAAAGGCAACGGTGAGTTAATCTCACTCATCTGGTAATAATTTAAATTAATGGCTAAATTTAAATAATTGGTTGAATTGATTTAATGCGCTATATTATAGTATATAATTCATCTTGGAATGATTGATTTTCCGCATTATATAGCGGATGAGACCCTATACGTCCGCATAATAGCGGATGATTTATATTAATCCCATATACCGCGATATTCCACCTCGAAGTGGAATTGGTATTTATGTTGTGCTAACGTCTGTGGATGCAAGGAAAACAGGTTGGAGGGATCCAACTGGATCCCTCAACATTTATTTAAATTATTTAATATTCTCTGTTGTGATTATTTGATATTCTATGATGAATTATATTGGAATATTGAATGCTATGGTTTGATTGAATATATTTGGATATAATGAGTTACCAAAAATATATAAATTGGATTTTGGAAAGAAAATAAAGAAGTGAATTTGTAAGCGAAATAATTGTAGAAAATTTAAATGAATTTAAGAATGAATTGAAAAAGAATAAAAGTGGTTTTAAAATTTTAATAAATAAATTTCAAGTACGAAAAGGGGATTTTGAATAAACAGAGAAATAAAGATTTTAAAGCTTAAGTGACATCATTTTAAAGGAATAAAGAATTATTTTAAAATTTAAAGTTTAAATTTATTTACAAGGATTAAGAAGTAATTTGAGAAATCTAAAACTGTTATTTTCAGTTAAAAGTATTTTAAATCATAATTAAGGATTAAAATCTGAAGTTAATGGATTTTGGAATAAATGGATAAATTGGAAATCGATTTGGGAATTGATTTAAGTATTTAAAACCGAGATTTTTAAAGAAGAATGTGGCTATGAAATTTATAAACTGGGTTTATAAAAGCAAAGTAATATATTTGGGAAGAATAAATTCAAGGTCGGAATTTATTAAAGGAATGAGAAGATTTGTTTAAAAATAAATAGTGATTTATTTTTAAAGAATGCGAAGAGAAGTATATTTCCCTGGATAGCCAAGTACGGTGTCAAAGTAAATTTTAAATATAAGTTAAAGGCTTTAATGTTGTTTTAAAAAAACATGTTTTAGAAATTTATTAATTCTAAATGTTCAAATTCTTAAGTAAATATTTTTCAAATATATTATCGTAATAATTATTTTAAAGGTGACTTGGTATTTTGTTTTAAAGAAGAAAATTTAGTTTTATATTGTATGAAGCAACCTCATTTTCAAATATTCCTATAGTACATATTTTTAATAAAGTATTGAAGTAGTTTTATTTTAAATATTCTTAAAGTATATATATTTTAAATAAGTATTAAAATAATTTTGAATTTAATTGTTTTAAAGGATAATTTATAATGAAGTGTTTTTAAATTATTTTAAAAATCTAAAGTTTTGTGTTAGGTGTTTTTAGTGGAAATAGAAATATTTGAGAAAATTTATTCTAAGAAAGGAAGATAGTTGGAACTTGTTTTCAAAAGGGTTTCAAAGTGAAAATATATCTTGTGACGATATTTTTGGGATTAATAAATAATTTGGGAAAGTTATTTATTGTTTGGTGATTGTTGTGAATGTTAATTGATAGTTAAACAACCGACTATCAATATTGGCCAAATGCGTTGATCGATTCGAAAAGACCGGGATCGGGATTTATTTCTCCAAAACCACTTCGATCCGGTTTGTACGTTTCGTGGAAAAATGAGTTTGGATTTGAAGATGGAGCAGTGAAGTGCAAGGGCTAGTCGCTATTAATCCTAAGGATATTTCCAAAATGGATGTTGTCGGAGTAGTGTCTTCGGTTCCGTTCGAACCCGGGACGGACTTGTATGGATGAATGCTTTCAGAACATCGTCAGGTGGACGATGAGCATTCTAAGTGAAACGATTTAAAAGGTAACGCTTAGCCTCAAGCCTCATCAATCGGGAATGACTGAAAATTAGGGGTTATGCAGCAAGGCTTGGTGGGCAGCACCCATTTCCGGGTAAGGTCATCCCTGTCTAGATGTCCCTTTTATTTTGGCTTAGTGGTGCGGTTGCTGATCCCAACTGCAGGGTGATCTTACTCGGGATTATCCAGTAAGGGATAGTCCGGGTCTTGTGTTGCAGGGGGTCGGGAGTGATCCTCGGTACTATGATCTAGGCCACGTACCGTGACAGGTGGTACCCCAATGCCTGGTCATTAGTTGGAAATCCATTCTCCCTACGCGCCTTTTACGAGTTTTGTTTGTATTACCCTCTCTGTGGCTAGTAGCTGGAATTTAACCTTGTAACAATTTCGGCTATTTTGATAAGCATTGGTATATAGACACTATTATAATATCAGAGGATTTTAATAAGAAATGTTTTAGCTATCGTAAGGTAAAAACCCGACATGTTTATTTGTGGCGTGGTCTTACGAGATGCTTTTGTTTCCAAAGGATTTTGAAACTTCAATAATCAATTTGAGTGTGATTTTCTCACGCTGGTATTCCAGACTGACTCGGGTATTATTTAAATATAATGCTCGGGTCAGACCGAGTATTATTGAATACAGGAAATGATGCTATGGAGCTCAGAAGACGAGCTGGATGGCGATACGTACTTCCGTATTTGATTATTATTCTGTTATGTATCTTGTTGTATGTTATTGATGTAGAACTCTAATGATGATGTACTCTGATGTATGTATAAACAGATACAGTATTTGTTTTTGTGTAAAGATCTGTTATTATCTATTATATTTTATTCCACTGCGATGGTTAAATTCTGATGTTGTTTCCTATTTTCTTCTTCTACCTCTTCTTCTTTAACCCTAATGGTTCGTATTTCTGTTCAACTTGAGTTGATTGATGTAGAATAATGTTGACTCAAAGGGTACGGAATAGCGGGACGTTACACTTGGTATAAGAGCTTAGGTTGGTGATAACCTTAGCCCTGGTGGGAATTACTCATAAAATAGAGTCTATAGTACTCTAGAATGAGTTTGAGTGTATTAGTAGATATGAGCGCGTATTTGTTAGTGAATATAAAATTGTTTTATATTGTGTTGATTTATCGGTTGAGTGTTTATGGATTCTGGTCGATATATGGGACGCCATGTCGTCGATAGGGATTTCTAAACTCTTAAACAAGATAAACTGACACAGTATTATTTTAAATAGGGCAAATGAAATAATTTTACCCAAAATTATTTTTCTATATAAAAGAAATGGTTTTTCGTGAATTATTATAGTGAAATATGGATGCTTGGTTGTTCGGAATGATAATATTAAATTATTATTATTAATATGTAAAATTGAATAAGAAATTGAAATAATAACCAAAGATTAAGGAATAAATTAATAATAAATGGGATTTGTAAATGTGAATTATAATTGAATAAGATATTGAAACCATAATTAAAAACTAAGAAACCAATTTGTAAATGTTAACTATAATTGTGAATTATAGTGCGATTAATAATTAAAATAAGATAAAATTTCAAAGTAATGTTTGAATGTAAATTTAAAGGATTTGGGATTTGGAATTTGGAAATTTAAATTCCTTTGAATTTGAAAATGATTCTCAAAAGGTTAGGAGAAATCATATATATTTGAAAAATATTTTGAATCGAATTTGAAAATCTAGAGAGATTTGGAATTTTAAAATATTTGAAATGTTTTAAAAGAGATAAAAGCATTGAACTCTAGCGGTCGCTGGAAAATAACTTCAATGATGACTGCAGCTTCATTGATGTTCATTTTCGAGTTTCTAAGAGAGAAATTGCTACCAAATTATTTTAAATTGGAATTGTTTGCAAAAGATAAATTTGATTTTAGAACTGCAAGGAATTTTGGATATGGGTGATTTAAAAGGGAATTGAAACTGAATGTTGAACTTTAGTTTGAATAAGAAAAAAAATTAGTTCAAATGGACTAAAAATAATTAATGTTGGAAATAAAAATTTATTCTTGGTTGAAAATGAATTTGTGAATGGATAAATGAATTTATAATTGTAAGTAAATGAACTGAAATTGGGTACTGGGATGATATTAAATGGAATTAAGTCCTTGCTTAACAAAATTTAAAAGAATGGAATGTAGCTAGATTTAACTGGAGTTAAGCTAAATAAAATTGAATTGAAATGAAGTCAGTTAAGTTATAGATAATATTGAATGGAATAAAATTCTTACTTAAATAAATAAATGTAAACCAAGTAAGTATTGAATTGGATTAAAATAGATTTGGTGTGAGTTGTAAACAAATCTAATTCAAGCATAAATTGAATGGCCTGATTATTAATAAATTCAATAATGAATTGTTGATGTGAATTAAAATTAAGAATGGATAAAAGAAATAACTAATCGATTAAGTTAGTAAAATGGTTGCGATTTGATCAAAGGAAAATCAAATCAAAGAATTGAATAGAAGTTGGTTGAATAAAATAAATAACTTAAGTAAATTGTGAAATGGTTATTTAATATACTGGTTGTCGAGTTTAATAAGATGATTTGAAATCAAATATTTGGGAATGAAAGAAATGCACGGAAGGATTGTGAATAAAATTGAAAAGAGGGATAGAAAACCTAAAATAAATATTTTGATGAATTGGAAAATAAAACGAAATATCCAAACTTGAATTATAAAATAAATTGCACTTAAGAAATTTAATGAAGAGATTCTGAGATTAAAAACCAAATATTGAATTTAAATCAGGGGAGAACTAATTAGATAATAAATTAGTTGAGGAAATATGGAAATGGAACTCGAAATTATTAACTTAGAATTGAATTGTGAATAGATAATTGAGTTTGGAAATGAAGCTTGTGTTATAAATAGAAATTCAACTTAGAATTGTAAGTGAATTAAATATGAATTGAAGTTGTATGGAATTGGATTAAAATAAAAATGATTTGAGATGAAAATAAATCCAATTCGAGTATGAATAAACTAAAAATGAGAATGAACTTAAGTTATGAAATGGGAGTGAATTGAAGTAAATTAACTTAAGTTTAAAGTTAATAGAAGCATGGGATGATGTCGAGTGTAACAAAATGGCTTTGAACAAAACCAATGTGAAACGGGATGGAATCAAGAGTAAATTGAGTTGGAATCAATTTAAATTGGTTATGAACTAAAGCAATGGTTTATTTGAATAAATATTGCCGAATTACGTAAGAAAATTGGTCGTTCGACGCAAACGGAAGTAAACAAAATTATATGAATCCATAGCTGTTTAATAAATTGATTTTGGCATCAATTGAAATGAATATGAGTTCGTTTCATTTAAAAATGAATTGAATGGAATGGTATGTAATATGGATGCAAACAACTTAAAACCAGTGTCGAAACCTTGCATATGTACTTATGAATGTATATCACATGCATTACTTGTGAAATCTATGTGTTATCTATTAGAATATAAGTGAAATGTTATTAAATTGCATATATTTAGTACTTACTTATTTGAATTGAGTAAGTACTGGTTCAGGGAAGCCGTATGGATGGATTTGATCGCGCTAAATGCTAAAATAATAGGCCGCTTGCTTAAAAATGCTCAATAAAGGTACGCCTACGCAATAAAAATAGGAAATATGAACTGTTTTTGGTTTTTCCGACAGTGTGGGTTGATGTATATATATTTATATCTTTTGTTAAATTGCAAAAGGTCCTCCGTACAAAGGAGACTCTACCAAAATTTTCCGAAAATTTTGAGAGTTAGAAATTTTTGAAAATTTTTAGGATAATTTTAGTTAATGACAAAACAATTTCAAATTGGAAATTGAAATAAATTAGGGAATGAAACTAATTCAAAATAATAACATGAATCAATATAAATGGAAGATAAAATTTAATATACAAAGTTGAAGATAAATCATATTCATATGGAATGGAAGAACCAACTTGAATAAAAGTAGATATAAGCTAAAGTAGTGAAGTGAAAATAAATAAAAGCATATTAAATGCTTATACTATACTTAAAAAAAGGAAATTGGTTTTGATTTCAAAAGATAAATTTGAATTGCTTGACAAAAAGGTATATGTTTAAATTTCAGTATGGAATTTGATTGGGATTTTGATCTAGCCACTTGGCTTTTTGTTTTCTTTTGGAATTTTGGGGGCCCGTAGAGGCATATTGTAGTTGTATCGAGCTAGCCGCGCAAAGGAGACGCTGGTGAAATTTTTCGGAAATTTAGGGAGTTAGAAAATTTTTGAGAAATTTTGAAATTTTAAATTTTGGTTTTAAATTGAAATTTGAATGATTAAGCAAATAATATTGTTTGAAAACTATGGGAGAGTTTGGGAAGTTGGTAGGAATAATAATTTGGTCTTCTATAAAAGATAGTTAGTAGGATGTTGGATTATTGGTTTTGGGAAAAGTTAATGGGTATTGGATCATTCTTCCTAACAAGTAATTTCGGGGAAGAAATTTTTTTAAGAAGGGAGGAATGTGACGACTCGAAATTTTTAAGCAATTTAAGTTGGAATATTTAATTGATTTGAAATATTTAGAAGCAAAATTTTAATTTGAATTCAAATATCACTATTTATTGCGTAATTTAATTATTAAATTAAATAATTTGAAGGCTTTTAAAATTTATATTGATAGTGCTTAAGATAATAAAGGTTTTAAAATTTGAATTTAATACTGATTTGTTCCGTTTTGAAATTATATCGTTCAAACCGATGTTTTAAAATAGCCTTCCGAGGCACAATCTCGGAATTTGACGAGACAAGTTCCATTGGATCCGTAATATTGAATTATTGTCGGATTTCAATTTTCGTAGCGTTTGGAGTTGTTGTGTGAGCGTACGATATATAAACGGGCTGAAATTTATATCGAAAATTTAATATTTTTATTCGATTCAAAAAGGTATCTTCTCCATACGATCGAATTAGGACTCGAAACCTTTTCCATTACGTTCGGAGTAGGGATATAACACTAGGAACGCCTAGCGGCACGTCTCGATAGGAAGTCAAATTCCGTGTTCCGTTTATCAAGACGATTTGAATTTAACTTAAATATATATATATATTTATATTCTGGTCACCTTCAGCTGAAATGATCTCACGTCAACACTTTTTCCTTTCCAATCAAAAACACTGTAGCAAATCATTTTGAACATGCTAACATCCTATCGTGTTTTACTCCCCATCTTCTTTTTAAAGGTAAACAGCTGAAGGCAAAATAAAAAAAAAGAGAAATAAACATAAAAATGGCCGAGCGAAATCGAGGGGGAAAATCGCATTTTTCTTTTCTCACTTTCCCCTAAAATTCAAACCGAAAAGAATGGCTGCACTCTTTCTAATTCGAATTCAAAAAAAAAAAAAAACCAGTCACGAAAACCCTTACATCTTCCTATTTATTTTCGCGAGTCAAAGGAGAGAAGGCAAGCGGTAACCGAGCATGGCTTAATATCAATCGAAGGGCGATCACCACTCGAGGGTGCGGCGACGTTCGCGAAAGGAGACGCGAGTGCAGGCAAGCGGCATGGAGTCGGTGGCCAGAGGCAAGGAGCTCGCGATGGTGGGGTTAGGTATCTTCGTCAAAGACGATGAATTTTTGTTCGATTTGGGTTCGCGAGGTCCAAGAGATGTTTGAGGGAGCTGTGAGTTCGGCGGCGAGCAAGTGTGGCAGAGGGAACCGTGAAGTGGGATTGGCAGGGGTCGATAGTTGTTCGAGCGAGTCCTGTAGGCATGAGCAGTGAGGTATAATTGTTTATTTTAATTTAATTCAAACGAATATTCATATATAAATTAGGAAATGTAAACGATGTTAGTCTATATAGTTATACACATATTATATTGTACAATAATCAGAGAATTTATTTGTACTGACTGAAAATATATAGGGTTGAACAAGAATTTTAAAACATTTTGATTTTAATAATTATATTAAAAGTTGGACCTTTGGATTTTATAGGTTACTTTATAAATGTATACGAATAAGAGTTTAATTATACAGTTAAAAATATACATATAAAATAATTGTGTGTTAATTTAATATATATAGGTTTGAAGGAATTTTCACTTATTTAGAATTATATATATATATATATATATAGGTACGATTTTGGAAAGAGAAAAAGAAGAATAAATATATACATGGGAGTTTTGAATATTGAATAAAATATAGGGATTAATTTGTTTAAATAAATTATTCAATTAGTTCCTAAACATACTTTATTAGAGGAAATTAGAATTTATTTGGTTAAAGCCAAATTGTTAGTTTAAAATTTAATTATTAAATGGTAATTGATTGTTTGGTTAGTTCGAACATTAATAAGGATCATCTAATATTTATACAAGGTCTTTAATTGTGAAGAAATCAAGCCGAGATGGATTGGATTGCAAATTTAAAAGCAAAGGTGAGTTAATCTCACTCATCTGATAATAATTTAAATTAATGATTAAATTTAAATAATTGGTTTAATTGATTTAATGTGCTATATTATAATATATAATACATCTTGGAATGATTGATTTCCCGTATTATATAGCGGATGAGACCCTATACGCCCGCATAGTAGCGGATGATTTATATTAATCCTATATACCGCGATATTCCACCTCGAAGTGGAATTGGTATTTATGTTGTGCTAACGTCTATGGATGCAGGGAAAATAGGTTGGAGGGATCCAACTGGATCCCTCAACATTTAGTTAAATTATTTAATATTCTCTGTTGTGATTATTTGATATTCTATGATGAATTATATTGGAATATTGAAGCTATGGTTTGATTGAATATATTTGGGTATAGTAAGTTACCAAAAATATATATTGGATTTTGGATAGAAAATAAAAGAAGTGAATTTGTAGGCGAAATAATTATAGAAAATTTAAATGAATTTAAGAATGAATTGAAAAAGAATAAAAGTGATTTTAAAATTTTAATAAATAAATTTCGAGTATGAAAAGAGGATTTTGATTAAATAGAGAAATAAAGAATTTTAAAGCTTAAGTGACATCATTCTAAAGGAATAAAGAATTATATTAAAATTTAAAGTTTAAATTTATTTAAAAGGATTAAGAAGTAATTTGAGAAATCTAAAATTGGTATTTTCAGTTAAAAGTATTTTAAATCATAATTAAGGATTAAAATCTGAAGTAATGGATTTTGGAATAAATGGAGTAAATTGAAAATCGATTTGGGAATTGACTTAAGTATGTAAAACCGAGATTTTTAAAGAAGAATGTGGCTATGAAATTTATAAACTGGATTTATAAAAGCAAATTAATATATCAGATGATATTTTGGGAAGAATAAATTCTAGGTGGGAATTTATTAAGGGAATAAGAAGATTTATAGTGATTTATTTTTAAATAATGCGAAGAGAAGTATATTTTCTTGAATAGCCAAGTACGATTTCAAAGTAAAATTTAATATAAGTTAAAGGCTTTAATGTTGTTTTAAAAAGACATGTTTTAGAAATTTATTAATTCTAAATGTTTAAATTTTTAAGTAAATATTTTTTAAATCTATTATCATAATAATTATTTAAAGGTGACTTGGCATTTTGTTTTAAAGAAGAAAATTTAGTTTTATATTGTATAAAGCAACCTCATTTTCGAATATTAATATAGTATATATTTTTAATAAAGTATTGAAGTAGTTTTATTTTAAATATTCTTAAAGTATATATGTTTTAAATAAGTATTAAAATAATTTTGAATTTAATTGTTTTAAAGGATAATTTATAATACTGTGTTTTTAAATTATTTTAAAAATCTAAAGTTTTGTGCTGGGTGTTTTCAGTGGAAATAGAAATATTTGAGAAAAATTATTCTGAGAAAGGAGGATAGTTGGAAACTGTTTTCAAAAGGATTTGAAAGTGAAAATATATCTTGTGAAGTTATTTTTGGGACTAATAAATATTCTGGGAAACTTATTTATTGTTTGGTGATTGTTGTGAATGTTAATTGATAGTTAAACAATCGACTATCAATATTGGCCAAATGCGTTGATCGTTTCGAAGAGACCGAGATCGGGATTTATTTCTTGAAAACCACATTGATTCGGTTTGTACTTTTCACGGAAAAACAAGTTTGGATTCGAAGATGGAGAAGTTAAGTGCAAGGGCTAGTCGCTACTAATCCTGAGGATATTTCCAAAATGGATGTAGTAGGAGTAGTGCCTTCGGTTCCGTTCGAACCCGGGACGGACTTGTATGGATGAATGCTTTCAGAACATTGTCAGGTGGACGATGAGCATTCTAAGTGAAGTGATCCAAAAGGTAACGCTTAGCCTCAAGCCTCATCAATTTCGAATTTTGCCCGCTCGAAAATCGACATCCATACTTCAAATCGTATTCGAATGCCATAGATTCGACCGTTCAAATCCGATTCGCCGGAGCTTATAACAATCATTAAGTAAATAACACAGCGGAATAAAAGAATAATACATTGATATACAGCTTTGATACAATATCTGATACAACAGATGATCCAATAGATATCAATATACATCAGAGATATGATACAATAAAATAGCAGCGGAAAAGAAAATAGATGACATCTAGCAGCGGAACAATATAACTCTTAGATAGTCTTCAAAAGAGAACTCCGAGAACTGCAACTCCATTTCCAAGAATCAATCCAGCAATAGCTCAAACCCCCAATAACGATGCACCTAGCATAAGCAAGTCTGGTCCGGTCCAAAAACTGAACTAACTCCAGATAATCTACTAAACCTGACTATCTGAAAAACCCAACTCTAGACTGCTCGTGTAGAAAATAATGAGCACCTAGAGTTTAGGAAAGAAACAATAAACTCCGGATCAGTCGTGGGACTGGTGTGAGCAACAAAAACATTTTATCTTTAAAAACATTCAACAAAAGATTTTCAAAGTCAATTCGCAATGCTTTTTAAAAATGAGACTACCATAAGACCTCCCGCCACACACACAATGCAAACGCAGACTTGGAGGAGATTTCTTCTTATGTTAGTCAAAGATGCTTGATACGCATTAAAAAGGAACATTTGATATTATTACTAGTGCATAGTGTAGAAAAAATTCATTTCGAAAGTAGAATATAAATCTTAGCCAGCATAGGTACCATTATATTATGCTTACTATAGCTACCATATTAGATGGCAGGTTCTACAACTAATACCGTACAAGGCTCGTATTGTTTCTTTGGATTTCCAACGAATGATCAGGCCAAGGAACTTCCCATTGCCACATGAGAATGCCTCTGGATGGACATCCCCGAGAACCAAACCGGATCTCTACCAACACAAGGCCGGGTTACCCCTAACTGAGTAATAACTGACCGAATATGCCATCCCCCGGTCCTTTGGGACCTTTCAACCGAGCGCTCGTAATCAATTCACACAATCATAAAGTGTTTTCAACATGAGTAAGTATCTGGGCTCCATACCATGATACCACCCTTTTCCAGAAGGAAATGCACATATCCTAAAGGGCGCTACCCCTTATAACCTTGCTGCTTCTTTCCTGTTTTGACCATTCCCGAGGTGTGAGGCTCGACGAAGTCACGTCCACAAAAACATACTTTATACAAAAGCCATGCTTTGGGTCAACAAATGATCATAGAAATGATCACCAGGATAGACGATCAAATAAATGATCCTATCACAAATAATCAACACAATGATCATTTCACAGCAACACTCAGTATGTCACATTACCAAATTGGGAATATATTGCTGATAACATTCAACTACATAACCTCTGAGCTCGTACGTCTCAGAGAAGGGTGTTAAGCTAAGAGAATAAATTCTCCGCCACCAACAGAAATATATTTGAAAGAAATCAGCTTTATATCTCAATTTGTAATGTCAGACATACAATCCATACAAGTCTGTTCTGGGTTCGAACAGAACCGAAGGCACTTACAAAGAAGTCCTTGAAATCCGGATATTCACAATCCCGATCGGATTTCCCATCACTTAGGGAGTTTCTATACCGGTGCGACTCGGTGCAGAAACAATCGATAGGTCATCCTATCGCTTTCGCAAATACCCGGTCTTCATCACCGGTCTTCAAATTCTATCCATAACGACGTATCACATATTCGAAATGGGATATATGACACAAAGGTCCTTTCCCGGTTAAACCGAATAGTGAGCACGATATTTCAAAAACAAATGGATAATGGGATTTCAATTAAGTCACAACTTGTTACCCAAAACTTTTCTTCAAATGGCTTAACAAATTACCATTTTCAATCTTTAAACAAAAACATTCCTTTTCACAACCTTTAACGGTTTAAACAATTTTCACATTTTAATCTTTTAAACAAAAGATTCATTCACAGATTTTCCAAATTAATTTTCATTTCAATTTGATTAACTTGTTAAATCTTTAAATCAAAGATTTAACTTATAGCCTTCAAAACAATTTCATTTCAATTTGATTTAAATAAATCATCAATTTAAATCTATTAAAAATAAATAGATTTAATTCATAGCTTTCAAAAAGAATTCATTCATAACTTAGGAAAATCATTTCTCTATTAAATCTTGAAATTCCCCTAATTAACTGGAATCTCAGTTCTTATCTAAAAGTGTTTATCATTTGAAAACAACAGTTTTCATTTTGGAAATTCGATTCATTTATACGAGTTGAAATCCTTGGGTTAAATTCAAATTCCCAAAACCATACCTTTAAAATGGTTTAAATTCAAACAACATGTTTATAATATCTTTAACCATAATTTCCAATCATCGAATTCAATTCCAAATATTGGATTCAAATTCAAATTGAATTATTTAAATTGGAGATTTTACCGAGTTATTCAAAATAGCTTTTATCTGTGAAAACCTTTTTCAAAAGCTTTACCGTTTAACCTAAATCCATTTTCAAAATCAATTTGAAATTAAAACTTTAATTTCAAAAATATTACATTTAAATTATCTGTGACTTAATCGATTTCCTCGTGAAATCCATATTGGTGTGTGTATAAGTGTGGTCCAGGGGTTTAACACAATAGTGCAACATTATTTCAACCATCACAGATTCAAATACAACAATATATTCGATAAGCGATATAACTATAACGCTTATCTTTCATACACAGATTCGCAGATATATATATCACAAATAATAAACTATATCACAGATCATAACACAAATCAGGATAATCATAAAGTATCATATATCAGGGATATCAACAATTCAACATCCAATAAAATCCAAACATCCCTAAGTAGGATCAATTTAATCATCTGATAAATTTAAATCAGATTAAATTTCTATGAATAATTCTTTTCACATTTATTATCAAATAAATTTCAAGTAAATGATTCTCATTAACTATTCAAAATTATTTAATTACTATTCTTAAGTAATTAAACTCATTTTAATTATTGTTAATTATCATTAAATTAACCTTTAAAATCATATATTTAATCACTGATTATTTAATTAATTAAGTTCTAAACTGTAACTTAAAAATGTTAATTACTTGATTAAATAACCTTTATCATTTGTTTAAAAGACAACTCTTTAGTCATTTAATGAATCTTATTTACAAATTAATTTACCTTAATTAATTTAACTCAAATCTTAATATCTTGATTAAATAAATTAATCAATTATTCACTTGAACTAATTTAATGAGTGCATATCATTTTATCTTTACTAATTCAATTTTAAAACATTTTCTAACTAATGTTTTAATTATCATCACAAATCAAATTTAAATAATTTAAATATTAAAACTTCTTTGATTTCAGACTAGGATTCAAATTATCTTTAATTCAGATTTAAATTTAAATTTAAACTTTTAATTTAAACTTGCTTAAATTTTTCATTTAAAATTTCAACTCCATTTCAAATTTCTTTAATATATTTTGAATTGCTTTTAAGTTATTAAAAAAAATTAAATTTAAAACTTATTTATGTTTAAACTAAATTCTACCTTCAACTTGAATTTATATTAACATTTTAATTTGAACTCAGCTTTTTAAAAATCTTGGTTTAAAATTTAAATTTGGTTTTAAAATTTGCAAACCAAACAGTTTCAGCTTAAAAAAGAAAAACCTGCAGCAACTTTTACTCGAGCCCAGACTCGATTTGCTTCGAGTCACTTACTCGATTTACTCGAGTATCCCTTCGCGTCATTTACCATCTTCCCCGAGACTTCCTGTACGCAACGCAACCCATCCCCTTCTTCTCCCTAAATTCCTCACTGATACACAAAAATAATGGTGCATATGCACCAACGACCGGAGCTTCTCCTATCAATCCCAACCACCATGCCACATCATCGGCAACACGCATGGCTAACTCGACCATCCATCATCGTCAATTTCGTCAGAAATCAAAATCGAGCATATCACAAAAACCTGGAACACGAAAAAAAAACTGGAACGCCCTCACCTGTCAACGCCTTTCGCTCGACACTCCGACCACCATTCACCACCAAACTCCGGCCATAGCGTCATCAATCTTCCCTCTACCTCCCCACGAAACCGCGTGACACTCGCACCTTCGTCGACGTCGCGTGAGTAGAAAATATCGGCCACCCCAAAACTAGGTCACCGAAGTTTGATCACTTCCCGCCGCCACCACAAAGCTTCGTTCAACCTCCAAGTATTTTTCCTAGAACCCTCGATCACCTTCCCACCTCCAGACCACGTCGCGTCTTCCCCGATCAACCCAATCACCGGCAATTCCCCAAAAACCACACTCCCTTCAACTTCGAACTGCACCCAAACTACACAACTAAAAATCACGAAACCTATCTCAAAAATCATCATTTCCAATATGAATTCAAGTTATATATAAATCACCATTTCGCGAAGTTCAAATTTTGGTCCATCTTGAGTTTGTTCAAGATTTTGGGTTTCCAGAGATGAATTTTAAGTTGTTTTAATCTTAACTAAATTTTAAATGCTTAGTTTACAATGATATAAACATTTTTTGTTTAAGTCCTAAGTTCAATCATCAATCAAAAGAAGAGTAAAAGATTTTTGAATCCATCAGTTGGAGTTTTAGTGGAAACTGATGCAATTTTTTTTTCACTGTATATTTCTGTTTTTCTTAAATCTATTTTTAGATTCTAGTTCATACTTCAATACGTAACTTTATTTTGAAACCAAAGCCTAATGATAATTTGATAATATGAGTTTGAGTTTTGTTTCTTGTTTGATACCAACCTGTAAGCTCAGAAAGGAAGAAAACAAAAGAACAGAGGAGAAAGGAACAACAACTCACAGATCAACTTCACAAAAACAAACAGAGCTTCATACACCAAGTATTTATACTCAAACTTGATGATATTTAAGTATCAATATAAATTTGTTTACTCACAGTGATTTTTATTCAAACATAAGTTACTCACTTGCTTAGATTGAACAGGGCTTTTACTTTGAATCAGGCTTTTGAAATTGCCAGCTGAAATCACCTTCTTTGATTTCTCTGGTTGTAGTTTGTTTGAGTTTTGAAATGATGCCACTTTATTTTTGTTTATGATGGACTAAACTGATGAAATGAAGAAGTGGATGCATATAAAAGAAAGGTGTACAGAGTGATGATATGGTTTGTACAAAATAGTATGGCTGAGGTGCTTACATTCCTTTTTCTCGGCTAATATCATGCTTTTGCTTATGTACTTGATATGTTTTTATTTGTTTGTTATTTGCTTTTACAGGTTGTTTTTGTTTGGTTTGAACGAACAAGTGTATATGGATGGGTATGTACCTATATGAATGTATAAATAAAGGAACAGGTTTGTACAGAGAGGTATTTCTTTTGTTTATACTTTATTTTGTTTATACTTGCCTTGCCTTACCCAGGTTGATGCTGCATTACTTGCTTTAACATGCTTGTCTATACTTTGCATACTTTTGGTGGCTGAAACAACATATGTATTTTAGCTTTGTTTATTTATATTTTTATTCCCAGGCTCTTGTATTGCTTCTTCATTTTATTTGCTCACACATTTTGTTTTAATGTTTAAATATAGCTGGTTTGTTTTGCAAGTTAATTCATATATATGTTTTGTTCCACTACTTTGTCTTATTACTTTATAGTATGAATAACTTCTATTTTGGCTCTTTACTTTGTCTTATTACTTTGTCTTATTACTTTAAATTAAAAATTTATTTATGAGTTACTATATATATATATATATATATATTTCTTAATTTATTTTATAACCCAAATATTTATTAAACCATTCAACTAAGATTTAAATTCAAATCAAAATATATATATATATACACACAAGATTTTATAATTTCAAATTGACTCATATATACCCAAATATACATATATATATATATATATATATATATATATATATATATATATTCACATATATACATATATATACAATATTTAAAAATTTAAATGATTTATATAGAATATATTTGAACTCGGGGAAACTCGCATCTATTTATAATTAATTCTACAAATTTTTATTCAAAAATTCATTTAATTATCAATTTAAAATAAATTAAAATTCAGGATCGTTACAGACTTCCCCCCTTAAAAGAATTTCGTCCTCGAAATTCGCAGGCACGAAAACAACAAAGATAGATGAAAGATAGAGAAATATCTTTTCAGATCAAACTGGATATCAATTCTGCATTTGGCTTACCAAATCAGAATATCAACAATAGATACAAGAAATTATAATAGAATTTCAAATTTAGTTTTAAACAAAATCATTTTATCGATACAATTCTAATCTATCCTTCATCTTCTATTAATCAATTTTAACTCAATTTAAAATTTCTCATTCATTTAAAATTTCCATTTAAAATTTTCAAATTCATATTCATTAAGGTTTAAATCGAAAAGTCGATAAGAAACCGATAAAGATACGAAGTAAGAATTTCCTACAACGATTCGTAGAGCATCACCACACCAAAACTTCTTCTTGTAGCTGGTACGAAGAAATCAAAAGAATTTGGAACGAATCAAAGAAAATTGATAGAGAAAGTTATTTCCACTGTTGTTACAGAGTATTGACCAATTATAGTCGCATTCCCTGTCCCCTATCTCGTTCTCTTCTTGCACTCATACTCACTATCAGTGGATAGTAAGAGAATTTACTGAGGCATTCAAATGGATATCTTAGGGATTACTCATTCAAGGGTATACTTCACCCTATCTCTAATGAGCTACTTAATGTGTTACACTCCTGAGCTAAAGTTTCAACCCTTAGCTCCGATACCAACAGAAATATATTTGAAAGAAATCAGCTTTATATCTCAATTTGTAATGTCAGACATACAATCCATACAAGTCTGTTCTAGGTTCGAACAGAACCGAAGGCACTTACAAAGAAGTCCTTGAAATCCGGATATTCACAATCCCGATCGGATTTCCCATCACTTAGGGAGTTTCTATACCGGCGCGACTCGGTGCAGAAACAATCGATAGGTCATCCTATCGCTTTCGCAAATACCCGGTCTTCATCACCGGTCTTCAAATGTTATCCATAACGACATATCACATATTCGAAATGGGATATATGACACAAAGGTCCTTTCCCGGTTAAACCGAATAGTGAGCACGATATTTCAAAAACAAATGGATAATGGGATTTCAATTAAGTCACAACTTGTTACCCAAAACTTTTCTTCAAATGGCTTAACAAATTACCATTTTCAATCTTTAAACAAAAACATTCCTTTTCACAACCTTTAACGGTTTAAACAATTTTCACATTTTAATCTTTTAAACAAAAGATTCATTCATAGATTTTCCAAATTAATTTTCATTTCAATTTGATTAACTTGTTAAATCTTTAAATCAAAGATTTAACTTATAGCCTTCAAAACAATTTCATTTCAATTTGATTTAAATAAATCATCAATTTAAATCTATTAAAAATAAATAGATTTAATTCATAGCTTTCAAAAAGAATTCATTCATAACTTAGGAAAATCATTTCTCTATTAAATCTTGAAATTCCCCTAATTAACTGGAATCTCAGTTCTTATCTAAAAGTATTTATCATTTGAAAACAACAGTTTTCATTTTGGAAATTCGATTCATTTATACGAGTTGAAATCCTTGGGTTAAATTCAAATTCCCAAAACCATACCTTTAAAATGGTTTAAATTCAAACAACATGTTTATAATATCTTTAACCATAATTTCCAATCATCGAATTCAATTCCAAATATTGGATTCAAATTCAAATTGAATTATTTAAATTGGAGATTTTACCGAGTTATTCAAAATAGCTTTTATCTGTGAAAACCTTTTTCAAAAGCTTTACCGTTTAGCCCAAATCCATTTTCAAAATCAATTTGAAATTAAAACTTTAATTTCAAAAATATTACATTTAAATTATCTGTGACTTAATCGATTTCCTCGTGAAATCCATATTGGTGTGTGTATAAGTGTGGTCCAGGGGTTTAACACAATAGTGCAACATCATTTCAACCATCACAGATTCAAATACAACAATATATTCAATAAGCGATATAACTATAACGCTTATCTTTCATACACAGATTCGCAGATATATATATCACAAATAATAAACTATATCACAGATCATAACACAAATCAGGATAATCATAAAGTATCATATATCAGGGATATCAACAATTCAACATCCAATAAAATCCAAACATCCCTAAGTAGGATCAATTTAATCATCTGATAAATTTAAATCAGATTAAATTTCTATGAATAATTCTTTTCACATTTATTATCAAATAAATTTCAAGTAAATGATTCTCATTAACTATTCAAAATTATTTAATTACTATTCTTAAGTAATTAAACTCACTTTAATTATTGTTAATTATCATTAAATTAACCTTTAAAATCATATATTTAATCGCTGATTATTTAATTAATTAAGTTCTAAACTGTAACTTAAAAATGTTAATTACTTGATTAAATAACCTTTATCATTTGTTTAAAAGACAACTCTTTATTCATTTAATGAATCTTATTTACAAATTAATTTACCTTAATTAATTTAACTCAAATCTTAATTTCTTGATTAAATAAATTAATCAATTATTCACTTGAACTAATTTAATGAGTGCATATCATTTTATCTTTACTAATTCAATTTTAAAACATTTTCTAACTAATGTTTTAATTATCATCACAAATCAAATTTAAATAATTTAAATATTAAAACTTCTTTGATTTCAGACTAGGATTCAAATTATCTTTAATTCAGATTTAAATTTAAACTTTTATTTTCAACTTGCTTAAATTTTTCATTTAAAATTTCAACTCCATTTCAAATTTCTTTAATATATTTTGAATTGCTTTTAAGTTATTAAAAAAAATTAAATTTAAAACTTATTTATGTTTAAACTAAATTCTACCTTCAACTTGAATTTATATTAACATTTTAATTTGAACTCAGCTTTTTAAAAATCTTGGTTTAAAATTTAAATTTGGTTTTAAAATTTGCAAACCAAACAGTTTCAGGTTAAAAAAGAAAAACCTGCAACAACTTTTACTCGAGCCCAGACTCGATTTGCTTCGAGTCACTTACTCGATTTACTCGAGTATCCCTTCGCGTCATTTACCATCTTCCCCGAGACTTCCTGTACGCAACGCAACCCATCCCCTTCTTCTCCCTAAACTCCTCACTGATACACAAAAATAATGGTGCATATGCACCAACGACCAGAGCTTCTCCTATCAATCCCAACCACCTTGCCACATCATCGGCAACACGCATGGCTAACTCGACCATCCATCATCGTCAATTTCGTCAGAAATCAAAATCGAGCATATCACAAAAACCTGGAACACGAAAAAAAAACTGGAACGCCCTCACCTGTCAACGCCTTTCGCTCGACACTCCGACCACCATTCACCACCAAACTCCGGCCATAGCGTCATCAATCTTCCCTCTACCTCCCCACGAAACCGCGTGACACTCGCACCTTCGTCGACGTCGCGCGAGTAGAAAATATCGGCCACCCCAAAACTAGGTCACCGAAGTTTGATCACTTCCTGCCGCCACCACAAAGCTTCGTTCAACCTCCAAGTATTTTTCCTAGAACCCTCGATCACCTTCCCACCTCCAGACCACGTCGCGTCTTCCCCGATCAACCCAATCACCGGCAATTCCCCAAAAACCACACTCCCTTCAACTTCGAACTGCACCCAAACTACACAACTAAAAATCACGAAACCTATCTCAAAAATCATCATTTCCAATATGAATTCAAGTTATATATATAAATCACCATTTCGCGAAGTTCAAATTTTGGTCCATCTTGAGTTTGTTCAAGATTTTGGGTTTCCAGAGATGAATTTTAAGTTGTTTTAATCTTAACTAAATTTTAATGCTTAGTTTACAATGATATAAACATTTTTTGTTTAAGTCCTAAGTTCAATCATCAATCAAAAGAAGAGTAAAAGATTTTTGAATCCATCAGTTGGAGTTTTATTGGAAACTGATGCAATTTTTTTTTTTTCACTGTATATTTCTATTCTTCTTAAATCTATTTTTAGATTCTAGTTCATACTTCAATACGTAACTTTCTTTTGAAACCAAAGCCTAATGATAATTTGATAATATGAGCTTGAGTTTTGTTTCTTGTTTGATAGCAACCTGTAAGCTCAGAAAGGAAGAAAACAAAAGAACAGAGGAGAAAGGAATAACAACTCACAGATCAACTTCACAAAAACAAACAGAGCTTCATACACCAAGTATTTATACTCAAACTTGATGATATTTAAGTATCAATATAAATTTGTTTACTCACAGTGATTTTTATTCAAACATAAGTTACTCACTTGCTTAGATTGAACAGGGCTTTTACTTTGAATCAGGCTTTTGAAATTGCCAGCTGAAATCACCTTCTTTGATTTCTCTGGTTGTAGTTTGTTTGAGTTTTGAAATGATGCCACTTTATTTTTGTTTATGATGGACTAAACTGATGAAATGAAGAAGTGGATGTATATAAAATAAAGGTGTACAGAGTGATGATATGGTTTGTACAAAATAGTATGGCTGAGGTGCTTACATTCCTTTTTCTCGGCTAATATCATGCTTTTGCTTATGTAGTTGATATGTTTTTATTTGTTTGTTATTTGCTTTTATAGGTTGTTTTTGTTTGGTTTGAACGAACAAGTGTATATGGATGGGTATGTACCTATATGAATGTATAAATAAAGGAACAGGTTTGTACAGAGAGGTATTTCTTTTGTTTATACTTTATTTTGTTTATACTTGCCTTGCCTTACCCAGGTTGATGCTGCATTACTTGCTTTAACATGCTTGTCTATACTTTGCATACTTTTGGTGGCTGAAACAACATATGTATTTTAGCTTTGTTTATTTATATTTTTATTCCCAGGCTCTTGTATTGCTTCTTCATTTTATTTGCTCACACATTTTGTTTTAATGTTTAAATATAGCTGGTTTGTTTTGCAAGTTAATTCATATATATGTTTTGTTCCACTACTTTGTCTTATTACTTTATAGTATGAATAACTTCTATTTTGGCTCTTTACTTTGTCTTATTACTTTGTCTTATTACTTTAAATTAAAAATTTATTTATGAGTTACTATATATATATATATATTTTTCTTAATTTATTTTATAACCCAAATATTTATTAAACCATTCATCTAATATTTAAATTCAAATCAATATATATATATATATACACACACAAGATTTTATAATTTCAAATTGACTCATATATACCCAAATATACATATATATATATATATATTCACATATATACATATATATACAATATTTAAAAATTTAAATGATTTATATAGAATATATTTGAACTCGGGGAAACTCGCATCTATTTATAATTAATTCTACAAATTTTTATTCAAAAATTCATTTAATTATCAATTTAAAATAAATTAAAATTCAGGATCGTTACAGGGAATGACTGAAAATCAGGGGTTATGCAGCAAGGCTTGGGGGGCAGCATGCATTTCCGTGTAAGGTCATCCTTGTCTAGATGTCCCTTTTATTTCAACTTAGTAGTGCGGTTGCTGATCCCAACCGTGGGGTGATCTTACTCGGGATTATCCAGTAAGGGATAGTCCAGGTCTTGTGTTGCAGACGGTCGGGAGTGAAACTCGGTACTGTGATCTAGGCCACGTACCGTGACAGGTGGTACCCCAGTGCCTAGTCATTAGTTGGAAATCCATTCTCTCTACGTGCCTTTTACATGTTTTGTTTGTATTACACACTCTATAGCTAGTAGTTGGAATTTAATCACGTAACAATTTCGGCCATTTTAATAAGTATTTGTATATAGACACTATTACAATATCAGAGGATTTTAATAAGAAATGTTTTAGCTATCGTAAGGTAAAAACCCGACATGTTTATTTGTGGCGTCGTCTTATGAGATGCTTTTGTTTCCAAAGGATTTTGAAACTTTGATAATCAATTTGAATGTGATTTTCTCACGCTGGTATTCCAGACTGACTCGGGTATTATTTAACTGTAATGCTCGGGTCAGACCGAGTATTATTGAATACAGGAAAGGATGCTATGGAGCTCAGGAGACGAGCTGGATGGCGATACGTACTTCCGTATTTGATTATTATTCTGCTGTGTATCATGTTGTATGTTATTGATGTAGAACTCTGATGATGATGTACTCTGATGTATGTATAAACAAATATAGTATTTGTTTTTGTGTAAAGATCTGTTATTATCTATTATATTTTATTCCACTGCGATGGTTTGATTCTGATGTTGTTTCCTATTTTCTTCTTCTACCTCTTCTTATTTAACCCTAATGGTTCGTATTTCTGTTCAACTTGAGTTGATTGATGTAGAATAGTGTTGACCCTAGGGGTACGGATTCGCGGGACGTTATAGTAAAGTATGATTTTTTTTCTTTCTATTACACCATTTTGTTGAGGTGTGGGGGGAAAAGAAAATTTATGACTTATACCCTTTTGATTACAAAAATTAGTAAAAAGATCATTTTCGAATTCTACACCGCGATCACTTCAAATATTCTTAATTTTCAAATCCATTTGAGTTTTAATTATTTTAGCAAAAATTTTAAACATACCAAAGGTGTCACTTTTACATGTTAAAAATGAAGTCCATGTATATCTTGAAAAATCATCAACTATTACGAAAACATATTTGTTGTGATTTATAGACCGTACTTGGACCAAATAAATCAAGATGTAATAATTCTAGTGGTTGTTTTGTAGAAATATTATTTTTAAAAGAGTTTTTATTTAGGTTTCCAATTTGACAATTGTCACATAAATTTTCTACTTTATAATATATATTAGGTAAACCTCTAACTGGCTCATATATTGCTAATTTGTTTATATATTTAAAATTAATATGATAAAATCATTTATGCCACAACCATGGATCGTCATGTTTGGCAGTTAAACATAAATTCGAATTTCGATTTATATTCATATTTAATACATAAATATTTTTTGTTTCTAAATCCCTCAAAGATAAGTTGTTTGTTATTGTCAAAAATATTACATCTATCTTTTTCAAAATTGATTTGAAAACCTTTATCGCATAATTGACTAATGATAAGTAGGTTGTGTTTTAAATTTTCTACTAACAAAACATTTGTAACAATAGGAGAGTTAGAAATACCAGAGTTGATGACTTCTCCGATGCCAACGACGTATCCTTTTAAGTTATCTTCAAAAAGTTATCGATCCACCATTGATGTATGTTATATTTGATAACATTTTTGAGTTTTCGGTCATATGCTTAGAGCATCCACTATCAAGTATCAATTTCTCCTTATTTTTTATTTTGGGTACCTGCAAAATAAAAGATGATTTAATTGGTACCCATATACTTTGTTAGGGTCCTAGATGTTAGGAGGAGTAGATAGTCATACCCAAGAAAATTTGGTACCTTTATGAACGTAATTTTTATTATAGACTACATTATCTCAAAATTTATTATTATGTTTTTGTCTAATCAAATTATTATTTGTCTTAGGAATCTAAATTTTTATATTTTTCGTATTTGTATTAGACTTAGGTGGTTTTTTAATATTTTGATATGTAAAACTTTATTTCTTAATATTATTCCCTTTTTGTTTAAGTGTATTTTTAAATCCTATTCCATTTCTATTACTTGATGGTTTTGAAGTACTGATAAGATTTTCCAAATCTTGTTTTCCTTTTTTAAATTTTGAAACATTATTTGTAATTTTATCTAATTTTTCTTTTAATTCTAAATTTTTAATTTTCAATGTTTCTATATTACTTTCAAGTTGATATTTTCTTTTAGCAGTTTATCCTTTTCTACTTTAACTCTTTCAAAATCATTAGATATAGTCTCATTTTCAACTAAAACATTTTTAATTTTTTCTTAAGATAGTTCTAGTTCCTCCTCTAAAATAATTTTTTCATCTTTTAACATCCCTATTCTCTATTTCAAGTTCTAGTCTGTTTATTTTGGCTATGTGTTCTTTTTTAAATTTTTTAATTTGTCTAAATTTATCGTCTAATTCCATGCTAAGTTCTAATAGTTCATCAAAGTTAAGTTTCATTAATTTGTGCCATAAAGCATATATTAGCTTGTTCTCCGTCACTATCGTTATCACTGTCTGATGATGATGAAGAATCTGAGTCATCCCATGTTACTTTGAAAGCTTTCTTCTTTTTGAATTTTTCAAATTTGTTCTTCTTTTTATCATTGTTGAGATTGGGACAATCTCTTTTCATATGTCCAAAATGATCACATTCATAGCATTTGATTGACATTTGATTGACATTTGATTTGTTGAGCTTGATTTTCCTCCTTTCTAAAATCTGGTCATTTTCCTAAACTTCTTGAATTTATTGTAGGTTTTGGCAATAAATACGATTTCTTCTTCATCTAAATCAGAGTCTTCATTTGTTGCTAGAAATGCTATGTTTTTCTTCTCTGAATTTTGTTCTTTTCTTGCCTGCTTACTAGCTTCATAGGACATTAAATTTCCTATCAATTCTTCAGCTAAGAGTGTTAAGAGGTCATTAGCTTCTTCGATAGCTAATACTTTTCTTTCCCACTCTGAAGTTAAAGAATTGAGATTCTACATACTAGACCAAAATTTGTGCATTTAACTCCTAATGCCATTAAATCGTGTTGAATAGTTTGGAATCTTGAGCACATGTCCACTATAGATTCCTTTTGTTTCATTTTAAATGATAAAAATTGATTTTGTAAAATTGAAATTTTAGTTTTCTTAACTTTGTTCGTGCCTTCGTGTGTAACTTGTAAAGTACACCAAATATCATATGCAGTGTTACATAACATGACACATGAAAATTCATTCTTATCTAATGAACAAAATAAAACACTCATAGCCTTGGCATTATTAGAAGCTGTGGTTTTTTGCGCATCATTCCATGTGTTCATAGCAGTGTTAGGTGCTAATGATGCCATGTATTTTTACAGTGACTTAGACTTTAAAAATTGCCATATACTTCGAAGTGACTATTTCGACTCTATAGACATAATACCGCTTTTAGTGACTTCATCAATATATGATGCTACCTCTTTATGACTTCGACTTTAATTTTTTTAGCTGTTTCGAAGAGGGTGGTGATGCTGCTCCTATTGACTTTGGGACTAATGAGGCCGCTATTTTCTTTAAAGCGATGATGCCGACATTGGTGACTTTGACCTTATTCTTTTATTGGTTTTAAAACTATACAAACCTAAGCTCTTCGACTTTGACACTACAGTGAAGTGAAAAATGATGTCTTTGGCGTTATGGCTTGTGTTTTGAAAGTTAAAGGTTTTAACTTGTTTTTAAGGGAGAAGACCTCTTTGGCAATACCCCTTGTTGCTTTTATCAATATAAAGGCTTTATATTGTTTTGTCCTTATGGCCTTTGGCTTTGAGAGGCGATGGCCTAAAATGATTTCAAACTTCACCAATATTGTTTTATTGAAGCATATATCATTGCACAATTATTTTGTGTAAATTAAAATGCTAAAATTTTCCTTGTTCTGAAAATATGATTTTAAGGGGTAAATCATTTGTAAAGAAGTATGTTTTCAAGGAAACAAATTGGCTATTTTGCCAAGAATTTTACAAAAGGGATTATCGTTCTTATCTCTTTTGAATGGATTGTGATAGGAGAAAATTGGCTCAAAAATTAGAAAACCAGATGGGATTAGTGTAGGGTATCGCTCATACTTTAGCTAGTAGCCCGTAGCTAATATAAGTGCAAAATTCCAGTGTGCAAGGATTGAAAGTCTACATGGTGGATCGTGTAGTGTATATGCAAGTATATGTGACAAAATATATGATGCAACTAATACAATATTAATCTAAGTAACTATAGAATAAGCACACCAAGATTTTATACTGGTTCGGACCTCCCGTCCTACGTCCAGTCCCGAAGCTCCCCTTCGGAATTCGACTATCAAACATCCTCGCTACGTCCGGAGGAATAGGCTTGGTTACAATAAGTTGTTCATATCAAATGTGTGTTCTATAACACAAATATTGACTAATTAGTACAAATGCTTCCAATATACATCTAGAGAGTATTGTCTATGAGGAACTGAATATATGGAAGAGTGAAATACAAGTATGGATTGTTAGAGATCAAGAATATATGATAGAGTATGTAATTAGACAGCGTAAGTGAGTAAGGTAATTTATTCTCTTGATTCTTGATGCTATATATAGTTGTAGATAGGTATCTTGAGTACTACAGTTTCTTCTGTTGATGATGAAGAGTTGCAGCGAAGAGAAGCGTAGATGTCTATTCGAATGTGGCGGTTCAAGTTTATATTTAAAATTCGATTTTGAAATCATACGTCTGGAATATGTTTTAGACATTTGATACTATATTTTTTTTAATATAATTGTAGATCAGACGTCTGAGTGCAGTTGCCAGGCGTCTTGTTCAGTCTGTCTGTTATTCCAGAGAACTTTTTCAGACGTCCGGCTTGTGCACCCGTGCATATCGGTTTTTGTGCTCTTTTTCTTATGCTTCTTTGATCCTATCGACTTGTAGTCTCTTATAGTGTTCTTTGAGCCTTGTTCTAGCAAGTACCTGTATATATAAATATATGTGCTTATTCAATTTCCATTGTATAGTTGTTGTCATCGAAACCGTAGATTTGATTTCCTAACAAGGCTTTGTCATGGGTAAGAATAAAAGTAGCTGTACACATAGAAAGGAATACATGAAGATGAGATAAGTTATTGGTGAGCCTGCAATACCATTAGGATCAGTTAACCATTGGAGATCGTCTAGTTGTCTTCTAACAGTAGGGTGGATAATTTGTTATATCAGGTAAGCCAGAATCAGATATAATTTTATAGTCAGCCTGAGAAAACTATGATGTTGGGACGTATAGTCTATTGATTTGAACATATTGTTTATGATTATCCATGTTGCATGCATCCATATTATTTTTTATATTGTTTATCTTAACCAGTTTAATTGCTGGATTTTTATTTGCAAAAGATATGTTTTAAAAGGATACTAGTTTGTGGAAAACCCGTTCTGCTCGGTGGTGCGGTCTCAGTAGATATCAAATAACCAAGATGGCATATTATCATTCACACTAGGCTTTGAGTTTGACTCGAAGTTTATGTTTTTTCCTTTAAACTCTCGGGTGCTTAAAATTTAATTTTAGTAGGTTAAGAGTAAGGTTTACAGGTTTTGTAAGTTTGGGAATAAAGCTTTCGAAGATGGGCATGAGGCAAGGGCTAGCTATTCAGGAGACTACTTATTAATTATTTCCATTGTGTTATGACTTTATTTAGTATGTATGTATCAACAGAAGTCGTATCTATTTATTTAGTAACTCTGATCAACCAAAGGGGCATCTTCATATTTCGCTCTTGAAGTCTGTTGTAATAATTATATTTCATCTGAACCTGAGCAACATTTGGGATTATGTACTAAATATGAAATTATAACTTTGAAATGAAATGTAAAATTGGTTTTATTTAATATTCTTGTGCTTCTGATATTGTGGATACCATTAACATAACCGTATTTTGTTGCCGAAAATTAATACCATAGATGACTGTAGCATCTGTAGCGCTTAGATTCAGACTTCAAGATGGAGGACGTTACACAAACACCTCATACACCAAATGCAGATACCGTGAGGTTTCAATTGGTACCACTCAACGCTTACAAATATCAATAGAACCGAATATGGATGTTCACACCACAATATCCCTATGATTAACTCTATTACCATTTCATTTTTGGTCTTATCAAACCAACGTCTATCTCTATTTCAGTTTCCATCCTCACTGACTTATTTATCCTCCATTATTCGTAATTAGGATTCATTAGCAATTACCAAATAAATAGATAGCTCAACTAGAATAACTACAAACATTTACAACTCATTTTTATATTATATATCTAATATAAAATACAAATACAATCTCTCAATACATTCCTAGCTCCTATCCTAGTTTCTAACCTATACTCTTATATCAAATGTAATAACCCACTGTTTCGACCCCTATTCCAACACCTGAGCTAACGTTGACAACCCGATAACTAAAAGGACAAGTTGTTGCGGTTGAGATAAAATAGGCATATACAGATCCATGCAGATATAAGGTATCAGATATAATTCTAACTATCACTATCTACTTTCAAAGTATAACAGCAGAAGGAAATAGTTATAATACATAATCAATACTATGATAACATCACCATAACATGTCTAAAATGTCAAATACACATGTCTAAATAATACAAATACGACCTAATCCATATACATAGTCAAGTCTAGATCACCTATATACATCATATAAACAATATAAAAAAGAATCCTTAATCCTGATACCATCTCATCTCCAAACTCCATCAATTTAGGGGGTATAAAGGAAAATAAAAGGGGTTAGACATAAGTCTAGTGAGTGAGTCAAATTCTACCCTACATATACTACAAAAGTAATACTATAACATGATACGAGTCTATCGCTTGGCTACTATGCATTCCATCACTATGTTATACCTAAATGCCATGTGTTTCTAATCATATCGCATTATGTCTGTGTGGACTCACTTCCCTGGACCCGCCTTGTGCAATACAGGGTTGCCTATTGTTCATCGTCACGTCAATGCATATGCGCAGGACTAACCTCATGCCCTATAGCGACACCTATTATTCTTGTGCTGCCTAATTGGACTCATGCCCTGGATAGCTTTATTCCCTACAGATCAGCTTAAACCCACTTCTCCACATGGTCTGCCGAAACATTATAAAGAAGCAACGTCATACTTAGAGCACCAAATGTGTCATAGGTCTACATTTGTATTCGCATGCACACTTTGGGCCATCTACCTATGTGTTAGACTTGTTCCCGTCCACGTTCATCATCGCATCACAATTTTGTATCACAACACATATATGCGAATATCCTCTTTATATAACAACCACATTATTCTATACATCCATTCATTTGTACCACCATTGCTCACTTCATCATGCCTCGGATCACCTTTAAAAATACAAGAAAATTTGAAGTCAAATCATACATTCTTTATTTATATAGGCTAACTCAAACTGAGGTCTAGCCTATCATTTTTGTTATGCACCGGTGGATAGTGGTCATGGACTATTACACCGATGTGCAATGTTGCTTTGGGTTTTTAGTTTCAGATATTCAATGTTTTCGTCCCTGAACTTGCCTTTGGTCGCCACTACTTCTATCTCAAATCATTGGTGAATCTGCCTGTACTTTAGCCTTATGTTCCTAAGTCAAATTTGGTCATTTGTTTCATGAATTAAAGGGTAAAAACTTTCAGCTTTCCAAATTATTCCTACACCTAGTTTACAAACATTTATATCAATCAAATCCCTCCCAAATCTCTTTAGTTTCAAATTTAAATTGTTTATACATGACTAACCACACTGATATAGCCTAAAATCATCTTGTAGCCTTAAAAGTGCATTATAGGAGGAGGAAAGCATAGCTTACTCACCGAAACTCCAAAGTTGCTCCCACATTCGCCATTCCTCTAATTTACATCCATAACCTTCGTTATTTGACCTAAGTTCTTTTCTAGATCATATTGGTTGTCTATACGGTTGTTTCAATAGGTGGATCAT
Organism: Allium cepa; assembly: GCA_030765085.1. NCBI lineage: Eukaryota > Viridiplantae > Streptophyta > Magnoliopsida > Asparagales > Amaryllidaceae > Allium > Allium cepa. The sequence continues at coordinate 610,556,195 of CM060940.1, forward strand.
TAAATTCTGCTAAGAAATGAAGGAGATATGTTGATTTGAAGTTTGACATTGAATGTTGAAAAACCGTGTACCAAAATTCATCACTGTCCTTTGCTATTAGGGTCGATTGTGTCCCCATGCTTTAAGATTTCGCCTTTAAATCACTTCAAGTTCGTAGCTTTGTCCACAAGCTTTGTGATGCTTTTAGTTTCGTTTGATTTGGTGGAGCTTTGAGTGAGATAATGGATTTTAATTGCAAGTTGTTTTTGAGAAAGAAAGATAAAAAAGAAGTGTCAGGTGGTTATTTTTCAGAAATGATATACGTTATTTCAATTTAAAGTCTATGTCCGCCAGTTTTCAAAATTCAAATGCAAGTCGTTTGGTGCCCGCTTGACTCGATAAAGTTTTCGATCATAACTGCTTCATATGAATTCCAAATAAGGCAAACCAAGATACTTTGCAATCCAAAAGAATGAGACGGTCGTAGTAGAGTTAGTTTCATCATTAAATTTCAATGTTTTAAAAATGACCATTTTGTTCTTCCTTATTTTTAATTTATTAATTAATCCATTATATTCAGTTACTCCCTTATTATTATATTTTTAATATTTAATAAAAATATTTCTCAAATTTCAAGCATATTATAGTGATAAGGAGACTAGCTCTTGACAACTACAAGAAGAAGCTTTGTGTTGATCGGATGTTATGATTGAGGAGGTTGATGAGCATGCTATGATTTAGGAGGAACTTTGTGGCTCATTTTATTTATGAGTTCGAGAAGGGCTTGTAAGAGGAGAAATTTATGTGCCTCCAACAAGGTGATAAGATAGTGAAGGAGTACATTGATGGGTTCACGCTTTTAGTGAAATTTGGGATAGTCATGATTAGTACTCCCGCTAAGAAACCAAGAAGTTCACAATGGGACTCAACCCACCTCTTGAAGATCTTGCTCTTAGTCATGTTCCTATTGTTAGTCCGTGGGATGATGGTTTTGATGACAACAACCTTAGAATAGGATTATAAAATATAAATACTAACATTATAGTTTAGAAATATATGTATATGCAGGATTTAACAATGCAGTACCAAGAATGAAGACTGTACAGTATAGAGATTCAAGATATCAAGATTGAAGACTCATGAGTATGAAGAATATCAAGAATATCAAGAGTTCAAGATTTAAAGTAATTTATTTTAATTAATTAGGAATTTTGTTAAAACTCCTAGAAAAGCACTGGCATCTAAAAATCCAATTTATTCGTGGAATGGAATCCACTTCGAGCCTGTTAAAGGGATGGAACCCTAAGTAGGATGGAACCTACGAAAAATCTAGTGGAACATTGTTTTGTATCCACTGAATTTTTATTCAAAATGATTTTACAAAATTATATCTTGTTTTCAAAATGTTTTTAAAATCTTCCTTTTAAAAGAATCAAAAACATCTATCCCAGTTATAAATACTTTTAGCCTCAAAATAATCTTTAATTTCAAAATCAAATTATCCTTAGTTTTAAACTATCTTTAATAATAATATATTTAATTTTTAATATTTACACTTAGATATAAAATTATAGTAAAATTTTATATGTACCAAAATATTATTCTCTATATTTATTTAAGTATTTTAACTATAGTTAAGTATATTTCTAAATGTTTAAAACAGTTTTAATATAAGATAAAAGTTATTTTCAAAGAAAAACAAACCACCAAAATTTCCTTTGGGATGTCGACATAGTTAGTATACCCATGTCGACATAGTGTTAGTTAATTTCAAAATTTAAATTTCAAAAGAAGTGTCTATTCGTCATATCTCTTCACGAATGGACATGGCTGTTGTTCTTCTATAAATAGGGGTTGTTTTCAACGAATTTTCATTCAGATTTTCTGGTTTTCATTTCTCTTCTTCTTCCACATTTCTTTATATACATTCCTACCATTACTCTGCCGAAATCAACATTGAATCTAACTAGATTATCTCTGGTTTGATTATCTATCATTATCTCAACAAGACCCTCGGTGCTATTCAGAGTTATAGACATCTTTGTAATCAATCAAGCAAGAAAAGGTGTGATTGTAGCCTTGGAAATCAATCAAGCAAGAAAAGGTGTGATTGTAGCCTTGGAAATCAATTGGGTGAACTTGTTGCCCGTGAAATCAAGTATCTCTATCCAAAGGAGTGTGAATCTGGAGGGTGTACCTTGTAGCCTTGAAATTGAGGGTGTAATTGTACAATTGCTTTTGAAAGGAAATCCGTACTTGTGTGTGGGACTAGATGTAGGGTAACTCCGAAGCAGTATAAAATCCGGTGTGCTCTTTCCTTTACTGTTTTTATTTTATTTCTGCATTTGTGTTTGATTCTGTGATCATATCTGTCTGAATATTACATACATTTATGTTCAAATTAACAAAAACTCAAAAAGATTTAATAATTTTTTAAAACACTATTCACCCCCTTAAGTGTTTATCCTAGCCTTAAGATTTGTAATCCGCATTTCTCACATTTGGTATCAGAGCGAGGTTTTCAAAGTTTCATAATCTAAATTTTCGAAAAAGTTTTTAAATGGCTATGTTTGTTGATACTAGGTTTGAAATATTCAGATCACCATTGTCTTATGAGTCTACATATAATTAATGTTCAAATTCAAGTTGTCTACCAAAATTGTTTGATGTGCAGGAATTATGCTTTATGGGAGTTGAGAAATCAATCCGCAATGGACAAATTGTGCAGATCAAAAAGAACAAATGGATACTTGATAGTGGATGCTCTAGACACATGACTGGCAATCCAGATATATTGAATGATATAATATACAAAGACGAAGGACTGGTTAACTTTAGAAACAATTCAAAAGGATATGGGATTGGCATCAGCAAAGTCAGTAACTCTGAAACTCCTATTATTACTAATGTTTTCCTAGTTAAGAATCTGAAATATAATCTGCTAAGTATAAGTCAACTCTGCGATAAAGGATATAAGATTAAATTTGAAAAAGATAAGTGTCACATTGAAGATAATAATTCAACCATAATATTTGAGGAAATTAGGAAAAAGAATATTTATATTCTTAGTATGAATGTTTCAAATGATAACTTGTGTCTTTTGGCAAATACAAGTGACCCTTGGATTTCGCATAAGAGATTTAGGCATTTGAATTTCAAACACTTATCTAGACTGACAAAACATGATCTAGTAAGAGGTCTCCCTAAAATGAATTTTAAAGTAGATAGTTTATATGATGCATTTCAATTAGGAAAACTTAGAAAAGGTTCTTTTAAATTAAAAGATATGATTTCAACCTCAAAACCTCTTGAATTACTTCATCTTGATTTATTTGGTCCATCTCAAATGCTGTCAATAAACCATAGTAAATATGTTTTTGTAATTGTAGATGATTATTCTAGATTTAGATGGACAATATTTTTGAAACATAAAAGTGATACTTTTGAATGTTTTAAGAACTTTACAAAAAGGATTCAAAATAAACTTTCTCTAAAAATTATAATCATTCGTAGTGATCACGGTGGTGAATTTGAAAATGAAAAGTTTGAGGAATTCTGCAATAAAAAGGGAATAACTCACAATTTTTCATTTCCAAGAACTCAACAACAAAACGGAGTAGTAGAACATAAGAATAGGACGATCCAAGAGTGTGAGAGAATTATGCTTTTAGATAGTAAACTACCAAAGTATTTTTGGGCAGAAGCAGTTGCTACCGCCTGTTATATTTTAAATAGAATTTTAATTAGACCTTTAACTGATAAGACATCTTGTGAACTTCTTCATAGAAAGAAACCTAAAGAATCTTATTATAGAATTTTTGGAAGTAAATGTTTTATTTTAAATACTAAAGATAACTTAGATAAATTTGATCCTAAATCTTAGAAAGGTATTTTTATCGGATATTCTAATAAAAGTAAAGCGTATAGAGTATTTAATTTAAAAACTAACACCATCGAAGAAACAATGCATGTTTCGTTCGATAAAAATATCAAAAATTTTGAAGATACAAATGATGAAGAGGATTTAATCACTCAAAATCAAGAGTCAACTGAAACTTATAATGAAATTAATCATCCTAATTGTAACGACCCGCTATTTTGGACTATTCGCACCCGCACATGTCAGACTTGAATAATTCAAAATACCGAATTGTTAATTTAAATTTGGCAAACTGAACATATACAGTAAATGAATAATCACCGAATCATAGACACAGAGTAATAATATGCAACGGAAGTAAAAGATAGTAGTTCATGAAGCTACTATATATATATAACAGAGTTAATATGTTACAATAGAAGTATCGAATACAATAGTCAAGTACAATATCAGAATACATCACTGGAATCAACTGGATATCTGAAAGCTGGATAGATAGCTGGATCTCCAAGCGAAGCTCCAACTCCAAAGGTGAGTCACGGATACTGGTACTCTTAGTCTGACCCGAGCGTAAAGCAAAACACAAAACACTCGAGTCAGGATTAACATCCTTATATCAATAAATCCAACTCAAGCGAAATAACAATTGAAATACAAATAACTCAAAGGACGTTGGAATAACCGTCCTCAAAGGATCCATTAAACTACCTACTATGTAGTAATATACGCTAAATAGATAATGTCTATCAGTAATATAAACTATCAAAATAGTGTTAAGGCGTTACCATTATCCCCCTTAACATATTTTATATAAGTGTCATAGTCTATACAGCACTGTAAACTCCACCATAAACTAGTGGGCTATCAGGGAGTACTCCATTGGTATAACACAAAACAAATGCGTAGTGGTCACGTATATAGGGGTACAAGTATGACAAGGAACATGAGGCAATATCCAAGATAGTGAAACTACCGTTTGCCTGATCCGGAACGGTGAAAACGCACCGCCGCAACGATCGCAACACCGCGAAACAACACTCCCAAAAGTACGAGGGTGCACCAATCAATAACAAGTAATGAGTAGTTTACGAAGAAGTGTGTTCGCTCGAGGTGGCTAACCCCATTTGGCCGGGCACGACTCCTGTTTTAGTCATTACCAATTTGACACACGTGTCAAGGCTATCCATTATCGTTCTCTTTCTTCAATCATCACGTACATCATTCCAACCACTTCATTCAGGATCACACTCCGCGTATAGTTATTAAAGTGGTTTTCGGTTTAGACAGAGAGTATGTCCATAACCGATTCTGGTTTCTTTAATAACTTTCGTAATTATTACACCGATTGGTCGTTTATATATTTCAAAACCAAATCAATTTCAATTAGAATTTTAAATCCACATTTCATTTTTCTTTCTAAATCAATTTCCATAATTTACGTTTCAAAACTTCTAAATTACTATTTCAAAATCTTATAATTCAATTTCAATTTTATTTAAACAATTCAAGTATTTATTCAAGTTCGTATATAGGTTTCATTCCGAAATTATTTAAATTTATTTAATTTAACATTCCAATCAATTTTAAATTCATTTATCGATTTCATCAATATTCGTTAAGTTAATTTATCATTCAAAACAATTTCAATTTAAATTCCAATTCATTAAATCAATTACTTAAGTTCAACTCCATTATATCGAGCTTACAAATCGAATTTAATTAGATTCGTCAAATCAATTCTTTAAATTACAAGTCTTACGTTAATTTCAATAAATCACATTTTATTTATTGTTAAACAAATCAAATTTCACTTATTTACCTACTTAAATAATTTTCCAAAGCTTAATAAATAAAGCAACCCAATTTCATTTATTAACGAAGTTCAAATTCACTTATTCAAAAGTTCAATTTCTCTTATCAAAGAATTCAAATTTTTATTTAATTCTCAAATATTTCAATTTTATTTAATTATTAAATAATTTCAAAACTTAATTAATATCTTAAAATTTAATTATTAAATAAATTTCAAAACCTAATTATTAAATAATTCTAATCTTAATTATTAAATAATTCCAAACTTAATGATTAAATAATCTCAAAACTTAATTATTAAATAATTTCAAATCTTAATTATTAAATAATTTCAAAACTTAATAATTAAACAATTTAAATTTTAGACAATGTTCTTTCGTCAATTACTACGTTAATATTTTGTTCAGATTTCAAATATTCACATTTTACTTTCATTTAAATTCAAATTCCATTTTATTCCAAAACCTTATTATTATTCAAATAAACCTTTATTTTATTTAAATCAAATTATTGACCAATCGGGTTTAATTTAATTTTCTATCCTAGGTCAAGTTTATTTGGGTATTTATCATTTCAACCCGATTCCATTTCAATTCAAAAATCAAAGCATAGCAAAGGGAACTTGCAGTGTGATAACTGGGATGGTGTCAAAGTAAATAAACAAGCAATAGCATCCATACATAACAATTCAACAATTTATTTAAATAATCTCGAAATAATCTACACTATCATTTCATGTAGATTAAAGATTATTACACTTTTTATTCCATGTAATTCTACACTTGACATCAATTATTCAATTTCAAACTTCATCAATTAATACAACATAAGTTCAAATGGTAGTTAACTATTTTTCTACATGTCAATAAATTTAAACATTTAAAGGGGTCATATTATACAAATTTGTCTAATTAAATTCAACATATATATCAATTTCAAGTTGCTAACTATCCTACGTTAAATTCAATTTCATATTTTTATCACTTCCTACATTAACAATATTTAACGTCCAATATCAATATCAATCAATGATCTATCAACCAAACTTGATTATCATCATATAAGTAACAGATAATACTGTCAGATGTCATAGGTGAACTGATACACGTAATAACATATAAAATAGTGTAAATAACTAACAGCGGCATAATTCAATTGTCGTTTCTATTGAAATCGAATTTAATAAATAAAAGAACATTAATCGTGAGTGATTTCTCACTTTTCGAGGTTAGAGAGATTTGACAAGAAAATGAGCTACGAATTCCAATGCAACGCTGGATGGATATGATTTGAATGAAGCAAACAGGCACGACGGACAAAGCTGACAATTGAGTAAATGATGAGAACTAATCAGAATCAGTTAAATATAATGGAGGATGTACGTACTATTTTGTTTTAATTATTAATATCTTCTTAAAATCAATAATAAGTTTGAAAATTCATACTGTATTTTTTCGCAATATCTGTAAAATACTACTTTGACAAAATAATGTAAAGTAACAGTTACTTATATCAAAATCAACTAAAGTAACTTCTATGTTACCAACATGTAAATTTCACTAGCATATATAGGTGATGTAAACTGACATATACACCGGTGTACTTCATATACAGCTAACAAATTTCTTTTATTTTATTATTTATTACCTTATCAAGTATAAATATACCTACATAATAGAGAACGACATACGTATATATACAATAGATAATATATTTTTTATAAACTGGATATATGTTTATATATATAGAAGCAACATATATAGCAGCAAACCTGAAGCTAACCAATATTTAACATATAAGTAAAATATACAGTTTAAACCTATTATAGGTAAAGCTAACATGTATGAAACCTAAAGTACATAACCTATTATTCAAGTCTGCAAATAATTTTTCTTTTCCAACATGTACAGTGCTCCCTTAACTAATATACTATAAACAATTTTACATATTTATAGGCCGAGAATATAAACAAATAGTTTACCAATAGTAGAAAATAAGTATAGCCGTATAACTTAGATTTATATACTAACACTAATATTATACAATATATTATATAGTACCTCAAAGCAAAAAAAACGACCAAGATGTGCACGCACATCAGGGCGGAGGCGGCGAAGGAGGAGAGCGGCGCAATGGAGGCCATGGGTAGCCCATTCAGGCGAGGCCGAGGGGAAGAGGAGGCGCCTAAGTCTCGGCCGTAGGTGGTGGTTTGGTTTCATGTAGGGCCAGCTGACATAGAGGAGGTGGAAGTTTCAGTGGTGGCGCACAGTTCGAGACGAGGGCGGCTGGAGTTCTAGGTGGTAGTGGTGGGTGAGCTCTCGGGTGTTGCAGCGGCTTTTAACGTTGGAGGGTGCTTGAAGAGGCGGACTAGGTCGGGGAAGGGCGATGATAAATGCTCGGGTGTGGAAGATGGAGATGCTTGGATTGATGGTTTAGCGACCGAAGGGTTCAGAAGCAAGGGGAGTGGAGATGTACGGTAAATTTGAGGGATGAGCATGCTGTCAACGGTCATCTGATCCGGCTATGCGGTGACATGCATGTAGATGTATTGGAGTGTCAGGGAGGGGAGAATAGGAATGTGCGGCTCTGGGTTGCATAGGTGGAGAGGTGAGCATCCAGATCTAGGAAATGTTGAGGGGAAAGATGGTTGATGTTATGAGGCAGGCTAGGGGAAGGCAGAAGCAAATGGTGGACGGATGATGGTGGCGGAATCGGCTGAAGCTAGTTTGGTCGTGAGAGAGGTGGAAGGGAAAATTTGAAGAAGGAGATGTAAAGTAGGAAATGCACATACAACACATGCATTTGTAAAATAATATCTCCATATTGAATGAGTTAGACTAAAGTGGAAAGAGAGGAAGAGAAAATGAACGAACGAATATAAAGTGAAACAGGTAATAGGTAAAGACATAATTAAATTTCTTTTTTTTTTGGAAACTTATGAAAATAAAATCTGTCATCATGTATTGGAAAGATGGAAAGGTAGCAGCCAATAATAAATGCTTCAAGCCGTTTGAAATTTGAATAGACATTGTAGGTGGTACCGATACGGAAAGTGTCTCGCAAAGTGCAACGTACACCGGACTCCGAATTTAACAATCGAATATACCGTAGAGATCAGCATGACGAGACGATCAAAACGGTATCCGGATATCAGTAGTACGACTGAATTATAAAAATTCGAATTTTCTACTAGCAGAAAATGCAACAAAAACGCGGAAAAATAAGATCGACGGAGCTAAAAAAGTCCGAATTTGGAAAAACAAAAAATGACGTCTTGCTCAGAAGATGATTTAGAATTTTTCTACATAAAAATATTTAGGTTTCGAAAACGTTTTATTTTCATCGATTTTTAACTGATTAAATTGAAATAAGTTTACGCACGAAAATAAACTTCATATTTTCGGATGACAATTTACTAGTTGCTATGTTTAACTAGACGCATTTCAAATATTGAATTTTTATTTTAAAATTTTATCGTTTAAAATTCCATAAAATTTCAATTAATAACGTTATTAAAACCAGTTAAATTTACAGGTCGTTACACTAATAAAAGGACTAAACTTTTAAAAGATCACCCTATTGAAAATATACTAGGAGATATGCAATCTGTTGTTAAAATTAGAAATCAACTAAGTCAAATGAGCAATGTAGCTTTTATATCAACTATTGAACCCAAGAATCCAAAAGAAGCATCAACTGATGATTCATGGATTTTGGGTATGCAAGAAGAATTAAATCAATTCACTACAAATGATGTTTGGAAACTTGTTCCTAGACTTGAAAATAAAACTGTAATTGGAACTAAATGGGTTTATAAAAATAAAATGAATGAATAAGGAGAGATAGTTAGAAATAAAGCTCGATTATTCGCTCAAGGTTATTGTCAAGAAGAAGGAATAGATTTTGATGAAACCTTTGCTCCCGTAGCAAGATTAGAAGAAATTAGGATTCTACTTGCTTTCGCAAATCATAATTATTTCAAATTATTTCAAATGGATGTTAAAAGTGTCTTTTTAAATGGATTTGTAAAAAAGAGGAAGTATATGTTGAACAACCACCCCTTTTTGAAAATGAAAAATTACCAAATCATGTTTACAATCTTAAGAAAGCTTTATATGGCCTAAAACAAGCTCCTAGAGCCTGGTATGATAGACTAAGATCTTACTTATTACACTCAAACTTTGAAATTGGTAAAGTAGACGATACACTTTTTATTAAAAGAAATAAAAATAATATTCTACTAGTACAAGTCTATGTAGATGATATCATTTTTGGATCAACTAATTTTAAAATGAATAAAGAATTTTCTGAAATAATGACAAAAGAGTTTGAGATGAGTCATATAGATGAATTAAACTTCTTTTTAGGATTGCAAATAAAACAATTAGATAATGGTATCTTTATTAGTCAAGAAAAATATGCTAAAGACCTAATTAATAAATTTGGTTTGACTACTGCGAGTGGAAAACCCACTCCCATGGCAATCAATAGGTACTTGAGTAAAAAAGATCTCTCGAAAGATGTAGATCAAAAGTTATATAAAGGAATGATTGGATCACTACTCTATATTACTGCTAGTAGACCTGATATCATGCATAGTGTTTGTCTCCGTGCAAGATATCAATCCCAACCTAAAGAGACCCACTTAAAAGCCGTAAAACGTATCATAAGATATGTTAAACACACCTCTGATTATGGCTTATTTTATCCTAAACTTGATTCTTTTGACTTAATATCTTACTGTGATGCTGATTATGATCAGATCGAAAAAGTACAAGTGGAAATTGTCGCTTTTTGGAGCATTCTCTGATTTCCTGGTTTAGTAAAAAAGCAAAACGCAGATTCTTTATCAACAACTGAAGCAGAATATAATTCTGCTGCTTTGGCTTGTTCTCAAGTAATATATATGCAACAAACTTTAAAAAATTATGGTTTAAATTTCTCAAAATCACCAATTTATTGTGATAATACTAATGCGATAAATTTATCCAAAAATACTACTCAACATGCTCGAACTAAACATATTGATATAAGACATCATTTTCTCAGAGATAATATAAATAAGAAAGTAATTACTCTAGATTATATTAATTTCGAGAATCAAATTGCTGATATAGTAACAAAACCATTAAGTGAATCTATATTTACTAAATTAAGAAGAGAATTAGGTATTTGTTCAATAACTGAAATATAAAAAATATAAATAACAAAGTTAATTAAAAATTAGATCAAAATAAATTAAATAGCAAAAATTCAAGCACCATGTCGACATCCCCTTGTAGTCCATGTCGACATACAACGATCTTTTATTTTTGAAATTTTTCCCATCAAAATTCATATAACTGGTTATATATACTTCTTATTTTCGAAATTCTATTCATTCCTTCTGTTATTTCTCTGATCTATCTTCTGAAATTAAATAATAAATGGCCTCCTCTTCCAAATCAAACATAAATTCAACCTTTTCATTCCCTTCTCCTACTTCTGGACTGTTTCAACGAACAACGCTCGCTCGTGTGATGAAAATGGAGGATTCGCTGAAGGATGCACTTCAGTTAATGACTAAAATCCAAGTGTTGCAACTTCGAATGGCCAAAGAATAACAGAGGCAAGGAAAAATCCTTAGGAATTTGCAAAAAAAATTAATGGATAATCATGCTAAGCCAATCTTGATTGACGAAGACTATCAGGAGATCAAGTATAAGAGGCCAGGGAGGAAGAAGAAGAAGAAGTTTCCATGGAAGAAGTGCACGTGGAAGAAGACAACAAAGTCATTTGCGTTGGTGAAGTGTGCTTTGACAAAGATGGAAATCTTGTCGAACAACGTGGAAATTTCTGTTTCCACTATCCAAATTGTTCGGTTCATAGATCTCCCATTTTTAAAGACAATCATTAGTTTCTTTTCTCTTTTTCTTATTGTTGTATATTCTTTCTTACGTTTCCCACGAAAATCTAAATATAACTATATAATTAATGAATAATTTGTGTTCTTATATGTGTTCTGTTAAAGTATTATTATATGGATACTTAGTAAGGATAGTTAGTAGTTTAGGACTAAGTTTTAGTTTTAGATCTAAGTGTTGATTATTTATGATAACACTACCATTATAATCACATATCATCGAGTATTAAATTATTGGGGAGTTATATAGTTTGGAGTTCGCTTTTTTGTTGATGACAAAGGGGGAGAAGTATAAAATAGGATAGTTAGGCATAGATTAAGGGGGAGTTATTCGGATAGAAATAATATTTTATAAAAAAAGATTGTCATCATCAAAAAGAGGAAGATTGTTAGTCCGTGAGATGATGGTTTTGATGACAACAACCTTAGAATAGGATTATAAAATATAAATATTAACATTATAGTTTATAAATATATGTATATTGCGACGACCCGACTTTCTACCACCAGAAAATCACATCATCTTTAAGAAAGAAAGGGATAGAAAAGAGAAAAGATAGAGAAGAAGAAAGAAACAACATCAGAATCTAAACAGCGGAACGGATAAATTATATTAATCACATAATACTTTACATAGTATCATATACATCAGAGATACACAGCATAATCAACTCATACTAGACAGTTATAAACACATGTCTAGTTATACAACTCAAAACAAACAACTCAGAGAACACACAGCGGAATACTCTATAGCTATACGCAGAAGCCTTCTGCTCCATTTGCTCCTCCAGAATTCGTCAAGCCAACCTAAATTCCTAACCTGAATCCCTTGGCTACTCGTAAAAATTTGAGTACCCAAGAGTTTAAGAAAAACAGAATAAACTCCGGGTCAGACATGGGTCTGGTGTGAGTAAACGGTTAAAGTTGCTTAACTTTTAAAAACCTTTGAAAAGAAAAGGTATCACGTAAGACTTCCCACACATAAACATGGAAAAAAATTTACCTTACGCTAACCAAAACATTTGATAGGAAATCCAGTGATATTATAATAGTGTCTAGGGTTTTCAAGTAAAATACAGAAATAGCTGGAATGCTTACATCTCACGTTCCAACATAGTTGGGCACAACTAATACGTACGACACTTATTGGATTTTGGATTCCATACAATGGCAAGGCTACTGGGGTACCGCCCGTCACAGTACGTGGCCTAGATCATCGTACCGAGGAGCCACCCTAACTCCCCTGCAACACAAAGCCGGACCCATTCCTTACTGAATAGTGCCGAATAAGACAACCCCGACGATTGTAGTTATTCAACCGTCCACACAGCCGAAATAAAAAGGGACCTCTAGACAGGGGTAAATCTTACTCTCAAGTGGGGGCTACCCACGAAGCTTGGTTGCACCTCCCCTGTTTAAGTCATTCCCGACTGATGAGGCTTGAGGCTACGATTACCTTTAGTGAACACATCACTTAGAATGCTCATCGTCCACCTGACGATGTTCTGAAAGCATTCAATCCATACAAGTTCGTTCCGAGTTCGAACGAAACCGAAGGCATTATCTCGTTACACTCATTTTCGGAATCACCCTCAGAGTTAACGACAATAACCCTTGCATTCTAAATCACCATCTCGAACCTATAAGAACTAATTCCGTCAAATTCATTACGGAATCACCCACAGAGTTATACTGACGTATAGCCCTTACACCTTGAGTCTTCACAAAGCTCCACTTTGACTCACGACCTAACGTTAATTGGAATCGATATGGTTTTCGGATATCCAAATATGGAAACTCGATCCCGGTCTCATCGAAATCCAAAGCGTATCTTTTAAGTCCGAATTGTTTTAAAGGTTTTAAAACAATTCAATACAGTATCTATATACACACAAATAGATAACTCACAAATCACAATTGATAATCAACATTATCAAATAACATGTAATCCACAGTATCAATATCATAATAGATAATCCATATATCAACATCCCAATTGATAATCTATGTAATCATCACAATGCAACCAAGCATTCATTCCACACAACCATACTTATCTCATTACTGAGATCACAAAGCATTCAAGACAATCAATGTCATCCATTCATACATAAGCAATGATTTACTCATACCACAATATAATTAATTTAAAATGAATTAAATTAACTATCTCTAATTAATTAAAAGTGAATTAAATTAATTACCTAATCTCTTAATTAATTTAAATTAATTGAATTAATTACCTTCATCACAATAAATCTTACTTACCTATTCTTTAATTAAACAAATTAATTAATCATCATCCTAATTAATCAGCCTTGATTAAATAAATCATAATAAAGTAATTAATCCTTAATTATTTTCATTAATCATATCAATTAATGAACCTTAATTAATTACTTCCATTAATTAATTATAATCAATTACATTATTCCTTAATTAATTACATTAATTAATCATGCTTAAATTAATTAATTTCAATTAATTACTTTAATAAATTTATTGATTTATTACACCAAGTAATAAACCTTTGATTACTTTAACAAGTAATTATTCATTTAAAAATTACTTCCCAGTTAGTAATTTTACCTAACTCAATTATCTCTGAAATTTCCATTACTTATCTTAAGTAATTAGCCTTATCAAAACTTTATTAAGTAATCATACTTAATCTTTTATCAAGTGACTATATTTAATTAATTAACAAATTAATTAACTTACTTGATCATACTTATCTCATTAATTATAATTGAGTAATTCATCCCTTAATTACTCATTAACCAATTAATCTTCAATTAATAGATTAATTATCTTCAAATATTAATTAATAAACCTTAATTATTAATCAATCCTTTAATACAAAGTAGTTAATCACCAATTATCTTTATAATTAATTAATTAAACTTAATTAACTAATTAATCAACTCTTAATCATTAATTAATAAACTTAATTATTAATTAACAATCTTAATTACAAATTAATTAATTCATAAATATAACTAATTAATCCTTAATTAAAATTAATTAACCTTAAATAAAAATAGTTAATTAATTCTCAATTAACTAACATTATATTTTAATAATCCTTTAATTATTTATTAAGAAATCCCAATTAAAACTTAATAAAACCTTATTTATTAATTAATTTCTATTTTAATTAACTCTTAATTACTTAATTAATAAGTAATTACAATTTAATTAATCATTTGATCTTAATTAAATCAATTAATTATTAGTAATTAACTTAATTAATCGCTTAATTAACCTCTTTTTAAATTAATAATTAAATCAATTAATTAACTTAAATTTCTTAATCAACTAACTAATTACAAATTATTAATACTTAATTAATTATTTTAAAATAAAACATTATCTTAAATAAATCTTGAAATCTTTACTTAACTTAATTCATTAATTAAATTAAATTATAAAGAAATCATTAATTACTTCCTTAACTATTAATTAACAATTCTAATTCCAAGTTCATAAATTATCTTAAACTTTAATTGTTCATTTTAAATCATTTTTCACTAGTTAATAAAACATTTACTTAAACTTCTCTTTTATATTTCAAAATAAGCTTTGAAATAATATTAAGATTTTAACCTAAGATATTTAAAACATTATACAAGTTTATTTATGAAAACAATTCAATTTCAAAAACAAGAATTTTAATTTAACTTACACTTTTTAAAGTTTAAAACTTATTTTATATTTTAAATTAAATATCAGGTTGAACATTAATTTGGGTTCAACTCCCTTTATATACTTGAATTCAAGTACAAGTACATTTACTTCCTTTAAAATGATCTGCCCCTTTTTAAAATTTTAAAACTGCTTAAATTGAAACTTAAAAACTGCTGAAACAAAATAGTTAAATACTGCAGCTTAAACCCTGTGACCATGCGAGTAATACCCCGAGCCACAACTAAATGTACTCGAGTTTCCCCCCGAGTCTCCTCATACCTACTTCCCAAACTGCATCCAGAAACACAAACAAAACAAAACCCAAATGTTCTGACACCCACCCCCTCTCGTGCACCTGCACCTACACCAGGACCTCCTCCGGTCAACGGCGACAACCCCTATAAGTCCCTTTTCCATCCTACAATCACCTATGATCAACAGAATCCCATCCCTAGCCTCGATTCAAAATCAAGCTTTTCATGGTTTACTGAAACCCAAACATCATCTTCAGTAACCCCAAAATCATCACCTCCGATCATCATTAGGCACCACATCTCCGGCCATAGATCACTGACCCACCATGCATTCTCCTCCCCAAAAATCATACAACTCGATGCAAATTTGGGGTTGCGGTAATCAATTTACAGCAGACCCCAAAAACTAGGTTAAAAATTAATTTGAGCAAATTCAAAACTTCTCAGTGATTTAAAAATTCTTCAACTATTTTTGCTACACCTACTGATGCTTCACCTAACTCTATCCACAATCTCGAGCCACCCAGAAACACAGATCAACAGAATTGAGCAAAAATTAAAATTTCACATAATTCCCAATTCCTTATTCAATATTTTACTAAAAAATGTTATTTTGATTTTAAAAATCCTAACTTCCGAAGGTGATTCAAGATGTATATTCCAATCAATATGAATTAACATTTAATTTTATCATATATCTGAGTTTTACTATATTATCTTGGTTCCAGTAAATTTCCAAACTAAAAAAAAAAACTTGAACTTGTCATTTAAAATTAGATGATGTTTAAACCAAATTAACTTGTTTAGAATCAAAACTTCAAAGTGATTTGATAAAGAGTTTTGGACTTGGTTCATTTAAAATCTATGTACACAAAAATAATAGAGAGGAGTAGTTTAACTAGCATGCATGCTCAACACATTCATATACACAGATAAATCACCAACATATAATCATGCAAGCATTAATTATTACAGAATTTTAACAAGCAACAGATCAATTATCACTTAAACTTTTTAAGTTGTCGTTTACTCACCTCATTAAGAAATGCAGTGGTTTGAAAAAGAACAGGGAGGCTCAACTGAAATTGCTTCCAGATTTGCATTTTGAAAAACTAGCAAAGCTTGATGCTACTAAAAACTGGAATACTTCAGGATTGCTTCCAACAAATTTGCTTCAGGTAATACCCCTTTGAGACTTGCATGCATTTGAAAATTTGATGCAGACATGAATTGAAAACTTGCACCACTTTGAAATCATGATGCAGAATTTGTTGCACTTCCTTTTGTTTTGAGAATAAACTGTAGATATGCAGTTTTGATTTGGAAAAATATTTCAGGCATCTGAAATTGAGTTTTGAGGAGTTGATGCAGATTTTCATTTTGAGGGATTGATTTTTGTTTTTAGAATAACTACAGACTTGTAGTTAGATTTTGCACACAATATACTTCAGGTTTTTAATAAGAGCATGGTTTGAATTGAGGAGTAAATGCATGTTTTGGATGTTGAGAAAGAGTTTGAGGAAGTTCCAGATTTTGGTTTTAAAGGTTTTTGTTTGAATATTTTCTGGTTTTGGGGAGTAGAAGTTTGCATGATGATTTTAGTTTTCATTTAGACATGAATACAAAATTTTGAAAAAAGAAAAGAAAAATGAGAAGTGGTGGGGTTTAAATGGATGAATTTTCAGATTTAATAAATTAAAACGAAAATACAAAAGAGAATGGACACTTGTCTCATAATTAATTTAAATGTTAACACATGTTATCAAGTGAGTTTAAAACTTAACACTTGTCCTTTTTATTTCTATATTATTTATAAAAGATTTTAAAGGTTTTTAAATTAATTTCCTAATTAACAAATATATTTTCTTAATTTTAAAAGTTACTCGTTAATTAAATATCTAACAAACAAATGCACTTATACATTTATAAATGTTTGCTAATTTATATAAAATACAATCTTTAAAAAGAAATGAAACCAAATATGATCTAAATAAAAATATATACAATATTGCAATACTTATTTAAAATGTTGTTTCAAAAAGCCTTGTATTCATTCTTAGTAAATAAACACAAATCAAATTTCTATAGATAAATTTTTATAAAAAGAAATAAAACAAAATCTTATTCCTAATTGAAAACATTATCTATATATTTTTAAAAACCAAACTATATTATCATTTATTTTAAGATGCATGTATTTCTTTGAATTCAAATTTGTATTCAAATTAAAGTCAAATTTTAAAACCAAATCCAAAATCACTTTGAATAATGAATATCAATTTTTAAATATACAAATAATATATCCTATTTTAAAATCAATTTAAAATACACAGATATAAATATATAGATATAAATGCATTTTAAACATACTTATAAATTTTGAAAACAATATACCAATTTATGACCAAAATTAAAATATTACTTGGTTAATTATCTTTGAAAATAACAATTTATCAATTTTAAATAATTTAAATAAGAGATTATCAACATTTTAAACTCCTGGAAATTCCGGGATATTACAATCCTTCCCCCTTAAAGAATTTCGTCCTCGAAATTTAAAACGAAGATAATCCACAGTTTTTTTTTATTTCAACCAATTCAAACATTCATAACATCCATACACTATTAATCAACAAACAATTTTATCCAAACAACCAATTCAAATAAATAATACTAGCTATCCGGACACAGATCCGGATAAACTTCCTAAAATTATCTCGAGTTTCCCCAGTACAGATACAGGGGTATTCGCTCTATTAAACCCAAACTAGCTATACTTATAAGCTACTAAGTTCCTATTCAGCTAGATCTATAATCTACACAAGATATCATACCAAAGACAAGTCTGATCAACAACTAAAACCTCACAGAACTATTGGTCTCAAAACCAGTAATGAACCAAAACACGTACTCCCTCAGAGACACGCGAAATAATTTGAATTCCAGTCTTCCAAACTGGCAATTCAACTCTTCAAACCAAAACACTGATCTTACAAAACTCAGAATAATCCAATATGCCTCGAAGCTCACCATAACTTATTGCTCCCTTTACCAAAGAAAACCTCAATAACATCGAACTCTCCAACTTCGAATTCAAAATTCTCCCGTTACATGACCCCAAAACTTCTCGGATGATCCGGGCTGCCTACAGATCCTTCCCGATCAGCTCAGCCTTCGCTGATGCTTCTACAAACAAACTGGATCAACTCACAAATTGACCCTCACAAAATCAATCCAAAAATCAAAACCAAACTTTACTATCAACAGAAGAAAACAACTTCTCCTATCCGGAAAAGACATAACAGAATCACCCGCCAACTTGTCTCAGATTCTGAAAATAAATTCAGAAGAAACTCTCTAATCCAAAATACAATAACATCCAGTTGCTTCTACTCAAAAACAACAGCCACCTTGCTTCCGCTGCACAACTCTGATCTGGAGCAGATGAAAATGCTGATGAATGAACACAGGCACAAACTAAACATCACATCTCGGAAATAAGGTTCATCAGAAGTTCCAAGAAATACAGAGTTGTTTCACCAAACAATCAACCTAGGAGACAACCTTCTACCCAGCTGAATCACCGGCATCACTCCTGACATCAAAGTCGATACATAACTCAAACTCAAATGCGGGCAAATCTATAACTTCCTGAAGATATATCTAGAAAATCTTTGACAATTCCATAACTTCTATATCCTTTAGAAATGCCACAAATCCAAGCAAAAGACTATCTAAGGTAATCGCCAAACTATCGCAAGTCACTTTTGTGATCACCCAAACCTAACATCCAAGATATTGTTCTCTCTCCACTAATCAAAACATTTTATCCCTGACCAACTAATCCATCGAAGAAACAGATCCTCACTGCTGCTTCTGAATTCCACCTCCAGGAAATGCTAAGCCAAAGAGATCTTCCTGCCGAAACATAGAACACTTCCGAGCTGCACCGCTAACACAGATGCTAAAGACTTCTTATCCAAAGTTCTTTGAGAAACTCGGACTTCCAACTAAACACATACTTCCCGCTGAACTCAGCCACAACACCTAAAGCAGACACACTTCTTTAAACTTGCTCCGAAAGAAAACATCTTAGGAGACAATCCATAGTCACTACATCTCATCATGCAGCTACTACTTCCTGAGGTATTAAAATACCATCACTTACTTCTGTCTAACCGACAGATCCAAATTCTCAAAGATCCGCTCACACGAGCGAAATCAAACCTACACTTCAAAGATGAACTCCGAACCTTAACAGGTTTCCTTCAAAGATCAATGAAATACTTACACCAAACTACAGAGATTACTCTAGACGGTATAAGGTCTACAGTCTCGACAGATACACTTCCAACCTCCAACATTTAAATTCCAACCAATTATAGTTGTGTTTCATACACAACTACCTCATCTACCCTTATAACTTATATCGGAAAACCCGAACAGGTAACCCAACAGATGGTAGGAATATATATATATAGTTATATATATATATAGTTATATATAAAAATTACAAGTACGCTCTCTCAAGAAAGACACCACTATAGAGCCTAGGTATTCACTCAACCTAATGCTCTGATACCAACTGCGACAAACCAACTTTCTACCACCAGAAAATCGCATCATCTTTAAGAAAGAAAGGGATAGAAAAGAGAAAAGATAGAGAAGAAGAAAGAAACAACATCAGAATCTAAACAGCGGAACGGATAAATTATATTAATCACAAAATAATTTACATAGTATCATATACATCAGAGATACAGAGCATAATCAACTCATACTAGACAGTTATAAACACCTGCCTAGTTATACAACTCAAAACAAACAACTCAGAGAACACATAGCGGAATACTCTATAGCTATACGCAGAAGCCTTCTGCTCCATTTGCTCCTCCAGAATTCGTCAAGCCAACCTAAATTCCTAACCTGAATCCCTTGGCTACTCGTAAAAATTTGAGTACCCAAGAGTTTAAGAAAAACAGAATAAACTCCGGGTCAGACATGGGTCTGGTGTGAGTAAACGGTTAAAGTTGCTTAACTTTTAAAAACCTTTGAAAAGAAAAGGTATCACGTAAGACTTCCCACACATAAACATAGAAAAGTTTTTACCTTATGCTAACCAAAACATTTGATAGGAAATCCAGTGATATTATAATAGTGTCTAGGGTTTTCAAGTAAAATACAGAAATAGCTGGAATGCTTACATCTCACGTCCCAACATAGTTGGGCACAACTAATACATACGGCACTTATTGGATTTTGGATTCCATACAATGGCAGGGCTACTGGGGTACCGCCCGTCACAGTACGTGGCCTAGATCACCGTACCAAGGAGCCACCCTAACTCCCCTGCAACACAAAGCCGGACCCATTCCTTACTGAATAGTTTCGAATAAGACAACCCCGACGGTTGTAGCTATTCAACCGTCCACACAGCCGAAATAAAAAGGGACATCTAGACAGGGGTAAATCTTACTCTCAAGTGTGGGCTACCCACGAAGCTTTGCTGCACCTCCCCTGTTTTAGCCATTCCCGGTTGATGAGGCTTGAGGCTACGATTACATTTAGTGAACACATCACTTAGAATGCTCATCGTCCACCTGACGATGTTCTGAAAGCATTCAATCCATACAAGTTTGTTCCGGGTTCGAACGAAACCGAAGGCATTTTCTCGTTACACTCATTTTTGGAATCACCCTCAGAGTTAACGACAATAACCCTTGCATTCTAAATCACCATCTCGAACCTATAAGAACTAATTCCGTCAAACTCATTACGGAATCACCCACAGAGTTATACTGACGTATAGCCCTTACACCTCGAGTCTTCACAAAGCTCCACTTTGACTCACGACCTAACGTTAATTGGAATCGATGTGGTTTTCGGATATCCAAATATGAAAACTCGATCCCGGTCTCATCGAAATCCAAAGCGTATCTTTTAAGTCCAATTTGTTTTAAAGGTTTTAAAACAATTCAATACAGTATCTATATACACACAGATAGATAACTCACAAATCACAATTGATAATCAACATTACCAAATAACAGGTAATCCACATTATCAATATCATAATAGATAATCCATATATCAACATCCTAATTGATAATCTATGTAATCATCACAATTTAACCAAGCATTCATTTCACACAACCATACTTATCTCATTACTGAGATCACAAAGCATTCAAGACAATCAATGTCATCCATTCATACATAAGCAATGATTTACTCATACCACAATATAATTAATTTAAAATGAATTAAATTAACTATCTCTAATTAATTTAAAGTGAATTAAATTAATTACTTAATCTCTTAATTAATTTAAATTAATTAAATTAATTACCTTCATCACAATAAATCTTGTTTGCCTATTCTTTAATTAACAAATTAATTAATCATCATCCTAATTAATCAGCCTTGATTAATTAAATCTTAATAAAGTAATTAATCCTTAATTATTTTCATTAATCATACCAATTAATGAACCTTAATTAATTACTTCCATTAATTGACTAATTATAATCAATTACATTATTCCTTAATTAATTACATTAATTAATCATGCTTAAATTAATTTCTTTCAATTAATTACTTTAATAAATTTGTTGATTTATTACACCAAGTAATAAACCTTTGATTACTTTAACAAGTAATTATTCATTTAAAAATTACTTCCCAATCAGTAATTTTACCTAACTCAATTATCTCTGAAATTTCCATTACTTATCTTAAGTAATTAGCCTTATCAAAACTTTATTAAGTAATCATACTTAATCTTTTATCAAGTGACTATATTTAATTAATTAACAAATTAATTAACTTACTTGATCATACTTATCTCATTAATTATAATTGAGTAATTCATCCCTTAATTACTCATTAACCAATTAATCTTCAATTAACAGATTAATTATCTTCAAATATTAATTAATAAACCTTAATTATTAATCAATCCTTTAATACAAAGTAGTTAATCACTAATTACCTTTATAATTAATTAATTAAACTTAATTAACTAATTAATCAACTCTTAATCATTAATTAATAAACTTAATTATTAATTAACAATCTTAATTACAAATTAATTCATAAATATAACTAATTAATCCTTAATTAAAATTAATTAACCTTAAATAAAAATAGTTAATTAATTCTCAATTAACTAACATTATATTTTAATAATCCTTTAATTATTTATTAAGAAATCCCAATTAAAACTTAATAAAACCTTATTTATTAATTAATTTCTATTTTAATTAACTCTTAATTACTTAATTAATAAGTAATTACAATTTAATTAATCATTTGATCTTAATTAAATCAATTAATTGTTAGTAATTAACTTAATTAATCACTTAATTAACCCTTTTTAAATTAATAATTAAATCAATTAATTAACTTAAAATTTCTTAATTAACTAATTAATTACAAATTATTAATACTTAATTAATTATTTTAAAATAAAACATCATCTTAAATAAATTTTGAAATCTTTACTTAACTTAATTCATTAATTAAATTAAATTATAAAGAAATCATTAATTACTTCTTTAACTATTAATTAACAATTCTAATTCCAAGTTCATAAATTATCTTAAACTTTAATTGTTCATTTTAAATCATTTTCCACTAATTAATAAAACATTTACTTAAAGTTCTCTTTTATATTTCAAAATAAGTTTTGAAATAATATTAAGATTTTAACTTAAGATATTTAAAACATTATACAAGTTTATTTATGAAAACAATTCAATTTCAAAAACAAGAATTTTAATTTAACTTAACCTTTTTAAAGTTTAAAACTTATTTTATATTTTAAATTAAATATCAGGTTGAACATTAATTTGGGTTCAACTCCCTTTATATACTTGAATTCAAGTACAAGTACATTTACTTCCTTTAAAATGATCTGCCCCTTTTTAAAATTTTAAAACTGCTTAAATTAAAATTTAAAAACTGCTGAAACAAAACAGCTAAATAGTGCAGCTTAAACCCTGTGACCATGCGAGTAATACCCCGAGCCACAACTAAATGTACTTGAGCTTCCCCCCGAGTCTCCTCCCCTACTGCCCAAACTAAATCCAGAAACACAAACAAAACAAAACCCAAATGTTCTGACACCCACCCCATCTCGTGCACCTGCACCTACACCAGGACCTCCTCCGGTCAACGGCGACAACCCCGATAAGTCCCTCTTCCATCCTACAATCACCTATGATCAACAGAATCCCATCCCTAGCCTCGATTCAAAATCAAGCTTTTCATGGTTTACTGAAACCCAAACACCATCTTCAGTAACCCCAAAATCATCACCTCCGATCATCATTAGGCACCACATCTCCGGCCATAGATCACTGACCCACCATGCATTCTCCTCCCCAAAAATCATACAACTCGATGAAAATTTGGGGTTGCAGTAATCAATTTACAGCAGACCCCAAAAACTAGGTTAAAAATTAATTTGAGCAAATTCAAAACTTCTCAGTGATTTAAAAATTCTTCAACTATTTTTGCTACACCTACTGATGCTTCACCTAACTCTATCCACAATCTCGAGCCACCCAGAAACACAGATCAACAGAATTGGGCAAAAATCAAAATTTCAGATAATTCCCAATTCCTTATTCAATATTTTACTAAAAATTGTTATTTTGATTTTAAAATCCTAACTTCCGAAGGTGATTCAAGATGTATATTCTAATCAATATGAATTAACATTTAATTTTATCATATATCTGAGTTTTACTGTATTATCTTGGTTCCAGTAAATTTCCAAACTAAAAAAAAACTTGAACTTGTCATTTAAAACTAGATGATGTTTAAACCAAATTAACTTGTTTAGAGTCAAAACTTCAAAGTGATTTGATAAGGAGTTTTGGACTTGGTTCATTTAAAATCTCTGTACATAAAAATAACAGAGAGGAGCAGTTTAACTAGCATGCATGCTCAACACATTCATATACAAAGACAAATCACCAACATATAATCATGCAAGCATTAATTATTACAGAAGTTTAACAAGCAACAGACCAATTATCACTTAAACTTTTTAATTTGTTGTTTACTCACCTCATTAAGAAATGCAGTGGTTTGAAAAAGAACAGGGAGGCTCAACTGAAATTGCTTCCAGATTTGCATTTTGAAAAACTGGCAAAGCTTGATGCTATTAAAAACTGGAATACTTCAGGATTGCTTCCAACAAATTTGCTTCAGGTAATACCCCTTTGAGACTTGCATGCATTTGAAAATTTGATGCAGACATGAATTGAAAACTTGCACCACTTTGAAATCATGATGCAGAATTTGTTGCACTTGCTTTTGTTTTGAGAATAAACTGTAGATATGCAGTTTTGATTTGGAAAAATATTTCAGGCATCTGAACTTGAGTTTTGAGGAGTTGATGCAGATTTTCATTTTGAGGGATTGATTTTTGTTTTTAGAATAACTGCATACTTGTAGTTAGATTTTGCACACAATATACTTCAGGTTTTTAATAGGAGCATGGTTTGAATTGAGGAGTAAATGCATGTTTTGGATGTTGAGCAAGAGTTTGAGGAAGTTCCAGATTTTGGTTTTAAAGGTTTTTGTTTGAATATTTTCTGGTTTTGGGGAGTAGAAGTTTGCATGATGATTTTAGTTTTCTTTTAGACATGAATACAAAATTTTGAAGAAAAAAGAAAAATGAGAAGAGGTGGGGTTTAAATGGATGAATTTTCAGATTTAATAAATTAAAAAGAAAATACAAAAGAGAATGGACACTTGTCTCATACTTAATTTTAATGTTAACACATGCTATCAAGTGTGTTTAAAACTTAACACTTGTCCTTTTTATTTCTATATTATTTATAAAAGATTTTAAAGGTTTTTAAATTAATTTCCTAATTAACAAATATATTTTCTTAATTTTAAAAGTTACTCGTTAATTAAATATCTAACAAACAAATGCACTTATACATTTATAAATGTTTGCTAATTTATATAAAATACAATCTTTAAAAAGAAATGAAACCAAATATGATCTAAATAAAATTATATACAATATTGCAATACTCATTTAAAATGTTGTTTCAAAAAGCCTTGTATTCATTGTTATTAAATAAGCACAAATCAAATTTCTATAGATAAATTTTTATAAAAAGAAATAAAACAAAATCTTATTCCTAATTGAAAACGTTATCTATATATTTTTAAAAACCAAACTATATTATCATTTATTTTAAGATGCATGTATTTCTTTGAATTCAAATTTGTATTCAAATTAAAGTCAAATTTTAAAACCAAATCCAAAATCACTTTAAATAAATGAATATCAATTTTTAAATAAGCACATTATTATTTACCAATAATATATCCTATTTTAAAATCAATTTAAAATACACAGATATAAATATATAGATATAAATGCATTTTAAACATACTTATAAATTTTGAAAATAATATACCAATTTATAACCAAAAATAAAAATTTACTTGGTTAATTATCTTTGAAAATAACAATTTATCAATTTTAAATAATTTAAATAAGAGATTATCAACATTTTAAACTGCTGGAAATTCCGTGATATTACATATATGCAGGATTAACCATGCATGTACCAAGAATGAAGACTGTACAGTATAGAGATTCAAGATATCAAGATTGAAGACTCATGAGTATCAAGAATATCAAGATTATCAAGAGTTCAAGATTTCAAGTAATTTATTTTAATTAATTAGTAATTTTGTTAAAATCCTAGAAAAGCACCGGCATCTTAAAATTTAATTTATTCGTGGAATGGAATCTACTTCGAGCCTGTTAAAGGGATGGAACCCTAAGTAGGATGGAACCTACGAAAAATCTAGTGGAACATTGTTTTGTATCCGCTAACTTTTTATTCAAAATGATTTTACAAAATTATATCTTGTTTTCAAAATGTTTTCAAAATCTTCCTTTTAAAAGAATCAAAAGCATCTATCCGGATTTTAAATACTTTTAGACTCAAAATAATCTTTAATTTCAAAATCAAATTATCCTTAGTTCTAAACTATCTTTAATAATAATATATTTAATTTTTAATATTTATACTTAGATATAAAATTATAGTAAAATTTTATATATACCAAAATATTATTCTCTATATTTATTTAAGTATTTTAACTATAGTTAAGTATATTTATAAAAGTTTAAAATAATTTTAATATGAGATAAAAGTTATTTTCAAAGCAAAAAAAAACACCAAAATTTCCTTTGGGATGTCGGCATAGCGTCAGTTAATTTCAAAATTTAAATTTCAAAAGAAGTGTCTATTCGTCATATCTCTTCACGAATGGACATGGCTGTTGTTCTTCTATAAATATGGGTTGTTTTCAACGAATTTTCATTCAGATTTTCTAGTTTCCATTTCTCTTCTTCTTCCACATTTCTTTATATATATTCCTACTATTACTCTGCCGAAATCAACATTGAATCTAACTAGATTATCTCTAGTTTGATTATCTATCACTATCTCAACAAGATCCTCGGTGCTATTCAGAGTTATAGGCCTCTTTGTAATCAATTAAACGAGAAAATGTGTGATTGTAGCCTTGGAAATCAATCAAGCGAGAAAAGGTGTGATTGTAGCCTTGGAAATCAATTGGGTGAACTTATTGCCCTTGAAATCAAGTATCTCTACCCAGAGGATTGTGAATCTGGAGGGTGTACCTCGTAGCCTTGAAATCGAGGGTGTAATTGTACAATTGCTTTTGAAAGGAAATCTGTACTTGTGTGCGGGACTGGATGTAGGGTAACTCCAAACCAGTATAAAATCCGGTGTGTTCTTTCCTTTACTGCTTCTATTTTATTTCTGCATCTGTGTTTGATTCTGTGATCATATCTGTGTCTGAATATTGCATACATTTGTGTTCAAATTAACAAAAACTCAAAAAGATTTAATAATTTTTTTAAAACACTATTCACTCCCCCTCTTGTGTTTATCCTAGCCTTAAGATCCGTAATCCGCATTTCTCACACCTATGAGCTCTACTTTCGAATGTATTGTTAAAGAAGCATAATTGAATTATATTTCTAAATAGGCCACAAAGGAGGAGGGTGCTAAAGTTGTAGCCAAGCACTAATTTCAAGCCAAGAGAAAATAAAATTAACCAATTGGTAGCCAAGGCCAAGCTAAGAAATGGGAGTGACCTGCCACAGATGCCATTTGAAAGCCATGTCACTAAATATTGCAATGTTAACCTCCTAGCAAAGAAGTTCTTTAATTGTGACCAATCGTGCCAATTCAAGAAGGATAAATATTTTATTTAATACTGGATCTTCACGTTCTTTTACTCCTAGTCATCTTGTTAATTGATTATGCCTAGCACCTCATGTTATTGATGATTCCCTTATAATGTCATCTCCTGTTGTGTGGTTAGCATATCTTTATATGATACGTAGAGATATTAAATTATCTAGTGGTGGATTAAGGTTCTTATAGTGCTTATGTACTTGATTTTTTAGATTATGGAAATATTCTAGGGATGGATTAGACCGCGTGGCACATGGTTGTCTTTAATTGTGATGGCAGCATAGCATGAAAGATAGTAGTAGTAAGAGGCTAAATGTTTATTATAAGCCGAAGAGTTCCATGATTTTGAATTTTATATTCTTCAAATCTATCACATGATGAATTGTCACAAGTTCCTTTTATGTGAAATTTTATCAATTTATTTAAATAGATTTCCGGTTTGCCTCCTTATCGAGGGATTGAATTCCAAATTGATTTGAAGAGAGTTGCAAAGCCGATTGTCTTACCTATTAGGCGTATGGCTTCAACAGAGAGAGAGAGGAGTTAAAAACACAAATTACCAAGCTTTCTAACAAGGGCTCATTTGAAGAAATATATCAGATCAGGGAGCGCCTATTGTGTTTTCCACTAAAGTGGATGGATCTACAAGATTGTGTGTTGACTATAGAAAATTAACTAAGTTGGCAAGGAAGAACAAATATCTTTTTACCTTGCATTGATGGTTTGCTCAACTAATTAGGAGGTGCAAAGATTTTTTGTAACAAGCCGGGGTTTTGTAACAATTAATTATCATCAAATGACAATTAAATTGGTTGTTAATTGCTATTGAGAGTTTTAATCAGATTGAAATTCTTTTTCAAAATTTGTTAAGGGGTGTGGGCTTTAAAAATTAATATTGGGCCATGTTTATTTTCGTGGTGCGGTGATAATTAGCTAAGGCCGATACCTGTTCCTCTCTTCATTCATTTAAAAACCCTAAAACAAAAACCAAACGAATGAAAGAATGGCGGCTTCAAATTTTTGTCACTCGCTCGTTCTAGAATTAGGGCTTTTGATTTTTCGAAGAAAAAAAGGGGATTTCGGTTGATAGATTTGTGCTCGTTAGAATAAGGTGAGTGTTTTTCACTCACATCTTTAATTCAAGCCGAGGTTTATTTAGAGTTTGAATTCCTTGATTTCGTTCGTATACCATTATTTGAATTAGTCGGTTTCTTATTTTCGGCAGTTCGATTTCGTTTAGTGGTTGATGATTTCTTTGACGTTTTCAATCCACACGGTTTTGATTCTGATTTTTTGTTGTTGTTCGAATCCTTGATACTTACGGCTTGAATTGCCTTGCTCATCATGGTTTCGACTTTGCTGGTTCGACTTTAGCACTGACTTGTTTATTGTCGGCCTTGTCACTTTTGTTGATATTATTTGAAACTGCTATACATTTGAATCCCTGTCACTTGTTAATTTCGGCCACTTGAGGTTGTTTATGTGATGATTTTGACTTTCGTGGTTGAACTGCTACTGTTGATTCCTTTTGTGACTTCGGTCGTCTGACTTTGGCAATACTATTCCCAGACTCGCCATCTTTGGTCATCACTATTGCGATGGCATTGAACTGCAGTTTGTTTAATTGTTAATTACTGCTTTGATTTGTATGTTGTGTTGAAGTCACCTGACTTCACATCTGTAGGCACTTGATTACTTGCGGCCATGATTTTGTGAAAAATATATTTTTGATAAAAATCCAATGTGATGTTTGGTTCACTTGAGTGTTGCTTCACTGGGTGATACATTTGTTCACAATTTCCTCTGAAGTGCCATTGTTGCCTCGGGTTTGAGTTTTGCTCGTATAACTTGGTGCCTCTGGTTCTTGATGTTGCTCGGTTTTGATGTGCACAATTTTGGTTTGTTTCTATTTGAGCTTGCACTGTCCAGTTTCATTTAGTTGTTACTGGTGCACTGTTTGGTTCATGTTGCATTTACTAGCATACTTGTGGACATCACTGATGCACTGATTTTCATTCGGCTGTGTCTTTGATGCTGGCTTGCATTATCACTTGTTCTATTTGCTCTTGCACTCCTATGTGCACTGTCTGGTTTGTAGTTGTATGTGCATATTGGTTTGGTTTCAGGGTAGTCCACTGCACCATTGTTGTCATCTTCTCTTGACATTTTTGGACTCGGTCATGTGTAACGTGAGCACTTTTGGTTCATCTCTGGGTATTTAACTTGTACTTGCTGTTGCTTGGCTTCGGCATTTGACCTGAATTTTAAAGTGCTGCTGACCTTGGTCATATGTCTTGACATTGTGTTGCAGTCACACAAATTAAACTTTTTTATTATAGTTGGTTTTTGACATGCTTTATTGAGTTGTTTTGAGGCTGTGTATTTAATTCCCATTTGCCTCGAGACAGTTTCACTTGCGTACTGTCTATTCCATGTTGCATTTGCACTTGGTCACTTGTTAGAAACTAACACTTGCATTTGCACTTGGTCACTTGTTAGAAACTGATACATTGCATTGATTTGTTGTATTCTTTTGCTTTTGGTCACTGTATTTCACAGGTGACATCATTTTCATTTGAAGCTGCTTTGTGTCTTTTAATATTGTGTGTTGTGGTGCCATATCTTTGGTGCTCTCACCTTCGTTCTACTGTCTTCATATAGTTTGTACCACTGCCTTCGTGCACTTAGTCATTCGAGCCTTTGTGATTTGGTGCTGTGTTGCCATATTTCTGTTGTAACTGTACTTGACTTTGTGAGCTGGTTCATTCATGTTGTTATCTTTTCATCATCACTGTTACATTCCTGTATAGGCTGAGTCATGGTAGTAGTGCCTTGACCTTTGCATTTTGTTATTGATTTGGCTATGCAGTCTCGACTCTGTCCCCTGTTTGTATTAGGCTGTACCTGTTTTGTGCCTTCATGTGCATGCCGAGCCTTGTTGGCATCATTGGTGCACTGACTTGAGTCTTCGCCATTGTTGGTTTACTGTTTCACTTGATGCCATTCTTTTGGTGCAGTTTCATTTTGTTTGCAGTTGTGTTGAGTCATGATTGCCGTGACTTGACCTCTGCAATTTCGATTTGCTGTTAATATTTGGAGTTGTGATGACATCATATACTGTAATGGCGAGGCAGTGTACGCGAGCGCGTACTGCAGCCACACAGTATTGATTTTATTGATATTTCTTTTGCATTTTGATTCATTGGGCTTTTGTGTATTTCATCACTGTAGTGGCGAGGCAGTGCACGTGAACGTGTACTGCAGCCAAAGCAGTATTGACCTTTATAAGTGATATTTCAATTGTTTGAATTGTTTTATGTGTCCAATTCAATATTTTGAAATTGTATTTTGATTTGGTTTGATTTGATCATTTTGTTGTTGTCTAATTATCTATTTGATAATTAGATTATGAGTATCTAACCATTTATTTAATAATTAGATTTTGTTGTTAATTGCCGTTTAAGCAATCCTGTTGTTTTCTAAATTATCTTCCTTTCAGTTATCTTTGTTGATAATTTGAATTTGCTGATTTGTTGTTTAACACTATTTGTTATTTAATTATTATTGCTTCCGTGCATTAATAACAAAGTTTGAATTAGACTGACCCATGTATTATTTTCTTTTGAATTAATACTCGGGTCAGAAAAAGTTCTTACAGGTTGTAGATACCTTGCTTTGGGTTGCTGCTAGAGCCATGGAGTCTCCTTATACCTTTTGGAGTAGCTGTTGTCATAGTATAGGATGATATGTATTCATATATATTAATTACATTAATGTACTTGTATATGTAACATCCTGTGTTGACAGTTGTAGTTGTATCATATGTATTATATCACGTGTATTGTAACTGACTTCAGTTATATATATATATATATGAGATTTGATATTATCTGTGTTCTGCATTTAGTTTATCTGTGTTATTATTATATATATTGTCCTAAACTATTATGAACCATCGTAGTTTGTTTTATACTGGAATTGGTTATGTCGATGGGAGTAAATAAATAAGAGATAAAAAAGGAAGAAAATAGACCACTCCTATCGAGATAACCAATACCAGTGTAAGGCCTAACTACGGATGGTCGCTCCTATCCAGCCTTATTCATCTTAATGACAGACAGTATTTCTTTTAATACTCTTTGTTATTGTGAGCATAGAGGTGCGGCGTCACATTTTTTCTCAACTCCATCTTCCAACATGTTTTCATCAACTAAGGGTAGCTAGAATTAGTATTCTAAAAACCGCCTTTAGAACTCTGGGTGCATTTTATGACTGGTTGGTTATACCTTTCGGTCTTGCGAATGCATTGATATATTTATTAATTTATAAGCATTGTCTTTTAGGACCAACTCGATAAATTCATAATTATATTTGTAGATAATATATTGTTCTTTATTAAAAGTGAAGAGGAACATAAATTGCACTCAAAAAAGTGTTGGATGTGTTAAAAGCAAAATCGTTCGAAAGTGAAATTTCTAAATGTCACTTTTGGACATTAGAAGTTGACTTGTTAGGTTGTGCCATTTTTACCATGAAATTTATGTTGTTTCGTGTAAAGTCACCACGGTGCAAGATTGGAAGGTACCGAGTAATGCGACAAAGTTTGTAGCTTTCTTGGTTTGGCGGGGTATTATCGAAAGTTCGTTAAGGACTTTAACAAGGTTGTTATAACATAGACATGACTAACTAAGAAGAACCAAGTTTTCTTGTAGGACATATATAGTGAGGACTCTTTTATTAAAATCAAGTTGTTGTTGACTAGTTCCTCAGTTCTTATTATACTTGAAGGAGCTAAACTATTTACCGTATACATTGATGCATGTGGTACGGAACTCTGTATAGTTCATATGCAAGAGGGAAAAGTGGTAGTTTATGCAAGTAAGCAACTTGAAACCCATAAAGGAATTATCTAACTCATGATTTGGTATGGATAACCATTGTCATTGCTTGAAGACATGGAGATATAATTAGGATAGAGGTTTGAGTTATTTATCGGCCATAAATCTTTAAATATTTATTTTTCCAAAAAGATATCAACCTCAGGCAACAAAGATGGATGTAACTCTTAATGTTATATGAATTATGTATTTCCTATACTCTTGAAAAGGAAAATGTTGTTGTGGATGCATTAGGTAGAAGGTATGTGAAGTTGGGTTCTATATTTGTTGAGTGGAAGGGTTTTGAGTACATTGAAAGGTTTGATTTCTGACCATCTTATAACATATTACTCGGTTTGTTGGCAACAATAGTGATGGGTCAGGCCTATTTTGGCAATGTATGAAATGTATAAATTTCAAAAAGAAATCCCTATTTGGATCTTACTAGTCCTATCTAATATATTAACTAGCATTAGATCTAATCTGTTTATCAAAATAAAATCATACTTCATAAAATATTTTGTATTTATTTAGTTAATCATGTTAATTAAGTTTATTTAATTATTATTTTGAATATATCTAGTATATTCATACGCTCACATAATAACATAAAGATGTATAAGCTTGCATATATAATACACACATACATATACGTGTACATATACATATATATATACATATTGGATTTATATCTATTGTATATGCATATATACTATACTTATATATACATAGGGTAAATTTATATGCATGTCAGGATGCCGAGGTATATACAATGCTTAAAATACTATAATATATGCATACCGTTTGTATACATATATTAATAATATTAATAGTACTATATATGTATATCCGTATGTGTGTGTTGTAGCACCTAGTGAAAATGTATAAGAAATTAATTAATTAATAATAAAGTTAAAGAAGATGATTTACAAATGTCAAAATTTAGCCTTGAAATTATACCATTGTCTTCATGGTGATAATTTTGATCAACTTTCATATATAAAATTTTGCGATCGGAGCTCAAATGCAGAAGTCATCGATGTCTGAATTTTTCAAATTTAAAATAATTCAAATGAACTTAAATTTAAAATTTAATAATGTTAACGTATAAAATTAAAAAGGCAGTCATATATTTTAACGTTAATGGCAAGCTTAACTTTTAAGCAAACATTGACGTTGGTGTTAAAATGAGAAAGAAACTAAAAACTAACGGCAATGAGCAATTTACGGCCAGGAGCAGGAGGCCAACCAATCCCTTCGCTAGTTCGATCGACCGCTTTAGGAGGATTCGTCGACCAGTTCTCAAGTGACGGCTAGGGTTTTGCTAGGCTTGAACAACCTAGATTTTTATTATTTTTAATAAACTTTGATCGTATGGTCCAGATGCACTTTAACCATTATAAATAAGAGGCCATCCCTCCTCACTTTTGTTCATAAGAAAAATAACAATGCTAGTGAAACTCTATCAGTTCTCTTCCTCCGCTATAAGCTTTCTTGGTTAAAGATACAAATCTTTGGGGAATAGAATAAAGGGAAAAGGTAATAAGTTATATATATATATATATTTCTTTGCTTCTATTCTTCCCTAATCTCTGAATTCTAAATCTAATTTATATACAATTGAATTGTTGTATATTGTGATATTAAAAAGAAGATAATTAGAGGAGAAAATAGGTGAAGGCATGGAATCGAATCCTAAGAAATTTAGGGAAAATTATCTATAAGTGGAAATCTTAGTTTTTCTTTTTATAGGAATTTATGTAGTAGAAGTTTGGATTTGCTTTATACCTTGGGAAATTTTGTATATCAAAACCCTAAATCTAAAACCCTAAAATTCCTTCATAAAATGTCAATTCTGGGATTATTTGGAATATTAGATTCTTTTATATTAATGTAGTAGAATTAAATTTGCTATTTGCGGTATAAATAATTTATGTTCTATTCAATTTTCGCTTTCGAATTTCTATTTGATGTGACGAAGAATACTAAAAGAAACAAAAATTAGAAAATGGTGTATAAAGTATGGATTTTCCTATTGGTATTTTGCACCGCCTATTTCTGTAATTTAAGTAAATATTAATCCTTTTTCACTTCAAACTTGTATATGTAAAATTGAATAGAATATAAATGATTTAAATTTTAAAGTTTTTTACCTTGAA
Source organism: Allium cepa (assembly GCA_030765085.1). Lineage (NCBI taxonomy): Eukaryota > Viridiplantae > Streptophyta > Magnoliopsida > Asparagales > Amaryllidaceae > Allium > Allium cepa. Next base: position 610,591,020 of record CM060940.1, read on the forward strand.
ATAGAGGCGTTAATTCTATTACATTATTGTAAAACACGTTAGATATTTTTATTCCATTCTTTCGAATATATATATATATATATATATATATATATATATATATATATATATATGCAAATCTGTTTTGTTTAGCTAATTTAATTGGTGATATTAGCTATTTTAATACCAATGTATTAGACTAAGACTTGTGTGGATATGTAAGTTTTGACATTTAGGTTATTTGAGCAACTCATATAGAAAGCGAAAACCTTAGTATAGAAACAGTTTTAAGCACGCTTAGGAATTTTTGACTAAAACTAGTAGTCTAATATTTACGTTAAGAATAAATATATCAGCAATATATGAGTCATGACGAATAAAATAAATAGGTAATAAATAACGCTAGTCCCTGTAGAAAGGAAGTTAAGGATAAGTATGGTAACTTTTCTGTATTAAAGGCGGAATAGGGAGTTTTCATCATATGGCCTTAATACGTAAATGCGGGTGAGGTAGATTATGTATATATAACATATATATGTGTGTGTGTGTGTGTTTATAAATATGTATGTATATCTTAGTATATTTTGTAGTGTCGAAGAATAGGAATATGACTAAGTTATAGGGATGCGAAGTCAGTTAAAAACATACAGAAGCATGCCCTACTAATTTGGTACCAGCAATGTCACTTTGGAACTGATGTGAGACATTGTCTATAATAAGTACCTATGGTAAACGCAAGGTTATTCCCAATTTCCTAGGATAAGCCTGCCCAGCTCATCAATCTACTAGCGCCTACAAATGATTAGACTAATGTGAGACATCATTGTTTGGGTTACGGGTCATAGAACAGATATCCCAATATGGGTCCACTTTTGGATTGGAGGTATTAAAATGGTTATTGCAAGGCTTGACTCATTCCCATCTAAGAAGTGTTAAGTGTTCGGGATTATCTTTTAGTTGTGGTAGTAGGATTATCTCTGGAGGGGGTCTACTTCAGGGTAAAGGTATTAATGGTCATTAAAGGTTCTTCCACTGCCCCATTAAAGAAGTACTAAGTGGCCTTATGGGATTTCTTGCTATGTTGGCTTGGAATTAACGGAGAGGGCATGCCTTGGGTCTAGGTATTAAATGACAGGGATCTGCCTATGGTGTAGGTATTAAATGGTCAGAATCTACCTATTTCCCATTAAATAAGTATTTAGTGTCTCGTGTACTTTCACTCATATCGTTACGACATGGTTGTTGGACCCCATAGATGCATTACACCCACGTTATAGTTAGGAAGCTAGACCAGAAAGGGTCTTTGGCTTATAATTGGAGATATGTTGTGAAGCCTGACTAGAAGAGCCTTTGGCTTACAGTTTATAGTATAGTCAGTAGCACATAGTTTAGGATGCATAGGACATTACACTCATCTAAATGATGCTGCTCAAGTACTATTACAGTAAGACTTGAGATTTCATTCATCAGACACTATTGTTCTGACTCCTTCCTCATTGCAACCCATATATTATGGGGAAACAATCCTAATGAAGTTGATGGAGGACGCGATGAAGATTAATGGCAATTTAGTTATTTATCTACGTTTTGGACGTATTCGTATGTACCCATATTTTTACACATGATGATGATCTATTTTGAGACATTGTATTATGGATGTTCGGGATGTTGCATTTCTGAGACATGGAATATGTGAAATGGGTACTTATTTATGTTATTATAGTTTATCCCTTCCATTGTGAGATTCTAAAAGCATATATAGATAGCTTTGCATATCGTTATTTTATTAATTATACCAACCAACAACCAGCTTTGTAATGGACCTAAGATTTGATTGTGCTTTTATTGGGTTCGAAATTAGATATTTTCCTGAGAGGGTTATTACATTTGGTATCAGAGATTAGGTTGCTCGATCAACGGGACTAGGTATATGTGAGAGTATGTGTTTTTTATTTTTGAAAATATTTTTCAAAATCCTACTATATATACATATATGAATATACATGAACTGTGAAGACCCGCAAATCCGTACTCCTTGAATATACACTAATCACCATAGATTAACTCAAGATGAACAGAAATAAGAATTCTCAATGTTTAAGAAAAAGAAAGAGAGAAGGAGAGAGAAAGGATAGAAAATAGAGAGGAAAGAAAATAGAAAATAGAACGGAACAGAAAAACAACAGAACAACATCAGAATCTCACAATTCGTAGCAGAACAACATATAATAAATAAATGAATAATCTTTAAACAAAGAACTATATCAGTTATTACATTTTTATACATTTCATTTCATTACATCATATCATCAGAGTGTACAACAACAACAACAACATCAAACAGCGAAAAAGAAATACTATATACTAATAATACGCCATAGCCATCCATCTTGCCTCCAGCAACTCCAGAATATCCAGAATATCCTGATAAACCTAACTCTTGACTGCCCGTGTAGAAATTGGTGGGCACCCAGAGTTTAGGAAGGAAAACAATAAACTCCGAGTCAGTCATGTGACTGGTGTGAGAACTCAAAACAGTTTATTTATCTTTAAAAATCAAAATAGAGGAATATTTTTAAAGTCAATTCGCAATGCTTTTTAAAAATGAGACTACCATAAGGCCTCCCGCACACACACACAATGCAAACGCAGAATCGGAGGAGATTTCTCCTTATGATAGTCAAAGATGCTTGATACGCATTTAAAAAGAACATTTGATATTATTACTAGTGCATAGTGTAGGAAAATATTTCGAAAGTAGAATATAAATCTTAGCCAACATACGACCATTATCGTATGCCTACTATAGCTACCATCTAAACAGTGGTGACCACCATAAGTAAATGGCAGGTTCTACAACTAATACCGTACAAAGTTTCGTATTGGGAATTGGATTTCCAACGAATGATCAGGCCAAGGAACTTCCCATTGCCACATGAGAATGCCTCTGGAAGGACATCCCCGAGAAAAAAAACCGGATCTCTACCAACACAAGGCCGGGTTACCCCTAACTGAGTAACAACTGACCGAATATGCCATCCCCCAGTCCTTTGGGACCTTTCACCGAGCGCTCGTAATCAATTCACACAATCATAAAGTGTTTTCAACATGAGTAAGTATCTGGGCTCCATACCATGATACCACCCTTTTCCAGAAGGAAATGCACATACCCTAAAGGGCGCTACCCCTCATAACCTTGCTGCATCTTTCCTGTTTTGACCATTCCCGGGGTGTGAGGCTCGACGAAGTCACATCCACAAAAACATACTTTATACAAAAGTCATGCTTTAGGTCAACAAATGATCATAGAAATGATCACCAAGATAGACGATCAAATAAATGATCCTATCCCAAATAATCAACACAATGATCATTTCACAACAACATTCAGCATGTCACATTACCAAATTGGGAATTTATCGCTGATAACATTCAACTACATAACCTCTGAGCTCGTACGTCTCAGAGAAGGGTGTTAAGCTAAAAGAATAAATTCTCCGCCACCAACAGAAATATATTTGAAAGAAATCTGCTTTATATCTCAATTTATAACGTCAGACATACAATCCATACAAGTCTGTTCCGGGCTCGAACAGAACCGAAGGCACTTACAAAGAAGTCCTTGCAATCCGGATATCCACAATCCTGATCGGATTTCCCATCACATATGGAGAACACTATACCGTAGCTACTCGGTGCAGAGTCAATCGACAGGTCATCCTATCGCTCTTGCAAATACCGGGTCTTCAACACCGATCTTCAATGCTATCCATTACGTCGTATCATTATTCGAAATGGGTAATCCGAATAACGAGCGCAATAATTTAAAAATAAGTGTAGCATTCAAATCCAAGCAAATCACAACAAATACCTTTCAAAGGTAAATATTGATAGTCGGTTATTGAACTATCCATGGATATGCACACATCACCGGATTCCAAATAATTTTCCAAATTTTTTTATTTCCCAAAAATATCTTTACAAGATATATAATTTTCACACTTCAAAAATAAAATCAAAATTTGGAAAACAATGGGGGGTTCTCGCTTCGCGGTTTGGTGGCGAACGGGAGACTCTTACCCCCACACGTCCTCTTTACGGGGTTGGTTAGGCGAAGCCGTGACATTCAAAAGGGTGGCCGTAAAAGCAAGTTTGGGATATCAGTGTAAGCCACGGTGGGGCTGGGATGGTTGAAAAGCCTACCGGTTGTGACCGCTGACGGTACGTTCGTTACATGAACGCCCTTGGCAAACTTTGGATTCAGCAAACAATACTATCATAAGAAATTGAGATTAATTCGAAATTTTCAACCTACGGGCAGTTGAAATGATTAAGACTAATACCTTTGAAGTCGAAAACCACCCCACCTAAGAGATATCTACTATTCCGAGTATTCCATCACGATTCTAAAAATATTTGAGGCTAGCGAGGAAAATTATAATTCCTCAACAAGCTGCACTAGCGACGTCGATTGTTCCGCCCATTGAACCAGTACCCTGCCAAATTCCAAAAATATGTAAAGACTTTCAAAATATGAGAGGACAAGCATTTTTGAAGGTAAAAGATTTTGTCAAAACCAAGGCATGGATTAACAACTATAGCTATATATTCTAAGAGCTTGGATGGAAAGACCAGAATAAGAGAAGGATAACTGTATGGAACCTAAAGGAAGAGGCGCTAGATGGTGGACCATAGTTGTTTAAGAGAATAAAAAGGAAGGAATTACTTTGGTTGAATTTAGGGCTCACTTTGAGGCAAGATTCATGTTAAAGCGAAAAAAGGGATTTCAGAGAGACAAGAAAGCTAAGGCGAAGATCTGGAAGGGAGGTGTGACATATAGGGGATGTCAAAAGAAGGGACACATTGCAAAAGACTGCAAAGCGAGTTTGATGGAAGAGGAATTTAAGGGGAGGTGCTATCGCTGCCATGAAGAAGGACAGTATAAGAACCGATGACCAAAGCAAGAAGAAGAGGGACAAGGTGGTCAAGCTTATGCCATTAAGGATATGCTTACCTCCATAAACCTCCTCCCAGGGACAAAGGAAAAACCACGAGGACATCCGCTAAGGAATGGGTGAGTTTTTGGATTGTTCGAGTTTGATTGAGTTTATCATTCAGTTCATTTGAGTATCCTTTTTGGATATTTAATCGGTGTTATTCTTTGTAGCATTACTTTGTTTGAAGTAATGATTTGTTGTGTGTGTGCTTCTTCTACTTCAGGAAGAATATCTTGCTTATCTTGTATCTTGATGATTTTTAGGAGTGGCTCGTGACATCGTAAGATTGATGAACACTCTATCTCATTCTGTTGATTTTGAGAATTGAGTATTCTAGGAATATCTCGATGCATTCTTTTAATGTTCTTTGGTTTGAGTTTTGAAGCTATATAAATATGAGTTTTAAAGAGAAACTTAAGCTTTGAGATATTAAAAAAAATTAGAGAATATTTTTAGAATATATTTACATGAGTAGTATTTCTTTTATAGAATAATTTGAGTGTGTTGGGTTGTCCATCGAGTAGTTAAGAGTTCTGGTCGATACACCTGATCAATGTTATCGATAGGAATCTCCTAAATGCTATGATGAGGCAATCAGGCACGATGGCTTGTGTTTTAAAAATTGAGATTTTGAAAATAATATTTTGAGATTATGTATTAAATTTAATTTTGAACGGTAATTGCAGCCATTCATTTTAGAGACAAGTAATAGAGTGGCGAGGCAGTTTTGATCGTTTGATCGACTCTGCAGCCAACGGATATATCTATTTATTAGAGATTCAATGGCGAGGCAATGCCATTTATTTATTTATTTTGAAATTATAAAGATGAGAATAAGTGAGAATATTCTTGACCTATACTTTATTGGAAGTATATATTGAGATTTTAGAATCTGTATTACATACATTGGATGTTTTCAGAGAAGAGTTATAAGAGGGTTTGAAGATTGTTTTAAACTATTTAAGTGGTTTAATAAAAGAATAAAGAGAACTTAAAACCTTAATTTATTTTGAGGAATATTATTATGGATTTACAAAATTCTTTGAAAATTAATTTTGAAGTAAGAGAAGAAATTTGGACTTTTAATTTGAGTTTTATATTACATACTAAATACTATAGTAAAGAGTTTAAAATTTTCAAATGTTGAAAATTGAGATTTAAAATTTAAAAGACTTTGAGGAAAAAATTCTATATATCTTGGATTAAAAAGTAATTTGAGCTTATATTCTTGTTCTTTAATTCAATCTATTCTTGTGCTATTGATGACGATGTGCATTTTCGCGTTCGTTCCAGTTTGGTGGCCTCGTGAGAAGCCATTTTGTGTGATTTATCTATCTTGTCTATTGGTTCTATCCTTGTTGTGAGGATGTTCTTTCCGTATTATTATGTGGAAAATTGTGTTGATTATCATTTATGTTGCTTAGAGTTTGGGTTTGAATGAGTTTGATCCCGACTCTATTCATAGAGTTTTAGAAATCTATCTTATTTGATAGATTATTTGTTGAGCTTTTTATTGAGTATTGATTCAAAGACGGGATGTCTTTGAAATTCTTTTGAGTTTTTGCTTGGAAAATTTCTAGAATCCGGTTATCCCTATATAGATGTATGGGGAAATTTATAGAATAACCAAGCAATTTCCTTTTTCTTTGCCTTCATCTTAAATAAGAGATGAGGAATTTTGTCTCGTGCCTGTCTAGCTTTTGTTCGATTAATGAAATTGATGTGTTGTTTATAACCTTTTTCCTCTAGAAATTGTGAGGACGCAATTTTGTTAAGGAGGGGAGTCTGTAACAACCCTGCTTTTGGAGATTACATGTAAATGTTAAATTATAATGGAAGTTATAATTTAATATTGTGAATTAAAATAAATTAGAGATTTAAATTGTTTATTTGGAAAAATAATGAATTTTGAAAATAAAATATGAAAATAAAGTTTGGAAACTTTATTTTGTTTGATTGAGTTAATAATGAATGAAATATGATTTTATTTAGAGAAAATGCAATAATTTTATTAACTATTGGCAATTACTTCTTTTAACAATTTTTTTAAAGGAAGTATTTAATATTTAAAAGGTTTTTATATACATAAAAAGATGGAGTCTGGTTTACAAATGTGTTTTGGTTATAAAATTAAGTTTGAAATGATTTAATATATTTTATTACACAAGAGAATAATTTTTGTGAAATTTTTAGAGTTAAAAATGAAGTCTTATGTATTGTATGTGTAAAATCGTGTTATTCAAATAAAAGTAAGGTTTTACTGATAAAAATAATAAACTTAATTTTGTAGAGAAAACAATTTTATTTGCATACAATTGTCTTTATATATTTTGCTTGGCTTTAACTTGAGAAAATGGGTGCATATATTGATAAAATGGGTGAAAAATATACATTACTTACAATTTCACTAAGTATAATTGTATTTGGGCTTGTTGGTTAAGGTTTTAGGTCCAAAACCCTCAATCTAGAAGTATCTAGTGAGAAGGAATTGCTTGTACGTTATTCCTCTATTCATTCCTTCTTCTCAAAGAAAAATACAACTTACAGTAAAACTAAAACAATGGCCTCCATATGAAGAAAAATCAAAATTCACCCATTCTCTTGCAAATTCATGGTTTAATTCAAGTTACAAACATAAGAGAAGGTAATCTCCTACCTATTTAATCTCAAAATCCATATCAATTCTCAGATTTGATTCACTATAATTGAGTTTTGATATTTTCTTTGCATGTTGTTCCTATAGCTTCTACATGTTTCTAATTACTAATCCAAGACAAAAGATCTTTTCTTTGCAAGCAAAATCATTTAATTCGCTGCAAAAAAAACCCTAAGGTGAGTAATATCACTCACGCTAGGTGTAAATAATCTTTCTTATTCATATTTAGTGTCAAATTGGATGTTTGGAGCTATAAAAATCAAGTTTTGATCATATTTTGTGCTCATTCCCAAAACTAAATTATGTCCATCTTTGAAGCTGAAACGAATTGGGCCATAACTCTTTCATTTCTTAACCAAATTCGATGATTTAGATGTTTTGAAAACTTAGATTATGGGCTACAAGTTTTATGTTCTGGGCTTTCAAAATTTTTGATGTTTGCTTGCTCAAAATTATTCTTGTTTCTTGCTGTCCCGAGAGCAAATTGACAGCAACAACAATCACAGGCCTGAGAAGTGTATTAGCCATAACTCTCTCATTTTTGATCAGAATTTGATAATTTTAGATGTTACAGAAATCTTAAATTATGTACTACAACTTTCATGTGTTGAGTTTTCTATAATTTTGAGGTTAACTATGTCAAAATTGAATTTTCTTTCTCCTATCCCGAGAGCAAAATCTATATTTGCTTTGTGTTTGAAGCTGAAACAAAATAAGCCATAACTTTCTCGTTTTTCATCGTAATTTGATAATCTTAGGTTGTTTTATGGTAATATAGTAGAATTTAATTTGCTGTTACAATATGAATAATATTGTTCTATTCAACTTTCGCTTTCATTTTTTGATTGTCATGACGAAGGTACTAAAAGAAAAGAATTAAGGAATGGTGTGCAAAGTATTGGCTTTCTTATTTGTACTTTGCACCATTTATTTCCATAATTTCAGTAAATTTGAATCCTTTTTCACTTCAGTCCTATGTAAAATAATTTGGATATTTTAATTCTATTCTTTTGAATACATATGTGTGTGTGTGTGTGTGTGCAAGTCTATTTTGTTGATATTAGCTATTTTTAAAGCTACTGTATTGGACCGAGACTTGTGTGGATATGAAAGTTTTGACATTTAGGTTATCTTAGCAACTCGTATAGGAAGCAAAAATATTTGTATAGAAATAATTTTACGCATGCTTAGGAATATTTAATAAAAACTAGTAGTCTACTACTTACGTTAAGAACAATATATTAGTAACGTATAAGTCCTAACTAATAAAATGAATAGGTAATAAATAACGCAGGTCCAAATAGAAAGGAAGTTAAGGATAATTATGGTAATTAATTCGCAATTAAAGTCCAAATAAGAGTTTCCCTTATACGGCTTTAATGCGTAAATGCAGGTGAGGTATATTATACACACACACACACACACACACACACACACACATATATATATAGCTATACATACATACATACATATATACATATATATCTTAGTATATTTTGTAGTTACGGAGAACAGGAATATGATTAAGTTATTGGGATGCGAGGTGTCTTAAAAGCACACAGAAGCTTGTCTAGCTATTCTGGCTACTATTAAGGTTACTTTGGAATTAATGTGAGACATTACCTACAATAATTATCCAAGAGGGACATGAGGTTGGACCCAATTCTATAGAATAAGTCTGCCTAGATGAGCTGGCTTTTGGCATGGTCAGTCTAATATGCGACACCTCGGTTTTGGGTTACGGGACCTCAAATAGATATCCCAGTATGGGCCTGCTTCTGGATTTGAGCTATTGAATGGCTATTGTAGGGTCTTCCTCCTTCCTATCCAAGAGTATTTAATGGTCGAGATTATCTTTTTCCTGCAATAGTGGGAAACCTATGGAGGTTTTCCACTTCTTGGTTGAGGTATTAAATGGCTATTAGAGGATCTGCCTCTTCCCTATTAAAGAAGTATTAAGTGGCCTTATGATATTTCTTGCAATGTTAGTTAGGAAGTACCGAAGAGGGGTTCACTTAGAAAGGTATTAAATGATGGGAATTTACCTAAAATATGGGTATTAAATGGTCAATGTCTTCATATTTCCCACTAAAGAGGATTAAGTGGCTTAGGTACTTTCTCTCGCGTGGTTAGGACATGGTTGACAAAGATGGGTTGTTGAACCTCGTAGATGCATTACACCTGCATTATAGTTATGAAGTTAGACTAGAAAGGGCCTTTGGCCTATAGTTGGAGATAAATTATAGAGCTGGACTGGAAGAGCCTTTGGCTTACAATTGGAGGTATACTCCGTAGGACATAGTATAGGATGCATAGGACATAATACTTATCGAAATATTCTTGTCCAAATACTATTATGCAAAGACTTGAGATTTTCATTTACTAGATATTGTTATTCTAATTCCGTCCTCATTATAACCCATAAGTTAAGGGAAACGATGCGATGAAGATGATGAAGGAGGCTATGAAGACTTGTGACGATTTGGTTGTTTATCTATGTTTTTGACATATTCTGATGTATCCATGGTTTTTGACATGCTGATGATCTATTTTGACACATTGTTTCATGGATATTTGGGATGTTGAATTTTTGAGACTTGGCATATATGAAATGGTTACTTCTTTATGTTATTATATTTTACCCCTTCCGCTGTTAGATTCTGAAAGAATAGATAGATAGTCATGTATATTGTTATTTTATCAATTTTGATAAGCAATAGCCAGCTTTGGAATGGACCTAGGTTTGATTGGGCTTTTATTTGGTCCAAACTTAGGCGTGTTACGAAGAGGGTTGTTATGTGTGTGTGTGTGTGTGTGTGTGTGTGTGTATGTAAGTATATATGATTGTATGTATGCATATGCATTTATGTACGTATTTATGGGTGTGCCTGCATGTGTATGTATATGTATGTTTGTATGTATATGAGATTTTGGCTTTAGAAGAGAAAACATAAAGGATCTGCCATCTTCTTGTTATACAAACTCCTACTTAATACAAGGACTAATCTCTAGAAGAAAATGGAAAATATGATCCCACATGTATCCACAAACAAAAAAAATTTGCTATTAAATTCCATAGATTTGAAATATCATTATTTTTTTGTAAACTTAGTCACCTTTAAACAATGCTGCAATTAAAATTTATATATTAATATCCAAATTCAATTGAAATCTTTGTCACGTATGTACTAAATAATAGATCAATTAAAAATAAATTAAGGAATTAAATTTAAACATCAAATATTTAAATATAAACATGTATATATAAATATATAATAATATTAATTATAACATAGTATGGCATATCTATTAGATATATGTATGTATGTATGTATGTATATGTATAAATTAAATTATACAAATGAATTTAAATAATATTTTTCCATTTAAACTAGTTTCAAATAAAATAAATTTTAAACTAATCTAAAATAAAAATTTATTACCAAATTCAAACACTATTATTATACATATGTATATACTTTGTTCATTTTAATTGTAGTAATTTACATTTCAAACAAATCAAAATTTTATAATCAAATTTCAATAATCGAAAAATCACATAAATATGTATTTAGAAATATATATATATATATATATATATATATATATATATCAGGGATGTGATATATTAAAATAAGATTTGGATATTTATGTCAATAGGTCTAGTCCTTTATGACGTGTTGATTTGTGAATTGCCTCCTAGATTGCTTGAAGCGCCAATCTTGCTAGAATCGAATGACCCACCTTGATTTTTTCTTATTGTAGTTTTGGGTGGATCAATTTTTCGCAACGGAAAAAAATGGATTAAGATAGAAGCCATGAAAGGATAAGGAAGGAGGAATAGGTTAATGAATCAACGAGGATGATTTATTTTATGGAGAGAATATAAACATTTATCATTCTCGCTTGTACTCCCTTCTTTAATTCCCAATTAACATTTGATCTGGTATCTAGATGTTTCCCTCCCCTATTTTTGGCTATACATACGTGGTCCATTTATGGATAAGTAAATCACAAATCCATTAATTTATTATTGATATTTAAAAGCCTTTTAAATATTCATGGATATTGTATATTGTTATGTATGTATATAACATTTATATATACATCCAAATAATTATTAATTGCACCCAGAAAATTTCTAGGAGTCTCCCCCACCTACTTACAATGCCCAAAGCATCAAATACACAAATAATTTATATTTCTTAAATATTGATTAACTTAATTAATTTATAACAATTTATAAACTAATTAAGTTGTGTGGTTGTTCGAAGAATTCAAAAATACAGTTATGAGACTAAGGGATGTGAATTCAATAAGCGGTTAGCATTGAATTGTTCAAATATTATGTTCACGTATCATCTTAGCTAGTGGTGTGACAGTTTGGCCAAATTATTCACTTATATATCTTTCCGGTAAAATCATATTTTACGACACCTTAAATGTTACCAGTAATGATAATAATTTGCACACGTTCTTGTCGCCAACACTATCTTATTTAAAGGTATATGGCATTTCATGTCGGTAAAATTCCAATATTATCTACAGTCAACTTGATCAGTCCATAAACGAAGTTTTAGTTCAATAATAACACATACTATTAACATTATACTCTTGCCAGAGATTTTGACTTTGAGTTGACTATGTAACACCGCAAAAATTTTGGCGAAAACCAAATAAAAGAATTAAATTTAAACAGAACAAGAGTAAAAATGAAATTTTTACAAACTTATGAACTTGGCTACGAAACATGCACCATTGCGTTCATAACGATTTTCTGGAAATTTTTTATACGTAACACTTTAAAATTGGAGCTAGTGTGGAAAAGTTACAAACATTTTAAAATTTGAAAAAGAAATTAACTAAATAAAAGTAAAGAAATTAAAAAATCCTCAAATAGATAGCTCCACCTATCGACACAAAATATGGAGACCGATCGACACCTAGCGGTCGACCACACCCATATTTAGCAGTCGACCGATTGAAGTGTCAGAATGATAATTTTGAATGATGAATGGCCCAAATTTGATCGATGTAGTTTACTTGGGTGCGAAGTAAATGTTTAAAGCATATGATGTAAGCAAATATTCCTAAGGGTTGATTAATGGTTAATACAAACCTAAAACCCCTATAAATAAAAATCTAACTTAAACTTTAATTGTAACGACCCAAAAAATTCCGATGACTTAATTTGTTAAAATGAGACTTTAATAAATTTATATTGAAAGAAACGAAAACTTGTGATTTATGAATGAAATAATAACCAAAATAAAATGTAATAGTGTTAATGTAAGTAAATTAGTAACAAATTGAATGGACTTCCATGTTAATTGGAATAATAAATGTTACAACTTGGTTATGAATTCAATATAAGATAAGCAAATGAAAATATTGAAGTAGGTAGTGCAAGGGTATCATAAATAGTAATGAAGAAAAAATTTAATCTTATATATGGAATTATAACCTGTGTTGGTAAGTAACAAACTTATAAATGCAATATAAAGCAAATGGGTGACAATTAACACAGGTTGCTTATTTATTTAATGTGTTAAATAAACTTTGGTAATCAATTGCAATAAATCTAAATTTAATGTTTTGTTAATGTAAGTTACAGCAATAATCGAAAATAATGTAATGAAAAACAAGATTTATTAATTTATTTGAAATTTAAATTCAGTAATTATAAGATTTCAGTGGTAAAACACATATAACTGAATAGAAATTCGGGTAAGGATTAACTATACAAATAAGTTAAGCTAAAAATAGATTCAAACCTGAATTTGTTAAGTACAAAAAAAAAATAAAACAAAGTCCTGCCATCAAGCAAAACAAATGAGATCAAAGTCTTGAAGCAGGATCTAGACAGAAGCCAAAAAAAGAAAGAAATCAGTGCTCTGTTCGAAAGGAGAAGTGAGACTATAGACTATGTAGGCCTATATATGCTAGGAAAATTTGAATGGAAGCTTTTGATTTTTGGTCAAGTATTCGCATGCAGTAGCATCTATGCTTATAAATGTTTGTATACCATGTTCTATAACCTAAAAACCTCAATAGCTTGTACATCATCTTTCTTTTGCTCTGTTGTTTAAGAAAGTTAGGATTTCTAAGATTCAAAATCCTCACCTCACTTTCTAGTTAGTTTTAGGTGATGGTTTCAAAAGAAAACCTCGTTGTTTTTTAATGTAGATTGTTTTTAAAAAAAAAATATTTCACATTATTAAGTATAGAAGAGGGAAAATGTACTTTTCAGTAAGTAAACCCAATCTGAGTAAAACTAGAAAATCACATTTCCTCCTTTTGCTTATATGAACACGATCGTCATTCAAAACGATGATTTTTGAAGGAAGTTTGGAGATTTTTAATTAGGTATAAAGTGATAAAAAGGGAGATGAACGTTCTTTAGTTTTTAGCCAAATTGCGGCAAACCATGTGATGTTGTAGGCCGAGCTTGGGTCAGGGGATAGCTCGGAGGAGGGGAAACGTGTAAAAATGGCGTGGTATTTTATTTGGGTGTGATGTGGCTTGTTGGGGTTGATTTAGGCTATAAAAGGAGTTGGGGTTGGCTTCGGAGTTCATGTCGATGGCATAAAAAATGGGAAGGTAGGGAAGTATGGTCTTGGTGGAAAGGAAAGAGGGCAGGATGGCACGTACCTCGGTGAGGTTTGATGATAATCAGTGTTAGGGAGTGGTGAGACGAGGGTTTATTCCTGGTTTCGGTTGTTCCAGTTCTTGTGGGAGGGGTTCGATTTTCGAACAAGAAGCTCAGTCGACTTTTCAGGCATGTAGTTGAGAAGAAAACATCGGAGGTAGATTGCTCGAGTGGTCGGCAGCGTGATTCGAGGGAAGGTGGGCGTGTCCACAATACACGGTGACGTGCATTTTGTGTGTTTCTGGTGAAAGAAGCGAGGAAGGAGAGAAGCAGGGAGAAGGGAAAGAAGAATGGGCCGGGAAGAAAGGAAGGGCTAGAAAAATAAAGAAAAAAAATAAAAAGGAAAAAAAATAAAGGAAAGGAAAATAGAGAAAAGAAAAGGAAAAAAAGATAAGAAAAGATAATGAAAAAAGAAAAAAATATAAAACAAAGAACATGAAAGAAAAGTAAAGTAAAAGAAAAATAAGAGAGAGAAGAGAAGAAAGATGGAATTCACATATACATACTTAGATGAAAAATCTACCGGAAACTTATTGTCACTTAAATCCGTAAATTTTAAGGTAATGATATTTTATAATTAGAGTGGGTATATAATTATACTATTATTTGACTCAAGATTTATATACATTAACAACGTGGATGTCAATGGAGCGCTTAACTTTAAATTAACTAGTGACAATTATAGTGTAATTTGTAATAAAATTTGGATTAAAAATATAAATAGACCCGGTTAATTAAGGTTATTAAAATCCGCACGTAAATTGATTGGTATTGTTATAGATCGCTAATTTGGTTATCGATCTATACCCCGACTTAACTCTATTTGATATTCAGGGATGAGACGGTTTATTTTGAAATAAAATATGTAATAAATCCCCATATTTGATTATTGTCACCCTAAATAATAAATGGTTCATTTGAAACAACGTACTTTCCTTAATTTATTACTTAGATCTGAAGAGACCGAGATCAGATAATATTGTTACCCGGAACCACTTGACTTGAAAATTTCTACTACCCTTTACGGTTTGATTTATAAAAAAATTTAATAGGCCGGAATTGAATAACTTATGTAAACAGGATTATTATAAGCAAATAGATGTATCTAGACATTACTACAATATCGATGGAGTTTCTGTAAAAATGTTGGTTTTAGTCTGATAAAAACTTGTCGGATATACAAGTTATCTTGGTTTTCAAAGAAGCTTATAACTTAAGTACTTCAAATTAAATAGGTTTACTCATGCTGGTTTCCAGCCTGACTCAGGTGTTACTTTATTGTAATGCTAGAGACAGACCGAGTATTATAAATTTTTAGATTAGGATGCTTTTGGAGCTCAGGAGGCAAGCTGGATGGCAGAGACGTATTGATTATATTTCGCTGTGTATCATAGATTGTGTAGTCAGTATTTAGGGACAAGTTATTATAACTGTCCAGATTTATTTGGTGATAATTGTACTCTGATAACTTGTATATATATTAACAGTTGCAGATTTTCTTTGCATAAAATGCTGTTATTGTATATTATATTTTGTTCTGCTGCGATTGTGAGATTCTGTGCTATTGTTTCCCATTTCTTCTTCTATCTATTTTTCTTCTAAACCCTAACAGTCTTGTATTTTTGGGACTCAATTGCTTGGTATTCTATACAGTGAACGTATTAGTGTCGATTTTCGGGGTCAAAAATCTTCTGGTCGTTACGCGTGGTATCAGAGCTGAAGGTAAAGCGAGAACCTTGGCTCTAGTGGGGATTACTCATTAGAGATAGGGTCAGTAGTACCCTAGAATGAGTTGAGAGTACTATATAAGGGCGTACTTGTTAATTTTGATTTTAAAAATAGTTTTAATATATATATTTTTTCATATAAAGGTTATATTTTGAGTATAAAGGAATATTTTTTCTAATTATTATAATGGATTAAGGGAATTGGTTGTTGTTAATATTGTAAGATTTCAGTGGTAAAACACTTATAACCGAATGGAAATTTGGGTAAGGATTAACTATACAAATAAGTTAAGCTAAAAATGGATTCAAACCTGAATTTAAATCCGAGAAAATTCAAAAGAATTTTCAAAGTAAGTTACCCTTAATATATTTTTCCAATGAATTATGATGGAATATATGGTGTGTTTGATTTCCAGATATGCTAATGTTGATTATTATCATGAATTGGGTATTGTGTCTTAATAAAAGATGTTTATTACAGAATATTAAAACAAGAGTGAAAGGTTTTAAGGAAGTAAAATTTTATATAAGTATGACTTATAAATTCAAATGGATTGAAATTGTGGAGCTTTAAAATCTAACCCCTGAAAAAAGTTTTGGAATTGTTTCAAAGTGTTTAAGGAAATAATAAGTAATATTATTTAGATTATTTGTAAATATAAATTCTTGTTTTAAATAAGAGTTGTTATGAAAATTTCAAAGGAATTTGTTTTGAATTAAAAACCAAGAATGGTTTAAAATTGAAAGTATGACTTGATGTGTAAATGGGAGTATGTGAATATATATGGTTTCAAAGTTGAGATAAATAACTGAGTGTTTAAGTTCTAAAATCCCCTTGAGAGTGAGATGTATAACCCAAAAAGGGAAGTGAGTTTTTGAACTCATAAGTGGGAAGTGAAAATGATAGGAAATTTAAATTTGGAATGAAGATTTAGATTGAGTAGGCTAAATGGATTAAATGAATTAATATTTAACTTAGGGTAAGTTAAATAAGTTTTGAAACTATAATCTGAAATTAGGAAATTTCAAGATGAAATTAAGATTTAACTTATGGAAGTTAAATGGATTAAATTGAATAGGTAGATACTGATTTGATAAGAGGTTATGTATGAATAATTTCAAATAGCTTTTGAAATAAAATGTGTCTCGAATTCTAAAAATTGGTGGTGGATGCTATTGATGGGTGTTTTAGATAATTTGGATGTTTATTTACTTTGACATATCCCGTTATCATCCAGATTGTTATTAACAGTATATATAAAACTGTGAAGTGGATTATCTCAAATAAATTAAGTAGTGGATTGAAAAGATATACATCCATTGCTGAAATTAAATGGAAATAAAACTTTATTTAGAAACCATTAAAGATTTTGATTCTTAGAAATAAAATTGAATTTAGGGAAATGGAATCATTTTTAACTTAAGTTAAAATGTTAAAGATGAATTTATCAACTAGAATTGTTTAAAGGATTGGATTTAAAAATTTAAAGTTGGGAAATCAATCAAATTCCGAAAATTGATTAGTTTAAAAAGGATATGGACTTTTACTTGGACCTCACATAAGTGTAAGTAAAGGTAATTTAAATGAATATTTGAGATTTGGGCTTATTATAAGAGATTTAGATTATTAAATTAAATATTAAAGGTTAATTTGATTTAAGTGATTAAATCGGTATTGGAAAATCGAACTCGAATTTATATAAATCGATATGGTTTAAAATTTGAGAACGAAATTGGAATTAATTCAAATTGGAATTGAATTGAATTAACTGGGATTGCAATTGAATTAAATTAGTTGGAAGGCGAATTTGGAATTGAGTTGAATTAGAATGGAAATTGAAGTTAATTCGAATTGAATTGTAATCTGGATTGAATCAATTTAAATGAGAATTGAAATTGATTTGAATGGGAGATTGGAAACTGAACTAGTTGACTCTGAAACTATTTTCAAATAAATTGTTTTAAAATAAAATGTCTTAAATCTATTTTTCCAAGCTATTTACTATACAAACCTTTCTTATAAGAAAAAAATCAAACTATCTTATATTAACTATTCAACTATCTAACCATTTTTACAACTATCTAACTATTTTACAACTATTTAACTATTTTACAACCATTTAACTATTTTAAACTTTTCAAGCCATTTTTTAAATTCAAACTGGCCAAAGTGGAGATTACTTATATTTAAATCATGGATTTAAATATCAGTTGAAGTAAAAATCAAAGTTTTAACCTAAATGGGAATTTAAGAAATTCTGAATTTGGAACCGAATCGGATATTGGAACAAAAATGAGTTTGAAATGAAAGGTAAACTTTGAGTGAATATGATAATTTTAAAATAATGGTTGGATAGTACTATAACTAAAACTCACTTTATAAGAGGGAATGTTACAAATGACTTTGTAAAGGAAATCGAACTTGAAACCTTGATTTGGTGTTAATGAGAGTATAACCAAAAGAAAAGATCTTTGAAGGATATTTGAAATATAAAGTGGAATTTATATAAGTATGAAGTGATCCGAAAATTATTCAAGTTGAAAGAATAAACTTATATATATAAGAATGATTTTGTGAGGAAGGGACTGAAAAGGTTTTTGGAACTCATTGATTTTGAAAGGCTTTTGGTTTTGGGAAAAAGCAAATTTGGGGAATTTGGAAAGCCAAGTTTGAGAACTATCGATTTGAGATATCGATTTTGAAGTTTATATGTGATATGTATAAAGAATATGATCGAAACAAACTAGCACGATCAAGTCATATAAACGACTCTTAATCCCTTTTTTAATTAATCTTCATTTATTAATTAAAAGCCTCTTTTATTAGTAAAACTCATCTTTACTCAATAAACTCCAATATAAATGAAACTCCATTTGTTAATAAAACTCCATTATTTAATTAAAACATCACTATTGATTTTCAACACATTTCAACACTTTCCAAAGGTATTCATATACTTATCTCAACTGTATAAGTATATTCGTAAATCAATTTCAAAGGGATCAAGACAAATGTTACTCAAATATGTCGCTGCTAACCCAAAACCATTTCACTTATGATTTTATTTAACACATTATTTTCGAAGATTTATTTACGTTCCCAAGTATAACCAAAATGGGTTAAAGGTGAATGTTACTAACACATTGCTACATCAATCCCAAAACCATTTTATACTTGTTATTTACTTTAAAATTTCATTATTAAAGATATAAGTATTTTCCAAACTCATTTACAATATTTTAACACTTCAAAATATTACCCAAGGGTTTAAAATATGAATGTCACTAAAACATTGTTTACGATAAACCTCAAAACACTATACTATCCCATTATCTTTAAAACTCCATTATAAAGGTCCAATTACTTTTCAAAAGTATAGTTATATAGGTTAATATAGATGTTGCACAAACCTCGATATTATAAACCTAAAATCCACTTTTATACTTGCCATTAACTTTAAGATATCCATTATTCGTTCTAAATACTTCTCCATTTTATTAAACAAGGTTATATACCTTGTTAGTCAATTTATAAATAATCCATTATAGCATAAGTGTTATAATCCAAAATTCATTTTAAATTCCTTTATAAAGTATTTAACTTCCTTTTTAAAACTTCTAAGCATATTAAAATGCATTTGAAAAGGTAGATATTTACATATGCTAATTTATTTATGAAACAAAGATATTTAATAAAATACTATAAACCATTTGTAAACTATTCTAATACAAAATCATTTCAAAAATCTTTATTAAAATGTTTAACAATTTATAAAACCATTTATATACTAAAAATATACTGTTAAAATACTTATACTATATTTTAAAACCTTTTATTTAAAACACGACTTCAATTCCTGTTTTAACAATTTGATCCCATATCTTTAAAAATCCATAAATGATTTTCAACAATATATCCAGACCTTGTTATTTCTCAATAATAAGTACGCTAACAATACTTATTAACAATACGAAGAAGCCCTAGAATGTCTTCCAAAGTAAACTTTAAAATCGCAGATCACAATGATTTCAAAGTGCATCCATCGGAACCGTTTTGCTTCTGCCATTTACAATTTCCATAAATGTTCCAACTAATTCCTTTTATGTCAAACATACCCAAACACGTATAGAAAAATCTAATATATATTTATGTATATGTATATATATTCCCACAATTTACCCAGATTATCCAGTTTAACATATGCCAAATATCAAGAATTTCACAGCACGTTTATAACTACTATATCATTTCTAACATTCATAACATACTATCACTTTTCACAAAGCAAAATCAAACATGTAAATAAATAGTCCGGATCATGACACATGTTATAGATGATCAACAGAGATAGTATACTCAATAATAACGTTCCCACTTGTTTTACAAAACATGGCGGGTCCCAAAAGTAATAACTTGTATTGTTCATTATATAGTTTATAATTTCAATATAACAACAATTATATATACAATAATATATAATTAACCGGTGAGTAAAACTCGCCTAAGCTCTAGTTAACTTTTTCGCGTTCTCGAATGGTCCAAAAATCGTTCGATTTTGACTAAAATTCCCTCTAGCTCCGAACTGATGGATCTAACTCCAAAGCATAGATATCATCGCTATGAGTCAACGTAATGGGCGTTCGAATCCGACCTCGTATGAACAAGATATGGATATTAGAACTTAGAGATAATTTAATTAGAACTAACTTAATTAAAATATGTAATTAATGTTAATCACTAGCTCTAACATCTCGTTCAATCCAAGCCGCGCGTATTCATTTCGACACCGTGATTTCCATCACCCACCGCCGCCGCCCCAATACACGAGATGCCGCCCCACTACATAAGACGCCGCCGCATCATCACTGCCAACTCCCCTAACATTGCTGACCCCTTTAGCCATCGATCATGTCGCCTCTCTTCACATCTACGTCGAGAACGAACGACCCATAATCGCCATCGTTCATCTCCTCATCACCCCTGCTACATTGCTCCGACAACTGCCAAGCTCCAACCTTGTGTAGCCCTCACCCCCCTACCTTTCCCCTTCAGCACCACCACTTGAAGATCACTATCGACGATGAAATCGCGAACCTAGCTGCGACTTTCAACTCGACCTAGCCGCCGCCTCGCTTCGATCCACGACAATCCAACCATACACGACACTCAAAGCAGCATGCCAAATATTTTCCTAGTTGGGACCATCGCCTGAAACGGCATCTAGAGGCATCGATCAACCACGGACATAGGATTTAGCTAGGTTTAAGGTTAGGTTTTTATAGAACAAAGATAGTGAGGTCCTTAAACAGAAGAATTTCAAACACTATTCACCCTCCAAAATCTCAAACTCTAAACAAGGCATGCTCATTGGCGTTCGTAGCTAATTACCCCATTTTGAACACAATGGAACTGGTATCAGGACCCAATTCCATCATATACAGAAGTTAGCTTTTAAAATCAAATTATATTATATTTAATTTCTAAAGTCAATTGTTATGCATTTCGAGCTCGCATGACCACACAGTACGTCCAATTATTACAAAACTTGACGGCGTATAAGAACTTATTATTTCGAATCCGATGGCACTAGTTTCGTCAAAATCGAAGATAGTTCCTCACAATGATAATTTCACATGTTAATTAAAATGAATTATTATTAAACTAGTTTAATTATTTTTAGTTCTAAATTAAAAGCTTTCCGTATCATTCATTTTCAAACAAAAATTAAATAAGCTTTTGAAATCATTTTTATTCTAATTAAATCCAAGATTTAAATATTTTAATAATTCCAATATTTTGTTATAAAAAACTTTTCAAAAATCTAGGTCATTGCATTCTTTCCACCTTAAAAGAATTTTACCCTCGAAATTCCAATATAAGCAACAAAAGCAAAAATCACCCATCAATACCAAACGGCCTTGTAATCACTAGCAACAATAGAAATAATCACATAATAATACTATATGGTACTGCAATCATTAGCAATTAAAACTCATGGTTCACCTAGGTTGGAAAACCATCTCATCACATAAGGATGACAAACAATCCCCTAAGTGTTACCTTATGCTTAATAGCCTCGAGTATTACTCAATCAACCACTCATGCTACCAAAACAATTCGAAGGATCATTCCCCCAAACTCTCCACAAGCCAACACGCACATACAAAAAATTTAAAGTCCATATAATATACATATACCATCCATATGCAATACCAAATCCAATCACTACCTCATCACATAAATTTTACTTTCGAACTAGTATAGATCACTTGACCTTTCTAGTACGGACTCCAATCCAATTCCTTGATTAGAAACCTCTTTTCTCCTTACATGGCCATATACTATAATATAAAACTTTAGGTCACATTAAAAATTTGTATCAAGTATTTGCCGCAAAGAATTAAGTGAAAAATCCTAACTCGGACAGGTGTGAATCGCCTCGAAATCAGGCACTCGAACCATAGATGAAGAACTGTCAAGCGAATAAAATGATCTACGTATACTTATGTACTCTAGGTTTCTTAACTAAACTATTTACTTTCCATTTTAATTCACATTCATTTATCACTTAGTATTTCTCAGCTAATAGTAAAATCGCTTATGAATTATTCCATAAAATTTTACGTCAAGTTATTAAGCATTTTATAAGTTAAGTTCTTCTTCTATAATTCTACACTATATCCTCAAATTATATAGAAATATATCAAATTCATTTTACTTAACATGAATATGCAATTAATTTAAAACTTGTTTAAATTCTACTATCTCCAAAGTTCAGGTATTGCTTTATGTTTCCAGAAAACACTTAGCTTCAAATTTGTTTTCGCACAATTTTTAAGTTTTGACTGTCCTAAATCGTCAGAAATTCCATTTCATTTGAAAAAATAAAAATTGTCGATCAATAGATCAAACAAAATGAATAACCATACTCACCATAATGCATAGGACACACGAGTCCATAAAATAATTTAATAGAGAACTCGAAAACTAAATAGTCGATCTTATTTCAAATCATTTTGAAATATATATACCTATAACTTTTGTATATAAGGTAGTACTTTTGATATTTAAATCAAATCTGTTTGACCTAAAAAACTCTGTAGCAAATTACTACTGCAGTTTCAGCCAATTTGAAACTCGAAAATAAATGCTAATGATGCTGCAGTCATCATCAGAATAATTTTCCAATGACAGAAGTGAGTTCAGTACATCCAAAACATGCATTTTGGACTTAACCAAAATCATTTTCAAAATGGTATCAAATACTTCATAAATATTGCTAAGTATCTTGATATCAATTCATAAACCTATCTCACAAATATTTACTTCAAAATAATACTAATATTATTTCCAAAACTTTATAAAACCAATTCCTAAAACACCAGGATTTAAGTTATCAAATTATTAGTTTAAGTCCTTTTCATGTTTATAAACTATATTCATAAACCATATTTATATAATTCATTTCATATATAAAACTATCGCTGAAGTTTTTCCTTGTTTAGATTATAATAAACAATTTTCATTAAAATCAAAAATTTAACCCAACATTATCGCCGAATGCCTTATAGCCAAACCGCGAAACTTAATTCACAAGGTGTTCATTTCAATGTTTTCATAAATTATTATCTACCCAACCCATGCAATGATGATGTAAAACTACTCATAAACTAGTCGAGCACAATAAATCAAACAACAAATGATAATAATGGAATATTATCATTTCCTAACCAACAAACACATCATAAATAACTATATCAGTTTATGAAAAAAATTGTATATAAAATACAATCTATGGTTAAATTATTTCATTTACCAATTTTAAAAACAATACCGTGTCGATTTTTTCAGCTCCAATGTTTAAAGGTCCATATCAATAATGATAGCAACTTGTACTGATTAGAATTCATAAGCCACTCTATAAACCAATCAACACAATACAAAACAATTTTATAACAATAAGAAATACGCACGCTTGTATATATGCACTCAACTCATAATAAGACATTCCATTACCCTATCCCTCAATGAGTT
This sequence comes from Allium cepa, assembly GCA_030765085.1. Lineage (NCBI taxonomy): Eukaryota > Viridiplantae > Streptophyta > Magnoliopsida > Asparagales > Amaryllidaceae > Allium > Allium cepa. The sequence continues at coordinate 610,615,063 of CM060940.1, forward strand.
ATACCCACTAAAGCCAAGGTTCTCGCTTAATCTTCAGCTCCAATACTAAGTGTAACGGTCCAACTTTTCAAACCTCAGATGTCGACACTAATATATCCACAGTATTCACGTGTTAAGCACCCTAGTTCTAGAAAGACCAATAGTTAGTGTAAAATAAAAAGAAAATGAAATAAAATAAGAAAGAAGAGAACATAATATCAATATCTCACAGGCGGAATGATAATATATATAATATCTCAAAAGGTCTTTGCCAAAATGAAAACATTAATTTACATACATCAATCAAAGAAAACTAATTTATCATCAGCCTGGATAGTTATAACATCCCGTCATCACAAATGCTGATAGATACAAACAAGTAATGCAGCGGAAAATAAGTATGGCAGTAAATCATCTAGTTCCTCTCCATGAGCTCCAATGAACAACAACTAAATCGGAAAACATACTCGAGCTGACCTAAGCATTATAAGAGAAGAACACCCAGATCAGTCTGGTAAACCAACGTGAGAATCTCACATCACATAGAATTTATTATATCTTAAAACCTTTCAAAACAAGGGTATATCGTATGACCACGCAGTCAATAAACACGGACGGATTTTTCCCTTACAATAACCAAAAAATTCTATTATAAAATCCAGTGATAAAATAAGAAAGTCTAAGGCATGGAATTTAAATAATTACATAGCTATATGCAAATAAGTGTACATCACAATAGTAATAGGTATACAATCATAACCGCTAAGGTGCGTTCGCTAATTGTGTACGATTTCCACGTAGAGCTCCTCGGCTCAAAGTCGACTCTGATATACTGCATAAGGATCAGAGATATCCTTCCGGAGCATCACACATCTCGACTGAATATACCATAGGAAAACCATAGCTAGTATTGTAAGACCTGAAGTATTGCTCCTGCATGTTTATCCCAATAAGTTCTCTAGAAATGGAGTTGCATGCACCCTATAAGTTTGCCAACCCAACTGGCTATGTCTTCTATATCTGGATTTAGTCATACCCTCTGATGAGGCTATGTCTGACATTCCTACCCATAAGTCTCCACTCGAACAAATCTTCCACATGCGCTCCAACTCGAATAGATCATGGAACGACACATGATTTCCCATATCTCAACAAATCTCGGAACCACACATGGATTCCTCAAATAGATCTCAAATCTCCATATAGATTCTAGCATCACGAAGCAATCAGAAATCGATCATGAATCAATCGCGAACCTCTTCCAAAGCATAGAATACATATATGGTTTTGGAGTGGCTATTGTTTCAAGTCATCTAATATAAGTACACTCCCCAGCTTACCGGATGCTCCAAAACCAATTGATCAATTTTTCTGAGAATCTCAACCCTAGTTCTTTAGGAAATAAATGGACATATATAAAAGCAGAGATCACTTCCTAACTATTTAAGCGGACGGGTTTCCTTACAACTATCATAGAAGAGCAAAATGAGTTTACATGTATACTATAGTATCGCCGAAGATAACTGTACCTTATAATCCGCGTATTTCTTCTAGATATTTCCAAAGTATGTTTGACCAAGATTTGATAATCGGTTATTTAACTATCAAATAAACAAACAATCTAATACAATGAGAATAATCGCATGCGGGAAAGCAGGTCCCCGTATACCATAAGCAAGTAACACACAGAGCACGATCGAAACAAACTAGCATGATCAAGTCATATAAACCACTTCTAGTCCCCTTTTTATAATCATCATTTAGTAATCAAAATCCTCTTTTATCAGTAAAACTCTTTTTTCTGAATACTCTATTATAAACGAAACTCCATATTAACTAAAATCCACTATTTACTTAAAACATCACTATTTATTTTCAACACTTTCCAAAGGTATTCATATACTTATCTCAACCGTATAAGTATATTCACAAATCAATTTCAAAAGGCTTAAGACAAATGTTACTCAAACATCATCACTACAAACCCAAAACCATTTCACTTATGATTATCTTTAAAACATTTTTTTAAAAGATTTATTTGCGTTCACAAGTATTACCAAAATGGGTTAGAGACATTAGTAACATATTGCAAGAACAAACCTAAAACCATTTTATACTTGTTATTCTCTAAAAAAAATCATTATTAAAGGTATAATTATTTTCTAAACTCATTTACAATATTTTAACACTTTAAAATATTATGCAAGGGTTTAAAAGCAAATGTTGCTAAAACATTGTTCACAACAAACTCCTAAACACTTTACTATCCCGTTATCTTCAAAACTCCAATTTAAAGATCCAATTATTTTAAAAGTATAGTTATATGGGTTAAAACAAATGTTGCACAAACATCGATACTATAAATCCAATATCTGCTTTTATACTTGCCATTAATTTTAAGATATCCATTATTAGTTCTTAGTACTTCTCCATTTTATAAACATGGTTATATAACTTTTTAATCAAATTATAAATAATCCATTATAACATATGTGTTATAATCCAAACCACCTGTTAAATTCCTTAACAAAATATTGAACTTCCTTTTTAAAACTTCTAAACATACTAAAATAACTTTAAAAAGATAGATATATACATATACTGATTTATTTATTAAACAAAGTTATTTAATAAAGTACAACAACAATTTGTAAAATATGATAACATAAAATCCTTCTAGAAATCTCATTAAAAACTTTAACAATTTCTAAAACCATTTATATACTAAAAATATGCTTTTAAAATACTTATACTATATTTTAAAATATTTTATTTAAAACACAACTTCAGAACCTGTTTTAATAATTTAAAACCATATCTTTAGAAATCCATAAATGATTTTCAACAATATATCCAAACCTTGTTATTTCTCGATAATAACTACGCTAATAGTACTTTTTAACACGACAAAAAAGCCGTAGGATGCCTTCCAAAGATAACTTTAAAATTGCAGATCACAAAAATTTCAAAGTGCATCCATAGCGACCGTTTCGCTTCTACCATTTTGCAATTTCCATGAATGTCCCAACCAATTCCTTTTATGTCAAACACACCCAAACATGTGTAGAACAGCCCGATATATATGTAATTCCCACAATTTGCCCAAATTATCCAATTTATCATATATCAAATATTATGGATTTCAAAGCACGTTTATAACGACTATATCTTTTCTAACATTCATAATATACTACCACTTCCCATAACACAATATCAAACATGTAAACAATAGCCCGGGCCACGATACATGTTCTAGAAGATCAATGGAGATTTATAGTAAATAACAATGTTCTCGTTTGTTTTACAAAACAAGGCGAAATCCAAAAGTAATAACTTATATTGTTCGTTATACGGTTTATAATTTCAATACAACAATAATTGTATATATATGTATATATATATATATATTATATAATTAACAGATGAGTAAAACTCACCCAAGCCCTAGTTAACACTTTTGCGTTCCTGAATTATCCAAAATCGAACGCAGTTCGATTTTTGACTAAAATTCTCGCTAGCTCCAAACTTGACGAATAAAACTCCAAAACGTAGATATCATCGCTATAAGTCCAACACAACTGACCGCGTCCAAATCTGACCTTGCATGAACAAGATACAGATATTAGAACTTGGAGATAATTAAATTATAATTAACTTGATTAAAATAGGTAATTAATGTTAATCGCCTTCTCTAACATATCGTTCAACCTAGGCAGCGCATATTCACTTCGACGCCGTAATTTCCATTACCTACTCCGCCGTCAACCTACACGAGCAACCGTCGCATCATTGCCCCCAACTCCCCTTACCTCCCCGACCCTTTAGCCATCGACCGTGCTGCCTCTCGGCGCCTCTATATAGAGAACGAACGATCCACAACCGCCACCATTCAACTCCCTATCGTCGCCGCTGCAGTGCTCCTACCACCCCTAAATTCCAACCGCGAGTAGCCCTCATCCCCCTCTACCTCTCCCATCTAGTGCCGCCGCCTGATGATCATAATCGACGATGAAATCGCCAACCCTAGCTGTGACGTTCAACTCGACCTAGATGTTGCCTCGCTTTGATCCATGACAATCCAACCGTTCACAATACTCAACACACCATGTCCAACATTTTCCTAATTGGGACCATCACCTGAAACATCCCCTAAAGGTGTTGATCAACAACGGCTGTTGGATTTGGCTGGATTTAAGGTTAGGTTTTTGGAAAACAAAGATAGTGAGGTCCTTATATAAAAGATTTTCAAACATCATTCACCCTCCAAAATCTTGAACTCCAAAAGAGGCATGCTCACTGGCGTTCCTAGTTAATTACCCACAATTCGAACACAATGGAACAAGTATCAGGACCCAATTCCATCATATACAAAAGTTATCTTTTAAAATTAAATTATATTTAATTTCTAAAAACAATTGCTATGCATTTCGAGCTCGCATGACCATATAGTACATCTGATCATCATGAAACTCGATGGCGTATAACAATTTATTATCTTGGATATAATGGCACTAGTTTCGTCAAAATTTGAGACAGTGGCCGAAATGATAATTTCACACGTTAATTAAAATGAATTATTATTAAACCAGTTTAATCACTTTTAATTACGTATTAAAAGCTTTCTGTATCATTTTTTTAAACAAAAATTAAATAAGATTTTGAAATCATTTTTATTCGAATTAAATACAAGATTTAAATATTGAATAATTTCAATATTTAATTATAAAACTGTTCAAAAATTCTGGTCCTTACATTTGTAAAATGAGTTTTGAATTTCAATATACGGACATAACTTATAAAAAAATTAATTGGGAAAGAAGGTCTTCAAAATATATCTAAAATGAAGTTTGAAAAGATAAATATTTAGTAAGAGAAAAGAAAATTCTTTAGGTTTAATTATTTATGCAACTTCTTATTGGGAGTTGGTTTTTCCGTTTTATAAATTTAAAATAAAGAAATTTGAATTGAATGGAATTAAAATGAGTAGCGGTTGAATATTTGTAATTTCCTTGTTATGAAAAATAATTCTTTGAGATAATGTTTGTCTGCAAATCATTACTTCTATAGAATGAGAACTATAATTAATTGATTTGGTAATCCTGATGGTATGGACATTAGGGATCACCTTATTGGTTAATTATATGACTTATTTTTATTGAATATTTGAGTGGGTGGAGTTTACTGACTTATATTAAATATTCCAACAAACCTGTATGGTATGGGATGCATGGAAGTTACTCGTGATTACTACTAAAAGGTATGTGACACTATTGTGACGACATGCAAAGTGCCCATCATCTATGTTTGACTTGCAAAGAGTGGTAATATGTGTTAGACTTGAGAAGAGTGGTTATCTATGTTAGACTTGCTAAGGGTCATTTGTGCAGACAAGCGAAGCGCTTGCCTTTAGTACTCGACATGTGAAGTGTTGTCTTTTGTGTTGGCTTGCAAAGTCCAAGCCGTTATTGATATGATGAATTTATAGCTCGCTTTCATGCTAGTTTACTGTTATGATTTTATTTGATTGTTATCTTGATTATAATGGATTTTTATTACGGTCAAGATATGATTTTAAGACATGACAAATTAATAAGAATGTTTCAAATTGAAATAGCTTACCAAATAATGTTACAATTTGTGAAGTATAAATTTTTGGAGAAATTAATTTTTGGAAGGCATAAGAGAAACATTTGAAATATTAATCTAAAAAGAAATGGAGTTTTTATAAAAGAAGTAATTAAATTTGAAATTGTTGAAATTGATTGAAGAAATGAAATTCTTGGAAATAATATTGAAGGATGCACAAATTAGATGTTTCAATCTTTTGAAAGGTAAATTAAAAGATCTTATATAAGTATATATAAAAGAATCCTCTTATTAATTACATGATTGTTTTGTTGCTTTGATGCTTGGTTGTTGTAGTGTTAGTGTATATTCTGAAAAATAGAAATATTACTAATAGTAAATATTTCTATCAATTATAAACTTTTCTATGAATTGAAACTGCGAGGACGGTATTTCTTTAAGGATGGAAGTTTGTAACAACCTTGATTTTTGAGGTTCTCAATTGAAATAAATAATGATTTAAATTGGAGATTTAAATGAAAATTTTGATTTCTCAAGTATTGAAAATGGAGAAATTAGAATTTTAATTATTTTATTTGAAGATAGTTGAAGTTAGAGTTTGGACAAGAATATTTGTTTAGTTTGTATTTGGTACACTTTGTTTAAAGATAATGAGATTCTTTTGAAATATGAATTCTAAATTAATAAGAATATGGGACAATTGAATTAATAAAAAGGAATACTTTGGGATTTATGAAATAAATCTTATTTTTAATAAATATGTTGTGGATAATCTATGTGAAGTACATTATGGAATTTAATGATGTGAATTTCTTATTTTAAAACTTGTTTAAGAATGTGTTAGTGTTTTCTAGATATTGTGTATAATATTTTTGGATAAAAATTAGTTTATTTGTGTTAAAACAGTAAATGTGTTATGCTTAGCCTTTGATTGAAAATAAAACATTGTTATGTTTTAAATAGTAAAATGAAGGTTAAAATAATTACTTAAAATATATTTCTTTCTTTTCAATGAAGAATTTAGAGATTGAAATGGATTATAGTATTTTGTGTAAATTTTTAGAGGTATAAATCAATGTTTAAAATAGTGTTTTAAAATTGGGAAAATGAATGAAACTTGTTTACTCTTTTATTTTATCTTTGGGTTTGGGCTAAAATTAACTTCAACCCATTAATGTGTGTTTTTGAAACTGGCTTTCCTGTATTTGAACAAAATGTATGTTCATTTCCTTTACTGTAAAAAATAGAAAGCTTCTCCCTTCCTTACTCTCGAAATCTATCTTCTTCAAAAATCAAGTTTTTAAATTAAAATCAAATAGAGGAAAATTTGGGTAAGCTCTTTAGCCCTAACTGCATCTACAACAAGAGTCGTTGGTTTAATTATTGGGTTTAATTTCTGTTTTGTATATTTCTAAAAATATCAGTCCTAGGTTTTAAGTTGAGGAAAATAGAGTTCTAGCAAGAAGAAGAAGGCAAATCAATGGACTAATAAGATTATAAGGTGAGTAAACCACACCACTCTTCTCTACATAGGGTTTGCGTGTTTGTTAAATGCATTCTACTACAAATTTATGATGCCCAATTGAATTTATTTGCTTTTGTTTTGAAATCCTGCTTGCTGGATGATGCATTCATCTGTAACTAAAAATTGATATTCTAATTGAAATTATGATGCCATGTTTGAGTTGTTATTGATGCATTTACACCCTAGAACATTTGTAAACAATTTAAGATCAAAGTGCCATCACCAAGGTCCGATCGGAGGGCTTCCTAGAGTTGAAATAGCTCAAGGATTTTCCCCTACTGGTGCACCTATGGTGCCAACCGATGGACCAGTGGGCAGCGGCTTGGAGTTATTTTAGCTCCATGAAAATTCCCCAAATTCTTCTGTTCGTTGCCCTGTACATTGATGTTTGTTACTATGCTTTAGATGGATGATTTTAATATGTTATGAAGGAAATTTCAACTCATATTTTTTTAGTAAAATAAATTTATAAAAATTATATGGAAAAGTTTTCATTAAGCTCCAAAACTTTCTAAGATTCTGAATAAGAAGTTGTATACATATCTGTTTATTTTACTGGATTATCAACTCATATTTTCAAATAACTTGCATATGGTAACATTGAATGGGTATAGACTTCCATATATATATATATACACACACACACACATGTACGTACATACATACATACATACATATATATTTAGTTCCTTTCAAATATATGTGTGTGTGTGTGTGTGTATTTAGTAAAATAAAAGAGTTACGGATCTTTAGATAAAGTTTAGAAGTATATTATATATATATATATATATATGAATATTTTGGAAAGTATTACACATGAGTTGAAAAGGGCAAGCCATTGCATATGTGTAATAATTCTTCCTTTAGTATTTTCTTTGTGTTATCCTTTTAGCTCAGTGTTACATTTTAGAACTTCTATATGATTTTTAGGACAATGTTTTCATATATACTATTACTTGGCTTGAACGAGATATCTAATTGAATGATTTAGTAATACAAGTGGTATGGAACATTTGCACTACCTTATCGGTTAATTCTAGGACACGTTTAATTGAATATTTTATTCGAGTAGGATTTACAAACTTTTAGTAAATATTTAGTATCTCTAAGTGGTTATGGGACATTGAGCGAAACTCATTTGTTTACTAATTGAAAGTAAGATATATTTATCGATCAGAAATGATCACTTTGACTTGTAATGTTCTCGTCTCCTATATTAGCTTGGGATGTGCTTGCATTAGTTTGACTTGTGATGTGCTCATCTCTAATGTTAGCTTGAATGTGCTTGCTTTTGTTTGACTTGGGTTGTGCTTATCCCTAGTGTTAATTTGCGATGCTTGCTATGACAACCTACCTTTTTAGACGATTTAAGTTGATACTAAACCATACATGTCCAACTCAAACCATCCAAAAGGAAGGATTGTCAATAAGGTGTAATAAGAAAATAAGAGAAAAGAAGGAAAGCAAAAATACAGAATCTCGTAGTGAAATAACAAAATATAATAATCAAATAAACAGTTCATGAAGCTGTTTTACAATATACATTTGATTACACAATTTTTACAACTTAATCGAAGTATAAACAAAAACATACCAATAATAATGCGGCGGAAAATAATAGTAAACACGATCTAGTAAACTCCATCTTCATCTTCAAGGAATAATGTCTTCAATACCGAAATACTTAGGCTAACCTGAGTGTAATTAAAAGACAAAACACTCGAGTCAGAACTAAAAGTTCTTATGTAAATTAATTCAATAACAAGTAAATATGAGTGTAATAGCTTCAGAGATGTTTACGGGATTTCACACCTCCTATTCAGTGTATAATGTCAGTGCAATAACTTAAGAGATGTTACGGGATTTTCCATCTTCTAAGGATTCGTTAAACTATCTATATGTAGTAAGATACGCTACATATGTAATGTCTATCAGTATAGTAAGTATTAAAACAGCGTTAAGGCTTAACACTGATCCCCCTTAAACATTCATTGTCCTACAGGTTGCCTTAGTAGCATCACCAGTAACGTCGGTTGCTAGGGAAGTGCTGTGATTAGACAACACTAAAACAAAGTCATAGTGGTTGCATATAAGGATAAAAGTATGACAAGGCATGTGAGGCAATCCCCAAGGTAGGATACTACCAATTTGCGTCGCAGGGCTGGTGGTAGCGCATCATAGCCACGACCGCCCACCTCATCCAACACTCCCATAATCAAATAATGGTGCACCGATCAAGTCAAAATCAATATAGTAATACGAAGAAGTGTATCCGCTAGGAGTAGCTAGCCAACTTGGCCCTGACAAGCCGTCATGTTTTAGTCATTTCAAACTGGTACAAGTGACGGGGTCATCCATCATCGTTCTCTTTTTTCAAATCCAGCAATCCTTCGCCAATCCAGCCACTTTATTCTGGATCATCCACCACATACACAATTGTTAAAGTGGTTTTGGTATTGATAGAGAGTATGCCAATATTCGGCCCCGGACTCTTTAACAACCAAACATACAGTTTTCACACTAGTTGGTTCTTTTACATTTCAAGAAAAAGTCATATTTCATATCAAAATATCAGATTCACTTTATAATCATTTCGAATTCAAAATAGGTTATACCTTCATATCCAAGCATTCGTTTTTAAATCAATGATTTAAATATCAATAATTTTCCTTTAAAACAATTTGAATTGGTTTTAAATAATTAAAATAGTTTGAATATTGAAAATAGTTTAAATAATTAAAATAGTTTTAATATTGAAAATAGTTTGGATAATTAAAATAGTTTTAATATTGAAAATAGTTTTGAATATAAAATAGATTTTTATAATTGAAAATGGTTTGGATAAATAGTTTATATATTAAAATAATTTATATTAAAATCGTTTCTTCCTTTTCACAACGATTTGAACTCATGTTCCCATTTCAAATCACAACAAATTCAACTTTTCAACTTTCAATTTCAAGTCAACTTCATATTCAAATTTCGATTTACATCAGCCTCAATTCAAAACAATTTCAAACTTTACGTTAATATTAATTTAAACAGTTCTATTCAAATGGCTGCAAGTCTCAATCCAAAATAAATAAACAACCATACATCCAACATCAATCAATAGCATACGACAACAAACAACATTGAAATCAACCAACATGTCACAATAGTTGCTAATTATCAGTTGATGGTGTTTAGCTAGCAGTTAATTTAAATAATAATTAAGATGTCAATTTAATTCAATATAAATTCAATTTCAGCTAAATGTCAATTTAGACTATCAAACAACAACAAACAAAATTCTTATCACTTCATAAATTTAATTCAACTAATATAAGAAGATTTAGTATTTCGTGAGTGGATTAAATCACTCACCTTTGATTTATAGCCAATTAAAAATCCAATAAAAGCTCAAAATTTGAAAAGTTTCCAAATCTAACCAAACTAGTTTCATGCTATTCGTAATTTCGATATGAACCCAATGGAAGAAACCGCGTGTGAATCCGAGTTCGTATGGAAAAGTTATGCAAGTTTGAGTATATGAATTTAAAAAATTTAATAAAAAAAGAACAAGGACAAAATTGTCAACACGACGCCTCCCTCACCCTACAGTTTCGCACGAATAACATCCAACCCATAGCCATCGTGCTTTGACAGCCACCGCCGCCTAGACGGCACAGTCAATCGATCTGACACCATGGTCGAGCTCGCCACCTCCGCCTCCACACCTTCGGCCAGAAGGCCGCCACCTCCGGCTCTCCAAAGGTGCTCCTCTGCCGCCATGATTAAATCTCTAATTCTGGCGAATCCCATCGTCTTTAAGATAATCGAAGACCATGGTTTCACACTTCTCGATGTCCTTTACATGCCAGCGCTTCCCAATCGTTGATTGGTCGACGATCCACCGTTGATCGCGAAACTCTAACAATGGACGGCTGATAAAGATCATCAATTTCTAGACAAAATGGATCCCAATCGAAAAACAAATTGCAGATGTAGATTATGCTCGTCGAGAACTTCGCAACGATGTATTATATGATAGGATTGGAGCAGTATGAATTTTTGGATTTGATTTGAAATCAGTAATTAGGGTTTGGGAAATCCGCCATTGAGAAGGAACAGATTGGAACTGAATTGTATGTACAGAAAATAGAATAGAAAGCTAGCAGGGTTTAACAGCATATATGTAGACAAAGGTAAAACAAGAATGGATGGAACAGATCGAATGGGTCGAAGTGATAACAAAGACCCGAAAAGCCCATTTCGTTTTCGAAACGAAAATAGGTCATCATATATATCGAAATAGGTTTTCAATACTTTTAAATTCAATGGAACTAATTTCAAACCCTAATTCTATTGTATATTGAAGTTAGCTTTCAAAATCACATTATTTTATTTAAATTCCTTTAGTTAATTTCTACACGTTTCGAGCTCACACGATCAAACAGTAAGTCTTATCGCTACGAAACTTGAAATCCTACAATAATTCACTATTATGGTTCTCATGAAACTGGTTTCGCCGAAATCCGAGACAGTGCCTAAAAAGAATAAATTTACACGTTAATTAATACAATCTATTTTAAAAATCAATTTAATCACACTTGAATTTTTAATTAAAAGTTTTATATCATCATTTTGATTAAACTGAAATTAATAATCTTTTAAAATTAAATTTTCCATATTAGATCTAAGATTTAAATTATAAATTAATTTCAAAGTCTAATTACGACTGTAATAAATCTTAGTTCATTATGATTTATATTACAAACAAATTATTTTATTTTATTTACATTCTTATTGTTAAATCGACAAATACCTTATGAAAGTTTTAAACATATGTTTCCATTTTATTACACAGATCGCTCAACAGATAACGTCTTTTCTTATATTGCTGCATTATTTCAATTATATTTAATTTCTTTAATTTCTAAAGGATTAAATAATAAAATGAGAAATAAAACAATATTTACATTAATAATTCATATCTATTGACTTATTATTTACAAACAAGGATTATAAACTACTTACCAAATGTTAATGCCAATTTCAATTAAATAAATCTAATTTAACTGTTTTATACATCATTTATTTTATTTATTATTAACTTTATTATTACAATTGATTGAAATTGCATTAAAACAGTTGTCAACTACATGCAATCAATATTATTAAATTATATCCTAATAATTTTTTTCATTACTAAATCATAAATTTTAATTTCTGACAATATTAAATTTCAAAATATTATTAAATCGAATATTTTTAATTGTCAAAAATACGGCTCGTTACACTTGCTTTATTTTTGACTTGCAATGTGCTCGTTTATTGTATCCTTTCGTATATGTGGATTTGATTTGGTTATTATTTTGATTTTGATGTTTGATGCTGATCGACTTAGTCTAACTTTATAACATGAAGTTTTAATAAGGAAGTCTTATTATGTTTATCAAAGTCAACTATTTGAATATTTATATGCCCTTAATACTTATGCAAGGTTATCATGATGATCTCACCTTTTATGATATTTAGAGAGTGTCTAACCCGTTTATTATTTTATTATACTCATATCAGAATAAGACTTGATAGGTATAGAGACTCTATGACCGTAGATGTGAGCTAGCTTAAGAAGTCATATATATGGTGTTACTTATAAATTGATGTACCATTCGAGTCTAGCTTATATACTCATTGTATGTTTGTTCATGTTGTAGACTTTTGTAGTTTTGTGTATTTGAGACCTGCCTTTGTTGTGATGACCCGAATTTCAGTGCTCAAAAATCGACATCCATACTTCACCCGTATTCGAATACCGCAGATTCAAACGTCGAAATCTGAATTGCCGGAGCTTATAACACATTAAGTATAATACGGCGGAAGAAAATAATATATATCATTGATATACAACATTTGATTACAACTATGATACAACCATCTGATACAAATGAAAATCAATATCATAGATACAAGACAACAGTGGAAAGAATAAGACAGCAACAGCAGTGGAACACCACATCTTCAATATGATCTTCCAAAGAATAGAAAGAAAGATAGAATCCAGAACTATATCTCCATCTCCAATACTCCAAACCACAAATTTGAACCACCATCATCGTTGTAATGAAGCAAATTGGGTAACTCCAAATGTTGAAGTGAAACAAATGCGATCGTCAATCCAGATACTTCAAAAATATCGAACCTACATCTACTAGCTGATTAGCTGAAAATCTAACTCTAGACTGCCCGTGTGGAAAATAGTGGGCACCCAGAGTTTAGAAAGGGTATAATAAACTCTACGTCAGTCATGGGACTGGTGTGAGCAAACAAAAACAGTTTATCTTTAACAAAAGAATACAAAAGAAATCCGCAATGATTTTTGGAAAATGAAACTGCCATAAGGCCTCCCGCCACACACACAATGCAAGTGCACATTTGGAGGAGATTTCTCCTTTTGACAGTAAAAAATGCTTGGTACATGAAAACAATTTGCTACCATTATTAGTGCATAGTGGAAAACATTTGCAAGTATAATATTAATCTTAGCCAGCATACGTACCATTATAGTATGCCTACTATAGCTACCATATTAGATGGCGGGTTCTACAACTAAAACTGTACAAGGCGCGTATTGGTGATTGGATTTCCAAAAATGGTCAAGCTAAGGAACTTCCTGGGACACATGGGTATGCCTCTGGAGGGATGCCCCGAGAGCCTAACCGGATTTCGGCCAACACAAGACCGGGTTACCTCTGCAACTAAATAACTACTGACACGAGTATGCCACCCCCTGGTCATCACCGACCTTTATCCGAGGTACCTCTTCACCAACAACCACAAATCAATAAGTCTGCAGCAACCACATTGGTTAAATATCTAGGCTCCATACCATGATACAACCTTTTATCCAGAAGGAAATGGACATACCCTAAGGGGCGCTACCCCCAATAACCTTGCCGCATCTTTCCTATTTCGACCATTCCAGTTTGTGAGTTCCTGATAAGGTTTCATCCACAAAGCTACTCTTTTCACAAAAGCCATGCTTCGATCAACACATGATCAGCAACACTTCGTATGCCACATTACCAAATTGGAAATGTATCATTAGCGACCATCAACTACATAACATCTGAGCTCGTACATCTTAGAGAAGGGTGTTAAGCTAAGAGAATAAATTCTCCACTACCAAACAGAAATGTATTTGATAGAAACTAGCTTTACATCTCAAAGTGTAACGTTAGAAATACATCCATACAAGTCTGTTCCAGGTTCGAACAGAACCGAAGGCACTTCTGAAGAAGCCCTTGTAATCCGGATAATCTCTACTCACGTCCGGACTCCCCATCACAAAGGGTAATCAAATCTCTATACCGGGGACCAGTCGGTGCACAGACTTTCGACAAGTAATCCTTTCGCTTTCAAAAATATCTGGTCTTCGCCACCGGTCTTCATATGCAATCCATAACGTCGTATCATTATTCGGAATGGGCTGTATGACATAAAGTCCTCCCCCGGCTAAACCGAATAATGAGCGTTTAATTTTTAAAGCATATGGATATTGGAATCTTAGTTAAGTCACAACTTAAAGCCCAAAACCTTTCTTCAAATGGTTTAAACAAATTACCATTTTCAAATCTTTAAACAAAAAGATTCACTTCACAAAGTTCACCAATCTTTCACAAAGATTAATTCATAGCTTTCAAAACAATTCCATTTCAAATCTTCTATACAAAAGATACACCTTTAAAATCCTCTTCAATTTCAAAACAAAGTTCAACAATCTTTCACAAAGATTCATTCATAGCTTTCAAAACAATTCTATTTCAAACTTGAAATCTTTTCAACACAAATTGAAAATTCTTTCTTTATATGAAATCCATTATCATTTTAAATAAAATACTTTTTGTTTCGAAAAAATCCGATCAAATATGCACAAGTTATAGCTTTTAAAGTATAAAACTTGGGTTAAATTTAAATTCCCAAAAATAATACATTTAAAATACTTTAAAGATGGTTTAAAATCCGTATATATAATATAACTTATATCGCTACTTTTCAAATCATAGTTTTCAAAATAATTTCAAAACTTTAAACAAGATATATTGTATTCAAACTAAATTTCAATTTCAAAACTTCATTTTCAAAAGCTTTTCATATTCAATCCGATTCCATTTCCAAAACCATTTGGATTCAAAATTCAACTTTAAAACCATTTCATAATATTAAATTCAAATATCTGTGACTTAACCAATTTCCTCGTGCAATCCATATTTTTGTATGTGGGGTGTAGTCCAAGGGTTTTACACAATAGTGCAACATCATCAATCATTACAAATTCAAGCACAACAATATCGATAAGCGGTATAATCCTATATAATGCTTATCTTTCATTCATAGATAAATAATATAAATTCATCACAGATAAATAAATTACATTCATCACTGCTCAAATCAAAATAATTCATATCACAAAGCATCACACATCAGGGATATCAAACAATTGAAACATTCAATAGAATCCAAACATTTATAAATAAGATCAATTAATCATCTGATTAATTTAAATTAGATTTATTATTACTAATTCTGGTTAATTAACATTAATTAATTTCAAACCGTTTGAATTAATTATCCTTAATTACTTATTAATTAACCTTTAATAATAAATTAATTAACCTTTAATTATTTAATTATCCTTTAATTAATTAATTAATTACATTAATTAAATAACCCTTAATTAATTACCATTTAATTAATTATCCTTAATTATTGAGTGATTATTCTTTAATTACTTGATTAATTAACTTAGTCATTAACTAATTACTTTTAATTAAGTAATTATCTTTAAGTAATTAATTACCCTTATTACTTACATTAATTAATCTAAATTAATTAATTATCCTTAATTAAATCACATTAATTAATCACATGGGTTAATTCCCCTTTAGTTAATCACTTTAATTAGTTAACCTTTAATTAATTACGTTAATTAGTCACCCTAATTAATGCCACTAAGTAATTAATCTTTAATTGCTTTCATTAAAAAATTAACCCTTTATTTAATTAAATAATTATTCATTAATCAATCACCTTGATTAATTAAGTAATTAACTATTACTTAAACTTTGATTAATCCCATTCAATAATTGTTTATCCTTTATTCACCAATAAATGATTCTTAATAAATCAAGAACTTAATTTAGTAAAGATATACCCCTTTCCTTAATTAATATTTTAATTACTTCTCTATTAAATTACAAATGGAAACATTTAACAATTAATTATAAAATTGCATAATATATAATTATTTTAAAATAAATTTAAAACATTTAACTTTAGAATTAAATCCTTGAAATTTTTGTTTAAACTTATTTTAATAAATTACTTTGGAAATTTGGCTATCATTTATAAAATTCAAAACCTGGCATAGCTTTTCCTTTCAAATTTTGAAACCTGAAACTTAAAAATAAAAACCCAAGCCAAGACACTTCATCTCCAAGCTAATACCCAAGTAAAATCTCCTACTCTAAATCCTTCGAGCCACACACGTATGACTTCGAGAAAAGCCCGCATCAACCACAAGATAGACCCGAGCAACATCATCTTCCCAAACTTCATCAGGCATTATCATGCACGCGTGCACGTGTACGGGCGGCTAGGCTACTTCCGACCAACCTCACTGTTACCTTTAGGTCATCGACGACCATCCAAAACCCATTGACCACCCAGATCGCCAAAATCCACCAGGAATCAAAATTGAACTTCTGATCCTCAACCTACAACCCATTACTGATGACAAACCTCTTCGCCACGCCACCCAAGATCACCAGAATCCATGTGAGCTTGACTAAAGCTTCGTCGCGATCCAATGAATTGCTACCCCTGGGTCAGATCGACCCAATTGCCTTGACGACGACACAGCAATCTTGCCATTTTCATCGATCAAAACGAACCCTTAAACCCTAATTCATCCTCGATCCATCACTCTAATTAACAAAAAAATATCTAAATATTTTTCCAACAATCTCCAATACGTCATCTTCCTTCAGACTCACACTCGAGGCTCGATTCCACTTTGATCGTTGGGAATTGACGATCTCAACAATTCCGTTCAACTCCCACATGCTCGAGATTTTCTAACTTAAAAATCATGAATTCATATTTAAAAATCATGGTTTATGAAAACGAACAAGATCATGAATTCAAAACTCAAATTTTAATCAATTAAATTTGAACAAAAATTGAATTAACTGTGCTTCTATATTTTCCCAGTAGACCCATTTATTTTAACCACTTAAAAGTATTTTAAAATTTTGATCTTGCCAATTCAGACTAGCTTTATTTAGACATCAAAGTTTATAGATGATTATAGAATGGGATGTTGAGTTTTTAATTTTGATTTTTGGAACCCTGTAAACTAAGAACAGATATGAATATACCCGTTCACATTCAACATTTTCTTATTTATATGTATATACAAACATATTTGCACCTATTCAAACATCATTCACCACTTCACTTCAATTTCAGTCACATACAAACCAGATTTATACATACCGGTTGAAGAGTATGCTCACCTTGGAAGTAAAGACAAAGGATATACTTTTTGTTTTAGATCTGGAAACTTTTGCATTTCATTGATCTGCTATCTTGATTGTAATTACATTCTTTTGATTTTCCAACTGAACTTGGTTTTGATCTCGGAATGAGCTGAAGCTATGCTATTGAGTTTGATTTCCAAGCTTGGTTCTCGGGATTTGATTTAAATTGAGTTTGATTTATTTTGCTTGATCCTCTCTTTGGTTTGCAGTTTGCTTTTAGATTTTAAGATGCTACAGGTATTATTTTCTGCTTTTTGATTCTTTTCAGGTTTTGAAATGATCTCAGGTTTTTTTTATCTGAGTTTGATTTGAATTCTTGTATTTCTAAATCTGTTTTCTTTTTCTATTCTGATTTTTTTCTCTTTTGATCACGTAGTTTAATTTCAAATTTGAGAAACTGAGAATAGCTTGGTTATTTTCTCTTATAATATGTTATTATATTGAATTTTTAAAAGAAAAATCAAATTTCCATTTGTCAACAAGGCTTACACTTGTTAAGGTATGTTAAGAGTAAATTAACACTTGTTAAAATAATTCAATTTATGTTTAAGCCCTTGTTCTCTAATTTATTTATAAAATATGTTTAAACCTTTTGTGACGACCCGGAATTTTTGAGCATTCAAAATTGGAATATTTAATTGATGTTAAATATTTAAAGTTAATTTTAACTTGAATTACGAATATCACAATTTATATGATAATTGAATTATTGAATTAAGTAATTTGAAAGTTGAGTAAAAAAGTTGAATCTGGATTTTTAAGCCTGTTGGAAATAAATTGAAGACTTATGAAACTTATATTGATAATACTGAAGACAATAGAAGTGTTCAAATTGAAATTAACAGTGATCTGTTCCGTTTTGAAATTTTATCGTTTTAAATTGAATTTAAAAATAGCCTTCCGAGGTACAGTCTCGGAATCCGACGAAACCAGTTCCATTGGGTCCGTAATATTGAATGATTATCGGATTTCAAATTTCACAGTGATCGGAGTTGTAGTGTGAGCATACGATATATAAACGCGCTGAAAATTTCATTGATAATAGTCGATTCAAATTGAAGTTTGAAATTAAATTAATACATTGTTTAACCAGTTAACCTTCAGTCGAAATAATTTCACGTCAGCTTTCTTTTCCATCACAGTAATAAGGCAAGCTTCTCGCGCAAGGTATTTTCCTTCTTTTATAATTTGTCGAGCCTTCTTTCTCAATTCTCGTTTGTTATCCCGCCTTTTCAGCAAGGCCGTGATATCAAAAGATCGACCGAGAAAACCAAAGATAGCTCGTCTCAAAGATTGGTCAACTCAGCATCTCAATAAGGCAAGTTCTGTTGAAAGATTTCTCATCTAAGATCCCCTACGGAGGGGGTCCAAGGGGGTGCCAACCCCCCAGGGTGGGGGTGCGGGGGCAACACCACCGCTACAGTGTTCGACCTAACCGGTCAGGTCGCAGGGGTCCAGGGGGCAGCGCCCTCGGCGGGGTGCGGGGCGGCGCCCCGTCCAAAACGGTATGCGACCGAGGGCATGGGATATCCAACAAGCTAAAGCAACTCAGCGAGTTAGTGCGGCAAGCATTATACCCGACCTAACAAGTTAGCGACCTACGACTTAACGATAGGAGCGACTCAGCATGGGAAGCAACCTATCAAGTAACGATCTAGCGACCTAACACCTAGCGACCTAACAAGAAGAGCACCCAGAAACTCGTGCGACCTAACTAGTTCGCGATCTAACTTCCCACGACCTAACTCCGCGACCTAACTCCGCGACCTAAATCCGCGACCTAACTCCGCGACCTAATACCATAACAACCTAAAACAGTTCCTAATGACCTAACAACTATTCAGTTAGGTCGCAATTCCTTTAACTCGTCCCACCTCACACCGTTATCATTTAGGTCGCTCACGACCTATAAAGACATTCCTCAGCATCCTTAGGTCGCCACTCCTTTAGATCGTGATTCCTTAGGTCGTGACTTCTTCCTTTGCTACTCAGTTAGGTCGCCAACAACCTTCAACCCATCCCTTTAGGTCGTAACTCAGCTATCCACGACCTACGACCTACCTTAGTTCGTTCACACGACCTACGACCTACTTTAGGTCGTTCACGACTTATGCCCAGAAACTCCTATAAATACGGCATGAACTCCAACTAGGGAGGGACTTTTTGGGATTCCAAGACGCCGATACTCTGCAGTTTTCTCCACTCCTCCAACACTTCGACCATCGAAGATTCTTCATCAAGAGATCCACTTCATTCAAGAGAGATTCGAAGAGCAATTCACCATCAAAGTTCTAACTTCTTTCTCCGATCGTGTTGTAATTGTAAGATCGTGTTGTAAAGGTGTTGTAATCGAGAGATCGTGCTGTAAAAGTGCTGTAATCTTGTAAAAGTGTGTACAAAGAAGATAATGGAAAATGTAAAGTGGATGTAGGCTTACTAGAAGCCGAACCACTATAAAAATCTCTGTCTCTTTTACTTTTCGGCTATTTTCCTTTTTACTTTGTTTCCCGTATAAACGGGTAGTGCTTTCATTTCATCACGAGATACACCGGGTGTTAGTGTTAAACCAATTTTTATCGTTAACATCGTTCAAGAATGAAAAAAAATGGCCGAACTTAAAATTTATCTATCTCTAGTATGCTTCGCCTCCTCCCTCCTTCACAAATTAATCTATTCATTTCATTCATCCTTTATAAATCAATTTCTACTCCTCGTTTGAACAGCCGAAAGAAGTTTAAAAAAAAAGGGGGAACGAAATGGCGGCCTGAGATTCGAATGATTTTCGTTCGAAAATCAAAATCAAGAGAAGCTCGTACTAGATCGGCAGCTTGATTCATGCCGTTCGATGTTGGGGGGCCCGCGAGTTTCATCCTTGTTATTTTCAAATCTTCTTATAGTCGGCTCGAGTACAAGAAGACGCGCGACGTTGGGAAGGGGGCCGACGTCGACCATGGCCGATGGGAGCGGTCGCTTGGGGTACAGGTGACGGTGATTCGAGTTGCGCGAAGTCAAGGTGGGTAGCTCGTCGTTGCTGCGAGGGTTTGTGTCAGTTAGGGATGTGGCAAGTGTCGCGTGCGATTTGGAAAGCTCGAGGGGGATTTCGACGTCGTCGGTGACTCGCGATTCAGTGATTAGGGTTTCACAGTGGCGGTAGGGGTTTGCAGTGGGGTCTCGTGGCAGCGAGTTATCAGTGAGGTATTCTGTTTTAATCTAGTTAATAATGTTATATGCAGATTTTTGTTTTCTGCAGAGGAAAGTTTTGAACTGCAACGAAGTATATAAATATATACAGATTATATACTTCAAAATTTAATAATAAAACATATATAGATAAATATATGGATGCAGCAAAAGCAGAGAAAAAAATATGAAAATAAAACTTATATAAGATTTGAAAAAAAAATAGGCAATTGAAAATGTTGAAGGTTATATACAAAAAATTCAGGTTTTAACCCATATGGATTATTTGTATTGGTATGGTTTCAAAATAAAATAAATACATATATATCTATTTTTCATTTACTAGTTCATTTATAAAACAATATGTTATGGAGATAGATTTGCTTAATGAACTTATTTAATTATTTTAGTGGTTAAAATTATTTTTATCCTACTACTTTACTTTAAAGGAAGTGAATTTGATGATTTAACTATTTTAATTAACTTATTTAAATTATTGGGTTACTAAAGATAATGTGTTAAAAAAAATTATTATTAGTTTAAAGGTGTTAAATTAAATTATAGGTTAAAATAAATAAGTAAATGTTAATTAATTTTTGGATCAATTCAAGTTTTAATAAACTATAATATTTATTTAAGGTCAAAAATCATGAAAACCAAGGGGATATTGAAGTGGATGGCCATGCATAGTCAAAGGTGAGTTACTCTCACTCAGTTTGAATTTAAATTTAAATGGTTAAATTTAAATAATTGTTTGAATGGTTGAATTGATTGATGTGTTATATAGTAGTATATACTACATCCTGGAATGATTGATTTCCCTTATTTTATAGTGAAGATATTTATGTTGTGCTAACGTCTGTGGATGCAGGGAAAACAGGTTGGAGGGATCCAATTGGATCCCTCAACATTTATTTAAAATTATTTAATACCCTCTGTTGTGATTATTTGATATTCTATGATGAATTAACAAAAATATATAAATTGGATTTTGGAAAGTAATAAAAGAAGTGAATTTGTAAGTAAAATAATTATAGAAATTTGAATAAATTTAAGAATGAATGGGAAAAGAAATAAAGTGCCTTTAAAATTCTAATAAATAAATCTTAAGTTTAGTAAGAGAAATTTGAACAATCAGAAGATTAATGAATTTTAAATTTCAGTGTTATTATTTTAAAAGAATAAAACATTTATTTAAAATTTAAGATTCAATTTATTGAAAAGAATAAAGAAGAAATTGGGAAGAAGCTGAAATTGGTATATTTCAGTTAAATGATATAAAATTAAACGAAAAATAATAATGATGAATATAAAATCTATAATTAATGACTTTTGAGATACTCAAATGGAATTAATTGGGAATCAATTTGGAAAACTGATTTAAGTGATTGGGGTTGGAAATTCTTCCTGGATAACCAAGTACATTTTTAAAGTAAATTTTTAAATATAAATTAAAAGTTTGAAGTCGTATTAAAAAGCAAGTTTTGGAAAATTTATTATTTCTAAATATTTAAAATTCTAAAGTAAGTATTTTCTTTTAATCTTTTTCTTTGATCTATTATAGCAGTAATTATTTAAAGAGTGGCTTAGTATTTTGTTTTAGAAAGTGTAAATCTAGTTTTATATTTTATTAAGTAACTTTATTTTCAAATATCCATATAGTATGTACTTTTAAAAATTATTGAATTAATTTTAACTTTAATATTTTAAAGTATATTTTAAAAGTAAAGTGTTTAAACTATTTTAGAAAAAATCTAGTTTTGTGCTTGGTGACTTTCAGTGGAGATAGAAAATATTTGGGAAAGCTTATTCTGGAAAAGGAAGATGTTTTGAAACTGTTTTCAAAGGGTTGAAAATAGAAATATATCTTGTGAAATTTTTGAGGTTAATAAATAATTTGGGAAATTATTTATTGGTTGATGGTTGTTTGTGAATTTAAATTGATAGTTAAATTACCGACTATCAATATTGGCCAAATGCGCTGATCGTTTCGAAGAGGCTGGGATCGAGATTTATTTCTCGAAAACCACTTCGATCCGGTTTGTACGTTTCGTGGGAAACGAGTTTGGTTTCGAAAATTGAGCAGTGAAGTGCAAAGGCTAGTCGCTACTAATCTTGAGGATATTTCCAAAATGGATGTAGTAGGAATAGTGCCTTCGGTTCCGTTCGAACCCGGGACGGACTTGTATGGATGAATGCTTGCGAAACATCGTCAGGTGGACGATGGGCATTCTAAGGGATATGTTCTAAAAGGTAACGCTTAGCCTCAAGCCTCATCAAATGGGAATGACTGAAAATCAGGGGTTATGCAGCAAGGCTAGGTGGGTAGCACCCAAGCAGGGTGAGGTCATCTCTGCCTAGAGGTCCCTTTTATTTCGGCTTAGTGGGCGGTTGCTGATCCCAATCGTGGGGTGATCTCACTCAGGATTATCCAGTAAGGGGTAGTCTCGGTCTTGTGTTGCAGGGGAGCGGGCGTACTCCTCGGTACAGTGATCTAGGCCACATACTGTGACAGGTGGTACCCCAGTGCCTAGTCATTAGTTGGAAATCCGTTCTCCCTACTAGCCTTGTACGTGTTTTGTTTGTATTACCCACTCTGTGGCTAGTAACTGGAATTTAATAATGTAACAATTTCGGCTATCTTATAAGTATTTGTATATAGACCCTATTATAATATCAGAGGATTTCTATAAAAATCGTTTTAGCTATCGTAAGGTAAAAACCCGACATGTTTATTTGTGGCGTGATCTTACGAGATGCTTTTGTTTTCAAAAGATTTGTGAAACTTTACTAATAAATTGAGTGTGATTTTCTCACGCTGGTATTCCAGACTGACTTGGGTATTATTTAACTGTAATGCTCGGGTCAGACCGAGTATTATAAGATACAGGATATGATGCTGTGAAGCTCAGGAGACGAGCTGGATGACGATACGTACACCTGTACTTGTTTATATATACATATTTCGCTGTGTTGAGATGCTGTGTATCCATTTGTATGATATTGATGTTGAGTTGTGATTGATGTACTCTAATGGTGTAATATATATAAACAGAGATATTTGATTTGAGTAAAGATCATTTATTATCTATTATATTTTATTCCGCTGCGATGGTAAGATTCTGTTGTTGTTTTCTGTTTTCTCTTCTTCTACCTCTTTTTCTTTAACCCAAATGGTTCGTATTTCTGTACAACTTGAGTTGATTGTTGTAGAATAGTGTTGACTCAAGGGGTACGGATTTGCGGGCTGTTACACCTTTTATGCTATTAAAATTATTTACATATATGCTATGTATTTTTAAAATCTTCATGTATATACAATTTATACTTATACTTTCAAAAGATATATACATGTCAAAGCTTTTATATTTATTCTTTCTTTATATTTGTATTTATACATTTTCAATTATTTATATCTATATAATTTTTAAAAAAAATGATTTGAAATCCAATTTATATATTACTAATAAATTTATATATATTAGTTCCTTGGAAATAATAAGTTAATAAATCCAATTTTATCTCAATATATTTATATTTGAATTTCAAATTCAAATTTCAAATTATAATCTATTTATATAAATAAACAAGCACATATCTTATTAAATTTGGAAAATTCAAATTAATTCACAATTAAATCCAAAATTTATATTAATTTCAAATTTAAAATTGGCTTAAAAACCGAGATCATTACAATTGTCTATATATATATATATATGTTTATACATGTAAGTCTAAAATTTTCCATTCTCATACTTTATAAAGTTATTTAGTGTATTATATTTCCATTGCGACGTGTGATTCTGTGCTATTTATTATGTGATATATTTTTCTACTCTAATTGAGCCAATGTGTTTATCGCTTTGTGACTTGACTATTCATGTCTATATATGGAGTTATGAGGTAAAAGTTGACGTGATACTGTTAGCCCAAGGGAATAGACACGGATGGTCATTCCTATCTATCCTTACTCTCTGTATTACTTGAGAATATTACTTGTAATATTCTTGGGTAATGTAAGCATAAAGGCTGGGCATTGCAAAAATTTAATTCAATGTGGGATCAACTAAGCATCCTTAATAAATCTCCATTTATTAAATAATTTAATTATTTATTTTCTAAAATATTATATACTTATCTCACCGATATAAGTATACATTGTCAAACCCTTTACTTTGCATATTTGGGAAAATTTTATCATATACTTATACATGGTATAAGAATATTCGTAAAATCATTCAAGAAAAGGTTTTTTATATTCAGAATCTTATTAATTGGCTCAAATACTTTTTTTTGAAACATTGATTATTATGAATCAAAATCACTAATCCTTCAGTGTTAAGTAAGGAAAAGGCTTTAGTACCACCAAAATTAAGAGGGATTATTTATTAAATTCATAAACTTAACTTTTGTAAGTGATCAAATTTATATAAACCAAAGTTTATATCCAAATCTTGTTTTCCAAAATCCAAGATATCTTCCCAATTATGAATTTAACAATCCTTATGTTTGAAATAATTCTCTTTATTTAACAATTTATTATTTTAAACACTTCTTACTTAACAAATTGATTAACTTTAAAACACCACTAATAAATAATTTATTAAGGTCTAAACATTATTAGTAAATAATCATCTTACCTTAAATCACTATTGAAACTTAATTAATAAACTTGATCACTCTTAAATAAATGATTAACTAACTTAAACCATTATAAATAAATAATTAATAAATTTCTAAACCATCATTATTGACTGATCAATTAACTTAAATATCATTTATAAAATAATTAATTTAACTCAGAATATCATTGATAAAATAATTAATTCAACTTAAAATAATTTAAATAATTGATTAACCTTTAAAAATGACTTGTGTAAAATAATTAAATAACTTCCACCTTTTAAAAACATCATAAATACAAAATATTATATTTAAAATAATATTAACTTAACCCTTTGTTTAGAGAAAATATTTTTACTTCAAAATAATCTATGGTCCAAGTAAATCCAAATCAATTTTCCTTTCCAAATTTAGAACAGAGGCCCAGCGACCACATTAGTACTTAGACATGTTACCACTATTTCTATTCAAAAATTCAGATCATATCACTGATATTTACATAAACAATAAACGTGCAAAAAAAATTAACAATTAACAAACGAAAGATAACACGTTATTTGTATAAGTCAACTGACAAATCAATAAATGTCCAAGTTAATAAAATAGCAGAACATTGATTTATTATACTAAATATATATCCAATATAATCTATTAAATTTAAAGATAACAAAAAGGGGTTTTATTCTACTATCAGAATGTTAGTGATGAGTTTAAATTACGAAATGACATCATTATTTTTAGCGACTATAAATTTAACATCATTTTAAATTTCTACAAAACTGTCAAATAACTGCACAAAGCTGTTTTATTGATGATACGAACCCATTGTCGAAGTTCATGGGTTAAGCGGGCTCCTAATGGATGAGTAATAGTTTGTTAAAGTTTGAACTCTTTTTAAAATTTAAAATTTTACTGAATTATTTTTTAACCAACTTGGGCTAAGCCCAAAACCCAAAACTAAACAGCCTATACTTCTACTTTCCAAACATTCATCCACATCACAAACTCAAATACTACTTCCCTCCTAAATTTCCAAAGCCTAGAACCACATTCGTGCACTTCCCGTGCACGTGCACACACCACTACCGACACTGATCACCACCATGCCATCACCCATAAGTCTCAATGAACTAATGCCTCCACCACGTGCCAACGTCGACGGCCCAATGGCCTTAGCCTAGTCCTCGAATCAACAATCAGACCCAAATTTCAAAACCCGGAAGCGCATGCAACCTCAACGCGACCAAACTAAGCTCGACGTGATACCCTACTTCGCCGAGAACCATGTCGCCGCCTCCAGTAGGTTCGCCTACCTCTAAAGCACCACCAACCGAAGACCGCACCTACCCCATGCTCCTCCATGCCGCCACGACCCGCCAAAGTCGAATCCCAAATCAACAGTATTAAACTCGAAAATGACCTTAACCCAATGCCTCAAACTACCACATCCACATGACTTTCACCACACTTCATCCACATCCCCAGGAAGCTCCAACAACCACCACTCCCCTCCAGGTCGTCCCATCGCCGGCAATTGTATTTAAACCCAATTCTGATAATCTAGCAAACATGACCCAACAACACCTCTGAAAATCATGCCAATAGCTCCTAAAATCTTGATCTAATGATACGAACACGATGGTATAGACCATTCGTCGATTCATAATCGATGAAAACCCGATTTAACGACCCATAAATTTTTGATGATTTAAATTGTTAATTTAATAAGATTTTGGTAATTAAATTTGGAAGAAATAAAAAAAATCTATAATTTAATAATGAAATGAATACGGAAATGAAGTAACAAAATAATAATTAAAGCTGATAATTAACAATTTGAATAAGATTACGATTAATTGAAACAATGTAAATTGTTATACTTTGTTATAAACTAATATAAGAAAACAAATGCAAACATTGAATTTATAAATGAAATAGTATGAAATAAATGACCATTGAATAAAATTTGGGTCATATAACAATTGTAACATTTGTTTGTGAATAATGAATTCATAAGTGTGATTAAAAGTTATAGTAACGATTGTTGTAAGTTACCTGTTTATTTGGTCTATTTAATTGAAATGGGAATTGGAATATGTCAATGTAATGAAATAGAAACAGTGTAAACCATGTCCATAGAATAATAAATTGAACTGAGTGTAAAGATTTAAACCAAATGAAAACAATTTATTAGAATTTAATTATAATTAATACGATTAATGAAAATTGAGATTGAACACTATAATTGGTAAACTAATTAACTTTAATTTGATATCTAAACTTGTTAAAGTATTGTGAATGTTAAAAAAATGAGAAATGGTAAAAATTATTAGCCATAGATGTAACAATTCCGGTTTTGAGTCAAATTTAAATTGGCAATTAAAATAAAATTTTAAATTAAATGGTGAATTAATTTGATATTTTGAAAATTAAATAAGATATTTGTTTGTTTATTAATATAAGTGTACATAAAAAAATGATTATGGACAGAATTTTAATTAGAATTATAATATACATGTATATCTATATTTTGGAAGTTATATTTGAAATTTAATATAATAATTTTTCAAGAACTATTTAAGGATTAAATTCTAATATATATACATACATAAATATATATATATATATATATTAATTATTGATTAAGGTATAATTAGATTTTAAAATCATTTTCCTTAAGAGTCAAATTCAAATATATACATATTCATATATTTATTTATTAGTGTATGATTATATTTCAAATCATTTTTAAAAGTTATTTAAGTATAATTTATACATATACAATATTTAAGTTTAATAAAAAGATTTAATGCTCTTTCTTTCAAAAATACTTATGAACTAAGTTGTAAATATATTTAAGTTTAAAACATAAAAACACAATAGATAAGTTAATAAAAAAATATTAAAATAAGAAACTATATCACATAGATTTAACTAATTAATGAAAATGTAACTTAAGGGTTTAAAACACAATTTGTAAATAAATTCAAGAAAAGGTTTAAACATAAATTATAAACAAAGGGGTTTAGGCATAAAAATACATATTTGTGACAAATGTTTAATAAGTAACAATATAAATTAACAAGTGTTCATTTAATTTACAAGTGTAAAACATAATTTAACAAGTGGCACAAAAAATTTCTTTTGAAATTTTAATTTTACAAAATAATGTATGAGGAGAAACCAGGCTTCTCAAAGTTTCTTTGATTCATTTTCAAAACTGAAAACCAGAATCATCTCAACATCAAAACCAGATCAAAAAAAAGAAACCTGAGATCAAGCCTACATTCAATTCAACATCAAGATTTCAAAAAACTAAATCAAACTAAAACAAGATCAAAGCAAATAAGTTCAAATTTAATCCAACCTGAAAGCAATCCAACAAAGAACAATTTCCAGTATTAAAGATCAAACGGAAATCAAACAAGTGTGATGCAAATTCAACTCTAAAAACAACAAGCAAAGTTCAAAGCTTCAGATCAAATATATCAAAGTTCTAGATCACTTTCAAGCTCTGTATGCCTCTATTGTCATCAAATAGGTGAGCAAACTAACTTATTTAAGTTTGAATTTGAGTTTTACTATGATTCTGTGAAGTGAAATGGTAAAAAATTTATTTGCATGAATGTGAATATGTTGTATATATGCATATATATATATATATATATATATATGTAGTTTGTGTGTGTGCATGTCTGTACATGCCTCTGTTCACAGTTTTACAATCGTATGTTAAATTTTAAAATTCAAAATCTCACTCCCCAAATCTCATTAGGATTTGATCTTCGAACAAAATTTGTTAGTATCAATTAGATCTTATTTTTACAAATAATTTCAAATGAATATTTTGTGTAATTATTTCAAAAACAATAAAGAACAATGGAAGTTAATTACAGACAGAAATTCGAATGTCTAAATTCTTTAATTTTGATTATGTAATCTGATAAGTATTCGAAAACGATGATTTTTTATTCTAGTTTCAAGATTTTTAATTGCGTGGTTGTCGAGATATTGTGGGATGAACAGAAATCGTTAATTCGTCGATTTCTGATGATCGAGGAAATAATGAGCTTCGAGATTTACGTTGAAGGTGGCTTGTGTGTCGGAGATTATTGGAAAAATACTTAGATATTTTTTTGTTGATCAGAGTGATGGGTCAACGATGATTTAGGGTTAGGCGTGCAATTTTGGGTCGTTGTGTTTTCGACGCCTTTGCGTCGATTTGGAAGATCGGGAGACAATCGCAAGTGGAAGGTTGATTCGTGGAATGGCGATGAAGGGTTAGGTGAGTCGGCGACGATTCTGGTGGCCGGTGGTGGTTACACGAGGTGGATTTTTTCGGTCAGGGTTGTTCCAATTTTTGGTTCGAATGTCTTGTTTTCGATTAGTGATCGATTTCGCCAAACTGGATGATCGAGAGAGTCGGCAAGGTCGTCGTTGACTTGTCAAGAGTCGCGACGTTGATCTATGGTGATCGGAGTGACCGTGCATGTGCACGTGTATCATCTATATATCTGGGTGATGTAAAGTTTGGGAAGATGAATGGTAACTCGAAGTTGTGCTCGAGAATTTGTGGTGATGACTCGAAGCAGGAAGGTTTTGCGAGAGTCTCGAGTTTTATTTTGAGATTCCTTCGGGTTGAACCAGAAGCAGGGTTTTAAACAGTTTAAATTTTATAAAAGCAATTTTAAAATTTAAATTTTATCAAGTTTAAAACTGTTATATGATAAATGTTTTTAATTATTTCATTAAAGGAAGTTATAATTTATTTAACTTAAGTTCGTTAAGCTAAGTGCTTAAGTTATTTTTTAAATTAACTAAATGATTTAATTAAGTAGTTAATTATAAAAGATAAATGTTTTAAATAATGTTAATGATAATTTAGTAATTAATAAAGATAAATGGTTTATCTTAATAATGTTTTGATTATTTATTTACTTAATGGTTTTTAAAATTTAATTAATGTCTTAATGATGATTTATTTCCAAAAGTCATTAATAAGGTTTAAATGATAATTATTTTCAAAGGTTGATCAATAAGTTTTCCGTTTTATTTATTTAATTAATTAGAAGCTAATTAATTAATGTGATTAATAAATGTAATAAATTAAAGGTTAATTAATATAAGTATAATTAATTAACTAAGATTAATTAATGCAAGTAATTAAAGGTAATTAATTACTTAAGGATAATTACTCGATTAAAAGTAATTATTGATTAAAGTTGATTAATCAGTAATTAAAGAATAATTACTCAATGTAATTAAATTGTGATTTATTAATATAAGTGATTAGGGATAATCACTTATGCTAATTAACTAAGGGTTACTTAGTTAATGTGATTAATTAAGGATAGTTATTTAAAGGGTGATTAATTAACTGAAAGTGATTAAGGGATGATTTATTAAGTAAGGATTAATAAATTAATATGATCAATTAAGTATAAATAATTAAGGGTTGATTATTTAAGGATTAATGGTTGATTGATTTATTAATTAAGGTTGATTAATTAATAATTAAAGGTAAATTAATTTATTATTAAAGGTTAATTAATAAATGAATAAAGGATAATTAATTAAAATGATTTGTAATTAATTAATGTTAATTAACCATGATTAGTGATTAATCTGATTTAAATTTATCAGATGATTAATTGATCTTACTTATGGATGTTTGGATTGCATTGAATACTTTGAATTGTTTGATATCCCTGATGTGTGCTATTCTGTGATATGAATTGTATGTTTGAGATGTGATATGTGCCTTATTTATCTGTGAATCTATGAATGAAGGATAAGCGTTATAGGATTATATCGCTTGTCTATATTGCCATGCTTGAATCTGTAATGATTGATGATGTTGCACTATTATGTAAAACCCATGGACTACACTACACACACAAATATGGATTTCACGAGGAAATCGGTTAAGTCACAGAGATTTTGAAATCTAAATATTATTTTGTTTAAAAGTTGAAGTTTGAATCCAAATGATTTTGGAAATAGAATTGAATTGAATATGATAAGCCTTTGAAAGGGAAGTTTTGAAATTGAAATTTAGTTTTGAATATACTATATCTTGTTAAATATTATGTGAATTTATTTTGGAAATCATGTTTTGAAAGGTTTATACAATTTCTATATATTAATTTAAAACTATCTTAAATAAATTGTTTTAGGAATTAGAATTTAATTTAAATTGGAACTTGCCAATAATACGGCAGTTCGTTGATTCTCTGGTTTATACTTTTAATGGCAATAACTTGTGTATATTTGATCAGATTTTTTCGAAAAAAAATGTATTAGTTTTCAAATGATAATAGTTTTCAAATAAAGGAAGGATTTCCAGTTTTTGTTGGAAGGAGTTTCAAATTTGAAATGGAAAATCTTTGCTAAAGATTAGTGAACTTTGTTTCCAAAATAAGAGGATCTTAAAGGTGTATCTTTTGTATAAAAGATTTGAATCGTAAATAGTTTTGAAAGCTATGAATTAATCTTTATGAAAGATTGGTGAACTCTGTTTTAAAATTGAAGAGTATCTTCAAGAGTGAATCTTTTATTTTAAAGATTAAAAATGGTAATTTGTGTAAACCATTTGAAAGATTTGTTTTAGGCTTTAATTTGTGACTTAACTAAGATCCCACTATATCCATATGCTTTTTAAATTAAGCACTCATTATTCTGTTTAGACAGGGGAGGATTTTATGTCATATAACCCATTTCGAATAATGATACGATGTTATGGATAGCATTTGAAGACCGGTGGTGAAGACCGGGTATTTTCGAAAGCGAAAGGATGACCCGTCGAATGTCTGTGCACCAAATGGCCCCGGTATAGAGATTTGATCACCCTTTGTGATGGGGAGTCCGGAGGTGATTAGGGATTATCTGTATTGCAAGGGCTTCTTTTGAAGTGCCTTCGGTTCTGTTCGAACCCGGAACAAACTTGTATGGATGTGTGTTTGACATTACACTTTGAGATGTAAATCTGGTTTCTATCAAATACATTTTTGTTTGGTGGCGGAGAATTTATTCTCTTAGCTTAACACCCTTCTTTGAGACGTATGAGCTCGGAGGTTATGTAGTTGATGGTTACTAGTCATACATTCCCAATTTGGTAATGTGGCATACGAAGTGTTGTTGATCATGTGTTGATCGAAGCATGGCTTTTGTGTAAAGCGTGGCTTTGTGGATGTGATCTCGTCAGACCTCACAACCCAGAATGGTCGAAACAGGAAGGATGCAGCAAGGTTATTAGGGGTAGCGCCCTTTAGGGTATGTCCATTTCCTTCTGGACAAAAGGTGGTATCATGATATGGAGCTCAGATATTTAACCTTTGTGGTTGCTGCAAATGTATTGCTTTGTGGTTTTTGGTATTGAGCGCTCGGATAAAGGTCGGTGACGACCGGAGGGTGGCATACTCGTGACAGTTAGTTACCTAGTTAGAAAGGTAACCCGGTCTTACGTTGGCAGAGATCCGGTTGTCCAAGGAAGTTCCTTAGCCTGACCATTGTTGGAAATCCAATCTCCAATACGCGCTTTGTACGGTTTTAGTTGTAGAATCTGCCATTTAACATGGTAACTATAGTAGGCATACTATAATGGCACATATGCTGTCTAGGATTAATATTACACTTGCAAATGTTTTCCACTATGCACTAATAATAATATCAATAGGATTTTGCGTATCAAGCATGTTTGACTATCATAAGAAGAAATCTCCCCCAAGTGTGCGATTGCATTGTGTGTGTGCTGGGAGGCCTTACGTAGTTTCATTTTTAAAAAAGCATTGCGGATTTCAATTTTAAAATTCTTTTGTTTTGCATTTGATAAAGATAAACTATTTTCGTTTGCTCACACCAGTCCCATGACTGACCTGGAGTTTATTGTTCCCATCCTAAACTCTGGGTGCCCATAATTTTCCACACAGGCAGTCTAGAGTCGGATTTTTCAGATAATCAAATAGTAGGTGTAGATCGATAACATCCAGCCTTTGGATTTGGCGATAGCATTTGTTTCACTTCAACAGTTACCGAGTTTGCTACATTACAACGTGATGGTGGTTCGATCTTATGACATCATTAGAGATCTTTGGAGCATTGAATTGGAATGCAATTTTGGATTCTATCTTCTTTCTATTCTTTGGAAGATCAAGTTGGTGATATTCTTCTGCTGCTGGTGTTTTCTTTTCGATGTTGTCTTGTATCTCTGATAGTATTGATATCTCATTTGTATCATTATTGTATCGATATTGTATATCATGAAGTCATTCATTTTTCTTCCGCTGTGTTGTTGTTCTTAATGTGTTATAAGCTCTGGCGCTAATCGAATTTTAACATTTGAATCTGCGGCATTCGAATATGAGTGAAGTATGGATGTCGATTTTCGAAGCCTGAAATTCGGGTCATGACATTTTGGTATCAGAGCTGAAGATTGAGTAAGAACTTTACCTCAGGGGTATAACACATTAGGTAACTAATTAGAGATAGGGATACGAATGCCCTAGAATGAGAATATCCCTAAGATATCTATCCGTATGCCTCAGTATTTTCTCTTACTATCCCCTGATAGTGAGTATGAGTGCAAGAGTAGGACGAGGTAGGGGACAGTGGAATACCATTACAAATGGTTGATAACCTACGACAACAAGGAAACAACTCTTCTCAATCTCCTTTGATTCATCATCCAATTTCAAATTCTTTGATGGTTTTCTGGCAGCTACAAAAAGAAGCTTTGGTGTGATGGTGGCCATGTGAATCGTACAGATAAGTTCCTATTTCATCAGTTTCTATCAGCTTTTCATTTCTAAATGAATTTGAGATTTTAACTGAAATGAATTGATTAATAAAAAATGAAGCTAAATAGATTGTATCAACAAAATGATTTCAGTCAAAACCAAAGTTTGAAATTTTTGTTGAGATTTCTTGTGGAGATCAAAGTCCGAAGAGGGACAAACTTGTGTATACTTTGGGATATTCCAACCTGAATTAAGTATCCGTTTGTTTATTCTTTGGGGTTTAGATACGTTCTACGAATGGTTAGTTAGCCCTTCGAACTAACCAATACCCATGTATATTTCATAGACTGGATGACCCGAGTATCTTGTAAAGTATTGAATAGATTCGTTCTCGTATCTATTGATGACATTCTGATTTGGTAAGCCAAATGCAGAATAAATATTCAGTTTGATTTGCTAGAACATTCTTTATCTCAGATGTGTTCATCTGTTCTTTGTTGTCTCCCTGTCTAGCAAATTTCGAGGATGAAATTTTTTTTAAGGGGGGAATTTGTAACGGTCCCGGTTTTGAGTCAAATTTAAATGGGCAATTAAAATAAAATTTTAAATTAAATGGTGAATTAATTTGGTATTTTGCGAATTAAATAAGATATTTGTTTGTTTATTAATATAAGTGTATATAAAAAAATGATTATGGATAGAATTTTAATTGGAATTATAATATACATGTATATCTATATTTTGGAAGTTATATTTGAAATTTAATATAGAAATTGTTCAAGAATTATTTAAGGATTAAATTCTAATATATATATATATATATATATATATATATTAATTATTGATTAAGGTATAATTAGATTTTAGAATCATTTTCCTTAAGAGTCAAATTCAAATATATACATATTCATATATTTATTTATTAGTGTATGATTATATTTCAAATCATTTTTAAAAGTTATGTAAGTATAATTTATACATATACTATATTTAATTTTAATAAAAAGATTTAATGTTCTTTCTTTTAAAAATACTTATGTACTAAGTTGTAAATATATTTAAGTTCAAAACATAAAAACACAATAATAAGTTAATAAAAACATATTAAAATAAGAAACTATATCGCATAGATTTAACTAATTAATGAAAATGTAACTTAAGGGTTTAAAACATAATTTGTAAATAAATTCAAGAAAAGGTTTAAACATAATTTATAAACAAAGGGGTTTAGGCATAAAAATACATATTTGTGACAAATGTTTAATATGTAACAATATAGATTAACAAGTGTTCATTTAATTTACAAGTGTAAAACATAATTTAACAAGTGGAACAAAAAATTTCTTTTTAAATTTTAATTTTACAAAATAATGTATAAGGAGAAACCAGGCTTCTCAAAGTTTCTTTGATTCATTTTCAAAAATTGAAAACCAGAATCATCTTAACATCAAAACTAGATCAAAAAAAGAAACCTGAGATCAAGCCTACATTCAATTCAACATCAAGATTTCAAAAAATTGAATCAAACTAAAACTAGTTCAAAGCAAATGAGTTCAAATTTAATCCAACCTGAAAGCAATCAAACAAAGAACAATTTCCAGTTTTAAAGATTAAATGGAAATAAAACAAGTGTGATGCAAATTCAACTCTAAAAACAAACAACCAAAGTTCAAAGCTTTAGATCAAATATATCAAAGTTCCAGATCAATTCCAGGCTCTGTCTACCTCTGTTATCATCAAACAGTTGAGCAAACTAACTTATTTAAGTTTGAATTTGAGTTTTACTATGATTCTGTGAAGTGAAATGGTAAAAAGAATTGTTTGCATGAATGTGAATATGTTGTATATATGTATATATATGTAGTTTGTGTGTGTGCATGTCTGTACATGCCTCTGTTCACAGTTTTACAGGCATATGTTAATTTTAAAATTCAAAATCTCACTCCCCATATCTCTTTAGGATTTGATCTTCGAACATAATGTTTTAGTATCAATCAGATCTTATTTTAAAAAATAATTTCAAATGAATATTTTGTGTAATTATTTCAAAAACAATAAAGAACAGTGGAGATTAATTATAGACAAAAATTCAAATGTCTAAATTTTTTGATTTTGATTATGTAATCTGATAAGTATTCGAAAACGATGATTTTTTATTCTAATTTCAAGATTTTTAATTGCGTCGTTGCCGAGATATTGTGGGATGAACAAAAATCGTTAATTCGTCGATTTCTAATGATCAGGGAAATGATGAGCTTCGAGATTTACGTTGAAGGTGGCTTGTGTGTCGGAGATTGTTTGAAAAATACTTGGATATTTTTTGTTGATCAGAGTGATGGGTCGACGATGATTTAGGGTTAGGCGTGCAATTTTAGGTCGTCGTGTTTTCAGGCCTCTGCGTCCATTTGGATGGTGGGAGACAATCGCAAGTGGGGGGATTGATTCGTGAAACGGTGATGAAGGGTTAGGTGAGTCGGCGACAATTCTGGTGGCCGGTGGTGGTTACATGAGGTTGATTTTTCCGGTCAAGGTTGTTTAATTTTTTGGTTCGAATGTCTTGTTTTCGATTGGTGATCAATTTCGCCAAACTGGATGATCGAGAGAGTCGGCAAGGTCGTCGTTGACTTGTCAAGAGTCGCGACGTTGATCTATGGTGGTCGGAGTGACTGTTCACATGTATCATCTATATATCTGGGTGATGTAAAGTTTGGGAAAATGAATGGTAACTCAAAGTTGTGCTTGATAATTTGTGGTGATGACTCGAAGCATGAAGGTTTCACGAGTGCCTCGGGTTTTGTCCCGAGATTCCTCCAGATTGAATCAGAAGCAGGGTTTTAAACAGTTTTAAATTTTATAAAAGCAAGTTTTAAATTTAAATTTAATCTAGTTTAAAACTGTTATATGATAAATATTTTTAATTATTTCATTAAAGGAAGTTATAATTTGTTTAACTTAAATTTGTTAAGCTAAATGCTTAAGTTATTTTTAAAATTAAATTAAATGATTTAATTAACTAGTTAATTATAAAAGATAAATGTTTTAATAACGTTAATGATAATTTAGTAATTAATAAAGATAAATGGTTTATCTTAATAAAGTTTTGATTATTTATTTACTTAAAGGTTTTTAAAATTTAAAAATGCCTTAATGATGATTTATTTCCAAAATTCATTAACAAGGTTTAAATGATAATTGTTTTCAAAGGTTGATTAGTAAGTTTTCTTTTTTATTTATTTAATTAATTAGAAGCAAATTAATAAATGTGATTAATAAATGTAATAAATTAAAGGTTAATTAATATAAGAATAATTAATTAATTAAGATTA
Organism: Allium cepa; assembly: GCA_030765085.1. Classification (NCBI taxonomy): domain Eukaryota; kingdom Viridiplantae; phylum Streptophyta; class Magnoliopsida; order Asparagales; family Amaryllidaceae; genus Allium; species Allium cepa. The sequence continues at coordinate 610,652,603 of CM060940.1, forward strand.
ATTAATGTAAGTAATTAAAGGTAATTAATTACTTAAATAAGTACTCAGTTAAAATTAATTAGTGATTAAAGTTGATTAATCACTAATTAAAGAATAATTACTCAATGTAATTAAATTGTGATTTATTAATATAAGTGATTAGGGATAATCACTTATGCTAATTAATTAAGGGTTAATTAATTAATGTAATTAATTAAAGATAATTAATTAAAGGGTGATTAATTAATTGAAAGTGATTAAGGGATGATTTATTAATTAAGGGTTAATAAATTAATATGATTAATTAAGTACAAGGGTTAATTATTTAATAATTAATGGTTGGCTGATTTATTAATTAAGGTTGATTAATTAATAATTAAAGGTAAATTAATTTATTATTAAAGGTTAATTAATAAATGATTAAAGAATAATTAATTAGAATGATTTGTAGTTAATTGATGTTAATTAACCAGGATTAGCGATTAATCTGATTTAAATTTATCAGATGATTGATTGATCTTACTTATGGATGTTTGGATTGCATTGAATGCTTTGAATTGTTTGATATCCCTGATGTGTGCTATTCTGTGATATGAATTGCATGTTTGAGCTGTGATCTATGACTTATTTATCAGTGATGCATTTATATATTTATCTATGAATCTATGAATCTATGAATGAAGGATAAGCGTTATAGGATTATACCGCTTATCTATATTGTTGTGCTTGAATCTGTAATGATTGATGATGTTGCACTATTGTGTAAAATCCCTGGACTACACTATACACACACAAATATGGATTTCACAAGGAAATCTGTTAAGTCACAGATATTTTGAAATCTACATATTATTTTGTTTAAAAGTTTAAGTTTGAATCCAAATGGTTTTGGAAATAGAATTGAATTGAATATGAAAAGCCTTTGAAAGGGAAGTTTTGAAATTGTAATTTAGTTTTGAATATACTATATCTTGTTAAATATTATTTGAAATTATTTTGGAAATCATGGTTTGAAAGGTTTATACAATTTCTATATATGAATTTAAAACTATCTTAAATAAATTGTTTTGGGAATTAGAATTTAATTTAAATTGGAACTTGCCAATAATACGGCAGTTCGTTGATTCTCTGGTTTATACTTTTAATGGTAATAACTTGTGTATATTTGATCATATTTTTTCGAAAAAAAATGTATTAGTTTTCAAATGATAATAGTTTTCAAATAAAGGAAGGATTTCCAGTTTTTGTTGGAAGGGGTATCAAATTTGAAATGGAATTGTTTTGAAGGCTATAAATGAATTTTTGCTAAAGATTAGTGAACTTTGTTTCCAAAATAAGAGGATCTTAAATGTGTATCTTTTGTATAAAAGATTTGAATTGTAAATAGTTTTGAAAGCTATGAATTAATCTTTGTGAAAGATTGGTGAACTCTGTTTTAAAATTGAAGAGTATCTTCAAGAGTGAATCTTTTGTCTTAAAGATTAAAAATGGTAATTTGTTTAAACCATTTGAAAGATTTGTTTTAGGCTTTAAGTTGTGACTTAACTAAGATCCCACTATATCCATATGCTTTTTAAATTAAGCACTCATTATTCGGTTTAGATAGAGGAGGATTTTATGTCATATAACCCATTTCGAATAATGATACGACGTTATGGATAACATTTGAAGACCGGTGGTGAAGACCGGGTATTTTCGAAAGCGAAAGGATGACTCATCGAATGTCTCTGCACCGAATGGCCCCGTTATAGAGATTTAATCACCCTTTGTGATGGGGAGTTCGGACGTGATTAGGGATTATCCGGATTGCAAGGGCTTCTTTTGAAGCACCTTCGGTTCTGTTCGAACCCAGAACAGACTTGTATGGATGTTTTTCTGACATTACACTTTGAGATGTAAAGCTGGTTTCTATCAAATACATATCGGTTTGGTGGCGAAGAATTTATTCTCTTAGCTTAACACCCTTCTCTGAGACGTACGAGCTTAGAGGTTATGTAGTTGATGGTTACTAGTGATACATTCCCAATTTAGTAATGTGGCATACGAAGTGCTGCTGATCATGTGTTGATCGAAACATGGCTTTTGTGTAAAGCGTAGCTTTGTGGACGTGACTTCGTCGGACCACACAACCCGGAATGGTCGAAACAGGAAGGATGCAGCAAGGTTATTGGGGGTAGCGCCCCATAAGGTATGCCATTTCCTTTTGGATAAAACGTGGTATCATGGTATGAAGCCCAAATATTTAACCTATGTGGTTGCTGCTAATCTATTGCTTTGTGGTTGTTGGTGTTGAGCGCTCGGATAAAGGTCGATGACGACCGAGGGGGGCATACTCGTGACAGTTAGTTACCTAGTTACATAGGTAACCCGGTCTTGTGTTGGCAGAGATCCGGTTAGGTTCTTGAGGCATCCCTCCAGAGGCGTACCCAAGTGGCCTAGGAAGTTCCTTAGCCTGACCATTATTGGAAATCCAATCTTCAATACGCGGCTTGTATGGTTTTAGTTGTAGAACCTTCCATTTAACATGGTAGCTATAGTAGGCATGCTATAATGGTAAGATTAATATTATATTTGCAAATGTTTTCCACTATGCATTAATAATAATATCGAAAGGATTTTGCGTATCAAGCATGTTTGACTATCATAAGAAGAAATCTCCCCCAAGTGTGCGATTGCATTGTGTGTGTGCCGGGAGGCCTTATGGTAGTTTCATTTTCCAAAAAGAATTGTGGATTTCAATTTTAAAATTCTTTTGTTTTGCTTTTGATAAAGATAAAATGTTTTCATTTGCTCACACCAGTCCCATGACTGAGATGGAGTTTATTATTCCCTTCCTAAACTCTGGGTGCCTACAATTTTCCACATTGGCATTCTAGAGTTGGGTTTTTTCAGATAATCAAATAGTAGGTGTATATTCGATAGCCTCCAGCCTTTGGATTTGGCAATAGCATTTGTTTCACTTCAACAGTTAAAGAGTTTTCTACATTACAACGTGATGGTGGTTCGAGCTTATGACATCTTGGAGATCTTTAGAGCATTGGATTGGAATGCAGTTTTGGATTCTATCTTCTTTCTTTTCTTTGGAAGACCATGTTGGTGATATTGTTCCGCTGTTGTGTTTTCTTTCCGCTGTTGTCTTGTATCTCTGGTAGTATTGACATCTCATTTGTATAATTAGTATAATTATTATATCGATATTGTATATCAATGAAGTTATTCATTTTTCTTCCGCTGTGTTGTTGCACTTAATGTGTTATAAGCTCCGGCTTCAGCATCAACATCAAACCAGAGAACATCTACAAATGGTGCCGACTGCAAGTCAATGCAAACAATACAATACTGAAGTGATGAAATGCATAAAAATCTACTGAAACCAAGATTGCACTACAGTGAATGCAGAGAACGCATTGCAGTGGTACAGTGACAACATACAAATGCTTATATGAATAACCTGGGCAGATAGCATCAAAACAATGCAGTATGGCCAGAGTGAAGATTATAAGACTGCAATGGATACAACAATGCCCAAGACAACTTGAACAAAGCTACTACAGGAATGCAGACAGTGGTCGAAGCTAATTTACAAAAATATCAAAGTCAAAGAAGATTAATAAACATCAAAGACATAATGACCAAGTCACGTATCAAAACGTTGATTATCAAAAATCAAATTGTATGAAATTTATCAAGTCAGAGAAATTCACGAAGCAGTATTGAAAAATAGTCAAAAATGTCAAAAATTCAAGCCGAGTATATTACACCGTATTGACCAAGCAATGAATCAACACCGTGTCAACCAAGTAATCAATCGAAAATGCGAAATTGACAAAGTCAGATCAATCCCAAGAATCCAAGCATAATCGAATGGCCAAAGCAAATTTTTGAAACAATCAGACGAACGAAAAATAAGGAGATCGAACGCATATAAATCCCAATCATCATCGGCAATTTTAGGTATCGATTTGAAGTACGAGAATCATAAAAGCACAAAAAGGAAATTACATACCGAAGCAAGGAGTCGAACTCGATCGAACAACGAAGCAGCCGAAGAGAGCAACGAGAGAAGATCAAAGCTACTCGCGCATTATCCACAAGATTGATCAAACATAAAGTCGGCAACTTCATCAAACCCTAAATTGGATCGAAGGGACAAAGCCCTAAATTTGCAAGAGGAACGGCCGCCATTACGAACGGAGCAAATAAAAGAGACGGGTCGAATAACAAAGGGGGCCGGCCTATTTTCTAAAGAGACTTGTATTTTATAAAGGGGCTTTGAATTTTAAAATTAGGGTTATTTAATATTTAAATTTTTTTAACTTGTATTTTCGTTTTAAACCGTTTTAATTTTCTAGTCGTGTGACTATGGGACAAATTACATGTCGTAGTTTGGGAATTCGCAACTCGGTGGTTGAGTTGTGGCAAGGTTTTGAGCGTAGAGTTAGATTAGTCAATAGCGGGTATAGCGAGTTTACGTGTGTAAGCGAGGGACTATCTAATTTCTAGTAGAAACCTTGGGGGCAGCACGTAGGCAGGGTTTTGCCGAAGCTGGGTAAATTCTGTGTTGTTCTGTTTTTTCTGTTATTTATATTCTGCGATATCTGTCTTGCTATTCTGTGATCTAAATTGAATATTTTATAAGCTTCCGCGATTAATTTTTATAATTAACACTATCACCCTATTCACCCCCACCCCTCTAGGGTGAAATCGATCCTACAATTGGTATCAGAGCTAGGAATAGAAGTCAACATTTGTTTTAAAAATTCGTTTTTTCAAAAAAATCAGTTTTTGTTTTAAAAATTTGAATTTTTAAAATGGCTTCTTTTAATAATGCTTTTGCAGAGGGTCAATCCATAGTTAGACCACCAATGTTCAATGGTGAATATGCTTACTGGAAAAATAGAATGGAAATTTTTCTGAAAACCATTAACGCTTGGTGTAACGACCAAACTTCCAGACTTCAGGAAGTCGAATCGTTAATAAGAAAGAAAGGGATGGAGAATAGAAAGAAAGAGAAGAAGAAAGAAATAACACATCAGAATCTAAACAGCAGAACGAATAAATTATATTAATAATATAAAGTATTACATAGTTTACAACTACTATCAGAGTACACAGATATATCACACATACTAGACAGTTATAAACACATGTCTAGTATTTACAACATAATACAATCCAGAGACAACACAGAACACACAGCGGAATACTATATATCTAACGCAGAAGCCTCCTGCTCCATTTGCTCCTCCAATATTCGTCATAGCCAACCTGAATCCCTTGGCTACTCGTAAAAATTTGAGTACCCAAGATTTATGAAAAACAAGAATAAACTCCGGGTCAGACATGGGTCTAGTGTGAGTAACAGGTTAAAGTTGCTTAACTTTCAAAAACCTTTTGAAAGAAAGGTATCACGTAAGACTTCCCACACATAAACATGGAAAAGTTTTTACCTTACGCTAACCAAAACGTTTGATAGGAAATTCGATGATATTATAATAGTGTCTAGGGTTTTCAAATAAATAAGAAATAGCCGAAATTGTTACATTTATTAAATTCCAGCTACTAGCCACAAAAGTGGGTAATACAATCAAAACCGTTGGCACTTATTGGATTTTGGATTCCATACAATGGCAGGGCTACTAGGGTACCGCCCGTCACAGTACGTGGCGTAGATCAACGTACCGAGGATCACTCCCGACCCCCTGCAACACAAAGCCGGACCCATTCCTTGCTGAATAGTTCCGAACAAGACAACCCCGCAGTTGGCGTACGCTCCAAACTGCCCACACAGCCGAAATAAAAAGGGACCTCTAGACAGGGGGAAATCTTGCTCTCAAGTGGGGGCTACCCACGAAGCCTTGCTGCACCTCCCCTGTTTTAGCCATTTCCGGTTGATGAGGCTTGAGGCTACGATTACCTTTATAGAACACATCTCTTAGAATGCTCATCGTCCACCTGACGATGTTCTGAAAGCATTCAATCCATACAAGTTCGTTACGGGTTCGAACGAAACCGAAGGCATTATCTCGTTACACTCGTATTGGAATCACCCTCAGAGTTAACGACGATAACCCTTGCACTCTGAATCACCATCTCGAACCTATAAGTACTATTCCGTCAAACTCATTACGGAATCACCCACAGAGTTATACTTACGTATAGCTCTTACACCTCGAGTCTTCACTTGCTCCACTTATATTCACGACCTAACGTTAATTTGGATCGATGTGGTTTTCGGATATCCAAATATGGAAACCCGATCCCGGTCTCATCGAAATCCAAAGCGTGTCTTTTAAGGCCAAGTTGTTTTAAAGTTTTAAAACAATTCAATTATCTATATACACAGATAGATAAATCATAGATTCACAACAGGTAATCAATATTATCATCACATCAGGTAAACCATATCATCATTATCAAAAGATAATCCAAATCATCATCACAATGCAACCAATGCATCCATATCACTCAACATAATTTATCTCATATTTGAGATTCAAACCAATCAAGGCAAACAATATCTTCCATCCATATAAGCAATGATCTATAATCACCATTTATAATTAATTTAAAGTGAATCAAATTAACTACATCATTTCCTAATTAATTTAAAGTGAATTAAATTGATTACTTCATCAATATAAATCTTACTTATATTATCATTAATTAATTACAAATTAATCAATTAATCAATCCAATAAATCACTTTAATTAATCACCTTTGATTAATTATCTCTTAATTACATTCAAGTAATTATTCTTTAATTAATTTTACAAATTAATTGTACTTAACCAAAAACAGTAATTAACCTTTAATTACTTTACAAATTAATTAACTATGATTAATTACATTAATCCTTAATTAATTATATTAATTAATTATCTTAATCACTTATTATTGATTAATTAATCTTAATTAATCAATCTTAAGTACATCATTAATTATATTAATTAATGATCTCTAATTACATTTAAATTAGTTACCTTATTTAAATTAATTACATTAAGAAATAAATCTTAATTTAAATCATAATTGTTAATCCCTCTTGATTAACTCTATTCAGTAATTAATTACCCTTAATTACTTTACCAAACAAATTAACTACTCCATAATTAATTATCTCAAATTAACCCCTTGATTAATTCACAAAGTAATTATACTCAAATTACTTCAATTATCAGATTACCTTCTATTAATTACATAGTAATTACCCATTAATTACTTCTCTGAGTAATTTCTTTTTATTTAATTACAATAAGTAATTATACTCCATAAATCATTAAATGATTATTTTAAATTTATTAAACTGAATTAATTAACTTAATCTAATCAAATTAAACTCAATTAATTACCATTAGTAATTAATTCCTAAATTACTTCCATAAGTAATTATACTTAAAATTTTACTCAATTGATTATCTTTAAATTAATTAATCTAATTAATTATTAAAAATTAATCATGTTAATTAATTATTAAATAATCTTTAGTTAATGACCTTCATTAACTATTAAACAATTTATTAATTACTTATCTGAAATAATTAACTTATTTTAAATCTTTATTAATTTCAAATTAATTAATCATTAATAAGTCATTAATTAACCCCTAATTATTTAATTAATTAAGTGTTAACAAAACTTAATTAATTCTTTATTACTTGATTAATTAATTATTAATCATTAATTAAAAATTAATTCTATTCAATTAATTATTCTTAATTATAAGTTAATTATTCTAAAAAACCTTAAACCCTTAATTACTTTGAGTAATTATTCGTTTCATTAATTAAATAAATTAATTATTCATTTAATTACCCTAATAATTAAATGAAATACAAATTATTAAATTAAAATTTAACTTAACAAGTTTTAAAAATCAATCTAAACCTTTAAATGATAAATAATACTCTTATTATAAATTTTTCAAAGGTTAAAACAAATTTCCTTTTAAATTGAAAACTCTTTTAAACTTTATATTATTACTCAAATTTGTTTCAAACACTTATTTTTATAAAGCTTAAATTTAATTTGAAACAAAGATTCAAATCCAAATTTGAATCAAATTTAAACTTTGTTTAAACATTACTTTATATTTCAATTTCCCAATTTAAATTCAAATTTCTTTAAAACATTTCTAAACAATAAACCCTTTTAAAGTTTATTTAAACAAATTTGAATTTAAAACTTCATTCATTTCCTGCTTAAGATTCAAATTAAACTTGAATTCGTAATTTAAGATTAGATTTAAAACGTATTTTAAATCTTTGCTAAATATTTTAAATTTCAGTTTGAATTTGAAAACATAATAGGATCTAATCCTGTAACTAACTCGAACTTAAATAATTCGCTCGAGCCTAACCTAAATATAACTCGAGCAAAACCCAAAATATCTCGAGTAAAACTCGAGTAACACATCCCTTTGAATTCATTCATATTTAAATATAGTCAGTTTCTTCTTTTTTTTAAAAAAAAAACTGTACTGACATGTTTACTCATAAACCTGCAACATCAATACCCCCACCCATAGCAACAGTTTTCCCCGAGTCCCAACCCAAAATCTTCGAGTTCCCAACCTCAATACTTCGAGCCAAACACGAGTCGCCCCGAACAAAACACGAGAAATCCTTCTTCCCCAAACCACAGAATGCACGCCATTAATTCGTGCACCTGCACCGCCGCAACAACCACCACCTACACCTCGCGACCATCCACGCATGTCAGTCATCACCTTCCAACACATTCCCGACCAACAGAGAATCTAAAGAAGCCCTAAATCGAATTTGAGCATTCGAGCTCAAAAATACAGAAATGTCGAACTGGAAATCGCCTCAACCACCGTACTCCGACCACCAGAAGAACTCCACCTCCGGCCTCTACCCCTCCCACACTCCATCAATCATTTTCCCAAATTTGAGAAAGCTCGGTCAACATATGATGTTGCGGTGATCAGTGATTTCGAACAACAAACAAATAGGGCTAAAAACCCTTAATCCCAAATCAATACTGCCTCATTGTTATAATCCACCCCCCTACATTATCCCTGATTCTACTATCACTTCTTCATTACCAACAACAATACTGACCACCCCGATCCTCTAGGTCATCAGATCAAACCCAAACTATGGGTTACGGGTTACCAGAAATACTCAGCCCCTTTTCAAACTATAATTTCTATTTTATATTTTTTTTTTAAAAATTCATAACTTTGATCATGAAATCTGTTTTTAATCTCAAATCAAAGAATCTGGAAGGTCGAATTCCTATTTTCAAAAGTTTGGTTCTATACTCTCTAAATTTACAAATACCATTACAGAAAAAATTTCATATTAAGAAAAATTTAAACTGTAAACAAGGTTAACAACCTTGTTTTGATTCAAATGTTAAAACTTAACATACATCAATTTAAACAGAGTAATTATTTCTAAGCAATTCCCATATCTGAAATCTTGAGTTACAGAAAGATAAACTCATATCAACATGTATAACTTCCAACTCATATGTTATACCAGTAATAAACATTAACATATGACATGCAAACACACAGAGTTTTAGAAATAGCAAGCATCTAATTATTAATTAAGTTTAGTTAGAGAAACAAATTGTTACTCACAGATTATAGGGACAGAGCAGACTTATTTCAGGAAAAGCTTCCCCTTATGCATGCTGTAAAACTTCAAGTTGCTTCTTTATTTTTTTGTAAACTTAAACTTTGATTTACTGCAATGCTTCTATTCTGAATCACATGCATGTTTCCAGAAATGAAGTGCAGGCTTTGGTTGATGATGTGAAGAGTTACAGTTTTATACATGTTTTTCTTTTCAGGCTTGAGGGTGTGCAGATGATTTCAAATTATTTTGGGTGAGAGGAATACTGGTTTTCAGGTTTTTTTGTGAGGAGGACTACAGATTTTCACTTTGAACAAAAATTTATTTTGAAAGAAGATTGATCAAAGAGATTAAATTCTAGATGTGATTTGAGGAAGATGATTTCAGATTTTTAGATCTGAAAATTTCTCTTAAGTTATGAAGAAGAATGGGGAAAAGAAAATGAAGTGAGGAAAGAAGTGTTTAAGTATATTTTAAAAATAAAAGAAAAAGAAAATTAAGTAATACACTTGTTCTAAATCTTTAACATTTGTCACTTAAATTGCTTTACAACTTAACACATGTCTTTAAGGTGCTTTAAGGGATTACACATGTAATTTAAGAATATTTTAGTTTTTAATTTAAATTGTTTATAAACTCTTAAGTCTAAATTTATTATTTCTTAAGTAATATATAAATGAATTTTATTTCCTTTTAAATTTTAGAAGACAAAACAAAAAAAATTATAAACAAAAGCTTATTCAAATATTTTTATTTATTCTTTTAATTTTTCAAACATCAAATTCAAAATTAATTTATCAAATCCATTTTTAAAAATCAAGTTACACACATATGCATATATAACTCTTATTAAAATTAAAATAACAAATCTTATCTCTAACAAAATTTATTTATGTTTATAAAAACTAAGTATTCTCAATATCATTTGAAAATAACAAATTAAACAAATTTTAAATGATTTATAAAAGAGATTATCAATCTTTATTACTCAATATATTAAGATCATAAGTAATTTGTATTTTAAATTCTATATATAAATTCAAGCAATAATTTAAAAAGAAAATACAACTAAGTTTTTAATGTTAATCTAATTTAATATTAATATTCAAGTTAATTAAATATAAACTTCAACAAATGAAATTTTCCTTTAGTATAACCTATATAATTATTTATTAAATTGTTTAGAACAATTAAATGTTAAATTTAAATCAAATTTCCAATTTTACCAAATATAAATAAAAATTAAAAACTAAATTATTTACTAAGTTCAAAATCAAAGTTTATCAATTTTACAATATATACAGTTATATATTATAAACAGAAAATAGTTTATTAACTTTAATAGATAAAATCTACTAATTTAAATATTTATTACAGGATGATTATTAGATCAATTCAAATTTTATTATCAAAAGCTATTAAATCAACTAAATTTTTAAACACAGATTATTAAATTTATATTGCCCAATTTCCGGGATATCACATTCCTTCCCCCTTAAAAGAATTTCGTCCCCGAAATTTAAAAGCAAAGGTAATTTAATAATCTATCCTAAGATTTTATTTTGAAACACAAGCATATATATCAAACATATGCTAACAACCATAGCAACCAATTTACACAATCAAACAAATCTAATTATCTAGAAAAATTCTGGATAAAATTTTCACGAGTTTCCCCTGTAAATATCGGGATACTCGCTCTATAGAATCTAAACAATCAATACTATGAAGCTACAAAGCTCCTATACAACTATATCTATAACACTAGACAAGATATCAGACTACAAACGAGTCTGACTCAACAACCAAAACTCCAGAACTGCTGGTTCTCATCCAGAGATAGATCATACACGTACTCCCTCAGAGATACGTGAAACTCATCGAAACCCAGTTATCCAAACTGTCAATTCAACCTAGAAAATCAGACACCAATCCTCACAAAAATACAGGAAAGATCCAAAAAATCTCGGAGCTGACTTACCCAGTTTTTCACAATCTTAAAGCTCCTTAGATCAGAGAAAACTTACCCAAAAATCAGATCTTCGACTCTGGAATCCAAATTCCTTCGTCTCTTACCCACAGATCTCTTCTGATGATCCTGGGTTGCCTTCATCCTTACCAATCAGCTCAACTCTTGCTGATTCCACCAGAAACAAACATGACCCAAAACTTCTCAACAGAATGATCTCCTCAAGATCAATTTCCAAACCAAGAACACTAACTCTACTCCACAAATATCAGAAGATCAACTTACTTCTCCTATCCGGAAAAGATAAAACAAAAGCATTTCCATCTGCTTTCGCTGCTCAACTCTGATCTTGAAGTAGAAGAAAATATTAAGCACAAACTGGATAACACATCACAAAAATACGGTTCAACAAATCCATAAAAGTAAACTCAGATGCCCCATCTGATCCTTCTACTAAACTGAGCCACCAGTATCACTCTTAGAATCTAGCCGATAAGAAAACTCAACCTCCAGGTGCGGACAAACTTCTCATAGCTCAAGAGAACACTCGAACTATCGCAAGTCACTTTTGCGATCAACCAGTCCAATATCCAAAGAAAACTGGTTTCTCTTTACCAATCAGAACAGTCAATGCTTAACTAGCCAACCCGTCAAAGAAATGAATCCACTCTGCAGCTTCTGAACTCCTTCAGAAAAACTGCTAACCAGAAGACTTCTTTCTAGCTCAGAACACTCCGAGCTGCACTGTTGACAACGATGCCAAAGACTTCCTACTCCAAACCACTTCGAGAAATTTGGGCCTCAAACCAGACAGAAACATCCTGCTAAACCCAGCCACAACATCGAAGCAAACATACTTCTAAAACTTGTTCCAAAGAAAAATCTTTGGAAACATCTATAGTCACTGTGTCTCATCACACAGCTACTAATCCCTAAGGTATCGAGATACCATCATTTCCTTCTGCCAAACCGACAGATCCAAACTCTACTCATCCAATTCAAAGATAGACTCCGAACCTTAACAGGTTACCTTCAGAGATCAATGAAACCCTTACTTCAAGCAAAACTCACTCGAGACAGTATTAAGTCTACAGTCTCGACAGATACACTCCCAATCTCAAACACCAAACTCCAACCAATGGCAGTAGTCGTATTACACTTCCACTACCTTATCTACCTTTATAACTTACGTTGGAAAACCTGAACGGGTAACCCAACAGATAGGTAGAAATAAATATATCTATATGTATAAAAATTACAAATACGCTCTCTCAAGATAGACACCACTACAGAGCCTAGGTATTCACTCAACCTAATGCTCTGATACCACTGCAACGACCAAACTTCCAGACTTCAGGAAGTCGCATCGTTAATAAGAAAGAAAGGGATAGAGAATAGAAAGAAAGAGAAGAAGAAAGAAACAACACATCAGAATCTAAACAGCGGAACGAATAAATTATATTAATAATATAAAATATTACATAGTTTGCAACTACTATCAGAGTACACAGATATATCACACATACTAGACAGTTATAAACACCTGTCTAGTATTTACAACATAATACAATCCAGAGACAACACAGAACACACAGCGGAATACTATATATCTAACGCAGAAGCCTCTTGCTCCATTTGCTCCTCCAATATTCGTCATAGCCAACCTGAATCCCTTGGCTGCTCGTAAAAATTTGAGTACCCAAGAGTTTATGAAAAACAAGAATAAACTCTGGGTCAGACATGGGTCTGGTGTGAGTAACAGGTTAAAGTTGCTTAACTTTCAAAAACCTTTTGAAAGAAAGGTATCACGTAAGACTTCCCACACATAAACATGGAAAAGTTTTTACCTTACGCTAACCAAAACATTTGATAGGAAATTCGATGATATTATAATAGTTTCTAGGGTTTTCAAATAAATAAGAAATAGCCGAAATTGTTACATTTATTAAATTCCAGCTACTAGCCACAAAAGTGGGTAATACAATCAAAACCGTTGGCACTTATTGGATTTTGGATTCCATACAATGGCAGGGCTACTGGGGTACCGCCCGTCACAGTACGTGGCGTAGATCAACGTACCGAGGATCACTCCCAACCCCCTGCAACACAAAGCCGGACCCATTCCTTACTGAATAGTTCCGAATTAGACAACCCCGCAGTTGGCGTACGCTCCAAATTGCCCACACAACCAAAATAAAAAGGGACCTCTAGACAGGGGAAAATCTTGCTCTCAAGTAGGGGCTACCCATGAAGCCTTGCTGCACCTCCCCTGTTTTATCCATTCCCGGTTGATGAGGCTTGAGGCTACGATTACCTTTATAGAACACATCTCTTAGAATGCTCATCGTCCACCTGACGATGTTCTGAAAGCATTCAATCCATACAAGTTCGTTCCGGGTTCGAACGAAACCGAAGGCATTATCTCATTACACTCGTATTGGAATCACCCTCAGAGTTAACGACGATAACCCTTGCACTCTGAATCACCATCTCGAACCTATAAGTACTATTCCGTCAAACTCATTACGGAATCACCCACAGAGTTATACTTACGTATAGCTCTTACACCTCGAGTCTTCACTTGCTCCACTTATATTCACGACCTTACGTTAATTTGGATCGATGTGGTTTTCGGATATCCAAATATGGAAACCCGATCCCGGTCTCATCGAAATCTAAAACGTGTCTTTTAAGGCCAAGTTGTTTTAAAGTTTTAAAACAATTCAATTATCTATATACACAGATAGATAAATCATAGATTCACAACAGGTAATCAATATTATCATCACATCAGGTAAACCATATCATCATTATCAAAAGATAATCCAAATCATCATCACAATGCAACCAATGCATCCATATCACTCAACATAATTTATCTCATATTTGAGATTCAAACCAATCAAGGCAAACAATATCTTCCATCCATATAAGCAATGATCTATAATCACCATTTATAATTAATTTAAAGTGAATTAAATTAACTACATTATTTCCTAATTAATTTAAAGTGAATTAAATTAATTACTTCATCAATATAAATCTTACTTATATTATCATTAACTAATTACAAATTAATCAATTAATCAATCCAATAAATCACTTTAATTAATCACCTATGATTAATTATCTCTTAATTACATTCAAGTAATTATTCTTTAATTAATTTTACAAATTAATTGTACTTAACCAAAAACAGTAATTAACCTTTAATTACTTTACAAATTAATTAACTATGATTAATTACATTAATCCTTAATTAATTATATTAATTAATTACCTTAATCACTTATTATTGATTAACTAATCTTAATTAATCAATCTTAATTACATCATTATTTATATTAATTTAATGATCTCTAATTACATTTAAATTAGTTACCTTATTTAAATTAATTACATTAAGAAATAAATCTTAATTTAAATCATAATTGTTAATCCCTCTTGATTAACTCTATTCAGTAATTAATTACCCTTAATTACTTTACCAAACAAATTAACTACTCCATAATTAATTATCTCAAATTAATCCCTTGATTAATTCACAAAGTAATTATACTCAAATTACTTCAATTACCAAATCACCTTCTATTAATTACATAGTAATTACCCATTAATTACTTCTTTGAGTAATTTCTTTTTATTTAATTACAATAAGTAATTATACTCCATAAATCATTAAATGATTATTTTAAATTTATTAAACTGAATTAATTAACTTAACCAAATCAAATTAAACTCAATTAATTACCATTAGTAATTAATTCCTAAATTACTTCCATAAGTAATTATACTTAACAATTTACTCAATTGATTATCTTTAAATTAATTAATCTAATTAATTATTAAAAATTAATCATATTAATTAATTATTAAATAATCTTTAGTTAATGACCTTCATTAACTATTAAACAATTTATTAATTACTTATCTGAAATAATTAACTTATTTTAAATCTTTATTAATTTCAAATTAATTAATCATTAATAACTTGTTAATTAACCCCTAATTATTTAATTAATTAAGTGTTAACAAAACTTAATTAATTCTTTATTACTTGATTAATTAATTATTAATCATTAATTAAAAATTAATTCTATTTAATTAATTATTCTTAATTACAAGTTAATTATTCTAAAAATAATTAACCTTAAACCCTTAATTACTTTGAGTAATTATTCATTTCATTAATTAAATAAATTAATTATTCATTTAATTACCCTAATAATTAAATGAAATACAAATTATTAAATTAAAATTTAACTTAACAAGTTTTAAAAATCAATCTAAACCTTTAAATGATAAATAATACTCTTATTATAAATTTTTCAAAGGTTAAAACAAATTTCCTTTTAAATTGAAAACTCTTTTAAACTTTATATTATTACTCAAATTTGTTTCAAACACTTATATTTATAAAGCTTAAATTTAATTTGAAACAAAGATTCAAATCCAAATTTGAATCAAATTTAAACTTTGTTTAAACATTACTTTATATTTCAATTTCCCAATTTAAATTCAAATTTCTTTAAAACATTTCTAAACAATAAACCCTTTTAAAGTTTATTTAAACAAATTTGAATTTAAAACTTCATTCATTTCCTGCTTAAGATTCAAATTAAACTTGAATTCGTAATTTAAGATTAGATTTAAAACGTATTTTAAATCTTTGCTAAATATTTTAAATTTCAGTTTGAATTTGAAAACATAATAGGATCTAATCCTGTAACTAACTCGAACTTAAATAATTCGCTCGAGCCTGACCTAAATATAACTCGAGCAAAACCCAAAATATCTCGAGTAAAACTCGAGTAACACATCCCTTTGAATTCATTCATATTTAAATATAGTCGGTTTCTTCTTTTTTTTAAAAAAAAAAACTGCACTGACAGGTTTACTCATAAACCTGAAACATCAATACCCCCACCCATAGCAACAGTTTTCCCCGAGTCCCAACCCAAAAGCTTCGAGTTCCCAACCTCAATACTTCGAGCCAAACACGAGTCGCCCCGAACAAAACACGAGAAATCCTTCTTCCCCAAACCACAGAATGCATGCCATTAATTCGTGCACCTGCACCGCCGCAACAACCACCACCTACACCTCGCGACCATCCATGCATGTCAGCCATCACCTTCCAACACGTTCCCGACCAACAGAGAATCTAAAGAAGCCCTAGATCGAATTTGAGCATTCGAGCTCAAAAATACAGAAATGTCGAATTTGAAATCACCTCAACCACCGTACTCCGACCACCAGAAGAACTCCACCTCCGTCCTCTACCCCTCCCACACTCCATCAATCATTTTCCCAAATTTGAGAAAGCTCGGTCAACATATGATGTTGCGGTGATCAGTGATTTCGAACAACAAACAAATAAGGCTAAAAACCCTTAATCCCAAATCAACACTGCCTCATTGTTATAATCCACCCCCCTACATTATCCATGATTCTACTATCACTTCTTCATTACCAACAACAATACTGACCACCCCGATCCTCTAGGTCATCAATTCAAACCCAAACTATGGATTACAGGTTACCAGAAATACTCAGCCCCTTTTCAAACTATTATTTCTATTTTATATTTTTATTTTATTTTAAAATTCATAACTTTGATCATGAAATCTGTTTTTAATCTCAAATCAAAGAATCTGGAAGGTCGAATTCCTATTTTCAAAAGTTTGGTTCTGTACTCTCTGAATTTACAAATACCATTACAGAAAATTTTTCATATTAAGAAAAATTTAAACTGTAAACAAGGTTAACAACCTTGTTTTGATTCAAATGTTAAAACTTAACATACATCAATTTAAATGGAGTAAATATTTCTAAGAAATTCCCAAATCCGAAATCTTGAGTTACAGAAAGATAAATTCATATCAACATGTATAACTTCCAACTCATATGTTATACCAGTAATAAACATTAACATATGACATGCAAACACACAGAGTTTTAGAAATAGCAAGCATCTAATTATTAATTAAGTTTAGTTAGAGAAACAAATTGTTACTCACAGATTATAGGGACAGAGCAGACTTATTTCAGGAAAAGCTTCCCCTGATGCATGCTGTAAAACTTCAAGTTGCTTCTTTATTTTTTTTGTAAACTTAAACTTTGATTTACTGCAATGCTTCTACTCTGAATCACATGCATGTTTCCAGAAATGAAATGCAGGCTTTGGTTGATGATGTGAAGAGTTACAGTTTTATACATGTTTTTCTTTTCAGGCTTGAGGGTGTGCAGATGATTTCAAATTGTTTTGGGTGAGAGGAATACTGGCTTTCAGGTTTGTTTGTGAGGAGGACTACAGATTTTCACTTTGAACAAAAATTTATTTTGAAAGAAGATTGATCAAAGAGATTAAATTCTAGATGTGATTTGAGGAAGATGATTTCAGATTTTTAGATCTGAAAATTTCTCTTAAGTTATGAAGAAGAATGGGGAAAAGAAAATGAAGTGAGGAAAGAAGTGTTTAAGTATATTTTAAAAATAAAAGAAAAAGAAAATTAAGTAATACACTTGTTCTAAATCTTTAACATTTGTCACTTTAATTGCTTTACAACTTAACACATGTCTTTAAGGTGCTTTAAGGGATTACACATGTAATTTAAGAATATTTTAGTTTTTAATTCAAATTGTTTATAAACTCTTAAGTCTAAATTTATTATTTCTTAAGTAATATATAAATGAATTTTATTTTCTTTTAAATTTTAGAAGACAAAACAAAAAAAATTATAAACAAAAGCTTATTCAAATATTTTTATTTATTCTTTTAATTTTTCAAACATCAAATTCAAAATTAATTTATGAAATCCATTTTTAAAAATCAAGTTACACATATATGCATATATAACTCTTATTAAAATTAAAATAACAAATCTTATCTCTAACAAAATTTATTTATGTTTATAAAAACTAAGTATTCTCAATATCATTTGAAAATAACAAATTAAACAAATTTTAAATAATTTATAAAAGAGATTATCAATCTTTATTACTCAATATATTAAGATCATAAGTAATTTTTATTTTAAATTCTATATATAAATTCAAGAAATAATTTAAAAAGAAAACACAACTAAGTTTTTAATGTTAATCTAATTTAATATTAATATTCAAGTTAATTAAATATAAACTTCGAACAAATAAAATTTTCCTTTAGTATAACCTATATAATTATTTATTAAATTGTTTAGAACAATTAAATGTTAAATTTAAATAAAATTTCCAATTTTACCAAATATAAATAAAAATTAAAAATTAATTTATTTACTAAGTTCAAAATCAAAGTTTATCAATTTTACAATATATACAGTTATATATTATAAACAGAAAATAGTTTATTAACTTTAATAGATAAAATCTACTAATTTAAATATTTATTACAGGATGATTATTAGATCAATTCAAATTTTATTATCAAAAGCTATTAAATCAACTAAATTTTTAAACACAGATTATTAAATTTATATTGCCCAATTTTTGGGATATCACACTTGGAATATTGTTGAGGCAGGTTATAGAACACCAACTATAACTGTAGATAATCAGGAAATAGAGAAACCAAAAGATCAATGGACAGAACTAGAAAATAGATTACAAAATGCTAATGCTAGAGCTATGAATTCTATTATCTGTTCATTGGATCAATTTGAATTTAATCGTGTCTCACATTGTCTAACTGCGTAGGAAATATGGCACACACTCGAAGTGACTCACGAAGGAACATCTCAAGTCAAAGAATCCCGCCTTGCTATGCTGTGCAGCGAATATGAGAACTTTACAATGGCAAAGGAAGAAAATGTCAAAGAGATGCATGGACGACTTTCCAATATCGTATACAAATCAAAAGCTCTTGGAAAATCATACACGGAGTTGGAGATAGTCCAAAAAATCCTCAGAGTCCTTCCTCGAAGCTTTGAAGCCAAAGTGACTGCCATTCAAGAATCAAAAGAGTTGAAACAAATGAAAGTCGAAGAACTCATCGGAAATCTCACTGCTTATGAGTTAGAAATGAAATTCAAGGAAGAGCGTGAAGGAGGTGACACTCGAAGAAAATCAATAGCTCTTAAAGGAACAATTGAAAGTGAAGATGATGATGATAATGATGATGATTGTGAAGCAGAACTAGCACTATTAATAAGAAAATTCAAAAGGTGGAGTCGCAAATATGGCAATCCAGTTAGAAATCAACAAGCGAAGAGCAGATTAAACAAAGCAATAGACAACCCAGAAGAACAGAAAATCATCTGTTACAAATGCAACAAACCCGGTCATATCAAGCCACAATGTCCTCAAAAACGATCAAACCAAGGAAAGAAACTAAAGAAGAAAAGCTTTGCGGCTACTTGGGATGAAACTGACGAAGATGAAAGTGATAGCACCAAGAGTGAGAGTGAAAAAGCAAACATGTGCCTTCATGGTGAAGTTACAGACAGTGATGACGACGAGCCAAGCGAGGTATCAAAACTCACTCATTCTGAATTACTTATTTATTTCCATGAAGTAAATGGCAGTTATAAACGACTTAGGGAAAAATACGCCAAACTTGAATCTCAAAAGGATACTTTGGTAGAATGTAATGAACAACTTGATCAATTAGTTAAGAACTATCAAAGTAGGATCCCTAAGTGTGATAAGTGTCCAACATTCGAAGAAGAAATTAAAAAATCAGAAATCAATATAAAATCACTTGAAAATGAAATTCTGATTTTAAAAGAGAATGAAAATACTAGGAGAGAGAATTCTATTAAAAAGTGCACACAATTGTTAAACAAAAATGAATCTCTCAAAACACAAGTCCAACAATTGTCAACAACTTTAGATAAATTTTCAAAAAGTGAAAAATCGTTGAATATGCTATTAGGAAAGCAAACTGTTAATACGGTTAGACAAGGACTTGGATATAGTAAATCAAAAACTATTGAAAGCAATATTAATCATAATTCTATGTGCACAATTTGTAGAAAATATGGACACAATCACAATAATTGTTGGTATAGACCCAAACATGTGAAAACTATACCGATTTGGGTTCCAAAAGGCACAAATATAAAAACTCTTAAAGTTAAACAAATTTGGGTGCCAAAGGGAACAATTATAAATAGTTTTGGGTCTCCACAAAATTATCGTTCTAAATATTTTGCCACTAACAATCATGGACCTATAAAAACAAATAGGTCACTAAACTCTCTTCTCGTGTAGGTATGCTGGCAGGCTAAAGAACAACAGCAATGGTACTTGGATTCTGGCTGTTCCAGGCACATGACAGGCGATAAATCAAAGTTCCTTAGCCTAGAAAAGTACAAAGGTGGCAGAGTCACAATGGGCAACAATGAAAAGTGTAAAATTGTCGGTAAAGGAAAAGTAGGTAACAATACATTTACCTTGAATGACATACTATATGTTGAAAATCTGCACCACAATTTGATATCAATCAGCCAGCTATGTGATAAAGGTATGAATGTTATCTTTGATTCTGACTTGTACAAAATTATTGACAAATCATCAAAAGAAATCTTATTTTCAGGAAAAAGGAAAGGTAATATATATTCTCTATCTTTTGATGATCTCACCCTCTCTAAATGTTTGGTAGCTAAGGATATAGAAGTGAATTTATGGCATAGACGTTTAGGGCATGCTAGTATGAACTTATTAAACAAATTAAAAAGGAAAAGTTTGGTAAGAGGGTTGCCATCACAAGAGTTTGAAACAGAAAACATTTGTAAAGCGTGTACTTTGGGAAAACTTAAAAAATCATCGTTTCATGCCAAAAACAATGTAAGCACTTCTAGAGTTCTTGAACTAGTTCATATGGATCTATTCGGACCTAATGACATTGCTAGCTTAGGAGGTAAGAAATATTGCTTTGTGTTAGTTGATGATTACTCAAGATATACATGGGTATATTTCTTGGCTAAAAAATCAGAAACTTTTTCATACTTCACAAAATTCGCAAAATTAGTGCAAAATGAAAAAGGAGTCCCTATTGTTTCGTTAAGAAGTGATCATGGTGGAGAATTTGAAAATTATGAATTTGAAACTTTCTGTGATGAAAACGGAATCAAACATGAGTTCTCTACACCACGTACTCCACAACAAAATGGGGTAGTTGAGAGAAAGAATCGAACTTTGCAAGAATTGGCTAGGTCTATGATAAATGAATATGAACTGCCTCTGCATCTTTGGGCAGAAGCAGTAAATACAGCATGTTATGTAATGAATAGAGTTATGATTAGACCGATTCTTAACAAAACCCCCTATGAGCTATGGTTCAACAATAAACCAAACATCGCTTACTTCAAAGTGTTTGGATGTCCTTGCTATATTCTTAATACAGGTGATCAGTTAGGAAAATTTGAAGCAAAGGCTGATGAAGGCATCTTCATGGGTTACTCTTCGAGAAGCAAAGCTTATAGAGTCTACAACAAAAAGACTAAAACAATCGTGGAGTCAATCAATGTGAAATTTGATGAAGGCATTGATGATCAGGAAACATCCAAAAGCAACGTTGAAGAGGAGAAAGAAAACGATGAGCTTGAAAAACCAAAAGAAATTGTTGATACTAGGAAACTACCACAACTCAAGAAGTCCAAAGAAATCTGGATCCAGAAAAACTGAAATACAAAACAGACCATCCACCAGAATTGGTAATTGGAAACCCTATAGCAGGTATACAAACTCGTTCATCCTTTAAAAATCTATGTGATCTGTGCTTATATAGTGGATTTATTTCAGAAATAGAACCAAATAACATAGATTTAGCTCTTAATGATGAAAACTGGTTCATGGCCATGCAAGAAGAGCTAAATCAGTTTGAACGAAATAATGTTTAGAGTCTAGCACCTAGACCTAAGGATTATCCGGTTATAGGAACAAAATGGATTTTTAAAAATAAATATGATGAATCTGGAAATGTAATTAGAAATAAAGCTAGACTAGTCGCTAAAGGATACAATCAAATTGAAGGAGTTGACTTTGATGAAACTTTTGCACCTGTAGCTAGACTAGAATCAATTAGAATATTATTAGCTTTTGCTTGTTACAAAGGATTTAAACTAAGACAAATGGACATTAAGAGTGCTTTTCTTAACGGAATTTTAAAAGAAGATGTGTTTGTTGAACAACCAGAAAGTTTTGAAAGTCATGAATATCCAAACCATGTATACAAACTGAAAAAGGCATTATATGGATTAAAACAAGCTCCCAGAGCTTGGTATGAATGTCTTAGTTCTTATCTCCTTGAAAATGGGTTCAAAAAGGGATGTGTAGACACCACACTATTTCTGTTGCATGAAAACGATGATCTTTTGATTGTTCAAATATATGTTGATGACATCATTTATGGTGCTACTAACAAATTATTGTATGAGAAATTTGAAAAGGTCATGCAGGAAAAATTTGAAATGAGCTTGGTTGGAGAGTTAAAATTCCTTTTAGGATTTCAAATCAAACAAAGCGATAAAGGCACATTCATTTCTCAAACAAAATATATTAGGGAACTTGTCAACAAATTTGGATTGAAAGATGCTAAACCAGCAAGAACTCCCATGAGTACAACACTTAAACTTGACAAGGATGAAAAAGGTAAGACAGTTGATCAAAAGCAGTACAGGGGTATGATTGGATCACTTCTTTATCTTATCGCTTCTAGACCTGACATCATGTTTTCTGTCTGCTTGTGTGCACGTTTTCAATCTAACCCAAAAGAATCTCATTTAAAAGCTGTTAAAAGAATTATAAGATATTTGTTGCACACCCCACGATTTGGTCTTTGGTATCCATCAAACGATAACTTTGAATTGAAAGGTTTTTCAGATGCTGATTATGCTGGAAATTTAGTTGATAGAAAAAGTACTAGTGGAGCATGTTTTATGTTAGGACATTCATTAGTTGCATGGTCGAGTAGAAAACAGAATTGTATTGCATTATCCACAACAGAGGCAGAGTATATTGCTTTGAGTGGTTGCTCTGCTCAAATCTTATGGATGATACAAACTTTGCATGACTATGACCTAAATTTTAAACGTGTACCACTAATGTGTGATAGCAAAAGCGCAATTGATCTCACAAATAATCCTATATATCACTCACGAACAAAACATATAGATGTTAGACATCATTTTATTAGAGATCATATTTCCAAAGAAAATATCTGCATAAATTTTATTTCAACTGATTCTCAATTGGCAGACATTTTTACAAAACCCCTACCAGAAAATAGTTTTTTTAAACTACGACTCAGCTTAGGTGTTTTAGAAATTTGCTGAATATTTAACATTTTTTTCTCCCTACAAATCGTCGAAGAGATAAATAGTGATTGAAAAAGTGATGAGTATTGATATTTATCATATATTATTACTCGAGACGGTATAATTAGTAAATTTTTCAAATTAAACAAGAGTTATAAAACTTTTGTTGGTAAAAATTCCATGACCATCTCTATTTCTATCATATTTCTAACAACCATCACTCATCAAAATTCAATATAGTTTGTCGATATGTGGTACTTTAAACAGGAATCATTCGTTTTTTCACTTTTAAATAAATAAATAAATAAAATAATTACCAATGTATTCACTCTCATTTAAAAGTCCTCACGGTTATGCATGGGTGAATTACTTGGAATTTGTTATGTGCTTCCATGCTCATTTAAAAGTCCTCACGGTTATGCATGTATGGAACGCATATCAAAAGTTGATTTTTAAAATAAACAAGTTGATTCTAATCCCATTTAAAAGTCCTCACGGTTATGCGTGGTTAGAAGATACTTAAATTTATTTATTTTTAAAATAAATAAATAAATAAAATTGGAATACTACTAATCTCATTTAAAAGTCCTAACGGTTATGCATGGTATAAATATACCACAAATAGACATAACTATATGGTGTTATATGATGACAACATTTCCATCATTCTAAAAGTGGAATATGCGCCTAACAAAATATTTATGATTTTTTGTTTGATTTTTTAAAATTTAATATTTATATTCGATTGAGTCTTAATATTAGATCAATATCGATCACTTTATCTCTATTTTCTCTAACACTATTATTCTTTTGCTGATAACAAAAGGAGGAGAGAAAAGTTAAGATTTTAGCAAATAAAATTCATATATTTGCATATGCATATAGATTCATTTGCATATTTTTATTCTCATGCATATATGTAGGGGGAGTATTGTGTAGGTAGGAAGCATTCAAATAGAGGGAGCAAATTGAACGACCAAATACATTTAACATATACAAAATCTTAAATATATGTTTGTTATCATCAAAAGGGGGAGATTGTTGAATATGCGCTTATATGATTTTTGTTTGATGATAATAAACATATATACATTCGTTTAAATGTATTTGTTAATATACTATTTTTTTTCACAGTTTAAATAAATATTTGCTGAATAAAATAAATAACACAGATTTTGGATTCAAACAGAAATTTTATTCAAACAAATATTTATTACAATCTTGAATAGTACAAATTCATGCTCTCACTATACATACAATTTTGATTACATCACATTTTTCACATTTACATCAGCACTTCACTACATATCACTCACACTCGTATTTATCTTTAACTATATTCTAGTTAGAATCCAGCATCTGAGCAATCTGCAAAAATATACACTAACGCAGTAAAATTGAAAAAGAAATATTTTTGCAGTATAAAATAAAACGTGAATTTTGAAAATAATATTTGCCTCAGTTATTTGGGTTGTTCGTCATCATTTATATTTGAATTCATCACACACGAACAGTGTGACATGCACAGTGTATCACTGTACATGCCACAAGGCCGTGCACACCGATATACACTTGATTGATTTACAGGGACAGGTGAGCATAGGTCAAACCCAAATAAAAAGCCGGGTTCAACTCACATGCAACATAAATAAGATATCAACTTCAGCACAAGGTCAAACCCGAGCTGTGAAACTGGATTCAACACAGGTGCAAATGGCCAAAACCCAAGAATCAAGTGTCGACTAGTCTAATATAAACAAGATAGTAACCCAGTGCCAACATGATCAGAATGAAGACAAGTACACTTGAACAAAATGAACAAGTGAAGCATCTGTGTAAATATATGTATAGCATGTCAAAGCAAGCTGCATATATGAAAATCAACCAGATTGAACCAATGACCTAGGTTACAACTTCAAAATCAGTGGGCAAGTATGAACAGAGCTCGAGCACAAAATATGGGACAAGTGATACAACTGACATGCAAACATCTCAATATTGCAATGTACCCAGAACTAGTTCAGTGATCAAATGCAACAGTGAGGCCAGAAAATTGAAGAAAACTAGTGTGGTGATGCAAGTTCAAATATAATGAAACAGCATGTACAGGACAGTGAAAAAGCATACTAGAATCGAACCAACAAGCTTCAGCATCAACATCAAACCAGAGAACATCTACAAATGGTGCCGACTACAAGTGAATGCAAACAATACAATACTGAAGTGATGAAATGCATAAAAATCTACCGAAACCAAGATTGCACTACAGTGAATGCAGAGAACACATTGCAGTGGTACAGTGACAACATACAAATGCTTATATGAATAACCTGGGCAGATAGCATCGAAACAATGCAGTATGGCCAGAGTGAAGATTATAAGACTGCAATGGATACAACAATGCACAAGACAACTTGAACAAAGCTACTACAGGAATGCAGACAGTGGTCGAAGCCAATTCACAAAAATATCGAAGTCAAAGAAGATTAATAAACATCAAAGACATAATGACCAAGGCACGTATCAAAACGTTGATTATCAAAAATCAAACTGTACGAAATTTATCAAGTCAGAGAAATTCACAAAGCAGTATTGAAAAATAGTCAAAAATGTCAAAAATTCAAGCCGAGTATATTACACCGTATTGACCAAGCAATGAATCAACACCGTGTCAACCAAGTAATCAATCAAAAATGCGAAATTGACAAAGTCAGATCAATCCCAAGCATCCAAGCATAATCGAATGGCCAAAGCAAATTTTCGAAACAATCAGACGAACGAAAAATAAGGAGATCGAACGCATATAAATCCTAATCATCATCGGCAATTTTAGGTATCGAGTTGAAATACGAGAATCATAAAAGCACAAAAAGGAAATTACATACCGAAGCAATGAGTTGAACTCGATCGAACAACGAAGCAGCCGAAGAGAGCAACGAGAGAAGATCAAAGCTACTCGCGCATTATCCACAAGATTGATCAAACATAAAGTCGGCAACTTCATCAAACCCTAAATTGGATCGAAGGGACGAAGCCCTAAATTTGCAAGAGGAACGGCCGCCATTACGAACGGAGCAAATAAAAGAGACGGGTCGAATAACAAAGGGGGCCGGCCTATTTTCTAAAGAGACTTCTATTTTATAAAGGGGCTTTGAATTTTAAAATTAGGGTTATTTAATATTTAAATTATTTTTAACTTGTATTTTCGTTTTAAACCGTTTTAATTTTCTAGTCGTGTGCCTAGGGGACAAACTACGTGTCGTAGTTTGGGAATTCGCAACTCGGTGGTTGAGTTGTGGCAAGGTTTTGAGCGTAGAGTTAGATTAGTCAATAGCGGGTATAGCGAGTTTACGTGTGTAAGCGAGGGACTATCTAATTTCTAGTAGAAACCTTGGGGGCAGCACGTAGGCAGGGTTTTGCTGAAGCTGGGTAAATTCTGTGTTGTTCTGTTTTTTCTGTTATTTATATTCTGCGATATCTGTGCTGCTATTCTGTGATCTAAATTGAATATTTTATAAGCTTCCGCGATTAATTTTTATAATTAACACTATCACCCTATTCACCCCCCCTCTAGGGTGAAATCGATCCTACAGCGTGAATCAAATTTCAACATTTTAATCTGCGGCATTCGAATACGAGTGAAGTATGGATGTCGATTTTCGAAGGCTGAAATTCGGGTCGTGATAATAGAATTGACATTGAAAATTCGACTTAATTTATTTAATATTAATTTATTTAATTAACGTGAAAATAGCCATTTTGGCCATTGAATCAGATTTCGACAAAACTAGTTTCATCGGATTCGTAACGGTGAATTATTATAGGATTTCAAGTTTCGTATCGATCGAACTTGTCGTTTGATCGTACGGACTCGAAACGCCTAGGAATCAATTTAATTGAAATTAATTGAAATCAATTTGAAATAATCTAATTTTGGCATAACTTCTTCATACGATGGAGTTAGGAATGAAACTTGTTCCATTGAGTTTAAAATATTTGAAAACATCTATTTTGGTATATGGGATGACTCATTTTCGTTCCGTAGACATAACGGGCTTTACGGGCCATTTATCGTTCAACGTGTAAATCAAATCTTGTCCATCCGTTCTATTTTCAGTTTTGTCTATAAATAGCCTGTTATAAACCCTAGCTGCTCCTTATTTTCATTTGTCTGTACGTAGATCTCCTTTTCAACTCCTCATTTCAATGGAAAACAAAAAAAAAACTAATTCCCAAATTTAAAATTCAATTTCAAATGCAACTTCAAAATTCAACCACCTCAAACTATATCGAATTATATTGATTTGAAGCTTTCGACAAGCGCAAGTCGATTCTGCTATTAGTTTTTCGATTGGAGTTTCCCTGTGGCCAGTATTGGGCAAATTTGTCTCGGTCGTTCATCGCGCGTCGATCAAACTTGTTCGATCGTCGAATTGATTTATGGGTATTGTAGAGGGGACCGAGGGGAGTTCATTGGCACTATTCGCTTGGCGAATCGAGGGTCGGATCGGCTCAGAAAATTGGATTAGGGTTCAAATTTTGTGCGGCGGCCGGTGGTGAACTAGGCAATCGCGAGGCTAGGGGGAGGTCGTCGGCGAGGGAAAGACATGGCGGCGCAGCGTTTAGGTGTGGCGGTGCGACGTTCAGGTCGTCGGCGCAAGGTTTTGGCATTATGCGTTCGATGACAGATGGGTAGGGTTCAATCCTGTAGAGGGTGACGCGCATACGGTATATATTATTTTATAAAATTTATTTTTAACTTTATCGTTTAATTTATCAATCATTCTAACCGTCATAACTTTTACGTATGGGGACCAATTCATGCGTGGTTTTGTAACAACCCCGGTATTGAGATTACCTATAATATTAAATTATAATGATGATTATAATTTAATATTGTTAATAAATTAAAATAAAGAGGACAAATTTGTTTTAAATTATTTATTTTGATAAACAATATGGTTGTAGTGGGAAATTTGGTCCAAGAGTTAATTGAATGAAGTTTTAGTTAAAAAATGAGAATAGTGGAATTTTGTGTAAACTTAAATGTATAAAAATTATTAAATGAAATATTTCAACTTTTGATGGTTGAAATAAATATAAATTAATAAGAATAAAGTTTTGAAAACTTTATTATGAAAATTTGAGAAGGAATTAATTAAATTGTGATTTTATTTGTATAAATATGACAATATTCAAAATATTGTCAATAATAGCCTTTTATTGAAAATAAAAGGAAAATATAAAGAGAATAAGTAATTAATTGAACTAAAAGATGAAATAATATGCGAGAACATTATTTTAATATTTTAAAAATATTATAATGAATTATCATAATTTATTGAGCTAAGTAAATAAATTTTTTTGTTGAGTTTCAAAGTTAAAAATTTGTAATTTACACAAAAGTAGTGTAAGTTGTTAAATAATGATTAAATTAAGCTTTATTTGTAAAATTTAATTTTTATTGATTGAAATAAGTTTTATTTTATAACAATAACAATTTTAAATCATTTCATTTTAATGTTTGCAACTTAAATGAAATTAAAATGTTAAAACATGTGGAAATATGGCGAAATGTAAGCTAAACACTTAGTCTAATTTTCATTAAGCTATTTTCTTTTGGACTAATTGGGTTTGGAAAAGAAACCCAATGCCAATTTCCAGAAATTTCTCTTGTGAGAAATTGTACGTACCAATCCTTCTCCTTTCTAACTTCAGAAAACAGAAATAAGAAAAAAAATGGCTTCTTCATAAGAAATCAAATTTTCTTCCAATTCTACGGTAAAAATCGAAAAAAGAATAACTAAATCCAAACTATAAGGTAATCTCAACCTATTATTATGTATATTTCATCACAAATCTAGGGTTTTGTTGTGTAGTTATCTGTTAATGTCAATTTTCTCTTTTTGCATGTTTTTGCTGTAGCAATTTCAGGTTTCAGCTTGCTGCCTTCTTCCAAAAAGGTGCTTGATTTTCCTCAATTCGAGACTTTGCTTGCTAAAATCGCTAAGGTGAGTATCAAAACTCACATTTTCTAGCTTAGATTGAAATTTCAATATTGAAATCTCAATTTTCGTTTGTTGCGTGTTTGTTTGCGAATTATTGTCACTAAATAAGGCATATCTCTCTCATTTTAAGTCGGAATTTGGTTTTCTTTGAAGTTATGAAAACTTGAAAAGAGAGTGATAATGTTCATGTTAAATACTTTCGAAAATTCTTAGCATAGAGGGTTGAAAAATCGAGTTCAAACACGCTGCCCTGTCACTGTAAAATTGTGACTATCTATGCTTAATGCTGTTGGAAATTTGAGCATATCTTTTTCATTTGTTCTCCGATTTTGATGATTTTTTATGTTCCAAAAAGTTTAGAGTTTGTGCTATAACTTTTGTGTTAAATGCTATCAAAAATTCTTAGCATACAGGGTTGAAAAATCGAGTTCAAACTCGCTGCCCTGTCACTGTAAAATTGTGACAATCTATGCCTAATGCTGTTGGAAATTTGAGCATATCTTTTTCATTTGTTCTCCGATTTTGACAATTCTTTATGTTCTTGAAAGCTTAGAATTTGTGCTACAACTTTCGTGTATTGATTTTTGTGAAATTTTGAGGTTAGCTATGTCAAAATTGAATATTTTTGCAGATAACCCGAGAGCAAAATCAATATTTTCTCTGTGCTTGAAGCTGTAACAAAATTAGATACAACTTTCACGTTTTTGATCGGATTTCGATAATTTTGGAAGATCTGGAAAGCACAAATCATGTGCTACAACTTTAATTGGTTGAGTTTTCTGTAATTTTGAGTTCTTCTATGTCAAAATTGAACTTTGTTACTGCTAACCTGAGAGCAAAAGCAATATTTGTTCTATGGTTGAAACTGAAACAAAATTTGCCATAACTTATTTGTCTCTTAACCGAATTTGATAATCTTAGATATTTTGAAAAACTTAAACTTTGTACTAAAAGTTTTTTGTTTTATGTTTTTCTAAAATTTTGATGTTTGTTTGGTCAAACATATGTTTGTTTGTTGCTGGTATGAGAGCAAAACGACAAGAATGACAATTATTGACTTGAGGAGTGTATTAGCTTATTTTTGCTCTCATTCTTATTTGATTTTGATGATTGTTTTTGAGATGTTTTGAAAGCTATGATGTCTATCAATAGGCTAACTATAATTGGAGAATTTAAAATTCAAATTTAAATAGAATTTGAATTGATTTGGGTTAATTTGAATTGAATTCGTATTGAACTCAAGTTATTGGTCTTGAGTTATCTTTCTTGTTTTTCATTGTTTTGAAGCACGGTTTTCACTAAACCATTTTGAAGTAATTTTTGAAATAAATGAAAATTTCAAATTATTATTATATAATATTTTAAAAAAAATTCTAATATAAATCTATTTATTTCCTATAATAAAGGAGTTTCAAATATTGGTTTTATTAATCATTTCGGAAAAAAAAAAAGTTTTAAAAGCTTGTTTTCTCTAGCAAACTATTTTAAATGTAAAATACACACTTTTGCACTATTCGAACGTATGAGAAAGAGTATTAAACGATTTAGTAAAACACGTGGTATGGGACATGTGCGTTTACTATTTCGGTTAATTCCGGACTTGTACGATCGAAGCTATTTGAGTTAGTGTTTCTAAGATGTTTTGCCAATTTGTGGCAGGTCTTTGAGATTATAATTCCTATCTTTAAGAATTATCTAGAAAGGCCAATATTTGGCGAGTTTTATAGTTCGAGATTTCTACTTTGAAATTTATGGTTTGTGAGGAACCATCATGATGTTTTCACTTGTCGATGAGATGAGACAAGTATGGTGTCTCTTTATCACTCGCGATGAGATAAGGCGAGTTATGATTTTCTGAGTTTTATGATGTTCCTAGTGTGGCATCGACTAGCGGCTAGTAAACTGTTAAGTGCGAACGTGTGGTATGGGACACACGTTAACACTTTCCGGGTTCCTATCCGTGAGTTTGTGACACATTCACGATGTTTACTTAACAGAACTGCTTTGAGAGGTGTCAGCGACCTTGTCAAGGACGACGAACTGCTTTGGGAGGTGTTAGCGACCTTGTTAGGGCTGACAAAATGGCTTGCAGAGGTGTCAGCGACCTTGTCATGGAGGACGAACTGCTTTGGAAGGTGTTAGCGACCTTGTTAGGGCTGACAAACTGGCTTAGAGAGGTGTCAGCAACCTTGTCATGAGGACGAACTGCTTCGGGAGGTGTTAGCGACCTTGTCTAAGGCTTCGGCCGTCCGAGTTTAGCACGTGTAACATTGCTTCGACATTACAATCGGGGATTTGGCCAATCCATATTTTCTGAATTTTCTGTTTTGTTGTGATTTCACCTTTTAAAGATGTTTCATTACATCGATAGCCTAGTGCTATATGAGATGTTATATATATGGTGATTTCAATTATGATGCTTTGAACTCTTATCGAGTTCCTTGAGTTATGAGTTTGGATAATTTCAGGATTTCATAGGATATTCTGGGTTTTTCCATTTTGGCGAGTTGAGATTGAGATTTATATACATTTATACCGATGAGATGAGGTATATTTGAATTTGGAGATTCATCTATAATTGAGTTTTGGATCATCCTATTTGAGAATGTTTTATGTTTTCCATTTTGGCGAAAGTTTGTATTGATGTTTCTCCTTTTTAGGAGATATGGTTCATGGAAACCATGTAGACATTTTGGGATGTCGTCTATGATATGAGGCATTTGTGTTTGATTTGAGTATTGAGTTTGAGTTACCTCCTTCGAGCTATTTGTTCATCTAAGTAGCGTTTGTTACTTAAGTGTTGAGCTTATGAGTTTATCGATTCATTCTTTTCTTTCGAGAAGAAGTATCTTCATGTTTGTTCTGCATCATATTACCGATATTGACTGATTTGTGTAGCTAGACTGACCCGTGTATTTATACTCGGGTCAGACCGAGTTGATTCAGGTATCATCTATTGGACTTAGCTTGAAGTTGATGTTGGATATCAGCTCTCCTTTCTCTTGAGCAATTTCTATTCTTCCGCATACTCTGATGTGTTTGATTCAATGTATATGGTGTGGTCGAGTACCACCTTTATTGTATTCATATTGTATTGTACTAAACATGTATCAGTGTATATGTATATACATGATGTTGATTACTGTTCTGTGATGTGCTTTACATTTAGTTATTGTATTTTGTTCCGATAGATCCGTTTGCCACCTATAGTTTTGGATTATGCATTTACTGTGTATGTCGATCCATTGAGATAGAAAAGAAAAATCATATTGCATTTATCGACGTATTCAGTAGATGTTTAAGACAAAGTTATAGATGGTCGCCCTTAACCAGCCCTATTCTCCGCTTTAGTAGACGGAATTACTCGTTAATTCTCTTTACTAAGGTGGGTCTCGGGGTGGGGCGTTACAGCTTGGTATCAGAGCTATGGTCAGAAAAAATTAGAATAAACACAGAACAATACGTATATCGCGATACGTCGAAGTACAATACGAGTGAATCACTGTCCTTTATTCGAGCTTGTTCTAGAATCGAGCCTTGATTATTATTTTTAGTTGTGGGATTTTTGAGATGGAATATGTCTAGGAATATATATACATTGTATTTCGTAGTATTCCATAATAGAGTTTGATGTCATCTTATCTTAAAAATAATCTTATTTGGGATTATTCTATTTTCATTTTTTTCGATATGAGTGAGTTCATATCGATGGAGCTGATTGATTTCTTTGAGCATTCTTGTTGCATTCCTTTGAGAGTTGTGAATCCTATTGAAGGGATCACAACGATTGGCATGTTGTGAGCATTCTGAGTTTTCTATTTGTTGTTGCTTTAGTGAATATTAGTTTATTACTCACTATCTTGAGATGTATCTGATTTGGGATGGATTGACTTATTTGATGTTAAACCCGATCATTTTGTTGTTATAGGATCCTATATTTATTTAGGCATCCTAATTTGATTGGTTTGTTATTTCTATCACTTTGGAATGTTAATGATGATTCCGAAGTTTCTGTATTCACTCTTGAGTATCGAGATGTTGATGATATATCTCGAATTCCAGTCAAGGTGACTTTGTTGAGTTTTATGAGTCCAGTTGGATTTGACATCCAATCGGGCAATCGAGTGTTAAGATAACCTTATTCCTGGCTCTTAGCTCTTCGGTTATCCTTCCACGAGGATATCCACAAAGGAATGAGGTGAGTTTCTAGATTGTTCGAGTTTGTTTGAGTTTATCATTCAGCTTCGTTTGAGTGTTCTTTTCAGATACTCAATCAATGTTATCCTTTGTAGCATTTCTCCGTTTGAAGTAGTGATTCGTGGATTGTGTGCTTCTTCTCCTTCGTGAAAAATATATTGCTTATCCAGTATCTTGATGATTTCTGGGAGTGGCTCGTGACATCTTAAGATTGACGAACACTCTATCTCCTTCTATTGATTTTGAGAATTGAGTATTTTGGGAATATCTCTCTGCATTCTCTTAATGTTCTTTGGGTTGAGTTTTAAAGCTATATGAATATGAGTTTTAAAGAGAAATGGAAGCTTTAAGATTTAAAATAAAAAAAATAAAAAAAATCAAAGAATATTTTGAGAATATAATTACATGAGTAGTATTTCTTTTATAAAAATAATTTGAGAGTGTTGGGTTGTCCATCGAGTAGTTAAGAGTTCTGGTCGATACGTCTGATCAACGTCATCGATAGGAATCTCCTAAATGCTATGATGAGGCAATCAGACATGATGGTTTGTGTTGTAGAAAAACTATATTTTGGCATTATATATTAAATTTATTTTTGAATGGTAATTGCAGCCATTGATTTTAGGGACGAGCATCAGAGTGGCGAGGCAGTTTTGATCGTTCGAACAACTCTTCAGCCAATGGATATATCTGTTTATTAAGGATTCAATGGCGAGGCAATGCCATTTATTTATTTCTTTTGAAATTATAAAGATGAGAATATGTGAGAATATTCTTGAGCTATACTTTATTGAATGTATATTTTGAGATTTCAGAATCTATTTTATATACAATATATGTTTTATGAGAAGAGTTATAAAAGAATTTGAAGCTTGTTTCAAAACTATTTAAGTAGTTTTATGAAAAGAGTAAAGAGAATTTAAAGCCTTAATTTATTTTGAGGAATATTATTATGGATTTACAAAATTCTTTGAAAATTAATTTGTTTTAAGTAAGAGAAGAAATTTGGACTTTTAATTTGAGTTTTATATTACTTACTGAGTAATATAGTAAAGAGTTTGAAAATTTTTGAATGTTGAAAATTGAGATTTAAAATTTAAAAGATGTGGAAAAAAAATTCTACATATCTTGGATTGAAATGTAATTTGAGCTTATATTTTGTCTATTGAGTCTGTCCTTGTTGTGAGCATGTTCTTTCCATATTATTTGCGGAAATTATGTTGATGATCATTTTTTGTTGCTTAGAGTTCGGGTTTGAATGAGTTCGATCCCGACGTTATTCGTAGAGTTTTGAGAAATCAATCTTATTTGACTGATATTTGTTTAGCATTTTGTTGAGCTTATGATTTGAAGATGAGATATCTTCGAAATCTCTTGAGTACTTGGAATATCCGATGGAATCTCTATATTAGCATTCATTGAACCTAAGAATTTTCCAAGTAAGTTCTACCTTGGTTGTTCTATCTTTTCTGCCTTGGAAGTCCGAATATTTTATTATTCGAGCTTATCTTTATCCTTTACGTGATGAAATTAATGTGTCGAATACAAACTCTCTTCAAGTAATTGCGAGGACGCAATTTTATTAAGGGAGGGAGTCTGTAACAACCCTGGTATTGAGATTACCTATAATATTAAATTATAATGATGATTATAATTTAATATTGTTAATAAATTAAAATAAAGAGGATAAATTTGTTTTAAATTGTTTATTTTGATAAACAATATGGTTGTGGTGGGAAATTGGGTTCAAGAGTTAATTGAATGAAGTTTTAGTTACAAAATGAGAATAGTGGAATTTTGTGTAAATTTAAATGTATAAAAATTATTAAATGAAGTATTTCAACGTTTGATGGTTGAAATAAATATAAATTAATAATAATAAAGTTTTGAAAACTTTATTATGAAAATTTGAGAAGGAATTAATTAAATTGTGGTTTTATTTGCATAAATATGACAATATTGAGAATATTGTCAATAATAGCTTTTTATTGAAAATAAAAGGAAAATATAAAGAGAATAAGTAATTAATTGAATTAAAAGATGAAATAATATGCGAGAACATTATTTTAATATTTCAAAATTGTTATAATGAATTATCATAATTTATTGAGCTAAGTAAATAATTTTTTTTGTTGAGTTTCAAAGTTAAAAATTTGTAATTTACACAAAAGTGGTGTAAGTTGTTAAATAATGATTAAATTAAGCTTTATTTGTAAAATTTAATTTTTATTGATTGAAATAATTTTTATTTTATAACAATAACAATTTTAAATCATTTCATTTTAATGGTTGCAACTTAAATGAAATTAAAATGTTAAAACATGTGGAAATATGGCGAAAATGTAAGCTAAACACTTAGTCTAATTTTCATTAAGCTATTTTCTTTTGGACTAATTGGGTTTGGAAAAGAAACCCAATGCCCATTTCCAGAAATTTCTCTTGTGAGAAACTGTATGTACCAATCCTTCTCCTTTCTAACTTCAGAAAACAGAAAACAGAAATAAGGAAAAAAATGGCTGCTTCATAAGAAATCAAATTTTCTTCCAATTCTACAGTAAAATTTGAAAAGAGAATAACTAAATCCCAACTATAAGGTAATCTCAACCTATTATTTTGTATATTTCATCACAAATCTAGGGTTTTGCTGTGTAGTTATCTGTTAATGTCAATTTTCTCTTTTTGCATGTTTTTGCTGTAGCAATTTCAGGTTTCAGCTTGCTGCCTTCTTCCAAAAAGGTGCTTGAATTACCTCAATTCGAGTCTTTGCTTGCTAAAATAGCTAAGGTGAGTATCAAAACTCACATTTTTTAGCTTAGACTGAAATTTCAACATTGAAATCTCAATTTTCGTTTGTTGCGTGTTTGTTTGCGAATTATTGTCACTAAATAAGGCATACCTCTCTCGTTTTAAGTCGGAATTTCGTTTTCTTTGAAGTTATGGAAAGCTTGAAAAGATAGTGACAATTTTCATGTTAATTGCTTTCGAAAATTCTTAGCATAGAGCGTTGAAAAATCGAGTTCAAACTCGCTGCCCTGTCACTGTAAAATTGCGACTATCTATGCTTAATGCTGTTGGAAATATGAGCATATCTTTTTCATTTATTCTCCGATTTTGATGATTTTTTATGTTCCAGAAAGTTTAGAGTTTTTTCATAACTTTTATGTTAAATACCATCGAAAATTATTAGCATAGAGGGTTGAAAAATCGAGTTCAAACTCGCTGCCCTGCCACTGTAAAATTGTGACTATCTATGCCTAATGTTGTTGGAAATTTGAGCATATCTTTTTCATTTGTTCTCCAATTTTGACGATTCTTTACGTTCCAGAAAGCTTAGAGTTTGTGCTACAACTTTCATGTATTGAGTTTTGTGAAATTTTGAGGATAGCTATGTCAAAATTGAATTTCTTACTGATAACTCGAGAGAAAAATCAATATTTGCTCTGTGCTTGAAGCTGTAACAAAATTAGAGACAACTTTCTCGTTTTTGATCAGATTTCGATAATTTTGGATCATCTGGAAAGCACAAATCATGAGCTACAACTTTAATTTGTTGAGTTTTCTATAATTTTGAGTGCTTCTATGTCAAAATTAAACTTTGTTACTGCTAACCTAAGAGCAAAAGCAATATTTGCTCTATGGTTGAAACTGAAACAAAATTTGCCATAACTTATTTGTCTCTTAACCGAATTTGATCGTCTTAGATATTTTGGAAAACTTAAACTTTGTACTAAAAGTTTTTTGTTTTTTGTTTTTCTAAAATTTTGATGTTTGTTTGGTCAAACCTATGTTTGTTTGTTGCTGGTATGGGAGCAAAACGACAAGAATGACAATTATCGACTTGAGGAGTGTATTAGCTTATTTTTGCTCTCATTCTTAATTGATTTTGATGATTGTTTTTGATATGTTTTGAAAGCTATGATGTCTATCAATAGGCTAACTATAATTGGAGAATTTAAAATTCAAATTTAAATAGAATTTGAATTGATTTGGGTTAAATTTGAATTGAATTCGTATTGAACTCAAGTTATTGGTCTTGAGTTATCTTTCTTGTTTTTCGTTGTTTTCAAGCACGGTTTTCACTAAACCATTTTGAAGTGATTTTTGAAATAAATGGAAATTTCAAATTATTATTATATAATATTTTAAAATTATTTTTTTCTAATATAAAATCTATTTATTTCCTATAATAAAGGAATTTCAAATATTGGTTTTATTAATCATTTCGAAAAAAAAAGGTTTAAAAGCTTTTTCTCTAGCAAACTATTTTAAATGTAAAATACACACTTTTGTACTATTCGAACGTATGAGAAAGAGTATTAAACGATTTAGTAAAACACGTGGTATGGGACTTGTGCGTTTACTATTCGGTTAATTCCGAACTTGTACGATCGAAGCTATTTGAGTTAGTGTTTCTAAGATGTTTTGCCAATTTATGGCAGGTCTTTGAGATTATAATTCCTATCTTTAAGAATTATCTAGAAAGGCCAATATTTGGCGAGTTTTATAGTTTGAGATTTCTATTTCGAAATTTATGGTTTGTGAGGAACCATCATGATGTTTTCACTTGTCGATGAGATAAGACAAGTATGTGTCTATTTATCACTCGCCGATGAGATAAGGAGAGTTATGATTTTCTGAGTTTTATGATGTTCCTAGTGTGGCATCGACTAGCGGCTAGTAAACTGTTAAGTGCGAACATATGGTATGGGGCACACGTTAACACTTTTCGGGTTCCCATCCGTGAGTTTGTGACACATTCACGATGTTTACCTAACATAACTGCTTTAAGAGGTGTCAGCGACCTTGTTAGGGCTGACAAAATGACTTGGAGAGGTGTCAGCGACCTTGTCATGGAGGACGAACTGCTTTGGGAGGTGTTAGCGACCTTGTTAGGGCTGACAAAATGGCTTAGAGAGGTGTCAGCGACCTTGTCATGAGGACGAACTGCTTTGAGAGGTGTTAGCGACCTTGTCTGAGGCTTCGGCCGTCGGAGTTTAGCACGTGCAACATTGCTTCGACATTACAATCGGGGATTTGGCCAATCCGGATTTTCTGAGTTTTATGTTTTGTTGTGATTTCACCTTTTTAAGATGTTTCATTACATCGATAGCCTAGTGCTATATGAGATGTTATATATA
This sequence comes from Allium cepa, assembly GCA_030765085.1. Classification (NCBI taxonomy): domain Eukaryota; kingdom Viridiplantae; phylum Streptophyta; class Magnoliopsida; order Asparagales; family Amaryllidaceae; genus Allium; species Allium cepa. Next base: position 610,691,757 of record CM060940.1, read on the forward strand.
TGGTGATTTCAATTATGATGTTTTGAACTCTTATCGAGTTCCTTGAGTTATGAGTTTGGATAATTTCAGGATTTCATAGGATATTCTAGGTTTTGCCATTTTGACGAGTTGAGATTGAGATTTATATACATTTGTACCGATGAGATGAGGTATATTTGAATTTGGAGATTCATCTATAATTGAGTTTTGGATCATCCTATTTGAGAATGTTTTATGTTTTCCATTTGGCGAGAGTTTGTATTGATGTTTCTCCTTTTGAGGAGATATGGTTCATGGAAACCATGTAGACATTTTGGGATGTCGCCTATGTTATGAGGCATTCGTGTTTGATTTGAGTATTGAGTTTGAGTTACCTCCTTCGAGCTATTTGTTCATCTAAATAGTGTTTGTTACTTAAGTGTTGAGCTTATGAGTTTATCGATTCATTCTTCTCTTTCGAGAAGAAGTAACTTCATGTTTGTTCTGCATCATATTATCGATATTGATTGATTTGTGTAGCTAGACTGACCCGTGTATTTATACTCGGGTCAGACCGAGTTGATTCAGGTATCATCTATTGGACTTAGCTTGAAGTTGATGCTGGATATCGGCTCTCCTTTCTCTTGAGCAATTTCTGTTCTTCCACATATTCTGATGTGTTTGATTCAATGTATATGGTGTGGTCGAGTACCACCTTTATTGTATTCATATTGTATTGTACCAAACATGTATCAGTGTATATGTATATACATGATGTTGATTACTGTTCTGTGATGTGCTTTACATTAGTTATTGTATTTTTTTTCGATAGATCCGTTAGCCACCTATAGTTTTGGATTATGCATTTACTGTGTATGTCGATCCATTGAGATAGAAAAGAAAAATCATATTGCATTTATCGACGTATTCAGTAGATGTTGAAGACAAAGTTATAGATGTTCGCCCTTAACCAGCCCTATTATCCGCTTTAGTAGACGGAATTATTCATTAATTTTCTTTACTAAGGTGGGTCTCGGGGTGGGGCGTTATAGGTTTCTTGCGTTGGGATCATATCGAAATTTCTAACATTTTGACACTGTTTTGGATGAATTCGGAGACTGTTTGTATTTTGGGTTTAAATTCGATTTAAATTCAAAGGTGAGTGTTTTAACCCACTCACAACTTCTAAAATTTCTTATGTTTGTTAAATTAAATTTTTGATGTGATTAGGAATATGTATGACAGTTTGGTATGTTTTTAATCATCATCTCGGTTAATTTGAATTTATTTGAATTAAATCGTTATTTAATTTATTATTGAATATAAATTGCTAGTTAAATACCTTTTATTGATTATCAGTTCTATATTGATGTTTATGGATTGATTTGGATAATGATTTGATGGATGTTGATTGTTGATATTGGATGAATGGATGTTGTATTCTATATCGTTATAAACTGCAAGTTCACCATGGGTTGAAATGATACATACTCGAATGATTTATAGAATAGGCAAAAGTCATATGGGTTGAAATGATTGACTCGAGCGATTTTATGGATGTGATTTATTTCGGGATTGCAGTTTGAAATGATATATAACCGTAAAATTTTAAATTGCGAGTTGAAATGATAAATATCCAAATCACTTGACCCTAGGGTAGAGAATTATATACGGACACCGGATTGGTTAAATTAAATGATTTTAAAATCCTTAATTTTTGGAATGGAATTAAATGATATTTTGATGTAAAATTTGACTTGTATAAATGAAAGTATTTTTGGGAAATCAAGTTTTGTGTTGAAATGTGAATTGGATTAAAGGAAATTATTTTAAAAAATTAAATTGAAATGGTCTGATTTTGTTGAAATGAAACAAATAGTTTTAAATTGATATAAATTCCAAATTCATGTTTTTAATTATATACTGTTTTAAATTATATTATTTTTAAGATTCTAAATTTTTAAGATTTTTAGATTTATAAACTATTTTAACCTATATTAACTATATTAAATCAATATAATCTATTTTAAACCGTGTAAATTATTTTAAAAATAATTAAACCATTTTAACTTATATTAAATCTAATTAATCTATTTTAAGCTATTTAATCTATTTTAATTATATTTAATGTAATTTAAATCTATTTAACTATCATAAATCAATTTAAAAGTATTTACCTATAATTAAACTGTTTAGAGCATTTTAACTATTTAGAACTATTTAAACTAATTTCTAAATTTCCAAACTAAGTACGTGGAAGAGTTTACATCCATTTCAATTAGTTTAAAAAGAGAATAAGGTTAAACGAGGTTATAACCTAAGTTAGAATTTTGAATGTTGTAATAAATCGAAATGATGATTTTGAAGTAAGGATTGAACCTATTTTGGAAATATGATTTTTAGAAGAAATTATGATTGTCCGAAACGATAGGATTTGAAGGTGAATATAATTTTGAAAGTGATGGTTTTGAGAATATGATATTTTGATATAAATTGCAAATTGACTTTTGAAATATAAAAGAACCATACGGTGTGTAATAAACAATTAGTTGTCAAAGAGACCGGGATCAGATATTATCATACTCTCTACCAATACCGAAAACCACTTTGACAACTGTGTACGCGGGGGAGATTCCAGAAAGAAGTAGGATGGTGGTGACGATCCTATATGAGATGTATACATGGACCCGACTCCCATGAGTTGGCATAAGGTGGCTAAAACAGGAGCGATTCTTTGGCCAAGTGAGGTCACTCCTCCGATCGGGCACACTCCATCGATACTATATTCCGACTTTTAATTTATTTGGTGGCCACCCTTCGATTTTTACTCGGGAGTGTGTTCCAAGGTGGACGGTAGCAGCTGTTATGCGTTATCACCATCCCGGATGCGTAATTGGTATATCTGCCCTGGCATTGCCTAGTTGTACCGTGTCACCTACCCTAGCGCGCCTTCTACGAGTTTGTTTTGTGTCGTACCTATAGGGTATCCTTTGGCAAATCCAGTTTACGGGGAGTTACGGTACTGTATAGACTATTGACATTATAAAATGTGTTAAAAGGGAAATGGGTAATGCATTAACGCTATTTTAATACCTTTACTTTACTGTAGACATATTATAATAGCATATTATACTACATAGTAAATAGTTTAACTGATCCATAGGAGACGTGAATCCCGAGCATCTCTTAAGTTACTGCACTCAAATTAGACACTGGATAGGAAATGTCAAACCCCGTAAACATCTCTGACGTTGTTCCACTCATATTTGTTTACCTTTGATTTAGCTTACATAAGATCTTTTAGTTCTGACTCGAGTGTTTTGTCTTTTTAATTCGCTCGGGTCAGTATGAGCATTTCAGAATTTGAAGACCTTACTTCTGGAGGACGAAGACGAAGATTGTTTTATTATTTACTACATTTTTCCACTGTGTCACACTGTTCCGCTGCATTGTTATTTATTATTCTCTGGTATGTGTAACTCTGATTCTGTGTTGTTTAAGTATAATCAAATGTTTTGTAAACAGTTTCATGAACTGTTATTTGATTATTATATTTTGTCATTCTGCTACAAGATTTTTTTTGTTTTTCTCTCTCTGCTTTTTCTTATTTACCCCCAATAACAATCCGCCTTCTGTATGGTTTAAGTTGGCACGTGTGTCTGCTTAAACTGTTCAAAAAGGCGGGATGTTACACCTGACAGCTTTTGTCCACTTACTGTTATTTACACTTCTCCAAAAATACACTTGATGAAAAAAATTCAACAACCATTTTTAAAATTTTGACTATCTATCAATGAAGCCTCCTGCTCCAAGCTCCTAGAGGAAAAACTTGAACAACTTGGCTGCCCATAAAAATTTAAGCACCCAAGAGTTCCAGGGAAAGAAAATAAAACTCCGAGTCGGACATGGTCCGGTGCGATTAAACTCAAACAACTTTACTATTACATTTCAAAACCTTTTAAAAATCGATGGTATCTCGTAAGACAACACCGTACGTGGTTTTTAACTTACGACAACCAAAACACTTTTATAGAAAATCCACTGATATTATAAGTACAAATACTAATTAATCTTAGCCGAAATTATTACATTAATTAAATTCCAACATGCTAGGCTTTACAATCAAAACCGTAAAGGCATGTATTGAAGATTGGATTCAATACTATGACTAGGTAAGGAACTACCACTGATGGGTACGTCTCTAGAGAAATGCACCCGTGTCTGACAAGAACATCTTGTACCATGCCACACAGAACCAGCATACTTTTTCGCTAGCGGTATCGGATATGTCATCATCTTGGTCATCCAACCTTAATTGAGATATCTTATGCATATACCAATCCATAATATTAGGGTAACCTAGAAAGATGATGACATACCATAATGGGAGCGACCCACTTAGCCCTGCTACATGCCCTATTTTGGTCATTTCCCGGTTGATGAGGCTTGAGGTTACATTTTACCTTTTTGAATAGCAATCCCACTTAGAATGCTGACACTGCCCTCCAGGCATAAATGCAATGTTAGCATTCATCCATACAAGTTGTCTAGGATAAGGGCAAACCGAAGGCACTACTTCTACTACATCATTTTGGAATCACCCTCAGGATTAGTAGCAAGCAGCCCTTGCACTTAAATGCTCCATCTTCGATTCTATATTCTTCAAGATGTCTTCAGTTCGCAACGCTTAAGTTGGATCAAAGTGATTTTCAGATAACAGATCCGATCCTGGTCCCTTCTAAACAACTTTCGATAATTTTTGTTAAACTCAACCTCGGTTCTTTTGGAAATAAGAAGATAAAAAATAAGAGCAGAGTTTACCTCCTAAACGTTAATGGATGGATTTCCTTATCATTTATCCTAGAAGAACGAAACGAATCTATACGTACAGTATAGCACCATCGACAGTAACTGTACCATATAATATATGTATTTCTCCTAGATATTTCCAAAGCTATGTTTTGGGTCCATATTTAATAGTTGATGATTTAACTATCAAATTAAACAACAATCAAACATTGATTCAATCCCATACGGGATCCTCTAAGCCTTTATTAATTAAACTTTAATTAATAAAATCACTTTATAAAACTTGATCAAAAGATCCTTTCGAAACTCTTTTCCTTAACATTCCGCTTTTTACTTGTAAACAATTTAAGTATTTACAAAAAACATCTTGGATAATTTTTTCTTCTTGCATTCCATATTAAATGGCCCAACAATTCCCTTTTCACAACATCACTTACTATAAAACCAATTTATTTAATAAAACTCATCCACGTATCCCTTAAAAAAAATCTTTTTATAAGTTCGCCTCATATTTCAAACCTCTTTATAAAATTTCGAACCTAATTTAAAACTTCTTTCGAAAATCTCTAAGTTGATTTATAAAATATCTTTCTACTTCTAAAACTATCAAAAAAATTCTTTATAAATCCTTTATAATTTTCATTTATAAAATATCATTTACAATATATCTTTTGTAAAACATCTTAAGTAAACTCTTTAGTACAAACCCGTTCTATAAACAAGTTATTACTTACAATTAACTTTATAAATAATAGTATACTTGGAAATCATTTATAGACTTTAAACTCCAAATTGATTAAAAAATATTGAAATTAATTCAAAAACATACTTTATAAATTCAAGAAGAGGCTTAGCAATCCCAATGGTACTAATTTAAGTTACCATTCAATTCCAATTCCAATCCACTTTATAGTAATTTACATAGGTCAACATGTATGTAAATACAACTCATATCCAAATAAGGGAATAACATGTCAATATGAACCAACTAGCATTTACATGTCCAAATAACATAATAGTAGGATAGTGATTTGTCATGCTAAACAAATGTCCAAACAATTCAATCAATCAATAGCAGAACGGAATTTATTCTGCTAACATATGACAACACAAAAAAACAACAAATAATCAATTAACTTGTAGCAGAACAAAGATTTATTCTGCTAACACATGTCTAAACAACCCAATAATCTACGTTATAACTCATCACAGTTATATGGTTTCTTAATGTTATCAACACTTGAATCACTTGTATTCAAAACCATATTTGAAAATGAAGTACTTTTAAACAAATTTACTTTTGAAAACCAATGGCTTTAAAACTTTAAAACCCTTATTAAAATAACTAATTATAAGTTAAATCCTTATTTAGATTGGAATTAGCCTTAACTTAATTTGATTAAATAGTTAAACAATAATTAACTATTAATTAAACCCACATTAATCGTTTATTAATTATTAAATAATTAATTAAACCTTCATTAATAATTAAATATTAATTTATCCCAACTAATTAATTAAATAATATTTAATTAAACTTAATTAACAAATTAAACTATTAATAAATAATTTATTATAAATTAAACCTTAATTAATTTATAATTCAAAAAAAAACTTGATTATTATTTAATCAATGAATAATCCTATATTTAATTAATTTTAAATTAAAACCAAATTATTTAATTAACTCATAATTAATTCCAAAATTAATTAGATTAATTAATAATTAATTAAAATAAATCTTAACTTTAAAAGATAATTAATCTATACTAATCTTCACATAATTATAATTATTAAACCTTGTTTAATCCTTAATTAATTATTAATTATTAAAAATTAATTAACTAAAAATTAATTAACTTCCTAAACATTGTAATTAAGTTTATAAAACATTTACAAATACTTTTAACTTTTAAAAACCAAAATTTCCAAAAATCAAACTTTGAAGCGAACTACATCCATAGCGGCTATCGCTCTGGGTACCATAATTTCTAACTTGTATTTCACTTCTATATCACAACCAACTCAAAGTATATGAACCATAACCATCACATAAACAAGCACACATCTTTTGAACCAAACATAATACTTAGAATTTGATTTTCGAATTCTAAGATTCACATCACATACACACATATATTACCATAACAACCACATGATAATCTAACAATATCATCACATATACAACCATATAACAACCATACATACAAAGACAGATTCTTTTCCAAGAAGTTAACGAATTTACTCAGTAAAATTCGATGAACTTTTGCAAAAACACTTAAGATTTTTAAAGCCTGAAAATAGACAAAACCAACTTGAAAATATGTTAACATGCTCTCGATTTTCTGACCTTTTTACTCTCTGATTTTGAAAATATGGTCAGAAGGAAAGTTTTAGATTGTTCTTTCCTCTATCATTTAAAAAAAATTACTCAAAAAGGTTAAATTGTGAGGATGTTATGGTCAAAACATTAAGAGATATTTTCGGACTTAAATATCTTGGTTCAAAAACACTCTTTAAAATGTGGATTTTTGGAATACTTAAGCTCGAAATTAGAATAAGTGGTAGTCTACAAAGTTGTAGCCACTGGAATTATACACGATTTAAAAAAAATCTTAATTTGGTGAAGATCTTTGAAAATTACGGCCAAAACAAAGAGGATCATTTTCGGACTTGGATTATTGAGTCGAAAAATGGGTTCAGAAGAAATAAATTTTTGGAATAGCTACTGTCAAATTTTGAAGAAACGGTCTAAAAGAGCTTTCTAGCCACTGGAATTTAACATAGTTTGAAAAAAATAAAATCACAATTTGGGTCAGAAATAAAGAATATATGGTTGAATAAAAAGAGTGAAAATTGGAGAATAAAAGTGATATTTATAACAAGAAAAAGTTGAAATTACCTAAACGCACCTCGTCCTTTACCCTCCACCACTGTATGCCACATCCCCCCTGCCTTGTTCCCCATTCCAAAATCAGAAAATAACATGTTTAAACATGTTTTGTCATTCCTTGTACCTTAGGTCCTTTTTGTCTCCCCTCAACGTGACCAATTTCCATTTTTTTTCCTTTTCTTTTATACTTTGTATACCTAGATATACATACATGTAATCATCCCTAATGCACACATTAAAACATCATCTAACCATAATTTATTTAAATTTGAAATGTGTATAAATATACAAAAGAGATCACAACATTTCAAACAACTTTTACACGATGAAGCATCGAAAATTCAGAAAACAGTTTCGTGTCACATTTTCTGTTTTTCATCGAATTATATATTTGTAAACAAATTTTGAAAAATATTTTACCACCGTTATTTATTATTAGAAATAGTTTTATTTTCATTATAAATATTGTATATTGAATACTTAATATTAATTAAATATTCCCAAATCAAAGCAATAAAATTCCGGATCGTTACAATCTTTCTCCCTTAAAAGAATTTTGTCCCCGAAATTTCACCTCATAACCTATTCAGAAACAAATAACACTCTACATTATTCCATATGATGTACATAGATCATTCTCACACAAAATATGGTTCAATCACAACTCGAATACATAACTCCACTTCCAAACTAGCATTGCTTACCCGATTCTCTAGTGCGGACTCCAATCAAGCTCCTTGGTTTGATACCTCTGTTCTCCTTACATAGTTGTAACTATGATAGAAACTTTGGTCCCAAACCAAAAATCCTTATTAAATGCTCGCCGTCAAAAATCAAGTAATAAATTCTTATTCGAAACGATGCAAATACCTTAAAGTCATATACTCGAATCTTAGATCAAAATTATATGAAAGTGAGAATTGATCTACTTCCACCCTACACACTTACCATATTGGTTCTCCCCAATACCAATTCTATTTCACTAAATAATTTATGGAAACATTTCATAAACAACTCTTAGTTTCAACTTGGATAATACTCCATTATAGCCTAAGAGTATATACCCCTATCTGATCCTACTATTCCATTTTGAATTTATCTCCCTAAGAAAATTCAAGATCCAAATACCTGGGTTTTATTTCAAAAACTTTTTGAAATGATACTCTATATTTTAAATTATACACATATATAAATATAGCATGAGTAACTCCAAAAGAATACTATGGAACTGGGTACCACCAAACAGTATCATGCATTACCTTACCAAGAAGGATAATATTCAAGAGAAGTGTTTACTATCCGAACACCTCTCTTTCCTAAATTTTAAGTTATTTTCGATCCACTCGAATTAGTTAACTTAAAAAGAATATTTCAAATCCCATTTTTGAAACAACACTTCGCATTTTCTCCATAAAACCTTTATCGCCAATTCACTTTGGGTTCGTTTGGGGTTTGAACTTGTTTCGATTGTAAAATGATAAAGAGAATAATTTACTAAGTACCCTACAACATTCTCCTAGGCAGACATCTGATCATCACTTAGAAGATTATTCATATCATCACAAAACAATTAAGACTCATTCTCCCAAACTAATCCAAAGAAAAGACTTCTTACTTAACCATTTCATTCCCAAAATCTTATAGAACCAAAAATATTTTAAAATAATACTGTTATTATTTTCCAAAACCTAAAAAGTCATTTTCAAAAGCATCGGATTTAATTTTTTAGGTTTTCAACCTAAATTCTTTTTTTAATAATAGACACCTTCTAGTAAATTCATTTTATAATATCAACCATTATAAAACATTTTTCAAATATTTATTTCCAAATATCCTAACCTCTTTTTTTATGAACACCTTTTTATCCAATTTTTACCCCACATTAACATCGAACGCCTTTTAGTCAAATTGTGAAACTTAATTCGCAAGGTGTTCGTTTCAATGTTTTCCTTATTTATATTTACCCAACTCAAATCTTAACAAGGAACCTACCTATACAAACTAACCACAGTGATGCTCAAACTGGACGAGTATGGCTAAATAAACCCTAACTGATAATCATTATCCTAATAAACAACACTCCAAATATACTATAATATACTATTTTTGAAAATTGTTCTTTTTGTATATAAAATATATCTTCGGTAAATCATTTCATTCACCAATTTCAAAACAATACCGTGTCAGCTGAACTTGTTCAAGTGTTTAGGAATCCCTATCAAGAACGTTGGCTAGATGCATTGACCAGAATTCACATACCACTCAATCGATCAAACAACACAATATAAAGCCTTTTTTATATCACTAACAAAAACGCGCTCTTATACAATACACTCATACTCATTCTAGGGTATCACTTACCCCTATCTCTAATGAGTTGACCCTACCAAAGCCAAGGTTCTCACTTAACCTTCAGCTCTGATACCATATTGTAACGACCCACTTTTCTGTACGGTCTAAGCTGACAATAAACCACACATGTTAACTCAAATTGACGAAAAGGCAAATTGTTATGGGTGAAAGAAAGGAGATAGAAGATGGAAGAAACTAAGAGTAAACACAGACTTTCACAGTGCAATGAATAACATATATTAATCAACATAATTCTTTACAAAGTCATTTCGAAAATGATACATTAGAGTTACACTAACACATTTCTAACCTATGACAATTATAACAGCCTATCCTTATACATCAAATATAAAGTATATAATATACAGCGGAAGCAAGTAATAACTATCTATCAATGAAGCCTCCTACTCCAAGATCCTCCAAATGCATCCATGGAAAAAAACTGAACTACTTGGCTACCCATAAAAATTTGAACACCCAAGAGTTTTAGGGAAAGAAAATAAAACTCCGAGTCGAACATGGGTCTGATGTGAGTAAACTCAAACAACTTGATTATTACATTTCAAAACCTTTTAAAAATCAAAGGTATCTCGTAAGACCACTCCATACGTAAACACGGATGATTTTTACCTTACAATAACCAAAACACTTTTATAGAAAATCCGATGACGTTATAAGTACAAATACTTATTAATCTTAGCCGAAATTGTTGCATTAATTAAATTCCAACATGCTAGGCTTTATAATCAAAATCGTAAAGGCACGTATTAAAGATTTGATCCATACTATGACCAGGTAAGGAACTACCTCCGATGGGTAAATCTCTAGAGAAGTGCACCCGAGTCTGACAAGAACATCTTGTGCCTTGCCATACAGAACCGACCTACCAATTGACTAGTAGTACCGAGTATGTCATCATCTTGGCCTTCCAACCTTAATCGAGATCCCTTATGCATATACCAATCCATAATAATAGGGTAATCTAGAAAGATGATGACATACCCTAATGGGAGCGACCCACTTAGCTCTACTGCATGCCCTGTTTTGGTTATTTCTCGGTTGATGAGGCTTGAGGCTACGTTTTACCTTTTTCAATAGCAATCCCACTTGGATTGCCAACACTGACCTCCAGGCATCAATACAATGCTAGCATAAATTTTTTACAAGTTGTCTAGGATAAGGACAAACCAAAGGGACTACTTCTACTACATCCATTTCGGAATCACCCGCAGGATTAGTAGCAAGCAGCCCATGCACTTCAATGCTCCATCTTTGATTTTGTATTCTTCAAGATGTCTTCAGTTCGAAACGCTTGAGTTGGATCAAAGTGATTTTCGGATAACAGATCTGATCCTGGTATCTTCGAAATAACTTCCGATAATTTCTGCTAAACTCAACCCCAGTTGTTTAGGAAATAAGCAGATGAAAGATAAGAGCGGAGCTCGCCTCCTAACCGTTAATAGATGGATTTCCTTATCATTTATCCTAGAAGAACGAAATGAATTTATGCGTACAGTATAGTACCACCGACGGTAACTGTACCATATAATTTCCGTGTTTCTCCTAGATATTTCCAAAGTTACGTTTTGGGTTCATATTTGATAGTCGGTGATTTAACTATCAAATTAAACAACAATCAAACATTGATTCAATCCCATGTAGGATACTCTAAGCCTTTATTAATTGAACTTTAATTAATAAAATCACTTTATAAAACTTGATCAAAAGATCCTTTCAAAACTCTTTTCCTTAACATTCCCCTTTCACTTGGAAACAATTTAAGTATTTACCAAATACATTTTCGAATATTCTTTCTTCTCACATTCTATATCAAATGGCCTCATAATTCCCTTTTCAAAACATCACTTACCATAAAACCTATTTTTTTTGTAAAATTCATCCACTTTTCCATTATAAAAATTCTATTTATAAGTTCACTTCATATTTCAAACATCTTTATAAAACTTCTAACCTAACTAGCAAATACATGTTCAAATAACATAATAGCAGGATGGTGATTTGTCCTACTAAACAAACGTCCAAACAATTCAATCAATTAATAGCAGAATAGAATTTACTCTGCTAACACATGTCAACATAAACAAAAAACAAACAATCAATTAACTTATAGTAGAACGGGGATTTATTCTGCTAACACATGTCCAAACAACCCAACAATCTACATTATAACTCATTACAGTTATATGGTTTCTTAATGGTATCAACACTTGAATCACTTGTATTCAAACCATCTTTGAAAAAGAAGTAATTTTAAACAAATCTATTTTTGAAAACCAAAGGTTTAAAAATTTAAGATTGTTTTTGAAATAATTAATTATAACTTATTTAAATTATAATTAATCTTAACCTAATTTAATTAAATAGTTAAACAATAACTAGCTATTAATTAAACCCACATTAATCATTAATTAATTATTAAATAATTAATTAAACCTTTGTTATTAATTAATCTCAATTAATTAATTAAGTAATATTTAATTAAACTTAATTAATAAATTAAACCTTTAATAAATAATTTATTATAAATTGAACCTTAATTAATTTATAATTTATTAATAATTAATCCTATATTTAATTAATTTTAAAATAAAAATATATTTAATTAACTCATAATTAATTCCAAAATTAATTAACTTAATTAATAATTAATAAAAATAAATCTTGACTTTAAAAGATAATTAATTAATAACTAGTCTTCACTTAATTATAATTATTAAACCTTGTTTAACCCTTATTAAAAATTAATTAATTAAAAGTTAATTATTAAAAACTTAACTAACTTCCCAAATATTATAATTAAATTTATAAAACATTTACAAACACTTTTATGTTTTAAAAACCAAATTTTCCAAAAATCAAACTTTTAAGCGAACTGCATCCATAGCGACTATGATTATGGATATCTGTAGTTTCCAACTTGTTTTCCACTTCTATATCACAACCAACCCAAAGTCTATGAACCATAAGCATCACATAAATAAGCACAAATATTTTGAACCAAACATAATACTTAGACTTTGATTTTCTAATTCTAAGATTCACATCACATACACGCATATATTACCATAACAACCACATGATAATCTAACAATATCATCACATACATAACCATATAACAACCATACATATAAAGGTAAATTCTTTTCCAAAAATATAAGAAAATTACTCACCAAAATACGACGAACTTTAGAAAAAACACTTAGGACTTTTAAAGCTTGGAAATCAACAAAACCAACTTGAAAATATGTCATCTTGTCCTCCGTTTTCCGACCCTTTCCTCTCTGATTTTGGCAAAGTGGTCAAAAGAAAATTTTTAGATTGTTCTTTCCTCTATCATTTAAAAAAAGAATTACTCTAAAAGTTAAATTTTGAGGAAATTTTGGTTAAAACAGTAAGGGGTATTTTCAGACTTAAAAATCTTGGTTCAAAAACACTCTTTAAGAATGTGGATTTTTGGAGTACATAAGCTCAAAATCAGAAAAAGTGGTAGACTACAAAGTTGTAGCCACTAGAATTAAACGTGATTTGAAAAGGATGAAATCTTGATTTGGTGAAGTTTTGTGGAAGCAATCGCCTAAAAAAAGAGGACAATTTTCGGACTTAGATTTCTGAGTCCGAAAATGGGTTCAAAAGCTATAAATTTTTGGAATAGCTACACTCAAATTTTGAAGAAATGGTTCGAGAGAGATTTCTAGCCACTGGAATTTGACATACTTCTAAAAAAGAAAATCATAATTTGAGTCAGAAATGAAGAAGATATGGCCGAATAAAGAAGAGTGAAAATTGGAGAAGAAAAGTGATATTTATAGACAAGAAAAGGTTGAAATTACCTAAACGCCCCTCGTTATTTACCCTCCACCACTACATGCCACGTCACCCTGCCTTATTCCCCATCCGAAAATTTGAAAATTAACATGTTTAAACGTGTTTTGTCCTTCCTTGTATCTTAGGTCCTTTTTGTCTCCCCTCGATGTGACCAATTTCCTTTTGTTCTTTTTTTTATACTTTGTATACTTAGATATACATACATGTACACATCCCTAATACACACATAAAAACATAATCTAACCCTAATTTATTTAAATTTAAACATGTATAATTATACAAAAGAGATCACGACATTTCAAACAACTTTTATATGATGAAACGTCGAAATTCGAAAAATCGTTTCCGGACACATTTTATGTTTTTCATCAAATTATATATTCTTGTAAACAAATTTTAAAAACTATTCATAATCATTATTTATTATTAAAAAGTGTTTTATTTTCATTAAAAAACTTCTATATTGAATACTTAAAATTAATTAAATATTTACAAATCAAAGTAGTGAAATTTCAAGTCATTACAAGTTGAATAACTCGCCTTTTCTTCAAATTTTGTACAATTTAAGTTAGCTTTGTTTTTGCATCAAAAATGTGATTTTTTTTCTCTTTCCTAAAATAAATCTGGAGTGAAGAAATAAAAAAGGATGAACTTGAAGGTAAATAAGCTAAGTATGGAAATAAGAAAATGGAAGTAGTGTGTGTGCGTATATAAAGAGGAGTTTTGAAAAGAATTAAAAATAAAGAAATAAAAGTGAAAATATCTCATTCAACTACAACATCATTTCATATAACCAACAAAGTATTCATATCTAAAAATACGTTGGGTAATAAAGTGTGTTTAAGTCCTTTTTTTTACTAAGACACTTAAGGAATCAATATGCGTTCTCATGTTTAAATTTAAATGTATTTACTTTTTTCTATTCTTATTTACTTATCCTTTTATGTTTCAAAACGTATGGTTTCATTTTTTTCAAAAATGTAAATATTTTTTTCCAAACATATGCAAAAGTATTTATAAATTTCTATAACTTGTCATTCGATAAAAAGCTAAGGTAGTATTCGGTTTAAAAACGTATTTTATGTTTTCGGTTTTCAATATATATCTCAAATATGAGAAGAACGGAGGAACGACGGAGTGGATGAAAGAAAGTCGGATAGAAGGACGAAAGGGATAGAGGAACGACAGAAGAATTGATTATTTCACGTGCTTTTTTTTCCATAACGCGGAAAAGAAAAGAGTTGTTTTCTATTTTGTGTGTTAACTTCGTTTTCTAAATCGGCCGTTTTTGGCAATATAAATGCGTTATGTGCATTTTTTATGGACGAAAACTCAAAATCAAAAACAACAAACCAAACACTACCGAAAAATCCAATAAAAAGGGTTTTCGGTCACAGTTTTAGTTTTCCATCGAACTATTTTTTATGTAAACAAAACTCAAAAACGAATTTTCTAATATTAGTTATAAATTAAAAGACGGTTAATTAATTATTAAAATCATTAACTGAATACTTAAATTAAAATAAATACTGAAAAATTAAAGAGATAAAATTCTAGGTCCTTATAAACGATGAATGAGTAGATGTTTGTAATTATTGATTATTGCATGTACGAGTTACATTATTCTATCCTATGATATTTCAGAAACGGAATCCTTTTAAGGGGGAAGAATGTAATACCCCAAAATTTTGAGCGGAAACCTAATAAAATAATTAAATTTAAATATAACAAGGGTAAAAATAAAATTTCTACAAACATCTGAATTTGGCTAAAAACTTGCACCGTTGCGCTCATAACGATTTTCTGGACAATTTTCATATATAACACTTTGAACTCGAAGCTAGTATGGAGAAGTTATAAATGTTTAAAATTTGAAAACTAAACTAATTAAATAAACAAATAAAGAAATTAAAAATATCCATAAACAAATAGCTCCAGCGGTCGACTCCTATATATGGTCGGTCGACCCTTAACAATTGACCACCACTATATAGCAGTTGACCGGTTGAAGTGGCAGGACAACAATTTTAAATGATGAACGACTCATTGATTGGTATAGTTTACTTGGGTGCGAAGTAAATTTTTAACGCACAGGATGTAAGCAAAGATTCCCTAAGGGTTGATCATTGGTTAATACTAATCTAGAACCCCTATAAATTCACAGCTAACCTAAACCTTATTTCATTAGAAATTTGTCTGTATACCCAAACTCTGTCAATTCTTTTCTCCTCGACTTATAAAATTCTTCAAAATAAATAAGAAAAAAAATAAAGGAATCTAAGATGATCAAATCAAGCAAACAACTAACGTATATAGGGATATTTCGAGATGGAATTCAAAGGAAGAATTGGATCTCAGGTGAGTGGGTATATATTTAATAAGATGATTGTATGTAGTTAATTTTAATATACTATATCTGATCTAGGTTGTTAGAAACTAAATTGGAGAATCATAATGTATAAATCTGAAATTGAATTATAAATTAAGTGGTGTATACTTGTTTGAAAAAAGGAATCGATCTAGGTTAAACCCCTTTCTAATCATGTATAATTCCTATAATACGTTAATATAATATGATAATATTAATGTTAAACCCTAGATTAAACTAATTACTATAAATTGAAACTAATTAGGAGTCTTGACAAATGCCACTTTGCTTTCACAGAAGTTGTTAAACATGAAACCATAAGTTTAATGTCTAAATTAGAGAACAAAAAAACTAAATAGTAATTAATCAAAATCGAAAAAAACGAAAAAACTAACCTAGAATTTTCACCATGACCAGTTGATCGCACTTACTGGAGCGGTCGATCGATTAATGTTTCTAGAACGTAGTTTGAACCTCCCCATAAGGGCTGGGTTATAAATAAAAGAATTTTTTTAAATAAAGGCATTTAGTGTATATGTATTTATGGAGGTTAGGAGTAAGGAAGCTAGTTCCGTATGAGGTAACACAAGGACATTGCGGAACTGGATAAATGTTATTTATCCAGTAGAGGCCAATATATGAGTAGGGGTGATTCTATCGCAAATACACTTATAGAAGGTTCTACAGTGGAAGAACAACACTGATCGATGCCTGATGATGCGTGTGGGCCCGACACAATGGGGGTTCCTCAGTATTCACGGATAACGCGAAGTGATGTTGTATTGTTGTTGGATCCTGGCACATGCAATAAGACGCATGCAATACGATTGAGAGGCAAACACAGATGCAGACTTTGAAACACTTTGGCAAGTAGGCATTGTGGGTCTCCCTCAATGCGTAGCTAGGGTACGTATAGTCGTGGTTCTGGGAAATTTAGTCCCATATGGAAATTGTAAGGAAACATATGTGAAATAGTTATGCATAGTCACAATGCGAGAGATGTAGTCCCATAAGTGAAATTGCAAGATAATCCTACGTTAGAGAAGCTCTAGTAGCTAATAGACAATCGTTAGTTTGAAGTTCGATTAGTTGTTCAGAAGCTTGCATAAGCCATTAGTGTAATGTGTATTAAGTTAAAACCCCTTAAGTATAGAAATCTAGTAATTCACGGACACTTGTAGAACACCCTACAATACATAAAGTATTATTAAAATTGCATCATCACCATACATTAATAATGTATTCATTCACCAGACTTTTATCTTACCCACTTATTTTTCTTCTTTTTCGCCCACCATAGGATAACATGATTGTTGTTGATTTGGCATAAGGCGTGGAGAAAGGAACTAAGCATTGGAGTTCCACTCTTAGTTGTTCCTCATATAGCTATTTGTTGTATTATATGTCTATCAAATTTATATTATACTTTGGGACGTATATAAGTTGAGCATTTTGAAGGTTCTTTTTTTGAAATGTCTATTTTCAATACTTATATTTTATTTCTTCCGCTGTGAGATCTGAAAGTATACAATGCTTTAGATTCATCCTTTTATTCTTAATCTTTGTAATATATAACAACTAGTCTGAAAGTCACCATAGGCATTGGATCGGTGTGTTGGGAGGTGGGGGTTGCCATAACTATATTTGACCATCATGCCAACCTTAAACAACTAATAAGATGAATCCTATGTTGAATAGTCCTTTATGCCCATTTGCTTTAATTCAGACCCAACTATAGTCGTTTGATGAAAGTAATGCCATGATTTAACTACAATCAAAGTTGAGTACCCACATTGAAGTTCCGAAGTATTCTCAAGTTGCGGGAACTATGATATCATCATGTCAAGATTTCTTATTCGACCTAGTTATTATCAACCAACAAGAAACTCTTGGACTAGTTATCCCGTTATTATTCGACAAATACGAATACCAATTCCCTTGATGCCCTAACAACCATGAGTAATACATTGTCCAACATTTGGATAGCTTTACATACTCAGGTCTCAATGGATGTATGGGTACCCTTTCTCAAAATATCTTCACTAGGAATATTTTAAAACAAAATGTTATTTTCTTATGGTTAGTTACTCATAATTGCAACTATTTACAACTACAACCACAATATTTTATTTCAAGGACATTCTTATTGATAATCCTTGAATAATTACTTAATTGATTATATTATAATAAAACAAAGTATATGTGTGTGTATATATAAATGAACTAAATACTTTCATTACGAATAAGATGATTACCAAGTTAGAATATGTAACACGTTACATAATTGCCCGTAGGATATACCATTAACTCGTTCAACCATTCACTTGCACTTAGAGTCAATTATGGAATTTTAATCTCATTCCTCCAATAAGTTTTCTCAAAAAAATCAAAGTAATTCCTTAGTGAATATATATGCAATATTTCTTTATTATGTACTTTAGCAAGCAATATCTCTTCATCGCTGATAAACTGCATCTATCGTATGAAACTTTTGGAGTATGTTTCTTGACTTCTTGTGAGCCTTGGGTTCTTTAGTAATTGTATCACAACATTATTATCCTAAACAATGTTATGATATTTTCAATATTTGGAATCACCACTAGTTAGTTATAAATTTGTGCTTTTATATATACAGCTTTCATTACGACGTTATTCAAGGCGATGTACAGCCTTTTGGTTGAATCAACCACAACCTCTCATTTGAAACATTTTCAACTTGATGCTCCTTAATTAAGGTTGAACATGAATTTAGGATTGACATACTTAATTTGATATCACTCCTGAATTTTTTTTCTGAACACTCATTCATAAGGAGTTCATTGTTTCTATAAACAATTCTCTAGTATCTCGTATATACTCTAGAATACTTGCAACTTCCATTTAGTGATCTCAATTCGGATCCAACACTCACTCAATGCACCAAGTGCACGAGCGAAATACAATATAGTAGATGTCGTAGCATATATGATAATTCATACTACCGGTGTAGAAAGGATCCATCTCATATGCTCCATGTAAACATTTTAATATGTTGTCTACGTATATTGTTTGGGACAATCTTAACATCCTTATGCATCGATGATGTAAGATGTCATTTTCAAATTGTTTGAGACAATCCTAACGTTCTTTTAAACTGATGACAAAAGATGTCATTTTCAAATCTAACGTCGAGGATTAAACTACCAAACGAAAACTGATTTAACATAGGTACATTGTTAACAATCAATATTATGTTGTTTACTTATAGTTTAAAAATATCTTAGTACCTTTTAATATTCGCTTTTACAGACCCATGCTACCTTTGCATTTTGATTAAAATCAAACTATTAGACTTCTCTAACAAAATATTTGCACCATTCTAATGCTTATCGATGATACTATCGTATCAGTTCTTGGATTCTATCTACTAATTACAAACACAATTATCGTTCTCATTGACTTTGTGATAGTTTGGTTAATTATCATGCACAAAAAGTATATCCTAAATCATTATTATTTTTAACATGTACGTACCAAAACTCAAAATCAAACTAATGTGTGGCCCATGGTATGCACATGGGCAATTTCTAAAGGAAAAAATGTCGATAAATATGGTGATATGTTAGAATTTTTTTTTTCAACTTTGATTATCGTCTTTTAATTATTAGTTGTCTAAGTACTACAGTGATGATGCTCAAATTATGTGAATTGGAGGACAAATGTTTACCCTTAAATAAATAACTATGTATATTGATGTATAATGTTTTTTAATGATGCTGCTTATATGAGATAAGAAGTTTAAGGAGACTAATGTGGAAAATAACAATGAGCTTCCATATTTTTTTGTCATCAAGCAAAGGCAAGAAGGGAACTTAAATGGTGTAAAATTCCATAACCATGGACAAAATTCAAGTTTGCAACTTAATTTACTTCTCTCAAAAAAAAACCATGGTATGCACAAATTTTACAATAATCATAATAGTAAAGGTGAGAATGCATGATAGTTGCAGCAAGAACATAAAGTACAATATCTCTACTATTAATACTGAGAATTCCATGAATAGGATTCAACCGTGTATATTTGAGTTTTCTACAATAACCTTTACATGTAATGTAATAGGACAAGATAACATAGGTAGAAATGGCTAAGTTTTGCAATTTTAAATTGGACCAAAGTTAATTATCACTACTGTGAACCTATCGTTTAGGTTGTTGCAATTTTGGGATGTACAGCGAGCATTGTTTTTTTAGTATCCAGTCCCAAATAACGCGGGATAAGTTATCAAATATAGTACAGCCCAGTTTCAAATTTTTTTTTTTAACTGGGCCAAGTTTCTTGGTTTGCTTAGTGGTTTATTTTTCCGTAGAAGGTTGTTCGGCATGTCTGCTTATTTTACTCTCTTTTCAGCTCATTACACCAGTTTCCAAGTAAGTTTAACAGAAATATTGATTGTCCGTATTATTATGAAAAAGAAAAAAAATCAAACTTTTTTTTAGTAAATATGATCCAAACTTGGCACCTACCCACCCTCCTTTTGTTCAAATTATTTCCTTTTCAAGTATTACACTATATTAAAATTGCAAATTATTTCTATTTAATACCTTATGTTATATCATCACATCATAGTACCGAACATAAAAATCATAACACATAATCTCTACCATCTCTATCTCTACTATTAATAATGAGAATTCAATGATAGGATTTCAATGGTGTATTTTTGAAATTCCGAAAATACCCTACGCGTACTAACGGAATTTTACTATTGGTTTACAATATCCACCATCTTTCCTTTCCCACCATCCATTAATGAAATTTCACTATAAATTTAAGTCGACACTACAAAAAAAGATTTTTGAAGTAAAATTGTTATGACCAACGCAGCTATTTTAGATGCACGTGCGTGCGATTTATACTGGTTATAAGAATGACAGTTAACTATTTATCTAAACATACAATGTTCTTTTAAAAGCAATATTACGTCTTACATTTTAGCATAATGGCAAGGCAGAAGCACGATTCACATTATTTGTAGTTTGCATCCAAATTTTATTGTAGTTGACAATCGATCTTTTCGAACTACAGATCCCTATTATAATCATTACTGCCCCACTTGTCATATGTTTTGGTTGAATTCCTTTTACAACATAAACCGACCTGTATAAATAAAAGTGGCTTGTCAAAATGAATATATCTCATTAATTAAATGACTGTAGTGAATCTAATAAAGATCACTAACACAATTTTCTAAATGATAAAAGATATAAACTCATGGAGTTCTAATCCCCTACGAAAAGCCAACAAAACATCGACAAAACACTATTTAAGACGCAAGAATCTAACTTTAAATTCTGTAGAAATCCTAGAGAATCTAACATAGACACATAACTGAATGATGAAAATTAGTTAAGAATAATGATAATAATTTATCTATTTAATTAACAATGAGAAGGATTAGAAGTCAAATTATCCATAATTTAGGTTTTCTATGTTCAAAAGTATCCGTAACAAAGGTGACATATCGCTAATTATTTCTATAAGTATTTGTGGATGTCAAATTGCAACTAAATTGTTGAAAATATATCACTATATAATAAATAACAATAGTGCCTGTATTTCTTTCAAGATAAATGCATGCTTAAAAGACTATAAAATTTTTGAAAAGTATTATGCCATATGAGTGGGTGCATACTTACTACAAGCTGCATGTTTTGAAAAGCTCACCAAGAAATAGTTAGTCTTAAGAATCAATGAATTTTTGAAAAGCTCATTAACAACAGAAAAACTTCAAAAAGCAAAATTGAACCACTAAACTTCTGGATAAACCAGCAAACTTAAGTACAATAAGAAAACATATAAAGTGTATTTGATTGTCTAAAAAAGAAAACATATAAAGTGTATTTGATTGGCTGAAAAGTTTGCTATATGACATTTTCAGATCTGTAGAAATCCAGAAGTTGACACATTAGTAGCTAAGATTGTTCCTAGTTTTTTCACTCATTGTAGTGGTTAAACTTTTTCACATATGTGGTCAAACAAGTAATGTAAGAGATAAAGATTTAATAAATACAACTCTTAGATGAAATAGTAATCATCTTTAACTGTAGAATACAATGGTTTACGATTTTTTATGATAATAAACACACACACATTGCGACGACCCACATTTCTGACCTCTGAGAATGACACTTAATACATTCATGATATTCATGTGTCGTTGTCCAAGTATCTGAAAGATGAGTTGTCATGGGGTAAAATATAAGAACGGAACAATAATCTCACAACGAAACAGTTAAATGTATAACATAAAATAAGACAGTACATAAGGTTACTCTCAACATGAAGTTATCATAGTTACAACAAAGGTACTACTATCAATCAGGTGGTTATAACAACCTATCTTTAAATATACATACATAGAGCCGACATCTCATAACAGCGGAAATAAATAGCTAGATACGTAAGGAGCCTCCTGCTCGTCCACCATCTTCAAAAGAGCCCAAAGAAACCTGTCAATTTCGGACTACTCAAACATAAATGAGTACCCAAGAGTTAAGGGAAAACAAACAATTTGGATCAGACAATACCCTAACGGGAGCAACCCCACGTAGCTTGACCCCCACTCGCTCTTTATTTAGTCATTTCTGATAAAGGATATCAATGTCCTAAATGAGCAACAAATCGTCTTAGATTGACGAAACAAAAACAAAAGGAAGAAGGGTATCAAAACCATAGTTAAGATATCAACTATCGGGGATAACAGAACGATCGTACGTGGAAATTAAATCTTAGTCTTTCAATGCTTCGAAAATATCCATATACTTATCTCATCGGTATAAGTATATTCACAAAACAATTAAGAGGATTTCATATTTCAAATGCATGCTTAAATGGGTCAAAAATAACTGTTTACAAGAAATGTGAATGTTTTCCATTATAATTATAAAGATCATTTATGGAAATCAAATCTCCTACAGTTGTCACATTTCTGATATTCTCGACTTACTCTACCCCTCGCCCAGAAACAAAGCCAGGTAAGTCAGGACACTAGTTGCTCCTAGCCTTGCTGTAACGACCCTAAATTTTAAACAATTTAAATTGAAAATATTTAATTAGTTTTAAATATTTGAATGATGGTTTAGTTTGAATTTCCAATATAACTATGAAATTGGCGATTAAATTTTAGAATTTAATCTATTGAAAGTTTAATAAAAATTTGAATTGAATTTTGGAGTTGAAATTGAATATTAAATTTGTAATTAAAGTTCGAACTAATGATTAGAAAAATAATTTGGATTTAAGAATTATTACTTATGTAAATTAATAAATTGATGGTTGGTTTTCATAATCTTTTTCTTTAACTTAAATAAAATGGGATAAATTTTATCAATACGAAATACAAGTATAAAATCTAATTGTAAAACATGTTAATAAAAATTGACGTTGAGAAAAAAACAAATTGAATTCAAAAATGAAAAAAATAAATAAAAACATAATAAAATATATGAATATCTACTGTACAAAGTAAATAAATGCAGCCACCCTACAAGTTGAAAAATATCACCCTATTGTATAAACGTATATCATCAGCATCCCATATCACGCCTTTGTTTCAGCCTTCACCCACGCCTTAACTTACGCCTTGAATCCCGTTTCCCCCCTTCCTCATAAAAATACGAAGCCCCTTCCTTTTCATAAAAATCAAACTCCTCTGAGAATAAAAAATGGCGGCCTAGAGGAAAAAAAAATCTTCTTTCGTTCGCCGTTCCCTTTTCGTCCTTCGATCAAAATTAGGGCTCGTTGAATTCGAAGGCGCTGGCTTGCTCGTTCGATTCTACGCCTCGTTCGCGGCCGCGTCAGGTGAAAGGTGCGTGAATCTTTTCCTCACATCTAATTCAAACAATTGTGATGATTTTTGTTGTGATGATTTTTGCTGTGATGATTTTGTTTATATAGGGTTTGAATCCCTGTTTTCTCGTTCGTATAAAAAAAATTGGGCTTCGGCCATTCGATTTTGTTTTAATTTAACATTGCTTCAATTTTGGCTTTGCTGGCCACCACGATGTCGACTTATGGCTTGTTCTATTTCGACTTCGATTTTGAATTCTTTTGACTTAGGCCACCTGACATTTTTAATTTATCCATTTGTGAATTTTTCACTTCTGTTCATTTGGAACATTCACTAGTCCCTGCTGGTTTTGTCATAAATTCCTATGAACTACTTTTGGCATCAGTGTTGTCCTCATTTGCACACTTGCTCGTCTCGTAGTATGTACATAAAACATTACATACAAAGTTTAAATATTTATTCGAACAAATTTTATACTGTTTTGGTGATTTTTCGACCTTTGTTGCTTTGTTTTGGAATTTGGCTTGTTCGGTTTGTGCCTTGCAGTGTTCAGATCGAAGGTGGCCTTGATTTTGATAATAGTCACTACTGTGACTTTGGCATGTGTGTTTACTACTCTATGTAGTAGCCTTGCTTGTGCACTCTATTGCTGTGTCTCCACCAAGTCAGTTTGCATTATGACTTGGTCATTTTCCAGTTTAATTTTGCCCCTCTCGAGCCTTCCATCTTTGTATATTCCCCTGAGATTATTCGATGCATACTTGTTACTAATATTCATTGCTGGAAAAATCGTGTTGTTGATGAACTTTATGCAATCACCTCTATGTATACTAGTTGTAATGTTTAAGTTTCATAAAATTTTGTTACCAGTTAAAACTAAAGTTTTCAAAGCCAAGTCTTATCCCCGTTTAAATCTGATCTGGTTCAAGATTAGTTGAATCTTAGTTTGAAAATTTATTGCAGTCTCTTTTCCCCTATAGCATACTGTGGCTTGTGATAATGTTGTCCTCGACTTGATTTTACGATGACTGTGATTCCTTTCTCATTGACTTTGGCATTGTTCTACCAATTGCATTTGGACTTGAGCATACTGAATGTCGTTTCTCGATTTTGAATCTGGTTTTGGGTTTGAACCATGACTTGATGGAGTTGTTGCCATTACTGTTGGCCTTGACTTCGTCTTGTCAGCACTTAGATGATCAGGTTGCATACTCCCTGACGCCTTTATGTGCTTTGTTTATTTGATGGCACTTAGTGAACACTGTTTATCTCGGTAGTATTTTCTAGCTTGTTCTTTTACTCTGCTTTGAACTGTTCGATTTGGACTTGGTTGCTAACTGGATTTTGCGAAAATAATTGTGAAAGAAATTGAGTTAGGCTCTGCCTTGATTTGAAATCTGCAACTAAATTTTGTGAAAATAATTTAAATGAGGATTTGCTTTGAATTTTTTTTTGCAATTTCTTTCAATGGTGACTTCAGTCCTTATGTTGATGGTGAAACTGTTGATCCACGGTGGTTTCGACACTGTCTTGATGGCTTTGTTCGAACTACCTTTGTCACATACTTATTTTGGTGTTGTTCTATTTTGGTATAGGTATGTATGTGTGTTCATATATATGCATACATGCATTTTTGTACGTGTTGCTTGCTGTCTTGGATTTGCTCACTGTGTTCACAGTGTTGCTCCTTATGCTTGATTTGAACTATGATTTCACTGTGTCGAGTTGTACACAAGCTTGTTCCCCAGACTTGGTGACTGCAGTTTCATTTCATTTGTACAGTTTGCCCTTGGATTCGTTTATGCAGTTGCCTTTGTCGGTTTGCGTTGCATTGATGCGATTGGATTTGTTTTTCCTAATTTCAGTTGAGTTCGGCATTTACGTTGTCGTTGCTCGACTGTTTAGTTTCGAGGCCATTTGCTTGTTTCAACTGCAGATTCTATGTGCAGTTGTTTCTTGCTTTACTTTGATGATTGCAGTTTTCCCCTGTTTGGTAGTTGTTCTATACATTGAGTTGAATCCAGCTAACATGCTCGGGTTTGACCTTATGTTCGTTTGTGAACTTTCATTGTGTACATACGTGCACATTTTCCATGTTGGTTTGTTTTGACCATTGAGGTCGTGGCATTGATATTTGATTCTTGATTAATTTCGGTTCGTTAATCTTTTGAGTACATCATCACTATAGTGGCGAGGCAGTGCACGCAAGCGTGAACTGCAGCCACACAGAGTTAACATGTTGTTGTGGCGAGGCCGTACACGCGTGCGTGTACTGCAGCCAATTCAAAATTTGTTGTTTTAAATTGATTAATTTCAATTGATGAAATCGTTTTATGTTGTCAATTCAATATATTTTGAATTGCATTTTGATGATTTTGTAGTTAATTGCCGCTTTGGCAATTCTGTTGTTTTCTAAATTATCTTCATTTAAAATCCCTTCATCCAACTTCATTGATAATTTGAATCTACTGATTTGTTATTTTAACACTGTTAAGTGTTATGTTTACCGTTATTCGTTTTCTTTGTTGAAAGGATCGGATAGGTGAATTTATATTTGACTGTCGTCTAATTGTTAATTGATTATTATTGCCTCTATGCACTAATAACTGAGTTTGAATTAGACTGGCCCGTGTATTATTTTCTTTTGAATGTAATACTCGTGTCAGACCCAGTATTTTACAGCTTGAAGATTTTCGGGCAGCGAAGTTAGAGAGAGAGAAGGAAAACGCTTCACTTTAGCTTTTCAGGGATTTTTGTACTTAAAGAAATATTCCGCTGTATAAATTTAATTCATTGTATAAACTCTGATATATGTACAAAAATTCATTTATGTGAAATATAATTATTCTGTGTTTCTGTGGCTGATTCTGTTTAAACTCTATAAACTGAATAACAATCCGTCATTTTGAACGTTTCAAGTTGGTTTAATTACCGAATAGGGGCGGCCAGAAGGGCGGGTCGTTACAAAAGTGGTATTAGAGCTTTGGTTTATACAAAGCTCAGTTTATGATGTTTAATATGAATAGTTACTAGAATCACTTTAAAGAAAACGTTTTTGAAATTTAAAGAAGTATAAAATTATTTTTCTTAAAATAAAAGGTATTTTGAAAATTCAAATCTTTTCGGAAATTCCTCTCTAAATTTAGGTTTG
This sequence comes from Allium cepa, assembly GCA_030765085.1. Lineage (NCBI taxonomy): Eukaryota > Viridiplantae > Streptophyta > Magnoliopsida > Asparagales > Amaryllidaceae > Allium > Allium cepa. The sequence goes on from CM060940.1 coordinate 610,718,963, forward strand.
CGATAGTTTCTCTTCGATAAGGTCTCCTTAGATTTGAGTTCCGATCATTCGAAAACCATTATCGAATTGTTGAGATTTATGAAAAATAAAATATAAGTGAAGTGAATTAATGAATTGGTTCAAATCAAATATTTTGAATATCTCCAAAATAATAATTGGGAAATAAAATGACATGTCAATTTAGTTATAGCCAAGGGGATCATTGAACTATAACTTGGAAATTTGATTCTGAATTCTTTTGAAAATTGATTTCAAATGTTGTGAAGAATGATTTAGTAAATAAATGGATTATAAGTATTTAACTTATAATATGGACTTTGGGTATATAACTGAGTTATATAAATGGAATTGAATTAATAAAGGAGATTATAAATCGAAGTTTTATAAATAGAAATGGAATTTGTAAAGATTGTTTATAAATTCGAAACCAATTGAATTTGATAAATGAAACATAGAAGTTATTAAAGGAGATATATTCGTGATTTTGGACAGCGAATTATCTTTATAGTTAAATATTGTGATAATAAAAGTTGGTTGGGAATTTTATCCGCGATTTTGGACAGTGGATAATCCTTTAAAAATAAAATAAAATGTAGAAATGATGAAATTGGTTAACGAAGTATATTCACGATTTTGGACAGTGAATATATTATTGAATAAACGGGTATGATTTGGAGAAGTGAAATGTAAAAGAATGAAGTTAATTGTTTTAAAAGATGTTTTAAAAATGTATTAACTATCGAATATATAGATTTCAACATTCATTGTTGAAATAGACGTTTTCGAGAAATAGAAGGAAATGGTGGACTATAACACTGTTGTTATAGTAAATGGTTTCCAAAAGGAAATGTTTTATATAGTATTGGGATTTATATATCTATCTTAAATTCGAATCTCTATACTAGAGATTTTGAGTTGTCATAACAATGTTTTACGCAACATTCGTTTTGACTCAAATAAATGTGTTTAAAAGAACGCTTTCCTTAAAGAATGGAATATATACTTGATTATGATTTAAGTATATTGAATATTTTTCCTAGTGTTGAAAATAAATGGATTTGTGAATTACTTATTATTAAATAAGTATAGAAATGTTTTCCAATATGAAATGGAAAGTTTGAAATTCTATCTTTTAAAGATAAATTGAAAAAAATGAATATTTGAAATTTGTTTCAAATGGTTAAGTATGGAAAATTATATATATCTTGTAAAGATGTTTTTGGGAAATTTGAACAATTAGTTCAACTTGAATTTTTTTCAAAAAGATTGAATCTTGAGTTAAATTGAGTTTAACTTCGACACCATAAACAATATAAGTTGAGTTTTGAATTTCGGATAGTCGATTTGGATTGTATGTCTAACATTGTGAATTGATGACATAGCAATTGATCTCTATTAAATATATATCTGTGGTGGCGGAGAATTTATTCTTTTAGCTTAACACCCTTCTCTGAGACGTACGAGCTCAGAGGTTATATATCGGTAGACATCAATTATGTGTTGAGAATTGACGATGTAACGTGAAATCCAAATCGAATGTGAAGTCGATAATGAATTGAATTATGAATGTGAATTGGGTTTGAGATAATCTTAAAATTTTCAAATCGATTTAGAGGAAAATTTTAAACGAGATGGAAAAATTTTGGAATCCTCTATTTGTTATGGGTATGGGATATTGTGGTTTTCGGAACTTATATATGTGAATGTAATAATTCGAAAACCATCAGTTTGGAAAGTCATTATTATGAAAATCCTATGGAAGTTTACATAGGTATGATATGTACGAAATATGAAATGAAGTACTATATGTATATGACATTATGTTTTCTAAACTGAGGATATGGACAAGTACCTTCCATTTATAATTTGTGAAGGTGATTGGAACTCGGTGTGAGTGTCCATTTGAAAATCGTAGCTACGTAGAATTTCCATAAGTTGGAATGTCCATTTGGACTAGAATCCCTCATGATGGATCATCGTGATGGGATCATGTGAATTGATGATGTATGTAACGACCCAGAATTTTTAATAATTAAAATTTGAATATTTAATTAATTTTAAATATTAATAAGTGAATTTATAAGTCAAATAAATTTTTATTTGATTTATTAGATTTAATTAGATAATTAAATCAATAATTTAATATGTTAAATTATGAAAATAATTGAAAATTGAGTTAAAAATGATTGTAAATAATTTGGAAAATTTTATTTAATCGTACTGGAGTTATAGAAATATTTTAGAACTTTTAAAATCGAATTAAAAGTTAATTTGTGAAAATTGAATATTTTAATATTTAATAATCGACTGTAAAATAGTCAATTTTTGAACAGTCTCAGAATTGAACGAAACCAGTTCCATTGGATCCGTAATAGTTAGTTATTACCGGATTTCAATTTTCGTGTCAATTGGAGCTATCGTTTGATCGTGGCAGCTCGAAACGCATCGAATTATTTTTAATTTAAATTTGGCGAGTCAAAATAGCCATTTTTCAAAAAGTCTCAGATTTCGACGAAACTAGTTTCATCGGATCCGTAATGTGATATTATTGTAAGGTTTCAAATTTAAGTCGATTGGATTTACCGTTTGTCCGGTACAAATTAAAACGCCTAGAAATCGATTTAAATCGGTTTAATTTAAATTGAGCGTTTACAGCCATAACTCGCACATACTTCCGAATTAGCTTCCGAAACCTGTTCCATTGTGTCCGAAACGCGGGGTAAACCTTAGAAACGCTGGTTACGGCGTCTAAATCGGAGTTCGGAATTTCCGGGATGAATAGTGTTTACGCTTGCTTTTCCTATAAATACAACCTCACTCTAAAAAAATAAAAAAAATAACCTAAAACCCTAATTCATTCATGTAGCCGCCACTTTAGCAATGAAGGGCCAGAATTGTCCCAATTTCATTCATCAATCTCTCCAAATCCATTCACATTCACGCGAGGTGTTCAACACGAAGATTGAAGAGCATGGAGAGAGCTTTAATTTCATACGGTGATGATCGAGTTTGGAGTTGCGTAGGGGGAGCTAGATGTGGCCGTTCTCTTCAGTTTTGGCACGCATTTCCACGCAGCACATGAGGCCGAGCTTCATAGGGTGGGGGCCGAACATGGTGGAGGTGATGGGCTTCGCAACGGAGTTCCCCGATCGAGTTTTCATCGAGCATTGGAGGAGAATAATTTAACCCTAATCTACATGTTTGGGTTCGGCCTCAATTTGCACGGCCTGGAGATGATAACGTGAGTTAGGTGTTGGGGAAGATGAACCTGGGGCCGTTGGATCTGGATCTAGTGGCTAGGATGAGCTGTAGGTTAAAATAATTAAGTTATGTTGTATATTAGTTATTAAAAACGTGTACAATCTTGTAAAATTCATAACTTTTTCATACGAGGTCGAAAAAATGCAAACTCAGTTGCGTTGGAATCGTATGGACGAGCACTACGCGATGGAGTTGGTTTGGAGTCGTTTGGAGTTAGTGAGAATTTCGGGTAAAATTAAACGCGCGTTTAATTTTATTCGAAATAAAAGCTGAAACGAAATTAAAACCAAGGTGAGAACTTCTCACTCAATCGAATCAGTTTCGATTTTATTTTAAATAGTTAGATTTAAAATATTTGAATGCATGTTTGAATGTTGATTGATATCTATTGATTGTTAAAATAGACATTATACGCCGTTAGTAAGCGGATGTTATTTATTAAAAACATATACCGCGAATATTTCATAAACAGTGAAATTGGTATTATATATAATATCAATATATATATATATTGGCATATGTATATATTGCAGTTGTTGATTTCCCGCATTTTTGTTTAGCGGATGAGACCCTATTACGCCGTTATTAAGCGGATAATATTTAATAAGAACATGTACCGCGATAATTTCGTACTGGAGCGAAATTGGTATTGTGCTAATGTTTTTGGATGCAGAAAACAGGTTGGAGGGATCCAACTGGATTCCTCAACAGTTTTTATTTAATTTCAGATATTTTGATATTTGATGGATTTTCATATTGATATATGATATCGTTGTAGTCGTGATTGACTATTTGGTGTGTAGCATCATTGGACCAACTTTCTGGTATTTTAAAAATGTTTTTAAAGTAATTTTTGAAAAGATAAAATATTTTGGAATTGATCCATTTTAAATAAATGAACGTTATAATTCTTAAAGTTATAAAAATTATAATTTTTGAGAAATACAGTTAAAAGCTGATTTTTGAGAAATAGGAATTAATGACTTTATAAAATAGTTTAAACTGGATTTTTGAATTTATTATCAAAAGTTTAAATATAGGATTTATAAAATTTGATTATTTTATAAATCAAAATGGTTAAACTATAAAGGAAATTAAAGACGTTTCAGAATAATAATATAAACTGATTTATATTAAGAGATTTATAAATAGATATTTATAAATCGAAATATTGACATTATAAAACGAGTTTTTATAAGTGTTTTAAATGAAGTGAAAAATGAATTTCATAATAGAATGAAATTTATAGAATTATAAACTGTGAAGTTATAAATGAAATTTATAAATAGTAAGATTTATAAATTTGGTGAAATTATTTGAAGAATAGATTGATTAAATAAATAAATCTTATAAGTTATAAGGTTTATAAATTGAAAAGTCTTTAAAAAGAACGATTTTGTAAAATAATCGTTTTATAAGCAATTGACTTATAATATGAACTTTTAGTTTATAATTGAGATATGAAATCAAATAGGTTAATAAAGGAATTTATAAAAAGGAAGTTTTTATAAATAAAAAGAAACGGAATTTATAAACGTTGTTTTATAAATCCGCAAACGACTTATTTTGATAAGTTAATTGTTATAACTTATAAATGGAGTTATATTCACGTTTTAGACAGTGAATAATCCTTTAAGTTAAAGTGAATAGAAATGATGAAGTTTGTTAACGTAGTTTATTCACGTTTTTGAACAGTGAATAACACGTTAAAGAAATTGTTTAGAATGTGAATGTTTTAAATAGAATTAAAACGATCTAACGATGTTTTAAAAGGTGTTGTGATTCGAAACCATAGATTTCAACATTTATTGTTGAAATAGACGTTTTCGAGAAATAAAAGGAAATAGTGGACTATAACACTGTTGTTATAGTAAATGATTTCCGAAAGGAAATGTTTTGAATAGTATTGGGATTTATATATCTATTTTTAATTTCGAATCCCTATGCTAGTGATTTTGGGTTGTCGTAACGATGTTTTACGCAACATTCGTTTTGGCCCAAATAAATATGTTAAGTGAATGATTTCCTTAAAGAAAGAAATATATACTTAATTCGGTTTAAGTATATTGAATATTTTCTAAGTGTTGAAAATAAAAGATTGTGAATTACTTATTTAATAAGTATGGAAATGTTTTCCAATATGAAGTGAATAATTAGAATTTATCTTTTTGGAGGATAAATTGAAATGAATTATTGAAATCGTATATGCACGAATATTTTGAAATATAAATTCATTATGGAATTTATATGTGAAAAGTGAAATTGGTTAAAAATAAATATTGATTTATTTTTGAAGTGTTGAAATAATATATCTTGTAAAGATATTTTGGAAAATAAATAATTTGGAAAATTATTTGGAATCTGGTGATGTATGCATATCCATTGATAGTTCAATAATCGACTATCAATATTTCCCTTTGAATGGGTATTTGATGTGAATTGATTGAATTTGAATACACACTTATTTTTGAATAAGCGCTCACTATTCGGGTTAACCGGGAAAGGACCATGGGGTCGTATAACCCATTCCGAATATGTGATACGTCGTTGTGAATCGCATTTGAAGATCGGTGTTGAAGACCGGATATTTGCGAGAGCGATAGGATGAACTATCGATTGACTCTGCACCGAGTTGCTCCGGTATTGAGTTCTCCATATGTGATGGTGAATCCGATCAGGATTGTGGATATCCGGATTGCAAGGACTTCTTTGTAAGTGCCTTCGGTTCTGTTCGAGCCCGGAACAGACTTGTAAGGATTGTATGCCTGACATTACAAGTTGAGATATAAAGCCGATTTCTTTCAAATATATTTCTGTTGGTGGCGGAGAATTTATTCTTTGCTTAACACCCTTCTTTGAGACGTACGAGCTCAAAGGTTATATAGTTGAAGTTATCAGCGATATATTCCCAGTTTGGTAATGTGACATGCTGAGTGATGCTGAAATGATCATTGTGTTGATTATTTGTGATAGGATCGTTTATTTGATCGTCTATCCTTGTGATCATTGTGTTGATCATTTGTTGACCCAAAGTATGGCTTTTGTATAAAGTATGTTTTTGTGGACGTGACTTCGTCGAGCCTCACACCCCGTGAATGGTCAAAACAGGAAAGAAGCAGCAAGGTTATGAGGGGTAGCACCCTTTAGGATGTGTCCATTTCCTTCTGGAAAAGGGTGGTATCATGGTATGGAGCCCAGATACTTACTCATGTTGAAAACACTTTATGATTGTGTGAATTGATTACGAGCGCTCGGTTGATAAAGGTCCCAAAGGACCGGGGGATGGCATATTCGGTCAGTTGTTACTCAGTTAGGGGTAACCCGGCCTTGTGTTGGTAGAGATCCGGTTTGGTTCTCGGGGATGTCCATCCAGAGGCATTCTCATGTGGCAATGGGAAGTTCCTTGGCCTGACCATTTGTTGGAAATCCAATTCCCAATACGAAACTTGTACGGTATTAGTTGTAGAACCTGCTATTCACTTATGGTGGTCACCACTGTTTGGATAGTAGCTATAGTAGGCATACGATAATGGTCGTATGTTGGCTAAGATTTATATTCTACTTTCGAAATGAATTTGTTATACACTATGCACTAATAATAATATCAAATGTTATTTTAAATGCGTATCAAGCATCTTTGACTATCATAAGGAGAAATCTCCTCCGATTCTGCGTTTGCATGTGTGTGTGTGCGGGAGGCCTTATGGTAGTCTCATTTTTAAAAGCATTGCGAATTGAATTTAAAAATATTCCTCTATTTTGATTTTAAAGATAAATAAACTGTTTTGAGTTCTCACACCAGTCACATGACTGACTCGGAGTTTATTGTTTTCCTTCCTAAACTCTGGGTGCCCACCAATTTTCCACACGGGCAGTTAAGAGTTAGGTTTATCAGGATATTTTGGATATTCTGGAGTTGCTGGAGGCAAGCTGGATGGCATGGCGTATTACTAGTTTATATAGTATTTCTTTTCCGCTGCACTGTCTATTGTTGTATGTTGTTGTACACTCTGATGATATGATATGATGTAATGAAATATAATGTGATGTAATAACTGATATAGTTCTTTATTTAAAGATTATTCATTTATTATTATATGTTGTTCCGCTGCGAATTGTGAGATTCTGTTGTTGTTCTGTTGTTTCCTTTCTGTCCCGTTCTATTTTAAAAATTCTCTGTTTTCTAAAAATCGTCTATCTTCTTTCCTCTCTATTTTCTATCTTTTCTCTCTTTTTCTTTTCTTAAATTCTTTTTAAAACCCATAACTATTCGGTTTTTCGGCAACGAAAATCCGTTACGTTACATTTGGTATCAGAGCTGATGGTTAAGCGACAACCATGGTTCTGTTGGGTATTACTCATTAGAGATAGAGTCAGCAGTATTCTAGATTGAGTTTGAGTGTAATAATAAATATGAGAGCGTATTTGTTAGTGAATATAAAATTGTTTTATATTGTGATGATTGGTTTATTGAGTGGCATATGAACTTTCGTCAGCACAGCCTCGAAACTAAGCCGAAGGGGTTTCTAAACACTTGAATAGAACAATTCGACACAATATTGATTTTAAATTGGGTAAATGGAATAATTTTGCCTTGATTATATTTTATATGTAAAGGAATAATTTTTCAGAATTATTAAAGTGTATATAAGTTGATTGTTAGGTTGTTTGAATAATCTAAATAAAAGAATAATTGTATAAGCAAATGAATTATAAGAATTGAAATTATAATTAAAGTGATTTACAATTGTGAAATAAACTTATATATATAAGAAGTGAAACTATATGAATATATTTATGAATATGAGTTGTAAATAAAAATGAATTTAAGGTTAATGATAGATATGAACTTAAGTTATGTGAATAGAAATTCAACTTTTGTAATTGAATGAATAAATTGAATGTTAATCAATTGAATGTGAATAAATTGGAATGGAATAATTAATGAAAGTGTTAATTCATTAAAATCTAATTTTATTGGAAGTTGAATAAAATTGAATGAAAATCAATTTAATAAAACCAATTGGAAAGTAAAGATGTTAAACCAAAATGAATGTAAGTGAAGCAAAGAAATTTGGTTGTAATTGATATACATTGGTTGTTATATGATTGTAGTTGATTGTATATAATTCATTAAGAGTTAATGAAATTGAATTAATGAAATTGGAAGCTATGAAATTGAATTCAAATTTGAAGTAAATAAATTTGAATAGAATTGAATGTGAATTAGATTTAATTAGTAAATGTAAACTAATTGAATTGAGAATGAATGTTAGTAAATCCAATGTAAATGAATCAAATGTAATTTAAAGTGAAAACCAATTCATTAAATATGAATGAGAATATGAATGAATGTTTATTGGTTATGGATGTTAGTTGGATGATGGTTGAATATATATTGCAATTGTTGTTTAGTTGCATTTGCTATGTGACATATATAGTTATTATGTTGCTATATGTTGTATATTGATACTATTTTCATATATGCATGATTCTCATGTTGTTTGTTGAGTATTTAGTAGGTGCGGATCGCGTTGCTTCGCATTTGGAGTTCGCTTTAGCGCTATATTAGCCGTATATGCTTGCTAATAAAATATAAGGTACATATCTCGGATTAAATATCGTACTTTTACACTTTTTTCCCTTCGGGATGCCTCATTACTTGATGAGATGTATATTTGTGATATATATACTGTCATTTTTTTTTTCGGATCGAGCCGCGCAAAGGAGACTATGGCGAATTTTTCCGAAAATTTAAGGCGTTAGAAAAAATTTGAGAAAATTTGAAAATTTTGAAAATTTTAACTTTGATTTGGAATTGAAAGTTAAACAATAGATAGTTGTTTTTGAAAAGATAACTAAGTATGATTCGAAAACTTAGTAAAGTATGGTAAGAAGTTTAACCATGAATTTTGGGAAAATTAATAGATTCTGTAACTTCTCTTACTTGTAATTTCGAGGACGAAATTCTTTTAAGTGGGGAAGATTGTAACGACCCAGAATTTTTAATAATTAAAATTTGAATATTTAATTAATTTTAAATATTAATAAGTGAATTTATAAGTCAAATAAATTTTTATTTGATTTATTAGATTTAATTAGATAATTAAATCAATAATTTAATATGTTAAATTATGAAAATAATTGAAAATTGAGTTAAAAATGATTGTAAATAATTTGGAAAATTTTATTTAATCATACTGGAGTTATAGAAATATTTTAGAACTTTTAAAATCGAATTAAAAGTTAATTTGTGAAAATTGAATATTTTAATATTTAATAATCGACTATAAAATAGTCAATTTTTGAACAGTCTCAGAATTGAACGAAACCAGTTCCATTGGATCCGTAATAGTTAGTTATTACCGGATTTCAATTTTCGTGTCAATTGGAGCTATCGTTTGATCGTGGCAGCTCGAAACGCATCGAATTATTTTTAATTTAAATTTGGCGAGTCAAAATAGCCATTTTTCAAAAAGTCTCAGATTTCGACGAAACCAGTTTCATCGGATCCGTAATGTGATATTATTGTAAGGTTTCAAATTTCAAGTCGTTTGGATTTACCGTTTGTCCGGTACAAATTAAAACGCCTAAAAATCGATTTAAATCGGTTTAATTTAAATTGAGCGTTTACAGCCATAACTCGCACATACTTCCGAATTAGCTTCCGAAACCTGTTCCATTGTGTCCGGAACGTGGGGTAAACCTTAGAAACGCTGGTTACGGCGTCTAAATCGGAGTTCGGAATTTCCGGGATGAATAGTGTTTACGCTTGCTTTTCCTATAAATACAACCTCACTCTAAAAAAATAAAAAAAATAACCTAAAACCCTAATTCATTCATGTAGCCGCCACTTTAGCAATGAAGGGCCAGAATTGTGCCAATTTCATTCATCAATCTCTCCAAATCCATTCACATTCACGCGAGGTGTTCAACACGAAGATTGAAGAGCATGGAGAGAGCTTTAATTTCATACGGTGATGATCGAGTTTGGAGTTGCGTAGGGGGAGCTAGATGTGGCCGTTCTCTTCAGTTTTGGCACGCATTTCCACGCAGCACATGAGGCCGAGCTTCATAGGGTGGGGGCCGAACATGGTGGAGGTGATGGGCTTCGCAACGGAGTTCCCCGATCGAGTTTTCATCGAGCATTGGAGGAGAATAATTTAACCCTAATCTACATGTTTGGGTTCGGCCTCAATTTGCACGGCCTGGAGATGATAACGTGAGTTAGGTGTTGGGGAAGATGAACCTGGGGCCGTTGGATCTGGATCTAGTGGCTAGGATGAGCTGTAGGTTAAAATAATTAAGTTATGTTGTATATTAGTTATTAAAAACGTGTACAATCTTGTAAAATTCATAACTTTTTCATACGAGGTCGAAAAAATGCAAACTCAGTTGCGTTGGAATCGTATGGACGAGCACTACGCGATGGAGTTGGTTTGGAGTCGTTTGGAGTTAGTGAGAATTTCGGGTAAAATTAAACGCGCGTTTAATTTTATTCGAAATAAAAGCTGAAACGAAATTAAAACCAAGGTGAGAACTTCTCACTCAATCGAATCAGTTTCGATTTTATTTTAAATAGTTAGATTTAAAATATTTGAATGCATGTTTGAATGTTGATTGATATCTATTGATTGTTAAAATAGACATTATACGCCGTTAGTAAGCGGATGTTATTTATTAAAAACATATACCGCGAATATTTCATAAACAGTGAAATTGGTATTATATATAATATCAATATATATATATATTGGCATATGTATATATTGCAGTTGTTGATTTCCCGCATTTTTGTTTAGCGGATGAGACCCTATTACGCCGTTATTAAGCGGATAATATTTAATAAGAACATGTACCGCGATAATTTCGTACTGGAGCGAAATTGGTATTGTGCTAATGTTTTTGGATGCAGAAAACAGGTTGGAGGGATCCAACTGGATTCCTCAACAGTTTTTATTTAATTTCAGATATTTTGATATTTGATGGATTTTCATATTGATATATGATATCGTTGTAGTCGTGATTGACTATTTGGTGTGTAGCATCATTGGACCAACTTTCTGGTATTTTAAAAATGTTTTTAAAGTAATTTTTGAAAAGATAAAATATTTTGGAATTGATCCATTTTAAATAAATGAACGTTATAATTCTTAAAGTTATAAAAATTATAATTTTTGAGAAATACAGTTAAAAGCTGATTTTTGAGAAATAGGAATTAATGACTTTATAAAATAGTTTAAACTGGATTTTTGAATTTATTATCAAAAGTTTAAATATAGGATTTATAAAATTTGATTATTTTATAAATCAAAATGGTTAAACTATAAAGGAAATTAAAGACGTTTCAGAATAATAATATAAACTGATTTATATTAAGAGATTTATAAATAGATATTTATAAATCGAAATATTGACATTATAAAACGAGTTTTTATAAGTGTTTTAAATGAAGTGAAAAATGAATTTCATAATAGAATGAAATTTATAGAATTATAAACTGTGAAGTTATAAATGAAATTTATAAATAGTAAGATTTATAAATTTGGTGAAATTATTTGAAGAATAGATTGATTAAATAAATAAATCTTATAAGTTATAAGGTTTATAAATTGAAAAGTCTTTAAAAAGAACGATTTTGTAAAATAATCGTTTTATAAGCAATTGACTTATAATATGTACTTTTAGTTTATAATTGAGATATGAAATCAAATAGGTTAATAAAGGAATTTATAAAAAGGAAGTTTTTATAAATAAAAAGAAACGGAATTTATAAACGTTGTTTTATAAATCCGCAAACGACTTATTTTGATAAGTTAATTGTTATAACTTATAAATGGAGTTATATTCACGTTTTAGACAGTGAATAATCCTTTAAGTTAAAGTGAATAGAAATGATGAAGTTTGTTAACGTAGTTTATTCACGTTTTTGAACAGTGAATAACACGTTAAAGAAATTGTTTAGAATGTGAATGTTTTAAATAGAATTAAAACGATCTAACGATGTTTTAAAAGGTGTTGTGATTCGAAACCATAGATTTCAACATTTATTGTTGAAATAGACGTTTTCGAGAAATAAAAGGAAATAGTGGACTATAACACTGTTGTTATAGTAAATGATTTCCGAAAGGAAATGTTTTGAATAGTATTGGGATTTATATATCTATTTTTAATTTCGAATCCCTATGCTAGTGATTTTGGGTTGTCGTAACGATGTTTTACGCAACATTCGTTTTGGCCCAAATAAATATGTTAAGTGAATGATTTCCTTAAAGAAAGAAATATATACTTAATTCGGTTTAAGTATATTGAATATTTTCTAAGTGTTGAAAATAAAAGATTGTGAATTACTTATTTAATAAGTATGGAAATGTTTTCCAATATGAAGTGAATAATTAGAATTTATCTTTTTGGAGGATAAATTGAAATGAATTATTGAAATCGTATATGCACGAATATTTTGAAATATAAATTCATTATGGAATTTATATGTGAAAAGTGAAATTGGTTAAAAATAAATATTGATTTATTTTTGAAGTGTTGAAATAATATATCTTGTAAAGATATTTTGGAAAATAAATAATTTGGAAAATTATTTGGAATCTGGTGATGTATGCATATCCATTGATAGTTCAATAATCGACTATCAATATTTCCCTTTGAATGGGTATTTGATGTGAATTGATTGAATTTGAATACACACTTATTTTTGAATAAGCGCTCACTATTCGGGTTAACCGGGAAAGGACCATGGGGTCGTATAACCCATTCCGAATATGTGATACGTCGTTGTGAATCGCATTTGAAGATCGGTGTTGAAGACCGGATATTTGCGAGAGCGATAGGATGAACTATCGATTGACTCTGCACCGAGTTGCTCCGGTATTGAGTTCTCCATATGTGATGGTGAATCCGATCAGGATTATGGATATCCGGATTGCAAGGACTTCTTTGTAAGTGCCTTCGGTTCTGTTCGAGCCCGGAACTGACTTGTAAGGATTGTATGCCTGACATTACAAGTTGAGATATAAAGCCGATTTCTTTCAAATATATTTCTGTTGGTGGCGGAGAATTTATTCTTTGCTTAACACCCTTCTTTGAGACGTACGAGCTCAAAGGTTATATAGTTGAAGTTATCAGCGATATATTCCCAGTTTGGTAATGTGACATGCTGAGTGATGCTGAAATGATCATTGTGTTGATTATTTGTGATAGGATCGTTTATTTGATCGTCTATCCTTGTGATCATTGTGTTGATCATTTGTTGACCCAAAGCATGGCTTTTGTATAAAGTATGTTTTTGTGGACGTGACTTCGTCGAGCCTCACACCCCGTGAATGGTCAAAACAGGAAAGAAGCAGCAAGGTTATGAGGGGTAGCACCCTTTAGGATGTGTCCATTTCCTTCTGGAAAAGGGTGGTATCATGGTATGGAGCCCAGATACTTACTCATGTTGAAAACACTTTATGATTGTGTGAATTGATTACGAGCGCTCGGTTGATAAAGGTCCCAAAGGACCGGGGGATGGCATATTCGGTCAGTTGTTACTCAGTTACGGGTAACCCGGCCTTGTGTTGGTAGAGATCCGGTTTGGTTCTCGGGGATGTCCATCCAGAGGCATTCTCATGTGGCACTGGAAAGTTCCTTGGCCTGACCATTTGTTGGAAATCCAATTCCCAATACGAAACTTGTACGGTATTAGTTGTAGAACCTGCTATTCACTTATGGTGGTCACCACTGTTTGGATAGTAGCTATAGTAGGCATACGATAATGGTCGTATGTTGGCTAAGATTTATATTCTACTTTCGAAATGAATTTGTTATACACTATGCACTAATAATAATATCAAATGTTATTTTAAATGCGTATCAAGCATCTTTGACTATCATAAGGAGAAATCTCCTCCGATTCTGCGTTTGCATGTGTGTGTGTGCGGGAGGCCTTATGGTAGTCTCATTTTTAAAAGCATTGCGAATTGAATTTAAAAATATTCCTCTATTTTGATTTTAAAGATAAATAAACTGTTTTGAGTTCTCACACCAGTCACATGACTGACTCGGAGTTTATTGTTTTCCTTCCTAAACTCTGGGTGCCCACCAATTTTCCACACGGGCAGTTAAGAGTTAGGTTTATCAGGATATTTTGGATATTCTGGAGTTGCTGGAGGCAAGCTGGATGGCATGGCGTATTACTAGTTTATATAGTATTTCTTTTCCGCTGCACTGTCTATTGTTGTATGTTGTTGTACACTCTGATGATATGATATGATGTAATGAAATATAATGTGATGTAATAACTGATATAGTTCTTTATTTAAAGATTATTCATTTATTATTATATGTTGTTCCGCTGCGAATTGTGAGATTCTGTTGTTGTTCTGTTGTTTCCTTTCTGTCCCGTTCTATTTTAAAAATTCTCTGTTTTCTAAAAATCGTCTATCTTCTTTCCTCTCTATTTTCTATCTTTTCTCTCTTTTTCTTTTCTTAAATTCTTTTTAAAACCCATAACTATTCGGTTTTTCGGCAACGAAAATCCGTTACGTTACAATGTATGCTAGCGTAATTCATGGGGCGTGATACCTACAGTTACAAGCGTTTCCACTAGGATAGTGGCGCAACCGCCGCGTAAACTGCGATCTAGAGGCCAAAGCGTAATTTGAGGGGCGAGATGCCTACGGTCACAAGCGATTCTACTGGGATAGTAGCGAAACTGCCGTGTGAACCGCGATCTATGGCAACAACCATGGCGAAATTCAAGAGATGTGAAATCTACAGATTACAAGCGTTTCTACTTGGATAGTAGCGTAACCGTCGGGTAAAACTGTGATCCATGGAAGAACGTGCTTTCCATATCCATTTTTAAAAAGAATTTTTAAAAGTATTTTCACTGGGAGTTGAAGCAAGTATATTTAGTACTTGGAGATTTTTAGTCCTGCGCCTGGCCAGCGTATGCCTAATGTCTGTAAGAACGATGATAGACTTGTTAAACTTCGAGTTAGCAAGTATTTTCAAAACTTTAGATAGCAAATCAATAGTCTGAAATTAAAATTACATAATTCCAACCTAATTGATTAAAGAAGAAGATCTTTAAAATATCTTGAAAGTCCACAGCTTTGAAAAAATATATGATATGCAAATCTCTAGCATGAAGAATTTCAAGTCTAAATCTGAGTTTTGTAAGTCGAAAATTTTGGTAAAAGACTTTTGCGTCTTGATTTTAGAAATTAATGAACAAAGCTAGGGAGATAAAATAAATGGAATGAATCCTATATTTATTTATTTTTAATAAGATTCGAGCTTGGTAAAATTGTGTAGGGTATAAATATCGGTGAGATTTTAAGAATCATTTTTCCTAACTTATAATTTCGGGACGAAATTCTTTTAAGGGGGAAGATTGTAACGACCCTAAATTTTAAACAATTTAAATTGAAAATATTTAATTAGTTCTAAATATTTGAATGATGGTTTAGTTTGAATTTCCAATATAACTATGAAATTGGCAATTAAATTTTAGAATTTAATCTATTGAAAGTTTAATAAAAATTTGAATTGAATTTTGGAGTTGAAATTGAATATTAAATTTGTAATTGAAATTCGAACTAATGATTAGAAAAATAATTTGGATTTAAGAATTATTACTTATGCAAATTAATAAATTGATGGTTGGTTTTCATAATCTTTTTCTTTAACTTAAATAAAATGGGATAAATTTTATCAATACGAAATACAAGTATAAAATCTAATTGTAAAACATGTTAATAAAAATTGATGTTGAGAAAAAAAACAAATTGGATTCAAAAATGAAAAAAAATAAATAAAAATATAATAAAATATATGAATATCTATTGTACAAAGTAAATAAATGCAGCCACCCTACAAGTTGAAAAATATCACCCTATTGTATAAACGTATATCATCAGCATCCCAATTATCACGCCTTTGTTTCAACCTTCACCCACGCCTTAACTTACGCCTTGAATCGCATTTCCCCCCTTCCTCATAAAAATACGAAGCCCCTTCTTTTTCATAAAAATCAAACTCCTCTGAGAATAAAAAATGGCGGCCTAGAGAAAAAGAAAAAGAAAAATCTTCTTTCGTTTGCCGTTCCCTTTTCGTCCTTCGATTAAAATTAGGGCTCGTTGAATTCGAAGGCGCTGGCTTGCTCGTTCGATTCTACGCCTCGTTCGCGGCCGCGTCAAGTGAAAGGTGAGTGAATCTTTTCCTCACATCTAATTCAAACAATTGATGATTTCGTACTTCTGCATTGTGATGATTTTTGTTGTGCTGATTTTTGCTGTGATGATTTTTTTTATATAGGATTTGAATCCCTGTTTTCTCGTTCGTATAAAAAAAAATTGGGCTTCGGCCATTTGATTTTGTTTTAATTTAACATTGCTTCAATTTTGGCTTTGCTGGCAACCACGATGTCGACTTATGACTTGTTCTATTTCGACTTCGATTTTGAATTCTTTTGACTTAGGCCACCTGACATTTTTAATTTATCCATTTGTGAATTTTTCACTTCTGTTCATTTGGAACATTCACTAGTCCCTGCTGGTTTTGTTATAAATTCCTATGAACTACTTTTGGCATCAGTGTTGTCTTCATTTGCACACTTGGTCGTCTCGTAGTATGTACATAAAACATTACATACAAAGTTTAAATATTTATTCGAACAAAGTTTATACTGTTTTGGTGATTTTTCGACCTTTATTGCTTTGTTTTGGAATTTGGCTTGTTCGGTTTGTGCCTTGCAGTGTTCAGATCGAAGGTGGCCTTGATTTTGATAATAGTCACTACTGTGACTTTGGCATGTGTGTTTACTACTCTATGTAGTAGACTTACTTGTGCACTCTGTTGCTGTGTCTCCACCAAGTCAGTTTGCATTATGACTTGGTCATTTTCCAGTTTAATTTTGCCCCTCTCGAGCCTTCCATCTTTGTATATTCCCCTGAGATTATTCGATGCATACTTGTTACTAATATTCATTGCTGGAAAAATCGTGTTGTTGATGAACTTTATGCAGTCACCTCTATGTATACTAGTTGTAATGTTTAAGTTTCATAAAATTTTGTTACCAGTTAAAACTGAAGTTTTCAAAGCCAAGTCTTATCCCCGTTTAAATCTGATCTGGTTCAAGATTAGTTGAATCTTAGTTTGAAAATTTAATGCAGTCTCTTTTCCCCTGTAGCATACTGTGGCTTGTGATAATGTTGTCCTCGACTTGATTTTACGATGACTGTGATTTCTTTCTCATTGACTTTGGCATTGTTCTACCAATTGCATTTGGACTTGAGAATACTGAATGTTGTTTCTCAATTTTGAATTTGGTTTTGGGTTTGAACCATGACTTGATGGAGTTGTTGCCATTACTGTTGGCCTTGACTTCGTCTTGTCAGCACTTAGATGATCAGGTTGCATACTCCCTGACGCCTTTATGTGCTTTGTTTATTTGATGGCACTTAGTGAACACTGTTTATCTCTGTAGTATTTTCTAGCTTGTTCTTTTACTCTGCTTTGAACTGTTCGATTTGGACTTGGTTGCTAACTGGATTTTGCGAAAATAATTGTGAAAGAAATTGAGTTAGGCTCTGCCTTGATTTGAAATATGCAACTAAATTTTGTGAAAATAATTTAAATGAGGATTTGCTTTGATTTTTTTTGCAATTTCTTTCAATGGTGACTTCGGTCCTTATGTTGATGGTGAAACTGTTGATCCACGGTGGTTTCGACACTGTCTTGATGGCTTTGTTCGAACTACCTTTGGCACATACTTATTTTGGTGCTGTTCTATTTTGGTATAGGTATGTATGCGTGTTCATACATATGCATACATGCATTTTTGTACTTGTGTTGCTTGCTGTCTTGGATTTGCTCACTGTGTTCACAGTGTTGCTCCTTATGCTTGATTTGAACTATGATTTCACTGTGTCGAGTTGTACACAAGCTTGTTCCCCAGACTTGGTGACTGCAGTTTCATTTGTGCAGTTTTCCCTTGGATTCGTTTATGCAGTTGCCTTTGTCGGTTTGTGTTGCATTGATGCAATTGGATTTGTTTTTCCTAATTTCAGTTGAGTTCGACACTTACGTTGTCGTTGCTCGACTGTTTAGTTCCGAGGCCATTTGCTTGTTTCAACTGCAGATTCTATGTGCAGTTGTTTCTTTCTTTACTTTGATGATTGCAGTTTTCCCCTGTTTGGCAGTTGTTTTATACATTGAGTTGAATCCAGCTAAAATGCTCGGGTTTGACCTTGTGTTCGTTTGTGAACTTTCATTGTGTACATACGTGCACATTTTCCATGTTGGTCTGTTTTGACCATTGAGGCCGTGGCATTGATATTTGATTCTTGATTAATTTCGGTTCGTTAATCTTTTGAGTACATCATCACTATAGTGGCGAGGCAGTGCACGCAAGCGTGAACTGCAGCCACACAGAGTTAACATGTTGTTGTGGCGAGGCCGTACACGCGTGCGTGTACTGCAGCCAATTCAAAATTTGTTGTTTTAAATTGATTAATTTCAATTGATGAAATCGTTTTATGTTGCCAATTCAATATATTTTGAATCGCATTTTGATGATTTTGTAGTTAATTGCCGCTTTGGCAATTCTGTTGTTTTCTAAATTATCTTCATTTAAAATCTCTTCATCTAACTTCGTTGATAATTTGAATCTACTGATTTGTTATTTTAACACTGTTAAGTGTTATGTTTACTGTTATCCGTTTTCTTTGTTGAAAGGATCGGATAGGTGAATTTATATTTGACTGTCGTCTAATTGTTAATTGATTATTATTGGCTCTATGCACTAATAACTGAGTTTGAATTAGACTGACCCGTGTATTATTTTCTTTTGAATGTAATACTCGGGTCAGACCCAGTATTTTACAGCTTGAAGATTTTCGGGCAGCGAAGTTAGAGAGAGGGGGGGAAAACGCTTCACTTTAGCTTTTCAGGGATTTTTGTATTTAAAAGAAATATTCCGCTGTATAAATTTAATTCATTGTATAAATTCTGATATATGTACAAAAATTCATTTATGTGAAATATAATTATTCTGTGTTTCTGTGGTTGATTCTGTTTAAACTCTATAAACTGAATAACAATCCGTCATTTTGAACGTTTCAAGTTGTTTTAATAACCGACTAGGGGCGGCCAAAAGGGCGGGTCGTTACACTTGCCTAAACACTTCGGTTCCAGATCTCATAGATAGAGGATCAATCTACTCAGCGGCTTTTAGTGCCAAGTATAAGACTACTTACTTTTCATAAATAACCCATTTAAATCATTATATAAATTTCGAAGCTCCTTTAAAATACTTTAAACAAAGATTTAAAATTTTCATTCAAATCATAACTTAAACCTATCATCTTTAAAGGAGAATACCACCAAAAGGGGTGAAGCTCCCTCTAAATCAAATGAGATAGCTAAAAGGGGTGTTGTTTCCTTTTAATCAAAAAGTCACTAAATGTCAATCCTAAGTTAAAAGGTGGCGTAAGTTCCCGTTAACTTAACATCAAAGTTATTGCTCATAAACTGGCCAAGCAAAAATCAAACAACCAAACAAGAATAATAACAGACTCATTATTATTAACAATTTACAGTCAATAATTAACACAACATTTGTTAAAATGTGAATAAGTCAAAGGAAAGAGATTAAGATTACACTGACTGACTGCAAAATAATTAAATTATACTCACAGAATAAGTGATACCCACTAAACTTTGAAAACAAGAAAAATATTCACAAAATAAGTTATACCCACTAAACTATGAAAACGAGAAATATACTCACATCCTATTTGCTTTGATGGAGACTTGGAATACTTCATGTTTTATAATGAATTTTAGTTCTTTTCTTTAGTTTTTGAATGAATTAAAACGAGATATGGACTTGGCTATTTATTGGTGAAGAGAATGGTACTTTAGTCATTTCTTATAGCCTAACCAGATTCGACCAGATTTTGGTCCAATAGAAACCAGCTTCATGGCCTAATTTGGTTCGACCACATTTTGGTCCAATAGAAAACATCTTGATGGCCTAATTTGATTCGACCATATTTTTGTCCAATAGAAAACATCTTGATGGCTTAATTTGATTCGACCACATTTTAGTCCAATAGGAATCCTCCTTATCAACTATGACATAACATGATTCGACCAGATTTTGGTCCAATGGCAACCATCCACATAGCAGAACCTAATTCGATCAGATTTTGGTCCAATTGCAACCATCCGCATGAAATATAATAATCATTATGCTATTTTGTTTCACTAGGCAAGTAATTATACTGTTCTGTTTTATTAGGCAAGTAATTATACTATTCTGTTTTATTAGGCAGGGTTAAAAATTCTTTCTTGCTTCATTATGCAAGTAATTATACTATTATGTTTTATTAGGCAAACTTATTCTTAAAAAAATTGGTACTCCTAACTGCCTTATAACTCGAACCATCTTTAAACTAACATTTTACATCAGTTAAAAAAAATCCATTCGAAATGTTTTATCCAAATTTGTATTCTAGATATAAAATCCATTATTTAATCATTCAAAAACATATTTACTATTCAAGTTCAAAGTGATTAAATTATTGGTCGTTACACACACAATTATATATATATATATATATATATATATTGTTAAATGTGTTTGTTATAGTATTATTGCAATTTCACATAATTAAATAAATACTTGCAAAATAAAATCAATGAATCGGAATTTTATTCGAACAAAAAATTTATTTCAACTTCAAATAGTACATATTTAGTTCCCACTATATTTACATTTTCAAATACAATCATTCTCATAGATACAACATTTCTATACACTTTTATATACAATATCTCTCTTACTTTCACTTACTACACTCACTCGGGTTTGTTTTTTAATGGTAATCTTGATTTATTTGCTCCAGCTTGTGTCTAATCATTTGTTATACTTATCAAATAAACAACACAGAAAAATGGAAAAAGAAACAAACCTAAATTGCAAAAATAAAATAAAATTATGATTTAATATTGCCTCAATTTATGGGTTTGTTTTCTCTTCCACTACGATAAAACTACCCTTTTACAATGCTTGTTTTATAACGGGCCATAAACAACCATTGTAATAGAAACCTCTTACAATTGTTTTCTTAAGCCCGTTGTAATATATGCAACTTTTCAATATCCAATAGACCTATTGCAACGTTGTCAGGCTGCCCGTTGTAATATGATCATGTTATAATGGTTTTCGGCCCGTTGTAATAGATACCAGTTTTATGCTCTATTACAACGGTTTAGGCATGTTGTAATATAGTCCTATTACAAAAGCTTTTGACCAGTTATACTAGATACTATTTTTCATCTCTATTTTCCCATTGTAATAAATGTCTATTGCAACTATTTTCTTTTATCTATTGTAATAGATGCCAATTTTCAACAACTCTTATCTACTGATCGTTGTTACCTTCGATTATTTTAGATGTCGTAGTAGGATTTAATAGAATAGACTTAATTTTACTTTTAGTTATTAGTGCGTAGCTATATACAAAGTTTTCCAAAATAAAATACAAAATTGAGAAACTCGTCACTACAACAAAAATACCCTTCTACAACGCCGTTTTTACAACGGTCTATAAAGCCCACTGTAATATAAACTTATTACAACAGTTTTTTCAAGCTTTTTGTGATAGATACTGTAACGACCCACTATTTTGTACCATTCGAATTCGACAAAACTTAAAAATTGTCGAGCTGGAATAGTTCAAAACAATAGGTTGTAAATATAGCTAAGGAACAAATGAAACCAAATACACAGAATCACAGACACAGATATCAGAATCTCACAGCGGAACATAAAATAACACAGTGGTTCATGAATCCACTGAAAACTTTTACCAAATAGAAATACGTTGTTCATAAACTTCAATACAATTTTAAGCCATAAGCAAATATAAAGTCTTCAAATGTCTTGAATTACAAAATAGATAAAGCTGAAAAAGCTTCCAATTAGCAAGAGAGATCTATGAGTGGTCCTAGCTCCGGAAAGAAAGCTGAAGCTGCAACTCAGGCTGACCCGAGCGTACAATAAAACAAAACACTCGAGTCAGGACATACATACTTATATAATGTAAGCTAAATCAAGTGTACTGTAATATAAAGCAAGTAACTTAAAGGATGCTTGGGACCGCCCATCCTCTAAGGATCCGTTAAACTATTTACTATGTAGTATATTGCGCTATTATAATAGTGTCTAATTGTAAAATAAACTTACTTTTTAATAGCGTTAAGGCTTTACATTTTCCACCTTAACACGTAAAATGCCAATAGTCTATACAGTACCATAATACCTCCTGATCGGGAAGCTACCAGAGGATACTCCATAGGTACGACACAAATAGAAACTCGTAGTAGGCTCGCTAGGGTAGGTGACACGGCACAACTAGGCAATGCCAGGGTAGATATACCAATTGCTATCCGGACCGGTGGAAACGCGTAGCCGCAGTTACCGCCCACCTCGAACAACACTCCCAAATCAAAGGTGCGCACCAAAACAATCACAAGAGTAATAGAATGGCATACGAAGAAGTGCGTTCGATCAGAGGAGCTACCTCATTAATCCGAGAATCGCTCCTGTTTTAGCCACCTTATGCCAACTCACGGGAGTCGGGTCCACGTATATACCTTTCAAGAAACCGTCACCACCAACCTACTTCATTCTGGAATCTCCACCGCGTACACGGTTAGTCAAAGTGGTTTTCGGTATCGACAGAGAGTATGCCCATATCCGATCCCGGTCTCTTTGCCAACCAAACGTTATTATAACCCGTGGTTATAGTTTGAAAAATGGTATTTTTATATTTTTCAAATCAATATATATATTTCAAATACCTTTAATTTCAAATCCTTGATTTAAAACATTTCCTTTGAAGATATACCATTTCAATTTATTCAATTAAATCTGGAATTTATTTCTTTTATCAAAAGAATAGAAATCAATTTTCTTCTTTTAAATCTTTCCAAACTCAATTTCTTACTTTATTAGCAATTTCATATTTAAATTCCAAATCTTAACGTATTCCCAAAATAGAGATGAAATTTTAAATAAATAAATTTTAAATCAATTTCACTTCTACAGCATCTAGGAAATGCTATCTAAAGTATGGGTTTAAAATAGTCAAGTTTCAAAAGACAGCAATTAAATGCTGTAGTAGACTTTTAGCTAAACATCAAATTTCAAATATAACTTATTATTTATTATTTCTGTATTGAAATCTTTACCTTTCCAAAAATATAGAATTTCTAAACAAGTTATATTCCAAAATTTTAACTCAACATTTATTTATTTAACCCCTTTTAAATCATTGTAAATCTCATAAAAATCCTTTATATAATTTAAATTAGAATATCATCAAATTTCTAAATTTAAATAATTTAAAATAATTTCAGAAAATAATATATAAACCACGGGCCTGTATAAGATTTTCTAGCCTAGGTCAAGTGAAACGGATTTATATCATTTCAATCCGATATTTACACAACTCCGGGTTCTATCATTTCGAACCCGCAATCCCAAGACAATTTACAGCAGTTAACAGAACAAGTGAACAATAATAATCAATTAGGCCTATCATTTCAGCCCATACCATCTATAATAACAGGGAACTTGCAGTGGTGATTTAAGCAGTAAATAAACAATAACATAACTGCAGAAATAATATAACAGATAATACTGATGAGGTGTCAATTTAAATGGGGTCCATCATTCTATATTACATTACAGACAGATAATAGTGAAATACAATTTTACACATACACTTGCAATAATTTACCAAATATAAATACGTATGTCTGGTGAGAAATACTCACCTGAATTTTTGCAGAAAATTTTGAATTTCAAAAATGACAGTTCACCGGTACAGACCGTCAGAGGGTAACGATAAAGATTCTCGGACGTCGCCTAGATTCAAATCTAGAAAAATTCAAATATTGAAACGCGACTTAAGAATTTATGGTCAAGGAAAATTAAGAATAGAACAAGAATATGTTTGCTTTGCTCGACCACTTCACCGTGTAACGTGACCAAAACATACCCAAAACTGTGAACCGTGCTAAAATTTTACGACCAAAATTTTTCCTAAACAACTACGGCAAAAGTTGAACACGAATACACGTGCACCAAATTTTCTTCATGAACGTGATATGGATATATGCACGTACGTGCACCACTCTATATTCATGCACACGGCCAAAATTTTGTGCAGCCTTCCCTTCCCATCTTTTCAGTTTTCTTTTTCTTTTCTTCTTTTTTTTTTTTTGTTTTTTTTTTTCAAAGCTTCGCACTTATTCAATTTCAAGTACCTCCCAACTCCTCTGTAACAGGTATCCACTAAACTCATTTACCCGAGCCAAAACCCACCTACTTCGAGTCTTCCCCACGTCTCAAGCTCACATGCTTCGAGCCAATACTGAAATTTCTTCGAAAAAATGCAAAGAAACTTCCAGCCATCTCTTTTTCAAAAATTATTGGAAACACAAATCTCACACTCACTGACCCCTATTTCCTAGTAGCATCAACATTTCACTTCAGTTATGCATCAATACTCCTGTCCAGATCTTCAATCTCAGAAAAGAAAAAAAATAAAATAAAGAACATGACTCCTCTCCCCTACAAACAGACAACCCCTTTCTTATATAAAGGCAACTGAAAGACTCCCCTAAACCCAACATAAATGTATGCAGACTACTCAACACAAATGCAAGTTAACTCCCTTAAAGAATATAATATATATAATATAATATAAAAAAATGTAATTTTTTTTTTTTTCCACTACTAACTAAATCAAATCCTGGAAAATCTTAAACAAATCAACCAAAGTCCTTCCCATACATTAAATATCATATCCAGGTTCTTGGCTAAAACTCACTAGCCTACAACTACAAAATGCATGCAAAACTCAACCTATATCTACACTCATCTTTATATCAGTGTTACTTCACCCCACATCCCTCAACATGAAAAAGGCCTACTGATCACTATATGCAGTTTGAAAATCAACAGGTTCAATACAAGGCTATTTCTTATATTGTCACTGAATCTAAACTTCCTAAATGCAACTTATCACTATTGTATAAAATTTCAACCATTCCTCATAACACTCAGTTTCTCCCACCAATCTACTGCTTCACCCTCTGATATGCACAAGACTAGCCTATATCTCAGCATAGGGATGAATGTACAGACATCTTATGCATGGCATAACAATGGAAATGGCCGAGCAAGGCACAGGTAGGACAAAATTTCGAGAAAGAGAAAGGGAGAAAAAATATCTGAACCGAAAGAAAAGAACAATACTATAACTATTTACCTGATAGATTCACGAGAAGGAGCAGAGAATTGGATCGATGCAGAGAACAAATGGGTAGAGGGGAATGAGTTTATAGGCAGATGAGAAAAATAACGTGTCAGTTTCTATTGATATAAATGCTATTGATATGGACGAGAATTCTTCCCATCAGTTACAAAAGAATATTGCAAGCATTGATCTTCTGGCATGATTAATGGAAGGCAGGCATAAAGAGAAGGCCGAGAGGATTTTATTTTTTTTGAAAACTTGTTGATGTTTATAAACTAGATTTTATTTCCTGCGTGAGTTACGTACTTGATTCAAGGATTTGAATTGATATATAACTGATGAGAACAGAGGCTAAAGGAAGAGAAATGGTGTGTATGGTTTCAAGCTTTAATTGCATGCATTTAAGTAAAAAGGAAATCATCAGAGAGAATAAGGTTTTTTTTTTTTTATTAACGTTACCCTATAATTAAGTTTGTGTGATGAAGGCAGGGTTAATACACACGTTCTTATAAATTAAAACTTGCGTGATTATAGGTTGATAATTGATGAGATAGAGGCAGAGGAAAGGAATTGATGTGCATGTTGATTTCTTTAAAGTGGCAGTTAGGTTTCACATGTCTAGCTTAAATTTTGTACGTTACTACTTGTTGAATTTATCTCAGTTTTATGTATTTTGATTTGATATTTTTCTAGTTTGATATCAAAATGAAAAGGCAAATTTATGTAGGCAGTTGAAATGGAAACGTATACAATATGTGTAAAGTCAAATTGTCAATTAAAACAAGGTAACATTTGCTTTTTAAAACACTGACTGATATTTTTCTTCAAAAATATATGAAAATATGATTTTTACACTACGTTAAACAGACGCAAACTAAAACATCAAAAATTTGTGTGAAAATATCGTTTTGAAAACACACGTTTTATTACGTCACTTATACCCTATAATTGACGCGTCTTCCAAACGCGAAATTTAACAGTTCAAAAATAGCTTAAAATTTTACAGTTATTATTTAATTTTATTGGCATACAAAATTTTATAAAATATATCTCCAAATCAAATATTTAACCATATTGTTAAACCTAATCTATAAGAATATTATTTCAAATTTGAATAATTAAAATAAAATAAATTGTTAAAACTAGGGTTGTTACACAAGCTATTAAATAAAGATGTACATAAGAAATATTTAATAGATAAAATAAGATCTAGAAAAATAAAGAAATAAATGTCAAGAGATAGACATAGGAAAATAATAAAGAGGCTAGGCAAATAAAAAGTAAGAATTAAGGAGAGAGAAAACTTATATATAATTTATTTTTGAACGCAAATGAAAATGAGAAGTGGGAAATAAATCTTTTTATTTGAATGGCGAAAAGAAATACACAGTTATAAATGAGGTGGATAAAATATTTCTCACGGTCAGGTATGTTAAGATTTCAAACTTGCCCAATTGATTGATAAAAGCAGGGAGTTTCTTACGTAAATGTTGGCAAGCATTAAATGTTGATTGAACCAAAGAACGGCAAGAAATTTGATTGAATGTTTCATAGATGCATGCTTTATTTCCAGACATACAAAACTTTTGATTTCAACATTTGTTACCAATAAACAGTTGCGTGATTTTAGGAATAACGGTAAACAAATAAATTGGCTTTGAACTGAACATGCAACAAGTATTAAATCTCTTTGGACATTTCAAAGCATGCGTTGATATCCCTTCCAGCTTCTTTATATGTGTGATTGAAGATTTAGGCAGATAAGGTTTCGTGATCAGAGGAATGGCAAAATATGAACCGTTCCAATTATATGAGAATTGATATATATATATATATATTTTTAGTTTGATTAATTAAATGACGGCAAGAATTTTTCAAAGCTTTTGGAAATGGAAACGTATATACACCTTTTATTTAAAACCAAAACTGTCAGTTACAACCAAAAGTAACGTTCGTCTTAAAAATCACTAACTGATGTTTTAATCCATAAAGGTGTTTATATATGATTTTAAAAGTACGTCAAACTGACGTAATACAAAACATCAAAAATATATATATAAAATAACGTTTTAAATTTTATACGTTTTATTACATTACTTACCATAAATTTTACGCGTCCTTTTAAACGCGATATTTAACAGTTTATAAATACACTAAATTCTTCAAAATTAATACTTAACTAAAATTCAAATTGGTTTACATTCTTCATATCTTATATATATATACGGTACTTATTCCCTAAATTTACGCGCCCTTTTTAACGCGTAATTACCCAGTTCATTTATATACAAAAAAAATTAGAAATTCTGACCATGCCGAGACTCGAACTCGTGACCTGTCGTGAATAGCCCAGATGTCTTAACCACCTAAGCTATAAATGTTTTCTTAATTAAAACTTGATTTTTCCAGAGATCTTATTAGTTAATCCTAAAATTTATTTTTCACTTTAAATAAACCCCAAGGTTTTTTTTTAAAAAAATACAAGTGAAAAATACTTGTAAAAAAAATTGGGCTATTACACTCTCCCCCACTCAGAACTTTTCGTCCTCGAAAAGGAAGAAGGTATGGGTATAGAAACAACCTGAAAGAAAACTAAATTGAAACCTAAATTTAGAATCATTAATCTAAACAATAAAATTCAATTTTAAATTAATCTTTGATTTCATCTATTTATACTTAAAATTTTAACATTTATTTATTTACATATTTACTTGTATAATATCCCTACACTAAAAAAAAATCATTCAAAATTTTTGAAGCAAAACTACAACCTGGTCTCTTTACTTCGATACTCGAAAATGAATGTCGATGATGTTGTACTCATCCCCGAAATTATTTTCTAGCGACAAAGAGAAGAGCACTGATTTTTAAAACTTTAAAATTCTTTGGAAACAAATTTATATTCGAAAATAATTTAAATAATAATATATCCTTTTGAGACTTTAAACACAAGGTTTGAAACTATCAGAAATTAAATTCTTAAATTCTTGTTTTAAATTCATTTCTGTTTCCAAATAAATTTATAACCATGTTTATATTCAATTATTTATATAAGACAAAACCAATGGTTTACAAAACAATAAATAAAACCAAACACTATTATCTTTAAACAACTAGTTAAATTCTGAAAATTATACTTATATATATAATATTAGATTTTCTTTCGAGTATAGGAATAAATTTTCAACGAGGATGTCATCAATAAAGACTAGGACAAATTTATTGAGCACACCGCGAAAAACGCGATTCATCAAGTCTATAAAGAAAGCAGGGGCATTAGTCAAGCCAAAAGGCATAACTAGCCATTCAAAGAAACCATTCTCAGTTCGGAAAGTAGTTTGGGTATGGTTTCCTTAGCAATTTCTAAGCTGATGGAAACCTGTGGCTAGATCAAGCTGAGAGAAAACCGTTGCTCCAGGGATAAGATTGATACGGAATAAATTTCCCGCTTTGGTAAAGAAGTGACTTCACCAAATATGTCGGGAAAAGTTTGACTACAGGGGTCGAATGGATATCATCCGGAAAAGTGTCGAGAGGATAGATGAAACTACCAGCGAACTCCTGAGGTAAGTCACACTGGATCTCTAATGGATTCCCTAAATCATCTTTAAGAGCAACAGTACGAGAACTACAAGAGATTTCTGCACCATGCCTATTTAACCAATCGCCTCCGAATAGAAGATCGAAAGCGTCGAATCCCAGACATAGAGGTCAAGATATTCTAGGATAAGATACAGCTTAACTTGGACAAGCTTTTAACAAAGGCTTGAATATAACGATGGAGAGAAAGAAGAAATAGCTGGAAAATATATTTAAAAAAAACAGGAAGTTTTATTTTTATCAAAATACTTCTTAAAAACCCTTTGAAAATCATTTTATACTTTAAAATACGTTCTCTCATAAGGAAAAGATTCTGGAATTTGACTTCACTCATTCTAGAGTATTGCTACTCTATCTCTAATGAGTTTTCGTTCCTTAGGCTGTGGTTTAAACCAAAGCTCTGATACCAACTGTAACGACCCACTATTTTGTACCATTCGAATTCGACAAAACTTAAAAATTGTCGAGCTGGAATAGTTCAAAACAATAGGTTGTAAATATAGCTAAGGAACAAATGAAACCAAATACACAGAATCACAGACACAGATATCAGAATCTCACAGCGGAACATAAAATAACACAGTGGTTCATGAATCCACTGAAAACTTTTACCAAATAGAAATACGTTGTTCATAAACTTCAATACAATTTTAAGCCATAAGCAAATATAAAGTCTTCAAATGTCTTGAATTACAAAATAGATAAAGCTGAAAAAGCTTCCAATTAGCAAGAGAGATCTATGAGTGGTCCTAGCTCCGGAAAGAAAGCTGAAGCTGCAACTCAGGCTGACCCGAGCGTACAATAAAACAAAACACTCGAGTCAGGACATACATACTTATATAATGTAAGCTAAATCAAGTGTACTGTAATATAAAGCAAGTAACTTAAAGGATGCTTGGGACCGCCCATCCTCTAAGGATCCGTTAAACTATTTACTATGTAGTATATTGCGCTATTATAATAGTGTCTAATTGTAAAATAAACTTACTTTTTAATAGCGTTAAGGCTTTACATTTTCCACCTTAACACGTAAAATGCCAATAGTCTATACAGTACTATAATACCTCCTGATCGGGAAGCTACCAGAGGATACTCCATAGGTACGACACAAATAGAAACTCGTAGTAGGCTCGCTAGGGTAGGTGACACGGCACAACTAGGCAATGCCAGGGTAGATATACCAATTGCTATCCGGACCGGTGGAAACGCGTAGCCGCAGTTACCGCCCACCTCGAACAACACTCCCAAATCAAAGGTGCGCACCAAAACAATCACAAGAGTAATAGAATGGCATACGAAGAAGTGCGTTCGATCAGAGGAGCTACCTCATTAATCCGAGAATCGCTCCTGTTTTAGCCACCTTATGCCAACTCACGGGAGTCGGGTCCACGTATATACCTTTCAAGAAACCGTCACCACCAACCTACTTCATTCTGGAATCTCCACCGCGTACACGGTTAGTCAAAGTGGTTTTCGGTATCGACAGAGAGTATGCCCATATCCGATCCCGGTCTCTTTGCCAACCAAACGTTATTATAACCCGTGGTTATAGTTTGAAAAATGGTATTTTTATATTTTTCAAATCAATATATATATTTCAAATACCTTTAATTTCAAATCCTTGATTTAAAACATTTCCTTTGAAGATATACCATTTCAATTTATTCAATTAAATCTGGAATTTATTTCTTTTATCAAAAGAATAGAAATCAATTTTCTTCTTTTAAATCTTTCCAAACTCAATTTCTTACTTTATTAGCAATTTCATATTTAAATTCCAAATCTTAACGTATTCCCAAAATAGAGATGAAATTTTAAATAAATAAATTTTAAATCAATTTCACTTCTACAGCATCTAGGAAATGCTATCTAAAGTATGGGTTTAAAATAGTCAAGTTTCAAAAGACAGCAATTAAATGTTGTAGTAGACTTTTAGCTAAACATCAAATTTCAAATATAACTTATTATTTATTATTTCTGTATTGAAATCTTTACCTTTCCAAAAATATAGAATTTCTAAACAAGTTATATTCCAAAATTTTAACTCAACATTTATTTATTTAACCCCTTTTAAATCATTGTAAATCTCATAAAAATCCTTTATATAATTTAAATTAGAATATCATCAAATTTCTAAATTTAAATAATTTAAAATAATTTCAGAAAATAATATATAAACCACGGGCCTGTATAAGATTTTCTAGCCTAGGTCAAGTGAAACGGATTTATATCATTTCAATCCGATATTTACACAACTCCGGGTTCTATCATTTCGAACCCGCAATCCCAAGACAATTTACAGCAGTTAACAGAACAAGTGAACAATAATAATCAATTAGGCCTATCATTTCAGCCCATACCATCTATAATAACAGGGAACTTGCAGTGGTGATTTAAGCAGTAAATAAACAATAACATAACTGCAGAAATAATATAACAGATAATACTGATGAGGTGTCAATTTAAATGGGGTCCATCATTCTATATTACATTACAGACAGATAATAGTGAAATACAATTTTACACATACACTTGCAATAATTTACCAAATATAAATACGTATGTCTGGTGAGAAATACTCACCTGAATTTTTGCAGAAAATTTTGAATTTCAAAAATGACAGTTCACCGGTACAGACCGTCAGAGGGTAACGATAAAGATTCTCGGACGTCGCCTAGATTCAAATCTAGAAAAATTCAAATATTGAAACGCGACTTAAGAATTTATGGTCAAGGAAAATTAAGAATAGAACAAGAATATGTTTGCTTTGCTCGACCACTTCACCGTGTAACGTGACCAAAACATACCCAAAACTGTGAACCGTGCTAAAATTTTACGACCAAAATTTTTCCTAAACAACTACGGCAAAAGTTGAACACGAATACACGTGCACCAAATTTTCTTCATGAACGTGATATGGATATATGCACGTACGTGCACCACTCTATATTCATGCACACGGCCAAAATTTTGTGCAGCCTTCCCTTCCCATCTTTTCAGTTTTCTTTTTCTTTTCTTCTTTTTTTTTTTTTGTTTTTTTTTTTCAAAGCTTCGCACTTATTCAATTTCAAGTACCTCCCAACTCCTCTGTAACAGGTATCCACTAAACTCATTTACCCGAGCCAAAACCCACCTACTTCGAGTCTTCCCCACGTCTCAAGCTCACATGCTTCGAGCCAATACTGAAATTTCTTCGAAAAAATGCAAAGAAACTTCCAGCCATCTCTTTTTCAAAAATTATTGGAAACACAAATCTCACACTCACTGACCCCTATTTCCTAGTAGCATCAACATTTCACTTCAGTTATGCATCAATACTCCTGTCCAGATCTTCAATCTCAGAAAAGAAAAAAAAATAAAATAAAGAACATGACTCCTCTCCCCTACAAACAGACAACCCCTTTCTTATATAAAGGCAACTGAAAGACTCCCCTAAACCCAACATAAATGTATGCAGACTACTCAACACAAATGCAAGTTAACTCCCTTAAAGAATATAATATATATAATATAATATAAAAAAATGTAATTTTTTTTTTTTCCACTACTAACTAAATCAAATCCTGGAAAATCTTAAACAAATCAACCAAAGTCCTTCCCATACATTAAATATCATATCCAGGTTCTTGGCTAAAACTCACTAGCCTACAACTACAAAATGCATGCAAAACTCAACCTATATCTACACTCATCTTTATATCAGTGTTACTTCACCCCACATCCCTCAACATGAAAAAGGCCTACTGATCACTATATGCAGTTTGAAAATCAACAGGTTCAATACAAGGCTATTTCTTATATTGTCACTGAATCTAAACTTACTAAATGCAACTTATCACTATTGTATAAAATTTCAACCATTCCTCATAACACTCAGTTTCTCCCACCAATCTACTGCTTCACCCTCTGATATGCACAAGACTAGCCTATATCTCAGCATAGGGATGAATGTACAGACATCTTATGCATGGCATAACAATGGAAATGGCCGAGCAAGGCACAGGTAGGACAAAATTTCGAGAAAGAGAAAGGGAGAAAAAATATCTGAACCGAAAGAAAAGAACAATACTATAACTATTTACCTGATAGATTCACGAGAAGGAGCAAAGAATTGGATCGATGCAGAGAACAAATGGGTAGAGGGGAATGAGTTTATAGGCAGATGAGAAAAATAACGTGTCAGTTTCTATTGATATAAATGCTATTGATATGGACGAGAATTCTTCCCATCAGTTACAAAAGAATATTGCAAGCATTGATCTTCTGGCATGATTAATGGAAGGCAGGCATAAAGAGAAGGCCGAGAGGATTTTATTTTTTTTGAAAACTTGTTGATGTTTATAAACTAGATTTTATTTCCTGCGTGAGTTACGTACTTGATTCAAGGATTTGAATTGATATATAACTGATGAGAACAGAGGCTAAAGGAAGAGAAATGGTGTGTATGGTTTCAAGCTTTAATTGCATGCATTTAAGTAAAAAGGAAATCATCAGAGAGAATAAGGTTTTTTTTTTTTTTATTAACGTTACCCTATAATTAAGTTTGTGTGATGAAGGCAGGGTTAATACACACGTTCTTATAAATTAAAACTTGCGTGATTATAGGTTGATAATTGATGAGATAGAGGCAGAGGAAAGGAATTGATGTGCATGTTGATTTCTTTAAAGTGGCAGTTAGGTTTCACATGTCTAGCTTAAATTTTGTACGTTACTACTTGTTGAATTTATCTCAGTTTTATGTATTTTGATTTGATATTTTTCTAGTTTGATATCAAAATGAAAAGGCAAATTTATGTAGGCAGTTGAAATGGAAACGTATACAATATGTGTAAAGTCAAATTGTCAATTAAACAAGGTAACATTTGCTTTTTAAAACACTGACTGATATTTTTCTTCAAAAATATATGAAAATATGATTTTTACACTACGTTAAACAGACGCAAACTAAAACATCAAAAATTTGTGTGAAAATATCGTTTTGAAAACACACGTTTTATTACGTCACTTATACCCTATAATTGACGCGTCTTCCAAACGCGAAATTTAACAGTTCAAAAATAGCTTAAAATTTTACAGTTATTATTTAATTTTATTGGCATACAAAATTTTATAAAATATATCTCCAAATCAAATATTTAACCATATTGTTAAACCTAATCTATAAGAATATTATTTCAAATTTGAATAATTAAAATAAAATAAATTGTTAAAACTAGGGTTGTTACACAAGCTATTAAATAAAGATGTACATAAGAAATATTTAATAGATAAAATAAGATCTAGAAAAATAAAGAAATAAATGTCAAGAGATAGACATAGGAAAATAATAAAGAGGCTAGGCAAATAAAAAGTAAGAATTAAGGAGAGAGAAAACTTATATATAATTTATTTTTAAACGCAAATGAAAATGAGAAGTGGGAAATAAATCTTTTTATTTGAATGGCGAAAAGAAATACACAGTTATAAATGAGGTGGATAAAATATTTCTCACGGTCAGGTATGTTAAGATTTCAAACTTGCCCAATTGATTGATAAAAGCAGGGAGTTTCTTACGTAAATGTTGGCAAGCATTAAATGTTGATTGAACCAAAGAACGGCAAGAAATTTGATTGAATGTTTCATAGATGCATGCTTTATTTCCAGACATACAAAACTTTTGATTTCAACATTTGTTACCAATAAACAGTTGCGTGATTTTAGGAATAACGGTAAACAAATAAATTGGCTTTGAACTGAACATGCAACAAGTATTAAATCTCTTTGGACATTTCAAAGCATGCGTTGATATCCCTTCCAGCTTCTTTATATGTGTGATTGAAGATTTAGGCAGATAAGGTTTCGTGATCAGAGGAATGGCAAAATATGAACCGTTCCAATTATATGAGAATTGATATATATATATATATATATATATATATATATATTTAGTTTGATTAATTAAATGACGGCAAGAATTTTTCAAAGCTTTTGGAAATGGAAACGTATATACACCTTTTATTTAAAACCAAAACTGTCAGTTACAACCAAAAGTAACGTTCGTCTTAAAAATCACTAACTGATGTTTTAATCCATAAAGGTGTTTATATATGATTTTAAAAGTACGTCAAACTGACGTAATACAAAACATCAAAAATATATATATAAAATAACGTTTTAAATTTTATACGTTTTATTACATTACTTACCATAAATTTTACGCGTCCTTTTAAACGCGATATTTAACAGTTTATAAATACACTAAATTCTTCAAAATTAATACTTAACTAAAATTCAAATTGGTTTACATTCTTCATATCTTATATATATATACGGTACTTATTCCCTAAATTTAGGCGCCCTTTTTAACGCGTAATTACCCAGTTCATTTATATACAAAAAAAATTAGAAATTCTGACCATGCCGAGACTCGAACTCGTGACCTGTCGTGAATAGCCCAGATGTCTTAACCACCTAAGCTATAAATGTTTTCTTAATTAAAACTTGATTTTTCCAGAGATCTTATTAGTTAATCCTAAAATTTATTTTTCACTTTAAATAAACCCCAAGGTTTTTTTTTTTAAAAATACAAGTGAAAAATACTTGTAAAAAAAAATTGGGCTATTACAGATACCAATTTTCAATTACCGTTCCTTACATGTTGTAATAAACGCCTATTACAACGTTTATAATTTTCCCTTTGTAATATACGCCTATTAGAATGGTTTTCTACCTGTTGTAATTGCTATCAGTTTTCATCCCTCTTTGCTCGTTGTAATAGACGCCTATTATAACCATTTTCTTTTGTCCATTATAATATATGTCAATTTTAACAACTTTTTTGTCAGTTGTAATAGATATATATTACAACTTTTTTTATTTAAAAGTTGTAATAGATTCCAATTTTCAGCAACTGTTAACTGATCATCGTTATTTTCAATTATTTTAGACGTTGTAGGAGGATTTAATTAGTACTCCCATAGACTTAATTTTACTTTTTAGTTATTAGTACATAACTATATTACAAGTATGTTTGAATCAATTAATTTTATATTTAATAATTTTTTAGTTAATTGTTAATAATTAGTAAATTATAGTTAATATTTATTAATTACATTTAACAATAAATGAATATAATGAATAATTAACGATTGATATTAAATAATTAATAATTATCTTTTTATAATTGCTATCGAATAATTAATGTTTAATATTTAATGATCCTATAAACTTTTTTGAGGAAACATTCAATACAAAACAAGGTTGATCGAGTAACATTAAGTTTTTAATATGTTCACAACGGTTTAAAATACTATTATAATTAATAATTAGTATTTATAACTAATAAGTAATCATTAATACTTTTTAATTTATAATTATTAACCAATAATTTATGATCAATAATTAAAAATTAAAAATTATTATTTAATAAATAACTATTTGTGATTAATAATTTATTATAATTAGTAGGCAATACTAATAAATTAAAGTTATTAATTTACAATAACAATGTATTAATAATAATATATACTTAATAACATATAATTTATAATAATATTTGTTATTTCCCTTTTGGCAAAATTTTAGCTTTAAGCTTTCCCTTCATATCTCACTTTTTTTTCAAATCAATTAAATATGTTAATCATCGAAGAATAAAATGAAAAAAACTAGAAAACCAAAGAAGTAAATAGGCGCTGGAACAAAATTCTAAAGCAAGAGAACATGGCACTGGAACAAAATTATAAGACATACCTTTACTTTTAGTAGAACTATAATCACCAAATCCTCATGTGCCCACAAATCCCTAATCGCTGCTTCATGACAAAATCCCTAATCACCGCTTGACGACTAAATTCCAAGCCCATTTTCACCACTGCTCATGAGAATAGTCTTAATCCTCAATTGGCTTCACCTAAGAGAACAAAGCCGGGAAAGTCACATCTACGTTAATGATAGGACTCACCCAACAACCCACAGTCCTACGTGATGGCAGGTGGTCGAAGCAGGAAGCCTCAATCCTTGTTTCAGGAGATAACATTGGCATCGAATTTGGCAACATCGTCCCTACAGACGCAGGCTTCCAAATGGCAAGTAGTTAGAGGAGGATAGTTCTTATAGCTCGTAAAGGTAGTTTCGATTTACCAACCGCTTTCCCGAGTTCTCCATTTGTTTATCTCTATTTACGATTTGCAGATATCAATTTCAAACTCGAATTTGATCCCACCAATCCCAATTCAGGTGCTATTCTGACACATTAAATAGTTTATCGTTTTAGTCTGTATATTGTTTAGGTGATTGAAGTTTCATAATTTCCTTTGAATAAATTAAATGCTTCCGTTTATGAGCATGTTTTTTGAATTAGAAAGGCAATGTCAAATTAAGCATCTAGTTAAATTGATTTTCAGTAAAACCAATTTAAACATTTGGCAGTTGTCGCATGAATTGAAAGCTCAAACCATCTTAGGCTTTTATTTCTCTTGATTGGTGTATCTTGAATTATTCAACAACCACGAGTTATGGCAATATATTTGAGATTTTTCCCACACATAAAGAAAAATTATGACAAAGAGTTTACATGATTGATGTGTTAAGTCATCAAGTGAAAGATATACCTGGAATGGAACAACATAGAGTTAAGATGATTGGGTTTGGTTGTGGCATTTGCCTTCTCGCGAATCACTTAATATTGCTTGATTGGCCAGGTTGAAATCTTATACTTCGTCAGTCTCCAAGTTCAATGGATTTTCTAGATCAGTTGATAGTATACAAATTAAAATAAATATGTAAAATTACAACTTTAATCCATCCAAAAAGGAAATGAAAAAAAAAGGACACTGTATACTTGATAGTTTACAGTGACATGCAGCTTGTGTAAATTAGTATTTTAATGAATAAGCTATAGGTTTTACTCATGAGGAGGTTGAGGTGTCTAGTGATGTAATACATAAGGGATATCGAGTGGTCTTCGTAGTATGTTCCTGAGAACTGTATTTCATATGTTTTTTGTTTATTTCCTTTTTATCTTTTAGTATTCATAAGATATACTTCTTAAAAATATGTGTATGTGCTGGCAACCTTTACAAGTTAAGAACCAAAGCTTGGAGGAGATCATAGGCATTTTGGGTATACAAATGTTGTCATTAATGGGTACTTGAGTTAGAAATACAGGTTCACATTTTTTTCGTTCATTTGTTAAAACTGAATATATGATTTACTAGATCAATAATTTATGTTAACATAACTTTTTCCTATGATATGATATATACCATATCTGTGCAGTTAATGCGCTTGGCAGATTTAATACGGCGGAGGTGAAAAAAGTCACGGCGGGAATTTAACGAGGATATAGTGGATGATTTTAAAATAGCATATAAAACTCGTACTTAATGTTTTTACAAATATATAAATGGTAATTAAATAAAAAATTAACATTCAATTGAATTATAATTAATACATAAATAATTTTAAATAAAAACATGTACGAATATACTGTAAATAAACATAAAACGGTTATATAACATAATTGAATTTAGTAGAATATTAGAGTATGTTCATTTCTGAAAATATATTAAAAATTCAGTTAAATAAATTAATTTTATAATTTTTATAATGTATAAATTTTATTTTTCAATTCATTTCTTTTAAATAAGATAAATCAGAAATAGCGGAATATAGAGGTAATAAAGGGATATAGCGGAAATAGCGGGGCATAAAACGAAAAGGCTGTATTTGGAGCTAAATGGAAAAATCATAGCGGTAGAAATCCGCTATGAGGTATAGCGGGGCATTAACTGCACAGTACCATACGGAGCCACTCGGATTTAGCACTTATACATACATATATATATATATATATATATATATATATATAACACTATTTTTTGTTGTTCCCAATTGATCTTTAAGTCTAGTGTATATATAGAGGTTTTCGGCAGATGTTAGTTTATAAATCCTATTATTACGTTTATGATTATGAATTTCATAACATAAATAATTATGTAGTGTCAACAACTTACAGAACATATGGAAATAACAAGAGTGATGCAATATGCCTATTAGTGGATAAAGCGCAAATGAAACTATATGCAGTATTATGAACTGAAGCCGAAGAAAATATGAGTGCTTGCAATGCAAGAATATATGTGATGAACATTGACGATACAGTGTGACTGATAGCAAGTCTTTGTTTTCCGCAAACACGACACTAGATGCTCCCTGATAAGAAGATAGAGTTGCAACACAGTTGAATAGAGGATAACAAAACTATAATCATTTTGAATGAACAATCTAAGCAAAACATTGAAGCAACTGCGACGGAGACAAGGGTATAATCGAGCATGCATAAATAATTGTCAACGAAAGATGGGGCAACAACAAATTATTATCTTCAACCAAATTGCAGTCAAGAATAGTACCATCTTTTGAAGATAGTGCAGCTACATCTCTCGTCATTATGATCTAGTAATTGTATCTATAACCGATTAAACATCTTAAATCACTTACTGTGCAGTTCATGTGTTTTCTCTATTCTTGGATGAAACGACGACATATTCATGTGCTATTTTCAAGGTGTTAATCTCATGTATACTTAAAATTGACATGTATATGTTTTTCTCTACTCAGATACGATTTTACTAAATATTCTTTTAGAAACTGCAACAAGGACCATTTACACTAAAAGAGATAGTATTGTTATTCAGCCATTACAGCTTCATTCAGAATGCATTTACTGCGCTAGAGGACTATAGAGAAGTTCAGACTTGAGTGGGTGAGTTCTATAAAAAGAAACAAAATTTATATATTCTTTCTGTTATTTTAATAGCATCCGCTCTCATATTTGCAGTTAAAATTATTATCTTCTTCCTCTTTTAATTATCTTTTTGCTTCCTTAAATTGGAGTCCAATTATTTTATGATTTTTTTTATCTCTGATCATTTTAGTAGATCCCTCTGTTGGGTATTTAGGTAAGATAAGGAGTACTAGTTAAACTTGACAAAGGTGAAATTTTTACTGGTGCTTTCGATTTGATTGGTGCTGTATTCTGTTTCATGTTATCAGCTTCCGTTCAATGTCAACATTGTAATAAAGAAGGGTTTTACTGTTCAAAGTCAGTTGGCAGTACTAGTGGTTCGGTTGGGAGTACTAGAGGATTGATTAGAGCTTCATTTAATAATAGAAGAAATCATCATCATTCTAGCATAAGGTATTTTCAGTTCTATGTTTTGTTTTCGTATTTTCTTATTGGGAATCGGTTAAAGATTACGTTTCGTAAATTATCTTTTTGATTCCATGTATGATTGAAACTCTACACAGCTAATATGCCATCAAAAGAATGGTATTGCTAGAGTTTAATCTTGATAATCTGATATATATACTCGTGATTGTAA
The DNA here is from genome assembly GCA_030765085.1 of Allium cepa. Taxonomy (NCBI): domain Eukaryota; kingdom Viridiplantae; phylum Streptophyta; class Magnoliopsida; order Asparagales; family Amaryllidaceae; genus Allium; species Allium cepa. The sequence goes on from CM060940.1 coordinate 610,759,524, forward strand.
TTTGCAGTGCACTATGCTCCCAATAACTACCTCATATTGCCTTGAATTTTTATGCTACCTAACCACGGATCATTCTCACTCAAGCCGGTTTATTAAATGAAGCTTGGTTCATGCATGATTTTACATGTCTGTACTATTAATATTACATGTTTGCATTTCACTCAAGAACTACAGGCCTTTAATAATAATAATTTACTTGATTGTACTCTTTTATATATATGCTATAGTCTTGTATTATTATGTTTGATCAGATCTCTATTGATCATTTTAGCATGTCAATAAACAACTTGGTATATTTTACTTGAGATGTTTATGTTATATGAAAACTTGTTTATGGAATATATTATGTGTAGTATTTTTGTTATTGCTTCATATTTCATATTGTTTGTGTATTCCTAACCATTATTGGATCATGATCTGTATTAACAGGTCATTGCTGAAAGAGCTAATGCTGAGGTTCAAGCTGCTAACGTTAAATAGTCAAGGCACACACAAAGTTAAATGAATCATATATTCATTATATTTCTATTGTATTGATAGGTATATGTATTTCTTCTATAGGTTCTGTATTATAAGAGATTGAGAATACATGAATCTTTTTGGCATTTAGAAATATAAATCTTTTGTATCTTTAATAGATATGAACAAATATGTTTGTTATTGATGCAATATTTTGGTTTCAATAGAAATTAATTTTAAATTTATGAGTGCAATATAATGGTATTTATATTAATTTTTTCTCATTTGAAATTTTTAACGGGCGAAAACAATTGTAAAAGAGCCTATTGCAACGGGAAAAAACATTTGTAAAATATTTATTGTAATGGACAAAAGCAGTTGTAAAAGATCATATTGCAACGGCTGTGAAGCGTTGTAAAAAATGTTTACTACAATAGGCTTTTACAACGCTTTTAAAATGTTGTAAAATCTTTTGGATTTATTACAACATCCCATAATACAACTGGCGTAAGCCCATTGCGAACCCCTTATTACAACAGGTATTGCCTGTTGTAAAAAGGATATTTTGTTGTAGTGTTCATATTTTAGACAGTGACAAATATAGATGCACGAACAACTCATGATATGCATAGTGGATCACTTTGAATATAACAAGGTCGAGCCTCGATTCAATCACACGGACCGGTGCAAAGGTCAAGCACGAAGGCTTAACACAGTGCAAGTTTGCACAATGTACAACCAATGCAAGTAGCCATGAACATTTTTCAGCAAAGTCAGAAATTGGGTGCAACACAATGATCGAGCTACAAGAAACATGAAGCTTTGTATAATGGTGCATTTTGCAAACATATACTTACATATCTATGTGTGTATATACATGGAATGTTTATCACACATAGTTAAACGACAGCAAACTCAAGACCATATCAAGTACACAACATAGGTGAGAACTTGCATGTACAAATAGGTCTAGAGTATCAAAAAATGAACAGGACACAAGCACACTTGAATACTACTTAGGGATCAAGCAACAACAACATAGTTCAAGCCGAACCATTGTTCAGCAAGCAGAGCACACTCGCTAGAACGGCACATTCACACTAGATAAGGCATGTAAATGCATGAACAAGTGCATAAAGAAACAAGGCCAAGCAATGCTCAACCAAGGAAACAGGAACATGGTAGACGGGCCGTAAGTAGGTAAACAACAACAATGTGAAAATTCAAGCAAACATCATGATGCAGATCAACATGGACAAGACTAAAAAAATGAGCATATTGATATGTATATATGTATACATAAGTGTGCAGTATATACATATGCAAATGCAGCAATCAAGAGCAAGGGCGCAACATGTAAATGCATACAGATTAAGTTCACAAACACAAACATCACTCAAGTACATAGGCATGGACGCTCAGGGACATGCATACCTAGGCATCCAAACCAAGTTGGGCGAATGAAAGCAAACCAGTGACAATGATCAAGTGCAGACAATAAACAAGTCTAAGATCAACACACAACAAAGCAACATAAGGAGATACATAGGTATACACATCATCAAAGCAACCAAACTAACTTCAGCTACTACCAACTTCAGTTGTCAGCAACCAAAAAGAATAATATCAATTTCAAACAAAACAACACTTCACTACAGTCACAAGCAGTGTAAGTTAATCTTAGGCAACTTAATGGATATATTCAAATAAGAGTGCGTGTAGCAAGTTTCAATGATGCATCAGATGGACCATTCAGACAAACCCCTAACTACAGCAATCAACATATTCAGCATGCAAGGGAATAAGCAATTTCAGGCAATGAAGAAAATTTGTGAAAGTTTCATGTTAGAAGTAAATGAAGAATTCAAAGCCACGAGCCACAGAAATGGTGAAAATGAACTAGTCATGACCGAAATCACAATTCAAGCGTGGTCAAAGTATATTTGAATATATATCGAATAATGACTAAGTCAAGATTCCATCAAGTCATGCAATCAAAAAATCTACAACTGAAGTTGAATTCGAAATCAAACTCTGAAAAATTCAAACTAAAAGTATATACGAAAATATAGGATATATTTCCTATGAATTCCACCCAAAATCATCATTGACAAGGATTCAAGTTTGAGAAAAATCAGAGAGAAAGCCTTGAAATAAATCACGAACCAATTTATAACTTGAATCAAAGTCGAGAACACTACAAACTGAAAAGGGAAAAAATCACGTACCAATTTTTCAACATCCAACTCGACGATGAAGCGACCGAGAGGATTCAAGCAAGGAGTTCGATCGAATAAGCATTAAACCTAATATCTTTCTATGATCAACTGAATACTGATATAGCAATCTTTGAATCAAAGAAACCCTAATTTTCAAAACGCTCTAACAAAAGAGGAACAACCTGAAAGTAAAAGACAAATCGAAGATAGTGAAGAGAGCTAAAGAATAAAGGAGAATGATTTTAATTGGGCCATTGTTTTTTTCTTCTTTTGGGCTAAATTAAATTAGTATTTGTATTGGAATTTTTTTTATTTTTTATTGTATCTTCCTTTTTTCCTAACTTTGTAAAACTCTATTTTTTTAACTAGCTACAAATTGCAGGGCATAGTTTGAGAATTCGCAACTCGGTGGTTGAGTTGTGGTAGGGTTTTGAGCGTAGGGTTAAAACAACCAGGTTAGTAAGGGTCGCAAGTTTACAGGGTCTGTAAGCCCCAGATTTTTTAATTCCTGGTAGAAACATTGGGGGCAGCAGTATGCGTGTTTTGCCGAAGTTGTGTAAACTCGTGTGTCACTTTTAATTTATGCATTTACTTTGTAATTATCTGTGATAAAATTTATGTATATCTATGAATTTTTTATAAATCATATTCACCGTCCAAGGTCAATTCAATCCTACAAGAGGTATTGGAGCCAGTTACTAGCATAGATGTCTAACTTTAGTTGCAGATCAAGTGAGAGTCAGTTCCAATATTAGTCCCTCTATTTTTGATGGAATAGATTTTTGAAATTAAAAATCAAAAATGGAATTTCATTTAAAATCTATTAATTTTAAATGTCGGGATATTATCTAAAATGGATGTTATATGATAAATAAGAAAAATATTTCGATTAATGCTCTTGCAATGCATATACTCTATTCTCAAATTAACCGATAAGAATTTAACTATATCTCACATTGCTTAACAGCACAAGAAATCTAGAATACTCTCGATACAATATATGATAGAAAAGTCAACAACGGCGAGAAACCCTCCACAATCGACTTAGTTAAAGAAATTGCTTCACGAGATTTACAACCAACAGTAGTGACAAAGACGCAATAGCTGACGATATAAATGATTTTTTATTTAACGATATAGTTCTCTTGTGTCAAAAATCAATTAAAAATAATGATGATCTTGAGATGAAAAATAACAAGTTAAAAAGGGAACAATCTAAATTGCGTCAGAAAAATAATGATTTGAAAATTGAGCTTAAAAATATTAAAAAAATAAAAATTCTAGTTGCAAAAGGTACTTGGACTACAAAAAAGAATTTGCTCCTTTTCGTGAAAATTTTCAAAAGCTAGAAAAAGAAATCCTGATTTTGGCAAAAAAACGAAACTGAGTTGATTTGTAAAAATAATATTTTACAAAGGGAGTTAAACGGGGTCAAAGAAAGTTTCAAAACCATTCAAAAAGAAAGCATGATTTTGAAAAATAGAAAAATTGAAATTATTTGAATAAATCACGAATTTGAAAACGAGATTGAAAAAAATCAAGGATTTTAAAAAACCTGAATGTGAAAAATGCAAATTTTTTGAAATCAAGATGCTTGAAATTGAGATCAAAATAAAAGAGCTCAAAAATGAAAATTTGGGTTAAAAAGAAATGATTTTGAAAAGAGAGAAATTGCTGTTGGTCATTTTTCAAAGCTAATGAATGAACATAAACATTTAAAATCCAAAGTTAATGAACTCAAGTTGATGATTCAAAAATTTTCCAATGGTGAAAATCTTTTAATATGCTATTAGGAAATCAGCTCTTTGCTAATAATAGAAAAGGACTTGGATTTAAAAAGGTGTCGATATATAAACAATCAACTAATAACACCACTGGAGGGAGAAGTGTGATACCCAAATGTGTAAAGTGTGGAAATATAGGACATAGCGATTGTCGAAACGAAAACATACATAACAGTTAAACAAATATGGATTCCAAAAGGTATAAATATAAATTTTCCTAAATTCAAACAATTTTGGATTCCTAAGGATACGATTGTTAAAATTAACAGTTTGCTATATAAACAGATTTGGATACCAAAAGTTTCGATGGAAAATAAAAGTGGTCCTTCATCCTTTCGTTAAGTCACTTGCTTCTTCCAAAAACTTAGGCACGAAAAGAGCCAAGGAACAAACTTCGATAGGGATAGATTTCAAGTTGTTCTATATAGTTGATGAGCTAAAATATTAGTGTTCCTTAGCTTAGAAAAAATGAGATAGAGATCTGCATATATCACATATCACGACATTGAAGGTAAGTAAGGTATGAGCTCTAAACTATATTATGTTCTCTTATTGTTAACTCTGTTTTTTGTTAACACCGCTGCAGTAAAATCGTCATATCTTGAGTTTCTTAATTCCGATTTGCAAAATTCAAGATGTTCTAAAAATAGATTGAAAACTCTATAAGTATTATTTTTTGCGTTTCTTTAGAATCTGAACTTAAACAGGTGAAAAACTGCAAATCATTTGAAGTATTGTTTGAAAAAATTTCAAAATTTCTTGACATAGCTGAAATAATTCGACTATAACTTGAACAATTTTACTCCGATATTAGAAATTTTAGAAGTTATGGGAATCAAACTGATAGCACTACAAATTTACAGTTTTGAGTTTTTGCTTATTCATTTTGAAAAATATTGAAAAAATAGCAATCTTTTCAGCACATTACTTGAAAAGTATTCTTGATTTACACAAACAAGTTGTAGTATTCTGCCATAACTTTTGCTTGATTTGTCATTTTGACTTGAAACAAATTTTTGTAAGTGGAATTTTTGAATATCTAAAACTTTCTTGTTTTGTGATAAATCAAATTATGGACTTAAAGCTTTCAGATGGTGGTTTCTAACGGACTGAATTTTTAAAACATGAATTTTCAATTGCTTTGGTAAAATTGTTATCTTTCATTGTCTTGTTCACAAATAACAAAGTAATGGTTGGAGAAATATTTGTGTTTTTGCTTCAGTATAAATGATTTTGCTTGTGCTCGGTATAGATGGCCTTGTCGAAGTATTTGAAAATCATTTTGAGTGATTTTGAGAAGTAAAAGTTTTGCTTTGTTCTTATATACCACTATATGTCACCTTGGTTAATCCAAATACAAGTGGTAACAAACATAATGTTGAAATCATATTTACATTTGATTGATTATTTTCAACTGATTTTAAACTAGCACACAATTTCACAAAATCCCGTATAGAAACTTGATTTTCACATATTTTAATTTTTTAGATAACTCGGTTTTTTACTTTGATGAAAACACTCGAGTTTATTTTGACAAGGGATTTACTCTAGAAAAGATATTCTTTGAGTAATTAATCATTTTTGAAACTTATCAAAACAATTAGTAATGTTTGAAAAAGTGATGGATAGCGATTAAATTATATCTCATAACAGGAGGAAGTATAATTTAAAATTTCATGAAAATTAAATAAATTATGTAATATTTTAAATTAGTGCTTATTCCATGATCATTTCTATCACTATCATCTTTCTTTCAATCCATACATCAGAATTTAATATAGTGTGTAGAAAATGGCATTTCAAAACAAGGAAACATTTCTTTTTGTAAAAAAATTATATCTTAAAGTATTTACTCTCGTTTAAAAATCCTCGCAGTTATGCATGGGTGGATCACTTTAATTTCTATATATGTGCTTCCATTCTCATTTAGAAGTCCTCACGGTTATGTATGGATGTGACTCATATAAGAAAGGGATAAATATTCAAGTAGACTCTAATCTCATTTAAAGTCCTCAAAGTTATGAATCGTTAGAAAATACTTGACATTCATTTTTAAGTAATTACTAACCTCATTTGAAAGTCCTAATGGTTATGCATGGTTAGAAAGTGCTTAATATAGTTTTTAATAAAATATTTAAAAGGAAGATTTTCAAATTTATTCTCTATTGAAAATACCAACTTATGTCACAGTATAAAATTTTCCTAAACCATAATCTTATCATTTTTCTAAAGTGGAATTTGTTTTTAATAAATAAAATATTATGATTTTTGTTTGATTAATTGGAATCTACAATATACATTTCCCTCTTGATTTGATTTTATAATTTTAATCAAAATTCACTACTATTTCAATTACTACTATTATTTTTTATGACAATACAATTAGGAGAGAGGTTAAGATTTTGTTGACTGAATAATAACCTTAAACTGATACTCGAGAGTGTTTTTATTATTCAAAAGTTGTTTTCAAATTATTTTTGAAAAATCAAAGTTTTCATTTTCTATTGCACACATCGGTGTAGGGTGAGTTTACTTGTAGTGGGAGCTTCTAAATAGGAGGAGCCTAAACACATCATACCAAACACATTTATTTAAAATTCAGAATCTTAATATATGTTTGTTATCATCAAAATGGAAGATTATAGAATACAATGGGTTATGATTTTTGTTCGATGATAATAAACATATATATATATATAATCGTTAAATGTATTTGTTATAGTACTATTATAATTTCATAGAATTAAATAAATATTTGCAGGATAAAATAAATGAATCAGAATTTTATTTGAACAAATATATTTTTTCAAACAAGTATTTTAGTTCAAATTCAAATAGTACGCATTTAGCTTCCACTATAATTATATTTTCAAAAACCAATACAACTTTCACTATCACTCTGATATATACAACATTTCTATACAATTTCATATACAGTATCTCACTTTCTCTTACTCATACTCACTCGAGTTTGTTTTTTTGATGTTAATCTTAATTTGTTTGCTCCAACTTATGTTCGGTCATCCGCTATACCTTTCAAATAAACAACGAAGTAAAATGAAAAAAGAAACAAACCTAAATTGTTAAAAAAAAAATTATAGTTGTGATTTAAAATTGCTTCATTTTATGGGTTTGTTTTCGCTTCTTATTTTAGACAGGGATAAATATAGGTGCACGGACAATTCTGTTGAAAAATGTAGGGTAATATAAGACTAATCACTCCAAGGCACGAAATAATCATTGTCTTTCAAGAATATTTTTCCCTTCTTTATCACAGCGGGTAGTATGAAAACCTTCTTTCAGGATACAATGGAGATTTATCTGTGCAAGTTGTGATTACTTGCTCAGATCAGAAGAAACACTCAGAAGTAATAATGCCAGACGAGTTAGATATAGAAGAAAAGAGAAATCTATTCTGCGTTGATGAAATGCACTGTTATATAGGGAGTGAGATGTCTATTTGTCTATGGGTGCCTATTCGAACGGTCGTGATCGTTTTCTAACGGTTGTTATCGTTGGCTGTTGAATTTGAACCCCGTAGCGGGGGCGTTGCCCCCGCACCCCCTGGACCCTCCCTCCATAGTGGATCTTATTTGAAAAAACATTCAACAAATTCATGATATGCATAGTGGATCACTATGAATATCATAAGGCCAAGCTTCGATTCAATCAACGGACTGCTGCAAAGGTCAAGCATAAAGGCTCAACACAGTGCAAGTGTGCACAAAGTATAGCCAATGCAAGTAACTATGAACATGTTTTAGCAAAGTCAAAAACTAGGTGCAACACAATGGTCGAGCTACAAGAAACATGAAGCATTTGTATAATGTTACAGTTCGCACACATATAAATAGATATGTATATACATTGAATGTCAATCACACATCGTTAAACAACAGCAAACTCAAGATCATATCAAATACACAACATAGGTGAAAATATACATGTACAACCAGGTCCAAAGTATCAGAAAATCGATAGGACACATGCACACTTGAATACTACTTAGGGATCAAGCAACAACAACATAGTTCAAGCCGAACCATTGTTCCGCCAACAAAGCATACTCGCCAGAACGGAACATTCACACCAGATAAGGCATGCAAATGCATGAACAAGTGCCTAAAGAAATAAGGCCACGCAGATGCTCAACCAAGGAAATAGGAACATGGTGGATGGGCCGCAAGTAGATGAACAACAACAATGTGCAAATTCAAGCAAACATCATGATGCATATCAACATGGACAAGGCCACAAAATGCCATATTGATATGTACATATGTATACATAAATGGGCAGCAAATACATATGCAAATGCGGTAATCAAGAACAAGGGCGCAACAAGTGAATGCACATAGATTAGATTCACAAACACAAACATCGCTCAAGTACATAGGCATGGACACTCAGGGACATGCACACTTAGGCATTCAAACCAAGTCAGGCGAATGCGAGTAAACTAGTGACAGTGATCAAGTGCAGACACTCAACAACTCTAAGATCAACACACAACAAACCAACATAGGGAGATACATAGATATACACATCATCAAAGAAACCAAACTAACTTCAGCTACTATCAACGTCAGTTGTCAGTAAACTAAAAATAATAATATCGATTTCAAACAAAACAACACTTCACTACAGTCTCAAGCAGTATACGTTACTCAGGCAACTCAACAGATATATTCAGATAAATGGATGTGTAGCAAGTTTCAATGATGCCTCGGATGGGCGATTCAGGCAAACCCATAACTACAATAATCAACATATTCAACATGCAAGGGAATAAGAAATTTCAAGCAATGAAGAAAAGTCATGAATTTGTCAGATTAGAAGTAACGAAGAGTTCAAAGCCATGGGCGGTAAACAAAAGTTCAATAGAAATAGTGAAAATGAATTAGTCATAAGCGAAATCTGAATTCAAGCATGGTCAAAGTTATTCGAAGTATGTTAGAATATATATCGAATAATGACTCACGATTCCATCAAGTCGTTCAAACAAAACTCCACAGCCGTAGTTGAATTCAAAATCATACTCTAGAAAATTCAAACCTAAAGTATATATGAACCAATTTATAACTCAAATCATAGTCGAGAACACTACAAATTGAAAAGGGGGAAAATCGCATACCAATTTGTCAACATCCAACTAGACGATCAAGCGACCGAGAGGATTCATGAAAGAAGTTCAATCAACTAAACATCAATGCTAATATCTTTCCCTGATACCCTGAATATTGAAACCAGAAGCTTTTAATCAAAGAAACCCTAATTTTGAGAACGTTGGAGCAAAAGAGGAACGATCTGAAAGTATAAGACAAAGTGAAGATAATGAAGCGAACTAAAGAATAAGGGTGGATGATTTTAATTGGGCTGTTGTTTTTCTTCTTCTTCTTGGCTAAATTAAATTAGTACTTGTAGTGGGATTCCTTTTAACCTTTATTGTATTTTCCTTTTTTAACTTTGTAAAACTCTAGTTTTTTAACTAAGTATGAACTACGGGGCGTAGTTCGAGAATTCACAACTCACTGGTTGAGTTGTGGCAGGATTTTGAGTGGTGCGTTAGAACAATCAGGTTAGCGAGGGTCATGGATTTACAGGGTCTGTAAACATCAGATTGTTCAATTCCTAGTACAAATCTTGAAGGCAGCAATAGGCCGGTTTTGCCGATGCTGAGTAAACTTGTGTGCCACTTTTAATTTCCGCATTTACTCTGTTATTATCTGTGCTGCAATTTATATATATCTGTGGAATTTTTATAAACCCCATTCACCTCTCCCTAGGGTTGATTCGATCCAGCATTAACAAAAACATTAAGCATCATAACAAAAAACTGTTCATCATTTAGTATTTTAAATCTTAAAAGAATTAAGGTTTGGATCCATTTATTAGACTTATAACATGTGCTTGGATTCATTTGTGGGTGTTGTATTACGCATTAGTTGTCATTATTTTTTTATTTATTCTGCTTTTCTTCCATCAATTAAATTTAATGGAAGTGCTTAGAGCTTTGCTTAAGTGCATGTAAGCTCTTTCCATTCAATGATATCGAAGTTTAAAAAATTCTTTTAGTTGTTAATCAGTCCGCACTTAATCCCTAATTAAAAGTTGTTAACCAAATATATAGACAACAAACAATTGATATATTTTATGTTTGATGCATAGTTACTAATGGCGTACGATGTAAAAGTGTGCAAAGCCTCCTTGGAGCCTTGGCGATCGGGGCGACAAATGGCGTGCGCCTTTTAAATTTACTGCGCATGTTTAATTTTATTTATATAAATTTAATACATATATATATATATATATATATATATAACGGTTAATTTAGAAAGATTAATATAATTTAAGGGAAAGTCTATTTAGACACAAAATGAAGACACATTCGGTGACACAAAGAATCTCCACCATTGGATTGCCTCCTGAATTCCACCCTCTCTATAAAGACAAAGAAATCCAATGGTTCGGATCTTTTGTATCACCATTTTGTGTTCAAATAGCTGGCTCCATAGTTAATATTTAACATATGTTGTAAATATTTTTTGATATTTTGCAAAAAACATCATCAAATATAATAGCATAAGCATAAAATTTCAAGCGCAAAAGTCTTTAAAACCAAAACCCATGGCAATAGACTAGAAACCTAAATTTGATTCAACAGTCAAATTTTCTATGTCAATATCTACATAATCCGATCCATAAGATTCCTCATCTTTTTTGTCTGTCACATATTGATTGGCAATTTATACAGTGCAACCGTAATAGGAACAGACAGTTCGAAATTCGTTAGAGATTAAAAAACATCTATTCAAGACTAGTTGTTGATGCAACAATAATTATAACAAATAGTTCAAAGTTTGTTCGAGAATAATTTGGAGAATGCGACGAGATTATTTGTTCGGTGCGAGGTTGATAATTGAACTCGTTGGTTTTGGATCTGGACCAGACTCGACTTGTCTCGATTTTAATCGAATTGAGTTTTATCAAGTCTAATTTGTATATTTTAAAACGTTGGCATATCCCGAGAATCGAATTCCGATCAGGTCAGTTAGGGTTCAATTGAATAATAACATTAAAATGTGTATACTTTCTCGTTTATCTAATCTTTCAGGTCGGATCGGTTCTTCATGTTATTTTACATCAGGTATACATGACCCGAGATCCATCAGGTTCAAGTCGTGCTCGAATCGGTTTGGTTTGGAATTGCGGATCTTGGATTTAATTTCCCATCATAGCTTGATGCAACTATAATATAAATAAATAGTTTAAAATCTGTTGGAGATTAATTCGGAGTGTAATCGTGTCATTATATTAAAAATATGTAATATATTCAATCATTGTTGGAGATTAGTTTGGATTGTGAAAAATAAATAAAAAGGAAGTATAAAACAATAAGATTATGAAATGGTGCACCATTTTTGCGCTGTATGCCATTTGCATTCATTGCCGTGCCTTTTCATTTGCATCGTGCCATACAAAAGAAAGGTGCAAACGTCGTGCCACGCCATGCCTTCCGTCATGACGCACACTATAGCGCGTCTTTCATAGTTGGTATGATAAGTTGAAAAGGTATTTTATTCTCGCGTGAAATAAATTTGTCATTGTCAATGCGAAATTTTAATTGGCGTATCAATGAACCAGCACAATAATAGGATATAATGCTAAAATGATATAAATGGCATGTTTCTGGAAATTTAGACTCACAGGGATAATGCACACAACACCCATATGACAATTACGTAAAATTCCATAATCCATAATGCATATAGATTTTTCAGGACTACATAAATTTTTAGCTAAAGAACTCATTGGTAGAAAGGAAAACATATAGGCTTTGTTCTAACATAATCTCAGCAACTAACATAGCTCTCTTTCAATGTTATAACTTAGGAGTTAGGAAAAACGCTTACATAAACATACTATGTTTCAAACATCCTAACGTTATTATTATATGAGGAATGCTTGAAAAAATTTCAGAAACATCCATTTATAAACAAAGTTATACATGATCAGTTGATTGTATCAGTACAATGTTAGTTTGCATGTACTATCCATCACTGAGTATGTTTCTTTTCTTTTTGTTCGAAGAAAAAGAAAAAGGAAAAATTGAAGAAAGCCAATAGTTTTCAAGTTGAAATTGATTGTAAATTTTATTTTATTTTATATCCTTTTAGAAGTATATAGCTCAGCTTTATATCTTATGTTGCCATATTCATGAGGTTATAGAGGTGGTTTCAGAAATCAGCAAAGTATATGTATGTATGTATATGTATGTATGAGTTGCTCTTGGTTATTTTTCGTTATTGTTAAACATATTTTATCCAATCTCAAAGAATCATAATGAATTTTGAAGTATATGATCATTAGGGTCAATAATTTCATCGTGGTACTTCATTTTTGCATGATTGGGAAGAAAAGAGTGTAAGATAGAAAATGAGACAGTTGGTGCAACTAGCGAACCCATGGTAAAACTTATATATATTAGCAATTGAAGCACTTTTCAAATTAACTTGTCACTGAATATGAATCTTTGCTATAGAGTTTTTTAACATTATGTAACACGTCACCAAAGGTTCATAGCATACAAAATAGATGTGTATACAACAATCACATCCCCACTTTTATATTGATTTATTAGCACCTCAACGACGTTATTAAGGACTAAAATTAACTCAATAATGCAAATCACTATATAATTTAATGTAGCACTCAATTTAATTAAGTCATTTATTCTATGTTCATCTGTTTCATGTCCTCTAACGACATTGTAAATTTCTTGACCGTAACAGAATATTTTAAATATCAAGTTAACCAAGTCTTATGAAAAATACCAAATTGGTAGTTGCATTACATTGAAGCTAAATTCCCTGGTAATACACAATTATGATCTTCGTAATAGACCAAATATTACCAAAACTAACTTCACATTTATAGTGTTATCAACTTAATTGATAAAATTAACAAACATGATACAATATAATTACCTGAATGTCCCGAAAAAACCATGGATGCTCCAAGACTTCAAACTGTAAGTAGAGATAAAATATGTTATACATTCCTTCATCTACATTTACACAACCGAAATAATCTTAATATACCCTCCAAAATTAAATTCTGACATGTTTAACAATTTCATAAATAAGATTCAGTAAATAGGATGGTATATATGATTACCAAAGTATTATTAATTGGAAGTTAGGAAGAAATGATAATTAACACATTCAAATAAGTAATAACATTACGAAGGTGCTTCATTCCCATGTCCATAGTTTAATATACTCATCTTACTCATATATAAAACACCCACATCAGTGTAAGCATAAAAATGCACATATGAAAACAATACTTAAGAGTATATTATCAAATTATGCTCTAATAGTTTTTAATGCTATAAATAGAATATTGACAGTAATAATATATCAAATTTTACTAGTAGTTCTACAATTTGTACAAGCAAACTAAATGCCAGTGTAGGATACTAATCCAATTCAATATACAAAGTATAAAACATGAGTCCATATTACACAACAAAGATAGCAAATAAATGTTAACTTGTTTTTCCTCCAACACAGGTTACAAACATTAAAAGGTTTGAGAATTTAAATGTTTAATTCCACATTTATGTTTCAAACATTTAAGACTTTGAATTTTAGTAGTTCAATTCTACATGCTATTCAAACATGATTTTTGAATCGGATGCTTGTATAAATGTGTGATTCTAATAAATTATCAAATGTTTTTTTTAAATGGTACCTAAATATAACATGTCACTGGGACAACATAACACAAACCACATGTCAACATATATTCGAATCACGCTACGCAAGTTTCGAACTTGTGACCTCTTGCATCAAGATCGAAACACTTAACCATTGGTCAATGGTGTTTGTCAATTATCAACTGTTTTGTTGATGATGAAGACATATTAGCAAACATGAGAGAGTTCTCATTAGAAGTATATGCATAGAATCATGTAACACAAAAAAAACACTACATGCCATCATAAAATTAACTGAATTACATACATTACATGTTACATTAAAGCAAACCATTTGTTCATTTGTGTGAACCACCAAAATAAAAAGTTTCCAACCATAAATATCAAGCACAAGTATAAAAATATATCCTCGATTTGATACAAATACTCGTTGCAAGAATCAAAAATGTTTTGTCCCGACGTGTTATAACTAAATTAAAAGAGGAGAGTTATTGACAAGGATTTTTATGTATTTTGTTAGGAACAATAATTACATAGTTTATTTGCAATGCATCTAATTTAGGAATATCCTAAATTCAAAATAAAATATTAATGTCCTTTGGGTCAACCTAAAACCTGCACGCCATTCAATATAGGTAAGCATGTAACAAACTAATCGAATTATCAGGATATGTTGGCCCGTCCTGCGGGCGACACACATCAGTGGATGGAGATGTACTTAGGTGCTTTCCTATTAATTAGGGATTTGGTTTTTAAAACATAAAGGTTGAAAAAAACATAACAACATACGCAAATGTATTTGATTTGAAGTCTTGGAAAACGTTATTCTAAGGAATGATCTGTCCCTATTTACACAATGAGAATAATTTACCCTTCCAAATTAAACACCAAAATAACATTACAGAATTTAATAGTTCATATGCTGATGAAAAAATTATTAATTGACAGTCAAGTTAAGAAAATTAAGCATATTCAATGTCTTGATTTTGTAAAACATAACATACGCAGAAGTCCATGATCATAGATTTGTTGTCATCTTGCTAACACAACAACTCAACAAACTTCTATTTCAATCTGCAAACCACTCACACAAAGTAACAAACATACTGAAAGCACCATCATTTGATAAATAAAGATAAGCAGAGAGAAAATAATGGTTATCTATACAAAAATGACAATCTACAATAAATCATCCGTGTTTGAAATTATTACCTAAAAAAAACAAAGTAGTAGACGTCTCTCAGAGATTGAAATTGATTAGAACTTACATGGACAACCTCGATAGTCGTTACATCTCTTAGGCCCGAGAAGAATGCCACTGAATTCCATCTATTTCCATACATTTACGATGTCCTACAGGCTAAGATGGGAAAATACACAAAGATAGAAGCAAGTAACTGTAGTTCTTCAAATGTCGCAGATAAGATAATCACAGTTTATGGAGGAAATCAGAGATCCTATAATTCGTAATGATTTGGAATTGTTAAGAACCTAAAGATGAAGAGAGTAAAGTGGAAGAGGGGAGTTAAAACTGAGCGGTTTTACCAATAAACTGCATTAAAGGAACATGTGTCAGCCTGTAGTTGATTCAAAATTATGGTTTCTGCTTTGCTATTTAAAATAGTAGATGTTAAGCAATGACTTTGCTGAGTTTAATCTAAATTAACTTAAGCATATTGATTGACGAATCTGCTATGCTAATTTTTAACAATGAAAATTTACAACGTTATTCTCATCAATGTTGGTTACATATTCCAACTGCATTGATATTCGTTTGAAGATACACTACGATCAATGAATATACCCCTTCAGGTACAACTATCAGAATCATAGTTTGACAGTTTACTTGAAATCCATTTTGGATTTTAAAGCAACGTATCATATAATAGAGTCTATACTCTTTATGATATAATGACAACTGAAGAAATTATTATTGCTAACAATGTTTTTTTTTTTGACTTTATTAAGAGTTAATAGTTTCTCTTTAGATGTACGAGAATGCTTATTAGACACTCCAATGAGTTGTGTCTATTAGATGTACGAGAATGCTTATTAGACACTCCAATGAGTTGTGTCTATTTTAGACTTGGTTAATTATATTTCATCTTGTGTAATCAATTTTCATGTTAAAGTCTTTGGATCATATCCAAGTCCATCGTACTACCATTAATTTTATTGTTGGTTAGTCTCGAATTCTTTTGGGGTGGTCCACGTAAGATCTCTTACATGTACTTTATCGACTCACACAATGTCTTATCTCGTGATACAACGATTGCTTCTCAGTGCGACGGGACATACATTCAAAAAACATTTTATGAAATTCTTTCATACTTACATAAAATTGGTTTTGTTCTGAGTTTATAAAACTTATGTTCATAAAATAAATTACTCAAATACACATCTTAAACCGTTAGGAGTTTCTTATCAATTCATATCTTATATTATCTTGTAAACTATTCTTTAGATGAAATTAGTCTTATCATATGTGCTTCCTCTTAAGTACATATCCTTGTAGAAAGAAGTTAACTCGACTTTCCTCATAATCAATTGTAGCTTGTCCAATTAAGTTTGATTACTCTTTATCGATACATCATTTTGTATCACAGGGAGGAGTGACCTTTGAGATTGAATCTTATTCGTTTTAAATACATTTGAAATTCATTTCCAATATACTCACATATTCAATGAAATCAAATTATTTTATTTCCTTTGCATATTATGTTTTCTACTTCCGTTTCATATTCTATAAACTTAATGTGACGACTCGGAATTTTAGATATTTAAAATTAGATATTTAGTTGATTTAAAATATTTAAAAGTTAGTTTCTAACTTGAATTTCACTATTTATTGGATAATTTAAATATTGAATTAATAATTGGAAATTGGGAAAATCGTTGAATTTGGAGTTCCAGGCTTGTTAAAAAATAATTTGATGGCTTAGGAAATTTGTATTAACAATACTGAAGGTAATAGAACTTTTAAAATTGAATTTAAAGATGGTGTGTTCAGTTTTGAAAATATATCGTTTAAATTGATATTTAAAAATAGCATTCCGAGGCACAGCCTCGGAATTCGACGGAATTAGTTCCATTGGATCCGTAATAGTATATTATTATTGGATTTCAATTTTTGTACTGTTTGGACTTGTCGTGTGATCGTACGGTAGATAAACGCGCTGAAATCTATATCGAAAATTAAATATAATAACTGGGTCCAAAAAGCTATCTTCTCCATACGATCGAATTAGGACTTGAAACCTTTTTCAATGCGTTCCAAATAGGGGTATAACATTATGAACGCCTGGCGGCACGCCTCAATAGGATGTCAAGATTTTAAGCTTTGAATTCAAAACGATTTAAATTTGAATTCAAAAATAAATATAAATAATTTTATGGCATTGAATACTGTAGCAGCCGATGCAGACACGCAAGACAATTGAAGACATGCGTTCTCCCTGAAGACACGCGTCTTTTTTAGTAATATACTTTGTCTCGTTTTTTTTAATCTCGTCCCTCTTCTTCATTTTAAAAATTTAGAATCAGAGAACAATTAAACTTTGACCGATACTTCAAAATAAATCCCCAAATCACATTCGTTTGAAGTTAAAAAAAGGGGGATGAATCAAAATCGCAGCCTTTCCCTGTCAAATCGAGGACGCGAAATCAAACAAAAATTAGTTCGAAAAATAAAGGAGGAGAGCAGCGGCCTGGAGGATACTCGGTTGTAGGGGTCGTGGTGTTTCGTGGCATCGAGCTAGGCCAAGTTCTAGTCTTGGGTGGAGGATCAGAGGAAGCGTAGGTGGAGCATGGAGTCGAATGGCAGGTGTCGTAGCTGCTGTGAGTGCATGTACGAGGTTCTGGTGGAAGGTAGGTGGCTAGCCGCGACGTCGATGGCAGTGGGTTCGCGGCGGTGTAGTTGACGTGGTGTGTTGCAGTGCTGTTGTGTTGGGGTTCGTACTAATTGGAGGTGTTTTGGTCTGTGATTAGCAAGCATAAGGTATTTTCAGTTTATTTATTTAAATTTATATAAATATATATATGCACGCATGCCTATTTAATTTAATTAGGTTTATGCTTAAGGGTTCTGAAAAATAGAAAAGAAGAGAATATATATATATATATATATATATATATAGGAGTTTTAAATGTTGGAAGTTTATATAAAAATTAGATTTTTAAATCTACTAGTTTAATTTTTTTTAAATAATATATGATAGAGATAGATTTGTTTAACAAACTTATTTAATTATTTTAGTTATTAAAAATATTTTATTAAAAAGAAAAGTAGTTCAAAATTAAATTATTAGTTTAAAATAAAATCATTGGTTAGTTAAATTTATCAAATAGGAATTTAATTGTTCGATTTATTCGAATATTAATAAAAATCATCTAATGTTTATACCAGGTCTTAAATCGGGGGAAAACAAGCCAGTTTGGATCAGACCTACAAAATAAATAAAAAATCAAAGGTGAGTTAATCTCACTCATTTGGATTACCATTTAAATTTAAATAGTTTAAATTTAAATTGTTGGATGAATTGCTTGAGTTGATAATTTATTATCTATCTGGATCTGATATTATATATAGTATATATATATATATATATATATATATATTAGAGTGATTGATTTCCCGCATTATATAGCGGATGAGACTCTATACACTCCGCATAATAGCGGATGACCCTTTATACCGCGATATCCCCCTAGAAGTGGGATTAGTATTTTGTATTGTGCTAACATCTGTGGATGCAAGAAAACTGGTTGCACGGATCCAGCTGGATTCCTCAAAATATTGAATTTATTTTATTTTCAACGATGTGATTTATGTGATAATCTGTGATGATTATATTAGTTATATTGGTAATTGAAATTTTTGAATGCTATGGTTTGGCTGAATATATTTGGATATTTTGAAGATATGAAAATATAAAATATTTGATTTTGAAAGAGATATAAGAGAGAAATATTGAGTAAAATAATTTTAGATAAATTAAAGAATGAATCCGGAAAGAATAAGGGTTTGATTTTAAATTCTATTAAATAAATGTTGGGTATGGTAAAGAAAAATGTAGAGATTTTAAATAAATGAAATTAAAGGAGTTTAGAGACTTAAGTGATATTGTTTAAGAATTAAAGGATTTTATTTTAAATTTTAAGATTTAAAATGATTGAGAAGAATTAAAAGGGAAAATCTTGAATAAAGAATGAAATTGATATTTTCAGTTTAAAATAAGATTTTGAATCATAAATAAAGAAGTAAGTTTGGAATTAGTAGTTTTTGAAATAAATCTGTATAAGTAAAGGAGTAATTTTTAATGGAGTAAATTTTGAAAATCGATTTGGAAATTGATTTAGTGTTTGAAAACTGTGTTTTAAAAGGAGAATGAGACTATGGAATTTATAAACCGGGTTTGTAAAGTGAAAAAGATATCAGTGGATATTTTGAAGTATAAATTCACGGTGGGAATTTATAAAAGAATGAGTAATTTGTTTTTTAAAAATAAATAGTGGTTTATTTTTAAAGGTGTGGAAAGGAAAGTGTATTTCCTGGGAAGCCAAGTATATTTTCAAAAAAAGATTTCCAAGTATATATAAGTTAGAGGTATTAAATGGTTTTAAAAGAATGTTTTAGAAAGAAATAATTATTTAATGGTTTTAAAATTTTTAAAAGAAATTTTTTATTAGATTAATCATAATAGTAATTATTCTAAAAGGTTTAACTAGTCTTATGTTTTAAAAGATAATTATTTAATATTTACACCTTATAGAATAACTTATATTTTAAAAAAAAAATTGGCTTAAGTTTTATATGAGAAATTATTATAAATTTCATAACTGGAATTTTAAATAAAGTGTTTTAAGTAGTTTTTATTTTAAATATTTTTAAAGGATATATTTTTGAATAAAGTGTTTAGGTAGTTTTAATTTAAATGTTTTAAAGTATATTTTTAGAATAAAGTGATTTAAATTATTTTAAAATCTAAAGTATTTAGACTAGGTTTTTCAGTGGAAATCAATAATATTTAGAGAAATTTATTCCGCGAGAGAAAAGTGATTTGATACCGTTTTCAAAAGATTGAAGTGTAGAAAATATATTGCGAAGATATTTTGAATAATAATTAATTTGGAAAATTATTAAGGTTGATGGTTGTTTGTGAATGTTATATGATAGTTAAATAACCGACTATCAATATTGGCCAATGCTCTGATCGTTTCGAAGAGACTGGGATCGGTATTAATCTCCCGAAAACCACTTCGATCCGGTTTGAAAGTTTTCGTAAGGACGATAAGAGCTTTGAAGTCGAAGATGGAGCAGTGAAGTGCAAGGGCTAATCGCTACTAATTCTAAGGGTGATTCCAAAATGGATGTAGTAGGAGTAGTGCCTTCGGTTCCGTTCGAACCCGGAACGGACTTGTATGGATGAATGCTTTCAGAACATCATCAGGGGGACAATGAGCATTCTAAGTTGAATGTGTGCTATAAAGGTAGCGCATTGCCTCGAGCCTCATCAACCGTAAAAGGCTAAAACAGAGGAGGTGCACACAAGGCTAAGTGGCTAGAAACAAATTAGGGTAAGGTCATCCCAGTCTAGATGTCCCTTTATTTCGGCTGTGTGGGCGGTTGTTGATCGCAACCACGGGGTGATCATATTCGGCTATCCAGTAAGGGGTAGTCCGGTCTTGTGTAGCAAGAGATTAGGGTGGATCCTCGGTACGGTGATCTAGACCACGTACCGTGATGGGCGGTACACCAGTAGCCCTACCATTGATGGAAATCCATTCTCCCTACGTGCCTTTTCGGTTTTGTTGTAGAACCCACTTTATGGCCAGTATTGCTGGAATTTAATAATGTAACAATTTTGGCTATTTGAATAAGTATTTGTATATGGACACTACTATAATATCAGAGGATTTGATAAGAAATGTTTTGGTTATCGTAAGGTAAAAACCCTACATGTTTATTTGTGGCGTGGTCTTACGAGATACCTTTGATTTCAAATGGTTTTGAAAACTTTAATAATCCAATTGAGTGTGTTATCTCATGCTGGTTTTACAGACTGACTCGGGTGTTATTTAACTATAATGCTCGGGTCAGACCGAGTATTATAGAGTATAGATTCTGTATGGACTGCTGTGGAGCTTAGGAGACGAACTGGACGACGAGGCGTATTTCCGTAGATTTATATTCCGCTGTGTAGTATAAGCTGTGTATAGTTAGCTTTGTGGTGACAAGTTATCATAACTGTCTAGTATTTTGCTATTGATTGTGTTGTACTCTGATGATGTAATGTATAAAACAGATATGATTCTTTTTGTTTAGAGATTGGACATTTATCTATTATATATTGTTCCGTTGTGATTATGAGATTCTGATATTGTTTCTATTTCTTCTTCTACCTCCTTCTTCTTTAACCCTAACGGTTCGGTTTTTCGGCATTCGATTGTTCGACATTTGATACAGTGGATGTATTGATGTCGATTTTTCGAGCGTCAAAAAATGGGTCATTACAGTTGGTATCAGAGCTGAAGGTTAAGCGAGAACCTTGGCTCTGGTGGGGATTACTCATGAAATAGAGTCAATAGTACTCTAGAATGAGATTGAGTGTATTAATAAATATGGGCGCGTATTTGTTAGTGAATATAAAATTTGTTTTTATATTTGTTGACTTTTCAGTTGAGTGTTTATGGATTCCGGTCGATATGTGGGACGTCATGTCATCGATATGGGTTTCTAAACTCTTGAACAAGATAAACCGACATAGTATTGTTTTAAAATAGGGCAAATGAAATAATTTTACCCTAATTATTTGTACATAAAAGAAAAGAAAAATCATGGATTATTATATATATATATATATATATATGGTTGCATGGTTGTTAGGAATGATAATATAAACTATTATCATTGTTCTGTACAAACTAAAATAAGAAATTAATGTTATAACCAAAAAGTTAAGAATGTAAATTCATATTACATAATTAAATTGTAAGTGAGAATTATAAATGTGATTTATAATTTAAAATAAAATTCCAGAATAATATTTGAATATGAATTGAAAGAATTTGGAATTTGGAATTTTGGGAAAAGTTTAAATTCATTTGGGTTTGAAAGTGGTTTTCAAAGGTTTTGGAGGAATAATAGTGATATTATTTCGGAAATATTTTTGAATTGGATATGAAATCTGGGAAGATTTAGAATTTAAAAATATTTGGAATTTTGTTTAAAGGAGATAAAGCATTGAACTCTTTTCGGCACTGGGAAATAACTTCGGTGATGACTGCAGCATCACCGATGTTCATTTTCGAGTTTCCAAGAAAGGAATTGCTACCAAATTGTTTTAATTTGAGTGTTACAAAATTGGGTTTCGTTTTAAAATGCAAAAGATAATTTGATATGCAAATGGATTATATATAATTGATTTCAAAAATGATTTTGAAATACTTAAGTGATTGTTAAAGACTCTGGAGTTTAATGTTTAAGTAATGAGTTTAAACTCTGGAAGTTTAACTAAAAATGTTTTTGGATTATAAACAAGTTTGGAAACTTATAAGTTTGGAAATTGCCTAGAATGGAACTAACTTGTAAAAAAGTAAATAAAAGTAAGTGTGAAAACAAAATAAGCTGAAAGGTATGCTAATTAATTGAACTGAATTAAAAGAAATTAGCAAAAGGCAATTTAATAGGTGGAAACTTATAGAAAGTTTAAAATTTAATTTGAACCGGAATGTAAGTGAATCTAGTTAAGTAAAAATGAATTTAAAGAAAATCTAAGGAGACTGAGTGAAATGGTTACTTAAATAAAAAGTTATAAATTGAAAATAAAAGTGTGGAAGACAAATGAATTTGCATTTGTAAATAAATAGAATTGAAACTGAATATTCGAATTATGTACAATGGAGAATTAGTCAGGTTGGACTAAATAAAATAAACAAATTGATTTAAGTGCATAAGAAATGAATTGGAATGACATTTGATTTGAATCATGTTGAATAAAATGAAGTATTAAATTTGATTGGGAATAAATGGGTGGAAGGAAGGAAAATTTAATTCAAGTGGAATTGAAAATGAAAATTTGAATAAAAATATTGAGTTTTGAAAATTTATGTAGTTGTAACTAAATTAAATTGAAAACTGAATATTAAAATTTAAAATTGAATTGAGAGGGTGAAGTAGTAAAATTAATGGTAAGTAGAACTAATTAAAGAGATGGTTAAATAAAAATTATTTGAGATAAAATGAATTGAAATTTGAAATAAATGGAACTAATTTAACATAATAATAATGATAAACTTCAATGGTGAAGTGGAGAATAAATATAAGAAGCATATAAAATATTTATATTGGACTCAAGAAATGAATAATGAAATTCTCAAGTAAAATTTGGTATGGGAAAGATACTAGGTTAAATTTGAAATGAAGATTTATTAGAGGCATGTGGAATAATAAATTGTGAATAAGTAATGCAATCAAAGTAATTGTGAATAAAAAATAAATTTTTTATGGCTAATAATCAATTAGGGCTAAATATGTAGGATGTACGTATATTATTTTATTCGCATAGCAATTCGATCCAGAATTCAAGCACAGAATCTCGAGGTAGTTATACCGTTTCGAGTTGGGATTTTTCACTCGATTTTCGACGACGAATCCTGGATGTGGATTTTTGGTTTATTTTGGAAATGCTCTATCATAGTTATTGCTATGCAAGGAGAATGACGGTTTCTGATCAAGAAACCAGATCTGTGTCCGTACTAGAAAGTCGGGTGAACGATACTAGTTCAGAAATGAAATTGTGCGATCGAGTGAGCAATCGGATTTGGTATTGCGTACGGATGATATATATGCATCGTATGGGCTTAAGTGAAGCAAATGTTGAAAATTTTGAAAAGAAATGAATAAAATGAATTTGGATTTTGTGATTTGGTATGATTGCTAAGTGGGATATACAAGTGTTTTAAAGGCAAGGGATAAATTGGGATTTTTGATTTCAGAAGATAAATTGAATTTCTCGATAAAAGGTATGTGTTTAAATTTCTGTATGAAATTTGATGATTTTTTGGTCTAGACACTTGGCTTTTCATTTTCTTTTGAAATTTAGGGGCCCGTAGAGGCATTTTATATTTGTACCGAGCTACCACGCAAAGGAGACGCTGGCGAATTCTTTTGGAAATTTAGGGAGTTAGAAAAAAATTTGAAAATTTTTGATAATTTAAAATTTGGTTTTAAATTAAAATTTGAATTGTTGAGTAAATAATATTGTTTGGAAGTTATGATTGAGTGTGGGAAGTTAGTAAGAGTGAAATTGTTTTGGAAATGTGAAACTGAAGGATTTTGGGAAGTTGTTAAAAATTATTTGGTTTGAGAAAATGGTTAACGGGCTGTGGACCATTCCACTTAACTAGTAATTTCGGGGACGAAATTCTTTTAATAGTGGCGGAATGTGATGACCCGGAATTTTAGATATTTGAAATTAGATATTTAATTGATTTAAAATATTTAAATGTTAGTTTCTAACTTGAATTTCAAATATCGCTATTTATTGGATAATTTAGATATTGAATTAATAACTGGAAATTGGAAAAATTGTTGAATCTGGAGTTCCAGGCTTGTTAAAAAATAATTTGATGGCTTAGGAAATTTGTATTAACAATACTGAAGGTAATAGAACTTTTAAAATTGAATTTAAATATGATGTGTTCAGTTTTGAAAATATATCGTCTAAATTGATATTTAAAAATAGCCTTCCGAGACACAGTTTCAGAATTCAACAGAACCAGTTCCATTGGATCCGTAATAGTATATTATTATTGGATTTAAATTTTCATACTGTTTGGACTTGTCGTGTGATCGTACGGTAGATAAACGCGTTGAAATCTATATCGAAAACTAAATATAATAATTGGGTCCAAAAAGCTATCTTCTCCATACGATCGAATTAGGACTTGAAACCTTTTCCAATGCGTTCCGAATAGGGGACTAACATTATGAATGCCTGGCGGCACGCCTCAATAGGATGTCAGGATTTTAAGCTTTGAATTCAAGACGATTTAAATTTGAATTCAAAAATAAATATAAATAATTTTATGGCATTGAATACTGTAGCAGCCTATGCAGACACGCAAGGCAATTGAAGACATGCGTTCTCCCTAAAGACACGCGTCTTCTTTAAGAATATACTTTGTCTCGTTTTTTTAATTTTTATCTCGTCTCACTTCTTTATTTTAAAATTTTAGAATTAGAGAACAATTAAACTTTGGCCGATACTTCAAAATAAATCCCCAAATCAACATTCGTTCGAAGTTAAAAAAGGGAGAAGAATCAAAATCGTGGCCTTCCCTGTCAAATCGAGGACGGAAATTGAACGGAAATTCGTTCGAAAAATAAAGGAGGAGAGCGACGGCCTGGAGGGAGACTCGATTGTAGGGGTCATGTTGTTTCGTGGCATCGAGCTAGGCCGAGTTCAGGTCTTGGGTGGAGGATCAGAGGAAGCGTAGATGGAGCATGCAGTCGAGTGGTAGGTGTCGTAGCTGCTGTGAGTGCACGCATGAGGTTCTAGTGGAAGGTAGGTGGCTAACCGCGACGTCGATGGCAGTGGGTTCGGTGCGGTGTAGTTGACGTGGTGTGTTGCAGTACTGTCGTGTTGGGTTTCGTACAAATTGGAGGTGTTTTGGTCTATGATTAGCAAGCTTAAGGTATTTTCAGTTTATTTATTTTAATTATATATATATATATATATATATATATATGCACGCATGCCTATTTAATTTAATTAGGTTTATAGTTAAGGGTTCTGAAAAATAGAAAAGAAGAGAAATATATATATATATATATATATATATATATATATATATAGGAGTTTTAAATGTTGGAAGTTTATTTAAAAATTAGATTTTTAAATCTACTAGTTTAATTTTTTTTAAATAATATATGATAGAGATAGATTTGTTTAATAAAGTTATTTAATTATTTTAGTTGCTAAAAATATTTTATTAAAAAGGAAAGTAGCTCGAAATTAAATTATTAGTTTAAAATAAAATCACTGGTTAGTTAAATTTATCAAATGGGAATTTAATTGTTCGATTTATTCGAATATTAATAAAAATCATCTAATGTTTATATAAGGTCTTAAATTGGAGGAAAACAAGCCAGTTTGGATCAGATCTGCAAAATAAAAATAAAAAATCAAAGGTGAGTTAATCTCACTCATTTGGATTACCATTTAAATTATTAGATGAATTGCTTGAGTTGATATCTTATTATCTATCTGGATGTGATATTATATATAGTCATATATATATATATATATATTGGAGTGATTGATTTCCCACATTATATGGCGGATGAGACCCGATGCACCCCGTATAATTGCGGATGATCCTTTATACCGCGGTATCCCCGCGAAGTGGGATTGGTATTTTATATTGTGCTAACATCTATGGATGCAGGTAAACAAGTTGGAGGGATCCAGCTAGAATCCTCAAAACGTTGAATTTATTTTATTTTCAGCGATGTGATTTATGTGATAATCTGTGATGATTATATTGGTAATTGAAATTTTTGAATGCTATGGTTTGGCTGAATATATTTGGATATTTTGAAGATATGAAAAAATAGAATATTTGATTTTGAAAGAGATATTAGAGAGAAATATTGAGTAAAATAATTTAAGATAAATTAAAGAATGAATTCGGAAAGACTAAAGGTTTGATTTTAAATTATATTAAATAAATGTTGGGTATGGTAAAGAAAAATGTAGAGGTTTTAAATAAATGTAATTAAAGGAGTTTTAGAGACTTAAGTTATATTGTTTAAGAATTAAAGGATTTTATTTTAAATTTAAAGATTTAAAATGATTGGGAAGAATTAAAAGGGAAAATCTTGAATAAAGAATGAAATGGATATTTTCAGTTTAAAATAAGATTTTGAATCATAAATAAAGAAGTGAGTTTGGAAATAGTAGATTTTGAAATAAATCTGGATAAGTAAAGGAGTAATTTTTAAATGGAATAAATTTTTGAAATCGATTTGGAAATTGATTTAGTGTTTGAAAACTGTGTTTTAAAAGGAGAATGAGACTATAGAATTTATAAACTGGGTTTATAAAGTGAAAAAGATATCGGTGGATATTTGGAAGTATAAATTCACGGTGGGAATTTATAAAAGAATGGGTAATTTGTTTTTTAAAAATAAATAGTGGTTTAATTTTAAAGGTGTGGAAAGGAAAGTGTATTTTCCTGGGAAGCCAAGTATATTTTCAAAGAAAGATTTCCAAAGTATAAGTTAGAGGTTTTAAAATGGTTTTAAAAGAATGTTTTAGAAAGAAATAATTATTTAATGGTTTTAAAAATTTTGAAAGAAAATACTTATTAAATTAATTATAATAGTAATTATTTTAAAAGGTTTAATTAGTCTTATGTTTTAAAAGATAACTATTTAATATTTACACCTTATAGAATAAATTTTATTTTAAAATTTGTTTTGGCTTAAGTTTTATATGAGAAATTATTATAAATTTCATAACTGGAATTTTAAATAAAGTGTTTTAAGTAGTTTTTATTTTAAATATTTTTAAAGTATATATTTATGAATAAAGTGTTTACGTAGTTTTAATTTAAATGTTTTAAAGTATATTTTTTAGAATAAAATGGTTTAAATTATTTTAAAATCGAAAGTATTTAGACTTGGTTTTTCAGTGGAAATCAACAATATTTGGGGAAATTTATTCCGCGGGAGAAAATTGATTTGAAACTGTTTTCAAAAGATTGAAGTGTAGAAAATATCTTGCGAAGATATTTTGAATAATAACTAATTTGGAAAATTATTAAGGATGATGGTTGTTTGTGTATGTTATATGATAGTTAAAAACCGACTATCAATATTGGCCAATGCACTGATCGTTTCGAAGAGACCGGAATCGGGATTAATTTTCCGAATACCATTTCGATCTGCTTTGAACGTTTTCGTAAGGAAGGCAAGAGCTTGAAGTCGAAGATGGAGTAGTGAAGTGCAAGGGCTAATCGCTACTAAGCCTGAGAGTGACTCCAAAATTGATGTAGTAGGAGTAGTGCCTTCGATTTCGTTCGAACCCGAAACAGACTCGTATAGATGAATGCTTTCAGAACTCATCAGGGGGATGATGGGCATTCTAAGTTGAATATGTGCTATAAAGGTAACGCATAGCCTCGGGCCTCATCATCCGAGAATGGCTAAAACAGGGGAGGTGCGCACGAGGCTAAGTGGCTAGCAACCAGTTAGAGTAAGGTCACCCTTGTCTAGATGTCCCTTTATTTCGGCTGTGTGGACGGTTGCGGATCCCAACCGTGGGTTGATCTTATTCGGGTTATCCAGTAAGGGGTAGTCTGGTCTTGTGTAGTAGGGGATCAAGGTGGATTCTCGGTATGGTGATCTAGACAACGTACTGTGATGGGCGGTACCCCAGTAGCCCTACCATTAATGGAAATCCATTCCCCTTACGTGCCTTTACGGTTTTGTTTGTAGAACCCACTTTGTGGCTAGTATTGCTGGAATTTAATAATGTAATAATTTTGGCTATTTGAATAAGGATTTGTATATAGACACTACTATAATATCAGAGGATTTGATAAGAAATGTTTTGATTATCTTATGGTAAAAACCCAAATGTTTATTTGTGGCGTGGTCTTACGAGATACCTTTGATTTCAAATGGTTTTGAAAACTTTAAAAATCCAATTGAGTGTGTTTTCTCACGCTGGTTTTCGAGACTGACTCAGATGTTATTTAACTATAATGCTTGAGTCAAACCGAGTATAATAGAGTACAGATTCTGGATGGACTGCTGTGGAGCTTAGGAGACGAACTAGATGACGAGGCGTATTTTCGTAGATTTATATTCCACTGTGTAGTATAAGCTGTGTATAGTCAGCTTTGTAGGGACAAGTTATCATCAGTATTTTGCTATTGATTGTGTTGTACTCTGATGATGTAATGTATAAAACAGATACGATTCTTTTTGTTTAAAGATTAGTCATTTATCTATTATATATTGTTCCGGTGCAATTGTGAGATTCCGATTCTGAAAAAAATGAATATTTGAAATTTGTTTCAAATGGTTAAGTATGGAAAATTATATATATCTTGTAAAGATGTTTTTGGGAAATTTGAACAATTAGTTCAACTTGAATTTTTTTCAAAAAGATTGAATCTTGAGTTAAATTGAGTTTAACTTCGACACCATAAACAATATAAGTTGAGCTTTGAATTTCGGATAGTCGATTTGGATTGTATGTCTAACATTGTGAATTGATGACATAGCAATTGATCTCTATTAAATATATATCTGTGGTGGCGGAGAATTTATTCTTTTAGCTTAACACCCTTCTCTGAGACGTACGAGCTCAGAGGTTATATATCGGTAGACATCAATTATGTGTTGAGAATTGACGATGTAACGTGAAATCCAAATCGAATGTGAAGTCGATAATGAATTGAATTATGAATGTGAATTGGGTTTGAGATAATCTTAAAATTTTCAAATCGATATAGAGGAAAATTTTAAACGAGATGGAAAATTTTTGGAATCCTCTATTTGTTATGGGTATGGGATATTGTGGTTTTCGGAACTTATATATGTGAATGTAATAATTCGAAAACCATCAGTTTGGAAAGTCATTATTATGAAAATCCTATGGAAGTTTACATAGGTATGATATGTACGAAATGTGAAATGAAGTACTATATGTATATGACATTATGTTTTCTAAACTGAGGATATGGACAAGTACCTTCCATTTATAATTTGTGAAGGTGATTGGAACTCGGTGTGAGTGTCCATTTGAAAATCGTAGCTACGTAGAATTTCCATAAGTTGGAATGTCCATTTGGACTAGAATCCCTCATGATGGATCATCGTGATGGGATCATGTGAATTGATGATGTATGCTAGCGTAATTCATGGGGCGTGATGCCTACAGTTACAAGCGTTTCCACTGGGATAGTGGCGCAACCGCCGCGTAAACTGCGATCTAGAGGCCAAAGCGTAATTTGAGGGGCGAGATGCCTACGGTCACAAGCGATTCTACTGGGATAGTAGCGAAACCGCCGTGTGAACCGCGATCTATGGCAACAACCATGGCGAAATTCAAGAGATGTGAAATCTACAGATTACAAGCGTTTCTACTTGGATAGTAGCGTAACCGTCGGGTAAAACCGTGATCCATGGGGGAACGTGCTTTCCATATCCATTTTTAAAAAGAATTTTTAAAAGTATTTTCACTGGGAGTTGAAGCAAGTATATTTAGTACTTGAAGATTTTTAGTCCTGCGCCTGGCCAGCGTATGCCTAATGTCTGTAAGAACGATGATAGACTTGTTAAACTTCGAGTTAGCAAGTATTTTCAAAACTTTAGATAGCAAATCAATAGTCTGAAATTAAGATTACATAATTCCAACCTAATTGATTAAAGAAGAAGATCTTTAAAATATCTTGAAAGTCCACAGCTTTGAAAAAATATATGATATGCAAATCTCTAGCATGAAGAATTTCAAGTCTAAATCTGAGTTTTGTAAGTCGAAAATTTTGGTAAAAGACTTTTGCGTCTTGATTTTAGAAATTAATGAACAAAGCTAGGGAGATAAAATAAATGGAATGAATCCTATATTTATTTATTTTTAATAAGATTCGAGCTTGGTAAAATTGTGTAGGGTATAAATATCGGTGAGATTTTAAGAATCATTTTTCCTAACTTATAATTTCGGGACGAAATTCTTTTAAGGGGGAAGATTGTAACGACCCTAAATTTTAAACAATTTAAATTGAAAATATTTAATTAGTTCTAAATATTTGAATGATGGTTTAGTTTGAATTTCCAATATAACTATGAAATTGGCAATTAAATTTTAGAATTTAATCTATTGAAAGTTTAATAAAAATTTGAATTGAATTTTGGAGTTGAAATTGAATATTAAATTTGTAATTGAAATTCGAACTAATGATTAGAAAAATAATTTGGATTTAAGAATTATTACTTATGTAAATTAATAAATTGATGGTTGGTTTTCATAATCTTTTTCTTTAACTTAAATAAAATGGGATAAATTTTATCAATACGAAATACAAGTATAAAATCTAATTGTAAAACATGTTAATAAAAATTGATGTTGAGAAAAAAAACAAATTGGATTCAAAAATGAAAAAAATAAATAAAAATATAATAAAATATATGAATATCTATTGTACAAAGTAAATAAATGCAGCCACCCTACAAGTTGAAAAATATCACCCTATTGTATAAACGTATATCATCAGCATCCCAATTATCACGCCTTTGTTTCAGCCTTCACCCACACCTTAACTTACGCCTTGAATCGCATTTCCTCCCTTCCTCATAAAAATACGAAGCCCCTTCCTTTTCATAAAAATCAAACTCCTCTGAGAATAAAAAATGGCGGCCTAGAGAAAAAGAAAAAGAAAAATCTTCTTTCGTTTGCCGTTCCCTTTTCGTCCTTTGATCAAAATTAGGGCTCGTTGAATTCGAAGGCGCTGGCTTGCTCGTTCGATTCTACGCCTCGTTCGCGGCCGCGTCAGGTGAAAGGTGAGTGAATCTTTTCCTCACATCTAATTCAAACAATTGATGATTTCGTACTTCTGCATTGTGATGATTTTTGTTGTGATGATTTTTGCTGTGATGATTTTTTTTATATAGGATTTGAATCCCTGTTTTCTCGTTCTTATAAAAAAAAAAATTGGGCTTCGGCCAATTGATTTTGTTTTAATTAAACATTGCTTCAATTTTGGCTTTGCTGGCCACCACGATGTCGACTTATGACTTGTTCTATTTCGACTTCGATTTTGAATTCTTTTGACTTAGGCCACCTGACATTTTTAATTTATCCATTTGTGAATTTTTCACTTCTGTTCATTTGGAACATTCACTAGTCCCTGCTGGTTTTGTTATAAATTCCTATGAACTACTTTTGGCATCAGTGTTGTCTTCATTTGCACACTTGCTCGTCTCGTAGTATGTACATAAAACATTACATACAAAGTTTAAATATTTATTCGAACAAAGTTTATACTGTTTTGGTGATTTTTCGACCTTTGTTGCTTTGTTTTGGAATTTGGCTTGTTCGGTTTGTGCCTTGCAGTGTTCAGATCGAAGGTGGCCTTGATTTTGATAATAGTCACTACTGTGACTTTGGCATGTGTGTTTACTACTCTATGTAGTAGCCTTACTTGTGCACTCTGTTGCTGTGTCTCCACCAAGTCAGTTTGCATTATGACTTGGTCATTTTCCAGTTTAATTTTGCCCCTCTCGAGCCTTCCATCTTTGTATATTCCCCTGAGATTATTCGATGCATACTTGTTACTAATATTCATTGCTGGAAAAATCGTGTTGTTGATGAACTTTATGCAGTCACCTCTATGTATACTAGTTGTAATGTTTAAGTTTCATAAAATTTTGTTACCAGTTAAAACTGAAGTTTTCAAAGCCAAGTCTTATCCCCGTTTAAATCTGATCTGGTTCAAGATTAGTTGAATCTTAGTTTGAAAATTTAATGCAGTCTCTTTTCCCCTGTAGCATACTGTGGCTTGTGATAATGTTGTCCTCGACTTGATTTTACAATGACTGTGATTTCTTTCTCATTGACTTTGGCATTGTTCTACCAATTGCATTTGGACTTGAGCATACTGAATGTTGTTTCTCGATTTTGAATTTGGTTTTGGGTTTGAACCATGACTTGATGGAGTTGTTGCCATTACTGTTGGCCTTGACTTCGTCTTGTCAGCACTTAGATGATCAGGTTGCATACTCCCTGACGCCTTTATGTGCTTTGTTTATTTGATGGCACTTAGTGAACACTGTTTATCTCGGTAGTATTTTCTAGCTTGTTCTTTTACTCTGCTTTGAACTGTTCGATTTGGACTTGGTTGCTAACTGGATTTTGCGAAAATAATTGTGAAAGAAATTGAGTTAGGCTCTGCCTTGATTTGAAATATGCAACTAAATTTTGTGAAAATAATTTAAATGAGGATTTGCTTTGATTTTTTTTGCAATTTCTTTCAATGGTGACTTCAGTCCTTATGTTGATGGTGAAACTGTTGATCCACGGTGGTTTCGACACTGTCTTGATGGCTTTGTTCGAACTACCTTTGTCACATACTTATTTTGGTGCTGTTCTATTTTGGTATAGGTATGTATGCGTGTTCATATATATGCATACATGCATTTTTGTACTTGTGTTGCTTGCTGTCTTGGATTTGCTCACTGTGTTCACAGTGTTGCTCCTTATGCTTGAATTGAACTATGATTTCACTGTGTCGAGTTGTACACAAGCTTGTTCCCCAGACTTGGTGGCTACAGTTTCATTTGTGCAGTTTTCCCTTAGATTCGTTTATGCAGTTGCCTTTGTCGGTTTGCGTTGCATTGATGCAATTGGATTTGTTTTTCCTAATTTCAGTTGAGTTCGGCACTTACGTTGTCGTTGCTCGACTGTTTAGTTCCGAGGCCATTTGCTTGTTTCAACTGCAGATTCTATGTGCAGTTGTTTCTTGCTTTACTTTGATGATTGCAGTTTTCCCCTGTTTGGCAGTTGTTTTATACATTGAGTTGAATCCGGCTAAAATGCTCGG
Organism: Allium cepa; assembly: GCA_030765085.1. Taxonomy (NCBI): domain Eukaryota; kingdom Viridiplantae; phylum Streptophyta; class Magnoliopsida; order Asparagales; family Amaryllidaceae; genus Allium; species Allium cepa. Next base: position 610,793,321 of record CM060940.1, read on the forward strand.
GTTTGACCTTGTGTTCGTTTGTGAACTTTCATTGTGTACATACGTGCACATTTTCCATGTTGGTCTGTTTTGACCATTGAGGCCGTGGCATTGATATTTGATTCTTGATTAATTTCGGTTCGTTAATCTTTTGAGTACATCATCACTATAGTGGCGAGGCAGTGCACGCAAGCGTGAACTGCAGCCACACAGAGTTAACATGTTGTTGTGGCGAGGCCGTACACGCGTGCGTGTACTGCAGCCAATTCAAAATTTGTTGTTTTAAATTGATTAATTATAATTGATGAAATCGTTTTATGTTGCCAATTCAATATATTTTGAATCGCATTTTGATGATTTTGTAGTTAATTGCCGCTTTGGCAATTCTGTTGTTTTCTAAATTATCTTTGTTGAAAGGATCGGATAGGTGAATTTATATTTGACTGTCGTCTAATTGTTAATTGATTATTATTGGCTCTATGCACTAATAACTGAGTTTGAATTAGACTGACCCGTGTATTATTTTCTTTTGAATGTAATACTCGGGTCAGACCCAGTATTTTACAGCTTGAAGATTTTCGGGCAGCGAAGTTAGAGAGAGAGAGGGGGAAAACGCTTCACTTTAGCTTTTCAGGGATTTTTGTACTTAAAGAAATATTCCGCTGTATAAATTTAATTCATTGTATAAATTCTGATATATGTACAAAAATTCATTTATGTGAAATATAATTATTCTGTGTTTCTGTGGCTGATTCTGTTTAAACTCTATAAACTGAATAACAATCCGTCATTTTGAACGTTTCAAGTTGTTTTAATAACCGACTAGGGGCGGCCAAAAGGGCGGGTCGTTACACTTGCCTAAACACTTCGGTTCCAGATCTCATAGATAGAGGATCAATCTACTCAGCGGCTTTTAGTGCCAAGTATAAGACTACTTACTTTTCATAAATAACCCATTTAAATCATTATATAAATTTCGAAGCTCCTTTAAAATACTTTAAACAAAGATTTAAAATTTTCATTCAAATCATAACTTAAACCTATCATCTTTAAAGTAGAATACCACCAAAAGGGGTGAAGCTCCCTCTAAATCAAATGAGATAGCTAAAAGGGGTGTTGTTTCCTTTTAATCAAAAAGTCACTAAATGTCAATCCTAAGTTAAAAGGTGGTGTAAGTTCCCGTTAACTTAACATCAAAGTTATTGCTCATAAACTGGCCAAGCAAAAATCAAACAACCAAACAAGAATAATAACAGACTCATTATTATTAACAATTTACAGTCAATAATTAACACAACATTTGTTAAAATGTGAATAAGTCAAAGGAAAGAGATTAAGATTACACTGACTGACTGCAAAATAATTAAATTATACTCACAGAATAAGTGATACCCACTAAACTTTGAAAACAAGAAAAATATTCACAAAATAAGTTATACCCACTAAACTATGAAAACGAGAAATATACTCACATCCTATTTGCTTTGATGGAGACTTGGAATACTTCATGTTTTATAATGAATTTTAGTTCTTTTCTTTAGTTTTTGAATGAATTAAAACGAGATATGGACTTGGCTATTTATTGGTGAAGAGAATGGTACTTTAGTCATTTCTTATAGCCTAACCAGATTCGACCAGATTTTGGTCCAATAGAAACCAGCTTCATGGCCTAATTTGGTTCGACCACATTTTGGTCCAATAGAAAACATCTTGATGGCCTAATTTGATTCGACCATATTTTTGTCCAATAGAAAACATCTTGATGGCTTAATTTGATTCGACCACATTTTAGTCCAATAGGAATCCTCCTTATCAACTATGACATAACATGATTCGACCAGATTTTGGTCCAATGGCAACCATCCACATAGCAGAACCTAATTCGATCAGATTTTGGTCCAATTGCAACCATCCGCATGAAATATAATAATCATTATGCTATTTTGTTTCATTAGGCAAGTAATTATACTGTTTTGTTTTATTAGGCAAGTAATTATACTATTCTATTTTATTAGGCAGGGTTAAAAATTCTTTCTTGCTTCATTATGCAAGTAATTATACTATTATGTTTTATTAGGCAAACTTATTCTTAAAAAAATTGGTACTCCTAAGTGCCTTATAACTCGAACCATCTTTAAACTAACATTTTACATCAGTTAAAAAAAATCCATTCGAAATGTTTTATCCAAATTTGTATTCTAGATATAAAATCCATTATTTAATCATTCAAAAACATATTTACTATTCAAGTTCAAAGTGATTAAATTATTGGTCGTTACACACACAATTATATATATATATATATATATATATATATATATATATATATTGTTAAAAGTGTTTGTTATAGTATTATTGCAATTTCACATAATTAAATAAATACTTGCAAAATAAAATCAATGAATCGGAATTTTATTAGAACAAAAAATTTATTTCAACTTCAAATAGTACATATTTAGTTCCCACTATATTTACATTTTCAAATACAATCATTCTCATAGATACAACATTTCTATACACTTTTATATACAATATCTCTCTTACTTTCACTTACTACACTCACTCGGGTTTGTTTTTTAATGGTAATCTTGATTTATTTGCTCCAGCTTGTGTCTAGTCATCTGTTATACCTATCAAATAAACAACACAGAAAAATGGAAAAAGAAACAAACCTAAATTGCAAAAATAAAATAAAATTATGATTTAATATTGCCTCAGTTTATGGGTTTGTTTTCTCTTCCACTACGATAAAACTACCCTTTTACAATGCTTGTTTTATAACGGGCCATAAACAACCATTGTAATAGAAACCTCTTACAATTGTTTTCTTAAGCCCGTTGTAATAGATGCAACTTTTCAATATCCAGTAGACCTATTGCAACGTTGTCAGGCTGCCCGTTGTAATATGATCATGTTATAATGGTTTTCGGCCCGTTGTAATAGATACCAGTTTTATGCTCTATTACAACAGTTTTGGCATGTTGTAATATAGTCCTATTACAAAAGCTTTTGACCAGTTATACTAGATACTAGTTTTCATCTCTATTTTCCCATTGTAATAAATGTCTATTGCAACTATTTTCTTTTATCTATTGTAATAGATGCCAATTTTCAACAACTCTTATCTACTGATCGTTGTTACCTTCGATTATTTTAGATGTCATAGTAGGATTTAATAGAATAGACTTAATTTTACTTTTAGTCATTAGTGCGTATCTATATACAAAGTTTTCCAAAATAAAATACAAAATTGAGAAACTCGTCACTACAACAAAAATACCCTTCTACAACGCCGTTTTTACAACGGTCTATAAAGCCCACTGTAATATAAACTTATTACAACAGTTTTTTCAAGCTTTTTGTGATAGATACCAATTTTCAATTACCGTTCCTTACATGTTGTAATAAACGCCTATTACAACGTTTATAATTTTCCCTTTGTAATATACGCCTATTAGAATGGTTTTCTACCTGTTGTAATTGCTATTAGTTTTCATCCCACTTTGCTCGTTGTAATAGACGCCTATTATAACCATTTTCTTTTGTCCATTATAATATATGTCAATTTTAACAACTTTTTTGCCAGTTGTAATAGATATATATTACAACTTTTTTTATTTAAAAGTTGTAATAGATTCTAATTTTCAGCAACTGTTAACTGATCATCGTTATTTTCAATTATTTTAGACGTTGTAGGAGGATTTAATTAGTACTCCCATAGACTTAATTTTACTTTTTAGTTATTAGTACATAACTATATTACAAGTATGTTTGAATCAATTAATTTTATATTTAATAATTTTTTAGTTAATTGTTAATAATTAGTAAATTATAGTTAATATTTATTAATTACATTTAACAATAAATGAATATAATGAATAATTAACGATTGATATTAAATAATTAATAATTATCTTTTTATAATTGCTATCGAATAATTAATGTTTAATATTTAATGATCCTATAAACTTTTTTGAGGAAACATTCAATACAAAACAAGGTTGATCGAGTAGCATTAAGTTTTTAATATGTTCACAACGGTTTAAAATACTATTATAATTAATAATTAATATTTATAACTAATAAGTAATCATTAATACTTTTTAATTTATAATTATTAACCAATAATTTATGATAAATAATTAAAAATTAAAAATTATTATTTAATAAATAACTATTTGTGATTAATAATTTATTATAATTAGTAGGCAATACTAATAAATTAAAGTTATTAATTTACAATAACAATGTATTAATAATAATATATACTTAATAACATATAATTTATAATAATATTTGTTATTTCCCATTTGGCAAAATTTTAGCTTTAAGCTTTCCCTTCATATCTCACTTTTTTTTTCAAATCAATTAAATATGTTAATCATCGAAGAATAAAATGAAAAAAACTAGAAAACCAAAGAAGTAAATAGGCGCTGGAACAAAATTCTAAAGCAAGAGAACATGGCACTGGAACAAAATTATAAGACATACCTTTACTTTTAGTGGAACTATAATCACCAAATCCTCATGTGCCCACAAATCCCTAATCGTTGCTTCATGACAAAATCCCTAATCACCGCTTGACGACTAAATTCCAAGCCCATTTTCACCACTGCTCATGAGAATAGTCTTAATCCTCAATTGGCTTCACCTAAGAGAACAAAGCCGGGAAAGTCACATCTACGTTAATGATAGGACTCACCCAACAACCCACAGTCCTACGTGATGGCAGGTGGTCGAAGCAGGAAGCCTCAATCCTTGTTTCAGGAGATAACATTGGCATCGAACTTGGCAACATCGTCCCTACAGACGCAGGCTTCCAAATGGCAAGTAGTTAGAGGAGGATAGTTCTTATAGCTCGTAAAGGTAGTTTCGATTTACCAACCGCTTTCCCGAGTTCTCCATTTGTTTATCTCTATTTACGATTTGCAGATATCAATTTCAAATTCGAATTTGATCCCACCAATCCCAATTCAGGTGCTATTCTGACACATTAAATAGTTTATCGTTTTAGTTTGTATATTGTTTAGGTGATTGAAGTTTCATAATTTCCTTTGAATAAATTAAATGCTTCCGTTTATGAGCATGTTTTTTGAATTAGAGAGGCAATGTCAAATTAAGCATCTAGTTAAATTGATTTTCAGTAAAACCAATTTAAACATTTGGCAGTTGTCGCATGAATTGAAAATTCAAACCATCTTAGGCTTTTATTTCTCTTGATTGGTGTATCTTGAATTATTCAACAACCACGAGTTATGGCAATATATTTGAGATTTTTCCCACACATAAAGAAAAATTATGACAAAGAGTTTACATGATTGATGTGTTAAGTCATCAAGTGAAAGATATACCTGGAATGGAACAACATAGAGTTAAGATGATTGGGTTTGGTTGTGGCATTTGCCTTCTCGCGAATCACTTAATATTGCTTGATTGGCCAGGTTGAAATCTTATACTTCGTCAGTCTCCAAGTTCAATGGAATTTCTTGATCAGTTGATAGTATACAAATTAAAATAAATATGTAAAATTACAACTTTAATCCGTCCAAAAAGGAAATGAAAAAAAAAGGACACTGTATACTTGATAGTTTACAGTGACATGCAGCTTGTGTAAATTAGTATTTTAATGAATAAGCTATAGGTTTTACTCATGAGGAGGTTGAGGTGTCTAGTGATGTAATACATAAGGGATATCGAGTGGTCTTCGTAGTATGTTCCTGAGAACTGTATTTCATATGTTTTTTGTTTATTTCCTTTTTATCTTTTAGTATTCATAAGATATACTTCTTAAAAATATGTGTATGTGCTGGCAACCTTTACAAGTTAAGAACCAAAGCTTGGAGGAGATCATAGGCATTTTGGGTATACAAATGTTGTCATTAATGGGTACTTAGAGTTAGAAATACAGGTTCACATTTTTTTCGTTCATTTGTTAAAACTGAATATATGATTTACTAGATCAATAATTTATGTTAACATAACTTTTTCCTATGATATGATATATACCATATCTGTGCAGTTAATGCGCTTGGCAGATTTAATACGGCGGAGGTGAAAAAAGTCACGGCGGGAATTTAACGAGGATATAGTGGATGATTTTAAAATAGCATATAAAACTCGTACTTAATGTTTTTACAAATATATAAATGGTAATTAAATAAAAAATTAACATTCAATTGAATTATAATTAATACATAAATAATTTTAAATAAAAACATGTACGAATATACTGTAAATAAACATAAAACTGTTATATAACATAATTGAATTTAGTAGAATATTAGAGTATGTTCATTTCTGAAAATATATTAAAAATTCAGTTAAATAAATTAATTTTATAATTTTTATAATGTATAAATTTTATTTTTCAATTCATTTCTTTTAAATAAGATATATCGGAAATAGCGGAATATAGAGGTAATAAAGGGATATAGCAGAAATAGTGGGGCATAAAACGAAAAGGCTGTATTTGGAGCTAAATGGAAAAATCATAGCGGTAGAAATTCGCTATGAGGTATAGCGGGGCATTAACTGCACAGTACCATACGGAGCCACTCGGATTTAGCACTTATATATATATATATATATATATATATATATATATATATATAACACTATTTTTTTTTTGTTCCCAATTGATCTTTAAGTCTAGTGTATATATAGAGGTTTTTGGCAGATGTTAGTTTATAAATCCTATTATTACGTTTATGATTATGAATTTCATAACATAAATAATTATGTAGTGTCAACAACTTACAGAACATATGGAAATAAGAAGAGTGATGCAATATGCCTATTAGTGGATAAAGCGCAAATGAAACTATATGCAGTATTATGAACTGAAGCCGAAGAAAATATGAGTGCTTGCAATGCAAGAATATATGTGATGAACATTGACGATACAGTGTGACTGATAGCAAGTCTTTGTTTTCCGCAAACACGACACTAGATGCTCCCTGATAAGAAGATAGAGTTGCAACACAGTTGAATAGAGGACAACAAAACTATAATCATTTTGAATGAACAATTTAAGCAAAACATTGAAGCAACTGCGACGGAGACAAGGGTGTAATCGAGCATGCATAAATAATTGTCAACGAAAGATGGGGCAACAAAAAATTATTATCTTCAACCAAATTGCAGTCAAGAATAGTACCATCTTTTGAAGATAGTGCAGCTACATCTCTCGTCATTATGATCTAGTAATTGTATCTATAACCGATTAAACATCTTAAATCACTTACCGTGCAGTTCATGTGTTTTCTCTATTCTTGGATGAAACGACGACATATTCATGTGCTATTTTCAAGGTGTTAATCTCATGTATACTTAAAATTGACATGTATTGGTTTTTCTCTACTCAGATACGATTTTACTAAATATTCTTTTAGAAACTGCAACAAGGACCATTTACACTAAAAGAGATAGTATTGTTATTCAGCCATTACAGCTTCATTCAGAATGCATTTACTGCGCTAGAGGACTATAGAGAAGTTCAGACTTGAGTGGGTGAGTTCTATAAAAAGAAACAAAATTTATATATTCTTTCTGTTATTTTAATAGCATCCGCTCTCATATTTGCAGTTAAAATTATTATCTTCTTCCTCTTTTAATTATCTTTTTGCTTCCTTAAATTGGAGTCCAATTATTTTATGATTTTTTTTATCTCTGATCATTTTAGTAGATCCCTCTATTGGGTATTTAGGTAAGATAAGGAGTACTAGTTAAACTTGACAAAGGTGAAATTTTTACTGGTGCTTTCGATTTGATTGGTGCTGTATTCTGTTTCATGTTATCAGCTTCCGTTCAAATCAACATTGTAATAAAGAGGGTTTGCAGTGCACTATGCAGTGATTGTAATTTGCAATGCACTATGCTCCCAATAACTACCTCATATTAACTTGAATTTTTATGCTACCTAACCACGGATCATTCTCACTCACGCCAGTTTATTAAATGAAGCTTGGTTCATGCATGATTTTACATGTCTGTACTATTAATATTACATGTTTGCATTTCACTCAAGAACTACAGGCCTTTAATAATAATAATTTACTTGATTGTACTCTTTTATATATATGCTATAGTCTTGTATTATTATGTTTGATCAGATCTCTATTGATCATTTTAGCATGTCAATAAACAACTTGGTATATTTTACTTGAGATGTTTATGTTATATGAAAACTTGTTTATGGAATATATTATGTGTAGTATTTTTGTTATTGCTGCATATTTCATATTGTTTGTGTATTCCTAACCATTATTGGATCATGATCTGTATTAACAGGTCATTGCTGAAAGAGCTAATGCTGAGGTTCAAGCTGCTAACGTTAAATAGTCAAGGCACACACAAAGTTAAATGAATCATATATTCATTATATTTCTATTGTATTGATAGGTATATGTATTTCTTCTATAGGTTCTGTATTATAAGAGATTGAGAATACATGAATCTTTTTGGCATTTAGAAATATAAATCTTTTGTATCTTTAATAGATATGAACAAATATGTTTGTTATTGATGCAATATTTTGGTTTCAATAGAAATTAATTTTAAATTTATGAGTGCAATATAATGGTATTTATATTAATTTTTTCTCATTTGAAATTTTTAACGGGAGAAAATAATTGTAAAAGAGCCTATTGCAATGGGAAAAAACATTTGTAAAATATTATATTGTAATGGGCAAAAGCAGTTGTAGAAGATCATATTGCAACGGCTGTGAAGCGTTGTAAAAAATGTTTACTACAACAGGCTTTTACAACGCTTTTAAAATGTTGTAAAATCTTTTGGATTTATTACAACATCCCATAATACAACTGGCGTAAGCCCATTGCGAACCCCTTATTACAACAGGTATTACCTGTTGTAAAAAGGATATTTTGTTGTAGTGTTCATATTTTAGACAGTGACAAATATAGATGCACGAACAACTCATGATATGCATAGTGGATCACTTTGAATATAACAAGGTCGAGCCTCGATTCAATCACACGGACTGGTGCAAAGGTCAAGCACGAAGGCTTAACACAGTGCAAGTTTGCACAATGTACAACCAATGCAAGTAGCCATGAACATTTTTCAGCAAAGTCAGAAATTGGGTGCAACACAATGATCGAGCTACAAGAAACATGAAGCGTTTGTATAATGGTGCATTTTGCAAACATATACTTACATATCTATGTGTGTATATACATGGAATGTTTATCACACATAGTTAAACGACATCAAACTCAAGACCATATCAAGTACACAACATAGGTGAGAACTTGCATGTACAAATAGGTCTAGAGTATCAAAAAATGAACAGGACACAAGCACACTTGAATACTACTTAGGGATCAAGCAACAACAACATAGTTCAAGCCGAACCATTGTTCAGCAAGCAGAGCACACTCGCTAGAACGGCACATTCACACTAGATAAGGCATGTAAATGCATGAACAAGTGCATAAAGAAACAAGGCCAAGCAATGCTCAACCAAGGAAACAGGAACATGGTAGACGGGCCGTAAGTAGGTAAACAACAACAATGTGAAAATTCAAGCAAACATCATGATGCAGATCAACATGGACAAGACTAAAAAAATGAGCATATTGATATGTATATATGTATACATAAGTGTGCAGTATATACATATGCAAATGCAGCAATCAAGAGCAAGGGCGCAACATGTAAATGCATACAGATTAAGTTCACAAACACAAACATCACTCAAGTACATAGGCATGGACGCTCAGGGACATGCATACCTAGGCATCCAAACCAAGTTGGGCGAATGAAAGCAAACCAGTGACAATGATCAAGTGCAGACAATAAACAAGTCTAAGATCAACACACAACAAAGCAACATAAGGAGATACATAGGTATACACATCATCAAAGCAACCAAACTAACTTCAGCTACTACCAACTTCAGTTGTCAGCAACCAAAAAGAATAATATCAATTTCAAACAAAACAACACTTCACTACAGTCACAAGCAGTGTAAGTTAATCTTAGGCAACTTAATGGATATATTCAAATAAGAGTGCGTGTAGCAAGTTTCAATGATGCATCAGATGGACCATTCAGACAAACCCCTAACTACAGCAATCAACATATTCAGCATGCAAGGGAATAAGCAATTTCAGGCAATGAAGAAAATTTGTGAAAGTTTCATGTTAGAAGTAAATGAAGAATTCAAAGCCACGAGCCACAGAAATGGTGAAAATGAACTAGTCATGACCGAAATCACAATTCAAGCGTGGTCAAAGTATATTTGAATATATATCGAATAATGACTAAGTCAAGATTCCATCAAGTCATGCAATCAAAAAATCTACAACTGAAGTTGAATTCGAAATCAAACTCTGAAAAATTCAAACTAAAAGTATATACGAAAATATAGGATATATTTCCTATGAATTCCACCCAAAATCATCATTGACAAGGATTCAAGTTTGAGAAAAATCAGAGAGAAAGCCTTGAAATAAATCACGAACCAATTTATAACTTGAATCAAAGTCGAGAACACTACAAACTGAAAAGGGAAAAAATCACGTACCAATTTTTCAACATCCAACTCGACGATGAAGCGACCGAGAGGATTCAAGCAAGGAGTTCGATCGAATAAGCATTAAACCTAATATCTTTCTATGATCAACTGAATACTGATATAGCAATCTTTGAATCAAAGAAACCCTAATTTTCAAAACGCTCTAACAAAAGAGGAACAACCTGAAAGTAAAAGACAAATCGAAGATAGTGAAGCGAGCTAAAGAATAAAGGAGAATGATTTTAATTGGGCCATTGTTTTTTTCTTCTTTTGGGCTAAATTAAATTAGTATTTGTATTGGAATTTGTTTTATTTTTTATTGTATCTTCCTTTTTTCCTAACTTTGTAAAACTCTATTTTTTTAACTAGCTACAAATTGTAGGGCATAGTTTGAGAATTCGCAACTCGGTGGTTGAGTTGTGGTAGGGTTTTGAGCGTAGGGTTAAAACAACCAGGTTAGTAAGGGTCGCAAGTTTACAGGGTCTGTAAGCCCCAGATTTTTTAATTCCTGGTAGAAACATTGGGGGCAGCAGTATGCGTGTTTTGCCGAAGTTGTGTAAACTCGTGTGTCACTTTTAATTTATGCATTTACTTTGTAATTATCTGTGATAAAATTTATGTATATCTATGAATTTTTTATAAATCATATTCACCGTCCAAGGTCAATTCAATCCTACAAGCGGTATTGGAGCCCAGTTACTAGCATAGATGTCTAACTTTAGTTGCAGATCAAGTGAGAGTCATTTCCAATATTAGTCCCTCTATTTTTGATGGAATAGATTTTTGAAATTAAAAATCAAAAATGGAATTTCATTTAAAATCTATTAATTTTAAATGTCGGGATATTATCTAAAATGGATGTTATATGATAAATAAGAAAAATATTTCGATTAATGCTCTTGCAATGCATATACTCTATTCTCAAATTAACCGATAAGAATTTAACCATATCTCACATTGCTTAACAGCACAAGAAATCTGGAATACTCTCGATACAATATATGATAGAAAAGTCAACAACGGCGAGAAACCCTCCACAATCGACTTAGTTAAAGAAATTGCTTCACGAGATTTACAACCAACAGTAGTGACAAAGACGCAATAGCTGACGATATAAATGATTTTTTATTTAACGATATAGTTCTCTTGTGTCAAAAATCAATTAAAAATAATGATGATCTTGAGATGAAAAATAACAAGTTAAAAAGGGAACAATCTAAATTGCGTCAGAAAAATAATGATTTGAAAATTGAGCTTAAAAATATTAAAAAAATAAAAATTCTAGTTGCAAAAGGTACTTGGACTACAAAAAAGAATTTGCTCCTTTTCGTGAAAATTTTCAAAAGCTAGAAAAAGAAATCCTGATTTTGGCAAAAAACGAAACTGAGTTGATTTGTAAAAATAATATTTTACAAAGGGAGTTAAACGGGGTCAAAGAAAGTTTCAAAACCATTCAAAAAGAAAGCATGATTTTGAAAAATAGAAAAATTGAAATTATTTGAATAAATCACGAATTTGAAAACGAGATTGAAAAAATCAAGGATTTTAAAAAACCTGAATGTGAAAAATGCAAATTTTTTGAAATCAAGATGCTTGAAATTGAGATCAAAATAAAAGAGCTCAAAAATGAAAATTTGGGTTAAAAAGAAATGATTTTGAAAAGAGAGAAATTGCTGTTGGTCATTTTTCAAAGCTAATGAATGAACATAAACATTTAAAATCCAAAGTTAATGAACTCAAGTTGATGATTCGAGAATTTTCCAATGGTGAAAATCTTTTAATATGCTATTAGGAAATCAGCTCTTTGCGAATAATAGAAAAGGACTTGGATTTAAAAAGGTGTCGATATATAAACAATCAACTAATAACACCACTGGAGGGAGAAGTGTGATACCCAAATGTGTAAAGTGTGGAAATATAGGACATAGCGATTGTCGAAACGAAAACATACATATTAGTTAAACAAATATGGATTCCAAAAGGTACAAATATAAATTTTCCTAAATTCAAACAATTTTGGATTCCTAAGGATACGATTGTTAAAATTAACAGTTTGCTATATAAACAGATTTGGATACCAAAAGTTTCGATGGAAAATAAAAGTGGTCCTTCATCCTTTCGTTAGGTCACTTGCTTCTTCCAAAAACTTAGGCACAAAAAGAGCCAAGGAACAAACTTCGATAGGGATAGATTTCAAGTTGTTCTATATAGTTGATGAGCTAAAATATTAGTGTTCCTTAGCTTAGAAAAAATGAGATAGAGATCTGCATATATCACATATCACGACATTGAAGGTAAGTAAGGTATGAGCTCTAAACTATATTATGTTCTCTTATTGTTAACTCTGTTTTTTGTTAACACCGCTGCAGTAAAATCGTCATATCTTGAGTTTCTTAATTCCGATTTGCAAAATTCAAGATGTTCTAAAAATAGATTGAAAACTCTATAAGTATTATTTTTTGCGTTTCTTTAGAATCTGAACTTAAACAGGTGAAAAACTGCAAATCATTTGAAGTATTGTTTGAAAGCATTTTCAAAATTTCTTGACATGGATGAAATAATTTGACTATAACTTGAACAATTTTACTCCGATATTAGAAATTTTAGAAGTTATGGGAATCAAACTGATAGCGCTACAAATTTACAGTTTTGAGTTTTTGCTTATTCATTTTGAAAAATATTGAAAAAATAGCAATCTTTTCAGCACATTACTTGAAAAGTATTCTTGATTTACACAAACAAGTTGTAGTATTCTGCCATAACTTTTGCTTGATTTGTCATTTTGACTTGAAACAAATTTTTGTAAGTGGAATTTTTGAATATCTAAAACTTTCTTGTTTTGTGATAAATCGAATTATGGACTTAAAGCTTTCAGATGGTGGTTTCTAACGGACTGAATTTTTAAAACATGAATTTTCAATTGCTTTGGTAAAATTGTTATCTTTCATTGTCTTGTTCACAAATAACAAAGTAATGGTTGGAGAAATATTTGTGTTTTTGCTTCAGTATAAATGATTTTGCTTGTGCTCGGTATAGATGGCCTTGTCGAAGTATTTGAAAATCATTTTGAGTGATTTTGAGAAGTAAAAGTTTTGCTTGTGTTCTTATATACCACTATATGTCACCTTGGTTAATCCAAATACAAGTGGTAACAAACATAATGTTGAAATCATATTTACATTTGATTGATTATTTTCAACTGATTTTAAACTAGCACACAATTTCACAAAATCCCGTATAGAAACTTGATTTTCGCATATTTTAATTTTTTAGATAACTCGGTTTTTTACTTTGATGAAAACACTCGAGTTTATTTTGACAAGGGATTTACTCTAGAAAAGATATTCTTTGAGTAATTAATCATTTTTGAAACTTATCAAAACAATTAGTAATGTTTGAAAAAGTGATGGATAGCGATTAAATTATATCTCATAACAGGAGGAAGTATACTTTAAAATTTCATGAAAATTAAATAAATTATGTAATATTTTAAATTAGTGCTTATTCCATGATCATTTCTATCACTATCATCTTTCTTTCAATCCATACATCAGAATTTAATATAGTGTGTAGAAAATGGCATTTCAAAACAAGGAAACATTTCTTTTTGTAAAAAATTATATCTTAAAGTATTTACTCTCGCTTAAAAATCCTCGCAGTTATGCATGGGTGGATCACTTTAATTTCTATATATGTGCTTCCATTCTCATTTAGAAGTCCTCACGGTTATGTATGGATGTGACTCATATAAGAAAGGGATAAATATTCAAGTAGACTGTAATCTCATTTAAAGTCCTCAAAGTTATGAATCGTTAGAAAATACTTGACATTCATTTTTAAGTAATTACTAACCTCATTTGAAAGTCCTAATGGTTATGCATGGTTAGAAAGTGCTTAATATATTTTTTAATAAAATATTTAAAAGGAAGATTTTCAAATTTATTCTCTATTGAAAATATCAAACTTATGTCACGGTATAAAATTTTCCTAAACCATAATCTTATCATTTTTCTAAAGTGGAATTTGTTTTTAATAAATAAAATATTATGATTTTTGTTTGATTAATTGGAATCTACAATATACATTTCCCTCTTGATTTGATTTTATAATTTTAATCAAAATTCACTACTATTTCAATTACTACTATTATTTTTTATGACAATACAATTAGGAGAGAGGTTAAGATTTTGTTGACTGAATAATAACCTTAAACTGATACTCGAGAGTGTTTTTATTATTCAAAAGTTGTTTTGAAATTATTTTTGAAAAATCAAAGTTTTCATTTTCTATTGCACACATCGGTGTAGGGTGAGTTTACTTGTAGTGGGAGCTTCTAAATAGGAGGAGCCTAAACACATCATACCAAACACATTTATTTAAAATTCAGAATCTTAATATATGTTTGTTATCATCATAATGGAAGATTATAGAATACAATGGGTTATGATTTTTGTTCGATGATAATAAACATATATATATATATATATATATATATAATCGTTAAATGTATTTGTTATAGTACTATTATAATTTCATAGAATTAAATAAATATTTGCAGGATAAAATAAATGAATCAGAATTTTATTTGAACAAATATATTTTTTCAAACAAGTATTTTAGTTCAAATTCAAATAGTACACATTTAGCTTCCACTATAATTATATTTTCAAAAAACAATACAACTTTCACTATCACTCTGATATATACAACATTTCTATACAATTTCATATACAGTATCTCACTTTCTCTTACTCATACTCACTCGAGTTTGTTTTTTTGATGTTAATCTTAATTTGTTTGCTCCAACTTATGTTCGGTCATCCGCTATACCTTTCAAATAAACAACGAAGTAAAATGAAAAAAGAAACAAACCTAAATTGTTAAAAAAAATTTATAGTTGTGATTTAAAATTGCTTCATTTTATGGGTTTGTTTTCGCTTCTTATTTTAGACAGGGATAAATATAGGTGCACGGACAATTCTGTTGAAAAATGTAGGGTAATATAAGACTAATCACTCCAAGGCACGAAATAATCATTGTCTTTCAAGAATATTTTTCCCTTCTTTATCACAGCGGGTAGTATGAAAACCTTCTTTCAGGATACAATGGAGATTTATCTGTGCAAGTTGTGATAACTTGCTCAGATCAGAAGAAACACTCAGAAGTAATAATGCCAGACGAGTTAGATATAGAAGAAAAGAGAAATCTATTCTGCGTTGATGAAATGCACTGTTATATAGGGAGTGAGATGTCTATTTGTCTATGGGTGCCTATTCGAACGGTCGTGATCGTTTTCTAACGGTTGTTATCGTTGGCTGTTGAATTTGAACCCCGTAGCGGGGGCGTTGCCCCCGCACCCCCTGGACCCTCCCTCCGTAGTGGATCTTATTTGAAAAAACATTCAACAAATTCATGATATGCATAGTGGATCACTATGAATATCATAAGACCAAGCTTCGATTCAATCAACGGACTGCTGCAAAGGTCAAGCATAAAGGCTCAACACAGTGCAAGTGTGCACAAAGTATAGCCAATGCAAGTAACTATGAACATGTTTTAGCAAAGTCAAAAACTAGGTGCAACACAATGGTCGAGCTACAAGAAACATGAAGCATTTGTATAATGGTACAGTCACACACATATAAATAGATATGTATAACATTGAATGTCAATCACACATCGTTAAACAACAGCAAACTCAAGATCATATCAAATACACAACATAGGTGAAAATATACATGTACAACCAGGTCCAAAGTATAAGAAAATCGATAGGACACATGCGCACTTGAATACTACTTAGGGATCAAGCAACAACAACATAGTTCAAGCCGAACCATTGTTCTGCCAACAAAGCATACTCACCAGAACGGAACATTCACACCAGATAAGGCATGCAAATGCATGAACAAGTGCCTAAAGAAACAAGGCCAGGCAGATGCTCAACCAAGGAAATAGGAACATGGTGGATGGGCCGCAAGTAGATGAACAACAACAATGTGCAAATTCAAGAAAACATCATGATGCATATCAACATGGACAAGGCCACAAAATGCCATATTGATATGTACATATGTATACATAAATGGGCAGCAAATACATATGCAAATGCGGTAATCAAGAACAAGGGCGCAACAAGTGAATGCACATAGATTAGATTCACAAACACAAACATCGCTCAAGTACATAGGCATGGACACTCAGGGACATGCACACTTAGGCATTCAAACCAAGTCAGGCGAATGCGAGTAAACTAGTGACAGTGATCAAGTGCAGACATTCAACAACTCTAAGATCAACACACAACAAACCAACATAGGGAGATACATAGATATACACATCATCAAAGAAACCAAACTAACTTCAGCTACTATCAACGTCAGTTGTCAGTAAACTAAAAATAATAATATCGATTTCAAACAAAACAACACTTCACTACAGTCTCAAGCAGTATACGTTACTCAGGCAACTCAACAGATATATTCAGATAAATGGATGTGTAGCAAGTTTCAATGATGCCTCAGATGGGCGATTCAGGCAAACCCATAACTACAATAATCAACATATTCAACATGCAAGGGAATAAGAAATTTCAGGCAATGAAGAAAAGTCATGAATTTGTCAGATTAGAAGTACCGAAGAGTTCAAAGCCATGGGCGGTAAACAAAAGTTCAATAGAAATAGTGAAAATGAATTAGTCATAAGCGAAATCTGAATTGAAGCATGGTCAAAGTATATTCGAAGTATGTTAGAATATATATCGAATAATGACTCACGATTCCATCAAGTCGTTCAAACAAAACTCCACAGCCGTAGTTGAATTCAAAATCATACTCTAGAAAATTCAAACCTAAAGTATATATGAACCAATTTATAACTCAAATCATAGTCGAGAACACTAGAAATTGAAAAGGGGGAAAATCGCATACCAATTTGTCAACATCCAACTAGACGATCAAGCGACCGAGAGGATTCATGAAAGAAGTTCAATCAACTAAACAGCAATGCTAATATCTTTCCCTGATACCCTGAATATTGGAACTAGAAGCTTTTAATCAAAGAAACCCTAATTTTGAGAACGTTGGAGCAAAAGAGGAACGACCTGAAAGTATAAGACAAAGTGAAGATAATGAAGCGAACTAAAGAATAAGGGTGGATGATTTTAATTGGGCTGTTGTTTTTCTTCTTCTTCTTGGCTAAATTAAATTAATACTTGTAGTGGGATTCCTTTTAACCTTTATTGTATTTTCCTTTTTTAACTTTGTAAAACTCTAGTTTTTTAACTAAGTATGAACTACGGGGCGTAGTTCGAGAATTCACAACTCACTGGTTGAGTTGTGGAAGGATTTTGAGCGGTGGGTTAGAACAATCAGGTTAGCGAGGGTCATGGATTTACAGGGTCTGTAAACATCAGATTGTTCAATTCCTAGTACAAATCTTGAAGGCAGCAATAGGCCGGTTTTGCCGATGCTGAGTAAACTTGTGTGCCACTTTTAATTTCCGCATTTACTCTGTTATTATCTGTGCTGCAATTTATATATATCTGTGGAATTTTTATAAACCCCATTCACCTCTCCCTAGGGTTGATTCGATCCAGCATTAACAAAAACATTAAGCATCATAACAAAAAACTGTTCATCATTTAGTATTTTAAATCTTAAAAGAATTAAGGTTTGGATCCATTTATTAGACTTATAACATGTGCTTGGATTCATTTGTGGGTGTTGTATTACGCATTAGTTGTCATTATTTTTTTATTTATTCTTCTTTTCTTCCATCAATTAAATTTAATGGAAGTGCTTAGAGCTTTGCTTAAGTGCATGTAAGCTTTTTCCATTCAATGATATCGAAGTTTAAAAAATTCTTTTAGTTGTTAATCAGTCCGCACTTAATCCCTAATTAAAAGTTGTTAACCAAATATATAGACAACAAACAATTGATATATTTTATGTTTGATGCATAGTTACTAATGGCGTACGATGTAAAAGTGTGCAAAGCCTCCTTGGAGCCTTGGCGATCGGGGCGACAAATGGCGTGCGCCTTTTAAATTTACTGCGCATGTTTAATTTTATTTATATAAATTTAATACATATATATATATATATAACGGTTAATTTAGAAAGATTAATATAATTTAAGGGAAAGTCTATTTAGACACAAAATGAAGACACATTCGGTGACACAAAGAATCTCCACCATTGGATTGCCTCCTGAATTCCACCCTCTCTATAAAGACAAAGAAATCCAATGGTTCGGATCTTTTGTATCACCATTTTGTGTTCAAATAGCTGGCTCCATAGTTAATATTTAACATATGTTGTAAATATTTTTTGATATTTTGCAAAAAATATCATCAAATATAATAGCATAAGCATAAAATTTCAAGCGCAAAAGTCTTTAAAACCAAAACCCATGGCAATAGACTAGAAACCTAAATTTGATTCAACAGTCAAATTTTCTATGTCAATATCTACATAATCCGATCCATAAGATTCCTCATCTTTTTTGTCTGTCACATATTGATTGGCAATTTATACAGTGCAACCGTAATAGGAACAGACAGTTCGAAATTCGTTAGAGATTAAAAAACATCTATTCAAGACTAGTTGTTGATGCAACAATAATTATAACAAATAGTTCGAAGTTTGTTCGAGAATAATATGGAGAATGCGATGAGATTATTTGTTCGGTGCGAGGTTGATAATTGAACTCGTTGGTTTTGGATCTGGACCAGACTCGACTTGTCTCGATTTTAATCGAATTGAGTTTTATCAAGTCTAATTTGTATATTTTAAAACGTTGGCATATCCCGAGAATCGAATTCCGATCAGGTCAGTTAGGGTTCAATTGAATAATAACACTAAAATGTGTATACTTTCTCGTTTTTTATCTAATCTTTCAGGTCGGATCGGTTCTTCATGTTATTTTACATCAGGTATACATGACCCGAGATCCATCAGGTTCAAGTCGTGCTCGAATCGGTTTGGTTTGGAATTGCGGATCTTGGATTTAATTTCCCATCATAGCTTGATGCAACTATAATATAAATAAATAGTTTAAAATCTGTTGGAGATTAATTCGAAGTGTAATCGTGTCATTATATTAAAAATATGTAATATATTCAATCATTGTTGGAGATTAGTTTGGATTGTGAAAAATAAATAAAAAGGAAGTATAAAACAATAAGATTATGAAATGGTGCACCATTTTTGCGCTGTATGCCATTTGCATTCATTGCCGTGCCTTTTCATTTGCATCGTGCCATACAAAAGAAAGGTGCAAACGTCGTGCCACGCCATGCCTTCCGTCATGACGTACACTATAGCGCGTCTTTCATAGTTGGTATGATAAGTTGAAAAGGTATTTTATTCTCGCGTGAAATAAATTTGTCATTGTCAATGCGAAATTTTAATTGACGTATCAATGAACCAGCACAATAATAGGATATAATGCTAAAATGATATAAATGGCATGTTTCTGGAAATGTAGACTCACAGGGATAATGCACACAACACCCATATGACAATTACGTAAAATTCCATAATCTATAATGCATATAGATTTTTCAGGACTACATAAATTTTTAGCTAAAGAACTCATTGGTAGAAAGGAAAACATATAGGCTTTGTTCTAACATAATCTCAGCAACTAACATAGCTCTCTTTCAATGTTATAACTTAGGAGTTAGGAAAAACGCTTACATAAACATACTATGTTTCAAACATCCTAACGTTATTGTTATATGAGGAATGCTTGAAAAAATTTCAGAAACATCCATTTATAAACAAAGTTATACATGATCAGTTGATTGTATCAGTACAATGTTAGTTTGCATGTACTATCCATCACTGAGTATGTTTCTTTTCTTTTTGTTCGAAGAAAAAGAAAAAGGAAAAATTGAAGAAAGCCAATAGTTTTCAAGTTGAAATTGATTGTAAATTTTATTTTATTTTATATCCTTTTAGAAGTATATAGCTCAGCTTTATATCTTATGTTGCCATATTCATGAGGTTATAGAGGTGGTTTCAGAAATCAGCAAAGTATATGTATGTATGTATATGTATGTATGAGTTGCTCTTGGTTATTTTTAGTTATTGTTAAACATATTTTATCCAATCTCAAAGAATCATAATGAATTTTGAAGTATATGATCATTAGGGTCAATAATTTCATCGTGGTACTTCATTTTTGCATGATTGGGAAGAAAAGAGTGTAAGATAGAAAATGAGACAGTTGATGCAACTAGCGAACCCATGGTAAAACTTATATATATTAGCAATTGAAGCACTTTTCAAATTAACTTGTCATTGAATATGAATCTTTGCTATAGAGTTTTTTAACATTATGTAACACGTCACCAAAGGTTCATAGCATACAAAATAGATGTGTATACAACAATCACATCCCCACTTTTATATTGATTTATTAGCACCTCAACGACGTTATTAAGGACTAAAATTAACTCAATAATGCAAATCACTATATAATTTAATGTAGCACTCAATTTAATTAAGTCATTTATTCTATGTTCATCTGTTTCATGTCCTCTAACGACATTGTAAATTTCTTGACCGTAACAGAATATTTTAAATATAAAGTTAACCAAGTCTTATGAAAAAAATACCAAATTGGTAGTTGCATTACATTGAAGCTAAATTCCCCGGTAATACACAATTATGATCTTCGTAATAGACCAAATATTACCAAAACTAACTTCACATTTATAGTGTTATCAACTTAATTGATAAAATTAACAAACATGATACAATATAAATACCTGAATGTCCCGAAAAAACCATGGATGCTCCAAGACTTCAAACTGTAAGTAGAGATAAAATATGTTATACATTCCTTCATCTACATTTACACAACCGAAATAATCTTAATATACCCTCCAAAATTAAATTCTGACATGTTTAACAATTTCATAAATAAGATTCAGTAAATAGGATGGTATATATGATTACCAAAGTATTATTAATTGGAAGTTAGGAAGAAATAATAATTAACACATTCAAATAAGTAATAACATTACGAAGGTGCTTCATTCCCATGTCCATAGTTTAATATACTCATCTTACTCATATATAAAACACCCACATCAGTGTAAGCATAAAAATGCACATATGAAAACAATACTTAAGAGTATATTATCAAGTTATGCTCTAATAGTTTTTAATGCTATAAATAGAATATTGACAGTAATAATATATCGAATTTTACTAGTAGTTCTACAATTTGTACAAGCAAACTAAATGCCAGTGTAGGATACTAATCCAATTCAATATACAAAGTATAAAACATGAGTCCATATCACACAACAAAGATAGCAAATAAATGTTAACTTGTTTTTCCTCCAACACAGGTTACAAACATTAAAAGGTTTGAGAATTTAAATGTTTAATTCCACATTTATGTTTCAAACATTTAAGACTTTGAATTTTAGTAGTTCAATTCTACATGCTATTCAAACATGATTTTTGAATCGGATGCTTGTATAAATGTGTGATTCTAATAAATTATCAAATGTTTTTTTTTAAATGGTACCTAAATATAACATGTCACTGGGACAACATAACACAAACCACATGTCAACATATGTTCGAATCACGCTACGCAAGTTTCGAACTTGTGACCTCTTGCATCAAGATCGAAACACTTAACCATTGGTCAATGGTGTTTGTCAATTATCAACTGTTTTGTTGATGATGAAGACATATTAGCAAACGTGAGAGAGTTCTCATTAGAAGTATATGCATAGAATCACGTAACACAAAAAAACACTACATGCCATCATAAAATTAACTGAATTATATACATTACATGTTACATCAAAGCAAACCATTTGTTCATTTGTGTGAACCACCAAAATAAAAAGTTTCCAACCATAAATATCAAGCACAAGTATAAAAATATATCCTCGACTTGATACAAATACTCGTTGCAAGAATCAAAAATGTTTTGTCCCGACGTGTTATAACTAAATTAAAAGAGGAGAGTTATTGACAAGGTTTTTTATGTATTTTGTTAGGAACAATAATTACATAGTTTATTTGCAATGCATCTAATTTAGGAATATCCTAAATTCAAAATAAAATATTAATGTCCTTTGGGTCAACCTAAAACCTGCACGCCATTCAATATAGGTAAGCATGTAACAAACTAATCGAATTATCAGGATATGTTGGCCCGTCCTGCGGGCGACACACATCAGGATGGAGATGTATTTAGGTGCTTTCCTATTAATTAGGGATTTGGTTTTTAAAACATAAAGGTTGAAAAAAACATAACAACATACGCAAATGTATTTGATTTGAAGTCTTGGAAAACGTTATTCTAAGGAATGATCTGTCCCTATTTACACAATGAGAATAATTTACCCTTCCAAATTAAACACCAAAATAACATTACAGAATTTAATAGTTCATATGCTGATGAAAAAGTTATTAATTGACAGTCAAGTTAAGAAAATTAAGCATATTCAATGTCTTGATTTTGTAAAACATAACATACGCAGAAGTCCATGATCATAGATTTGTTGTCATCTTGCTAACACAACAACTCAACAAACTTCTATTTCAATCTGCAAACCACTCACACAAAGTAACAAACATACTAAAAGCACCATCATTTGATAAATAAAGATAAGCAGAGAGAAAATAATGGTTATCTATACAAAAATGACAATCTACAATAAATCATCCGTGTTTGAAATTATTACCTAAAAAAAACAAAGTAGTAGACGTCTCTCAGAGATTGAAATTGATTAGAACTTACATGGACAACCTCGATAGTCGTTACATCTCTTAGGCCCGAGAAGAATGCCACTGAATTCCATCTATTTCCATACATTTACGATGTCCTACAGGCTAAGAAGAGAAAATACACAAAGATAGAAGCAAGTAACTGTAGTTCTTCAAATGTCGCAGATAAGATAATCACAGTTTATGGAGGAAATCAGAGATCCTATAATTCGTAATGATTTGGAATTGTTAAGAACCTAAAGATGAAGAGAGTAAAGTGGAAGAGGGGAGTTAAAACTGAGCGGTTTTACCAATAAACTGCATTAAAGGAACATGTGTCAGCCTGTAGTTGATTCAAAATTATGGTTTCTGCTTTGCTATTTAAAATAGTAGATGTTAAGCAATGACTTTGCTGAGTTTAATCTAAATTAACTTAAGCATATTGATTGACGAATCTGCTATGCTAATTTTTAACAATGAAAATTTACAACGTTATTCTCATCAATGTTGGTTACATATTCCAACTGCATTGATATTCGTTTGAAGATACACTACGATCAATGAATATACCCCTTCAGGTACAACTATCAGAATCATAGTTTGACAGTTTACTTGAAATCCATTTTGGATTTTAAAGCAACGTATCATATAATAGAGTCTATACTCTTTATGATATAATGACAACTGAAGAAATTATTATTGCTAACAATGTTTTTTTTTTTTGACTTTATTAAGAGTTAATAGTTTCTCTTTAGATGTACGAGAATGCTTATTAGACACTCCAATGAGTTATGTCTATTTTAGACTTGGTTAATTATATTTCATCTTGTGTAATCAATTTTCATGTTAAAGTCTTTGGATCATATCCAAGTCCATCGTACTACCATTAATTTTATTGTTGGTTAGTCTCGAATTCTTTTGGGGTGGTCCACGTAAGATCTCTTACATGTACTTTATCGACTCACACAATGTCTTATCTCTTGATACAACGATTGCTTCTCAGTGCGACGGGACATACATTCAAAAAACATTTTATGAAATTCTTTCATACTTACATAAAATTGGTTTTGTTCTGAGTTTATAAAACTTATGTTCATAAAATAAATTACTCAAATACACATCTTAAACCGTTAGGAGTTTCTTATCAATTCACATCTTATATTATCTTGTAAACTATTCTTTAGATGAAATTAGTCTTATCATATGTACTTCCTCTTAAGTACATATCCTTGTAGAAAGAAGTTAACTCGACTTTCCTCATAATCAATTATAGCTTGTCCAATTAAGTTTGATTACTCTTTATCGATACATCATTTTGTATCACAGGGAGGAGTGACCTTTGAGATTGAATCTTATTCGTTTTAAATACATTTGAAATTCATTTCCAATATACTCACATATTCAATGAAATCAAATTATTTTATTTCCTTTGCATATTATGTTTTCTACTTCCGTTTCATATTCTATAAACTTAATGTGACGACTCGGAATTTTAGATATTTAAAATTAGATATTTAGTTGATTTAAAATATTTAAAAGTTAGTTTCTAACTTGAATTTCACTATTTATTGGATAATTTAAATATTGGATTAATAATTGGAAATTGGGAAAATCGTTGAATTTGGAGTTCCAGGCTTGTTAAAAAATAATTTGATGGCTTAGGAAATTTGTATTAACAATACTGAAGGTAATAGAACTTTTAAAATTGAATTTAAAGATGGTGTGTTCAGTTTTGAAAATATATCGTTTAAATTGATATTTAAAAATAGCATTCCGAGGCACAGCCTCGGAATTCGACGGAATTAGTTCCATTGGATCCGTAATAGTATATTATTATTGGATTTCAATTTTTGTACTGTTTGGACTTGTCGTGTGATCGTACGGTAGATAAACGCGCTGAAATCTATATCGAAAATTAAATATAATAACTGGGTCCAAAAAGCTATCTTCTCCATACGATCGAATTAGGACTTGAAACCTTTTTCAATGCGTTCCAAATAGGGGTATAACATTATGAACGCCTGGCGGCACGCCTTAATAGGATGTCAAGATTTTAAGCTTTGAATTCAAGACGATTTAAATTTGAATTCAAAAATAAATATAAATAATTTTATGGCATTGAATACTGTAGCAACCGATGCAGACACGCAAGACAATTGAAGACATGCGTTCTCCCTGAAGACACGCGTCTTTTTTAGTAATATACTTTGTCTCGTTTTTTTTAATCTCGTCCCTCTTCTTCATTTTAAAAATTTAGAATCAGAGAACAATTAAACTTTGACCGATACTTCAAAATAAATCCCCAAATCACATTCGTTTGAAGTTAAAAAAAGGGGGATGAATCGAAATCGCGGCCTTTCCCTGTCAAATCGAGGACGCGAAATCAAACAAAAATTAGTTCGAAAAATAAAGGAGGAGAGCAGCGGCCTGGAGGATACTCGGTTATATGGGTCGTGGTGTTTCGTGGCATCGAGCTAGGCCAAGTTCAAGTCTTGGGTGGAGGATCAGAGGAAGCCTAGGTGGAGCATGGAGTCGAATGGCAGGTGTCGTAGCTGCTGTGAGTGCATGTACGAGGTTCTGGTGGAAGGTAGGTGGCTAGCCGCGACGTGGTGTGTTGCAGTGCTGTTGTGTTGGGGTTCGTACTAATTGGAGGTGTTTTGGTCTGTGATTAGCAAGCATAAGGTATTTTCAGTTTATTTATTTAAATTTATATAAATATATATATGCACGCATGCCTATTTAATTTAATTAGGTTTATGGTTAAGGGTTCTGAAAAATAGAAAAGAAGAGAATATATATATATATATAGGAGTTTTAAATGTTGGAAGTTTATATAAAAATTAGATTTTTAAATCTACTAGTTTAATTTTTTTAAAATAATATATGATAGAGATAGATTTGTTTAATAAACTTATTTAATTATTTTAGTTGTTAAAAATATTTTATTAAAAAGAAAAGTAGTTCAAAATTAAATTATTAGTTTAAAATAAAATCATTGGTTAGTTAAATTTATCAAATAGGAATTTAATTGTTCTATTTATTCGAATATTAATAAAAATCATCTAATGTTTATACCAGGTCTTAAATCGGGGGAAAACAAGCCAGTTTGGATCAGACCTACA
Source organism: Allium cepa (assembly GCA_030765085.1). Taxonomy (NCBI): domain Eukaryota; kingdom Viridiplantae; phylum Streptophyta; class Magnoliopsida; order Asparagales; family Amaryllidaceae; genus Allium; species Allium cepa. The sequence continues at coordinate 610,819,705 of CM060940.1, forward strand.
AAATAAATAAAAAATCAAAGGTGAGTTAATCTCACTCATTTGGATTACCATTTAAATTTAAATAGTTTAAACTTAAATTGTTGGATGAATTGCTTAAGTTGATAATTTATTATCTATCTGGATCTGATATTATATATAGTAGTATATATATATATATATTGGAGTGATTGATTTCCCGCATTATATAGCGGATGAGACCCTATACACTCCGCATAATAGCGGATGACCCTTTATACCGCGATATCCCCCTAGAAGTGGGATTAGTATTTTGTATTGTGCTAACATCTGTGGATGCAAGAAAACTGGTTGCACGGATCCAGCTGGATTCCTCAAAACATTGAATTTATTTTATTTTCTACGATGTGATTTATGTGATAATCTGTGATGATTATATTGGTTATATTGGTAATTGAAATTTTTGAATGCTATGGTTTGGCTGAATATATTTGGATATTTTGAAGATATGAAAATATAAAATATTTGATTTTGAAAGAGATATAAGAGAGAAATATTGAGTAAAATAATTTTAGACAAATTAAAGAATGAATCCGGAAAGAATAAGGGTTTGATTTTAAATTCTATTAAATAAATGTTGGGTATGGTAAAGAAAAATGTAGAGATTTTAAATAAATGAAATTAAAGGAGTTTAGAGACTTAAGTGATATTGTTTAAGAATTAAAGGATTTTATTTTAAATTTTAAGATTTAAAATGATTGGGAAGAATTAAAAGGGAAAATCTTGAATAAAGAATGAAATTGATATTTTCAGTTTAAAATAAGATTTTGAATCATAAATAAAGAAGTAAGTTTGGAATTAGTAGTTTTTGAAATAAATCTGTATAAGTAAAGGAGTAATTTTTAGATGGAGTAAATTTTGAAAATCGATTTGGAAATTGATTTAGTGTTTGAAAACTGTGTTTTAAAAGGAGAATGAGACTATGGAATTTATAAACCGGGTTTGTAAAGTGAAAAAGATATCAGTGGATATTTTGAAGTATAAATTCACGGTGGGAATTTATAAAAGAATGGGTAATTTGTTTTTTAAAAATAAATAGTGGTTTATTTTTAAAGGTGTGGAAAGGAAAGTGTATTTTCCTGGGAAGCCAAGTATATTTTCAAAAAAAGATTTCCAAGTATATATAAGTTAGAGTATTAAATGGTTTTAAAAGAATGTTTTAGAAAGAAATAATTATTTAATGGTTTTAAATTTTTTAAAAGAAATTTTTTATTAGATTAATCATAATAGTAATTATTCTAAAAGGTTTAACTAGTCTTATGTTTTAAAAGATAATTATTTAATATTTACACCTTATAGAATAACTTATATTTTAAAAAAAAATTTGGCTTAAGTTTTATATGAGAAATTATTATAAATTTCATATTTGGAATTTTAAATAAAGTGTGTTAAGTAGTTTTTATTTTAAATATTTTTAAAGGATATATTTTTGAATAAAGTGTTTAGGTAGTTTTAATTTAAATGTTTTAAAGTATATTTTTAGAATAAAGTGATTTAAATTATTTTAAAATCTAAAGTATTTAGACTAGGTTTTTCAGTGGAAATCAATAATATTTAGGGAAATTTATTCCGCAAGAGAAAAGTGATTTGATACCGTTTTCAAAAGATTGAAGTATAGAAAATATCTTGCGAAGATATTTTGAATAATAATTAATTTGGAAAATTATTAAGGTTGATGGTTGTTTGTGGATGTTATATGATAGTTAAATAACCGACTATCAATATTGGCCAATGCTCTGATCATTTCGAAGAGACTGGGATCGGTATTAATCTCCCGAAAACCACTTCGATCCGGTTTGAAAGTTTTCGTAAGGACGATAAGAGCTTTGAAGTCGAAGATGGAGAAGTGAAGTGCAAGGGCTAATCGCTACTAATTCTAAGGGTGATTCCAAAATGTATGTAGTAGGAGTAGTGCCTTCGGTTCCGTTCGAACCCGGAACGGACTTGTATGGATGAATGCTTTCAGAACATCATCAGGGGGACAATGAGCATTCTAAGTTGAATGTGTGCTATAAAGGTAGCGCATAGTCTCGAGCCTCATCAACCGTACAAGGCTAAAACAGAGGAGGTGCACACAAGGCTAAGTGGCTAGAAACAAATTAGGGTAAGGTCATCCCTGTCTAGATGTCCCTTTATTTCGGCTGTGTGGGCGGTTGCTGATCGCAACCACGGGGTGATCATATTCGGCTATCCAGTAAGGGGTAGTCCGGTCTTGTGTAGCAAGGGATCAGGGTGGATCCTCGGTACGGTGATCTAGACCACGTACCGTGATGGGCGGTACACCAGTAGCCCTACCATTGATGGAAATCCATTCTCCCTACGTGCCTTTTCGGTTTTGTTGTAGAACCCACTTTATGGTTAGTATTGCTGGAATTTAATAATGTAACAATTTTGGCTATTTGAATAAGTATTTGTATATAGACACTACTATAATATCAGAGGATTTGATAAGAAATGTTTTGGTTATCGTAAGGTAAAAACCCTACATGTTTATTTGTGGCGTGGTCTTACGAGATACCTTTGATTTCAAATGGTTTTGAAAACTTTAATAATCCAATTGAGTGTGTTATCTCATGCTGGTTTTACAGACTGACTTGGGTGTTATTTAACTATAATGCTCAGGTCAGACCGAGTATTATAGAGTATAGATTCTGTATGGACTGCTGTGGAGCTTAGGAGACGAACTGGACGACGAGGCGTATTTCCGTAGATTTATATTCTGCTGTGTAGTATAAGCTGTGTATAGTTAGCTTTGTGGTGACAAGTTATCATAACTGTCTAGTATTTTGCTATTGATTGTGTTGTACTCTGATGATGTAATGTATAAAACAGATATGATTATTTTTGTTTAGAGGTTGGACATTTATCTATTATATATTGTTCCGTTGTGATTATGATATTCTGATATTGTTTCTATTTCTTCTTCTACCTCCTTCTTCTTTAACCCTAACGGTTCGGTTTTTCGGCATTCGATTGTTCGACATTTGATACAGTGGATGTATTGATGTCGATTTTTCGAGCGTCAAAAAATAGGTCATTACAGTTGGTATCAGAGCTGAAGGTTAAGCGAGAACCTTGGCTCTGGTGGGGATTACTCATGAAATAGAGTCAATAGTACTCTAGAATGAGATTGAGTGTATTAATAAATATGGGCGCGTATTTGTTAGTGAATATAAAATTTGTTTTTATATTTGTTGACTTTTCGGTTGAGTGTTTATGGATTCCGGTCGATATGTGGGACGTCATGTCATCGATATGGGTTTCTAAACTCTTGAACAAGATAAACCGACACAGTTTTGTTTTAAAATAGGGTAAATGAAATAATTTTACCCTAATTATTTGTACATAAAAGAAAAAAAAATCATGGATTATATATATATATATATATATATATATATGGTTGCATGGTTGTTAGGAATGGTAATATAAACTATTATCATTGTTCTGAACAAACTAAAATAAGAAATTAATGTTATAACCAAAAAGTTAAGAATGTAAATTCATATTACATAATTAAATTGTAAGTGAGAATTATAAATGTGATTTATAATTTAAAATAAAATTCCAGAATAATATTTGAATATGAATTGAAAGAATTTGGAATTTGGAATTTTGGGGAAAGTTTAAATTCATTTGGGTTTGAAAGTGGTTTTCAAAGGTTTTGGAGGAATAATAGTGATATTATTTCGGAAATATTTTTGAATTGGATATGAAATCTGGGAAGATTTAGAATTTAAAAATATTTGGAATTTTGTTTAAAGGAGATAAAGCATTGAACTCTTTTCGGCACTAAGAAATAACTTCGGTGATGACTGCAGCATCACCGATGTTCATTTTCGAGTTTCCAAGAAAGGAATTGCTACCAAATTGTTTTAATTTGAGTGTTACAAAATTGGGTTTCGTTTTAAAATGCAAAAGATAATTTGATATGCAAATGGATTATATATAATTGATTTCAAAAATGATTTTGAAATACTTAAGTGATTGTTAAAGACTCTGGAGTTTAATGTTTAAGTAATGAGTTTAAACTCTGGAAGTTTAACTAAAAATGTTTTTGGATTATAAACAAGTTTGGAAACTTATAAGTTTGGAAATTGCCTAGAATGGAACTAACTTGTAAAAAAGTAAATAAAAGTAAGTGTGAAAACAAAATAAGCTGAAAGGTAAGCTAATTAATTGAACTGAATTAAAAGAAATTAGCAAAAGGGAATTTAATAGGTGGAAACTTATAGAAAGTTTAAAATTTAATTTGAACCGGAATGTAAGTGAATCTAGTTAAGTAAAAATGAATTTAAAGAAAATCTAAGGAGACTGAGTGAAATGGTTGCTTAAATAAAAAGTTATAAGTTGAAAATAAAAGTGTGGAAGACAAATGAATTTGCATTTGTAAATAAATAGAATTGAAACTGAATATTTGAATTATGTACAATGGAGAATTAGTCAGGTTGGACTAAATAAAATAAACAAATTGATTTAAGTGCATAAGAAATGAATTGGAATGACATTTGATTTGAATCATGTTGAATAAAATGAAGTATTAAATTTGATTGGGAATAAATGGGTGGAAGGAAGGAAAATTTAATTCAAGTGGAATTGAAAATGAAAATTTGAATAAAAATATTGAGATTTGAAAATTTATGTAGTTGTAACTAAATTAAATTGAAAACTGAATATTAAAATTTAAAATTGAATTGAGAGAGTGAAGTAGTAAAATTAATGGTAAGTAGAACTAATTAAAGAGATGGTTAAATAAAAATTATTTGAGATAAAATGAATTGAAATTTGAAATAAATGGAACTAATTTAACATAATAATAATGATAAACTTCAATGGTGAAGTGGAGAATAAATATAAGAAGCATATAAAACATTTATATTGGACTTAAGAAATGAATAGTGAAATTCTCAAGTAAAATTTGGTATGGGAAAGATACTAGGTTAAATTTGAAATGAAGATTTATTAGAGGCATGTGGAATAATAAATTGTGAATAAGTAATGCAATCAAAGTAATTGTGAATAAAAAATAAATTTTTTATGGCTAATAATCAATTAGGGCTAAATATGTAGGATGTACGTATATTATTTTATTCGCATAGCAATTCGATCCAGAATTCAAGCACAGAATCTCGAGGTAGTTATACCGTTTCGAGTTGGGATTTTTCACTCGATTTTCGACGACGAATCCTGGATGTGGATTTTTGGTTTATTTTGGAAATGCTCTATCATAGTTATTGCTATGCAAGGAGAATGACGGTTTCTGATCAAGAAACCAGATCTGTGTCCGTACTAGAAAGTCGGGTGAACGATACTAGTTCAGAAATGAAATTGTGCGATCGAGTGAGCAATCGGATTTGGTATTGCGTACGGATGATATATATGCATCGTATGGGCTTAAGTGAAGCAAATGTTGAAAATTTTGAAAAGAAATGAATAAAATGAATTTGGATTTTGTGATTTGGTATGATTGCTAAGTGGGATATACAAGTGTTTTAAAGGCAAGGGATAAATTGGGATTTTTGATTTCAGAAGATAAATTGAATTTCTCGATAAAAGGTATGTGTTTAAATTTCTGTATGAAATTTGATGATTTTTTGGTCTAGACACTTGGCTTTTCATTTTCTTTTGAAATTTAGGGGCCCGTAGAGGCATTTTGTATTTGTACCGAGCTACCGCGCAAAGGAGACGCTGGCGAATTCTTTTGGGAATTTAGGGAGTTAGAAAAAAATTTGAGAAAATTTTGATAATTTAAAATTTGGTTTTAAATTAAAATTTGAATTGTTGAGTAAATAATATTGTTTGGAAGTTATGATTGAGTGTGGGAAGTTAGTAAGAGTGAAATTGTTTTGGAAATTTGAAACTGAAGGATTTTGGGAAGTTGTTATAAATTATTTGGTTTGAGAAAATGGTTAACGGGCTGTGGACCATTCCACTTAACTAGTAATTTCGGGGACGAAATTCTTTTAATAGTGGCGGAATGTGATGACCCGGAATTTTAGATATTTGAAATTAGATATTTAATTGATTTAAAATATTTAAATGTTAGTTTCTAACTTGAATTTCAAATATCGCTATTTATTGGATAATTTAGATATTTAATTAATAACTGGAAATTGGGAAAATTGTTGAATCTGGAGTTCCAGGCTTGTTAAAAAATAATTTGATGGCTTAGGAAATTTGTATTAACAATACTGAAGGTAATAGAACTTTTAAAATTGAATTTAAATATGACGTGTTCAGTTTTGAAAATATATCGTCTAAATTGATATTTAAAAATAGCCTTCCGAGACACAGTTTCGGAATTCAGCGGAAGCAGTTCCATTGGATCCGTAATAGTATATTATTATTGGATTTAAATTTTCATACTGTTTGGACTTGTCGTGTAATCGTATGGTAGATAAACGCGTTGAAATCTAGATCGAAAACTAAATATAATAATTGGGTCCAAAAAGCTATCTTCTCCATACGATCGAATTAGGACTTGAAACCTTTTCCAATGCGTTCCGAATTGGGGACTAACATTATGAATGCCTGGCGGCACGCCTCAATAGGATGTCAGGATTTTAAGCTTTGAATTCAAGACGATTTAAATTTGAATTCAAAAATAAATATAAATAATTTTATGGCATTGAATACTGTAGCAGCCTATGCAGACACGCAAGGCAATTGAAGACATGCGTTCTCCCTAAAGACACGCGTCTTCTTTAAGAATATACTTTGTCTCGTTTTTTTAATTTTTATCTCGTCTCTCTTCTTTATTTTAAAATTTTAGAATTAGAGAACAATTAAACTTTGGCCGATACTTCAAAATAAATCCACAAATCAAAATTCGTTCGAAGTTAAAAAAGGGAGAAGAATCAAAATCGTGGCCTTCCCTGTCAAATCGAGGACGGAAATTGAACGGAAATTCGTTCGAAAAATAAAGGAGGAGAGCGGCGGCCTGGAGGGAGACTCGATTGTAGGGGTCATGTTGTTTCGTGGCATCGAGCTAGGCCGAGTTCAGGTCTTGGGTGGAGGATCAGAGGAAGCGTAGATGGAGCATGCAGTCGAGTGGTAGGTGTCGTAGCTGCTGTGAGTGCACGCATGAGGTTCTAGTGGAAGGTAGGTGGCTAACCGCTACGTCGATGGCAGTGGGTTCGGTGCGGTGTAGTTGACGTGGTGTGTTGCAGTACTGTCGTGTTGGGTTTCGTACAAATTGGAGGTGTTTTGGTCTATGATTAGCAAGCTTAAGGTATTTTCAGTTTATTTATTTTAATTATATATATATATATATATATATATATATATATATATATATATATATATATATGCACGCATGCCTATTTAATTTAGTTAGGTTTATAGTTAAGAGTTCTGAAAAATAGAAAAGAAGAGAAATATATATATGTATATATATATAGGAGTTTTAAATGTTGGAAGTTTATATAAAAATTAGATTTTTAAATCTACTAGTTTAATTTTTTTTAAATAATATATGATAGAGATAGATTTGTTTAATAAAGTTATTTAATTATTTTAGTTGCTAAAAATATTTTATTAAAAAGGAAAGTAGCTCGAAATTAAATTATTAGTTTAAAATAAAATCATTGGTTAGTTAAATTTATCAAATGGGAATTTAATTGTTCGATTTATTCGAATATTAATAAAAATCATCTAATGTTTATATAAGGTCTTAAATTGGAGGAAAACAAGCCAGTTTGGATCAGATCTGCAAAATAAAAATAAAAAATCAAAGGTGAGTTAATCTCACTCATTTGGATTACCATTTAAATTATTTGATGAATTGCTTCAGTTGATATCTTATTATCTATCTGGATGTGATATTATATATAGTCATATATATATATATATTGGAGTGATTGATTTCCCACATTATATGGCGGATGAGACCCGATGCACCCCGTATAATTGCGGATGATCCTTTATACCGCGGTATCCCCGCGAAGTGGGATTGGTATTTTATATTGTGCTAACATCTATGGATGCAGGTAAACAAGTTGGAGGGATCCAGCTAGAATCCTCAAAACGTTGAATTTATTTTATTTTCAGCGATGTGATTTATGTGATAATCTGTGATGATTATATTGGTAATTGAAATTTTTGAATGCTATGGTTTGGCTGAATATATTTGGATATTTTGAAGATATGAAAAAATAGAATATTTGATTTTGAAAGAGATATTAGAGAGAAATATTGAGTAAAATAATTTAAGATAAATTAAAGAATGAATTCGGAAAGACTAAAGGTTTGATTTTAAATTATATTAAATAAATGTTGGGTATGGTAAAGAAAAATGTAGAGGTTTTAAATAAATGTAATTAAAGGAGTTTTAGAGACTTAAGTGATATTTTTGAAGAATTAAAGGATTTTATTTTAAATTTAAAGATTTAAAATGATTGGGAAGAATTAAAAGGGAAAATCTTGAATAAGAATGAAATGGATATTTTCAGTTTAAAATAAGATTTTGAATCATAAATAAAGAAGTGAGTTTGGAATTAGTAGATTTTGAAATAAATCTGGCTAAGTAAAGCAGTAATTTTTAAATGGAATAAATTTTTGAAATCGATTTGGAAATCGATTTAGTGTTTGAAAACTGTGTTTTAAAAGGAGAATGAGACTATAGAATTTATAAACTGGGTTTATAAAGTGAAAAAGATATCGGTGGATATTTGGAAGTATAAATTCACGGTGGGAATTTATAAAAGAATGGTTAATTTGTTTTTTAAAAATAAATAGTGGTTTAATTTTAAAGGTGTGGAAAGGAAAGTGTATTTTCCTGGGAAGCCAAGTATATTTTCAAAGAAAGATTTCCAAAGTATAAGTTAGAGGTTTTAAAATGGTTTTAAAAGAATGTTTTAGAAAGAAATAATTATTTAATGGTTTTAAAATTTTTGAAAAAAAATACTTATTAAATTAATTATAATAGTAATTATTTTAAAAGGTTTAACTAGTCTTATGTTTTAAAAGATAACTATTTAATATTTACACCTTATAGAATAACTTTTATTTTAAAATTTGTTTTGGCTTAAGTTTTATATGAGAAATTATTATAAATTTCATAACTGGAATTTTAAATAAAGTGTTTTAAGTAGTTTTTATTTTAAATATTTTTAAAGTATATATTTATGAATAAAGTGTTTACGTAGTTTTAATTTAAATGTTTTAAAGTATATTTTTTAGAATAAAATGATTTAAATTATTTTAAAATCGAAAGTATTTAGACTTGGTTTTTCAGTGGAAATCAACAATATTTGGGGAAATTTATTCCGCAGGAGAAAATTGATTTGAAACTGTTTTCAAAAGATTGAAGTGTAGAAAATATCTTACGAAGATATTTTGAATAATAACTAATTTGGAAAATTATTAAGGCTGATGGTTGTTTGTGTATGTTATATGATAGTTAAAAACCGACTATCAATATTGGCCAATGCGCTGATCGTTTCGAAGAGACCGGAATCGGGATTAATTTTCCGAATAAGGCAAGAGCATGAAGTCGAAGATGGAGTAGTGAAGCGCAATGGCTAATCGCTACTAAGCCTGAGAGTGACTCCAAAATTGATGTAGTAGGAGTAGTGCCTTCGATTTCGTTTGAACCCGAAACAGACTCGTATAGATGAATGCTTTCAGAACTCATCAGGGGGATGATGAGCATTCTAAGTTGAATGTGTGCTATAAAGGTAACGCATAGCCTCGGGCCTCATCATCCGAGAATGGCTAAAACAGGGGAGGTGCGCACGAGGCTAAGTGGCTAGCAACCAGTTAGAGTAAGGTCACCCTTGTCTAGATGTCCCTTTATTTCGGCTGTGTGGACGGTTGCGGATCCCTACCGTGGGTTGATCTTTTTCGGGTTATCCAGTAAGGGGTAGTCTGGTCTTGTGTAGTAGGGGATCAAGGTGGATTCTCGGTATGGTGATCTAGACAACGTACTGTGATGGGCGGTACCCCAGTAGCCCTACCATTAATGGAAATCCATTCCCCTTACGTGCCTTTACGGTTTTGTTTGTAGAACCCACTTTGTGGTTAGTATTGCTGGAATTTAATAATGTAATAATTTTGGCTATTTGAATAAGGATTTGTATATAGACACTACTATAATATCAGAGGATTTGATAAGAAATGTTTTGATTATCTTATGGTAAAAACCCAAATGTTTATTTGTGGCGTGGTCTTACGAGATACCTTTGATTTCAAATGGTTTTGAAAACTTTAAAAATCCAATTGAGTGTGTTTTCTCACGTTGGTTTTCCAGACTGACTCAGATGTTATTCAACTATAATGCTTGGGTCAAACCGAGTATAATAGAGTACAGATTCTGGATGGACTGCTGTGGAGCTTAGGAGACGAACTAGATGACGAGGCGTATTTTCGTAGATTTATATTCCACTGTGTAGTATAAGCTGTGTATAGTCAGCTTTGTAGGGACAAGTTATCATTGGTATTTTGCTATTGATTGTGTTGTACTCTGATGATGTAATGTATAAAACAGATACGATTCTTTTTGTTTAAAGATTAGTCATTTATCTATTATATATTGTTCCGGTGCGATTGTGAGATTCTGATATTGTTTCTATTTCTTCTTCTACCTCCTTCTTCTTTAACCCTAACGGTTCGGTTTTCCGGCATTCGATTGTTCGACATTTGATACAGTGGACGTATTGATGTCGATTTTTTGGGCGTCGAAAAATCTGGTCGTTACGCTTAACATGAGTATACTACTAGCATATCAAATACGCATGTTTAGGTCTATCATAATTTATCTATGCATTTAACGATGAAGTGGATCTATTAAAGTATCAGACCTTGGACTTCATATATATAAACAAACACACACACACTGAGTTGCATTTCAAGGGAGCACAAGCCCCCCGAGTATTTTGTGAAATAAACAGTCTTCCGTACTATGAAATTAAAATTGAATTCCTCTACAAGCTTTTTAATTATTCTGACCTTTTATTTTCAATTTTGTGGTCTTCCGTCTGGTACCAATCAATTATATTCCATGATTCAATGAAACGTTCCTCTCTCTCACCGCTCCTGCCGACTTTTTCCTTCCCCTCTTTTATATTTTCTATGCATCTATCTCATCCTTTGAATGCATTATAATTTCATCTTTCAGCTTTTTCTAATCTTTTGAAACTCCAAACTTCCATACATTAACAGAAAACAATTTCCTAAAAATTTTCGTTTTTGTATCCACCTCCTGTTTTCGCTCTTCTAATATTGCAATGAATTATTTGCATAGTAGCATGTTTTGTTACACCTCAACCTTAATTATCCTAACATTAAACAAGGGTCATTTTGGAAAATGAATCATCTCTCCTACTGCGCTATGGCATAGGCGATGAATTAGCATGGGTTAATGTTCTTGTGGTATATTGTTTCTCTTATCTAGACAAGTACGTTATAACCCTAATTTTGCCATTTCGATTGTTTTTTTTTGTTTTTTTTTTCTGTTTCTTACTGTGTTCAATCGTTTTAGGAACTTCCCCTTCGACTCAATCCAATTTTGAGATTCTATTTTTCGAGCATAACCCTGATTTTGGCATGTCTATTATTAGTTTCAGTTTCTTATTTTACTATTTATTTTTCTTTATTTTAATTGCTTCTTTGATTCGGTCCATGCTTAACTTTCTTCCTGTCAATCTGTATTTAGTACTTTTGCTCTTTTGCTTGGATTAATATAGTCAGCATTTATTGTTGTCTAATTGCCATTTTTTTAGGCTTATTCGTATTCGTTTCAAATTATAATGTTTAGTTATTGACACTGCTGGTGAGTGAAAATATAAAATTAGTATTCAACGTCATTTAATTTTCAATATAATCACCTGTTTTTACCATTATGAAGCGTTTTGATATTCTTTAGGTTATTGGCTTCTCTATTTTTTTTGGATTCAAGGAAAAATTATTATATGGTTGTAATTAATAATATCTTTGTTATTTCAGTTGTGAAAATTTGTTTACGGGTAAAATTGCCTAGAATCATATTGATTTAGTTATGAATAAGTATTTTCACTATCTACTCAACTTATTTAAGTTGAGGGATTCATTATGGAATTTTCCTTCTTATTAGCAATGTGTAAGTGGTCTTATAGTTGTAAATTTTTCTCATAAGAATACCAAAGTTTACATCATTTACTTTTAAATTATGATAATTTAGATCACGTAAGGAGTGAAAGGTATTTGCAGCTATAAATTCTTTATAGCAAGTTCCTAAAAGAAGTGTTTTAAAGACCCGATCCAACCACGATTTGACATGGTTAATCTTCGACCTTAGAGTATTACGGCTTTGAAAATCAAATAACCTTGCATGTACGAACCGACGGGCAAACCTCAAAACCTTGAAAAAAAATCTATGGACTAACCTCTTTAAATCACGCAGTTATTCAAATTTAAGAAAAAATTGGCTATAATTATACCTTTTAGTGCATAAAGTAGAGGAATGAATTATAACTATAGCTATACCTTTTAGTGCATAAATTATCTCTTTAACAAAGCAATTCATTTACTTGGCTACGTATTTATTTGTTTCCTAAACTATTCATGATCTTATTAGTATAGACAATAACTAAATGGAAGATATATTAGGATACTCAATGTTTTTTTCTTTTTAGTTGTCTTCTTGGTAAACATATTTATTATAGTAATAAGCGGTGCTATTTTTAGTTCATAAAAATAAATTTGAATTAAAAAGTATACCGCCAAGAACTTGATCTTAATAAAGCATCATTTATACATAAGGCATGCTATGTTTTATTATGACTTTAGTTTTGATGTTCTTAACTATTTAGATTTATTAATTTCTATATATGGATATTGCAAATTTATTACTGCATATAACTACATTAAATATATTATCAACATTTAGTTTCATTTTAGAAAGATGATGCTACCATACTGTTGATGTGGATTTATTTGTTTGTTTATTGACATCATAGACTTTTCCATGGAATCTAACCATGTATACTCACAATTTTTTCAGTTCATTTCTTTTAGTTGTTTCACCTGCCAATTGAAGAGATTGGAACAAAACCATATAATTAATTGATGATGAGGAAAGTAACATCCATCCATCAAGTGAAGGAATGGGTATGAAACGATGCAACCAATTGATGATGGGAATGGAACTTCTATGCATCAAGGGATGAGATGGCTAATTTCAGGTAAACAAGATTTTAAGTTACTTTTTAGTTGCAATATTAGGTCATATCAGCTGAAGCTTGACTTTTTCCTTATGCTCATTAAATTTGCATATTTATTGCTTTCGGTTTTCATAGTACTTAAAGCACCTGTAACATGTCAACTATATTCATTCGTTATCAGTATAACCTGTCTTTAATCGTAGATTATATTTTAATTTTTGGAGTATTAGCAAAGAAAATATCAATTGTAAAGCAGTTACTAAATGTGGTACCAATACTTTTTGATTTTGACTAACGTATCTCAAACTCACACTTTTATATCTTAAAAAATATAAATAATATGTGAAAATATATTTGATTAAAAGATACATTTCTTTCAATAAATCACAAATATATTCATATATGTAGCTAGGCCTCATATTTAATGGAATGAAGTAACCAAAACAAAAGAAAGATTGAAAAATAAACTTTATTTATTGAATGATGTACATTAGTTGATTTTGTTCCCAGTTCAGTCTACCATTGTTTTTGGAATTAATACCACTTCAATTCTTTGATTTAATTACGGCTAGCCATTGGAACTCTTTTTGCACTTACTGCGACAGACTATACTTGAAGTTTACAAAATTTCAGTTGGTAATTTGTACGCATGTTTTAACACTAACTTGCAGCCGATATTGCTGATGTGGAAAGCTTATATGAAAATTAAAACAATGCATTCATTGAAACTAAAAGGGGGAGGGGGTACAAATTCGAAGTTAACTCCATGATAATAATAATAGAGGACGGTAGACAAGTCAAAATAATAGGCAAGTTGAATGAGTAAGGTAGCATTGCTCCATTCATAATTAGTTTGTCTTTGCTCGACATGAATATTGACAGAAACAAGAAGGTAGACATTAATATGGTGGATTCCATCACCATGGATGCATAAAGGAATTACTATGTTGTCATTGTCTTTAGTGCATGGACTTTAGTGATGTATAGGTAGAGCTACGTGGATGCAACAACTTATACTGTCAGTAGACTATGATAACACTGTTATAAAATACATTTAAGTCTGTGATATTTCTAAAAGAAAACTAAAGGATGTGCATCCATGTATATTTTACAGTAATAATGAATTCTCAGTAATTTAGATCAATTGTAATTTAGTACAGTTTTCACACACATTCGCAAAGCATTCAAATTGTTAATGTTGTGGCCTACCTTAAAAATATCTGGATAATTTTATGTTTTTTCCGCTGTGTTTGTTACTATTTCAATCGAATACATCCATGTATAAGCGCGTTCTATCCAAAATAAATATTTATTTTGCAACATAAGGAATATGCTCATTGTTTTCTTAGCACACATGAAGCTTACATGGCAGCACTAGGTATTTACAAGCATGTATATTATTTTCCTTAATGTGGGTAATGTTAGACAACACCGAGGAGTTGATTTTCATTTCAGTTTTATTCGATCATTTTTAATTCAATTTTTTGAGTAGTGATGAACTAATTAAAGATAGTAGAGCTTTATTTTGAGCTTGTTGTTTAGCACTTAATTTTAAATTTTTATGATATTAGCTCTATTGTGGGAGGTTAGATTTCTTTACTTCTTTTTGATGGTTGTAGATGTGTTATTTGTTGTATAAAGAATTTGGGAAGTTGTAAAAAATGTTTGGTTTTGGGAAAATGATGAACAGGTTGTGGACCATTCCTCTTAGCTAGTAATTTTGGGGACGAAATTCTTTCAAGGGAGGAGGAATGTGACGACCCAGAATTTCTGGATAGTTTAAATTTAAATATTTAATTGATTTTAAATATTGAAAGTTAGTTTAACTTGAATTTCAAATATCACTGTTTATTTGGCAATTAAATTATTGAATTTAATAAGTAGAAATTGGTTAAATAGTGAATCTTGGTTTTCAAGCGGGTTAAAAATATTTAAAAGGTTTGGAAAATTTATATTTATAATACTGGAGATAATAGAGTTTTAAATTTGATGTTTGAAAATGTTTTGTTCAGTTTTAAAAATATATTGTTAAATCGATATTTAAAAATAGCCGTCCGGGGCACAGTCTTGGATTTCAACGAAACCAGTTCCATTGGATCCGTACTAGTGTATGATTATTGGATTTCCATTTTTGTAGCATTCAGAGTTGTGGTGTGATCGTACGGTAGATAAACGCACTGAAATTTATATCGAAAATTTAATATACTAACTGGGTCCAAAAAGCTATCTTCTCCATACGACCAAATTAGGACTCGAGACCTTTTGCATTGCGTTCAGAATAGAGGTATAATATTATGAACGCCTAGCGGCATGCCTTGATAGGAGTTCGAAATTTTAAGTTGCATTTTCAAGATGATTTAAATTTAAACTCTAACTTTTTTTTAAAAACATTAAAGATAAGTATATCTATATAGTTATTAAATTAAAATAGTAATAACTTAAGTTAAAATGAAATAAAAATGCAAATATATATATATATATATATATATATATATATAAATGCATATGGACATTTGTAAGCTAAAAGAAGGCCTTGGTCTACAAGTGTCAAAAATTAATGTTTTCTTCATTTAAAAATCAAAACAAAATCAAAAGAAATGGCCGAGCAAACCACAGAATCGCATACCCTTCTTCTCCTCCCTTCGTTCTAAACCGAAAAATAAGATGAAGGGATAAACTCGAATATAAATCGCGCCCTCTCCTCTCTCAAAATCCTGTAAAGATCGACTCAAAATAAGAATATAAATCAATGCCGAACAAATCGAAGCAATTGAAGTTACTTACTCCATTCTTCCCCTTCCTCAGTCACAATTAGAATTCGTATAATAATAATAAAAAAGGAGGGATTTCTTGATCAAGACTCGGTGACCAAGTGAGGCCACATGGTGGCGCTGGGATGATTCATAAGACGACGACGCATTGGGTGGCGAGCTGGTGGTTCGTTTTGAGGGTTCGATCGACGAAGGGGTGTCGCTCGAATTGGGAGTGAGCATGCGGCGTGGATAAGCAGTGATGGAAGAGGGTAGAGTTCGATGATCGGTTAGGGGAAGGCAATGGCTTTCATGGTGAAGGCTGGGATGTCGAGTAGTGGTGGCCGATGTCGAGTAGTGGTGGCCGATGTTGAGTTCTATTTCAAACAGTAAGTTTTTTTACATAAATTTTAAAGCCGTTGATTTCAAAACAGTAAATTTTAAATATTTCTTAAGTTCAAACTCCTAAATGAATTTTGATTATTATTTCACTGATCGAAATTAACAGCGAGGTTTAAACAATTTTGTTTAGAATTGGAATCACACACACATACACACACACACATATATATATGACAATAAAGTAAATCTGGGAATTTTATTGACATAATAAATTTGGTAGTTACTGAAGTTTAATTGGTTAGTTAAAAAGAAAAGGATTAGGAAAAATATCTAGTTTAAAATTTAATCATTAGTTAAATTAATACATGGTAATTGACCGTTTGATTACTTCGAATATTAATAAATCGTACGATGTTTGTACAAGGTATAAAAATGTGAAGAAAATAGCCAGTTTGGGATTGGGATGCAAAACGAAAATCAAAGGTGAGTTAATCTCACTCATTTGATTTTCCATTTAAATTTAAATAATTAAATTTAAAATATTGGTTGAATGATTGAATTGAGTAGATGCGATATTATATATAATAGTCTATATATATATATATATATATATATTGGAGTGATTGATTTCAGCATTATACAGCGGATGAGACCCTATGTGCCCCGCATAATAGCGGATGACCCTATACCGCGATATCCCCCTCGAAATGGGATTGGTATTTTATATTGTGCTAACATCTGTGGATGTAGAAAAACAGGTTAGAGGGATCCAATTGGATTCCTCAAAACGTTGAATTTATTTGAATTTCAGCGATGAGATTTATGTGGTAATCTGTGATGATTATATGATTATATTCGAAACTGAAATTATTGAATGCTATGGCTTGGTTGAATATATATATTGGTATTTGAGAAAAATGAAATATATATATAGTTTGGATTTTTAAAGGAAATAAAAGGGGAAATTTTTAAGTAAAATAATTATAGAGAATTTGGGTAAATTAAAGATTGAATTTGGAAAAGTATAAAAGTTTGATTTTTTTTAAATTCTATTAAATAAATTTCGAGTACAGAAACGAAAAATAGAAATTTTAAATAAATGGAAATAAAAGAGTTTTGGAGATTTAGTGATATTGTCTAAAGATAAAAGGATTTCATTTTCAATGTTTAAAGATTTAAAATGTTTGGAAAAAATAAAAAAAGGAAAATTTTGAATGAAGTATGAAGTGGGTATTTCAGTTTAAGATAAATATTTTAAATCATAAATATAGAAGCGAATATGGAATTAATGGGTTATGAAATAAAATTAAGTAAAGGAATTTATTTTAAAATGGAGTAAATTTTGGAAATCGGTTTGAGAATTGATTTAAGTGGTTGAAACTGTGATTTAAAGGAAAATGAGAAATGAAAATTTATAAACTGGGTTTATAAATGAAGTGGAATATTTATCAGTGGATAAATTTAAAAGTATATATTTCGGTGTAATTTATAAGAAAGGTTCAATTCATTTTAAAAATAAAAAGGTGATTTTAATTTTAAAGGTTGGAAAGTATATTTTTCCCGGAAATTATATAGACACTACTATAATATCAGAGGATTCGTTAAGAAATGTTTTGGTTATCGTAAGGTAAAAACCCGGCATGTTTATTTGTGGCATGGTCTTACGAGATACCTTTGATTTTTTTTAAAGGATTTTGAAAATTTTAATAATCCAATTGAGTGTGTTTTCTCACGTTGGTTTTCCAGATTGACTCAGGTGTTATTTCACTATAATGCTCGGGTCAGCCCGAGTATTATAGAGCACAGATTCTGGATGGACTGCTATGGAGCTCAGGGAATGCGCTGGATGGCGAGACATATCACGTATCTTTCTTATTTCCACTGTGTTTGATATGCGGTATATTCCACTCTGTGTGGACAAGTTGTCATAACTGTCCAGTGTTTTGTTGTTGTTGATGTTGTACTCTGATGATGTAATGTATAAAACAGTTACAGTTTCTTTTATATAAAAGTCTGTTGTTATATATTATATGTTGTTCCACTGCAATTGTGAGATTCTGTTATTGTTTTTTCTATTTCTTCTTCTACCTCCTTCTACTTTCCCTTACGGTCTGTTTTTCCTGCATTCGATTATTCGACATTTGATACAATGGATGTATTGATGTCAATTTTCGAGCGTCGAAAAATCGGGTCGTTACATTTGTTGCCTTATTGATCTTAGATGTTTTCATTCTTATTGAGTTTATTGTGCCTTTTATATTTCTTTATAAGCAATTACCTTCTAATCCTTATAAATCTGCACTACGGCCAAATATATCAGTCGATAATTTATCTGACAGGTAAAAAGCTGCAATAACGAGTGAATTATCATTTGACTACTAATTGCTTTTTGATTCATGTTAAAAATAGATTACCTTTTATTTTTGAAATTCTAAACAAAAATCATGCGCGAAGCACGGGTTCGCACTAGTAGATATATACATATATATATATATATATATATGTATGTATGTATGTATGTGTGTGTGTGTGTGTGTGTCAATCCGAAGAGTTCACTAGCACTTCTATCATTCCTTATAAATGGGTGTTTTTCCCAAATTCGCCATAACTATATGATTCACAATTACGCGATCAAAGAAAATTTTCTCAAAGGTATGCCTTAGTCCGTAATTCCAAAATATATGACTAAACCATAACTATATGATTCACAATAACTATATGACCAAATAAAATTCACCATAACTATATGATTCACAATTCCAAATTCATCATAACTATATGATTCACAAGTACATGTTTAAACTCAGCTTCATTCCAAATTCATCATAACTATATGATTCACAATGATGATGCGCTATGTTCAAACTCAGCTTTGTTCCAAAAGCTGCTTGCAATGCTTCCTAAAACTGACTAGTAAAAATTGTATCCCGATCACCTATAAAGCTAAGCTTGACTAGTATCAAGGGTGACCATCTTCCCTTTGCTTACTGGCAATCCTTTAGAGGAGAGTCAGAGTAACTTCCAAAAGAGCTAAAACTGCATTTCTGTTGAGAGCATCTGCTACGACATGCTAAGATGTTTTATATATGCTAATAATTTGGTCAAGTTATCGATAGTGGAAAAATGACTGTCTGGGTGTAAGTATAGTATGCATATGAAAAATAGGACATTCTATACTTATCACCACTTTTCGATTCCATATAGTACTATCCATCGATTGGTCGGACAAGTTAGAAAACTATTCTGCCTTGATATACATTCTTACTTCTCAAGATAGAGACGAGTGTCCATTCTGAATGAATTTAGTGCTAACTATATGATAAAGTACTTCCATATGCTAATTAATCATGACCTATTTATTGAAATTAACCCCCTTGTACTTATCACGTTTTTGATATTTTGACTCCTCTATCCCTCTCCTAGAAACTTTGTTTCTTGGTCTCAAAGATAATGGACGGTCTATTCATCGGCTTTTAGTGCTAAATACAAGATGACTGACTTTCCACAAACGTGTCAACATTTTAACATAATTTATCATGTTTGTTTGATATTACTTAGGCATAGATATAGAATTACCTTGCATTTAAAACATCCTTCTAAAAGATAGTTGCTTTTTAACAAAACTAGACCTTTGAAACAAAGCGGTTAAATTAACCCTATTGTGTATATTTAATTTTTAAAACATCTTTTTAATACTTAATAACACATTTTAAAAGACTTTTTAAAATATCTAAAATGGGTAACTCGTTTTATTTTACATAAAAATCATCGATTTACAAACTACATCCATAGCAATTATCGTATATGGACCATAACTTTTAAACTTATTTTGTAAATCAAAATAGCTTCTACAACCTTTCTTATTTATTTAAACCACTTTAATAACTTTGCAAAATGGGTTGAAAACAAAAATTAAGTTGAGAAAATCTTTTAAAAACGTTCTTAAAAAATAAGGTAGTAATCTAGTTTAAAGAAACCAAGGGATCTCGATGTTGAATAAAAACCAACTCAGATATGTTAACTATACCAAGCAAAATTCAACATTTATATTTGTAAGTAGATATATAAACCACGAAAGCGAGGAACTTTTTTGAGTTCCTCTTCACAAAGTCCCTTGTAAAACCTTTCATATGCACTTCGAAGTGTGTTGTAGCATCCTATTTGCTACAAACACTTTGAGTTCATTTCAAGTCCCCTGCAATTATCCTATGCGTCATCCGCTTTCAAGCGGGAACCAAACCAAACAATAGTAATCATATACAATTACACACATTATCATTTCTCCAACAAAACAATTCTTTGGTAAACTTTCTTCTAAGTGAGCGTTACTCACCTAAACAAACATGAACTTGCAATCAAAACTACTGCAATCTAGGAAACAACACACAAACCTAATTTTTTTCTACTAACATTCTTTCAAGACCTAGGGGAGTCAAATGGGTTAGGCCATGGTGCTAAGGGGCTCGGCCTTGGCTAGGAAATAGGATTTTGGGTTTTGATTTGGTGAATAAGTGATGTAGAGAGGAATATAAGTGGTTTTAAGAACTAGTTTAATTGTTTAAAGGGAGAAAGGAGGAACTTTTGAACTATTTCTTTTAAAACTCCATGGAAGAAGATAATACAGTGGAAAGAAAAGAAAATAAGAAGATGAAAATGAAATGAAGTAAAATGAAAAAGTGAAGTTCTTTATATGGAAGTGGAAATGATAAGTTACTATATTACCCCTTTCTAAACAAAGGTAAATACCCTCTACCACATTGTTGACAACTCATCCTCCTTTTCCGTCAAATAAACATGCCCCCTTGTCACTCTTCTATCACTTCTCCTCTTTTGTATTGTATTAGTGCCTTAGTTTTTATGCTATTTTTCTTTTTAAATATAAACGAAAAGTCCACTTTGTTTTTATTAACTTAAGTATATATTTAACATGTTTTAACCTAATTACTTCATTCGCCAAATGCACATGTTAATCTTATATATGTGTACATACACACACTAGTGTGCACAACATGTTCCAACAAGTGTTAGAAGATGAAAAATTGAAAATCCGAAAAATGATTTTAGGTCACATTTTCAATTTTTCTCCAAACTAGCTATTTTTGTAAACCAAATTTTAAAACAACTTTACCATCATTAGTTATTACTTAAAAGATATCTATTCGAGTTATAAAATCCATTATTTAATTATTTAAATATATATCTAAAATCTGTATTTAAACTTATTAAATTATGGGTTATTACAATATCCACATTGAATTTCCAAAGTATTCTCAAATCGAAGGAATTGTATAGAATTGTCACATCGAAATTTCATGTTTGACCTTGTTGTCCAACTGGAAACTCTCTGACAAGTCATTTCATAGTTATCTAGCAACTATAAGTATATAATCCATTGGTGCCCTTAGTAGCCATAAGTAATACACTACCCAACATTTGGAGAGTGTTACATACTCTAGTCTCAACAGATGTATTGATGTCCTTTTTCAAAATATCTAGACCACGAATATTTTAAATCAAAATTTTCTTTTATTTTATGAATAATTACTCATGGTTGCAACTACAATCACATAATATTTTATTTTCCTACTACTAGTGTTATTTCCACTATCAACCTTTATCGGAGATTCTAATAACACATAAGGAGAATCCTAAAAGATATGTGCAATTATTTCACATATTTATGGTAATTATCTATTCTTCCTACACTTTGACCTTAATTCCCTACATCGTTCCTAACTATTACTAACTTTATTTTAATATAAATTCGTAACGTCGTTCCTATTTAAATTTCCTAATACAACAACTACTAAAGTTTCTCCTACCTAAATTGCCTTTAAGTGGCTTCTCCTTATATAGCTCTTTTCCTCATTTATTGTTTTTCCCCATTAGCTCATTGCAATGCATTCGCCTACTACTTTAGTCATTAGGTTTTTCTTTAATAACATGAAAAGAGATATGTATAAATCCGTTTCAACTGTTTTTCTCCGTATTTTCCTTATACGAGAATATTCCACCTATTTTAATTATCGAGGATTATTGCCCTTCTACTCTCTTTTCCCCATTTCAACCAAGTGCTATTTCCATTTATCCACCCTTAGAAAGAATTTTGAAAGGAACTCCCAAATTTACAAAAATATAAAAATCAACGAGCCAAACGTACATTCTCTTTCCCATTCATTTCAAAAACAAAATATCTCTTTATCAAAAACCCTTAAATTGAATTTTTTTTGACCCAACCAATTTTAAACTAAGAATTCCTAAATTTCCATGCCTTTTCAATACATTAACTTCCTAATAAATCCTTTCAAAATCCCATTCAAAACGTTTCAAGGAATTTTCGAAATTCTTTTGTCAAATTCTTTCACATAGGGTCGGATTCAGAAATGGACTTTAATCACCCTTTCTTTTTGATCTTTCATTCTTTCCCCTTACTCTTGAGCTCTTCTTACTAAGAGTATATATAAAAATCTGCCTATCCACTTATGGTGTTTAATGCACACTTTTGTAGGAACTTGCTCAATATTTTTTCATATCTTACTTCTGGATGCTTGCAACATATAGGTTTTTACTTTCCATTTGTTTGGATGAAATGTATGTCTTCAATCAACAGCCCATTGAAATCCATGTTATAAGACAGCCGAGGCCTAACAAATCCATCTTTTGAGATCCTTCTATATGTCATGATCATGCTCTTCTTGGTTAATGCCTTGCGGTTCGACCTGTTAGTACCCTATGTATTGGTTTTGATAATAACAACTATAGGACATTATATAAAATATAGATACTAATGTTTTATCAAGTTATATATAGTATATAGTGCAAATATTAGACAGGTGTTGATTCAAAAGATTGTACAATATCAAGAGTAGATTCAAGATGCTGATATAAAGTTTCAAGAATTCAAGAATGAAGAAGTATGAGTATTGAAGAGTTCAAGATTTCAAGATTTTAAGATATTCCAGATAAGTTATAGAGTCATAGAATTTATGTTAAAACCCAAATAGCACTTTCTTGATCTCTCTCCCTCTCTCTATATTTTAAATAAGTTCTAAAACGATAATCTTTTCAAACATCTATTTAAAATATTTCTCAAAATGAATTCTTAACCTTTTATACTCACAAAGTTATTATAGTAAGTCTTTTAGTATTTTTAAATCCATTAAATTTTTTGGTATTTTAGTTTTTATCTTCCTTATGTTTATTTTTGATGTTTATATTCTGATTTTGATAGTTACTTATAATTTATAGCTATATTTATTTTATATTATTTACATTATATTGAATACTCCTATTAAATCTTTCAAAATTATTCTATAAAGTTTAATTAAGTTTAATATGCTTAAAATATGTATAAACTATGTTTAAATGTTTTTACGAAGTTTCAACATATTTTACAAAACTTAATATTTTCAAAATAATTTTTATTAAGTGACTTTTCAAAATACAAAGGGATATGCTGAAATATCTTCTTTAAGTATGTTGACATATAGGTCGGGAAATTCAAAATTCAAATTAAATGGAAGTGTCTTTTCTTTGCATCTCTTCGGGAATGGACATGACCGTTGTTTCCCTATATACTAGATGTCCAAACAAATTTTAAATAACTACTTTCTTATTCTTCTCTTCTTTTTCACTCTCTCGGTTTCTAAATCAATCTTTACCCAAACCCTTTCGAAATTCAACCAGAATCAAATTCAATCATTAATAGTTTGATTCTCCTTCATCTACTCTCTGATTTCTTTCATCTCTCTCATGATGCTATTTAAGAGTTATAGAATCAACTGTAATCAAGATCAAAGGTCTGAGTCCGTTAACTCTATCAAATCATACTTTTATACTTTGTGGTGTGCTTGGTATACCTGAAATGCTAGTAGGTGTGATTGTAGCCTATAAATCAATTGGGGTGTGCTTAATAGCCCATAAATCTAGTGGATGTGTTTATAGCCTGAAAATCAAGTGACTGTACCTAGAGATTAGGATTCTTGAAGGTGTGCCTCTTTGCCTTGAAATTGAGATAGTATTTACATTTACTAGTTGAAAAGAAATCTGTACGAGGAATTATGCGAGACTGGATGTAGGAAAACTCCGAACTAGTATAAATCCTGGTGTGTTTTTCCTTTTTACTTTTACTACATTTACTTTTTTCTGCACTTTGATTTTATGTTGTTAATTACATTATTCCAAGTAAAACTTTAAAGAATTTGAAAAATATTCATATAATCAATCAAATACTATTCACCCCCTCTATTGTTAATCTAGCCTTAAGATCCCTATTACACTAACTCACATTTGGTATCATAGCATTTGTTTTCAATGTATTCATCATCTGATTTTTGTAAAAGTGTAAATGGCTACCACCACTGGTAATAGTACTGTTAGTTACACTATCAGTACACTTGTTAGTAACATATTTATCGAAGGACAATCTACTACAAGACCTCTACTTTTTAATGGCAGTGATTATAGTATTAGTCGTGTAGAATGAAAATTTATTTACAATCAATTGGTTTAGGCGCTTGGAATATCACACAAACCGAGTACTATGAACCCGAGACTAATTTTGCAGAGTGAACTGCTGATCAAAAAGCAGTTGCACAAAGTAACTTTAAGGCTATGAATACATTATTTTGTTCACTAGACAGAAATGAATTTGAAAGGGTATCTATATGTAAGTCTGCATTTGAAATTTGGAGAACTTTGCAAATTATACTTGAAGGGAGAAGTAAGGTCAAACGGACCAAAATTTCCATGTTAATAAATCAGTTTAATTATTCAAAATGAGTCTAAGTAAGTCTATATCGATATGTATAGTAGATTCCAAGATATAGTACACTCACTTATTGCACTGGGTAAAAAATTTATAAGGAGGATCAAGTTAGAAAAATCCTCAATTCACTTACTCCTGGATGGAATCAAAAGACTCTTGCAATCGAAGAGGCTAATGACATTAGCACTACAAAAATTAAAGAGTTAATTGGCAATTCAATGTCCTTTGAGGCCCAAACGCAGGATAGGAGAGAAAGTAAAGCAATAGAGAAGAAATCTATATCTTTTAATGCAATGGCGGATAATCTAGATTTAGAGAGCAATGACGATGAAGAAATTGCTTTCATGGCAAGGAATTTCAAAAAAATTCTAAAATAAAGGAAGATGAACAAGTCCGAAAGAAATGACAACGAAAATCCAGGAAGCGAAAGTTGAAATGAAAATGGCATTAGATGTTATAACTACGATGACACTGGCCATTTAAAATGAGACTATCCACATTCCGATAATCTGAGAACTACACCAGACACTAATTTATCCAGAAAACGGATAAGAGCCTATACTGCAACATTAGACGATTCAAACATATCCTCAACTGATAACGAATTAGATATATAAATTACTAATATGTGTTTCATAGCAGTACATAATTCAGAACAAAATGGTGAAATGGATCAAAAAAGGTATGCTTTTAATACATCAAAAGTTTTTAATTTCTTGAATGAATTTTTCTTTTCATCTGGTTGCTTTATTAATTATTAGGAATATCCTATAGATTAATAATAATATTGGTTGAATATTGCGTGATTATGTTTTAAATCTAAATATTTTATATATTTTAATAATAGCATAATAATATAAAATATATTTAAAATTATTCTAAAAATATTTTTTTGAAAATAGTATAAATATATATATATATATAATAAAATAAGATATAGTAAAACAAAAGTCATTTTTGAAAATTTTGACCTATATGTCGATGTACCCATGTACATATTTCGACATATGTAGATAGATTTGAATTTCAAATTCAAGATTTGAATTTCCCTCCACCTTTTCACCAACTCATATGTTTTGAAAAGTTGTCTATTGACCAGAGAACAAGTCCTTGGATTCTCTATTTACTTATCCTATCTCCGTCCATTTATTTTTCACTTTTATTTTCAAATTCAAAAATCACAAACGCTCCTATCTCTTCAAACTACTCTTCAGTGGCATCCTCAAGCAATATGAAGGCGACCGTGAGGCTTTCTAAGAAAACAAAAGAATATCTTTTAATGATTAAGAATCCAGTCAAGCCTATATTGAGTATTTATCTTTCAGAAAAGTCTTTCCCGAAGGATTCGCTATTTTTAAAGATTTTTCTATTTATGATCTTTTCAATGTTTGTTAGAAAAATGAAATCCTTGGTTTAATCGATGCTTCTCAAAATGATTTCATTTGTTATCCAAAATTAGTGAAGATGTTTTATGCAAATTTAAAAGGAAATTTTTATGATGGAAGAGAAGGAGAAGTTTAGAGTAGCGTTAAAGGGACACAAATTGTTTTAAATTGTGAACTTTTGGATCACATTCTTGGATGCAAATCTAGTGGAATGGACCTTTCATCTTTTCAAATTGATTTTCAAATCATGAAGTAATCCATGACATTTTCGAAAGTGATGATGATTTTGAATTTAAAAACAAAAACTTGTGTCCAAAAGCAAGAATGTTAAGCCTTCTTTTGCAACAAAGTATCACTTCTAGAACGGGTAATTATAATAACCCGACACAAAAAGTTTTCAAAGCTCTTTTCTCCATTTATGGTCAATAAGCCTTCTTTTTCATGTCATTTTGGATGAACTTTTTCCAAAGAAGCTTTCTAAACATGAAAACACACTATTTGATGGTGTATATCTTAATTGTGTTTTTAATTATATTGGTGTCGACCTTAAAGGAGAGGAAACAATTCCTTAAAAAATATTTGACAAGGCCAATATTTCACTTATGTATATTTCACCCTTTTTCAAGACTTATGAAACGCTTGCAGGGAGGGAACAAAGCTTGGCTTGGGAAGAGGAGTATGAAATAAGAGAAGAGGAGGAAGAGGAAGAAGATGAATTGTAAGTCGAGTAGAAAAATAAGAAGAGAAGTAGGATACTTCCTTGGAAAGTATCAATATGCCATCTAAGCCATCCAATAAAGATCTTCTCAAAAATCAAGAGAAGATCATTCACAACCAAAGAAACCTTAAGAGATCATTTTCAAAGAGATTTACATCAATTTCCAACAAAATGGATAAATTTATTTAGAATGATTATCCACAAGCTCGATGGTTCGTCTTCATCTTCATCCATATCTTTCTAGTTATTTGTTTAAACTATCTTTGTATTTGGATTTTCTAGTTTTAGTTTATGTTAAATCTCATGTATATTTCTTCTATTTCTTGTACTCATCCTTATTATCAATGAAAACTCTATTTCTTACTATTATACATTGTCAACTATCCATGGAAAATCATACAAATATAATTGCATAAGCCAATATAATAGAAAGGTAAAATAAAGTGGCTTTGAAAATATAGTGCATATGTCGATGTATGCCAAGCATGTACGTTGACATATAACGACCATTTTTCAAAAAAATTTAAAAATTATAATTTAATAACTACCAAACGCCAATTCATTTCAAACGACTTCTTACCTCTGCATATACATATTCACTCCAGAAAGTCATTATTTCAGTTTCTATCTTCGATCTTTTTCATTCCTAAAACTCTAATAAAATTAATGGCTTATGGTATCCAAAACCTAACCTCAAACCTCAAATGAACTCTTGAATCATTCAAGAACATTCTTTCTTTCATCCTAAGAAATCAGAGGCATTTAGAACCGAGTCAAATGCAGATGATCAAGGGGCAAGTAAGGCATTTCGGCGCAATTCGTTGGACTATGAAACTACTGTTATAGTAGGTAACTCCCAAAGTAAATGTTTTTACATAGCATACGAGATTTATTAATATTTATTTTAATTGAATCCATATATTAGTATTTTTGGGTTGTAGTAACGGTGTTTTACGCAACATCTGTTTTGATCCAAATAAGTATTGGAGATAATTTTTAAAGTGGGTTGTATGCACACTTATTATTTAAATAAGCACATGAAAATACTTTCTAGTTATAAAGAAGCTTTGAAAACGAGTTCTTTTGAAAAATAATATACGATAAATTAATGAATTTAGTAGGAAATATCTTATGTAAGTAAATATAGAGCAAACATACCTTAATCTATTGGAATGAAATAAATAATGATATTATTTTCTATGAATCACAAATAAAGATGTTTTGTGCAATCTATAAGGAATACGTAAAAGAGATATACAAAGTATGAAAAGCACCATATTTTGTATAGCCTATTTCGACAAAATATAAAGTAAATTCCTTATAATTTCACATAAACATGAAATCCTCTTTTAAAGGATTTATATCGACTCAGAATTTCAGTCATTTGAAATTCGTATATTTAATTTATTTTAAATATTCACAAGTAAATTTAATAAGCTGAATAAATTACATTTCGAAATTTCTTGATTTAATTGGATAATTAATTTGTTAATTTGAAATTTGAAATTGTGAAAATAATTGATAATTGAGTTTAATGTGAATGAAAATGATTTATAAAGTTGAATTAAATTTTATTTGAACTAGATTGATGTTAGAGGACTTTTAAAATCAAATTAAAAGTTAATTTGTAAAATTGAATATTTTAATATTTAATTGACAAGGAAAAATAGTCATTTTTCAAATAGTCTCGGATTTCGACGAAACAAGTTTCATTGAATCCGTAATGTTATATTATTATAAGATTTCAAATTTCGTGTCAATCAGATGTACGGTTAGTCCGGGGCAAGCTAAAACGCGTAGAAATCGGTTTAAGTGAATTTTGAATTTAAATAGGCGATTTGAAAGCCTATCTTACAAATACGATTGAATTAGCTCCCGATATATATTCCATTGCGTTCGGAATAGGGGTAAAACATTATAAACGTAAGGTGGCACGCTTCGTTTGGAGTTCGGAAAAAATTCGGGTGAATAGTGTCGCAACATTTTCTATATAAAGCCATAATTTTCTTCATTTGCATCAAAACCCTAGACCCTTAGGGCTAGCTGCCGGCTTCAATTCAATGGCCGAGAATTGTCAATTCTTCCCCTCTTGATCTCTTCCAATCCGTGAATAATTAGAGAAAACTATAAACCACAAAATTGTAGAACTCATCGAGACGAGAAAATCCAACGGTTATGATCGTCAAAGACAAAGTGGATCAACGGCAAATGGACCACAAACACCAGAGAGTCGCATGCATTTTTCGATGCACAGGGGCAACCGAGCTTCGCATCGTCGCAGGCGAAGGTAGAGTAGATCATGGGCTTTCGTGTGATGCTAGTTGATCGACGTCGAAGTGATCAATGGCGGCGCGAAAACTAGGGTTTGGTGGCGGCTATTGTGTTTGTGCGTGCGTTTTCATTTACCTAGGGAAGAAGATAGTGCGTGGCCTGAATCTGAGCAAAGGAAAAGAACGGCTAGATTTAAATGTAGGGTTGTAAAATTAAAATAGAAATTGATTATATATATATATATATATATATATATATATATATATATATATATATATATATTAATTCGTATAATGTTCAAAACGCTGTAACTTTTTCGTACGTGGTCCGTTTCGCACGAAACGACTTGCGTTGCATTCGTATTGTCGAATACTACGCGATGGAGCTAGATTGGGATTGATTGGAGCTAGTGTGAATTTTGGGTAAAATTAAATGCTTGTTTAATTTTATTCGGAATAAAAAACCGCAACTGCTATTGGAAGCAATGTGAGTACAACTCACTCTTTCTGACTCACTGATATTTTTATTTAAGTGATAAAATATTTTTTATATGATGATTGATGATTGTTTGGATGATATATGATATATTGATTGGTATTTGGATATATACCTGCCTATGGGAGCAGATGAGACCTTATACGTTCCCGTGTATGAGCGGATGACCCTTCGTACACGCGTCTGCCTTGAAGTGGACATTGTACACATATTCTAATATGTATATTTATTGCAGGTGACAGGTTGGAGGGATCCAACTGGATTCCTCACCAGTATTGATTTATTTATAGATATTGTTATATATTCTGTTATCATATGATATATGATGTTTTGGATGCCGTGATTGTTGTATTTGGTGTTGTTGCAGCATTGGGCTTATTTTTGGAATTTTAAAAATGTTAAAGTAACGATTTCAAATTTAAAAGGATTTTAAAGCAATTTTCGAAATAAATGTTTTATTGAATTTTTGAAATGTTAAGAATTGATTTATTTTGAATAAATAAATGTGATAATTTTTATATTAAAGTTTATGATTTTTGTGAAATAAAACCAGAATATGATTTTTGAAATATGATGTTAACTGTTTTGTGAAATAGTATAAATGAAGATTTTTTATTTTTTATAAATGGTTTATATAGAAGATTTATAAAATCGGTATTTTATAAATTAAAATATTGGAATTGTAAAACGAGTTTTATAAGTGTTAAAATAAAGTTATAGATGGATTTTTATAAGTAAATATAATTTATAATTGTGAAGTTATAAAATGAATGGTTTTGTAAATAAATGAATGATAAGTATTTAACTTATAATTTGGATTTTTGGCATGTAATTGAGTTATAAATGGAGTTGGTTAATAAAGTGATTTTATAAGTTGAAGTTTTTATAAAATATAAATTTGATTTATAAACATTACTTTATAAATCCGAAATCAATTGGTTTTGAAAAGTCAAATATAGAAGTTTATTAAAGGAGATATATCCACGATTTTGGATAGTGGATATTCCTTTAATTAAAGGTGTAGAAATGTTGAATTTGGATAAGAGAACTATATTCACGATTTTGGACAGTGAATATATTATTAAATAAATGTTTTGGAATGTGATATTTTAATTGAAGTTAAATGGTTTAAAGACGTTTTAAAAATGTGTTAACTATCGAAACCATAGATTTCAACATTCATTGTTAAAATAGATGTTTTCGAGAAGTAAGAAAATGATGGACTATAACACTGTTGTTATAGTAAATGATTTTCGAAAGGAGATGTTTTTGTATAGTATTGGGATTTATATATCTATCTAAATTTCGAATCCCTATACTAGTGATTTTGGGTTGTCATAACGATGTTTTACGCAACATCCGTTTTGATCCAAATAAATGTGTTTAAAGAGAATGTTTTCCTTAAAGAATAAAATATATACTTAATCGTGATTTAAGTATATATAATATTTTCTAAGTGTTGAAAATATAAATTGAATTGTGAATTACTTATTATTAAATAAGTATATGGAAATGTTTTCCAATATAGAAGTTGAAATGATTTTGAAGATATAACTTTTTAAAGATAATTTGAAGTGGATATTTGGCAAGTGATTTAATTAATAAAAGGTTAATTAAAAGGGTCGAGTGATTGTTATGGTGCTGAATATTTGTTTGTTTGCTTTGATAGTTAAATAACTGACTATCAAATTGTCAAAAAAATTTAGTTCCTCCACTTGATGTGGGTACTATTTAGTCGTACACTTAGTACGTAGTCTTCTATGTAGGCTTGATTATCGTTTGTGTTGAGGATGTTGATTCGTATGGTGCGGAATATTACTCCAATCTATCGAGTTTCCTTCTTGGCCTGAAGGATAGCAAGTTGAAAGTTGGAAACGTGATAAGCCTATGAGACTTAGTTGCTGTGTGAGATTGAGAAACGCTTTTGCATTGTTGGTGCGAAGAGATCGGGATCGGTTTATCCGAAAACCACTTCGGACCAATGTATATGCGACGATCGTATAGGTTGCTTGTGATGATATTAATTTTCAGAGTTTCATAATGGGGGACTGCTAGTTGATCGTTTGGGGTTAAAATCCCAATATACATCCAGTAGCGTGGTCTCTTCATTATGAAATATCCAATGTGAGGACTATTCACTACTAATCCTAGGGATTTTCCGACAGGATGTGGTAGGAAAGTACCTTCGGTTTGTCCTGTTTCTGGACAACTTGTATGGATGTTTGTCTGACATTGCATTTCTACAGATTACGTACATTGGTTTTTACAAACGTACATCAGTGGTGGCGGAGAAGGCAGCTTCTCTTAGCTTAACACCCTCCTTGAGACGTATGAGCTTAAGGGTTGTATTTTTGTGGAAGTCAATTAGTAGTCAACGAAAATGGCCGTGTGGCATTCTAAGTGATGTGATTGTGCTTTGTGAAAGGTAATCGTTACCTCTAGCCTCATCAACCGGAAATGACCAAAACATGGTTAGATGCGGCAAGTCTAAGTGGGTCATTCCCATGTAGGATATGATCATCCACTTCTAGATATATATTTACATGCTATGACATCGTGTATCTGATTATTGTGGTTTGTATGCTATGAGAGCCCTCGGTAAAGGTCGGTAACGACCGGAGGATGACATATTCGGTACCATCTAGTTATCGAGGTGGGTCGGTCTTGTGTTGGTAGAGGGCAGATGTTCTGTGCCTCAGGACATCCATCTAGAGGTGTACCCCTTTGGAAGGTAGTCCCTTCACCTAGTCATTTGTATGGAAATCCAAACTCCACTACGTGCTTACCATTTTGATTGTATTACCCAATTGGGCTATATGCTGGAATTTAATCAATGTAACAATTTCGGCTATGATTAATATTATTTGTATATAGTAAACACTACTATAATATAACATGAGATTTGATACGATATGTTTTAGTTATAGTAAGGTAAAAACATGTCCGTGTTTATGTGTGGACTTGTCTTACGAGATACTTTTGTTTTGAAAACTAAGGAAAAGTTTGGTAATTTAATAATCAGTTGAGTGTGTTTCTAACGCTGGTTTACCAGACTGATCCGGGCGTTCTTCCCTTTCAATGCTCGGGTCAGACCGAGTATATCTACAGGTTATGCTTTGGTGCTATTGGAGCTTTAGCAGGATTGCTGGAGATCTTCATTTTCGTACATCCGTATTTTCTTGATTATCCGCTGCATTGTTTGCTTAGTTGTTTTATATTATCAACAATTGTGAGGATAGGTTATTATAATTGTTCAAGCTGATAACTATTGATTGATTGTTGAACTCTGATTGATGTGTATATATATATAGTTTCAGTTTTCTAAAGATCATTGGTATGATATTATGTATTTTCCGTTGCGATGTGAGATTCTGTATTGTTTTGTTTGGTTCTATCTTCTCTCTTTCTTCTCTTCTCTTCTTCTCTCTTCTTTTCTTTCTCTTGACTTTCCATCAGTTTGTGCTTTTTGGGTCGTACATGTGTGGATTATTGTCGATTCAAAGGGTACGGATTTTCGGGTCGTCACATTTGGTATCAGAGCTTAGATTTTCTATATTCCTAAGCTTTGATGTATACTCAGTATAGATAGGGACAATAGCACCTTAGATTGAGTTTGAGTGTATTACATATATGAGCATGTATTTGTTAGTGAATATAAAATGTTTTGTATTATGTTTGCTATTCCGTTGAGTTGTTTGTGAATTCTGGTCGGTATGTGGGACGCCATGTTATCGATAAGGATTTCCAAACGCTTAAACGAGGCAAGCGACATAGTATCATTTTAAATTGGGTAAATGAAATAATTTTACCTCGATTATATTTCATATATAAAGGAAATAATTTTTCAAGAATTATTAAAGTGTATATAAATGAATTGTTTGGTTGTTTGAAAATGTAAATATATATAAGTTGATAAAAGATGTTTGAATAATCTAAATAGAAGCAACAATTGTATAAGAATAAATTATATAAGCTAATGAATTATAATGTATGGAATTATAATTAATATGATATACAATTGTGAAATAATCTTATATATAAGAAGTGAAACCATAAGAATATATTTATAAAAGTGGTTATAAATAAAAAATGGATTTAGACTAATTATTTGTGAAATTTGAATCCCGTTTATTTTGAAAGTTGTTTTTCAAAGTTAAAGAGATTATATTATTATAAATATAAATAAAATGATTAAATGTGGAATGATCTTATAGAAGTAAAGTGAAATAGTGAAGTTATATAAGTAAGAAGATTTATAAATGTGATTATAAAGAATAAAAGATATTTTTTAAGTATATAAAGCACTGAATTCACTACTGTTGCTGGAAAATAATAAGGATGATGACTGCAGCATCATAAGTATCATTTTCGAGTTTCTGTGTGATGGATTTGCTACCAATAGTAAATTGAAAATTGAATTTTTGTTCTGATAAACAAATTTGATTTAAAATCCAAGTTGTAATTGATAAATATATGTAAAACAAGTTTTGGATTTATAATATGAAATAATAAAATTTTAGGTTTGGTAAAGTTGAAATAAATTTGAGTTAGCATAATAAATATATGATTTGAAATTTAACTAAAGGAAAGGTAAATAAGTTGGATTTGAATTGGATTAGAGACGCTATTGAAATGAAAATTTAAGCTTAAGTGGTTAGTGATTATGTAATAATGAATTTGAAAGTTTAAATAAATATGTTGTATAATTATAAAATGAGAAATTTAAGTTAAGTGAAACAAAGTGATGTTGAATCAAGTTGATTTTGGGTATCAAAGTAAATTAATAATGTGAATTAATGAAATGAAGTCATTTAATGAATAATAATTTGAGTTATATAAGGAAATTCAACATGAAATGTATAATGAATTAGCAATTGAAATAATGAAATATGAATTGAATGTTAACCAATTTAATGTAAATGAATTGTTATGGAATTAGCGGATGTAGGTGTTAATTCATTAAAAGCTAATGAAACTAAGAATTGAATAATTTAATGAAAGTCAATTGAATGTTAAACCAATTTGAAATTAAATGTATTGAACCAAATTGAATGAATGCAAAGTAAATTAATTTGGTTATGTTGGTTATACATTAGTTGTTAGTTTGTTGTTAGTTGATTGTATAAAAATTCATATGAAGTTGAGTTAATGAAATTGAAAGCTAAATAATTGAATCCAAATTGGAACTGGAAGTTAAGTGAATCCAAATAGAATTAAATTTAATCTGATTTGGAAGTAAAAAAACTTGAATGTAAATTAGCGAATGTAAACTAATTGAATATAAATGAATATTAGAGAAGTCCAATGTTAATGAATCAATTTTGACTAAATTGAAAATCAAACATTTGTTGGATGTTAGTTGGATGATAGTTGATTGATGGCTGAATTTGTTGCAATTGCTATATTGACATATATAGTTGTTGGTATATGTTGTATATTGATATTATTTTCATATATACATGTTTCTCATTGTTTTTTGAGGTGCGGATGGCGCTTGCTTCGCTTTGGGAGCTCGCTTTCGTGCTATATTAGCCGTATATGCTCGCTAATAATATAAAAGGTACATATCTCGGATTACATATCGTACTTTACATTTTTTCCCCTCGGGATGCCTCATCGTTGATGATGAGATGTATATTTGTGATATATACATTATTATTTTTTTCCGGATCGAACCGCGCAAAGGAGACGCATGCAAACTTTTTTTAAAATTTGAGGCGTTAGAAAAATTTTGAGAAATTTTGGAATAATTTTTGATAAGTGAAATTTGGATTTTGAGTTGAAAGTTAAACGATATTAGTTGGTTTTGAAAAGATAACTATAAGTGGATTTGAAAACGTAGAAAAGTTTTATAAGAAGCTTAACTAGAAGATTTTGGGAAAGTTAATCACTTAGAAATTTGGTAAATCTAGTTTGAATGATTTGTTTTGAAAAGTTAATGGATTTTGTGACTTTTTCTTACTTGGTAATTTCGAGACGAAATTCTTTTAAGTAGGGGAGAATGTAACGACCCAGAATTTCGGTCATTTGAAATTCGTATATTTAATTTATTTTAAATATTCACAAGTAAATTTAATAAGCTGAATAAATTACATTTCGAAATATCTTGATTTAGTTGGATAATTAATTGTTAATTTAATATTTGAAATTGTGAAAATAATCTATAATTGAGTTTAATGTGAATGAAAATGATTTATAAAGTTGAGTTAAATTTTATTTGAATTAGATTGATGTTAGAGGACTTTTAAAATCAAATTAAAAGTTAATTTGTAAAATTGATATTTTAATATTTAATTGACAAGTAAAAATAGTCATTTTTCAAACAGTATCGGATTTTGACGAATCCAGTTTCATTGGATCCGTAATGTTATATTATTGTAAGATTTCTAATTTCGTATCAATCGGATGTACAGTTTGTCCGAGGCAAGCTAAAACGCGTAGAAATCGGTTTAAGTGAATTTTAAATTTAAATAGTCGATTTGGAAACCTATCTTTCACATAAGATCGAATTAGCTCCCGATATATATTCCATTGCGTTCGGAATAGGGGTAAAACATTATAAACGTCAGGCGGCACGCTTTGTTTGGAGTTCGGAAAAAATTCGGGTGAATAATGTCGCAACATTTTCTATATAAGGCCATAATTTTCTTCATTTGCATCAAAACCCTAGACCCTTGAGGCTAGCCGCCGGCTTCAATTCAATGGCCGAGAATTGTCGATTCTTCCCCTCTTAATCTCATCCAATCCGTGAGTAATTAGAGAAAACCATCAACCATAAAATTGTAGAACTCGTCGAGACGAGCAAATCCAACAGTTGTGATCGTCAAAGACGAAGTGGATCAACGGAAAATCAGCCACAAACGCCAGAGAGTCACATGCATTTTTCGATGCATAGGGGCAACCGAGCTTCGTATCGTCACAGCCGAAGGTAGAGTAGAGCATGGGTTTTCGTGTGGTGCTAGCTGGTCGACGTCGAAGTGATCAATGGCGGCGCGAGAACTAGGATTTGGTGGCGGCTATTGGGTTTATGCGTGCGTTTTCATTTAACTGGGAAAGAAGATAGTGCGTGGTCTAGATCGGAGCAAAGGAAAA
The DNA here is from genome assembly GCA_030765085.1 of Allium cepa. Taxonomy (NCBI): domain Eukaryota; kingdom Viridiplantae; phylum Streptophyta; class Magnoliopsida; order Asparagales; family Amaryllidaceae; genus Allium; species Allium cepa. The sequence continues at coordinate 610,856,676 of CM060940.1, forward strand.
GAATGGCTAGATTTAAGTGTAGGGTTTTAAAATTAAAATAGAAATTGATTTTATATATATATTAATTCGTATAATGTTTAAAACGCTGTAACTTTTTCGTACGAGGTCCGTTTTGTACGAAACGAGTTGCATTGGATTCGTATTGTCGAGTACTACGCGATGGAGCTGGATTGTGATTGATTGGAGCTAGTGTGAATTTTGGATAAAATTAAACGCTTGTTTAATTTTATTCGGAATAAAACACTGCAACTGCTATTGGAAGCAATGTGAGTACAACTCACTCTTTCTGACTCACTGATATTTTTATTTAAGTGAGAAAATATTTATTATATGATGATTGATGATTGTTTGGATGATATATGATATATTGATTGGTATATGGATATATACCTGCCTATGGGAGCAGATGAGACCTTATACGTTCCCGTGTATAAGCGGATGACCCTTCGTACACGCGTCTGCCTTGAAGTGGACATTGTACACATATTTTAATATGTATATTTATTGCAGGTGACAGGTTGGAGGGATCCAACTGGATTCCTCACCAGTATTGATTTATTTACAGATATTGTTATATATTCTGTTATCATATGATATATGATGTTTTGGATGCCGTGATTGTTGTATTTGGTGTTGTTGCAGCATTGGGCCTGTTTTTGGAATTTTAAAAATGTTAAAGTAACGATTTCAAATTTAAAAGGATTTTAAAGCAATTTTCGAAATAAATGTTTTATTGAATTTTTGAAATGTTAAGAATTGATTTATTTTGAATAAATAAATGCGATAATTTTTATATTAAAGTTTATGATTTTTGTGAAATAAAACCAGAATATGATTTTTGAAATATGATGTTAACTGTTTTGTGAAATAGTATAAATGAAGATTTTTTATTTTTTATAAATGGTTTATATAGAAGATTTATAAAATCGGTATTTTATAAATTAAAATATTGGAATTGTAAAACGAGTTTTATAAGTGTTAAAATAAAGTTATAGATGGATTTTTATAAGTAAATATAATTTATAATTGTGAAGTTATAAAATGAATGGTTTTGTAAATAAATGAATGATAAGTATTTAACTTATAATTTGGATTTTTGGCATGTAATTGAGTTATAAATGGAGTTGGTTAATAAAGTGATTTTATAAGTTGAAGTTTTTATAAAATATAAATTTGATTTATAAACATTACTTTATAAATCCGAAATCAATTGGTTTTGAAAAGTCAAATATAGAAGTTTATTAAAGGAGATATATCCACGATTTTGGATAGTGGATATTCCTTTAATTAAAGGTGTAGAAATGTTGAATTTGGATAAGAGAACTATATTCACGATTTTGGACAGTGAATATATTATTAAATAAATGTTTTGGAATGTGATATTTTAATTGAAGTTAAATGGTTTAAAGACGTTTTAAAAATGTGTTAACTATCGAAACCATAGATTTCAACATTCATTGTTAAAATAGACGTTTTCGAGAAGTAAGAAAATGATGGACTATAACACTGTTGTTATAGTAAATGATTTTCGAAAGGAGATGTTTTTGTATAGTATTGGGATTTATATATCTATCTAAATTTCGAATCCCTATACTAGTGATTTTGGGTTGTCATAACGATGTTTTACGCAACATCCGTTTTGATCCAAATAAATGTGTTTAAAGAGAATGTTTTCCTTAAAGAATAAAATATATACTTAATCGTGATATAAGTACATATAATATTTTCTAAGTGTTGAAAATATAAATTGAATTGTGAATTACTTATTATTAAATAAGTATATGGAAATGTTTTCCAATATAGAAGTTGAAATGATTTTGAAGATATAACTTTTTAAAGATAATTTGAAGTGGATATTTGGCAAGTGATTTAATTAATAAAAGGTTAATTAAAAGGGTCGAGTGATTGTTATGGTGCTGAATATTTGTTTGTTTGCTTTGATAGTTAAATTACCGATTATCAAATTGCCAAAAAAAATTAGTTCCTTAACTTGATGTGGGATGGGAACTATTTAGTCGTATACTTAATACGTAGCCTTCTGTGTAGGCTTGATTATCGTTTATGTTGAGGATGTTGATTCGTATGGTGTGGAGTGTTACTCCACACTATCGAGTTTCCTTCTTGGCCCGAAGGATAGCAAATTGAAAGTTGGAAATGTGATAAGTATATGAGACTTAGTTGCCGTGTGAGGTTGAAAAACGCTTCTACGTTGTTGGTGCGAAGAGACCGGGATCGGTTTATCCGAAAACTATTTCGGACCAACGTACATGCGACGATTGTACATGTTTCTTGTGATGATATTGATTTTCGGAGTTTCATGGTAGGGGACTGCTTGTTGATCATTTGGGGTTAAAATCCCATTATACATCCAGTAGCATTGATCTCTTCATTATGAAATATCCAATGCGGGGACTATTTGCTACTAATCCTAGGGATTTACCGACAGGATGTGGTAGGAAAGTACCTTCGGTTTGTCCTGTTCCTGGACAACTTGTATGGATGTTTGTCTGGCATTGCATTTCTATAGATTACGTACAGTGGTTTTTACAAACGTACATCAGTGGTGGCGGAGAAGGCAACTTCTCTTAGCGTAACACCCTCCTTGAGATGTATGAGCTTAAGGGTTGTATTTTTGTGGAAGGCAATTAGTAGTCAACGGAAATGGCTGTGTGGCATTCTAGGTGATGTGATTGTGCTTCGTGAAAGGTAATCGTTACCTCTAGCCTCATCAACCAGAAATGACCAAAACATGGTTAGATGCGGCAAGGCTAATTGGGTCATTCCCAAGTAGGATATGATCATCCTCTTCTAGTTATATCTTTACATGTTATGACGTCATGTATCTGATTATTGTGGTTTGTATGCTATGAGGGTCCTCAGTAAAGGTCAATAACGACCGGAGGATGACATATTCGGTACCATCTAGTTATAGAGAGGGGCGGGTCTTGTGTTGGTAGAGGGAAAATGTTCTGTGCCTCGAGACATCCATCTAGAGATGTACCCCTTTGGAAGGTAGTCCCTTCACCTGGTCATTTGTATGGAAATCCAAACTCCACTACGTGCTTGCCATTTTGATTGTATTACCCAATTGGGCTATATGCTGGTATTTAATCAATGTAACAATTTCGACTATGATTAATATTATTTGTATATAGTAGACACTACTATAATATAACATGAGATTTGATACGATATGTTTTAGTTATAGTAAGGTAAAAACATGTCCGTGTTTATGTGTGGACTTGTCTTACGAGATACTTTTGTTTTGAAAACTAAGGAAAAGTTTGGTAATTTAATAAATTCAGTTGAGTGTGTTTCTAACGCTGGTTTACCAGACTGATCCGGTCATTCTTCCTCTTCAATGCTCGGGTCAGACCGAGTATATCTACAGGTTATGCTTTGGTGCTATTGGAGCTTCAACAGGAGAGCTGAAGATCTTCATTTTCGTGCATCCGTATTTGCTTGATTATCCGCTGCATTGTTTGCTTAGTTGTTTTATATTATCAGCAATTGTGGGGACATGTTATTATAACTGTTCATGCTGATAACTATTGATTGATTGTTGAACTCTGATTGATGTGTATATATATAGTTTCTGTTTTGTAAAGATCATTGATATAATATTATATATTTTCCGTTGCGATGTGAGATTCTGTATTGTTTTGTTTGGTTCTATCTTCTCTTTTTCTTTTCTTCTCTTCTTCTGTCTTCTTTTCTTTCTCTTGACTTTCTGACAGTTTGTGCTTTTTGGGTCATATATGTATGGATTATTGTCGATTCAAAGGGTATGGATTTTCGAGTCGTTATAGGATTCATAGAAGGTTTTAGCATTAATTCTTTCTCATAAGAGAAAGTAATTCCAATACATTAAGGTTTAAAACCATTAAGTGTATTAGTAACTCCATCAAGGTTAAGTAATTGGAAGAGTAGGAAAGTTAAGAGAGTTTTGATAAAATAACTGTTCTTATTTACCCCAGTTTTAGTAAATTTGAAAATAAAAAAGTAAGATATTTTGAAAACATGTGAGGACTTATTTATTTAAAAGCAAAGAAAAAGTGGAAATGTTTTTAGAATAAGCAAAACATGTTTAAAAAAAGATGATTTGGTGGAAAAGTAAATAAGTTTTTGAAAAGATAAAATTTAGAAGTTTTAAATTTTGAAGAAAAATTGATAAATACCAAACCGAATCAGACTTTTAAATATGGAGTAGATATAATTCATTTTCTAGGTGTAATGGGAAAAGTACAAGGCTATAGCAGAAATTACTCCTAGTAGTAAAATAAAGTTCATGTTGAATATGCTAGTATATGGTTTTTGTTTGATGATAATAAACATATATATATTCATTTAAATGTATTTGTTATTGTACTGTTTTATTTTTACATAATTAATTAAATATTTGCTGAATAAAATAAATAACACAGAATTCAAATTCAAATAAATATTTTATTCAAACAAATATTTTATTACAATTTCAAATAGTACAAATTTAAACTCTCACTATACACTTACACTTTTTCAATACAATTTCATTTACAACACAACTTCAATTACATTTCAATTTACATAACTTTCCTCACTATATACCACTCGTTCACTCATATTTGTTCTTCAACTGTATTCCAATTTGTATCCAACATCTGAATTATCTGCAAAATAAACACTAACACGGTAAAATTGAAAAAGAAATATTTTTGCAGTGTAAAATAAAATGTGTATTTTGAAAATGTTATTTACCTCAGTTATTTGGGTTGTTCGTCATCATTTTCATTTGAATCCATTCATACATGAACAACTTGTGACATGCACAGTGTATCACTGTATATGCCACAAGGCCATGCACACTGATATACACTTAATAAAACTACAGGGACAGGTGAGCACAATGTCAAACCCGAGCCGAGGCTAGATTCAACTTGGGTGCAATACAAATACATCACAAAATTATCGAGTACAAGTTCTTAATAAACATAGCCTCGACATTCAAATAGGTCACATGTAAGCATACATGAAATAAAAACACAAACCAGACCACTCTAACTCGAGGCAAGTCACTATAACTGGACGATCAGACATATGTAAGACCTAAGTGCAATGGCCAAGACCAAACATGAAAAATAAGACAACAGAGAAAGGTACACCAGAAAATTCATAAACAATAGAAAACAGGTGAATGGCAACCAAATAAAGCGCAAGCTCATGACTCAAGTGGAACGAGTTCAGAGTATATATGAAACCAGACTCCATGAACACACATATATATACATACATAAATGTATGTATACAAGTGGAGATGACCAACATTCAAAGTGCAGACAAATTCCAAAATCAAGACGAAGACTGAAAAAAATGCAAGCTTAAATCAAAGTATGAAAACAAAGTAGCTTGAAGTAGACTGTAAATGTACATGAGAAAACTTGAACATGATCTCAAATGAATTTCACATAACAGTTACAACAAGTGATCAATGAAGACTTGATTGCAACGACACAACATGTACATGACTTGAAGCAACTCCCCACAAAACTTCAGTCTGCAACTCAAAAGGACCTACAATGACCAGACTCATGCAACCATAATTCAACTCAGAGCTCAACGTAACACAGACCCGAGGCACACATGCATACAGTGAACAAAACAATGTAGCTACACTCATGTATCATATATTTATACATGTTGTGTCACCAACAAGTCAACTGAGAAAAGCCTCAACACCAAAGAGCAACAAAACTTGAGTATCAAAACAGTTAACTTCAAGTGAAAACAAACCAAAGTTCAATACAAGAAACTGTTAACATATGCATACGGTCAGACACAAGTGTAGCACACATCAAACAACAAGTGATCCAGGAGGAACCACATTGCAACAAGTCTCGACCAAGTGATTATACACATATATACATACATATAAATGTATGTATACACATGTTTATATGTGCATTATTACTAACAGTAGAAACAAGTTCTCAGCCAAAGCACATAAACAAGTCTGGCCATAACAAGTAACATATATCTATGCAACCCGACCAGAAACAGGAGTAGACGATAAAATGTACATGCATATAAACCAAAGCTAGCATAAGAAAACATGTAGAACAGTGGACAAAGCACAACAACACGGTTATAGATCATAGAAGATCAATATGAAGTGTTGACTCATATCAAAGCAGTGGACTAGCTGGCCAAAGTTACAAAATATATATGTATGCATATATGCAACTATATACATACACATATTTGCACAAGTTCAAGGAATATACTCAAAGTATATAAAACAGAAACAGTTCGATAAGTCAAGAAAGGTAACTATGAGGTTAAACACATATGAACAAAGTCAATGTCGTAGTGAATTCAAACTGAACATGTCAAGTTTAAATGCCAAAGTCAAAGCCAATTGAACAAGTCCAGGAAATATCAAAAATTCAAATACCACAATCAATTGCTAGTAAATCATGAGTCAAGTATCACGAAATTAGAAAATATTATCTCTACTTCGAAGTGCCAAAATCAGAGATGTCAACAGAGAGAAGAACGGAACTAAATTCAAAGCAAACACAAGCCGTGATATTCAAGCAAAATATATATTCGAAATTGAACCAGTCAGGATGAATCACATGTATTCAAGTATAATCGAACGACGGAGCTAAAGTAACAGACGAATTCAAAAGATTTATTCGAACGATAATTTAGGGAATTAAACCCTATAAATATCATTAACATCATCGGCATTCAAACAACATCGAGTTCAAGCATATCAATGAGAATAAATAAAGGAAATCACATGCCAGTTTTGTTTGATTCGAACTCGATTGAGAAGCAACCGCAAAGGAACGAAAGTAACGGACGATTCGAGCCTCATCTCTTACAGGTATACCAGCAAAGGTTTCGAGCATCATTTTTCAAGCGGCGAATTCAACAAATCACGAAGCCCTAATTTTGAAAAAGGGAAATAAGAACGTAGCAGAATATTTTTTCACGAAACAAAGATAAGGGAAGTCGACCGAAGTATAGAAAGTAAACTTTTTTGGGCCGGCTATTTGGTGATTTGGGATTAAAATTTTAGGGATTTTTTATTATTTTTAAATTGAATTTTCTTTTTTTCAAATTCTAATGTGTTTTCCTAGTTGTGTGACTAGGTTACGAACTACGGTGGTGTAGTTTGAGAATTCACAACTCAGTGGCTGAGTTGTGGTAGGGTTTTGAGCATTGAGTTAGGTTAGTCGAAAGCAGGTGTCGCAAGTTTACATGTGTAAGCGTCTGACTACTTAATTTCTAGTAGAAACCTTGGGGGCAGAACATAGGTAGGGTTTGCCGAAACTGGGTAAATCTGTGTTGTTCTATTTCTGCTTTTATTATTATGCTATATATTTGTGCTGTAATTATTTTTATTTATTTCCACATTAATTTTTATAATTATTAGTATTAGCCTATTCACCCCCCTTCTAGGGTGAAATCGATCCTAAAGTTCCCGTAAGATGTATAGGACACTAGTGAAAACCTAAAAATGTTGCTTCATGTGTGTAGACTATAGAATAATAGTGAAGTGATATTAGTAAGATAGTAAGACACATGTGATTGGAAAAGTAGACCTTAGTTGGGGAAAAATGAAGGGTAAAGAGAAAATTTCCCCAAGCTTAGTTGCCTTTTTAAATAGAGACTGCATAGATTGAAACCCTTATCCATTGCAGGAAATGAGACTTAGTTATTCCTTTTTCTGCATGGAATAGAAGAGATGAATAGATCTTATTCGTCATGAGTAACACAACGTATGTTGGTAATAAGTAACAGGCGGCAGAAGGAGCATATACGTTACTTGGATTCGTAGAGTAGGACCTTTCTGTGTCAAAGTGGACAGGTCCTAGACCTCCTTGCCCTAGATGATAGTTGTGTTTAGTTGCTGTATAAATAAAAGCTGAATAAGATAACTAAAAGGAAAATAAAAAATTTAAAGAAAGCGACAGAAACATCAACAGAAAAATTTAAAAAGAGATATTTTCTTATGTAAACTGTGCTTGGGGAAGTAAATATTTTTTTTTAGAATAGTAGCCTAAATTTCAAGTACGGAGGAAGATGTGTGTAAAAGAAAATCGGAGAAATATAAAGTTTTTTCATTTTCTATCTTCTCTCTGACATAAGAGATTGAATTAAAAAAATTAGACTTTTCTAAAATTCGAATATTTAAAGTGTATGGTAGGGTTTGGATGCAAAATTCGTTGAACTACACCCCTATTCAATAGGAGTGTGGGAAAAATTGGATGAAAAGTGTTTTAAATTTTCGAAAGATTGCATTCATATACAAATTGCAAGTATATTTAGGATGTGTGCATCGTGTTTTAGAAATAATTTTTTAAAGAAGTAACGCATTCATATAGGAGGTACCACTTAAAAATTCATGTACATGCATATATTTTGTGTTGAATAACACCTTTACACAAGAGCACGGATGGTCGAAAAATTGGATGTACACAAAACGGATGTGATTGATGCGAGGAATTACATAATTTCACTAATGTCGAATTTCGGGGATGATATTTCCTAAAAGGTGGGAGAATGTAACACCCCGCATTTTTATATAATTAAATAAAATCAATTGAATTAACATAGTTGCAAAACAGAATATAAATGTCAAATATATGCATTTAAGAATTAAGAGGTTATATAGATTTATGCAAGCAATGAGTGTGTGATTAATTGACGCATCAATCAATTAACATGGGAAAATATGTCAATTACTTAATTGGAAATTAGTTGAGCATTTTAAAAAGGGTGTCAATTAATCAAAGAATATGCCCTTCTCACAATAACTAATAATGTAAATTAATTATTTAGAAGAAAGCGCCAGTTATAGGATTATTTGTTTCCAAGTTAAAAAGAACAAAAAAATTAGAATGCGTATAAAAATCAATCGGAGTAATTAAGTTTATGATGAAGGTAAGTTAATAAGAATAAATTAAAAAGAATAATTTTATAAACAATCAATTAACAGAGTTATTAATTGACGTGCTCAAATTGGTAAGAAATTATAACATATAATAATCAATTAATATTGGATATATATATATATATATGATCTAATTAATTGGATAATTAATGGGCGAATCTTATTTAGAAGGAAACATGAATTAATAGGGTCGTATGACAAAGGAATAAATGAATAACATTGGAGAATTATACGTTATAAGCTAACGTAAACAAATTAATAAATGATGGTGATGATTGTTTTTAGGGTTAATCGGATGCTTCATAGTTATTCACTACACCTATAAATTGAACGTAACTTAACCTTAGCCCACACCATTTTCTCTGAATCAACTGCTATCATTTATAGCAAACTTCTCTTCTCCCTCTTCCTTTCTCCTCTGTCAATCAAATCTTTCCCCAAATAAAAAAATAAAATTTAGCAAGGAAATACATACAAGCAAATCAGAGAATTGCGCAAAAAAATATGTGAATTTATAGCGAATTAAAAAGGGGGAAAGCAGAGAAAAGCATAGCAATTTAAAAGGGATAGAGATTGAAGCTAAGGACGACATGTGAGTGGATTTATTTCTATATCTTTTAAGTTTAAGATATATTATTGTTAGATTTTCATTTAGATAAATTTATTCAATAATCAATCCTATTTATTAAGTTATGTCGAACTATAAGAAGTTTATTACAGTATTAGTATTTATTTACATCTGTTTCTACATTTTGGATTTCTATGCAAGCGTCATTCTTCTTCTATTTTCTCCTCTTTCTTCGCATACGGATTAGAATAGATTAAACATAAATATGGATTAAATAATTAAAAATACTGAAATAAAGGAAATAAGATGTAAAGTAATAAAAGTTTGAGTAATGAAATTACTATAATAAATTACGTTAAAATGAGAGAAGTTATTAATCTAATAATTGGATTTGGAAGTAACTAAAAGGTTAATTGGTTGGTTTAGAAAATAGGATACATTTCTATAATTTAATATTTAAAAGACAACAATGAAAGTAATTGCTAGAATAAAAGAAAGAAAAAGAGAATTAGTGTAAAATAGAGAAATCACTGTATTTTACACTATTCCAAAATAGTAAAAGAAATATCTAGCAGTTACAGATTATTGTTTATAGTATTATTTAATATTAAAATATGGAAATGGATTTTTGAATATATTTTTCATAACCAACCAAATAAAATAAAATTACTTCCTAGAATAGAAGATAATAAAGCAAAGTATGACATGAATCAAGTAAATATTGGATAAGAACTTGAAGCTGTAAACGATAATTTAAGAAGATGGTTATTATGATAAGTGAATTATATAATATAAGAGAATAAAAGAATATTCTATATCATAATAAAAGAAGGCAGACTAGAATAGAAAAGAAATGCTGGAATTATGTATGGACAATAAAAGACGAGAGAATAACAATTATATGTAGAATCATAACATAGGTTATAATTAAGTAATAAGAATGAAAAGCTTACTTTGAGACTTTGAATAAATTAATGAGCAATAATAATGGTAGAAGATTATTTAAATAATTTATATTAAGTCAATAAGAAAATGAAGCGGGAACGATAACAGAGGCCTATTTTAATGAACTTAAGATTTATATTAAGTTAAATAAGAAAGATAATGAATGTGGCTCATACCAACAGCATTTCAATTAAATAAATGGAAATCTCACAATAGATAGAGATGAGACAAGGGAAAGAATATGCTAATTAGGGTAAATAAGTAGCCAACAGAATAAGAAAGCAAACTAAATGCAAATTAAAAGATTAGACTTAGGGTCTAATAAAAGAATTGAGATGCGTTTGGAGCAGCCCAAAGAATGAAGTGTCTAACGAACAGTTCATCACGAATTTCAGAAATGGAGAAGCACCTCCAGCTTAGTATTTTTGAGCCTCAAGGAAGTACGAGACTTCAGCGGTATGTGAGGATACTCTAGGATGGCCCTCTAGGTAGGCCTAATGAAGCTGCACCCTTGGAGGTAGGTCTGTAGGTGTTCCGTCAAGAGAGTATGCCTTGACTGCATTTGTATTGTTGGCCTAACGAAGCAAACCTTTGTAGGCAGTCAGAAGAGCTTAGTGTTTGGAGTAGGATATTCATATGTCCAGTACTTTCAAGTAAGTTTAAGGATAGTCGCACGAATATCGGCCAACATCAAGACCAAGAGCAATTTCAGGAAAGACTACAATTAAACCAACAGGCCAATGATTCTTTCATTATCGAGACATTGGATGAGGGGCACTACCATTTGGATGTTAGATTGTTTGCAGTAGGGCACGACTACTTAACTCTTTAGAAGTCATTCGGTTAGTTAAGGGGTGGCTGCGTGGGGCCATAGCCATGATGAAAAAGAGACGGACCAACTAGAATATCTGTATTATAGGCATAACGAAGCAGTCCTTTATAGATATAGAAAGTTCCCAACCAAATTTCGTACAAGGTAGACCTTGTTGGTGGGATTCAGATAGTAGACAGAACAATTACGTAGTCCTCAATGTACGCACTGGGTGATACCTTGTGGATGTCTGAGCATTGGTATAGACTAGTGCGGATGCGATTTACGTTTTTATAGTAAGTAGTGGAGCATGTGTATTGTAGGTATTATGAAACAGTCCTTTATAGATGTAGCTATAGAATGCTCGTCGAGCAAGACGATGGAGTATCTGTATTGTAGGTCTTACGAAGCAGTCCTTTACAGATATAACTATGGAGCAAGACGATAGAGCCCTTTTCTAGGAGGATACGGAAGGTACCATGGATGGTACCTTGGACCAATATGGTCGTTGGCATATAGCTACATATATGTATATATTAGTTATTAGGTTTTAATCTATTATGGAGTAGATGAGCACGGTTCACGAATAGAGGCGAGACTTTTGTAACCTAAAGAACCTAGTATAAGAGTAAATGGAAATAAAATGATATATATAAAATTAAGCCTAGAAATCTATAATTTATTCATTCACCAGAACATTTGTTCTGACCCCCTTCTCATAACATCCTACATGTTAGGTAGATGGCAGAGACTTCTCAGCTTTATGACACTTTCTTAGAAAGTGTTATCATTTGGGTGAATGTTTACTTACTATTATATTTTAGTCAATCCCGCTGTGAGATAAATTTTTGAGCTCTAATATATTTGCCTCTGCCTATTTGCAGGATACCACATACCCAACTTGGGATTCAATGGGCTTGGGTTTTTAGTATTTTTGCGAAAAATTCAGACCATTGAATTCGATTTGTTACATACATAGTCTTTTGCTCGGATGGATGTCGTTTTGATTAAGTCCCATATAGTGATGTTGACTTTGGAAGATGCAAGACAAATTGAAAGAGCATGAGTGGAGTAAGTCATTTTATAGCTAGTGTTTAGTCTTCTGGTTCAGTAAGAAACAAAATCGTGTGTTCCTATCTACGTATGAAGCTGAATATATATCATCTTCAATAGCTTATGTGCAAGTAATATATATGCAGCAGACAATAAAATATTTTGGTGTAATTATAACAGAATATCTTATATATTATGATAACACTAGTGCTATTAAATTATCAAAGAATCCATTTTATCGCTCGTGTATAACCAGAGAAACCGACGTTTCACACTCCTCATTGGTAGGATTGGATTGTTCATCCGAAGGGATTTTTTTTGCTCCTCGATCCGAGTCTCGTTTGATGAAATGATGCTTACGATTCTGTTAGTGAGAAGCTAAGTTCTGCTTTAAGCCCGACAAGCGGGCAAGAGAACTAGCCCTAAAAGCAGGCAACCAAGAGAATATTAAGAAGATTAGTATACAATATAATTTACTAAGTGAGTTGGTAAAGGAAAGATAACTCTAGGCTTTGTAACTTTCGATAAGCCAGTTGCGGAAATTTTCACAAAACGCTTTTGTGAATCTTGTTAGATTAACTTAGTATGATAAGTAAAAATATGCACCTTAAATGGCTTAAATTAATAAGTCTTATTTTTAGTAAGAGTTGAAAATTTCAACTATGAACTTATATTCTACTTTATAAAGAGGGAAATTCTTTGTGCATTCCTGAGTTTTGGTCTTTTTGCTAATGAGAAAAGCGGAGAAAATATATAGCATCAACGCGTAAATACAAAGAGGGAGCCTAAGACAACCCGCACCTCTCGACACATCAATCCATACCTATAATGACTTTCGAACTTGCGTCGGTGCTAAGAAGTACAAACTATTGGGTTTTTCTATAGTATTGTAAAGTCAAGAATAAATAGATATGATCTAAAATATACAACACTTTCAAAACACACGGTAGAAGGAAAAAAAATATAAATATAGAAAATAATTGTCTTAGAAATTATCTCGAAACACGGTTCTGAACCACAATACGTAGTCAAATACAAAGTACACAAAAATACAACCAATAGTCTGATAAAATACTAAGTACTGACAAGACAGATAGTTACATAGAGAGTAAACAAAATGATAACCAACTCCTATGACGAGCTTGGCTCTCTACGTATTAAAATTTGGGCCAATCATTCACGGCCCTGTTCTCCTGTAGTGGGGAAAATAAAGGAAAATGGTGGATCAGACAAAAGTCTGGTGAATGAGTACATGTTTAATATATGATGATCATGTGAACGTGACTTTAATTCTATTCTATATGACCTATGGTGTTCTACTAGTGTCTATATATACCTAGGGTTGTTAGCATAAGGGTTTTTACATGATGCACACCTACACTAATAGCTTGTGCACTCCTACAAGGATCAAACTATTGATCGAACCTCTATAACTAACGATCAACCACCGCTACTAGAGCTACTCAACATAGGATCATCCTACAACTTTCCGATATCATAGTACATCTCACTTTATGACTACGCATTACTATCTCACTTAGGTTTCCTTACGATTTCCAAACGGGAATAAATTTCCCACAACCATGACTACACGTACCCCAACTTTGCATTGAAAGGAAGCCCACAATGCCTACTCATCGATGTGTCTCATTGTTTGCATCCGTGTCCACCTCCCAATGTTTGTTTACGCCTCTTATTGCATGCGTCGGTATCTATCAAAAACATAATATCACGTCGCATCAGTATCCGTGCATACTGGGAAACTCCCGTTGTACTGAGCCAAAACACTTCATTAGGTATCGGTTAGTGCTACACGTCCACCGTAGAACCTCCTATGAGTGCCGTTTGCATAGATTCACCCGTAGTTGAATAATCGACACCCTTTAGATAAAGGGCATTTACCCAACCCTTCAAAGTCCTAGTATTGACTAACAGGGAACTAGCTTCCCTATTATTCCCAACACTCATTGATATATGTGTGTGTGTATATATAAACAATTAACTATAATTTAAAACCTAGGCCTTAGGCCGAGGTTTAATATGAATTTCTGAATTCCTATCGGTCAACCGCTATACCTACCGGTCGACCACTCAAGTTGAATAGTCAGCCGGTCATTATGTAAATTTAGGGTTTTGATTGCTTTCATCGTTTATTTAGTTAGCTATTTAATTAGGTTTAACGTTAATATTTTTAACATTAGTAAAATTGCAGAAATCTCGTATTTTTCAGGTTTAACAGTTTTGTTCCAATTCCCAATCGATGTGAATTTATAGTAGTTAGTTTTACCTCGGTTTAGTCTAGTAATCAAGTTACATAGCAATTTATAAGGATTTCTGTTAGGGGCAAAAAAAAAATTTCTAGGTTAATTCCTATTTAATAGGTTTGCATCATAATATATCGTCAAATTCTTATATATAAATAATTGTAATTTATAATTTAATTACTAATATCCTAGATCCAATAGTGTAAACTAAAATTAACTTTAATTAGTCAAATTATTAAAAGTGTTCCCACTCACCTCGGTTCCAAGCTTTATTCCTATTCTCCATTCAAATATCAACACACGATTCCTTTCCCCTTCCTTGATCCGATCTCCTTGTAATTTTTTATTTTTTTATTTTTTTTATTTTTGGGGATTTTGTAAGTGGAGGAGAAGAGATTTTGATAGAGTTTCAGTATATTGACAATTTCTAATGAATTAGGGTTTAGCTTAGCTTTGTATTTATAGGGTTTTAAATTAGTTCGGACCATTAGATTAACCCTAGAGAATATTAGATTTCATCTAGCACATCAACAGATTATTGCGAGGTCAAGTAAAATATTTGGCTCAATCAACACCGTTCATCACTTTAGATTTGCCAATTTCCATCGTCAATCGATTGACCGTTAGGAGGCATCAATCAACCACTACCTGTCAACCAGCACACCCTATGATGTCGACCAGTGGAGTAATTTAATTAAGGAAGTTTTATTACTTAATTTATTTTGTTTCCAAATTTTATAACATTCATAACCTCTTTGTACTAACACTGGTTCAAAATGCTTTATATGAAAATTGTCCAACAAATCGCTACAAACGCAATGGTGCAAGTTTCGTAGCCAAATCCGGATGTTTGTGAAAATTCTATTTTCACCCTTGCTATATTTAATCTAATTCTTTTATTAATTTTCCACTTAAATTTTTGATGTTACCTTCTCCCTCTAGAAGGATTTCGTCTCTGAAATCTTAAAGGACGAAAAAATGTAACTCATATGTGCAACAATCAATACCTACAACCATCTACTCGTCCATTATCCATAGGCAGTCATTGTCTTTAGTAAATTTTCTAACGTGGTATATGTATATGCAAGCATGAAATGCATGTGATTCTGTACTAATACAAAGAGTAGGCAGTCTCCTGATCTGTCGACCTCCTGTCATGCAAGTGCTCATGCCACATATCTAAGATGTATACAAGATACTAAGTTAATGCACTTGCAATTCTACATGTATGGGCAACCATTCAATCCATATGCATAATACTCGATGAGAAAAAAAAAATAAACCAGTGATGGTGTGAGTGTATGTGTATTATTTAAAGAATATACTTTCTGAGGTGCATAAAAGAAACAGTCCAAATAATACATCCACTTGCATCCATTATACATAATATGTCCTATTGACACGTTTATAATCTTTCCTACAATCCAACGGTCTCTACCTAAACGGGTATACTTAGCTATGTCCTAATGCATAAGTATACTATAATTATTAGATTTATCTAAAACATACCAAAAAAGAGTTGTGGGTGGGTAGCTTGGATCATTTCCTTGGGCTCTCAAGTACTCTCTACTGGATCGACTCCTTATTGAACCTTAAGAAGTTTGATTTCTTTATTACGGATTCACTTTATACCATACTCAAGAATACAAGTGGATGCACGACAAATAAATGACTCCCTTTCAACCTCCACTTCCTCTAGTTGACTCGGATTAACTACGATAGTAGAATCATGCAAGAACTTTTGCAAATGCGACACATGGAAAACATCATGTACTCCCGCCAACTTCCCAGGAAGCTCCATTCTGTACGCCAATTCCCTATCCTACCAATAATCAAGAAAGGTCCTACGAATCTCATTTCTAGCTTCCTCGAACTACCAAACTTCATTATGTGACTGAGCAGTGGGACTTTTACAAACACCCTATCATCTACTATGAACTCTAACTTCGTACATCTTCTATCAGCATAAGATTTATGTCTATCCTGTGCGATTTTCGTCTTTCTACAGATCAAGTCTACTTTCGTTGACTTCTCCCTCACCATGTGTCTGGCCTAAGAATAATCCTATCTGTAGTGCCCCACCAACACGATGGTGATGGACTAGGACTCCCGTATAGCCCCTTAAATGGTGCCATCCCAATGCTCACATGATATATGTTATTATAGGTAAACTCCACCAATGGCAAGTGATCTTCCCATGAGCCTCCAAAATCCAAGATGCACATCTGAAGTAAGTCCTCCAATACCTGATTCACTCTCTCCGTCCGTCCATCTATCTATGGGTGATAAGTGATGCTTAAGCTCAACTCGGTGCCAACAGCCTCCTCTAAAACTCACTAGATAAAAGCAAGTCTCGGTCGCTAACGATGCTAATAGGAACTTCGTGTAACTTAATGATCTCTCTCACATACAGAGTTGCCAAAAATGTAATCATCTTCGCATTCCTAACCAGGATAAAGTGCGCGAATTTAGTTAGATGATCGACTATGACCCAAATACTCTCATTTCCTCACCTACTCCTTCGTAAACCATCGACGAAATCCATAGAAATACTTTCCCACTTCCACTGAGGGATATGCAATGGCTGCAACAATCTTCCTGGCTTCTTCTGTTCCACATTTTCCCTTGGGTAAGTCATACATCGAGCCATATACTCTGCTACATGATTCTTCATTCTAGGCCAATAGAAAACTCTCTTCATGTCATGGTGCATTTTGTCTCCTCCAGGATGAAAGGTCATCCTAGAATAATGAGACTCGGCTGGTATTGCATCTATTAAATCCTTACTAAGAAGTACACATAACTTTCCATCCTTCCATAACCACCCCTTCGAGTCAATGGAAAAACACCTCAATTTACTAGATTTCTATCCTCTACCAAGCTTCTAAAAAATCTCCACTAGCTTCTTCTCTTGCTTTTGACTCATTCCAATACGTTGCATTAGTGTAGGCTGCACATCCAAAGGTTCTAACAATCCCGTGGAATTGTATAATGATGGTAAGAAATAAAATGTAGAAAGGAACTCTAAATGCTTCCATTCCTAAAGCGATTGACTCAATACTACATGCTGCTACTCAAGGCATTAGCCACTGCAGCACCCTTGCTTGGAGCAAATAAGATATCGAAATCGTATAAGGCTAAGAAATCCATCCTCCTTTTTTGCCTTAAATTCAAGTCCTTCAGGGAGAATGAATACTTTATAGACTTGTGATTAGTATATAACTCAAACTTCTCTCCTAAAAGACAATGCCTCCATGACTTGAGTGCAAAGAAAATGGCCGCTAACTCAAGATTATGGGTAAGGTAGTTTCTCTTGTGCACCTTCAACTATTGACCAGCGTAATTCATGACTCTTCTTTCTTGCATCAAGACCACTCCCAACCCCATATCATAAGCATCGGTGTACACTGTGAAAGTCTTAGTAACATTAGGCAATACCAAAATAGGTGCACTAGTCAATGCCTCCTTTGGCTTAATAAAAACATCCTCATACTTTGTGTCCTATAAGAAAACTAAATTCTTGTTGGTGACGTGGGTCACGGGGTTAGAGCTTCATGAAGTCCTTAATGAAATGTTAATAGTAGCCCACCTAACCGAGGAAACTCCATACTTCTATGGCATTCTTTGGCACATGCCAGTCCTGAACTATAGCAAAGTTACTGGGATCAACCGCCAGTCCACCTTCTAAGACAAACATGTCCCAAAATTCATACCTCCTCTTGCCAAAAGTGGAACTTTGAAAACTTCCACTTCAACTTATGCTCATGGAGTGTACTGAGCACTTATTCTAAATGCAATGCATGCTCCTCTTCCCTTTTTGAATAGAATAAAATTTCATCCATAAATACCACGACGAACGTGTTAAGAAACCCTTTGAAAACTCAGTTGATCAAATCTATGAAGTAAGCAGGTGCATTAGTTAGTCTGAAGGGCATGAATAACTGTGCATATAGTCGTACGAAAGGCAGTCTTCTAAATACTATCACTAGCTACATGCAGCAAGTGGAATCTTTTGGCTAAACAAGCTATGAAAGCACCTTAACTCCAACCAACTGATCAAAGAGATCATCTATATAGGGAAATGGATACCGATTCTTCTTTGTCGGTTTATTTAGCTCCCTATAGTTGACGCAAAGCTTCAGAGAATCATCTGCCTTAGTGGCAAAGCTGACTAGCGCTCCTTACTCTGAAATGATCCACTTAATGAATCCCTTCTCTAATAGCTTGTTTACTTTCCTTTTCAAATCGCATCTATCCTTTGGAGCCATATGCAACAGACCTGGCGTTCTCTACATTCAAAACTCTATCTCTTGTTGGAGCGGGAGATCGATAACCTCAGAAAATACATCTGTGTAATCTTTAACTACAAGCATGGATCTAACTCGTTTGTGACAGGTCTAATGAATATAGGTAGCTCAACATAACTAATCCTCAAGGATCGCAGTAAACCTCCAAGCTATGTCAACTAGGATAGCCCTATACATGGTCATCCAATCCATTCTCAATATCAACCTAAACCCAGAAAATCCTAAGACAAAAGCATCACAACCAAATTCGACCCCCAATATGAATAATTTCAAACCCCTACATACCATAGAAAAATAAGCCAATCCTTATACTGGGTTTGACACAACTATAGGATCTATAACTGTTCTAGTGTCTAAGGTAACTCATCCACAAGTCTACTCGAGATAAAAGAGTATGATGCCCCAATGTCAAATAAAGTGCGAATAGATAAACCAGATAGAGTTAACACACCTTCGATCATGACTTTCTTCCCCTTGTCTACAACTGGTGGCATACTCGACCTAGGAACTGTGTGCAATGCATAAGCTGGCACCACTTGGGTCAAGGTCATCTAAGGGGCTGGAGACTCCCACTTTATGTACTCAAACTGATTGCAATTGTAACACTTGACCTTCGAACCATCTGTCTTACACTTCTTGCTTGCCACACTTCCTGTAATGCATACCTTGCTTCTTGATCTTCCCCTTGGGTCCAAATCCCCCTTTGCGCTGATTTTTCTTTTGTGTTTTTCCTCCTTAGAGATGTTATTCAACAAGGCAATCTCCATCAAACCCTCATATGTAGCCCCTAAAGGAATATGTCTTAAAGATAAACCTTAAAGGGGTTGGTTCAGCCATTTAGCAAAGTTCAAAGCCTTTTTATGTGGGGCACTGATCAGTTCTACCCAAAGACATAGCTAAATCATTCAATTGATTGATATGCACCTCTATTGACATGTCTTCTTGCTTTAGCTAAATAAATTTATCTAACTGCACTCCTTCTTCAGCTTTAGACAGACACTTCATCTTATAATGTATTCAAAACTCGCTCCAAGTTATTTCTCCTCCATCAGTCTTAGCCTCAACAACCTCCTACCAACTCAGGGCCTCCACTGTAATGGCCAAATAGCTAGATGCCACCTCACCTCGTTCGTAAGACTATCAACCCAAAAATCCTCCCATGGTACTGATCCATATCCTCGAATCTATATATGACTCGGTCCCCATATACGGCTTTACTCCAAGGCTCGAAAAATCCTTAAAAAGGAAGGTAAACAAGCTATTAGAGAAAGGCTTCATTAAGTGGA
Source organism: Allium cepa (assembly GCA_030765085.1). Lineage (NCBI taxonomy): Eukaryota > Viridiplantae > Streptophyta > Magnoliopsida > Asparagales > Amaryllidaceae > Allium > Allium cepa. The sequence continues at coordinate 610,876,851 of CM060940.1, forward strand.
GCATTTCAGAGTGAGGAACTGCACTTGTTGCTCTCCTCATGGGTCCTCTAGTGGGATTAAGCTCGGCTTGTCCCCTCCTTTGAAGATACTGACGAAACCAAATCAGGATGTTCATGCCTGGAATATCGGTTGTATTGCCCAAGCCTGAACCTACGGTATCACTCATCTTCTATCTATTAATTTTAGGAAATAATTAGCAATTTTCCACGAATATCATAGGCATGAATAAAGGTGACGGTATTTACATGTATTTATATAGTAAAACCTTCAAAAAGCTTATTGTATATATACTATAAAAATCCACTTTTGAAAACTTTTTGGAAATCATTTTGGAAAACCATTTTTTTTAAATTTCAAGTACGTTTTCTCAATACGCCCATATCCCTAAGGAATTTTGAATCTAGGCTCAAATACCAAATGTGATAACCCACACCTCTAGAAATAATTCATAAATAATTTTAGTTATGAATAAAATACTAAGTGGAAATATAAGTGATTTAGAAGAAAAATTAATGTAGTTGAGAAACTAATAAAATTTAAAGTATAACTTTCCATTTTTCCAAGTGAGTTTTGATAATCTTCAAAGCAATAATCAAAAGCTATTGCGAAAAATGGTAGGCTTAGTGAATTATCTATGTTTTCAAAAAATAAAGAAAGATTTAAACCTACACTAAGATTTGTTTGTTAGTCATTTGACATTTTGAAACAATGTCAAGTGATAGGTTTTCCCTTATGGAATTTGATTGGTTAATCGATAGTGTTAGTTTATTCCTTTACATAATTTGATTGATTTGATTTGCTTGAATTGATTATGTGATTTTATATACCATTGTTTATAAAGTTTGGATTTGTAGACAAAGGATTTTTAATTGTTGTTATTAGGATCTAAATCTCGGTGATTTTGAAAAAGAAGAAGAAGATATTTTGATGATTTTTGGAAAGAAATAATATTTATTCACTCTAGTTAATGTTTTGAAGGAACCAGAATCCCACTGGATGCTCCATGTTGTTTTGATTCTAGAGTTTCACCATACTTTATTAGGAGGAATCCCCTCCTTGTCATTTTAATTTTTGGTATTTGATTTACCCGTGTGAGAAATTGAAAATAAATTTTTGAATTAAAACCCAGGCATTTAGATCTAAATTTATCATTTAAAATTATTGTATGCATAGCATTTATCATAGAATATTCTCTATACTTTGTCACCTATGATTGTGCTATTGTTGTTGGTTGCATGTAGCTTTATTTTATACCAGAGTGCATGTAGATTTATGTCATGCTAAATTTTGCATGTAAAGTTACATCATATTGCTTTTTTCAACACGATTCTCTTTTGGATTTCGTAAGCACAGATATGCAAGAGATTGCTATTTGGTTCTTGTACACCTGTATTTGCATAGACATAATAAATCACTTGCAAAAATATGAAAGGTATGTGGTAGATTTAGAAATTTAAATTGGTTGAGGATTTTATGCCCCAAGATATGGGATGCCACTTGGCCTTTGTTTTCTTTGTTCGGTTTAGACATCATAGAGGCAATTTATAGTTGTTCCGATCGAGCCGCGCAAAGGAGACGCTACTGAAATTTTCCGTAAAATTTTACATTTAATTAATAGGTTTAATAACTCTTTTTGATTAATAGTTTTAAAACTTAAGCGTTTGGAAACATTTTCTCTCTTAGGAATTTCAGGGATGAAATTCTTTTAAGGGGGGAGAATGTAATAACCTAAAAGTTTGGTCATTTGATTTGATATGTTTAATTAATTTTAATTATTAAATAATTGGATTTTGGAATTTAATAACTTTTAGTTCAAATATACCGAAATGTTTAAATACTTGAATTGCAAATTGAATGTAATTAAATGGATTTAATAATTTTATCTAACTCCTTTTAATTAGTTAATAATATAATCAATTTGTAAATTTATTTGCAAATATAAATAGATTAGATCGTAAATATAAAATATATTTAAATTTGTAAAATTAACATTCTGGGGCACTGTCTTGGGTTTTGGCGAAACCAGTGCCATTAGATCTAAACAATAAATGGTTGTACGCCGTCGAGTTTCATAATGATTGGACATACCGTTTGGTCGTGCGAGCTCGAAATGCCTAGCGATTAATTTTAAAAATAATTCATTTCGAAAATCCAACTTGTATATTGTTTGGTATTAGGTCTCAAAAACAGTTCCATTGAGTTCAGAATAGGGGTATTTAGTATAGAATGTCAGTCAACACATTTTGATTGGAGCTCGAAATTTTTGGGTTTATTGTGTTGAATATTTTAGAATAAAGTAATAATAATATATATATACACACACCCTATTATAGTTCCCTACCTTACCTATACCTGTCTCGTTTAAGCCCATACCCAACATTTTCAAACCCAAACCCACCTCCCTATAAAACAATGCCTTGGAACAGGAAATGCAGGTTTTTTCTAAAATTCAAAAAAAAAATCAAATCACCTAGCCAAACAAAAATCCTTATTTTGGATCCAGTGGCCTCCTTTGGCCATATACTTCTATCCTCTACCCATTTTAAGGGTGCGACACCGATTTGGCCGTGTTGGACTTTAGGAAGTCGACCTAAGGTTATCGACTTTGGTGATTTTAGGGAGCGTTAGGAGATGTCAATGGTAGCATTAGCTTTCTCGAGCGGTGTAGCACCTCATGACCAAATCTGGAGACATGCGCACCTAGGAGGAGATTCGAGACTTTATACTGATGCCGATGGAGCCTCCAGATGATGAGTTTTGTCGGGGTGTTGAGCGGTTACTAGTGGTGTCCGGTGGAAGGAGATCGCGTAGTGGAGTCAAAGGCAAAGTTGATATGCATTTTCATGGAGAATCGGGGTAATTTGGAGGTGAGAGAGTGTAGGAGGTTTGGGCGTGCACTGTTTTTGTGTATGTACAGGTGATTTATGTGTTTGGGGAAGAAGCTCGTTACTGTAATTTTATAATTAATTAAGTTAATGATAGTTATTAATTAATTTAATTTATTCAATAACTTAAAACTTGAATAACTTTTGCATAAGAGGTCGAATTTGAACGCCGATTTTTGCATTGGACTCGTATTGTCGATATCATTGTAATGAAGTTGGTTTGGTTGGATTTGGAGCTAGTGGAGTATTTGGCTAAAATCGAATGCCTATTCGATTTTAGTCCAAACTGGAACGCTTCGGTGAAACTAGGAATCAATGTGAGTTTTACCCACATTCAATTTTACTATATCATATTTAGGATGATATAAACTATTACTGATTGCTTGGATGTTAGTTAAATTGCTTGGTTGATTGTTTGTCTGAATTTCCATTTGAAAAATAGATGACATATTAATTTGATTGTTATGAAACCATATGATTATATATAATGTCCTTAACCATTGTTTTGCAGAGAGAATTTATAGAGAGATCCTGAGGGGTTTGTCATCAATACTTATTTATTTACATCCTCTTGCTTTTATACCGATGTTTTATTGAACCAAATCTTGATATTACATTTAATTTTTTAAGTGTTGTTATAGCGCTTTTTGCTATACCGTTATTTACTAAATTTCATCCCCAATACCCTTTCATGTGCATTTTGAACTTGAGCTTGTATGTTTACAAAATAGAGGTCTGAAATTCATTAATCATTTTGATTAATGATAATTTAAACTAATTAATCATTTTAACTAATGATGTTTAAAATTACTTAATCTTTTTTATTAATGAGATTTGGATTTATATAATCATTTAAGCAATGGTATTTGAATTTAGTTAATTATTTTAACTAATAATATTTGAAAATTAATAGTCGTTTTAATTAATGATAATTTAAAGGTAATCATTTTAATTAATGATATTTGATTTTAAATAATAATCCTAATTTCTGATATTTGAATGTAATTAACCATTTTAATTAATGATATTTGAAATTTATAAATCTATTTGATAGATGAGAATTCAATTTATTTAAGTCATTTTAATTAATGATTTTGAAATTTAATCAATCATTTTAATTCATGATCGTTTTAAATTTAACTACTTATTTTAACTAGTGATATTTGAAATTTAGTTAATCATTTTAATTAATAATGTTTCATAGTTAATTAATCATTTTCACAAATGATGTTTTAAGCTGTCATTTTAACTAATGATATTTGAATTTAATAAATCCAATTAATTTATGATTACTTGAACTTAATTAATTTTCTTTAATTAATGGAATTTAAAATTTATCGATCATTTTAATAAATGATGTTTGAGATTATTATTCATTTTAATTAATGATTATTTGAATTTAATAAATCTTTCTTTAGTTATTGATATTTAAAGTAAATTAATTTAATAAAAATGATTAAAGTAAATTGGCTAATTTGATGAAAATGTTGTAAAGTTAATAGACTAATTTAATAAATATTTTAAAGTTAATTTACTGATGATATAGAAGTGTATGGAAATAATTAACTATTTTACTAAAGAAAACAGATTTGTTTATTTAAAAGAGATTACAAATGTGATTAATTATCTTTCGGGATTATTATTATTGTTTTAAATTTATAAAGGCATTTAAATTTTTTATTTTCTTTTGGGACAATAAATATTTTTTTAACTTTACAATTGATGGTTTTAAATGAGAAAATCCTTTAAAAGGAATTATTTATAGATAAAGCAAAGTGTATATTGTTTGCGTTATAGCAAACAATGTTTTAGTGGCATTTGTTTTTTACCCTTGTTTTAATACACTTAGTATTATAAAATTTGTCTTAGAAAAGAATATTTTAAATGGTATTTCTAAATGTGTTTTACCAAAACCGTGATATGGAAATCAAGCACAAGTTTGGTTTTAAAAAGTAAAGTTCGATTCGATTATGGAAAATGTAACGATCTGGAATTTCATAGCATTAATTTCTGAATATTTATTTAATTTTAAATATCCAAATAATAGGTTTGTAATTAAAGTAGAAAATCTTTTAAATAAAATATTGAGGATAAAATATTTTTTAAATTTTTTTACAAAAATATTTGGATGAAAAAAAGAAAATGTGACCGAAAACCGTTTTCCAAATTTTTAGCGTTTCATCGTGTAAAAGTTGTTTGAAGTGTTATGAGCCTTGTTTATATTTGAAACAACATTTAAATGGTTAGGAATGTAAATTATTTAGTATATATTGGTACATACATAGGTATATATACTTAAGTATATACAGTATATACTAAAAGATGCTTTAAGAAACAAGATTTGACACTTTGGAGACTCGAGTACAAAACATGTTCAAACATCTTTTCTTTGACATGATAAGGGGGGAAAAGGTGGTGGGCCAAAATGGTATGTGTGGTGGAGACTTTTGAGGTGTCACAAAGCGGTGGAGGGTAAAGGACAATGGGCATTTAGGTAATTCACATTTTCACTTGCTTATAAATAGCTTTTCATCTCCCTAAATTTTCCTCTTCTTCCACCGATTAGATCTCTCTTATATCTTATCCAAATGCAGTTATTCTTTTTTTCAAAACATGCCAAATTCCAGTGGCTAATATTTTTATGTTGACCACTTCTTCAAATTTTGAGCATAGCTATGTAAAATTATCAATTGTTTACAGAGTGTTTTTGGACCCCGAATTTCATGTTCGAAAATTGTCCTTCTTCTTTTGACCATATTTTCTTTAAAAATAGTCAAAATTGAGTGATTTTTTTTCGAAATTGTGGTGAAATGAATTTTATAAACCTTCTCTCTTTACAGCTTTTCCGAAATCCAATAATAAATAGTCCAAAAAACAATCGGAAAATGAACTATTTTCGGGTTCATTTTTGAAAATTCGATGATTATCCAAAGTCACTTCACCTTACCAAAACATGTGTCACTTCCTTATTCTTTCAAGGACAAGACTACCTTGTGCATTAAGGGTCCGAGATGCATCTTTTGCTTAGGAATGCAAGTGCTAGGTCATATCCTAAGTTATCAAGGATTTGGATAGCTTTCGGTGAGTGAAACTACACCTTCTTAAGCCAAGTTTATATTACGTTAATGTTCATGTTAATAGCCTATGAATGTTTATTATATATGAGAAGTGATGGTTTGGTTGTTTGTTTGATTCATGATTTAAAAAATTGTTGCATTTGAAAGTTAATAAACATGTGGTTAGCTATATGAAAAGTTGGTGGTTAAAGTTAATACAATTGTTAGTAAATACTTATTACATGTTGTTGATTATTATTTACCTTGTACTGTGCTTGAACCATTGCTATGTGATGTTTGGTTGTACGGAAAATGTCATAAGTTTGTTTGTAGAACTGCCTGTATAGCCATTTTCACTATATCAGCACTTTCGGAAAATCACCTTTTATCGAAACTGTTTGGTTTCACCTTCGTGATTGGAATTGTTTTACAAGTTAAGCAAGATTTTGATTAACAATGTTTTCAAAAGTAGTTAGCCATTTAATTAATAATTATTTAATTTAATCATTACTTAATTAATAAGGATTAAGGTTAACTAATTACTTGGTTAATGATGTGTTTTAACGTTAATTAATTACCTGTTTAATGATTGTTTAAATTAATTAATCATTTTATTTAATGATTTTTAAATTTAATTAATAATTTTATTTAATGATGTTTAATGTTTATTAATCATTCAATAATGATGAATTAAAGTTAATTAATAAATTTACTAATAATGCTTTTAAATTAATAAATCTTTTTAATAAATGATTTTTAAAATTTATCAACTTATTTAACTCTATTTAATCTTTCCTTTATTGATGTTTACAATTAATAAATATTCTTAAATAAGGAGAATTAATTAATTATTTATTTAATTTAATTAATTATATTTAAATTTATTAAATAATTGAATTGGTGATTTTTTAAAGGTGATTTACCCTTTTAATTAAAGGTTATTGGAGTTAAGTAATCAACTTAATTTATGAAGTTTCAAAGTGAATTTATCAAAGTAATAAGGATGTTTTGACTTTGTTATTAATTTTAAATAATGATAATTAATTATTTATTAATTTAATTAATTATATTTTTCTAATTATTTGAATTAATATGGTTTAAAATTGGTTTACCCTTATATTATTTAAAGACATTTGAAATTCAAAAATCAAATTGTGTGATGAAGTTTAAAGTTAATTAACCAATGTGATAAGGATGTTTAAGTTATTAAATCCTTTCTAAATTAATGTTTTGAAGTTAGTAAACTAATTTAACACTGTGTTTTAAAGCTCATACTTGTAATGCAAGGCCAAATATGAATTTGAGTTTTTAAAGGAAAAGGTTTGATTCGTTTATCGAAATGAATTAATTTCCGTAAAGCGATTCACTTATGTAGGAACGATTTATTTGTATACTTAGCATTAAACGTAGAAGAAATAGAATTATCGCTATTTCTAAAGTTAACAGTAATTGTGAGACATGACTTTAAGATAACACTACCTTGTCTTGTCTGGTATTATTGTTAACCAAGAAATTGTATAAGTTGGAATTCGATGAGTGGTGATAAATATACAAGACTTAGTTTCCATATACGATCGTTTTATATCCTCGATAGTTGGTTTCTCAACCATCGGTTACTTCAGCTTCTTTATTATCATTGTTTTAAGGTGATGTGTTGCTCCGTTAAGCTTAGACATCCTTTGTCGGAAACGACTAAAAACAAAGAGCGAGTGGGGGCCAAGCGATGTGGGGTTGCTGAATTAGGGTATTCTCACATTAACTTTAGATTGGATTCGCTTATGCACATGAGATGTGAAATACTTGAAACTCGGTAACAGTTGGCGAGTTCCATCTTGGAGGTTTCCAAGAGCCATCGGAGCTCTCAAGTATATTTCTAGAGGTATACTTTCGGTAAGTGGGGTGCACCCTCCTAGTCATTGTTGGATCTCCTTATTTGATTCGAACCTTTGAATCTGTTTTCTTTAATTACAACAAGAAAGGTCAACCACTCTTCGCGATGTTCAATTATTGGTTTTGTCCATTCTATCGATTTTGGACTGTTATCTTTGTTTAGTCCATTCTATCGGGTTTGGACTATTGTCTTGTTTTATCGATTCTGTCTAATTTCAATATTTATTCAGACTATTTCTATTCTTTCAAGTCAGAATGTTATACTAATTATGCCCATCATCTATGTTTGGATTTGTTCCCCATTGTTCATTTCCATTTTTGTTATGTTTGGTTGTTATTTATGTGTAAGAAACCTGTTCCAAGTTAGGGGTGTAGTACCATATGTTATTGTTTAAATACACCATATTTGTTTCATAATTTTACTCATACTAAACATTTTGTTTGACCCGAGTTGTTTATTTTTCCTAAACTCTCGGGTACTCAATAATATTTTAGCAGTCCAAGAATATCAGGTTTTTCTTTGGAGCTCTTTGAAGACGATGGATGCGTAGGAGGCTCCTTAGTTATCTAGTTATTTATTTCCACTATATGATTATGTAGATGTATTTTGTATCTTAAAAATCAAAATTCAGAATGTACAGCTGCAAATTTGTTAGATGTAGTACTTTTGTTTAACTCTGATAGTTCCATGTAAGGAATAATCTTTTGTACTATATCAATTTATATTATATGTAACCATTCTGTTGTAAGGTTTTTCTATTATGTTCTTTCTATTATATATTTTACCCTAGGACAAATTATCTTTCGGATGCTTGGGGAACGACACGCGAATACCGAGGATGTATTAAGTGTCGTTCCCAAGGGTTAAAAAGGTGGGTCGTCATAGATAGTTTCAGAGCTTAGGTTTGGCGAACCCCTATGCCCTTGTAGGGTAAACTTAAGGATATCATCAGTAATATCCTAGGATAAGTCTGGGAGTATAAATATATATTGAGTGCATATCTGCTAGTGTTATAAAAATGGTTTATATTGTGTTGTTTGATCCATTGAGTGGTATATGAATTCTAGTCGATGCATATGATCAGTGTTATCGATAGGGATTCCTAAACATTTGAATAAATCTACCAATACAATATTGTTTTAAAATGGTAAATGAAATAATTTTACCTAGGAATATATTATATATATAAGAATGATTTTCAAAATTAATATAGTTGTATAGTTGAGTTGATTATTTAGAAACGATAATATTTTATTGTTATTATTTAGAATTTGATTAGTTATGCTCATCTAGTTTGAGCATAACTATTGTTGAATAGTTCATAAGGAATTTTTCTTAGTAAGATATATGTCGAGTACATGGGAATCAGGGAATCATGGAATGAACCCCTTGTGAATTAATTTTCATACTTTGATTATAAGATGTTCAACGAAAGGGTTAAGTTAAAAGTCATCTTTCAATAATGTTAAGGTAAAAGTAAACTTGTAATAAAAAGCTGTTTAATATAAACTAAATGGTAGCAAAAAAAATAAAAAAAAAGTCAAAAAAGAAAATAAATAAGTAAATTTAGGGGATAAATATTTGAGAAAATTTAATTATAATAAAGGAGAATCATTTAAATGTAGGTATAACTCACATCTAAATTTTCTATATCATATCTATAATGCTATAAACTATTTTTGATTTCTTGGATGATAGCTGGATTTGTTTGATTGATTAATTGAAATTAATCTGGATATTCCGTTTAAGCTATTTAAGTGTCCTTATAGCAATTTCCACTGTACCGTCATTTATTAAATATTATCCCCTAAACCCTTATGTGTGCTTGAACTTAAGCTTGTTTTTTCCCAAAAGTAGATGTTTAAAATTCATTAATCAGCTAGATTTATGATATTTTAAATTTATTAATTACTTTAATTAATGATGTATAAACTAATTAATTTTTTGATTAATGAGAGTTGAATTTAATTAGTCAATTTAATAATTGATATTGAACTTTAATTAATCATTGTAATTAATGATTGGTTAAACTTAATTTATTTTTTTAACCAATTGAATTTTGGAAATTTAGTTAATCATTTTAATTAATGATATTCGAAATATAATTAATCATTTTGTAGATTTGATTAATTATCTTTTGGAATAATTAATATTGTTTTAGATTTATAAAAGAGATTATAAATTCAATTAAATATCTTTCATGATAATCATTGATATTTTAAGTCTAATAAAAGATTTTAAATTTGTTTTATTTTCTTAGAGAAAATTTATGTGGTAATAAAGTTTTAAAACAATTTTATAAATCTTCCCCATTGACGATTAATACTGTTTTAAATTTATAAATGATGTTTATAAGTGAGAAAATCCTTTAAAAGAAATTGTTGAAAAATAAAGCTTAGTGTTAATTATCTTAGGTTTATGGTTTAAAATGATATTTGGTTTTTTACCCTTGTTTTAATACACTTAGTATTATAAATTTGTCCTTTAAAAGAACATTTTAAAGAGTTTTTGTAAAATCTAGATCCAGGAATTGTTTGAAATAATTTTCAAAGATTTTGGGAAAGTAATAGATATTATTCGAAAATATTTCTAAGTATAAACATTTTGAATTTTTTTAATGAAATGCATTTTCTTTGGTGTAATTCGAAGGAAAATGTTTCGATTAGTTTTGTGATAATCTGAATAATCTTCTAAGTGACGATCGGATGTTTTCTTAGGCGAACATTGTGGAGTACTTAGTAAATTATTCTCTTTATCATTATGCGATTGAAAAAAATTAAAATCTGAACAAACCCAAAGTGAGTTTTAGTAAATAAAATTTGTTGGAAGTTATTTTATAAAGAAAAAGTAAGGAGTATACTTCTAGAGACGAGTTTTGAAACTAAAAACCGGGTATTCAAATTTTAAGTTTCCTAAAATGGAATTGATTTCCAAAATAAAAAGGATTTTTGATAAAAGATTGTTTTGATAAATGAATTTTACCCACAAATAATATATGAGGTACTTGAACACTGATTTAAATGGTTTAGATTGGATATGAAGGTTTTGATAACATTATTTTATCAAAACCATAAATATTATTTAAGTATCTAAGCAGTATAAACTAATTAGTGTTATTGGGTCAGTCCATAAACATGATTCATTATAACACCTTAACGTGAAAAGTTAGGAAGTTTTTAATAGACATTGTTTTATTAAAACCATAGCTTTTGTTTAGAACATGTAAGTAGTGTAAACTATTTATTATCTTGAGTGAACTTATAAAACATTGTCCATCTTAACACTCTAAGTTAAAGAGGTCGAGATGCCGACTTAGTTCTAAAAGACCCAAATTTTGATTTGATCTTCTCCTAAATTGTGAAAAGCAAAATAAATTTTGTGTTTTGTATGTACTCTTAGGACTTAGAAGGGTATTATATAAGTAAATAAGGTGGAATAATTTATTTTGGTGTTTTATAAAGAAATGGCTTTATAGAATATTTTTTAAATTTAGATAAAAATTTATGAAATAATTCATAAACAATTTTGGTATTGAATAGATTATTTAAATGCAAATTTAAGTGATTTAGAAAGATTGGTGTAGTCAAGAAACCAATAATTTTAGAGTATAACTTTTAATTTTGTCCAAGTAAGTTGGATAATCTTCTAAGCAATAACCAAAGGCTAATGAGCAAAGAATGGTACGCTCAGATAATTATCTATATTTTGGGCAATCAAGAAAGGTTTGAACCTAAGTTAGAAGTTTTTTATTAATCTTTTGACATTTTAAATAGTGTTGAGTGTTAGATTTTTCCCTTATGGAATTTGAATGCTTGATAGTGTTAGTGTATTCCTTTATGGAAGTTTATTGATTTAATTTAATTGAATTTGATTTAATTTAATTTGATGGATTTTATTTAGTTCAATTTGATTACTTGATTGTGTGGTCTCATATACAATAGTCTATAATGTTAAAAATATAAACCAAGGTTTTTGAATTATTGTTTATGAGGACTTAAATCCCGTTGTTTTTGAAAAGAAAAAGTGATTTTTAAATTTTTGGAAAGAAATAATGTTTGTTCACTCTAGTTGTTGTATTTGGAGGAATGAAATACCATTGAATGCTCCATGTTGTTTCGTCTCTAGAGTTTTACATGTTTTTCTAGGAGGACACCCTCCTTGCCATTTAATGTTTTGGTTTTAATACATTTCTTTTAGAAGAAATTTGAAAAAAAAAATTGAATATAAGATCCTGGGCATTTAGTTCTAAATTTACCTTTTGATATGACTGGATGCGCTAGGGTATTCTCTGAATTTGGTTGCATATAGATATATATCATACTAGTTTTTGCTGGATAAGTTACATCTAATTAATGTGTTTTATTTCTAGGATAAGTTGTTTTATGGGATGAGATTGTCGTAAATTTCGGAATGAAATTCTTTTAAGGGGGAAGAATGTAACGGCCCAGAATTTCACCACATTAATTTTCAACTGTTTAATTAATTTTAAATATTTAAATAGTAGGTTTTATAATTAAAATTAAAAAAAATAATAATAAATATTGAAGATAAAATAGTTTTCCAAATTAGTTTACAAAACTATTAAGTTCGATGAATGATAGAAAATGTGATCAGAAACCGTTTTTCGAATTTTTGACGTTTCATCGTATAAAAGTTGTTTGAAATTTTGTGAGCCCTATTTATATTTGAAACAACATTTAAGTGGTTAAGAATGTAAATTAGTTAGTATATATTGGTATATACATAGGTATATATACTTAAGTATATACATGTATATACTAAAAGATGCTTTAAGAAACATGATTTGACACTTTGGTGACTTGAGTACACAACATGTTCAAACATGTTTTCTTTGACATGATGATGAGGGACAAGGTAGTGGGATGAAATGGCATGTGTTCTGGAGGGTGTTGAGGTGGCACAAAGGTGGTAGAGGGTAAAGGACAAGGGGCATTTATGTAATTCACGTTTTCACTTGCTTATAAATAGCCTTTCATCTCTCTACATTTTACTCTTCTTCCACCGATTAGATCTTTCTCATATCTAATCCAAACGAAGTTATTCTTATTTTCAAACCATGCCAAAGTCTAGTGGCTACATTTTTTATGTTGATCATGTTAGTTCTTGAGATGATGGTTTTGAAGACAACAACCTTAGGACTTGTTATAAAATATGTATATACTAATACTCTTATCTAGATAAATATGTATATGCATAATATATATATATATATATATGCAGGTACCGAGAACGAAGACTATATAATATAAAGATTCAAGACTGACTATAGAGATTCAAAACTGACGAATTCAAGATTGAAGAAATCAAGACTGAAAACTTATAACTATCAAGAGTTTGGGATATCAAGAGTATCAAGAGTTCAAGATATCTAGATAAGTAATAGAGTCTAGATTTATGTTAAAACTTCATAATAGCACTAAAATCGTTATTCGGATTTTAATTGTGGAGTGGAATCCAACTTTTCGCTTTAATAGTGGAATGGAACGCACGACCCATTTAGTAGGATGGAACTCACAATCTTCTCTAGTGGAATGAAATCCATGAAATTTTCAAAATGAATTATTTTTATGATTTTTTTAGAACTATCTTTTTAAAAGTTATCTCTCTAGGTTTAAATATTTTAGCCTTAACTATTTTTTAATTTCAAAACCATTTCTTGTTTATAAATTATTTCCTAGTTTTAATGTTTTTATCATAAATCTCAAAATATTTATATTATGCTTTTATTACTTTTATATAATAGATTATATATTTTTAAGATTGCTTTTAAATCTCTTTTATAAGTTTAAATTATATTCAAAACGGTTTACAAAGATTAGAAATTGTTTTGACAAGTTTTAGAATAGAAATCATTTTAAAGAAAAAAATAATTTTCAAAATTCACACTGGCATGTCGACATCCCTCATCCCCCATGTCAACGTGGCGACCGTAGAATTCAAATTTCAAATTTTCAAAAGAAGTGTTTATTCGTCATAACCTTTTGCGAATGGACATGACCGTTGTTCTCCTATAAATACCAGTTATTTTCAATGAATTTTAAGTTACTTTTTCTTCATTTCTTCACTCCTTCTCCACTCAAATATTCTCTTATATTTTAAATGTTTTAACAAAACTCTACCTAAATTCTAAGTGAATCAAACTCGATCATCTCTAGTTTGATTCTCTATCACTCTCTCTCAAAGATCTTAGTGCTATTCAGAGTTATAGGATCATTGTAATCAAAGATCGAAAGATCAAAGTGTATCGAGTCTCTCTCTATCAAAGTGCGATTGGAAACGGTGTGGTTGTGGCCTGTAAATCAATTGGGCGTGATTGTAGCCCGTAAATCAATTAGCTAATCTTGTAGCTTGGTTAAATCGAGAGAGTTTGCCCTAGACTCGAAGACAGGAGAGTGTATCTCGTGGCCTTGAAATTGAGGTTGTAATATTGAAATTATATTTGAAATGAAATCTACATAAGGAATTGTGTGAGACTGGATGTAGGGTAACTCCAAAACAGTATAAAATTCCGGTATGTTCTTTCCTTTACTAGTTTTACTTACTATTTGCATCTGTGTCTGATTATGTGATTGTTTCTGTGTTTGTATATTGCATCTGTTTGGATTTAATTTGAAAAGATTTGAAAAGGATTCATAAAATTAATTAAAAACTATTCACCCCTCCACTAGTGTCAATCTAGCCTTAAGATCCGTAATCTGTATTTCCTACATTTGATATCAGAGCATTGGTTTTCAAAGTTTTTATAATCTAATTTTTGAATAGTTTTCAAATGGCTTCCAGCACTGGTAATGTCAACACTATCACTGGTTCATTTGTAGAGGGTCAGTCTACTGCCAGACCACCACTTTTTAATGGCAGTAATATGCATATTGGGCATATAGGATGAAAATATATTTACAGTCAATAGGATTTGACACTTGGAATATCACACAAACTGAGTACATTGAACCCACAACTAATTTTTCATAGTGGACTGCTGAGCAAAAGACCGTTGCACAAAACAATTCCAAAGCCATAAATATTCTTTTCTGTTCATTTGATAGGAATGAGTTTAATAGAGTGTTTGTCCGTAAGTCTGCATAGGAGATCTGGAAAACTTTGCAAGTTACTCATGAAGGAACAAGCAAAGTTAAATAGACCAAACTATCTATCTTGACCAATCAGTTTCAATTATTCAAAATGAATCCAAATGATTCCATTTCAAACATGTACAGTCGGTTTCAAGACATTGTGCACTCACTATTGCATTAGGAAAGAACTTTTCCAAAGAAGATCAAGTTAGAATTTTTTTGATTTCACTCACTCTGTAATGGGATCAGAAGACTCTAGAAATTGAAGAGGCTAATGATACTAGAACTCTAAAAACTGAAGAATTGATTGGGAATTTGATATCGTTTGAAGTACAAATGCAAGGGAGAAGAGAAAGCAAGGCCATAGAAAAGACGTTAGCATCGTTTAATGCAAGAACAGATGGTTCAGACTTAAATAGCAATGACGTGAAGAAATAGCTTTGTTGATAAAGAAGTTTAGAAAGTTTCTGAAATACAGAAAGATAAACAACTACAAGAGAAATGATCACAAGAATTTTGGAAATAATAATGAGACTCACAACAACGTCAAATGATATAATTGTTATGAGCCAGGCCACTTAAAAAGAGATCGTCTACATCCGGATAAGAAGAAATTTCCTCCAAGTAATGATTCGTCAAAGAAAAGAAAGAGGGCATATAATGCTGCACTAGACGATTCAGACTCATCCTTTAGTGATGAAGATCAAGAGATAGAAAATTCAAACATGTGCTTTACAGCTATTCACGAATCCGATGATCTCGAAAATATGGATCTAAAAATAGGTATACATTTAAATTATATTGATTGAAATTGCTTGTTTGAATGTTTGATTGTTTGTATATTCTGAAATTGCTTGTTGTTTGAATTTAAAAATTTTGATTTTCAAAATAATATTATTTTATTAATATTTTAATATTAAAATATTAATATTAAAGTGTTATTATATTTAATATTATTTCAGATAAAATATATATTAGATTATAGGACATATAGATATTAAATAAAATAGGAATAATAAGTCATATGAATTAAAGGACCCATGTCGACATGACACTACCCCCCATGTCGGCATCCCTACCAGAATTTTGAAATTCAAATTTGAATTCAAAACTTTGAATTTCCCTCTACCTTTTCACCAACTCCAAAGCTCTGAAAAGGCGTCTCTTGACCAGGGAACATACTCTTAGATATTATTTATCTCCTTAACTTTATCCTATCTTTTCACTTTCATTTCAAAATTCAGTCTCTCTTTTAACCTCTCTACTCTCTTCAAAAATGGCTTCCTCAAGAACTCCCTTCACCATAAGGCTTTCCAAGACCATCAAAAAGTTCCTCTACAATGATCCGGAAGCTATCAAAGCTTAGATAAGCTATGTAAACTTTGGAAAAATCCGTATGGGAACATTTGCTATGTTATGGGATTTTCCTTCATATGAACTCAATGTTCTTTTCGAAGAGAATCAAATTCTTAGTTTAATTGATGACTCTCAATATGATTTTATTTGTTACCCTAATCTTGTTAAAATGTTTTATGCAAATTTGAATCGTGGTTTTATGACGAAAATGAAGGAGAAGTGTGTAGTAGCATTAAAGGAACGTGTATTGTTTTAAGTAGTGAAATTTTGGATAACATTCTTGGTTGTAAGTTTACAGGAATGGATCTTTCGAATTTTAAAATTGATGAACATGATCATGAGAAATTTCATCACAATATTGAAGGGGATGATAACTTTGAATTTATAAACCAAAATTTCCACCCTAAAGTAAGAACTGTAAATCTTCTTCTGTAACTCCAAGATCGGGAAATTTCAACCACCCGGCCTTAAAAGTCTGTAAGGCTCTTTTTGGAACTTTTGGGCACCATGACATTAACTGGTCATAAGTAATTTTGGATGAACTTTGTCCCAAAAAATTTACTTTAGGAGAAAACACTTTATATCATGGGATTTATCTTACTCAGATTTTTAACTGTTTTGGTGTTGATTATAAGAGAAAGGAGTTCATTTTCAGAAAAGTGTTTAACCACACTAATATCTCTCTTATGAAAATTCTGCTTGTGTTTCAACTATATGAAACACTTTCCGAGAAGGATAAAAGGTCGGCTCATGAAGAGATGGAAGAAGAAGATGAGGAGGAGGAAGAAGGAGAGGAGATGGAAATTGAAGAAAAGGGAGAAGAGGAGGAAGAAACTTCATTGGAAAGCATTACCCTATCACTCCTAATAATCCATCCAACAAAATACTTCTCAAAAACCAAAAGATAATTGTGGAAAACCGATGGGTTCTCAAAAGATCCATTAGTAAAAAGTTGGACAAAATTTCCACCAAAATGAACAAGTTCTTTGAGAAAGTGAGTCGCAAGCTTGGATTATCATCATCTTCATCATCCTCTAACTTATACTAGTTTCAATTCATGTTGTATTAGTTTGTATCTCTTTTTTGTTAATGTTATATATCGTTTATGTAATGTTAACTAAATTTATCAATGAAAATCCTTTATTTTCTGTTTATTAGCTCTAAAATATCTCTGGAATGCATGTTATTATATTATCTAAGTTTATATATATAGACTTATACAAAATATAAAGAAACATAGTAAGTTGGCAAAATAAACAGCGGCATGTCGACATTCCCCTACCCCCTATGTCGACATGTAATGGCCAGAAAATTGTTTTTGTTTTAAAATTGAAATTGACATAACTACCTTGTGTCTTTTCATTTCAAACGAATTTCTAACTATTTAAATACCTATTTATTCTAGGAAAATGCATGCTTTTACTTCTCTTTATTTTCTATTGAATTTCTTCATATTTTTATCAAAAAATTGACCTCTCCTATTCACAATTAAAGTGAGAATCTTGAAGAAACTCTCAATTCCTTCAAGAACATACTTACTTTTATCCTTCAAAATCAACGTCACTTGGAATTTAGCCAAATGCAGATGATAAAAGAACAAGAAAAACATTTCGATGCCATTTAGTGGATGATTTCAGCCCTCAACAAAGAAGAACTTGAAGCGAATCCAGAAGAATCTAAGAACAAAGATAATGAAGAGCGGGATGCTATAAAGGCAGATCCTATCTTTGGTGAAGAAGGATGGGTTCAAGTTCCAAGAAATTTTTGATTTGACATATATGGCTTGATTTACTTTGATTTGGTTTGAATTGTTTCGTTTGATTTGATTTGGTATGGTTTGGATTGATTTGAATATAATGTGTAACATATGATTGAACATGGCGTGGTTTGATAAGAACATGATGTTTATATTGATTGATTATGTTTGAAATTTTCATATCTCTCACATTTATCTTACTATATTTCATTCATAATTATCTATCTCATTTATATTCTACTATACTGTGTTATTATCCTATATATTACTATAGTATACAATTTAGAGGGAGTTATATAGTTTAGGATTAGTCTTTGTTGATGACAAAGGGGGAGAATTATAAAATAGTTTAGTTAGGTTTAGATTAAGGGGAAGTTGTTGGAATAAGGGGAGTCAGAGTAGAATCAGAGTTTGGTGGAGTATATTTTATAAACATAGGTTGTCATCGTTAAAAAGGGGGAGATTGTTAGTTTTTGAGATGATGGTTTTGATGACAACAGCTTTAGGACTTGTTATAAAATATATATACTAATATTTTTGTCTAAATATATATTTATATGCATGATATATATACGGGTACTGAGAATGACTATTGTACAGTATAAAAATTCAAGACTGAGTATAGAGATTCAAGACCGACGAATTCAAGACTGAAGACTCATGAGTATCAAGAGTTAGAGATATCAAAAGTATCAAGAGTTCAAGATATCAAGATAAGTAATAGAGTCTAGATTTATGTTAAAACTTCATAATAGCACTAAAATATTTGTTCGAATTTTAATTGTGGAATGGAATCCACCTTCTCGTTTTAATAGTGGGATGGAACCCATAACCTATTTAGTGGGATGGAATCCACGACCTTCTCTAGTGGAATGAAATCCACGAAATTTTCAAAATGATTTATTTTTAAGTTTTTTGTTTCAAAACTATCTTTTTAAAAGTTATCTCCCTAGGTTTAAATATTTTAGCCTTAACTAATTTTTAGTTTCAAAAACATTTCTTATTTTTAAACTATCTCCTGGTTTTTATGTTTTATCTTAAATCTTTAAATATTTATATAGGGCTTTTATTACTTTTATATTATAGATTATATATTTTTAAGATTACTTTTTAAATCTCTTTTATAAGTTTAAACTATATTCAAAATGGCTTATAGAGATTAGAAATTGTTTTGACATGTTTTAGAATAGAAATAATTTTAAAGCAAAATTAATTTTCAAAATTCATATAGGCATGTCGACATCCCTCATCCCTCCGTGTCAATATGGTGACCGTAGAATTCAAATTTTAAATTTTCAAAAGAAATGTCAATTCGTCACAACCTTTCGCGAATGGACATGACTATTTTTGGCCTATAAATACCAATAGACAGGAGGGTGTATCTCCTAGTCTTGAAATCGAGATTGTAATATCGACATTATATTTGAAAAGAAATCTACATAAGAAATTGTGTGGAACTAGATATAGGGTAACTCCAAACCAGTATGAAATTCCGATATGCTCTTTCCTTCATTGCTTTTATTTACTATTTACATCTGTGTCTGATTCTGTGATTGTTTTTGTGTTTGTGTATTACGTCTGTTTGGATTTAACTAAAAAGATTTCAAAAAGATTAATAAAATTAATTAAACGCTATTCACCCCCCTCTAGGGTTAATCCAGCCTTAAGATCCATAATCCGCATTTCCTACTGATCACTTCTTCAAATTTTGCGCATAGCTATGTCAAAATTCAATTGTTCACATAGTGTTTTTAGACCCAGAATTTCAAGTCTGAAAATGGTCCTTCTTCCTTTGACCATATTTTCTTTATAACTAATAGAAATTGACTGATTCTTTTTTTTTTGAAATTGTAGAGAAACGAATTTTCTAAAACTTCCCTCTTTACCTCTTTTCCAAAATCCGAGGTAAATAGTCCAAAAACCAGTTAGAAAATGACCTATTTTCGGGTTCATTTTTAAGAATTCAATGATTATCCAAAGTCATTCCACTTTACCAAAACAAGTTTCGCTTCCTTCTCTTTCAAGCCTGGCCCTACTTAGTGCATTAGGGTTCGAGACACATCTTTTGCTTAGAACGGAAGTGTTAGGTCATACTCTAAGTTATCAAGGGTTTGGATAGTTTCCATGAGTAAAACTAAACCTTCTTAAATCAAGTTTTTACTATATTAATGTTCATGTTAATATCCTATGAATGCTTATTGTATATGTAAAGTGATGGTTTGGTTTTTTGTTTGTTTCATGCTTTGAAAATTGTCGCATTTGAAAGTTAATAAGCATGTGGTTGATTATACGAAAAGTTGGTAGTTAAAGTAAATATAATTGTTAGTAAATACTTATTACATGTTGTATCATCATTTTTTACCTTGTACTGTGCTTAAACCATTGCTATGTAATGTTTGGTTGTATGGCTTATTTTATAAGTTTGTTTGTATGGCTAATTTTATAAGTTTGTTTGTCGAATTGCCCATATAGCTATAGTCGCTATATCGACACTTTTGGAAAACGATCTTTCATCGAAACTGTTTGGTTTGATCTTCGTGCTTGGAATTGTTTTATAAGTTAAGCAAGATTTTGATTAACATTGTTTTCAAAAGTAATTAACCATTTTATTATTGATTATTTAATTTAATCAATTACTTAATTAATAAGGATTAAGGTTAACTAGTTACTTAGTTAATGATGTGTTTTAAATTTAACTAATTACCTGGTTAATGATTGTTTAAATTAATTAATCATTTTATTTAGTTATGCTTAAATTTAATTAATCATTTTATTTAATGATGTTTAAGGATAATTATTCATTTAATAATGATGAATTAATGTTAAATAATCAATTTGCTAATGATGCTTTTCAATTAATAGATCTTTTTAATAAATGGTTTTTAAAATTTATCAACTTGTTTTAACTCTAATTAATCTTTCCTTTATTGATGTTTATAATTAATAAATAATTGTTAAATAATGATAATTAATTGATCAATTTAATTAATTATATTCAAGTTTATTAATTAATTGAATTAATGATGTCTTAAAGGTGATCTACCCTTTTTTAATTAAAGGTTATTGGAGTTAATTAATTAAATTAATTTATGAAGTTTCAAAGTGAATTCATCAAAGTAACAAGGATGCTTTGACTTTGTTATTCATTTTAATAATGATAATTATTTATTTATTTAATTAATTATATTTTTCTAATTCATTGAATTTATAAGGTTTAAAAGTGGTTTACTCTTTTTATTATTTAAAGACATTTTAAGTTCAAAAATCAAATTATGTGATGATGTTTAAAGTTAATTAATTAACGTAATAAGGAGGTTTTAAGTTATTAATTCCTTTATAAATTGATGTTTTGAAATTAGTTAACTCTTTTAACAAAGTGTTTTAAAGCTAATACTTTAATGTGAGGCCAACCACGAATTCGGTTTCTAAAAGAAAAGGTTTGATTCGTTTTTGGGAATTAATTTCCATAAAGCGATTCACTTATATGAAAACGATTTATTTGTATACTTAGCACTAAACATCGAAGAAATAAACTTACCGCTATTTCGAAAGTAAAGAATAATTGTGAGTCATGACTTTGAGATAACATTACATTGAGTTGTTGGGTATTATTATTAACCATGAAATAGTACAAGTTGGGATTCCATGGGTGGCGATAAGTATACAAGATTTAATTTCCATAAACGATTGTTTTATATCCTCGAAAGTTGGTTTCCCAACTATCAGTTACTTCAGTTTCTTTATTATCATCATTTTAAGGGGATGTATTGCTTTGTTGAGCTTTGATATCCTTTGTCGAAAATGACTAAAACCAAAGAGCGCGTCAGGTTCAAGCTATGTGGGGTTGCTTCCATTAGGGCATTCTCACATCCACTCTAGATTGGATTTAGTTTTGCGCATTGAGATGAGAAATACTCGAAACTTGGTAATAGTTGACAGGGTCCGGCTTAGTGGTTTCAGAGAGCCATCAGAATTCTCAAGTATATTTCTAGAAGTATACTTTTGGTAAGGAGGGCACACCCTCCTAGTCATTGTTGGAGGTTTTCCTTATTTTATTGGAACCTTTGAATCCGGTTTTAGCAGTATGGTCCCATATGTTATTGTTTAAATACACCCTACTTGTTTCATATTTTTACTCATACCAAACATTTTATCCGATTTGAGTTGTTTATTTTTCCTAAACTGTCGGGTACTCAATTATATTTAAGTAGTCCGAGAATAGTAGGTTTTCTTTAGAACTCTTTGAAGACAATGGATGAGCAGGAGGCTCCTAGTTATCTAGTTATTTATTTCTGCTGTATGATTATGCAGGTGTATTTTGTATCTTAAAAATCATAATTAAGAATGTATAGCTGCAAATTTGTTAGATGTAGTACTTTGTTTAACTCTGATAGTTCCATGTAAGGAATAACCTTTTGACTATATCATTTGTATTACATGTAACCATCTTGTTGTGAGACTTTTCTATTATGTTCTTTCTATTATTTATTTTACCCTAAGACAACTTATCTTTTGGATGCTCGACACACGAATACCGAGTATGCATTAAGTGTCGTTTCCAAGGGTTAGAAAGGTGGGTTATCACATAAAAATGATTCTGTAAACGATATCTCTTATATGGAAAGGATTTAGTCGTACTTTTAACGCTAAACGTTGAGGCTTGGACTTATTTCTATCTTGAAGGTTAGAATCGTCATCAATGCGATGCCTAGAGGTAACACTACCTCAACTTCCCTGGCTTCATTTTCAACCTAGAATTAGCACTTGTTTGGAATCAATGAGTAGTGTCAAATATATGATATTTAATTTCCATATACGATCATTTTGATTATCCATGATAGTTGATTTATGAATTATCGGATTCAGCTTTCTTTATGGTGTATCGTCACCTTAAAATGATTGCTGCTCTTTGAGCTTTGTTACCCTTTTGTCGAAAATGACTAAACCCAAAGCACGAAGTGGGGCTAAGCTATGTGGGATTGCTTCCTTTTGGATATTTTCGCATCTCATCTTGTTTGGACTTGGTTGCGCACTTAAATATGGAAATATTTGAATTCTCAGTAAGGTTTGATGGGGTCCGGCTTGGAGATTCCCTAAAAGTGTCATATAATATATTACCGGGCTTAGTAGTATATTTCTAGAGTTATACTACAAGGGGGATGCACCTTCCTAGTCATTTGTTGGAAATTTTCCTTTCCTTATTTGATTCAAACCTTTGAATCTCTTTTTCTTTAAATTGCAACAGAAAGAGTCAACCACTCTTCATGGTTAAGCATTGGTTCTCTTCATGGTTAAGCATTGGTTTTGTCCATTCTATCAAGTTTTGGACTGTTACCTTAATTTGTCCGTTCTATCAAGTTTGGACTTTTATCTTATTTTATCCATTCTATGCAGTTTGGATTTTGCTGAGATTATTTTTAATCTTTCAAGTATGGCTTTAATACTGTTTATGCCCATTCTTATTTGGATTTTTTCATGTTCTTTATCTCTACTCTTGTATGTATGGATGTTATTCTTGTAAGGTAAAAACCCTTTCCGCGTTAGCGGCATGGTCACATAGAACTTTTATATGTTTCCCATCATTTAAGTTATCTCACGCTGGTATTTCCAGACTGATCCGGGTGTTATTTTATTCTATTGTGGGGCAGACCGAATATTTTCCCAAGTTGTCTTTGATGTTATGAAGATCTTGGAGAGGAGCTGGAGGTTCACTTACCATAGTTTTTTTATTTTTCGCTATATTATATAGTATCCGTATTAGCAATTGTATGGTCAGGATTTTATAATTCTCCAGCAGATAAGGTTTCTTTTTAACTCTAATATGCTCTGTATTTTTGGAGCGACGGTTTTTACTATCCTTGTTATATTATATGTTGTCGATTCTGCTGTGAGATTCTGATTTTCTCTGTTCTCTGTTCTTTTCTTTTATTTACTCTAACAATTTACCTTTTTGTCAATTGGATGCACAACATTTGAATACAGTGGTAGTATTTGGTGTCGACTTTCGATGGTAAAAAAGGCGGGTTGTTACGATAATATTATAAGGAAATGTTTGATTATGAGAATGTAAATTGGTATTTTTGAATCGATTGTGAAATGTTATTTCTTAAGAATAAACATATGTGTGTGTATGAAGTAAAAAAAATTAAATGAGATGAATTTTGGCATTTCAGAATAAAAGCCTTTAAAGACAAGTCTATATAAAAGATAATCGAGTTTGTGAAATATTAATGGAAAAAAATGTTTCACGAGTAACGTTGGTTGGAATTTTACTTTCGAAAATTTTAAAACATGAACTTGAAAATTTTAGTTTTATGGTTTTTTATTAAATTTTGAACAAGCTATGACATGAAACTTAGCTACCCACTTTGATATGCTCTATTATTTCAGGCATAATTTTTTGTTCTTTTACCCCTTTTTGGTAAGTTTTCTTTCATGTGATAGATATTTTCATAAAAACAACTTTCGTGTTCTTCATTTTTTGAAAATTTGGAGTTTATTGGTGTTTAAAATCACTTTAAGTTGAAACAACAATTCGGGTCAGCGCAAAATGTTTTCAAAATTTTAGTGCCTAAGTGTTTTGATCATACATTTTGAACACTCTGTCCAGTTTCAACGACCTTGGACTTTCTGGAAAGCGAAGAATATAAGCAACAATTTTTGTTAAAAATGTTTCATAAAATTTTGATGTTTTCTAAGCTAAAATCGCACATTTGTTAAGTGGGCCTGTAATTAAATCGAACTTCCAAATTTTGCTACTTTAGGGAAAAACATCAAGTTTATGTTATTCTCTGCATTTTTGGAATCCAAAAGTTATATTGGAAAGCTAACACACTATAAAAAAATTCATTCTTTGAGACCATGATCTAGTTTTGCGTTTTGGACCTTGAAATCTTTGTCGAGAAATGTGTTAAAGTAAGAATGTTATGTTTTTATCCATCACATGGATGCATACTTACTATACTTAATCATATGCAACCAATGTTTAAATTGGAGATTGAGAATAGATACAAAGGAGAATCTGTTGAAATTTTCTAGAAAATCTAACACTTATAATATTTTTACAAAAATGTATCATATGCAAAAATAGAAAGTCGTTACTTGAGTCTACTTAAATTGTAGCATACGTTAAAAAATGTTGTAGAATAAGCCACATAGAGGATTGTGTAAGTTGATAGAAGCTTGTAGAATATAAAGAAAGTTCAGGGTTTGGGTTGTGCATGACATCTCCCTGTAGGGAATTGTGAGGATGCAATTTTCATAGAAGGGAAATATGTAGCAATCCTACTTTCTATGCCATAAACTAAGTAAATTATGTTAAATAAAAATATTCAAATTCGGTTTTTAATAATTATTATTTTGAAAATAAATTCTTATTTATTTGAAGTCCAGTTAATAAAAGATTTTGTTTTAATAAATTTAATTAAATTAATAAATTCATTTCAAATAAAACATCAAAATCGAATAAAATTTTATTGATAAACATAAAATATTTTTTAAAATGCAAGTAATTTTTGTATGACTGAAATAGTTGAAAAGTAGAAGTAAACAGTTGAAGTGGAAGAAATCGTGTAGTTTTCGATATATATATTCTAGACAATTAAGTGTAAACAATTTGTATATAATTAAAATAGAAAAATATAAATAAGTGGGCATCGAATTAAATAAAATTGTTCAAATATCAAAATAAATCATGTAGAATGAAGTATAAATCAATTAAAGTTAAACAGAATTAAATTTGCAAATAAATTGAAAAAATTGTTAAATGAAAAGAAAAAAGCGAACAATTGGTGAAAGTAGAGAAAATTAAAATCTAGCCTTAACTAAGCAAGGCCCAATCCCATTTTCATTCTCTCCTTGCGTTTGGAAAACTCTCTCTGCCTCCTCGCTTTATCCCAAACCCGAACCCCTCATTTTTTTACAGTGCCATATATCCCAAACCAAATCGCGGTGGAAAAAAGAAAAAGGATTTCGTACATGAGGCGCACGAAGTGGTGAGCAAACGTCTCATTTTGGAGCGAGTAGGCGTCCCTCTCGTGGGGCCTGGTGATCGACACCGTTAGGGGGAAAGGAGCCATTGTGACCAAGAAGGTTTGGCACCGTGATGGGCATGCTACTGTGCGATGAAGGATATGGTGACTGGCATTTAGGTGGTAGAGCTCCAGTCTTGGTAACGTGTTGGGGTTGTGGTGTTGTTGGCTGCGACAATGTTAAAGGTAGGTTTGGTGATGATGGTGAAAGCAGCGATGTAGTCATTGATTTCGTTGAATGGGCATCATTTTGGCAAGTTTTTAAACTTACAACTATATTTATTTCCTATGCTTTAATAAAAAAATTTCTTCTATGTTGGTTGAATAACTTGGTTAAGATGTGTGTTTGGGATATTGGATTGATTGTTGTGATATTATGTATTGGCTTTGAAGTCGACATTCTATGTATGTTAGATTGCCAAAATGCAAAGGAGACGTTGTTTGATTGCATTTTATTTGTTTAATTTATTTATATGTTGCATGCATTGTATCAATGGTTGGAATTCGATGGAATTCAACTTGGCCACGCGATAAAATTATATTGATGATTAGCTGATGATATTGGAGAATTTTACTCCAAGATTTATATTTTGGATGTTCGATTGATTTTCTGGGTTTTTTTTGAAACCTTTGGAAAATTATTTAAAGTTTTTAAAAATTTAAGCGAAGTATATTTATAAAAAAATAAAAGCAGTTGGAAAATAAAGTGATTTATTGTAAACTATTTTGGAAATAAAAGTTCCTTTTAAAATGAAAATAGAGAATTTAAAAGTAATTTGGACCGTCTTGAATTTTTATACGAATTATTAAAGTGTTATATGAATATTTTTGAAAAGGGATGTCTTTTGTATAGTGTATATTTAATAAAATGGATTCAAGAAATATATTCGAAAGGTGACTTTTAAAATATACAATCTATTTTGAACATAAGTTGAATTATGAAATATTTAAATGGATTTGAGTATTGAGTTAATCGCCTTTTATATATGGTTTAATTTGAGATGATTTATATGGAATATTTGATTTGTGTTCTGTTTTAATTTTATAATAAGAATGTTGTATTTTAATTCTGTATAATGAGGATGTTGAATAAACGGAATGTTAGTGCCGGGTGGTATGTAATGCTAGGTAATACATTTTTTGGTTATTCTATTGACTCATATTATAGAATATTTATTGTTTGATGAGTGTAGTTTAGTAGCTTCTTCTAAACATTTGATTAATACTGAGTGGTATGAGACGCTCAGGTAATACTTATTCAATTACAATTAGTGAGCAGATGTCACTTATATTCTGGATATGGGTTAGGAATTTGTGGTATCATCTATGGGTGACTCTTTAGAGCTTAGTGGTCGAGAGTCATATTACTCTCCAAGCGCCGCAAGCTAGAGATAAGTTGTGATCTACAGATTTATCCTCTTACGACTATCTAGCTGAGTTATGTTATTATTTAATCTTATGGCTAGTAGTCGAGGAATCATTATGTTTTGACGCTCTCATTAAGATATAAGGAGATGAGAGTTCTTATTATTACTCTCATTGGGACTCACATCATCGAGAGTATTCATTTCACCCTCTAAGGACTAACTAGTCAAGAATCATTATCTACTCTTATGGCTAGTAGTCAAAGACTTTTTATATTGAGAAGTTCTCATCCAGAGCCATATAGCCATGAGCAATCACTCTCATCAAGACTCCCAATGTCAAGAATATTTGATGTAGCTCTCATTAGGAATCATTGAGTCGAGAGTATTAATATCACTCTTCTTAAGACTCACTGAGTCGAGAATATTAGTTTTCACTCTCAATAGGACTTATCAAGTCAAGAGCAGTTGTTGCCACTCCTATCAGGACATCTAAAGTTGAGAGTACTAATTAATACTCTCATTAGGTCTTATTTAGTCCAAATTATTTGTTGCGAATTTACATCATAGTGTTCAGACCACTATGGAGAGCATGTGAATTAGGCCCAACAGAATAGCTAGTTATCCGTTCTTTGTAGCTAGTAAGTTTCTTGTTTCTTATTATTCACGTCAGTTCATTACCCTTTACTAATAGGTGTTTTTCCTTTAGATCTCGCCTCTATGAAGCTAAATCATGAAGATAAAAAAATTGTATTATCCCTAACTCATGCAGTGTAGAAAAAGGGGAATAGACTCAAACTACTAACCTGGATAAACTTCTTTAGTATTCCATTATTTTGGATTGCACCAAGGTCTTAGGGGAGCCCGTGATGGTCAAGTACAATGCTCAAGGAAAATGCTCGTTAGTAATAGGCGTGTCAAATTCCTTCACTTCTAATTCACTCGTTCAGCCCGAGATGGGTAAGATATCACTGCATTTTGTACAAAACCTCCAATGATATTATCTAATAAACTTATTTTCGTAATTCAGGCTCATTTGCGTTAGTAGATTTTCCTATAGAGAAAGAGGCCACAAGTAATGCCCCTAAAATAAAACAAGAAAGATAATGGTTTTGCTCTAGCTCAAGCTCCCGAATCCCAATCTATTAGAGATGTCATTGCTAGGTCGTTCAAATCTATAAAAAGGAAACCAAGCAATGGATCTACATCTGCTACAACCCTTAGTAAGAAGCCTAGAGTTATGGGTACGTGTACTCCCATTATCATAGAGGAGATTCCATTTGTAAATATTGACTCAGATTCTAGGGCCCTAAACCTCAGCTCTTCCAGGGAGAGAACTCACCAAACAATAAAAGTGGAGTAGTCTCAAGATCCACTCCTTCATAGTACTTTTTCGGGTACCCTCGGGGAACTAAACCATCTTTACGATGACCTTGGACTATGTATCTCTCTAGAAGACCCATTACCTTCCAAATCTCAATCCCTAACTCCCATTAGTAAGTTTGACGACCTTCTTCAATGGTCTTTCAATCCCCTTCTTTCACAACCCTTAAGCCACCATAGCCTTCCTCTTATGCTCTAGTTCAGCGATTTTCTGTTCTTAAATAATTTCTAACGCTATGTACTATTCCTGCTTAACCCTATCAGATTGTTTAATATTTCATTTATGACATCCTCATTCATGTTTTCTGCTCATTATAGGCTGCTGAACATATGTTTACGCTTCAAGAGCATGCTTCGGGACCTTCTAATGAATTGCCCAAGCCTAAAGAGCAGGTTTTTTCACTTAACGATTACATAGCTGACATCTCAATGGCGAGGGATGAGATTATAAAAGAAAAGGAAAAGAACGCCACCTCACTTAAGGAAACAGAAACTTTACCTCATAAAGAAAGAAATGCCACACAAATTTCAGACAATAAGGCAAAAGCTTTGGAAATAGCACTTGAGGAGGCCAGCATGATGGAGGCCAAGCTTATGGAGGAGGACACATCTCTCAAGAGAGAACTGCGAAAGAAAAGAATCCTCCTAAATAAACCAACTGGAGTAATTATGGACACAAAGAAAAAGACATTCCATTTCCTTGACTCAGCTCTTAATACCATTATTGGGAGGTCCTATGAGAAGGCTCTTTTTATTGCATATGTTGACAATGCTCACAAATGTCCAGATTTGGACTTTCCTTCTCTTCCTCCAGTTTGGAATAAAATGTTTGTATGGAAATTTGAAGCAATGCTAAATGAAACTCAAGCACCTTGTGAGGGACCCTCCGAGGAAGAGGAGGAGATTGATGGTAAAAAGCTACTGACTTTTGATGATGCTCCAACCGATGAGGAAATAGAGTCAGGTGTGGAAGAAGAGGATTACAGTGAGAGCAAAGGCAATGATGGCTATAGTGATGATGATGATGATAACAATGATGGCAATGGTGGAGCCTACGGGAAAGGTCTTTTTAGACTTCTAGATGATATGGATGGATCGGGAGATTCCAACCCGAACTTGGTGGCCCAGGATACGAATGCTACCGAAATTCCTAATTCTTCCACTAAATATTCCTCATAGAAAGACAACACTCTTCAAAGCAACAAAACCAAAGGGAAGGAGCAGACTCCTTTGCCATCTATTCCACTCTCTCAGTTATGGATTTATTTGCTTAAATGTCTTAGATTACCAAACAGCTCTTAGTTAATATGTTGGTTATTTTAGTTAAGGAGAAAATCAAAATATTATAATGATGTTATGCTTGAAAAGAAGCAAATAGAGATAAATCGATTGAACACAGAGTTGGATAACCAATTGAAAGAGTATAATAAGTTGTCTGAGAGGTATAAGAACCATAATGCTTGCGCTTTAAAATTTGGATTTTTAAAGATGGGGGGGTTGTGCACGAATAAAAAGAGCATGCCTCTATGGGGATAAACTCTTAGCAGAGAATGCAGAGCTAATGACCCTTTTATTAATGTTGATCGACGATAGAAATGCCTTAGAAGAGTTTCTATATATATCTTATCTAAGGGTAAGTATGTAGACTTCTCCTATTTATATGAAAACTATGAGGATTTGCTTAGGCACTTTTGTTATAGATACTTGAATAAGCATGGATCTGATCCTCGTCCTGGGATGTGTTGGAATCTCCCAAGAGTTTTCTCCATTCCTCTTTCTTCTAGTTTCTTCTAGTTTCTTCCCCCGAAAAACTCAAATACAATAAGAAAAGAATTATTTCATAATTTTATAAGAAATCAATTTTGTATGAACCTAAGTGATTGTATAATTATATTCAGTTGCTTATGAACTTTGTCATTTTCTTCTTCTTCTTTTAGTCTAATTTTATCATATTGTATATACCAAAGACATCTCAACCAGTCCGGTTCCAATGGATCTTTTGAGTAAATTCGTCAAGTTAAAGAAATATGTTTAAGGAAAATCTTTAATTCTCAAGACATCACAGTTAGAAAGACACTACTTTCTCAGAGATCTACAAGAAGTTTACATGTGGTTTCCTCATTTTGTTTTTACTTCTTAGGTGATGAAAAGGATAAGTTTCTTAGTGAAATGCGAACCTATTGTGCCAAATTAATATGCAATCATGCTAGTCCTTCGGTCGGGGAGTGGGATTATTATCGATTCCCTTTAGTTAACACCCCAAAAATATTAACATTTCTTTTAGTTCCACTCTTGCCCTATCTGCTAGATTATTTGAAAAGGCCAAAACTATAGTTTTGAAACTTTGAAAGTTAGTTGAATGTTTAGGAAATGAAACTTTAATGAAATTTAACTTTCTTTATTTTCTGTAAACTTTACTTTTATTAATGAAAAAGTTTGTTTTCCATGTATTAATCCCCGTACTTATTCTGAATAGGAAACCCAATTAGTGTGTGCATTTGATCCACCAGATGTTTTATCGTGAGTGATTGAGAGTAAAGATAGATTACTGGCAGACATTGAAAAGAGGAAGTCCTTCCAAGATGCTTTAGCTTTACGGTTTTCAAACAACCCAAATAGACAAGAGTGGCACATGAAATACTATCAATTGAGATAGACATTTTGAAAGCATAAAGAAGTAACCTTGGGCCTAGCGTATCAGATTAACGAGAAGATTAAAGAATCTCAAGCATTGAGAGAAAGGATAGATACAGTTTTAATTTCTAAACCCTCGGTTGAAGTTGAAGCCGAAACGGCCAAATTACATTAGAAAATAAATGATCTTAAAGTAGAGTTAATGAAGAGTCAAGTATCTTGTCAATCTCTGGAATTTATCACAAGTGGAGGCGAATCTGGCCTCCCTACTCCTTCTCCCAAAAATGCGACTAGATCTCAGTCTTTAGCTAGTGAAGAATTTCCCACTCTGACAAGTCCACCTCCTGGCTTGAGTAATGATGTAATCTCCAGGTAGAGAAAATAAATAAAATTTGATGCATGCAATGCTTCAAGAAAAAGTGGAATGAGAAGGTATCTTAGCACCTTAATGGTTATGAAAGCAAAGTTGAAAAGTGTGAGTATGGGAATTCCGTTCTTAAACAAGAGCTTGAAGCGTTAAAGAGCATTCATGGTTCAAACTTTGAGAGGAACCAACAAGACTCTCTATCATACTTTGAAGATTCAATTGATTCAACTGATGATGCAAACACTATTCAGAGAAAGCAAAAGAAAGGAGCTTTGGACGTGACACATTGTCACATTACTGAGCCTTTAATTGCCAAAAATTTGGACAAGCAAGCACGGAAGCTTGAGCTTTAGCAAAAATTTTCTTTAAATAGACTCTTCATTTTTGTTTTATTTTTGTACTTGCAACTTTGTATATAGTATATTAGATCATAAATGAGTTTATATTTGGATGAATGTTACCTCATATGTTAGATATGTAGCTTGTTAAGGGAATTGAGAATCTTGCTTATCGAGCTCTTTAGAACTGGATTCAAGAAGTTGCTTTTCCATAAGATTCAGTAGCTTGTCTAGTGATGCAGTTTTATATTAAATGAATTTGAATTGAGAATTGATTTGGTGGAACTATATCGTCGAAGTAATAACTTCTTGGAATAACTTTCGGAAGCATTCTGTCTATCCGTTGGGAAATCGAAAAACCCCTTTGGCGGTGATATTTCAAAGATTGAAAGACCAATCTAGCAATAGATAGAAGACTAGAAAACCTAATCAGCAATAGATAGAAGACCAGAAAACCTTTCTAACAATAATAGAAGACCAGAAAACCTTATTTCGCAATAATAATAAAAGAAGACCGGAAATCCTTAGCTGGTAATAATAATAGAAGAAGATTAAAAATCCTTACCTGGTAATAATAATAGAAGAAGACTAGAATTCCTTTTCTGGTAATTGAAAACATTTTCGTTGAGGAGCACAAATGGCTTATATTTGATGGATATTTCTCTAGAAGATTATTTGTCTTAGAGCGCTAACTAGCACCGATTTTTGATAGATCTTCCTTTAGAAGATTGATTTGGAGTGCTCTTGGCGTTGATTTTAATCATTTTGTTTGGCACCATCTTAGGTGATGATCTCTACTTGGATCCAACCTCTTATCACCGTCTTAGGTGATGATTTAGGTTTTATTGTACAGATTTTTTAGTCAGCTTCATCAGGCAGGATCGTAGACTTATCCAACCTCCTTCTAAGAGGCGCTTTAGTATGGCCTTTGATCACAGCACCAAAGGCTTAGTCCGCTACGTTTGGCTTCCTATCTTAAGCCGAACCAAAGAATTACTCGGCCTCCCTTTAGGAGGCACTTCAGTGAGGCATTTGACGATGACACTGAAAGCTAGTATGGGGCTTTGGATAAGCCAAAGGCTTATCCATCCTCCCTCTACGAGGTGCTTCATTGAGGCTTTTATTGATGTCACTTAAGGATGGTTTGGTGCTTTGGATAGGCCAAAGGCTTACCCATCCTCCCTCTAGAAGGCACTCCAACCAGGCCGCGTAGGTAGGGGTTGACGGCTTGCAAATGCTCTGGTTAAGGCTTTTTAGAAGGAACCAAAGGCTTGCTCTGACCTCCCTATAGAAGGCGCTTTGAGCAGGCCATCTTGGCGGGGACAAAGGTTTTAGCCCATTACTACCATCTTAGGCAGTGATTTAGGCTTTTCATTACTATAGAAGAGTTTGACTCCTAAACCATGTAGATACCCTTAATTTTTAAGAAACTATTCCTTTACTTTGACTTGTCCAATATCTTTGTTAACCTAAAAAATGGGTCAACACCCTGGATTAAGTGTGAAAGTAACAACCCTATTTATCAAGGAAGATAAAATAGAAATAAGAAATAATAACTTGCAGATAAAGTAAAGAGACAAGAGATTTTTCTAGTGGTTCGGTTGCTAACAAAGCCTATGTTCACTTTATAACTTTTATTATTGACTGACTGCGACTATAAGTTGAATCTGAGTACAATTTGATTGGACCTTGTAAGCTAGATCAAGTCATCAGTGTTAGAGTCCACTGGAGAATCACAACGAACCATTTAGATGACTGTTGTGTAGGAGGAGAAAAGTGAAGAATAATTTCTATAGAGTCTTTGGAGTCTAGAAGATCCTCCTTATGTTGCAGATTAGTGGGTATTTATAGGGATTAGAGAGCTATCGGATCAAATTTCTTTGCTAGAAGACAACACTTGACGGTAAGAAGACGCTCAAGAAATTTCACGGCAACCTGACCCTGTAAGATGGATCACTAGCGATCCATAGGGCATGGATTGCTAGAGATCCATGGAGTTAGAATTTTTTTAGGTCATTTCAATTAGATCATGTTCCCAGCCTTGTGTAGATGCTCTCCATGTAATTTCATGAATAGATGCCTTATTTTGATGATGATTCATATACTAGTTGCATTGACTTATTGTTGGAATTAGATGAATGCTCATTTCTTAGTCTTGCTAACTTGGAACATCGTGAAACATAGTAGGCATGCCTAGAAAGATAATGCTTCTTGACTCAAGCAGAATGGATAACCCACAAACAATGCTTATGGGTCATTAGCGATCCATGCATGATTGATCGCAGGCAATCCATTGCAAGGCAATTTTTGCCTTTTTCTTCTTGTGACTTTCTTGGCTCCTTCTTCTGATCCTTTTGGTTAGTTCTTGAGTTGTTTTGACTTAACATAGATATTATGACTTCCTTTGAATACTATTAGGTTAAAAAACTTGGATAACATTTTTCGTCCAGAGTATGCTTTCGTTGGAAACAAGGTGCGCTCTGGAAGTAACTGCTTATGAGTTCCCAACTTTGTGAAGTTTAGTTGATCGCGTTGAAGCTATCATAGGCTTTGGTTTTCCAACCGCTTGTTGAATTTTTACATGAATCGTCGTTACTCATCACAATAAATCAATTTCAATCCCATAACTTTCAAGATGCTTGCAAAAGATACTTAGATCATGCTTAGTGAGTTTGGCATAATTTGGTTGCAACTATATGGATCGCTAGCGATCCAAGGACTTAGCATAATTTCTTATGCACTGCCTTATTTAGTTCATTCGAACCAACCTTCTTCCATTCATATTTTCATTCGCAAATTAACCCTTTTGCCTTACGACTAGACCTAGAACATTCGAACCCAAAATCCTCCTTTGCCATTGCTGCCCTCATTATTTGCCGCCATACTTTCTCGTCTTCTGCCATACTTGACATTGCCGTTTCCTTGACCTAGCCTTTAGTTCCTAATGCTTCGTCTTTTGGATCGCTGCCGAGCTTACCCCCTTAGATCGCTGCCATTCTTACCTGCTTTAGGTCGCTAACACCCTAAGTTCAACCGTGTTCTCCTTTCGACTAAAGGTAGGTTTGCATATTTTGGCGTTTGTTTAGCAACTCGATGATGAGGTTGTATTGGTGGTGATTGTTATGGAGAATTCAAGTTGATTGCGATTTTGTAGAAGAAGATAGTAAATCGAGTCTTGAGTTCTTCACGGAACAAAATTTGGGGTTTGTCCTAGTGCTTGACATGTTTTGCTATCTTCATCTATAGAATCATAATTAACTTGCACTAAGTTACATTGTTAATATGACACTATGTCTCATGGATTGTTTTGGTTTTTTTAGAGGTGATAATAGCTTAGGGCAGCATCCCGTGTGCATCTTATGCAGTTATCACCTTATCAAGAGATAAAATCGACTTATGCTAAGAATTTTATATTTGATTCGGCCCATCCATCCAGTTGCTCACTTCGGATTGATCCCATCATAATTGGTGTGCGTGCAATGGGAAGAGCTTCCCGTGTTGCTTCGAATAGCGGATTCTTATCGATCATTGATTGACAACTAGTAAATGTAGGAGAAATAACTTCAATAGATGATACGAACGAGTAAGTGCAGTGTGTAAACAGTTTCCATAGCGCCTACTTCTTCAGTATCGCGAGCTGAATATGGTCAATTGGTTCCGGTTGGTCAGGTTGTAGAGAGGATTCCTCCAAATTTTAGAGTGCTACTCAATCCTTTGGAGAGAGCTTCTTCTGTAATCTCTGCTAAAGTTCGGCATAACATTTGCTTACAACACGACATTCCAGACGATGATGTGCGCCTTCCATCGAAGAATGAGTCTACACATACACCGCCTTCGAGCTACATCGCTTGCCACCGGTATATGTACTTATATGGAGCAGTGCCTCCTTCAACCACTTCTTGAAAGAAACTCTTCTGAACTTAGGGATTGCTCCATTTAAAAT
Organism: Allium cepa; assembly: GCA_030765085.1. Lineage (NCBI taxonomy): Eukaryota > Viridiplantae > Streptophyta > Magnoliopsida > Asparagales > Amaryllidaceae > Allium > Allium cepa. The sequence goes on from CM060940.1 coordinate 610,912,945, forward strand.
TCATCATAATGCGTACGTGATCTTGACTTTCCTTCACATTTTATTTATGCGGACGTTTAGTCGTGCCCCGTGTTTCGATGAGTTGAGATATATTTTCTCTAATTCAAGAAGAGAGATAAATGTCTGTCTCTTATCGTCATCGAGGCCCAAAGAAATCGCAAGATCGTGCTGCAACTTCAAAGCAACCAGTCTCAATTCATGACCTAGTATTTCTTAGTTTGATATCTTGAGGGATTTAATCGTCTTTGAATGACGGGGGGTAAGTTCTCTCATTTACTTATTGAGATTTAATACGTTTCTATGAGATATTTGATAAGTTGAATACTTCTTGTAGTTATTTCAAGGCCGAACAAAGATCCATCACTCGATCCAATTTACCATGCTTCGAAGGCCATAGACGCCAAGGAGAGATCGGTCAGGTTTCTACCTACGGACGAGAATTTGCTTCGGTATAGGTTGTTGCACCCCAGGAGGTCTGCCATGGATGTTGAAGTTCTGTTTCTTTCCCATTCCAATATTCGAACATGTTCCACTTCTTCATCACGCTGCTCCGAAGAAGGTGATCTACCGGAAGGAGAAGGTCCGCCTGGCGGGTCGACTGAACAAATCCATGATGGAAGGTGTGTAACAAATGAAGCCATCTGCCTGCCCAAGATGCCATTGATTCCGGAAGAGGAGGAAGAAGAATTCAAATAGCGCGAGGGCAAGGTTGCGGTGACAAAAAAAGGAGAAGGGTGAAATTGAGGGCAGCAACAATTATGATTCTTCCTCTAGTGATGGTGAATTCGATGCAAGTTCCGCTGAAGGAAACTTCAAATCGTGTGATGAATCTCCAAGAATGACTCCCGTTCTCCCAGATTCGCCTCCCCAAGAGATTCGTGATAAAGATGCTCCCCCAATAGCCAAGCGACTTCAAGGTTCCCACTTAAGGAAATCGATATTGACTTTATGGATTTGAGCAATGTTTACATAGATATCGATGAACTCATTGGAGAAGATTTCAAATTCAAGGGATTGTCTCCTCGTCTCGGTCATATTATGTCTAGAGTAATCCTGATTTCTACACGGTGGCTTCCTGATCCAGTTTGTGACGTCCTTTTAGGCCGCGTATGACATGTTACACATCTTACTAGAGTCACGTTCACTTACACATGCATTATTTAGGTCCATTTTTGGTCACTAAAGATCTTTATTTATTTTTGATATCAGGTACTATGAGAGGCCATGGACTTTACGAGGATCTTGAACAATTCACTAATTCACAATGCTGGTCAAGACGGTCTTCAAGCCGCCAACAGACCTGCGAAACCAAGGAAGAGTGGAGAAGGCGAAAAGACTTGGAAGCTAAAGAATGTCGCTGGGGAGAACGTGGTAAGGTTTACAAGAGTGGTTATGAGAAGAGAAAAACTCCTGATGACCAAGACAAGTCGCCCAAGAAGTTGAAGGTAGATCGTGGTTCTTATCCCACTGAGCATCAAGCTTTTACCCCGGCCCCAATCTCTATCGGAATTGAAGTTCTAGCATCTATTGTTCAAGTTTCACCTTTATCCCCAGTTCCACTAACTTACGTGGTGCCCGCTTCTAGTTCTTCACGTCCCCCAGGAGGCCGGCTTATATTCTTCCCTCCGGTCCCCTAGACTTGAAGCTGTGTTCCCTTGGTGGTTTCTAAAGGGAGTTAAATTTGACCACAACCTACTCCCAATCCATAAAGATTCATATATGCCTCATCTCCAGGTGATTCAAAGTGATTTGGATCAAGCTAAGGTATGGGAAAATTTATGCAACCAAATGGAAGACACGAACCGCAATAATTATCAAGAGATCCTTTCCATTCAATCAGAAAAGGACGATTATGAAAGGACATCAACGGAACGTGACGCTAGAATCGAGAGATTAAGATAAGAGGGGGATGCTGTACTCTGTGATAGTAAAAACAGATCCAGCTTGCTGAAGAAACTGAAAGAGGCCCATGCGAAAATAGAGATCGTATTTCGAGACAAAATAAAAAAGGTACACGCGGATGAATTTAAGCTGAAAGAGGATCTTGAAGCCCGTGATATGATCATTGAAGCTTAGAAGAAAATTAGCACTGGTAATAACAAAGTGGTTGAAGCCTATAAAAAGACAATTGTTGATTACGCAGGAACTGTGGAATCCTATAATAAGACAGTTTCTGATCAGACTCAAATGATTGCTTTGCTCTAGGAGAGAGTCGTGCAGCTTAACGTTGAGAAGACTTGAGTTGAAGTTGAGAAGGCCATCATGTCAGTAGAATACTTGGAGTTGCAGGATATTTTTGAAAAGAAGATGGAGAAGATGGACGACATCATCTTAAATTTCTATGTTAACTCCTTGCTGCATCAAGGGAGCCTCAGCTATTTGGGCCTCAAATTTCTACGTACTCTTGCCATGGTTTGGGAAGAAATTCTGGCCTATTTCCAAGAGAATGGGGATGTATACACCAAGCAAGAGTTGGAGGATTCCTATCTCGGTGAAGAATCGAAGAAAGCTTTAATAGAGGGTCGATAGATCATTCAAATTAAGAGGGAATAGGAACAGCCGATGCTTCTATGATTGCAACTACTAAAAAACTGAAAGAACCTTTCATTTTCGAGTTTGGAAAACCATAAAAATAGCCTCGTGATCAGTTCGATCGTTGCTGCCTTGTTGTACGCTCCTCCGGTAGCTATCTTTGAAGCTTCGGTGATCCTAGAACTTCTCCAAAGATTGTGCAGCAATCCAAAGAAGGAGAAGGTGGGGAGCATGAGATTGGAATTCTCGGCCATTCTTCTGATGCAGGTAACCATCTTGTTTCCCCCGAGTTTGAGAATTTTTAGCTCATGCCACATGAAGAACACAAACCTAACGCTTTCATTTTTAATCTTATTTATCTGTCTTCTTTACCTATCGACCTGTCGATTTCTCCAATCCCTAGGCTTGCCACTATTTCTACTGCCTCGACGTTTGTTTCCTTAGCTGCTTAGATTGTTGCACCTATGTTTGGCTTACAACCCGGGCTAGAATCTGAGAAGATGCTACATTGCACGGTCTAGATGACCCTTCCGTATCTTTGGAGGGTGATTTCATGGCAGCTGAAGCTTGGGAGCAGGAAGACCAAACTGGCCAGCTATATAAAACTGAACAGCAGATGGTGGTTGTAAAGAAGGAAAAGATCGAGAAGAGAAGATCATCAAGGAACTCCTGCAAGTCCCGGAAGTGCAGGACCAAGGGAGTGTCTTCCGTGAAGGTCGAAGAACAGATATGAGATGTTGGCACGGAGGAGATAGTTGATATTTTAGGTAGTGATACTACTCATGGCAGGGATTTTGAGAGGAAGAAGAAACTTCCGACTAAAGCGGGAAGGGGAGCGATGGAAAGAAGCATTGACACGCTCATGTAACTGTGGAGCCAGAATTTAGGACATTCCATTTTGTTTGACACGCGTTTTGTACAAGTGCAAAGTCTGCACTAATTGTTTCGATTGTTGTAGCATCTCCATTTTCCATTTTTGTTGGTCGATATTGTGTGGGTACGGCCCCCACATTTTGATTTTGTATAGAAAATGCTATAAGCATGCAATGTTGACATTCTTATTGTAACACTATCTGTTTACTGATCTATGTTTCATGCCCTTACGCCAATTTTATTTACTGATATTTTATCTAATCCGATGATTAATGCCAAAATTCTTTATTTGGAGTTACCAAACTATGAAGTACTTGGTTTTTTTTTTGAGTAATGGTGTGTCTTCCCCCCAGTTCACGAGGATGATTACTTCAAATACTCGAAAATTGACAAGGTTGACCCATGCGATTCTTCGAAAGTCTGTAATCAAATTTATCTTGCGGTTCCTATCTTCAGTAACTTGTAATTTGAGCGTCTCTATTCCAGATATTCTGTTGGTTAACAGTCGGAATTGCTAATTCGGAGTCTGTTCTCATTGCTGGATTCATACCCATTACTCATGGTATTGGGAGTAGATTAATTCTCACTAGTTCTACAATAGACGAGTTTTCCGGCACTGCCAGGACAATGCCGATACTTAAGAGTGTGCACGACATTTAATAGTATGCACGATTTATGAGACGCATGGCTTTTGGGAGTATGCACGGCTTATGGGATGCATGGCTTTTGGGACCGATATAACCCGTTGATTCGGAATGGTTTGGAATCACTCGACGTTACCAATCTTCGGGCAACTTGAGAAGTTCATGTTACAAGGACGTGATTCCACGTCTCAAAAAGCAATGCCCGACTTATGGGGATGCACAACTTTTAAGGTTGTGCTTGCTTGGATGTGATTCCCCAATCCAAGAAGTAGTACACAGCATACGAAATATGTGGCTTTGATTTATACCTTACCATTATGGTCGGAGCAACAATCACTCTTAAAAGGCGGGGATCGGTTTTAGCCAATCCAATGGTTTAAGTCGTTTTGCTTCCGTTGATCGAACTGGTAGGCGAGGCATACTTGAGCGTGGTTCCACTGTCTCAAGCAGTGATCAGATGGCTTTGAGTCAATTTTGCAATGTAGGCTCAGCAGATTTATTTTGTGAAAAAAGTTTTATTGGTTTAGAAAGAGAAGCAATTTTATTAATGAAGGTTGGGAAAAATCTGCCTATTTGCAAAGCCTTCGGTATTTAGGGTGGCTTATTTGCTGGAAATAGGAAATACATAAGATAGTCTTAGATAAAATAAGGACACAGCGATTCGTTGTTCCATGCTTGGGGAATTTGGGCCCCATCAACCGTTGTTAGCTTTAATGTGCCATCCCCTAGCTTCTGACTGATCACATAGGGTCCTTCCCTATTTCGGCCCGAATTCTCCCGGTATAGGGTAGACCCTCTTGAGGACATAGTCTCCCACCTTAAGGGTACGGTTATGAACTTTGGAGTTGAAGTACCGTGCGACCCTTTTTTGATGAGTGGTGGTCCTTAATTAGACTTCTTCTCTCTTCTCATTGACCATATCAAGTTGACTCGAGTAGGAGTTGCTCGTTCTGCCTTCGATGGAAGTTTCGCTTCAATGAGAAGGAACTTCTAGCTCAGCCGGGATCATTGCTTCTGAACCGTATGCAAGGGCAAGCAGAGAGTGCCCAGTTGTAGATTTGTGCGTTATCTGGTAAGCCCAGCGAGTGGAAGTTCATCGACCCAATTTACTTTTGGTTTAGTTAGCTTGTTTTTTGATAGTGGACTTGATAATCTTATTTAATGCTTCCACTTGCTCGTTTTCCTATGGGTGTGCGACAGCAGTAAAGCTTTTCTCGACTCGGAAGCATTTGCAAAAGTTTCTAAACTCGCGCTTTCGAATTGATTCCTGTTATCCGTGATGATTTTCTATGGCACCCCCAAACTTGCAAGTAATATTTTTAATAACAAAGTGTAACGACCCAGAATTTTAATTATTTAAAATTTGAATATTTAATTTATTTTAAATATTAATAAGTGAAATTTATAAGTCGAATAAATTTTATTTGAATAATTGGATTTAATTGAATAATTAAATCGATAATTTAATATGTTAATTATGGAAATAATTGAAAATTGGGTGAAATATGATTGAAAATGATTTGTAAAATTTTATTTTATCATATTGAAGTTAGAATGATATTTTAGAACTTTTAAAATTGAATTAAAAGTTTAATTGTGAAAATTGAATATTTTAGTATTTAACCGACTAGTGAAATTAGTCAATTTTCGAACAGTCTCAGAATTGGACGAAACTAGTTCCATTGGATCCATAATAGTTTGTTATTACCGGATTTCAATTTTTGTAGCAATCGGAGTTATCGTTTGATCGTGGCAGCTCGAAACGCATCGAATTATTTTTAATTTTAATTTGGTGAGTTAAAATAGTCATTTTTCAAAAAGTCTCGAATTTCAACGAAACTAGTTTCATTGGATCCGTAATGTGATATTATTGTATGGTTTCAAATTTCGTGTCAATCGGATTTACCGTTTCTTCGGTACAAATTAAAACGCCTAGAAAATCGTTTAAATCGGTTTAATTTAAATTGAACGTTTATTGCCATATCTCGCACAGATGACCGAATTAGCTTTCGAAAACTGTTCCATTGTGTCCGGAACGTGGGGTAAACCCTAGAAATGCTGGTTACGGCGCGTGAATCGGAGTTTGGAAAATCCGGGATGGATAGTGTTCAAAAATTTCCTATAAATAGACCAACCATTCACAAAAATAAAAATAAAAATAAACTAAACCCTAAACCTAATGCAGCCGCCACCCCTTCATGAATGGCCAAAATTTGCAGTTTTCTCTCCTCAATCTCTCCCAAGCCACTCAATGATTTCAAAAACTCTCAACTAACAAAATGAAGAGCGAAGTGAGTTCTATCGATCCATACGGCGATGATCGCCTGAATCGTGTTGTGGTGGCCTCAAATTGGCCGCGTTCCCCTTGCATTCGCACGCGTTTCTAGGCAAAGAGAGGCGACCGAGCTTCGCAAGCCTCTGGGCGGTGATGGAGTGATGGACGAGCTATTCGATGGTGTCTCCTGATCGTGATATAGGCAATTGATTTTTGAACGAAGGCAAAACCTAGTTCGTGCGTATGGGTTTGTGGTCTCTGTACATGTTGCGTGCACGTTTCTGAAAGAGGGAAGAAGAAGGGGGGGGGGGCGTTGGATCTGAGATGGACGGTGGTGTTTTGGCAGTAGGTTTAAAATTAAATAAATTGTTGTATATTTATATTTAAAATTCGTGTAACTTCATAAATGCATATCTTTTTCATACGAGGTCGAAAACGCGCGAAACCAGTTGCGTTGGAATCGTATGGATGAGCACTACGCTATGGAATTAGATTGGAGTCATTTGGAGTTAGTGAGAATTTCGGGTAAAATTAAACGTCCGTTTAATTTTATTTGAAATAAATCGCTAAAAAGAAATTGAAATCAAGGTGAGAACTTCTCACTCAATCGAATCGGTTTCGATTTTTATTTTAAATAGTTATATTTAAAATACTTGAATGCATGTTTGAATGATGATTGTTATCTATTGATTGTTAAAATAGACATTATGCGCCGTTAGTAAGCGGATGTTATTTATTAAAAACATATACCGTGAATATTTCATAAACAGTGAAATTGGTATTATATATAATAGCAATATATATATATATATATTGGCATATGTATATATTGGAGTTATTGATTTCCCGCATTTGTATAGTGGATGAGACCCTATTGCGCCGTCTATTAAGCGGATTATATTTTAAATCCCATATACCGCGATAATTCCGTACTGGAGCGGAATTGGTATTGTGCTAATGTTTGTGGATGCAGGAAAACAGGTTGGAGGGATCCAACTGGATTCCTAAACAGTATTTATTTGATTTCAGATATTTTGATATTTGATGGATTATCATATCGATATATGATATCGTTGTAGTCGTGATTGACTATTTGGTATGTAGCATCATTGGACCAAGTTTTGGAATTTTAAAATGATTTCAAAGTGATTTTTTTGAAAGTATACGTTTATAAAATATTTTTGAAATTGATTCATTTTAAATAAATAAACATTATAATTTTAATGTTATAAAAATTATATTTTTGAGAAATATAGTTAAAAGTTGATTTTTGAAAATATGGGGTTAATGATTTTATAAAATAGTTAAAACGGGATTTCTGAATTTATTGTGAAAAGCTTAAAATTAGGATTTATGAAATTTGATTATTTTATAAATCAAAATGGTGAAGTTATAAAGGAGATTAAAGATGTTTTAAAAGAATAATATAAATTGATTTATATTAAAAGTTTTACAAATTGATATTTATAAATTAGAATATTTGAATTATAAAACGAGTTTTTTATAAGTGTTAGAATGAATTGTGAATGAATTTCATAAATGAATGAAATTTATAGAATTATAAACAGTGAAGTTATAAATGGAATTTTATAAGCAGTAGGTTTATAAAATTTGTAAAGGTTATTAAAGAATGGATTTTTGATAAATAAATGAATCTTATAAGTTATAAGATTTATAAATTGGGAAGTTTAAAAGAACGATTTTTGTAAACGAATAAATTATAAGTATTTCACTTATAACATGAACTTTTGTTTTATAATTGAGTTATAAATTGAATAGGTTAATAAAGGAATTTATAAAAGGAAGTTGTTATAAAATAAATAGAAATTGAATTTATAACCGTTGTTTTATAAATCCGCAAACAACTTATTTTGATAAGTAAATTGTTGAAACCTATTAATGGAGTTATATTCACGTTTTTGACTGTGAATAATCCTTTGAAATAAAATGAATAGAAATGATGAAATTGTTAACGTAGTATATTCACGTTTTTGAATAGTGAATAGTATGTTAAAGAAAATGTTTAGAATGTGATATTTTAAATAGAATTTAAAACAAGTCAATGATGTTTTAAAATGTGTTAAGATTCGAAACCATAGATTTCAACATTTATTGTTGAAATAGACGTTTTCGAGAAATAAAAGGGAATAATGGACTATAACACTGTTGTTATAGTAAATGATTTCCGAAAGGAAATGTTTTGTATAGTATTGGGATTTATATATCTATTTTAATTTCGAATCCCTATACTAGTGATTTTGGGTTGTCGTAACGATGTTTTACGCTACATTCGTTTTGGCCCAAATAAATATGTTTAAGAGAATGATTTCCTTAAGTAATGAAATATATACTTAATTTCGATTTAAGTATATTGAATATTTTCCAAGTGTTGAAAATAAATGGATTTGTGAATTACTTATTAATAAATAAGTATGGAAATGTTTTCCAATATAAAGTGAATATTAGAGAATTTATCTTTTTTGAAGATAAATTGACATGAATAATTGAAATCGTATATGCATGGATATTGTGAAATATAAATTCACTATGGAATTTATAAAAGAAAGTGGAATTTGTTTAAAAATAAATGTTGATTTATTTTTGAAGTATTGAAATTATATATCTTGCAAAGATATTTTTGGGAAATAAATAATTTGGAAAATTATTTGGAATCTGGTGATGTTGTGCATATCCATTGATAGTTCAATAACCGACTATCAATAATTACCTTTGAAGGGTATTTGTTGTGATTTGCTTGAATTTGAATGCTACACTTATTTTTAAATTATTGCGCTTGTTATTAGGATTACCCATTCCGAATAGTGATACGACGTAATGGATAGCATTGAAGATCGGTGTTGAAGACCCGGTATTTGCGAGAGCGATAGGATGACCTGTCGATTGACTCTGCACCGAGTTGCTCCGGTATAGAGTTCTCCATATGTGATGGGAAATCCGATCAGGATTGTGGATATCCGGATTGCAAGGACTTCTTTGTAAGTGCCTTCGGTTCTGTTCGAGCCCGGAACAGACTTGTATGGATTGTATGTCTGACATTACAAATTGAGATATAAAGCAGGTTTCTTTCAAATATATTTCTGTTGGTGGCGGAGAATTTATTCTTTTAGCTTAACACCCTTCTCTGAGACGTACGAGCTCAGAGGTTATGTAGTTGAAGGTTATCAGCGATATATTCCCAATTTGGTAATGTGACATGCTGAGTGTTGCTGTGAAATGATCATTGTGTTGATTATTTGTGATAGGATCATTTGTTTGATCGTTTATCTTTGTGATCATCTCTATGATCATTTGTTGACCCAAAGCATGTCTTTTGAATAAAGTATGTTTTTGTGGACGTGACTTCGTCGAGCCTCACACCCCGGGAATGGTCAAAACAGGAAAGATGCAGCAAGGTTATGAGGGGTAGCGCCCTTTAGGGTATGTGCATTTCCTTCTGGAAAAGGGTGGTATCATGGTATGGAGCCCAGAGACTTACTCATGTTGAAAACACTTTATGATTGTGTGAATTGATTACGAGCGCTCGGTTAAAGGTCCCAAAGGACTGGGGGATGGCATACTCGGTCAGTTGTTACTCAGTTAGGGGTAACCCGGCCTTGTGTTGGTAGAGATCCGGTTTGGTTCTCGGGGATGTCCTTCCAGAGGCATTCTCATGTGGCAATGGGAAGTTCCTTGGCCTGATCATTCGTTGGAAATCCAATTCCCAATACGAAACCTTGTATGGTATTAGTTGTAGAACCTGCCATTTACTTATGGTGGTCACCACTGTTTAGATGGTAGCTATAGTAGGCATAGTTCGAAATGTCTATGCTAGCTAAGATTTATATCTTTATTTTCGAAATGAATTTTTCTCTACACTATGCACTAGTAATAATATCAAATGTTCTTTTTAATGCGTATCAAGCATCTTTGACTATCATAAGGAGAAATCTCCTCCGATTCTGCGTTTGCATTGTGTGTGTGTGCGGGAGGCCTTTTGGTAGTCTCATTTTTAAAAGCATTGCGAATTGCTTTAAAAATATTCCTCTATTTTGATTTTAAAGATAAATAAACTGTTTTGAGTTCTCACAACAGTCACATGACTGACTCGGAGTTTATTGTTTTCCTTCCTAAACTCTGGGTGCCCACCAATTTCCACACGGGCAGTCAAGAGTTAGGTTTATCAGGATATTCTGGATATTCTGGAATTGCTGGAGGCAAGCTGGATGGCATGGCGTATTATTAGTATATAGTATTTCTTTTCCGCTGTTTGTTGTTGTTGTTGTACACTCTGATGTAATGAAATGAAATGTGATGTAATGTAATAACTGATATAGTTCTTTGTTTAAAGATTATTCATTTATTATTATATGTTGTTCCGCTGCGAATTGTGAGATTCTGATATTGTTCTGTTGTTTTCTATTCCGTTCTATTTTCTATTTTCTTTTCTCCCTATTTTCTATCCTTTCTCTCTTCTTCTCTTTCTTTTTCTTTTTCTTAAAACCCTAAGTGTTCGGTTTTTCGGCATTCGATTTCACGGCAGTTGATACAGTGGACGTATTGATGTCAGTTTTCGGAAGTTGAAGAATCGGGTCTTTACACAAAGTTAATGACCTTCTTTGTGGTAATAGTGGCCAGCGGTTCTGCTACGGCCCATTTGGTGAAATAGTCAATGACAACGATAACATATTCGGCTCTTAGCCATTGGTAATACACCAATCAAATCGATTCCCTGGATTGTGAATGGCCATGGGCTGACCGTCCATATTATCTTCATCGAGGGGATTCTTTAGATCTTTCTAAATCCTTAGTATTGACCACATCGTCTGGTGTAATCTGCTGCAACGCGGTTCACTGTTGGCCAAAAGTACCCATACCGGAGAACTTTCTTTGCAAGGAATTTCCCCCCAGTATGATCTCCACAGTCTCCTTCATGAACTTCTTCTAGGATCCTTCAAGCTTCATCGTTGGTTATACATCTGGGTTAGAGGTTAAATAATCCCATTCGGTAGAGCATCCCATCCCGCATTACAAATTGCGGTGCCTTTTAAAGAAGCTTTTTCCACTGGTTCTTGTCTGTGGGGAGAGCTCCTGTGAGTATGTAGTCTATAATCGGCGTCATCCATGTCTCCAGTTCCTTAGTTGTCTTAAAAATCCAGTCGATATCCATTTCACTTATACTAGGAGTTGTCAAGGTTTTTTAACTGGGACTAGCCCTAATGATTGAGCTTCTATGAAACTGGCCAATTTGGCCAGATAATTTTCCTTCGTGTTCTGTTCCCTTGGGATATGAGTAATGGTGTAATGCTCGATGTCGTTCAGCAGTTCCCACACTTTAGATAGATATGGGGCAAGGTTCTCCCCCCGAGCCTGGTATTCTCCTTTCACCTGACAGATGACTAGTTGAGAGTCGTTATAGATGTGTATGGATTTTATCTCGAGTTCCCTCACAATCTTTAGCCCAGCTATCAATGCTTTATATTCTGCCTCATTGTTTGTTGCGAGGAATTCCAAGCGCATGGCATATCAAGCGGATCATCCTTCGGTAGTCTTGAGCACTACACCTGCTCCCGAGCAGAAGCTGTTAGACACACCATCGATGAACAACTTCCATTGTGTATCCACTTCCGGAGTCATTCATTCCTCGTTATCCCGTATTGTTATTTAGACAATGAAATCTTCCAGCGCCTGCATATTGATCACATTCCGAAGATGGTATGTGATTTCGTACTGACTTAATTCGATGTTCCATCTGATAAGCCATCCAAAGGTCTCGGGGTGGTATAACACTTGCTTCAAGGGTTGATCCGTTGGCACTCTGATAGGGTGTGCCTAGAAGTACTGTCATAACTTTCTGGATCCGATCAAGAGGCAATATGCCAGTTTTCCAATTTTGGATAGTTCTTTTCTGCTCCAGTGAACCGTTTACTGATGTAGTATACGAGTCGTTGGATCTTAGCTTCTCTCGTACAAGTGCGACACTTAATGCATGCGGCAAGACTGCCAAGTAGATGTACAAATCTTCTCCATCTACCGGCTTGGACAGGATTGGTGGGGTTTCCATATATCACAGTAGGTCTTCGAAGGTAGTTTGACAAGCTTGATTCCATTTGAATTTTTCTTTCCCTTCTTTAGCATGTCAAAGAATGGTATAGATTTATCCGTCACTTTTAAGATAAACTGGCTCGTTGCTGGAACCTTTCCATTCAGGCTTTGTAACTCTTTCTTGTTCCTCGGAGCCTCGACTTCCTGAAAAGCAGTTATTTGATCGAGATTTTCTTCGATGCCTCCAGCGCTTGTGATAAGTCCCAAGAACTTTCTCGAGGCTACCACGAAATGACACTTAAGTGGATTGAGCTTCATTTCATATTTGCGGAGTATTTCGAATATTTCAGCGAGGTTGTCCAAGTGAGTTGCAGCTATGCGTGATTTAACCAACATATCAACTACATAAACTTCCACTATCTTTCCAATCTTATGTTTAAATGTTATGTTTAAACACGGCATTCACTAGTCGCTGGTAAGTTTCCCTAACATTCTTTAAGCCAAATCGCATTACTTTTTAGCAATGTAGTCCTAGATCGGTAAGGAAACTAGTATTTTCTTGATTCGGTTTGTGCATCATGATTTGGTTGTACCCCAAGTATGCATCCACAAACGATAGCAGTTCATGTCCAGCAGTCCCCTCCATAAGTTGATCTATTCTAGGCAGAGGAAAGCTATATTTCAAGCAAGCTTTGTTTAGATCCGAGTAGTCGATACTAGTTTTCCATTTTCCATTGGGATTCTTGACCAAAATCGGGTTAGATACGCATTCAGGGTAGATACGCATTCAAGAAAAATAGAAATAACTCTGGGTCATACATGGGTCTGGTGTGAGTAAACGGATTAAAGTTATTTAACTTGAAAAACCTTTTGAAAACAAGGTATCATGTAAGATTCCAACACATAAACATAGATAAGTTTTTACCTTACGCTAACCAAAACATTTGATTGGATATCCAGTGATATTATAATGGGGTTTAGGGTTTTCAAATAAATATTCACATAGCTGAAAATGTTACATGATTAAATTCTAGCATATTAGCCACAAAGTGGGTTATACAATCAAAACCGTAAAGGTACATAGGGATAATGAGTATCCATCAATGGCAGGGCTATTGGGGTACCGTCCATCATAGTACATGGTCTAGATCACCGTACCGAGGATCCACCCTAAATCCCCTACAACACAAGGCCGAGACCATCTTTTACTAGACAGTCCTGAATAAGTCAATCCCATGGTTGTAGCTAGCAACCGCCCACACAGCCGAATAAAAAGGGACTCTAAACAGGGGAAGACCTTATCCTACTTGAGCGCAACTCACTTAGCCTTGCTGCACCTCCTCTGCTTTAGCCATTCTCGGTTAATGAGGCTTGAGGCCACGATTACCTCTGTAGAACACATCTATCTTAGAATTCTCATCGTCCTCCTGATGATGGTCTGAAAGCATTCGATCCATACAAGTTCATTTCCGGTTCGAATGAAACTGAAGGCATCATCTCGTTACACTCATTTTAGAATCACCCTAAGAGTTAACGACAATAACCCTTGCACTCTAAATCTCATCTCGAACTTGAAAGCACTATCTTCATTATACTCGTATTGGAATCACCCTCAGATTTTTTTAACGACAAATAGTTCTTACACTTCGAGTCTTCAACTTGATCTTCACTTGAATTCACGACCTAACGTTTAACTTGGATCGATGTGGTTTTCGGATAATCAAATCTTATATCCGATCCCGGTCTCATCGAAATCCATACGTTTATTAAAGGCCAAGTTGTTTAAGGTTTAAGCAATTTAATTCATACTTTGAATCCACACAGCATCATTCATAGATAAATATCTTACATTTATCGCAGATATGTCCCATATCACATCACAGAATATCATAAAATATCATCCAATAGATTTCAACCAATTCAGACATTCTACACAAACAATCATCCATAAACAGGAATTATTAATCCATACTATAATTAATTTAATTAACTTAAATTGAATTAATTACTTAAGAATTAATCACCAATCTTATTTAATCAATCATTAATTAATTACAATCCATTTAATTAATTAATTACTCCTTAGTTACCTTATCCATCAATTAATTAATCTCTAATCATAGATTAATTATCCTTTGTCTATTAATTAATAAACCTTAATTATTAATTAATATCCCTCGATACAAATTAATCAATCCATAATTACTCTTATAATCAAATAATTAATCTTTAATTAGTTAATTAATTACCCCTTAATTATTAATTAATAAACCTTAATTATTAATTAACAGAACTTAATTACAAATTAATTAATCCATAATTACCTGTTAATCAATCCTTAATTATCATTTGATTATTCCTTAATTACATTTGATTAATCCTTAATTACCTTTTGATTAATCCTTAATTACCATTTGATTAATCCTGAATTAATATTTAATTATAGACTAATTATCCTATAACTATTAATTAATAAACTCTAATTATTAATTAATAAAACTTAATTACAAATTAAGTACTTCTTAATTGCCAGTTAATAAATCTCTAATTACTTTAATTAATTAATCACTAATTACTAAATTAATTAATCTCTAATTATAAATTAATCAATCTTAATTACTTAATTAATTTATCTCTAATCATTAGTTAATAATACCTAATTATCTAATTAATAATCCTTAATTACAAATTAATTAACCTTTAATTAATCAACATAGAACCTTTAATTATTAATTTATAAATCCTCAATTATTCATTAATTAAATCAATTAATTAGTCTTAATTAATTTCTTAATTAGCCCTTTTTATCATTAATTAATTAAATTAATAAATTATACTTAAATTACTTCATTAACTTAATTAATCTCAATCAATAAAACCTTAATTAGCTTTTAAAGTAAACCATTATCTTTATTAATGACTTAATTATCATTAACATTTTAATTTTATCCTTATAATTAATTCTTAATTAAATCATTTAATTAAGTTTTAAAATAAAATAATTATTTCACTTAACAAATTAATTTACCAAATCATAACTTCCTTTAAATAACTTAAAAACATTATCAAGTAATAGTTTTAAAACTAATTACAATTTAAATTTAAAAACTTGCTTTTATAAAAAAACTTTTAAAATTTCATTTCTAACTTAAGTTTAAAATAATTTTAAATTTTACTTAACAAAATTTAAATTTACTAATTTTAAAACTTCTTAACCAATTGTTAAAGAAAATAATTATTAAATATATAAAGTAAATTTATATAAGAAAGTTTGAACTAAACTTATTATTAAATTTCAAAAACCTTATTTTAAAATCCTTTTAAAAACTGCTCAACACTTGCTTCGGGTCAAACTCGAAGACCACTCGGGTCTTGCCCCGAGTTTCCTTTCTTCTTCCCATTTTCAAAACTTAAATTTATTTTTAAGTTCAAAAACTGGTAGGCCTATCTCTCACGCAACTACTCGAGTTCCTACTCGAGTCACAAACCTAAAAACTCGATACTTCCTTTGAGTCAAACCCACAGCAAAACCCACTGACACACCCAAACTAACTAACACGACCAGCCACTCCGAGCATAGTCACCGACGTTAGAGCCACCTCCGACCTCCGATGAACCCTCCTGCACATCGACCATCGTTGAAGCAGCCCATTCCGACCATCAAAGCTCCATCACAAGCCACGATCCAAAATCGAGCAATGCAGTCAATCCTGGAACTAAACCATCACCAAAAAAATACCTCGTCCAAGCTATTTCGACCACCAGAGGTCGAGCAACTTCAGCCACACCTTGCCGACCTTCTATGCCACCATTTCCTAAAGTTTCGAGCAACTCGAATCAACCACGACGCCGTAAGGACCCAAAATCCAAACTCGTCTCATTTGAGTTCTAAAACCCAGCTCCTGCAATTTCCAATGCCACGACGAATGATCGTCACCTCCGCCATTTTTCCTGACATCCCCAATTGCCACCCAAGCTTCGACAAAAACCCAAACCACCCAGTCGTTGCCGATCACCAGAAAACACTGAAAAACCAATTTCTGGTTAACCAAGAATTTCTCACAGGTTTCAAAACTAAAAATCATGATTCTGGTTTTAAAATTCCTAATTTGCAAAGGGAATTCAGATTATATAATTGAATTAATAAATCAATTAATTTGATTCAACCCATTTCTAAGTTTTCACTGTTATTTTCCATTTTCTAGAAAATTTCAATCTTAATTTACTTAAATATATTTTTAAATCTTAATCTATGTTTAGATAGACAAATCTTGTTTGAAAACCAAGGCCTAACAAAGGTTAGATGGGGAGATTTAAGAATTTTTGATCTAAATGTAAACCCTGTAACCATTAATAGAGATAAACCAGGTATCATACATGCACAGTTATATCATCCATACTTATCAACATGCAAGGCAAAATTTACACCCAAGGAAACAATTTTTCACAACACCTATTTATCACAAACAATAATTTAAAAATAAGTGTTAGTTGTTTACTTACCTGATTTAAAAAAAAACGAGGCTTGATTTTGGAACAGGAAACTTTGAAAACTGAATTGCTTTGATTTCTTTTGAAACTTGAAAAGCTTTGTAAAATGAACTGGAATGCTAGAATTTACAGCAGAAAATACTTTGAGCCTTGAAATGCTTTTGAAACAGATTCTCGTTAGAAAATTGAACTTTTGTTATTGTTGAGAAGATGCTTGGATATTCCAGGTTTGAGAAAAAGGATTATAGGGCTTTGATTTGTTATTGAGAAATGCTTACAGGCTTTGTTTACAGGGCTATGATTCTTTTCTGGTTGAAGATTTGTAGATTTGGAAAATGTGTACAGGGTTTAGTTTTGGACTTGAGTTTGAAAAATGTTTTCAGGTTTTTTATTCTTTATGGAAATGAATTACAGGTGAAGTTTTCTTACTTTTTGACAAGAGAAGATGGGAAAAAGAAATGAAGGGGAAGATGTGTGTTTGTGTAGTGTTTAATTATGATTTATTAAAATTAAAGAAAAAGAAAATAAAAAGGATGACATTTGTTCAAATGATTAACATTTGTCGATTTCATATTATAATCTCATTACACATGTTAACAACAAGCTTTAAAATTAACCACTTATCACTATTCATTTTTATATTATTTTTAAAAGATTTGAAAGCTTTTATATTTAATTTTCCTAATTAATAAATATCTTACTAAATTAATAAATGCATTTCTTAATTTTATATAAATAAAACCTTTAAAAGAGAACAAAATAAAAACCAATTATATTCTAAATAAAATCATATATAATATATTTAATCCATTTTTAAATGTTAATATAAAACTTTTGTATTTATTTACTATTTATTAAATACTTTCCATATTTATATAAATAAATTCTTTAAGGAAAATAATATAAAATAAATCTTATTTTAATTAGAAACCTTATTCATATATTTTTATATCCAAAATAATTTTAAAATATAGATCTTTTAAATTCCAAATTTAAATCCAAATTTCAAATTCAAATTTAAAAATCACATTTAAAATCAATTCATATATATATATATATATATATTAATTTAAACAAACACATTATTAAATTATTATTATATTTAAAAATCAATCTATATCTATATTTAAAAACATCACATTATTGTTTTTGTTTGAAAAATAACAAATTTACCAGTTTTAGATAATTAAATAAGGAGATTATCACATTTTAAATTTCTTGAAATTCCGGGATATCACAATCCTCTCCCCTTAAAAGAATTTCGTCCCTGAAATTCAAAACAAAAGATAATCTAAAAGTTTTATTTTAATTCAACCATTTCAAGCATACATATCAACCATACACTATCAACCAAGCAAACAATTTCATCCAACAAACAATTTTCAAACAAGCATCACTAGCTATCCGGACACGAATTCGGATAAGCCTTCCTAAACTACTCAGAGTTTCCCAAGACAAACTCTGAAATCCTAGCTCCATAACAAGAGATAGATTGTTCACTTGTTTCCTCAGACGAGATACGTGAAAAATTTTGTGAATTCCAGCCATCCGGACTGGCAATTCAATCCTGTAGGCTACAATACCAAATCCTCTCGAGTACTTGGGACGGACCAATATACCTTGGGTCAAGTTTTCCCGTCTTTCCAAATCTGATAACTCCTTTAATCGAGAAACTTTGAAAAAGACTAAATCTCTAATTTCAATTTCCAATTTTCTTCATCTCTTATCCGCATATTTCTTCTGGCGATCCTGCTCTGCTCTCAAACTCTACTTGATAAGCTCCACCTTTGCAGTTGCCTCACGGATCAAAACTGGACCAATAACAAGATAAATCTCCTGACTCTACCCAACAGGATAGGAATCTACAGGGTCCTCCAAACAAAGATTCATAGGATGCCAATACTTGCCTGATAACTGTACGAGAATTCCATTAAACAGAGATGGTCCTCCAAAGATTCACCAAAATCCAAAACACAAGCCCTCAGCAGATCCCCGAGTTATTCAGCCTTTCCGTCTGACCGTCGATCTGGGGATGATAGGCTGAACTCAAACTCAATCTCGAACCCAAATTCAATTACAAAGCCTCCCAAAATTTGCTGGAGAAGATAGGATCACGGTCGCTAACAATGCTGACGGAAACACCACTAGACTAACAATCTCCTTTAAGAAAATCTCAGCCAAAGATTCTGTAGATTGGGTTACCTTAACCGGAATAAAATGGGTGCTCTTGGTTAGCTGGATAACGATTACCCATATTCCTTCATTTCCCTTTTTGGTCCTTGGCAAACCGTTGACGAAATCCAAAGAAATCACTTTCCACTTCCACTTTGGAACTTCCAAAGGCTGCAACAAACCTGCGGTCTTCTGCTGATCACCTGCTGACAAATTGCACATCCATTGGCGAAAGCAGCTACATCCTTCTTCATGCTCGACCACTAGAAGACTCTCTGACAAAACCTGTTGCCTCAAATCCTTGAAATTCGGAACACAAATCCTTCCGTAGATCCTCAATGTTTCTTGGCCATTAATCTCAAAATTGGAATACTGACCATTCTTGACTCAATCCATCCTCCTCTGGCACACACAAAATGTCTATGTAGACCTCAACTTACTCTTACCATCAAAAATAGCTAGATCGAGCGCACTGGTCAGCCTTGCCTTCAAGTCCAAGAAAGCGTCTTTACACTTGGGTCCACTTAAACTTTTCTCCTTTTGGAGTCAACTTGGTTAAGTATGAAGAAATCCAAGAATAATCCCTGATAAACTTCCTGAAGAACCCTGCCAATCCCAGAAAACTGCGGACTTCTGTCGGAGTCTGCAGTTGCTTCCATCCTGAATAGTAGCTAGCTTGGCTGGATCTATAGAAATACCCTTACCAAAAACAATACGCCCCAAAAATCTGACTTCCAATTTCCAAAAATGACGTTTCAAAAACTTAACCTTCGGAACATGCCTCCTCAAAGTCTCTAACACTATCCCCAAAGGCCGCTTGAGCTCCTCTTCAGACTTGGAGAAGACCAGAATATCATCGATGAACACAAGAATGAACTTATACCACACATCCCAAAAAATTCGGTTCATCAAATCCACACAGAATCTCAAAAGACTCATCCGACTTGGTCACAAAGACTACGGCAGAACACTAATTGGAAAAACTAGGCCGGATCAAACCTTCACTAAGAAATCTTGGGCCTGCTACACCAACTCTTCTTTCTCCTTCAGCGCCATCCTTCTACTGGGCTGAACAACAGGTACTGCTCCTGAAATTAAGACGATCTGAAACTCTATCTCCCGATGTGGACAAACTTTTCACTCCCCGAAAACATCTGAAAAATATCTAACCACTTCGATGGACTCTACATCTTCTGGGGATACCTCGCTTCCATGCAGAAAATTACTCAAATGAACTCCGGAATTATCGCAAGTCACTTTTGCGATTCTTCCCAACTCAGTCTCCAAAGACACAATCCTCTCTTCACACATTAAGACAACCTTACACTTATCTATCCAATCCATACCCAGAATAAGATCAAACTCTTTGAAATCCAATACAAATGGGTCACAAGAAAAATATGGGGGAGATAAGAAAATCTTAAGCCTCTACATATCTTATCTAACTTGGTTACTCTGCCTATAGGACTAAATACAAAGACAGGATGGTTAACCAAACAAAAGAAAAGATGAAACTTCTCTAGAGCTCATGTTGGAAACCCGAATAGATACCCAACAAATTTAGATAGGTATATAGTTATATAAAAATTACAAACACACGCTCTCAAGATAGACACTACTCTAGAGCCTAGGTATTATCTCAACCTATGCTCTGATACCAAGTGTGACGACCCGCCTTTCATTCCATAGAAAGACGCGTCATCAATAAGAAAGAAAGAGGTAGAAATAGAATAGATAGAAGAAAGATCTAAACAATATCAGAATCTTACATTGGAAACGGAACAAAATATAATATATCACATAACTATTACATAGTCATTACACCAAAGTTACACAGATTACAACAATATCATCACATTAGACAGTTATAAAGACCTGTTTAATCCATTACTTTTCAAACTGCAACCGTCAAGACACTATACAGTGGCAACAGATAGATATAGCTATGTCTAGACTCCTGCTCCAAGCTTTCAAAATTCATCAAGCCAAACATGATCACTTGGCTACTCGTAAAAATTGAGTACCCAAGAGTTTAAGAAAAACAGAAATAAACTTTGGGTCAGACATGGGTCTGGTGTGAGTAAACGGGTTAAAGTTGTTTAACTTGAAAAACCTTTTGAAAACAAGATATTACGTAAGACTTCCCACACATAAACACGGATAAGTTTTTACCTTATGCTAACCAAAACATTTGATAGGAAATCCAGTGATACTATAATAGGGTCTAGGGTTTTCAAATAAATATTCACATAGCTGAAATTGTTACATGCTAAAATTCCAGCATACTAGCCACAAAGTGGATTATATAATCAAAACCGTAAAGGCACGTATGGATAATGAGTTTCCATCAATGGCAGAGCTACTGGGGTACTGCCCGTCATAGTACGTGGTCTAGATCACCGTACCAAGGATCCACCCTAAATCCCCTGCAACACAAGGTCGGAACCATCTCTTACTGGACAGCCTCGAATAAATCAACCCCCGGTTGCAGCTACCAACGCTCACACAGCCGAATAAAAAGGGACTCTAGACAGGGGAAGACCTTATCCTACTTAAGCGCGACTCACTTAGCCTTGCTGCACCTCCCCTGTTTTAGCCATTCCCGGTTGATGAGGCTTGAGGCCACGATTACCTTTATAGAACACATCTATCTTACAATGCTCATCGTCCTCCTGACGATATTCTGAAAGCATTCAATCCATACAAGTTCGTTCCGGGTTCGAACGAAACCGAAGGCATTATCTCGTTACACTCATTTTGGAATCACCCTCAGAGTTAACGACAATAACCCTTGCACTCTAAATCTCCATCTCGAACCTAAAAGCACTATCTCCGTTATACTCGTATTGGAATCACCCACAGAGTTTTTAACGACAAATAGTTCTTACACTTCGAGTCTTCAACTTGATCTTCACTTGAATTCATGACTTAACATTTAACTTGGATCGATGTGGTTTTGGGATATCAAATCTGATATCCGATTCCGGTCTCATCGAAATCCAAACGTTTCTTGAAGGCCATGTTATTTAAGGTTTAAACAATTTAATTCAATTCAATACTTTGAATCCACACAGCATCATTCACAGATAAATATCATACATTTATCATAGATATGTCCCATATCACATCACAGAATATCATAGAATATCATCCAATAAATTTCAACCAATTTAGACATTCTACACAAATAATCATCTACAAACAGGAATTATTAATCCATACTATAATTAATTTAATTAGCTTAAATTAATTTAATTACTTAAGAATTAATCACCAATCCTGCTTAATCAATCATTAATTAATTACAATCCATTTAATTAATTAATTATTCCTTAATTACCATATCCATCAATTAATTAATCTCTAATCATAGATTAACTATCCTTTATCTATTAATTAATAAACCTTAATTATTAATTAATATCCCTCAATACAAATGAATCAATCCATAATTACTCTTATAATCAATTAATTAATCTTTAATTAATTATCCCTTAATTATTAATTAATAAACCTTAATTATTAATTAACAAAACTTAATTGCATATTAATTGATCCATAATTACCACTTAATCAATCCTTAGTTATCATTTGATTAATCCTTAATTACCATTTGATTAATCCTTAATTATCATTTGATTAATCCTTAATTACTATTTGATTAATCCTTAATAACCATTTGATTAATCCTTAATTTATCTTTAATTATGGATCGGTTATGCTTTAACTATTAATTAATAAGCTCTAGTAATTAGTTAATAAAACTTAATTACAAATTAAGTACTTTTTAATTACCAGTTAAGAAATCTTTAAATACTTTAATTAATTAATCACTAATTGCCAAATTAATCAATCTCTAATTGTGAATTAATCTATTCTAATTACTTAATTAATTTATCTCTAATCATTAGTTAATAATACCTAGTTATCTAATTAATAATCCTTAATTACAAATTAATTAATCTTTAATTAATCAACTTAGAACCTTTAATTATTAATTTATAAATCCTTAATTATTCATTAATTAAATCAATTAATTAGTCTTAATTAATTTCTTAATTAGTCCTTTTTATCATTAATTAATTAAATTAATAAATTATACTTAAATTACTTCATTAACTTAAGTAATCTCAATCAATAAAACCTTAATTAACTTTTAAGGTAAACCATTATCTTTATTAATGACTTAATTATCATTAACATTTTAAAACATTTTATCCTTATAATTAACTCTTAATTAAATCATTTAATTAAGTTTTAAAATAAAATAATCATTTATCTTAACAAATTAAAGTTACCAAATCATAACTTCCTTTAAATAACTTAAAGACATTATCAAGTTATAGTTTTAAAACTAATTCCAATTTAAATTTAAAAACTTGCTTTTATAAAAAAACTTTTAAAATTTCATTTCTAACTTAAGTTTAAAATAACTTTAAATTTTACTTAACAAAATTTAAATTAACCAATTTTAAAACTTCTTAACCAATTGTTAAAGAAAACAATTATTATATATATAAAGTAAATTTATATAAGAAAGTTTGAACTAAACTTATTTTATAATTTCGAAAACCTTGTTTTAAAATCCTTTTTAAAACTACTCAACACTTGCTTCGGGTCAAACCCGAAGACCACTCGGGTCTTGCCCTGAGTTTCCTTTCTTCTTTAAATTTTCAAAACTTAAATTTATTTTTAAGTTTATAAACCGGTAGGCCTATCTCTCACGCAACTACTCGAGTTCCTACTCGAGTCACAAACCCAAAAACTCGATACTTCCTTCGAGCCAAACCCACAGCAAAACCCACTGACACACCCAAAACAACTAACACGACCAACCCCTCCATGCATATGTACCGACGTCAGAGCCACCTCCGACCTCCGATGAACCCTCCTACACATCGACCATCGTTGAAGCAACTCATTCCGACCATCAAAGCTCCATCACAAGCCACGATACAAAATCGAGCAATACAGTCGATCCTGGAACTAAACCATCACCAGAAAAACACCTCGTCCAAGCTATTCCGACCACAGAGGTCGAGCAACTTCGGCCATACCTTTGCCGACCTTCCATGCCACCATTTTCCAGAGTTTCGAGCAACTCGAATCACCCACGACGCCGCAACGACACAAAATCCGACCACGTCTCTTTTGGGTTCTAAAACCCTAGTTCTTGCAATTGCCAATGCCACGACGAATGATCGTCACCTCCGCCATTTTTCATGAAATCCCAAACCGCCACCCTAGCTTCGACAAAAACCCAGACCACCCAGTCACTACCGATCACCAGAAAACACTCAAAAACCAATTTATGGTTTACCAAGAATTTTTCACGGGTTTCTAAACTAAAAATTAAGATTCTGTTTTTAAAAATCCTAATTTGCAAAAGGAATTTAGAATATATACTTGAATTAATAAATCGTTTAGTTTGATTTCAACCCATTTCTAAGTTTTCACTATTATTTTCCATTTTCTAGAAAATCTCAATCTTAATTTACTTAAATATATTTTTAAATCTTAATCTATGTTTAGAGAAACAAATCTTGTTTAAAAACCTAGGCCTAACAAAGATTAGACGGGGAGATTTAAGAATTTTTGATCTAAATGTAAACCTTGTAACCATTAACAGAGAAAAACCAGATATCAGACATGCACGGTTATATCATCCATACTTATCAATATGCAAGGCAAATTTACACTCAAGCAAATTTTTTTTCACAATACCTATTTATCATAAACAACAATTTACATACCAGTGTTAGTTGTTTACTCACCAGATTTAAAAAAACAAAGGCTTGATTTTGAAACAGGAAACTTTGAAAACTGAATTGCTTTGATTTCTTTAGAAACTTGAAAAGCTTTGTAAAATGAACTAGAATGCTAGAATTTATAGCAGAAAATACTTTGAGCCTTGAAATGCTTTTGAAACAGATTCTCATTTGAAAACTGAACTTTTGTTATTGTTGAGAAGATGCTTGGATATTCCAGGTCAGAGAAAAAGGATTAAAGGGTTTTGATTTTTTATTGAGAAATGTTTACAGGCTTTGTTTACAGGGCTATGATTCTTTTCTGGTTGAAGATTCGTAGATTTGGAAAATGTTTATCGGGATTAGTTTTGGACTTGAGTTTGAAAAATGTTTTCAGGTTTTGATTCTTTGTGGAAATGAATTACAGGTGAAGTTTTCTTACTTTTTGACAAGAGTAGATGGGAAAAAGAAATGAAGGAGAAGATGTGTGTTTATGTAGTGTTTAATTATGATTTACAAAATTAAAGAAAAAGAAAATAAAAAGGATGACACTTGTTCAAATGATTAACATTTGTCAATTTCATATTATAATCTCATTACACATGTTAACAACAAGCTTTAAAATTAACCACTTGTCATTATTCATTTTTATATTATTTTTAAAAGATTTAAAAGCTTTTATATTTAATTTTCCTAATTAATAAATATCTTACTAAATTAATAAATGCTTTTCTTAATTTTATATAAATAAAACCTTTAAAAGAAAATAAAATAAAAACCAATTATATTCTAAATAAAATCATGTATAATATATTTAATCCATCTTTAAATGTTAATATAAAACTTTTATGTTTATTTACTATTTAATAAATACTTTCCATATTTATATAAATAAATTTTTAAGGAAAATAATATAAAACAAATCTTATTTTAAATAGAAACCTTATTCATATATTTTTATATCGAAAATAATTTTAAAATATATATCTTTTAAATTCCAAATTTAAATCCAAATTTCAAATTTAAATTAAAAAATACATTTAAAATCAATTCAAATATATATATTAATATAAACAAACACATTATTAAATTATTATTCTATTTAAAAATCAATCTATATCTATATTTAAAAACATCACATTATTATTTTTGTTTGAAAAATAATAAATTTACCAGTTTTAAACTATTAAATAAGGAGATTATCACATTTTAAATTTCTTGAAATTCTGGGATATCACATGTAGCCAAGCCGTAATTTGGTTTTCTAATAGTTTGACGGTTGATTGGCGAGGTCATTTAGATCTTCGAGCCATTGAGATTGATTCGAAGTTGAGATAAAGAATTTAATTTGAAAAATTAGGGGCTAGGGTTTTCTCTCTGAAATGAGGTAGGGTTTTGGTGAGAAGGAGATATATTTATATGGTAGGTGGAAAGTTGTGTTGGGAGTTGTGTCAATGGATTTTAAAAAAACCAAAAGTCAACGTTCCATTCGACTGAAATGAACGAGGCAGTCGACTGAAAATTATAAGGGTTTGAACCCGAGATATTTTGCTTGAAATTTGCATATTTCATTCCACTTAAATTGTTGGATCAGTCGAATGAAATTTGGAATTTTTTTAGAACATATGAATTTTCATTTGACGAAATTATAACTGGGTCGACTAATATGCAATAAAAAACAACCCACGCTAAATAGCCTGAAAATGACTAAATTCAATCGACTGAATTGCCAAGTCAGTCGACTGAATTGCCAAAGTCAGTCGACTGACTTTCCTATTAAAAAATATTAGTCGACTGAATTATGATGATTAGTCGACTGAAATGTGCCTGAAGCATTTATAGCCTTTGTAGCAATAAGTTAAAAAATTCTTAATATGAAAAATTTGATAATATTTACAATTATTATATAAAAACAAAACATTATAAAGATATATAAACATAAAAACATATAATACTTAGAAAAGAATTTATAATTTAATTTTCTGAAGAATAAGAGTTGTCGGAGTATGGTTCAATCTTCGTGATGTCCTATAATGGTTGAACTGGTGACCAAACATTACCATGCCCCAAGAGTTCGGTGACACCTGAGGACGTTGTGCACTTCGTTCCCAATAATTTAGTTGAGCTTGAGAATGGATAGGCGAAGGTTGATGTATAGTCTCCTTCGATGAAGACCCACAGAACTCTAACGCGACTTGCTCTAGAAAACTTAAACGCTTAGAGTTTACATTGTGTTCATAATATAATTCACGTTGCAGTTCTAGAGTATCTCTCTGGCAGTGATGAATATTGTCGATTTTCTCCTTTGTTGACAGAGAACCAAAATGTAGAGTACGTTTAGTCCTTTTTCCTTGTGGTGTGTATCTCGTATGATGAGTAGGTGATGGTGTGATTTTTACAGGAATGTAAACCGCGGTGGAGTTGCTGGAGTGGTTTGATGATTTTGAGGAAGGTATGCTGAAATAGATAGAAGATTGATTTGATTCATTTTGCGAAGCCATGTTGATTTTTTGTAAGAAAAGAATTAAAAAAAATTCAAGATTAGAAAATTTTGAGAGATGATGAACAAAATGAATAGATAAAAGTCTTTATATATAAGTAAAAAGGCTAATTTAAGGTATGTAAAGCAGAGATTAAAAAGAGTTGAATGATTACAGCCACTAAACTTCTTGAGATAGGAAATGAATAGGAAATAAGAACCATTTATGAAATCTGAGGAAGATAGTATGTAGTGTAGCATGTAACACAACAGCAAAATGGAAAAACATGAAACTCCCTTACCAACGACCCAAGTTCGAGTGCCAGCAGGTACAACTTTTGAAAACAATTCTTATTATTTTTTAAAATTTTAAAAATTATAAATCATATAAAGAAATAATACCCAATTCTCAACGTACTTTATAAAAATATTTTCATTTAAAGGTTTTGTAAATATATCAGCTATCAGATTTTCTAAAGAAACAAATTTTAGTGAAATATTTTCTTTTTCTATTTTATCAATAAGAAAATGATGTCTTATATCTATATGCTTGTTCTAGAATGATTTATTAGATTTTTTGATAAGTTATTGCACTTGTGTTATCGTAGTAAATTGTTGAATTGGAAAGATTAACTCCAAAATCTTGTAATGTCTGCTGCATGTAGATTACTTGAGCATATGCCAAAGCAGTAGAGATATATTCTGCTTCACAAGTCGAAAGTGAAACACAATTTTGTTTCTTGCTAAACCAAGATACTAAAGATTGTCCGATAAAGTGACAAGAACCACTAGCACTCTTTCGATCCATTCGACATCCTCCAAAATCAGCATCACTATAGGATACTAACTAAAAAGGACATTCTTTTGGATAAAAGAGACCGTAGTCTTTAATTTTTCTTAAGTATCACCAAATTCGCTCCACCATCCACAAATGTGATTCTTTGAAATTTGCTTGAAATCTTGCACACAAGCAAACATCATCATTGTGTCAGGTTTACTAGCAGTTAAGTATAGTAATGAACCAATCATACGACGATATAGTTTTTGGTCAATACTTTTTCTATTTTCTTCTCTATCGAGATGTAATGTAATACTCATACAAGTAGGTTTAGCAGAAGTATTTTCCATACCAAATCATTTTATGAGATTATTACAATATTTTTCTTGATTAATAAAAATCCTTTTTCCAATCGTTTAATTTGTAAGCCAAGAAATTATGAAAGTTCTCCCAAGTGAGACATTTCAAATTCTCTTGTCATATTTTTGAAAATTTTTGACATAATTTTTCATTAGTGGAATCAAAAATAATGTCATCTATATAAATTTGAATTATTAAAATATCATTTTTGTCATGTTTTATAAATAGAGTTTGATCTACTTTACCATTTTAGAACCAGAATTAATTAAATAATTTTTAAGACGGTCATACCAAGCACAAGGTGCCTGTTTTAAACAGTATAAGGCCTTTTTTAATTTGTAAACATGATATGGATATTTTTCCTGAGTGAATAAAGGAGGTTGTTCTACATAAACATTTTCATTTATAAAACCATTTAAGAAAGCACTTTTTATATCCATTTGATAAAGTTTAAAATTATTAAACAAACATATGCTAATAAAAACAATAGCTTTTAGACGAGCTACGGATGCAAATTTTTCATCATAGTCAATTCCTTCTTTTTGATTATAACGTTGAGAAACTAGTCTAGCTTTATTTCTAATAATGTTTCCTTGCTCGTCAGTTTTATTTTTATAAACTTGGTTTATACCGATAACAGCTTGATTACTTGGTCTAGGAACTAAATACCAAACTTCATTACGTTCACATTGATTTTTCTTACATAGCAATAATCCAATAGTAATTAATTGAAGCTTCTTTGGGATTCTTTGGTTCAATATTTGAAAGAAAAGCTACGTGACGCATTTTATTAGTTGATTTCGAGTTCTTACTTTGGTATGAATTTCTCCAATTATATCTTCATCGAATGACACATTTAGTGTTTCTTCGATTACTTTAGTTCTTTTATTACAAATTCTGTTAGCTTTGCTTCGTTCTGAATAACCAATAAATATTCCCTCATCAGATTTTGGATCGAATTTGCTAGGCTTATCTTTTGTATTAAATAGAAAACATTTTGAACCAAAAACTTTTAAATATGATATGTTAAGTTTTCTTCCATTAAAATGCTAATATGGTGTATGTTTAGTTAATGGTCTAATGGACACTCTATTTAAAACATAACAAGCATCTACGGCTTTTGTAACGACCTATAAAATCCGAACCCCTCGAGTCAACACTATTCTACAACAATCAAGTCAAGATGAACGGAAATACGAACCATTTGGATTAAAGAAGAAGAGGTAGAAGAAGAAGATAGAAAACAACATCAGAATATAACCATCACAGCGGAATAAAATATAATAGATAATAAACGTTCTTTACACAAAAACCAATATATTTGTTTATACATTACATCATCATAGTACCTCATCAGAGTTCGACATCAGTAACATACAACTTGATACACATCGGAATAATAATCAAATACGGAAGTAAGTATCGCCATCCAGCTCGTCTCCTGGGCTCCACAGCATCATATCCTGTATTCTATAATACTCGGTCTGACCCGAGCATTATAGTTAAATAACACCCGAGTCAGTCTGGAATACCAGCGTGAGAAATCACACTCAAATTGATTATTAAAGTTTCAAAATCCTTTGAAAAAAAGCATCTCGTAAGACCATGCCACAAATAAACATGTCGGGTTTTTACCTTATGATAGCTAAAACACTTTTTATTAAAATCCTCTTATATTATAATAGGGTCTATTTACAAATACTTATTAAAATAGCTGAAATTGTTATATCTATTAAATTCCAGCTACTAGCCACAGAGTGGGTAATACAAACAAAACTCATAAAAGGCGCGTTGGGAGAATGGATTTCCAACTAATGACTAGGCACTGGGTACCACCTGTCACGGTACCTGGTCTAGATCAGCATACCGAGGATCACTCCCGACCCCCTGCAACACAAGACCGGGACTACCTCTTACTAGATAATCCCGAGTATCATCACCCCACGGTTATGATCAGCAACCGCACCACTAAGCCGAAATAAAAGGGACATCTAGACAGGGATGACCTCACCCTGAAGTAGGTGCTACCCACCTAGCCTTGCTGCATAACCCATGATTTTCAGTCATTCTCGGTTGATGAGGCTTGAGGCTAAGCGTTACCTTTTAGATCGTTTCACTTAGAACGCCCATCGTCTACCTGATGATGTTCCAAAAGCATTCATCCATACAGGTCCGTCCCGGGTTCGAACGGAACCGAAGGCACTATTCCTACTACATCCATTTTGGAAATATCCTCAAGATTAGTAGCGACTAGCCCTTGCACTTCACTGCTCCATCTTCGACTCCGAACTCGTTTTTCCACGAAAACGTACAAACCGGATCGAAGTGGTTTTCGAGAAATAAATCCTGATCCCGGTCTCTTCGAAACGATCAACGTATTGTCCATCCGCTATATAATGCGGGAAATCCATCGTTCCAAGATATATTACATACTACTATATATAATATTGCACATCAAAACAATTCAATCATTCAATCAATTATTTAAGTTTAACTATTTACATTTAAATAGTCATCCAGAAGAGTGAGATTAACTCACCTTTGAATTTGTTTGCAGCCCACTTCAATTTCAACTTGGTTTCCTGGGTTATAACCCTGTATAAACATTATATGATTTTATTAATATTTGAACTAATCGATCAATTAATCCCGTTTAAGAATTTTAATTTAGGTTAATGATTTTATTTTAAGCAAATAATTAAATTTTAAGCTAATTTTCCATTTACAAATCTTTTAGTGACCAGGATATATTAAATAAGTCAATTAACAAAATAATTTACCTTATTTTAGAATAAACTTGTAAAGGGAAATATGTAAAGGTATATTAATTTTCTTTAGGAACTACATATATCTTTATAAAATAATCTCTATAGATTCCATAAAAATATAATTGGGATAAACTTTACATTTTTGTTTTAAACCATATATATATATATATATAGTTATTCCTACTGTTTACTATATATATATATATATATATATATATATATTTCCTGCTTTACTTATATACACACTAATTTTAATAAAATAAAAATTCTTATGTGTAAAATAAAAGCAGTAATTAACTTGAAAATTTTAAAACTGCAAAAAATAAAATTTCCTCTTTACTGTAAAAATTACCCACAAAACAGATTATAGTTTTATTACCTCACCGCAAACGCTCGAGACCACCACACCACGCTAGGCACCAGCCCCATCATCGACGAACTCCTGCTATGCCCCAAGTTGAAGCCTCGAACTCGACTAGACGATTCGCCACTGTGCTCGCGACACTCCAGCAGCCGCGACCCTTCCTCAGCCTCTCGACCGCCCACACGTGTCGGCTTGCCGAGCTTCAAGATTTCGAGATCGAGCTAGGGCCCTTCGCGAGTCGAATCACTTCGTCACCAGCCCTCTTGCGATGCCACCATTTTTTTTTGCTGATAATCGATTTGAAGAAAAAAGAGGAAAGAGGGATTTGTTATTGAACGAAGTAAACATTGCAGACTTCTCTGCTCGATTACGATTTCCCCCTACCTCACAGTCGAATTTATTTAGCTTCCATTTTTGTTTGTTCGGCCATCTTCTTCTTTTTTTTAATTTTTTTTTATCTGATGTGGATTTAAAAAGAAAAAGAAGAAGGGAACAAGACGAGACACTGGCCTACGAGATTCCTTGCGTATTACCAGAGTTAAAGCGAAATGAGATGACGTTTTGTGTGCTGATGTGAATATATACGTCAATCAACTAATATATATATATATATATATATATTTATATTTTAATCTTTTCGATAATAACAACACAAAATTATGACTTACTATCGAGGTGTGCCGCCAGGCGTTTACAATATTTGCCCCTATTTCGAATGCACTGGAAAAGGTTTCGAGTCCTAATTCGATCGTATGAAGAAGATAGCCTTTTGGACTCAGTTATAATATTAAATTTTCGATTCAAATTTCAGCGCATTTATATATTGTACGCTCACACAGCAGCTCCAATCATTATGAAATTTGAAATACGATAATAATTCAATATTACGGATCAAATGGAACAGGTTTCGTCGGAATCCGAGACTGTGCCTCGGAAAGCTATTTTAAATATCAATTTAAACGATATATTGTCAAAACCGAACAAAACACTTCCAAATTCAACTTCAACACTTTTACTATCTTCAGTACTAACAATATAAATTTTACAAGCCTTCAAATTATTTTTAACCGGCTTAAAATTTCAAATTTAACATTTTACCCAATTTCCAGTAATTTAAATCCAATAATTAAATTCCAAATAATGATGATATTTGAAATTCAAGTTAAACATTAACCTTTAAATATTTAAAATCAATTAAATATTCTAATTTCAAATGCTCAAAAATTCCGGGTCGTCACATTCCTTCCTCCTTAAAAGAATTTCGTCCCCGAAATTACTAGTTAGGAAGAATGATCCAATACCCGTTTACTATTTTCCCAAACTATTGGTTTTTAACAACACCCAAAACCAAACAGTTTTTAACGATACCCAAACCGTCTTTTAATAAGAGCATCACCAACCTTACTAACCTTTCAAACTTCTTCCATTAGATTCCTACCAATATCATTTACCCAATCCATTCAAATTTAAATTTTAAACTCAATATAAATTTCAAAACTTCTCAAAAAAATTCCAAATCCTTAAATTTCCAAAAAAATTCACCAGCGTCTCCTTTGCGCGGCTAGCTCGGTACAACTACAAAATGCCTCTAAGGGCCCCCAGATTTCAAAAGAAAACAAAAGGCCAAGTGGCCAGATCAAAACCCAATCAAATTTCATACAGAAATTTAAACACATACCTTTTTCGAGCAATTCAAATTTATCTTCTGAAATCAATACCAACTTTTCTTTTTTCCTTTATAATACTGTGTATCCTACTTAGCAATAATATCCAATCTCAGGATTCAAGATCATTTTATTCATTTCTTTACAATGGTTTCAATATCTATTTCATTCATGCCCGTACGATGTACATATACCATCTGTACACAATATCAAATTTGATCGCTCGCTCGATCACACAATTTCACTTCCGAACTAGTATCGTCCACCCAACTTCCTAGTGCGGACTCAGATCTGGTTTCTTGATCAGAAACCGTCATTCTCCTTGCATAGCCATAAACTATGATAGAGAATTTTCAGAATCAATTAAAAATTCATATCCAGGGTTCGCCGTCGAAAATCGAGTGAAAAATCCTAACTCGGATCGATATATTATCTCGGAATTCTATGCTCGAATCTGGAGCTCGAATCTGGATCAAATTGCTACGCGAACAAAATAATATACGTACACCCTACGTATTTACATTCATTGATTATTAACTATCAATTTCCTTTTCATTCACATTCATTTTGATTCCTATTCACTTATCCACAACCAACCTAATTCACAACTTCCAGTTTAATTTTCATTCAATTATTTACTTGGAAAAATTTTCTCAATACCAAATTTACTTAAGAATTTCACCATTCATTTCTTAAGTTTAATATAAGCATTTTATATACCCTTATATCATTACCCTACCACTTTAGCCTTTTTATCCACTTATTTTTAAACTGAATTTCCAATTCCATATGAATTTAATTTATCTTCAATTCTGAATATTGAATTTTATTGACTATCTTCCATTTAACTGATTTATATTCTTATTTTAAATTAGTTCCATCCATTAATTTATTTCAATTTCCAATTTGAAATCATTTGTCACTAACAAAAAAAATTTCAAAAATTTTCTAACTCCCAAAATTTTCAGAAAATTTTGGCAGAGTCTCCTTTGTACCGAGGAGCCTTTTCAATTTGACAAGCGATATAAATATATATACATTGACCCACACGGTCGGAAAAACAAAAACATTTTGTATTTCCTATTTTTATTGCGTAGGCGTACCTTTATTTAGCATTTTAAAGCAAGCGGCTTATTATTTTAGCAATTAGCGCAACCAAATCCAGTTACACGGCTTCCTTGCACCTGTACTTACTCAATTTAAATATGTAAGTGCCAAAATCATGTAACTTAACAACATTTTACATATTTAACTAGCAAACATACAAGTTTTAATAAACAATGCAGGTTAAACAACATTTATAAACTACTTATAGGGTTCCGATATTAATTTTAATTGTTTACAACCCATTCATATACAACTTCAATCAATTTAAATGGTTTACAACTCAATTTCTTACATTCAATTCATTTTAGCAAAAAAAACTCATATTTAATTCAATTGATCCCAAAATCAATTTATTTAACTTCTATCAACTCATAGAATTTTGATTACTTTCGTTTACGTCAAACGACAATTCATTCTATGCAAATCTGATGATATCCATGTGAATAAATAATTACTTAAGTTTTACAATCAGTTCAAATTGATCTCAACTCAATTTATATTTATTCCATTTTTAAATTTATCCATAATCCATACATTCTCATTTACATTACATTTTTAATTTTTATCTATTCACTTGCACTTCATTTTATTAACCAAACTAGTTTCATTCTATTAAATTTAATTAGTAAATTCATTCGATCCATTTTAACTTTATTTCACACTTTCAATTCGCTTTCGAACTCATTTTATTAATAATAAAACCATTTCAATTTTATTTCTATCCACTTGGATTTTACTTACAACTTAAACCATCACTATTTCAATCCTGGTCGAATTCTATTTATAATTTGAGTTTATTTCCAAACTTCATTATTAACTAAATTTTAATTTCCCATTCAATCACAATCTATTTAAGTTCCAAAATTTTAATTCACTCCCTTTATTTCAAGTTAAATTTTACTTTCACTTGATTAATCCCAACATTCACATCTTCTATTTTTCTTCCTTATTTAAAAATCATCTCAATTTATAAGTTTATAACTTATCTCATCAGGATTTTCAATTCAAACAAGGATTTAGGATTTTAATCACCCGACTTTTGGTTTCAAATCATTTTGAAATTACCATTATCTTAAAATCACCCTTCCCAAATTTTTAAACCAATCCTGTTTTTTTTATTCTCAACAATTTTCCTTTGAAATTTCAAAAAAAAAACTTGTTCTTCTGAACCAATCAATTTTTGGCAGCAATCTGTCACTTAGAAACTCGAAAATGAATACCGATGATGCGGTCGTCATCATCAGAATTATTTCCCAATGATCCAAGTGATTTCAATGCTATATCACCTTCAAAATCCATTTAAAACAATTTCCCTTTTAGAGATACCTCCCAAAATAATAATGCTATTATTTATCTTCAAAACACTTCGAAAAACACTTCCAAAATCTCTGGGATTTTTTAAATTTACAAATTTGATTTAAATCAAATTTTACCTATAATTCATTTGTATAATTTATGCTCAAACAAATTTTCATATGATTATACAAGTCACTCCAATTTTTTTATATTCTTATTTGTTTAAAATATTATCATCCAAACATCTAAGTTATAAAACCTTTAAGAAAATATTTCTTTTATAACAAAATATATTTTGGATAAAATTATTTCATTCAACCACCTTTAGAAACAATATTGTGTCGAAATGTTCTATTCAAGTGTTTAGAAACCCCTTCGATACAGTTGTCCAGACTGTGCCGACGAAGGTTCATATGCCACTCAATAAATCAATCAATGCCATATAAAACATTTTATATTCACTATCAAATACGCGCTCATATCTATTAATACTTTCAAACTCATTCTAGAGTACTACCGACTCTATTCCTAATGAGTAATTTCCCCACCAAAGCCTAGGTTGTCGCCAACCTAAGCTCTACTATCAAGTGTAATGACCCGCAAATCCGAACCCCTTGAGTCAACACTATTCTACCTCAATCAACTCAAGATGAACGGAAATACGAACCATTTGGATTAAAGAAGAAGAGGTAGAAGAAGAAGATAGAAAACAACATCAGAATCTAACCATCGCAGCGGAATAAAATATAAGATAATAAATGATCTTTACACAAAAACAAATATATATGTTTATACATTACATCATCAGAGTACCTCATCAAAGTTCAACATCAGTAACATACAACCGGATACACATCGGAATAATAATCAAATACGGAAGTACATATCGCCATCCATCTCGTCTCCTGAGCTCCACGGCATCATATCATGTATTCTATAATACTCGGTCTGACCCGAGCATTATATTTAAATAACACCCGAGTTAGTCTGGAATACCAACATGAGAAATCACACTCAAATTGATTATTAAAGTTTCAAAATCCTTTGAAAACAAAAGCATCTCGTAAGACCACGCCACAAATAAACATGTCGGGTTTTTACCTTACGATAGCTAAAACACTTTTTATTAAAATCCTCTGATATTATAATAGGGTCT
The DNA here is from genome assembly GCA_030765085.1 of Allium cepa. Classification (NCBI taxonomy): domain Eukaryota; kingdom Viridiplantae; phylum Streptophyta; class Magnoliopsida; order Asparagales; family Amaryllidaceae; genus Allium; species Allium cepa. The sequence goes on from CM060940.1 coordinate 610,949,693, forward strand.
ATTTACAAATACTTATTAAAATAGCCGAAATTGTTACATCTAATAAATTCCAGCTACTAGCCACAGAGTGGGTAATACAAACAAAACTCGTAAAAGGCGCGTAGGGAGAATGGATTTCCAACTAATGACTAGGCACTGGGGTACCACCAGTCACGGTACCTGGTCTAGATCAGCATACCGAGGATCACTCCCGACCCCCTGCAACACAAGACCGGGACTACCCCTTACTGGATAATCCCGAGTAAGATCATCCCACGGTTGTGATCAGCAACCGCACCACTAAGCCGAAATAAAAGAGACATCTTGAAAGGGATGACCTCACCCTGAAGTGGGTGCTACCCACCTAGCCTTGCTGCATAACCCCTGATTTTCAGTCATTCTCGGTTGATGAGGCTTGAGGCTAAGCGTTACCTTTTAGATCATTTCACTTAGAATGCCCATCGTCCACTTGACGATGTTCCGAAAGCATTCATCCATACAGGTCCGTCCCGGGTTCGAACGGAACTGAAGGCACTATTCCTACTACATCCATTTTGGAAATATCCTCAGGATTAGTAGTGACTAGCCATTGCACTTCACTGCTCCATCTTCGACTCCGAACTCGTTTTTCCATGAAAACATACAAACCAGATCGAAGTGGTTTTCGAGAAATAAATCTCGATCCCGGTCTCTTCGAAACGATCAACGTATTACCCAATATTGATAGTCGGTTATCTAACTATCAAATAACATTCATAAACAATCATCAAACATTAAATAATTTCACCAAATTGTTTATTAATCTCAAAATATTTTCACAAGATATATTTCTATTATCAACCCTTTTGACAATAGTTTTCAAACCATGCTTTTCTCATAAGATAAATTTTCAAATATTTATTTCCACTGAAACAACCAAGCACAAAACTTTAGATTTTTAAAAATAATTTAAAACTCTTTATTATAAATTATCCTTTAAAACTTTTTAAAATTAAAAATCACTTTAATACTTATTCAAAATATATACTTTAATAATATTCAAAATGAAACTACTTCAATACTTTATTAAAAATACATAATATAGGAATATTTGAAAATTAGGTTACTTTATAAAATATTTAAACTAGATTTTCTCCTTTAAAACAAAATACCAAGTCACCCTTAAAGAATTACTACTATAAATAGATTTAAAAAATACTTACTTTAGAATTTAAATGTTCAAAAATAATAAATTTTCTAAAACATGCTCTTTAAAACAACATAACTTATATTTAGAAATTTACGTTGAAAACGTACTTGGCTATCCAGGGAAATACTCTTCTCTTTTCATCTTTAAAAATAAATCACTATTTATTTTTAGACAAATTTTTCTCTTCCTTTAATAAATTCTCAACGTGAATTCATTCTATATCCAATGATATATTGCTTTCCTTTTATAAACACGGTTTATAAACTTCATAGTCACATTCTCCTTTAAATTTTCAATTTCAAATATTTAAATCAGTTCCAAATTGATTTCTAATTTACTCTATTGAAATAAATTCCTTTACTTACTCGATTCATTTCAAAATCCATTAATTATAGACTTTATTATTATTTTTCGTTTTGATTTTAAATCTTTTAACTGAAACATACCAATTTCAGATTTTTCAAATTTCTTCTTTATTCTTTTCAATAATTTAAATCTTAAATTTAAATAAATGCTTTATTCTTTTAAATAATAACACTGAAGTTTAAAATTCATTATCTTGCTATTTATTTGAAATCCCCTTTTCATATACAGAATATATTAATTAAAATTTTAAAAACACTAATATCCTTATCCAGTTCATTCTTAATTTATTAAAATTCTCTATAATTATTTCACTTATAAATTCTCTTCTTATTATTTTCTAAAATCCAATTCTATATATTTTGATATCTCAGTGAACCGAAATAGATTCAAGTAAACCATAGCATTTAATATTCCAACTATCAATAATATTCATCATAGAATATCGAATATTCATAACAGAGAATATTAAACAATATAAATAATTTTGAGGAATCCAGTTGGATCCCTCCAACCTGTTTCTCTGCATCCACAGATGTTAGCACAATATAAAATACCAATTCCACTTCGAGGTGGAATATCGTGGTATATGGGATTTAAATATAATATCATCCGCTATTATGCGGCGCATAGGGTCTCATCCGCTATATAATGCGGGAAATCAATCATTCCAAGACATATTATATACTACTATACATAATATTGCTCATCAAAACAATTCAATCATTCAATCAATTATTTAAGTTTAACTATTTAAATTTAAATAGTCATCCAGAAGAGTGAGATTAACTCACCTTCGAATTTGTTTGCAGCCCACTTCAATTTCAACTTGGTTTCCTGGGTTATAACCTTGTATAAACATTATATGATTTTATTTATATTTGAACTAATCGATTAATTGGTCCCGTTTAAGAATTTTAATTTAGGCTAATGATTTTATTTTAAACAGTTAATTAAATTTTAAGCTAATTTTCCATTTACAAATCTTTTAGTGACCAGGATAAATTAAATAAGTCGATTAACAAAATAATTTACCTTATTTTAGAATAAACTTGTAAACGGAAATATGTAAAGGTATATTAATTTTCTTTAGGAACTACATATTCTTTATAAAATAATCTCTATAGATTCCATAAAAATATAATTGGGATAAACTTTCAGCATTTTTGTTTTAAACCTTATATGTATATAGTTATTCCTACTGTTTACTATATATATATTTCCTGCTTTACTTATATACACACTAATTTTAATAAAATAAAAATTCTTATGTGTAAACATAAAAGCAGTAATTAACTTGAAAATTTTAAAACTGATAAAAATAAAATTTCCTCTTTACCATAAAAATTACCCATAAAACAGATTATAGTTTTATTACCTCACCGCAAACGCTCGAGGCCACCACACCACGCTAGGCACCAGCCCCATCATCGACGAACTCCTGCTCTGCCACAGGTCGAAGCCTCGAACTCGACCAGACGATTCGCCACTGTGCTCGCGACACTCCAACAGTCGCGACCCTTCCTCAGCCTCTCGACCGCCCATATATGTCGCCTTGCCGAGCTTCAAGATTTCGAGATCAAGCTGGGGCCCATAGCGAGTCGAATCACTTCGTCTCCAGCCCTCTTGCGATGCCACCATTTTTTTTACTGATTATCGATTTTAAGAAAAAGGAGGAAAGAGGGATTTGTTATTGAACGAAGTAAACATTGCAGACTTCTCTGCTCGGTTACGATTTCCCCCGCCCTCGCAGTTGATTTTATTTAGCTGCCATTTTTGTTTGTTCGGCCATCTTCTTCTTTTTTTTAAATTTTTTTATCTGATGCGATTTTAAAAAGAAAACGAAGAAGGGAACAAGATGAGACACCGGCCTACGAGATTCTTTGCGTATTACCAGAGTTAAAGCGAAACGAGATGACGTTTTGTGTGCTGATGTGAATATATACGTCAATCAACTAATATATATGTATGTTTAAATTTAAATCGTTTCGATAAACACAACACAAAATTGTGACTTACTATCGAGGTGTGCCGCCAGGCATTTACAATGTTATACCCCTATTTCGAACGCACTGGAAAAGGTTTCGAGTCCTAATTCGATCGTATGAAGAAGATAGCCTTTTGGACTCAGTTATAATATTAAATTTTTGATTCAAATTTCAGCGCGTTTATATATTGTACGCTCACACAACAACTCCAATCACTATGAAACTTGAAGTCCGATAATAATTCAATATTACGGATCAAATGGAACAGGTTTCGTCGAAATCCGAGACTGTGCCTCGGAAAGCTATTTTAAATATCAATTTAAACGATATATTGTCAAAACCGAACAAAACACTTCCAAATTCAACTTCAACACTTTTACTATCTTTAGTACTATCAATATAAATTTTACAAGCCTTCAAATTATTTTTAACCGGCTTAAAATTCCAGGATTAACATTTTACCCAATTTCCAGTAATTTAAATCCAGTAATTAAATTCCAAATAATGATGATATTTGAAATTCAAGTTAAACATTAACCTTTAAATATTTAAAATCATTAAATATTTTAATTTCAAATGCTCAAAAATTCCGGGTCGTCATAACTTCTGCCCAAAAATATTTCGGTAGAGTACTTCCATTTAACAAAGCTTTGGCACATTCTTGAAGAGTTCTATTTTTCCTTTCTACAACTCTATTTTTTTGTGGAGTTCTAGGAAATAAAAAATTATGAACAATTCCTTTCTTATTACAGTAATTTTCAAAAGACTCATTTTCGAATTCTCCACCATGATCACTTCGAAGATTTTTTAGTTTTTTAGTTTTTACTATTTTGAATTCTTTTAGCAAATACTTTTAAAATTTTCAAAAGCATCACTTTTATTTTTCAATAATATTGTCTAGGTATATCTTGAAAAATCATCTACTATTACAAAAACATATCTAATAGGATATATAGGTTGAGTTTGAGTTGGTCCAAAAAGATCCAAATGCAATAACTCAAGTGGTTGTAATGTAAAAATTATTTTCTTTAGTTTAAAAGAAGATTTAGCTAATTTTCCTAACTGACAAGCATCGCAAATATTTTTTTCTTTAAAAATCATTTTTGGTAATCCTCTAACTAAATTATTCTTAGATAATTTGTTAATAGCTTTAAAATTCATGTGACAAAATCTTTTGTGCCGTAACAAAGGATCATTATCTTTGGCTACTAGACACATATTTGTGTTATAATTGACTTTCATATTTAATATATAAATATTTCTTTCTCTTGTTCTTTGAAAAATTAGATTATTATTTTGATCAAAAATATTGAATTTAGTCTAAGAAAAAGTTATACTAAAACCTTTATCACATAGCTGACTTATACTTAGAAAATTAGGTTTTAATTTTTTAACTAATAAAACATTTGTAATAAGAGGTAAGTTAGATGTACCGTCATTGCTCACATTTCCTTTGCCGATGATATATCCTTTGGAGTTATCTCCAAATGTGACAGATCCTCCATCTGAGTAGATAATATTGGTCAGCATATCTTTTTCTCCTGTCATATTTTTAAGCAACCACTGTCTAGTATCCACTTTCTACTTTTCTTAGTTGGTACTTGCAAAAAATATATAAATAATGTTGGTAGCCACAATTTATTAGGGTCTTAAGGGTTAGATCTTAGGAAGCCAAACCCATGAGGGTTTAGAATTCCCTTTATAAATAAAATCTTTATTTTTTTGAACAGTAGATATAAAAGATTTTATATACTTGTTTCTAATTAGATTATTATTGGTTTTTCGTACCCGAATTTTTATAGTATTAGTTTTACTAATTTCTTTCTTTGGAATAACTACTTTTGCCTTTGATTTTGCTTTCACAAAAATTTTATGAAAATTATAATTTTTATAAGATATATTATTTTTCATTGGTATAGATTATTTTTTATATCCTAATCCATTCTTATTATTAGTAGATTGAGAATTATTAATAATTTTAGAAAGATTTTCTCTTCCTTTATTGGAATTTGTCGCTTTTTTAGTAATACCCTGTAACTTAGTTTTGAGACTAGTGTTTTGCAACTCAAGGATTTTGACATTTGATTTTAAATCATGATTTTCTAAAGCTAATGTCATATTCTTTTTTTTTGCACTTCTACTTCATTTGATAGCATAATGAGTTGAGAAGAAACATTAGATAAAGATTCTTGTGTATTAATAAGTTCTTCTTCTAAATTTTCTTTTCATCTTTTAACATATCGACTTCTATTTCAGCTCTATTTAGTCTTTCTAATGCATCTTTATACATTCTTTTAGTTTCCTTGAGTTTATCTAATAATTCTAAATTTATCTCAATTAGACATCAAAGGATAAATCACTTACATCATTGGTTGAAGCCATATAGAAGACGTTAGCTTGTTCAGAATCATTGTCTGTGTCAATATCTGATGATGAAGATGATTCTGAATCATCCCATGTAACTGAGAATGCCTGCTTCTTTTTGTACTTGTCCTTCTTATTATTGAATCTGTCTTTCTTTCTATTAGGACAGTCTTTCTTCATGTGACCTTTCTTATGACATTCGTAGCATTCGAGATTTGAGACTGGCAGTTTGCTAGAATTGTCTCTCCTATTGATTCCAAACTTCTTGTTCTTTCTGAATTTTAGAAACATTTTGGAATTCTTTGCGATCAGTGCCATGTCATCTGAATCTGAATCTGAATCCTCTTGTTCATCTTTGGATGCAATATTCTTTTTTTTTGTGCTTGATCTCGCTTAGCCTGTAATTTCACTTCATATGACATAAGATTTCCAATTAAATCTTCAGGGTTGATGGTAGAAATGTCATTAGCGTCTTCAATAGCTAAGACTTTTATTCCTATTCATCCTTTAAAGAGTTTAAAATTTTACAGATAATATCAAAATCTGAAATTTTTTCTCCTAATGCCAATAGCGATGATGTATGTCTTAAAATCTAGAATACATGTCATTTAAAGTTTCATCTGCCCTCATTCAGAAATTTTGAAACTGATTTTTAAGCATAGAAATCTTGCTTTGTTTAACTTTGTTAGTTCCTTCATGTGTGATTCTAAGAATTATCCAAATTTGATAGGCAATGTACACATGCTAACTCTATTATATTCATTTTTGTCTAATGCACAAAACAGCATATCCATAGCTTTTGCATTCGATGTAGCATCTATATTTTGTGTATTTGACCATTCTGCAATTGGTGTAGTGAGTATAGTGTATTCATTTTGAGTAATATTCCAAGTATCATATCCATTTGCTTGCATAAAAATTCTCATTCTAGTTGACCATTAATTATCGTTCAAACCATTGAATAGTGGTGGTCGTGCAGTGGATTGGCCTTAAGCAAAACTTGTGTTAGTGTTATTTTCCATATTAATCTGCATATCAAATAACTATGTTATGGTTACAAGATGGCCTTGCTCCGATACCAAATAAAAGTGCTGCTATGGATCATAATATGCAATATAATCTAAGTTAACTACTAGTGTGGAATATGAATGTAAAAAGTAAATAGTAAAGTAAATGACACCCGGGATTTTTATACTGGTTCGAACTTTCGTTCTACATCTAGTCCCAGACTCCTTATGTATTTTAACTATCAACCTTCACTTAATCCAGAGGAACATGTATTACACAGCCTGTGCAACCGAACAGGACTTCCACTGCTAGACAACCGAATAGGACTTCTATCGCCCTAGCAACCGAACATGACTTTAATGGTACAATAAGATTTCTTGACTGATTGTGCTCTACAGATAGCATGGATGAGTCTATTTAGTACACCCTTCCGATAATCTTCTCCTTTGTGGTATATAGTGTAGTACGTGAAGATTGGAAGTAATTAGAATCACAAATAAACTTGAGCTTTAATGTGGAAGTGATTTGAAAGTGTTTATGAAAGCAAATGGTAGAATTTAGATAACAAGAATATAGAATAGAATCAGAGAATTATGTTGTAAAAACAATCTGAATTCAAGGCTTTTTATAGAGTTAAAAGGATGTAATCATTCGTGAAAAGATTCGGCCAAGAGATACGGAAACAACTGTTGAATCAAAAGATGTTTTTGTTCATTGAAAAGTGGTGACCATTCAGAAAATAGTTGTTAAGAATATTCAGTCGACTGAGCAAACAAATTCAGTCTTCTGAATCATTCAAAAATTTATGAATTTTAAATTTATTTTGAAAAGACACTTGATTCAGTCGACTGTACTAGGGTGTTAAGTTGACTGAATCTTCAAAATAACTTGTGCATGTGTGCATGTTTCAGTCAACTGCCGACCCTAGTTCAATCGACTGAAACTGTTGAATTCTGCCTAGTGAACTCAGTTTTGATAGCAATATGTTTATAAACTTTTTATAATTAAAACTTAAGTTGTGTATATGAATTTTTTTGAAACCATGTATGCGTGCATATACCACTTAGGAGAGATTTCAACAATAATTAACTACTAACTAGACTATAGACAAACCAATTATAAACATTGAAACTTCTCCTTGAAATCTTTGGTCTTCGATCTATTGTTGAGTAGAATAGTATCTTCTCCTGCAATTTTGGTTAGTTCATATATTATATAGTTATATAGTTTTCATTGATCAAAACATCAAAATACACGGTTCTAACAATGTTGTCTAGGGTTCTTCGACTTTACCGATGAAATGCGATGCCAACGTTGATGAGAGTCGTCATTGTTGGTGTCAGTACTAACTCATTTTCATTACCTTAGCACCACTTATTGATGAGACGTAGTGATTAAGTAGCATGTCAAACATCTTCGAGGTCGACAATGGTGATAACAATATACACTTGTATTTACCATTCACTTATACTCCTTTCTATAGTTCAAAAGTATACATATACTTATCTCAAATAGTATATGTATATTCACAAATCAATAACTAGATTTACTTAATATAAAATATAATCAAAAAGGTTAAAAACAAATATTACTTAGAAATTGTTGCTGCAAACCCCTTCTCTTTTATAAATTAAACTTTTACCTTTTCTATCTTTTATAAAAGATCTCATACTTGTTAGTATTTTAAAATTCTATTATTAAATATATAATTATTTTATTACGAGTTAAAGACTAGTGTTACTTAAACATTTGTCATAACAAACCCAAAACCATTTCACACTTAACCATTTTCGTTAGAACTTACTTTTAAAGATTTAATCACATTTAAGGGTTAAAGACATATTGTTGTTTAAACAGTGGTTGCTACCACCCAATACCTTTTACTTATAGTTATCTTTAAAATATTCATTATTAAATATCTAATTAATTCCTAGTTATAATTAATCATAAGAATTAAATGCAAATGTTACTAAAACATTGTTTACTACAACTTAAAACCATTTCTATACTTTAAAACATTCACTTTAAAAATCAAAGCATAACCACACTTATTAATTAAGGTATTACACTTTCAGCTAATTTCACAAAACCATTTATTTTAACTTAAGTGTTAAAATCCAAACTTCCATTAGTATATTTGTAAAATACATAACTTATTGTTTAAAACTTTTATATATATATATATATATATATATATATATATATATATAGAAATACCCTTAAAATACTTATTAATATGTCAAAATACTTTTAAACTACTTAAAAATATATTATAATTACTAATATAGAATATTATGAAAAATTAACAAATTTTTTACATAAATAGAAAACCAAAATAAACTTATTTTAAATTTAAAAGCCACTTACTTTAAAATTTCATAATTAATTATTAAAAAATACATTTTATCTTGAAACCACTTTTAGAATTCAATTATATATGTTAGAAAATACTTCTACATAGGAAAAATACTTAATTTTAAATATGATTATTCAAGTTTTAAAGAAAACAAGTTATTTTAACGAAATGCTCATACAACGACCTTTTTACTTCAAACTTTCTTTACTTTGTTTGACAAGTTTTAAACCCTTTAAAACTTGATATTTTTACATAAGACAATACTTATATTTTACCTATGGAAACAACAAACAAATCTCTAAGGATATCTGTAACAACCCATGTTTTACATATTGGAGGATCGTAAAGTATTTTTATTTTACTTGTGTGAGGTCGATAACTCTAAGATTTTGGGAAGTGACTCTTATGGACATTTTCATATCTATGATTTTCTTTCCAAATTTCTATATGACCATTTTGACCTTGAAATTCTTGTTTGGACAATAACTTTTGGTAGGAGCCGAATTAGGATCTCATACCACGTCCACTGCTTCAAGATGATGGTTTCCCCTTCTGTCAGGTGGTCAAATGAAAAAATGGACATGTCATTTGAAAGTTATGCCAGTTTAAGTTTTGGCTGCTGCCGGTCAGTTTTAGTGGGTAAGTAACCAAGTCCAAACTATGAGCCACTACCACTTTGAATTTTGTGCTAACAGAAGGCTGTAGGAACTGACCTACGTCATTTTCTTCTTCCCCAAGATAGATTTAATCCTCCCCTAATTTCATCAAAAATAACATCTTTTCCTTACTAGTCTTAGCCAAGTCATTGATTAGAGAGAAGATTAACACAAAGAAGTAAGAGATTATCATTTCTATTGATTTGGATCGTTCTTTCTTGCTGTCCACTTTGGGTTTAACGAAGAAAATTGGTATTTTGGGTATTTGGTGAGTGGTTCTTGATCTCTCACTCATATATACTTGTTTATATTGTTAAAATGGTTGTTTTAAACATGTTTTTGGATATAAAATGGTTTCCTAACTTTATTCCCTTGTTCATATATGTTCATGGCCAGAAATATGAGATTTTTAAATAATTTTAGAAATGGGCTTTGTAAACTATTAACACCTATTCACTTGCTAATGTAATCTCTATCACCCATTTGCATATGTTAGTCTAAAACTTGGATTTAGGGCAAAAGTTGTCTGATTATCATATATTCATAAGTCGATTGTATGAATGGATGTATGTGCATGTTATCCCATAATTGTTCGTTGTGATTTGATTTTGTTTGTTTGGGTTTTTGATGTTAGGTAGAAGGTTGAGAAATCGAGCAAATCAAAGGTAAAACTAGTTAGAATTGGATGAGACTTAGAGAGCATAACTTAGAGCATAGGTGAAGCTCGCAGTTCAAACCGCAAGCCCCAATTCATTAAGTACAAAAGTAGGCGCCAACATCAACGGTCGATATTTACATCCGTGGCTTAGTCTAGTTTAATAACGATTTGGCGGAGAAGTAGATGTTGGCTAGCAGGGGTGTTCCGAGGTGATGGACTGGAATTTGGCAAAGTACTTGAGGTTATGACGAATTGATTCTAGGATTTCGAATTAGGTGTTCGGAAGACATGACGACTTGAATTAGAATAGAGAAGTCGGGGTCCAAGCACCAAGACATGAAGTACTAGAGGCAATAAATGGGATGGGAGAAGACTTGGCAACCAGTTGGCCAAGTACAGAAGTCGATGCCAACCTCTTGAAGTCGGTACCGAGTTCTCACCCTTGGTCCACTGGGGATCGAATTTCTGGAGTATGGTTCTAGATTTTTAAAGGTCGTGTTGGAGGTGTTGACTTATTCATATAATAACCGGCAGTAGTAGAATAGCATAATGAAAGTTAGAGTCTTCGGATAGTTTCTCAATGACGAATGGAGTCAGGTTTAAAAGATAACGACTCGATGAACAAAGGAGTCATGGAGTGGGGAACATAGAATGGTTCCTCAAAAATAATGTCTCGATGAAGAAAGGAGTCGTTAAGTGGAGGAATAAAGAATGGTACGTCCTAGATAATGGAAGTTAAATGGAGGAAAGGAATGCAGGATCGATTTCACCCTAGAGGGGGGATGAATAGGGTGATGCTATCAATTATACAAATTATCAAAATAATAGCAGCACAGATAATAGCAGAATAATAAATGCAGAAATTGAACGACACAGAATTTACCCAGCTTCGACAAAAATCCTGCCTACATGTTGTCCCCAAGGTTTCTACTAGAAATTAAGCAGTCAGACGCTTACACACGTATACTCGCGACACCCTCTATCGACTAGCCTTAACTCTATGCTCAAAACCGTGCCACAACTCAGCCACTGAGTTGCGAATTCTCAAACTATGCCATGTAGTTTGTTCCTTAGTCACACGACTAGTAATTACAACCGTTTAAAAAAGGAAAATACAAATTTGAAAACAAGTTAAACACAAAACCCTAATTTATAAAACTAAAGCCTTATATAATTAATACCAGACAAGGCCGGCCCAATAATCACTAAAAATAATCTCCTTTTCTCCTTTTATTTTGTCGGCCTGTCCTTATTTGGTGATAGCGGTAGCTCTTATTTCATTCGTTCGTTCCTCAATCTGAAATTAGGGCTTCCTACAAATGAAGGCGCCGACTTTGTTGATCGATCAGGTGGGTCGTTCTCGTGATTGCTTGACGATCGATTGTATTTTTCACTTTGCACGTGGCTGCTCCTTCTCGATCGAGTTCGGTGATTTGGTACGTGATTTGTTGCTTTTGCTTAACTGTTATGCTTGCTTGAACTCGATGATTTTTACGCCAACGAAGATTGGGTTTATATAGGGTTTGAGTTCCTTGATTTTTGTTCGTCTGATAATTTGCTTGAATTCTTCTCGGCCATTTGATTTAAGTTGAATGTTTGTGATTCTTTCAGACTTGTTCAAATTCAAGACTTTCGTTGCATGATTACTTGATACCCACGGTGTTCATTTCTGACTTCGTTCGATTTCGTTCATTTGATTAACACGGTTTTGATTTTGAACTGTTTGATCTTTCCTTGGTCGTTACGGTTGTGACTTTTATGTGACGATGATTCCTTGACCACCATGGTTTCGAATTTCGACTTGTTCAACTTCGGCCTTGTCACTGCTTTTGTTTTCTGGCACTTTGTTGACTTCGGTCATGGTAATTTTGTGTTGATATTTTTGACTTCGTTTGAAACACTGTTGCTATCGGCCTTGACTTTTAAACTTGATTCTGTCTCGGCCTGTACTTGAGCATTGCATACGCTTTGTGTATTGGCTTCGGCCATTATGTCTCTGACTTGATAATGTCTTCGACCATCACTGTTGCACTGATATTGCTTCTGGCCATTTCACTTGTACCGTTCGAATTGTGATATTGGTCTTGACTTTGTTTATTTGAAATGATTCCTGGACATCTGATATTCCAGCTGAAGCTTGTACACGTGTGTTGTGTACTTCATGGTTCCCTTGACCTTTGCTTTACTTGAATTTTCTCTATGCCTTGTCTGGTTCATTGTTTCAAGTACTCTAATGTGAACTTGTTTGTTTGGTCTCTTATTTGGTTTAAGTTTTGTATTTATGGTCTTTCACTTCGGCTTGCACTTGAATGTGCAGTCTGGTTGCTTGATGCTTTGTTCAAAGAGCTTCGCTTGTGATATATCTGATTTTGGTTACATGATATTGTATTTTAAAACATGTTGTCAGTGTATATGTGACTTGCATATCAGATTCATGTCTGTAGCATATCCATTGATTCATGTTATTCGGTCTTTTGTATATGTGAACTTGAAGTTAAAACATTAGAATCTTGTTTACTGATATAATTCATATTGTATTGCTTTTGAACTTGTAACCTTGTCTCATTTGCATTGCTTGGCCATATGTATGCATCGAGGCAGTTTGCATTTGTGTTGTAGCTGCTGTCCATTTTGGTTTTGCTAGTTGTACTTGTATATTTGAACTTGAATTATTCCACTTTGTCTTTGTTCAATTTCGCCTTGACATATCAAACTATTTGTATGTTCGTTAGCTCTGCCTTTGGCTCGACGTGATACTTGTAGTTGTTTTCACTACACATGTATATGTTACACCACAGTTGAACTTGTCTGAACCTTGAACTGATTTATTGTGTGTTGTTGTATTTGGACTTGTACTCTTGTGTTTCTGCACATGTGTGCTCGAGTCTGATTCATTTAATCTGGGCATTTCAACTTGTATTCATTTAATTTGAGCATTTCTGGTTTGTATGTTCGATCACTGTCTTGCTTAGAATTCACACGCATTTAGTCCAAACATTGTTGTCTTCACTTGCATACTTGTTCATCTTGTAGTTCACTGTATTGGGTTTGTTGCACCACTGTTGTCATCATGCTGTTCACTGGTTCGAGCTAGTTTGTACATGTCTGATTTGCATTGGGTGTGTTCGAACTTGTATCCTACTGTCACCATGTGGTTGTATACACTTGTTTTGTCACTACATACTTTGTTTGCATATCAACTTGTTGAAGTCATTTGTAATTAAAATTTTCTTGTATCCACACATCTATGGTCTTTGCAACATATATATGTTACTTGTTCATGTACATTTGGGTCTGGTATGTCATATATGTGTGTGTATTGAGCATATCCATCACTACACTGCATATTGATCACTGTCACTTGCTCTTTGCTTGGAGTTCAGTAGCTTGTCTTGATTATGTGTTCATTTGTCTACAGTGTTATCATATTCACTTGGTGGCATTTGGTTTGCATGTGATCTTGTTGAAGACCAGTTTCATTTGAATTTGTACATGAAGTTGTGCAGAGCTACTGTCCTGATTACCATTATGTACATGTTCATGTATTCTTTGTGAACTTCATTGTTTTGTTTTGATCTGGTTCATGTATATGTGATATGCTCCATTTGTATATCCACTTGAGTTTGGTTTCTTTGTTTGTTCATGTACATATGTATGTTGTTTATCACTTCATGTTGAAGTCTTGTCACTTGTGTGGCTTCTTTAGGTGCTCTGGTCCTTTGATTCATGCAGTCTTGCTACTTGGTTTGAGTTTCATTTTGATGTTAAGTTCATTTATTTTTTTCCACTGAATTTTTGTTGAGGCTTTATTTTTGGATTGCACCTGTGTTAAATCCAGCTTGCAGCTCGGGTTTGACCTTGTGCTCGTGTCGTGACTTTATTTGTATTGCACTTGAGTTGGACCCGACTTTTCCTTTGGGTCTGACCTGTGCTCACATGTCCCTGTAATTTTATCAAGTGTATATTGGTGTGCACGGCCTTGTGGCATGTGCAATGATACACTGTGCATGTCACAAGTTGTTCGTGTATGATGAATTCAAATTTAAATGATGACGAACAACCCAAATAACTGAGGCAAATAATATTTTCAAAATACATTTTATTTTACACTGCAAAAATATTTTCTTTTCAATTTTACTGCGTTAGTGTGTATTTTTGTAGATTTCTCAGATGCTGGATTCAATCTGGAGTGAAGATGAAGATAAAATATAAGTGAATGAGTAAATTGTAGTGAGGTGCATTTGTAAATGAAAGATTGTGATGTAATTGAATTTGTACTGTAATCAAAATTGTATATATATAGTGAGAGCTTGAATTTGTACTATTCAAAATTGTAATAAATATTTGTTTGAATAAAATATCTGTTTGAATTTAAATTCCATGTTACTTTTTTATTCACAAAATATTTATTTAATTATGTGAAAAATATAATAGTACATTAACAAATACATTTAAATGAATATATATATATATATATATATATATTTATTATCATCAAACAAAAATCATATACTCGCATATTCAACAATCTCCCCCCTTTTGATGATAACAAATATATATTTAAGATTTTGAATTTGTTAAATGTATTTGATCATTCAATTTGCTCCTCCTATTTGAATGCTCCCTCTCTACACAAAGCCCCCCTTCATATATGCATGTAAATAAAAATATGCAAATAAGCCCAGATGCAAATAGAAAATATTTGACCTTTATTTGTCAAAATCTTAACTTTTCTCTCCCCCTTTTGTTATTAGCAAAAGAGTAATAGTGTTAGAAAAATAGAGATAAAGTGATAGATATTAATACAACATTAAACCTCAATCGAATATAAATATTAAATTTCAATAAAAAATCAAACAAAAATCATAAATACTCTATTAGGCGCATATTCCACTTTTAGAATAATGTGAATGATGTCATTATATAAAACCATACAGTTGTGTCTATTTATGGTATATTTATTCCGGGAATTTGAATATCTACTAACCATGCATAACCGTTAGGACTTTTAAATGAGATTAGTTGTATTTCAATTTAAAAAAAAATGAATTCAAGTATCTTCTAACCACACATAACCGTAAGGACTTTTAAATGGGATTAGAACCAACTTGTTTATTTAATAAATCAGTTTTGATATGCGTTCCATACATGCATAACCGCGAGGACTTTTAAATGAGCATGGAAGCACATAATAAAAAATTCCAAGTAATTCACCCATGCATAACCGTGAGGACTTTTAAATGATATTGAATGCTTTGGTATTTTTTTAATTTTTTTTCAAATATAAAATGAAAAACGAATGATTCCTGTTTAAATCACTGCATATTGACATACTATAATGGATTTTGATGAGTGATGGTTGATTGAAATATGATAGAAATAGAAATGGTCATGGAATTTTTACCAACAAAAAGTTTTATAACTCTTGTTTAAATTTCTAAAGAAATTTACTAATTATACTGTCTTGAGTTGTAATATATGATAAATATCAACACTCATCACTTTTTCAATCACTATTTATCTTTTTGATAATTAGTAGGGAGTTAGATTAGTCAATGTAGTCAATCAAATTCAAAAATAATTATAAAATCAATTTTTCTAAAAATGACCAATCTGAAAACAAGATCAAAAATGATTTTCTAGAAGGGGTTTTATAAGAAAAATTTCTGCTATTCGAAAATTATTTGAAATGAAAAATATGTAGATGTTTTCTTTGAAAAACGATGCGGTTACTAAATTTTTCAATATAAATCACGTTCCGCTAGTAATTTTTATATCAACTAGATTACCAGTGTAATCTGCATCTGAATTTCTTTCACTCAAACTTATCATTAGTTGAATGTTATAGACCAGATCATGAGTTATGCAACCAAATATCTCAAAATCATTTTTAACAACTTTTAAAATGAAATTCTCTTTAATTTGAATTGAAGCCGTGTAAATAATCAAAAATTATGAATATTGAGTCAGCCAAATGTATTATCATCAATCAAATCTATATGAAGTATTTCAATGATTGTAGTGTTCTAGGCAAAGGGAATAATTGGCCAACAATTTTTAAAAAATTCAGAATCATTAACATTATTCATTTCTTTATAACATTACTGGTTGATTTAATTCAAATTACGGTGCAGATTATCATATTCAATATATCGTTCAAAATATACCATTACATGTTTTACCTTTACGATATTTTTTCGTTGTAGCACATTGTGATTCTGCCACCTTTATACTAGGCTAAGGAACTTTGCTTTGTCGCCCGTTGTGTTTCTGGAACAGCCAGAATCCAGATAACACTGTTGTTGTTCCTTAGCCTGCCACCACTCCTACACGATAAAAGATTTTTGTGACCTATTTGTTTTTATAGGTCCATGATTGTTAGTGGCAGAATATTTTAGAAAATAATTTTATGGAGGCTTATATATGTTCCTTTGGGCATCCAAATTTGTTCAACTTTGAGAGATTTTATATTTGTGCCTTTTGGAACCCAAATTAGTATAGTTTTCACGTGTTTGGGTCTATACCAACAATTGTTTTGATTGTGTCCGAATTTTCTACAAATTGTGCACATTGAATCGACTTGATTAATTTCATTTCTAACATTTTTAGATTGATTATATCCAAGTCCTTGTCTAACTGTATTAACAGTTTGTTTTCCTAATAGCATATTCAACGATTTTTCACTTTTTGAAAATTTATCTAAAGTCGTTGATAGTTGTTGGACTTGTGTTTTGAGAGATTCTTTTTTGTTTAACAATTATGTGCACCTTTTAATAGAATTTTCTTTTCTTGTATTTTCACTCTCTTTCAAAATCAGAATTTCATTTTCAAGCGATTTAATTTTGATTTTTGATTTTTTAATCTCTTCTTCGAATGTTGGACATTTATCACACTTAGGGATCCTATTTTGATAGGTTTTAACTAATTGGTCAAGTTGTTTATTTAAATCTATCAAAGTATCTTTTTGTGATTCAAGTTTGGCATACTTCTCCCTAAGTTGTTCAAAACAGCCATTTACTTCATGGAAATATATAAGTAATTCTAAGTGAGTGAGTTTTGATATCTCGTTTGGCTCGTCATCGTCGCTATCAGTTATATTACCTTGAAGGCACATATCTGCTTTCTCACTCTCACTGCAAGTGCTTTGATTATCTTCATCACTTGTATTCCACGTTGCTACAAAATTTCTCCTTTTTGATTTCTTTTCGAAGTCACGTCGATTTTGAGGACAATTGGGCTTGATGTGTCCGGGTTGGTTGCACTTATGACAGATGATTTCTTGTTGTACTGTGTTATCTAGAACTTTGATTATTCTGCTTTTTAATTTTTGATTTAGAACTGGATTTCTGTATTTGTGGTTCCACTTTTTTAATCTCTTTATCACCATTTCCAACTCTGCTGCTCCATCATCATCATCATCACTTTCAGCTATTCCTTTGAGAGCTATTGATTTCTTTCGAGTATCTCCTTCTTCACGCTCTTCCTTGAATTTCATTTCTAGCTCATTAGTGGTGAGATTTCCGATGAGTTCTTCAACTTTGATTTGTTTTAAATATTTCGATTCTTGAATGGCAGTCACTTTTGCTTCAAAACTTCGTGGATGGACTCTGAGGATTTTTCGGACTATTTCCAATTCCGTGTATGATTTTCCGAGAGCTTTTGATTTGTATACAATGTTGGAAAGCCGTCCATACATCTCTTTAACATTTTCTTCCTTGGCCATTGTAAAATTCTCGTATTCGCCACTCAACATGGCAAGGCGAGATTCCTTGACTTGAGATGTTCCTTCGTGAGTCACTTCTAGTGTGTGCCATATTTCCTGCGCAGTTAGACAATGTGAGACACGATTAAATTCAAACTGATCTAAAGAACAAATAATTGAATTCATAGCTTTGGCATTAGTATTCTGTAAGTTATTTTTATCTGTCCATTGATCCTTCGGTTTATTTATTTCTTGATTATTTACAATTATAATTGGTGCTCTATACCCTGTCTCAACAATATCCCAAGCATCAATGGTTTTGAGAAAAATTTCCATCCTATTTTTCCAGTAAGCATATTCACCATTGAACATTGGTGGTCTAACTATGGACTGACCCTCCACAAAAGCATTATTAAAAGAAGCCATTTTAAAAATTCAATTTTTTAAACAAAAATTGGTTTTTGAAAAATCAATTTTTTTAAAACAAAAATGGCTTTTGTACCTAGCTCTGATACCACTTATAGGATCGATTTCACCCTAAAGGAGGGGTGAATAGGGTGATGCTATCAATTATAAAAATTATTCTGGAAGTTTGTATAAAATAATTACAACACAGATATATCAAAATAATAGCAGCACAGATAATAGCAGAATAACAAATGCAGAAATAGAACGACACTGAATTTACCCAGCTTCGACAAAAACCCTGTTTACGTGCTGCCCCCAAGGTTTCTATTAGAAATTAAGCAGTCAGACGCTTACACACATAAACTCGCGACACCCGCTCTCGACTAGCCTTAACTCTATGCTTAAACCCTGCTACAACTCAGCCACTGAGTTGCGAATTCTCAAACTATGCCACGTAGTTTGTCCCCTAGTCACACGACTAGTAATTACAACCGTTTAAAAAAGGAAAATACAAATTTTAAAAAAATTAAAAACAATACCCTAATTTATAAAACTAAAGCCTTATATAATTAAGACAAACAAGGCCGGCCCAATAATCACAAAAAATAATCTCCTTTTCTCCTTTTATTTTGTCGGTCTGTCCTTATTTGGTGATAGTGGCAGCTCTTATTTCATTCATTCGTTCCTCAATCTGAAATTAGGGCTTCCTAGAAGTGAAGGCGCCGACTTTGTTGATCGATCAGGTGGGTTGTTCTCGTGATTGCTTGACGATAGATTCTATTTAGTCCAAACATTGTTGTCTTCACTTGCATACTTGTTCATCATGTAGTTCACTGTATTGGGTATTGTTGCACCACTGTTGTCATCATGTTGTTCACTGGTTCAATCTAGTTTGTACATGTCTGATTTGCATTAGGTGTGTTCGAACTTGTATCCTACTGTCACCATGTGGTTGTATACACTTGTTTTGTCACTTCATACTTTGTTTGCGTATCGACTTGTTGAAGTCACTTGTAATTACAGTTTTCTTGTATCCACACATCTTTGGTCTTTGCAGCATATATATGTTACTTTTTCATGTACATTTGGTTCTGGTATGTCATATATGTGTGTGTATTAAGCATATCCATCACTCCACTGCATATTGATCACTGTCACTTACTCTTTGCTTGGAGTTCAGTAGCTTGTCTTGATTATGTGTTCATTTTTCTACAATGTTATCATATTCACTTGGTAGGATTTGGTGTGCATGTGATCTTGTTGAAGACCAGTTTCATTTGAATCTGTACATGAAGTTGTGTAGAGCTACTGTCCTGATTGCCATTGTGTACATGTTCATGTATTCTTTGTGAACTTCATTGTTTGTTTTGATTTGGTTCATGTATATGCGGTATGCTCCATTTGTATATCCACTTGAGTTTGGTTTCTTTGTTTGTTCATGTACATAGGTATGTTGTTTATCACTTCATGTTAAAGTCTTGTCACTTGTGTGGCCTTCTTTAGGTGCTCTGGTCCTTTGATTCATGTAGTCTTGCTACTTTCTTTGAGTTTCATTTTGATGTTAAGTTCATTTGTTTTTTTTCACTGAATTTTTGTCGAGGCTTGTATTTTTGGACTGCACATGTGTTGAATCCAGCTTGCAGCTCGGGTTTGACCTTGTGCTCGTGTCGTGACTTTATTTGCATTGCACTTGAGTTGAACCCGGCTTTTCCTTTGGGGTTGAATGTGCTCACCTGTCCCTGTAATTTTATCAAGTGTATATCGGTGTGCACGGCCTTGTTGCATGTATAGTGATACACTGTGCATGTCACAGGTTGTTCGTGTACGATGAGTTTAAATTTAAATGATGACGAACAACCCAAATAACTGAGGCAAATAATATTTTCAAAATACATTTTATTTTACACTGCAAAAATATTTTCTTTTCAATTTTACTGCGTTAGTGTGTATTTTTGCAGATTTCTCAAATGCTGGATTCAATCTGGAGTGAAGTTGAAGATAAAATACGAGTGAATGAGTGAATTGTAGCGAGGTGCATTTGTAAATGAAAGATTGTGATGTAATTGAATTTATATTGTAATCAAAATTGTATATATGTACTGAGAGCTTGAATTTGTGCTATTCAAAATTGTATTAAATATTTGTTTGAATAAAATATCTGTTTGAATTTAAATTCCATGTTATTTATTTTATTCACCCAATATTTATTTAGTTATGTGAAAAATATAATAGTACATTAACAAACACATTTAAATGAATATGTATATATATGTGTGTGTGTGTGTTTATTATCATCAAACAAAAATCATATACTTGCATATTCATCAAGGAAGGAATCAGATACGCGTACTAAGGAATCGTTGATACTCGAAGTGTTTTCTTTTGTACTCAAAGAAAAGGTATCGTGAGGACGCTCATGGGTTGTGAAGAATAGCTACCCCGAATCGGACAAATGGATCCGTGTATCCTAAACTGGATGAATGGGTCTAGTACTAGCTTTAGACTAAAGGGAGTACAATTGAAACCGGGATTTCCATTAGTCCCTGGTTGAAGAATGGTCATACGAATTATCATATATCCAGAGTAAACTGAGTGACAGTTAGTATTGTTTAATGGATGCTATAGTTGTTTCACTAGTAACCTCTTGCTCTAGGGTTGTCACTAGAGATGGTGGAGATAGGGATAGCCAAACAGCCTTTAACATACTTGACTGTGTTACAACTTTATGACATGTATAGTAGCATATTATGTTATTATGTGCTAACTCTTTGGTGATATGGATAGATCATGTATAATTTATATACCTTGCTCCTTACTATATCTACTTGTATAGAATTTTTATTCATTTACCACTCACACCAGAGTGTTGCCTAACTCGAGGTTTTATGCTTTGTTTCTTATTATCTTGGTGCTCTTAAATGAGTAGACTAGGTAGCAGGTATAGGTGCAACGCAGCAGTTGTGTAGAGGACGAGCTAGAAGGAGCTATCTCATATTATATATGGATATCTATGCTTATTCCGCTGCGCAATATTATGGAGTTTTGGCGGTTCACTTATTATTAGCAGTATGAGATAGTTGTTTGAGTTTATTTACGTTGTATAAACTCTATTTCATGATGTATAACTCTGTGTATCTGTACTTTGATATTTGGATCACTTAGTTATTACTGTCTCTCCTGTTTTATATCTATTATAATATATTTTTTTCCATGTGGTGTGAGATATACTATAGGTTCTGCAATGTTTTATTTCATTTTTAAATCTTGACGGTCACTCTACATCGATCGGCACGACAGCAGCACACTATCTTATGTATATTGGGTGCCGGTGGTGTAGGGCGGTGGTCATATTTAGTATTAGAGCTTAGGTTGCATTGTTTATCCTAAGAAATACCATGGTTCAGTAGAGATAGAAATGGAGTTCTCACCTTAGACTGAATCAAGAGAGTGTGTGTGTGTGTGTGTATGAGGGCACATACTTGTTATATATTTTGATTTCCAAAACAATGTAGTAGTATATATAGAATATAAGTCGCATGCACATATGAATACCATTGCCACAGTTTTCTTTTTGAGAGACCGATCATTTTTATTACTGATCGAAAATGAGCCAGCAAACAAGAAACACTATTAAAACTCCCTTTTAGGAGTTAAGAAAGGGGCGGGTTCGGAGGCTGCTAATCCTGGCTTACAAGTTATGTTTAACACGGTAATGGAAACCATGCTTTAGAGTGCCTAAACGGCTGCTCTGAATGTTGTTGGTGGTAATAGTGCTCAAGTACAGACATCGAGGGCTGACTTAGCCTTGCTATGCAAATATTATTCTACTTTGGGAGGAAAATAATTCCTTGGAATGAAGTCTTTCATCGAAGTGCAGGAATGGTTGGACACCTATGAGCGTATTTTTGGTAAAATGGAGATTGATGATGCCATGAAAAGGGGGTTGGCCTCTAGGCAACTTCTAGAGAAGGCCATGAACTGGTGGAATGCTATCACTACTGCTACACCCAAGGATTAGTTCACTTAAGATCAATTCATGGCTAGATTTGAGGATAAGTTTGTTCCAGCTACTCAGAAGTCGATACTATTTAGGAGATTCACTGATTTAAAGCAGGGAGATATGTCCATTACTAAATATATTGCTAAGTTTGAAGCCTTGAAGAAGTATAGGATGTCTTTCATCGATAATCCAATGAGAAAGAACGAGAACTTGATTATGGGTTTGGATGACTATTTAGGGGAGAAGTTGGCGAGTCATATTGACAAGCCGTTTGAGAGGCTCGTCGAGAAAGCCCATCACCAGGAAAGTTTATACCCTAAGTCCAAATTAGCTGTTATTTTTAAGGAGGATCCGAAACTGCAACAAAGTGGTTGAAGCGAAAAGAAGAAATGGTTTGGAAAGAGGAAGCAGTCTCGGTGAAAGAACGAGAAAGATGCTCAGAAGAAGGTCAAGTGGGACCCTATTTTCTATGCTTGTAGAGAAAAGGGTCACGTGATCAAAGACTACAGGACCGATGGAAAGAAAAAGTGTTATACCTACAGGAAGCCGAGGCATATACTCCGAAACCACCATAGCAGAACAGGTATGAAGTCATATGCTTTATACGTTGTTTCGACTTCGTCGAATGCTCCTTTGGTGAAAGAGAAGGGGAAAGGCGTTGTCACACAAGGTATGCTTTCTCTTTACAATGTTCCCTATGTATTTTATTCATTACTCGGGCTTCACATTCCTTTATACCTTGTGAACTAGTAGATGGGCTAGGATTGAAACCCGAAATAGTTGATTGACCATTGATTGTGACGAATCCCGGACTCCACTAGCCTATGTATGGTTTATCGCAGCTTGATCTTATCGAGTCATGGATGCTCTTTTGTTTGTGATTGTTTTGTTCTAAATTTCGTTGGGTTCGGCATTATCTTAGCAATGGACTAGATAAGAAATTATGCGGCAGTAGTAGATTGTGAGAAGTTGTTGGTGACAGTTGGGACTATAGAAGGGGAGATGGTAGTGATTGGCTGCCTGCCAAAAGGTAGGGTTATGATTAGCTTTCTAAATTCTCTTGAGATTCCACAAGATGAGTGTCTGGATATATTTGAGGGGGTGATCGAATTACCACCGCATAGAGACATCGAGTTTCATATAGACTTGACGAGGGATGCCGGACTTATAGTTATGCCACTAAGGCATATGGCGCATAGAGAGCGGAAAAAGTAAGAGGTGTATGTGAATGACCTATTGAGAAAAGGGTTCATTCATTGGAGTATATCTGAGTGAGATGCACCTATAGTATTCAACACTATGGCGGGTAGCTCTCTTAGATTATGCATTGATTATTGTAAGCTCAGTAAAGTGATGAGGAAGAACAAGTACCTAGTCCCTAGTATTGATGACTTTTTAGATCAGCTCCATGGTGCAAAGGTGTTCTCCTAATTGGATTTGGCGATGGAATTTCACCAGTTGAGAGTAGCAAAAGAGAGTGTATCAATCACTGCATTTCGTATGTCATCTGGTTTCTATGAGTGGTTGGTTATCCCATTTAGCCTAACCAATGGTCCAGCATACTTCGTTGATCTCATGAACTAGATCGTCAGGGATTAGCTCAACAAGTTCATACTTATTTTCATGGATGACGTCCTAATGTATTCTAGGACAGAGAAGGAACACAAGGTGCACTTGAGGATTGTGCTCGAAGTGTTAAGGAAGTACAAGTTGAAAGCAAACTTTTCAAAGTGTCACTTCTAGAGAATGGAAGTGAGATTTTTGGGTCACGTCATCTCTGAGCAGTGTATCGCAATAGACCCTGCCAAGATGGCGACAGTTTAGGGTTGGAGCTGACCTTAGAATGCTACTGATATGAGTAGTTTCTTAGGACTTGCAGGATATTATAGACGTTATAAAGGGATTTATGAAGGTAGCCGCGTCGTTAACCAATTTGACAAAGAAAAACAATTTTTTTACTTAGGATGTGAGATGTGAGCAAACATATGTGAGACTGAAGGTAAGGTTGATGAGCGCACCTAAATTAATCATTTCGAACGGGAATAAGGCACTGACAGCATACACAAATGCCTATGGTAATAGGTTGGGTATGCTATTAATGCTGAAGGGAAAAGTTTTCGCCAACACTACTCAATAGCTGAAGTCGCATGAGAGTAAGTATCCAACACATGATTTAGCGTTGGCAATGATAGTATTTGATTTGAAGATTTGGAGGCATTACTTATTAGGGAGAGGTTCAAGATGTTCACGGACTGCAAATCCTTGAAGTACCTTTTCTCCAAGAAGGATCTCAACCTTTGATAGCAACGATGGTTGAAATTCTTAGCCTTCTAGGGCTTTGGCATTTCCTATACACCTAGTAAGGGGTGGTCACCGATGCACCGAGTAGAAGTCATGTCAGTTTGAGAGCGATGAATGGAAACAATTGGAATATATTACTGATTATGACTTCAGACCTCTTTGCGGATTAGAGTCAGAGATGTTGGAAAGCTTGACCGTCAAGCCTACTCCTATAGAGCGGATTATTATTATTCAGAGGCTTGATGCCAGACTAGCCGAGATCATTTTCAAGATTGAAGCGGTGGTCCGAGGACATGAGACAATATGGACTCGACCGAGACAATTGGCTTCGTAAGAATAGGAGATTGATTGTTATCGATGTTGGAGATTTGGGGATTAGGTGCTCAGAGAGTGCCACCAATCCAAGTTGACCATACATCCTATTGGAAATAAGGTATAGTATGACATGAGACAGACTTAGTATTGGGAAGGGATGAAGAATGACGTCTGAACATTCGTATTGAAGTGTATGAACTGCCAGTTGGTAAAGGCAGAGAAAAAGAAATCAAGTGGTCTTTTACAACACTTGAAGTTCCCAAATGGAAGTAGGGGCAGATATCGGTGGATTTCATAGATGGACTGCCAAGGACTTGAGTAGGGTATGAAAAATCTGGGTCATGGTAGATCGGTTAACTAAAAGCACTGGATTTATACCCATCAAGTCAAGTAGAATGGGAATTTTGTGCTAATAGGAGGAAGTGGAAACTGACTTAAGTCATTTCCTTCTTTCCAAAAATAATCTAAATCTCCATTAACCCAAATTTCATCAAAAATCACACATTTTCCTTACTAATCTTAGTCAAATCATTGATTAAAGAGGAGATTAACATATAAAAGCTAGAGATTATCATTTCAATTGGCTTGGGTCTTTCTTTCTTGCTATCCACTTTAGGTCTAAGTTAGAAATTTGGTATTTTAGGTATTTGGTGAGTGGTCCTTGACCTCTCACTCATCTATACTTGTTTATATAATTAAAATGATTATTTTAAACATGCTTTTGGATCTAAAATGGTTTTCTAACTTTAACCACTTGTTCATGTATGTTTATGACAAAAAATATGATATTTTTAAATGATTTAAAAAATGGGTTTGTAAATTATTAACACCGACTCACTTGCTCATGTAATCTCTATCACCCACATGCATATGTTAGTGTAAAACTTGGATTTAGGGAAAAACTAGATTGATTATCATATCTTCATACATTGATTGTATGAATGGATGTGTATGCACGTTATCCCATGATTATATGTTGTGATTTGATGTTATTTTTTAGTGTTTTGGACATTAGGTAGATAAGTTGAGAAATCGGGAAATCAGAGGCAAAACTAGTCGAAAATGGATTAGACTTGGAGCATAGGCAGAGCTCGCGGTTCAAACTATGAGCCCTAATTCATTAAGTACAGAAGTCAACACCGACAACAGATGTTGGTAGTGACATATGTGGCTTAGTCCAATTCGACAGCAATTTGATGGAGAGGTAGATGTCGGCTAGTAGGGGTGTTCGAAGGAAATGGACTAGAATTTGGCTAAGTACTTAAAGATATGATGACTTGATTCTAGGATTTCGACTTAAGTGTTTGGAAGACATGATGACTTGGATTAGAGCAGAGAAGTCGAGGTTTAAGCACCAAGACATGAAGTTGGCAATAAGTGGGATGAGAGAAGTACCATTGGCCAAGTATAGAAGTCGATGCTGACCTCTTGAAGTTAGTACCGAGTTCTCACCCTTGGTCCAATGAGGACCGAATTTCTGGAATATGGTTCTGGAGTTTTAGAGGTCATGGTGGAGGTGTTGGCTTATTCATATGATTGGCAGCAATACAACAACATGGTGAAAGTTAGAATCTTCATATAGTAACTAAATGATGAATAGAGTTAGGTTTCGAAGATAATGGCTCGATGAAGAAAGGAATCGTAGAGTGGGGTATGTAGAATGGTTCCTCAAGAATAACATCTCGATGAAGAAAGGAGTCGTTAAGTGGATGAATTAAGAATGGTTCCTCCAAGATAATGGAAGTTAAATGGAGCAAAGGAAGGTCTCTAATATCCGTACTAAAGGATCATTGATACTCATTGTGTTTTCTTCTGTACCTAAAGCAGGGGTATCGTCAGGACACTCATGGGTAGTGAAGAATGGCTACCCAGATCAGAAGAATGGATTCGTGTACTTGGACCGGAAGAATGGGTCTAGTACAAGCTTAGGACTAAAAAGTGTGCATTGAAAACCAGAATTTCCTTTAGTCCCTGGTAGAAGAATGGTCATACAAATTATTATATATCCAGAATACACTGAGTGACAATTAGTATTGTTTGATGAATGTTATATCTGTTATGGTTGTTTCACTAGTCACCTGTCACTATAGGGTTATCATTGGAGATAGGGATACCTAGACACATTTTATCACACTTGCTTATATTATGCCTTTATAATAGGTAGAGCAGCATATTATGTCATTATGTGATAACTCTTTGGTTGCATGGATATGTTAGGTATGGTTTATATACATTGCTCCTTACAATATTAACTTGTATAGTGTTTTGATTCATTCAGCGCTCATATTATATTACTGTTTAACTCAAGGTTTTATGTTTTGCTTCTCATTATATTGGATGTTATTAAATGAGTAGACTAGATAGCAGGTATAGGTGCAATGCAGTAGTTGTGCAGAGGACGAATTGGAGGTAGCCATCTCGTATTATATATGGATTTCTATGCTTATTCCCCTATGCAACACTATGGAACCTTGGTAGTGTTCACTTATTATTGGTAGTATGAGAAATTTATTTGAGTTTATTTCTGTTGTATAAACTCTATTTCACGACGTATAACTTTGTGTATCTATACTCTGATATTTGGATCAATTAGTTATTACTGTCTCTCCTGTTTTATATCTGTAATATAATATTTTATTCCGTTCATTGTTATATATACTACAGATTCTATGATGTTTTGTTTCATTTTTAAAACTTGATGGTCTCTCTACATTTATCGGCATAACAGCAACCCACTATCTTACGTATATTAGGTGCCAATGGTGTAGGGCGGTCGTTACAATATCTTTTCAAATGTTGTTTAAAATTTCCAAAAAACGTCTTTTGCAAAGTTCTCATATAGCGACAATTTCGCTATAACTTTTGCCACTTTCATCTACAATTTCTACCACTTTCCTAACACTATCTACAATACTTATAGAAGTGCAACGAACAACCCAAATGTTACAAGTTTTAAAGGGTTTATAATAGAATTTGTAATACATATATGTTGTCATTTGTTTTCTAAAGCAAGAGAAGGTCCACAAGTGATAAGTTGTATTTATTTTCATATAACATTTTATATTTTTGCACAAGGAACATTATAACACATCATATACTTGTAAGATAGCGAGATAACTCACCTAAAATCTAAGCTAACAACCATTACAAAGGTCTAGAACCTAATAACAACTTTCTACCATCACCCAAAGCCCAAAGCTACCACATTTTGTTCCAAAATCACAAAATCATGCCTCTTACCCCTAAATAATGCTCAAGGCTCAGGTTGCTCCCCATTTACTCCATCATTTTCGAATTCTTTGACACTAAACTATATTTTAATAATGATATAAGATATTATGCAAAGTTTGGAAGGGAAAGGAGTTGGTTTGATATGTTTTTGTAGAAAGTTGGAGAGGAGAAAGAAGTGAAGAATATTGATTTTTCTTCAGTGAATTAGCTAACCAAAAGTGAAGACCATGTTTGTTAATATAGAGTTGAGAAATGTGGCAAATGACCTTTGCTACCTCTCCTAGAAAAGCCCAATAGGAAGCTTCCTCCCACCTTCCTCTTATTAAGACAAGCCTTCTTTTGCTTCACTTTTCATGCCTTAAAATATGCCTTGCCATCATGCCCTTTTTGTCCCCTTAATTTACTTATGTTCTAATTAATTTTGGTTTTGAAAAGAGATTTATTAATACTTATTAATGTCTTTATATGTTACTATACAAGTTCCAAAATAATTGTACAACTTCTAATGAGCTAAAAGTTGATTTTCAATAAAACGTTTTGGTCACAATTTCAATATTACTTCAAAGTACATATTTTTGTAAACACGTTTCAAAAATAAGTTTTCTATCATTAGTTATTATTTAAAAAAGGGTAACTGAGGTTATAAAATCACTTTTATTCACATTATGTCTAAGGTACAAATATTTAAATATGAAGTATTCGAAATTCTGGGTCATTACAAAGAGACTGCAAGAAAAGGGCTGTAGTCATTAGCATTTTCTAGAGCAGCGTTGCGGTATGCCAGTCCCCCATCTGGATGACTTAGGTTGATCTATTATATATGAGATATTTGATGTTATCACAACATTAAAGATGAATATCCGTCGCCAGAACTGGCCGTAACTTCGCTCCGAAGCCAGGGTGCTTCAATCTTGATCCCGTGCTGCTTATTGTTTGCCATGCCTTCAATACTATTATTCTAGGTTAGCCTATTGCTGGTGATCCATCAAATGTTCAAGTAAGTATCTGTTAATTGAGTTTTTGACTAAGTAGACGTCCGCGGAAGATTGAATGTCGAGACGAAGATAGAACAACTTGGAACTTAGAAGGTAGGTACATATAGGTTAGAGAAGCCAGATAGAAAATTTACGCAACTATAGGGCACAGTACATAACTCAGTACCGAGTTATGGCCATAACTCGGCATTAATTTTTATTTAATTCGAACTAACTTCAATCTTGAAACCTTTCTTCTTCTTTTTTACTTCAAATTCGATTCAATGGTTCAATTAAATGATATAAATTTCAATCCAATTCTCATTTTAAACCATTTTAATTTATATAAATTTCAAGCCAAATTCAATTTACTGATTTAAATAACTTAAATCAAATTAAACTTCACTATTTAAATTAAGGTACAAATCTTTTAAAATAATCCAATTTCAAGCCAAATTTAGAAATATCCATTTGTATCACTTTTACTTAAATAAATTCGAAGTTCGAGTAAAAGTTCAAACCTTTTAAAACCATTCAGTTTCTATGATTCAACTCATATTTCAATCATAACTTCAAATTCAAATTAAATTCTTTAAACACTTCTGTTAACAAATTTTAATTTCAACATTTCAAAAGCCAAATTCAAAATTAATTCAATTCCTATATTCAATTGAATTTTATTTTTATAAAACAAAATCATTTGAATAAGTTCAATCCAAGAATTTAAAACCATTTAGTTTAACCAATTCGGTGTCCGTATATAGCATTCTATCCTATGGCTAAGTGATCGTTTATTTCAATTTTAATTACAAAGATGGATATATATATATATCATTTCAATCAAAAATAAATGTCATGGGTATATATCATTTCAACCTATTTCTTAATTTATTCAAACATAATTCAAATAACAGTTTATATACTATTAAATAATATACAGGGTGATAACAGGATACATATATATACATACATACATATATATATATAATAAATAAACATCCAATCATCCAAAATATCAACCAATAGCCATCACCAATAATCATCCATCACAATCAACATCCAAATCAGTCAATAAATCACAACTGTTAACTGGTTATAAATAATCGAGAGTTTAACTAGCAATTTAATTTCAATTTCACTTTAACTGTTAACTTTAATTTCTAACTCAATTCATATGTCAATTTAAATGTCAACTAAATTACCAAACAACAGTCAATAAAATTAAATTACTTCATAATATCAATTTAACGAACATCAAAAATATTTTAGTATTTCATGAGTGTTTTAAAACACTCATCTTTGTTTGAAATTGAAAATTTTCAACTTCAAATAAATTCCACTTCAATTCCATGTCATAGTGTATGTTGATACGATTCCAACACGACTCGTTTCACTCAAATCGAACCTAATATGAAAAAGTTATACAACAATTAGCATAATGATAATTAAAATAATATTAACTTAATTAAAATTATTGAAACAATAATCTAACCTATCTCCTTCTAATTGTTCCTGTTCATTCATCTCGTTCCCATGCTCACGCGTATAGGCTGAGCGCGCGATTTTTTTTTCACTCGATCGATTGCCGCCATCTCAACATCGCCGACCACCGTGCCTCCCTACCTCACGCCCACCTGCGCCTCCACCTTCAGCTCCCTTACTACTGCGTGAAACGAAGCCAAAAATCCCAAACTGCAGTGCCATGAACACAAGGCAAAATCGGCAACCACACCATGCATTTTGACAATCCGACCTCCATCTTGTAGAGCTCGTCGTGCTTTACATCTTTCCTTTTGGAGGCATTTGATTTCGTTGAGCGGATTGAGGGAAATCAAAAAGAGAAGGGGAATGAATTTCTTCCATTAATAGATATTGAATGACGGCTAAAGCTTTGGGCTAGGTTTAACGAACGAAAGGGCTATTTATAGAAAATGCACACGGAACTATACATCTACGAAAAGTATGAACTCCAAACGAAAGGTGCCGCCTGTAATTCTATATGTTACGCCCTATTTTGAACACAATGGATTAGGTATCGAGAGCCAATTCCATTATATTTAGAAGATAGCTTTTCAAATCAAATTATTTTAGTTAAAGTTCCAAAAATAAATTCTATCCGTTTCAAGCTCGCACGACCAAACGAAAAGTCTGATCGCTACGAAACTTAAAATTCTACAATAATTCATTATTATGGATCCGATGAAACTTCTTTCATCGAAATCCGAGACAGTGACCGAAAAGACTATTTTACACGTTAATTAATATATAAAATTTCTAGTTTCTATTTATTCAATTTTAAAAGTAAACAATCTTCATTCTTGTTTAAACAAAATTTTAAATCAACTTTCGACATCATTTTCGTTCATATTAAATTTAGGGTTCAATTATTTAAATAATTTTAAATATTAAATTTAAACAATTTATCTAATAAATCTCTATAATTGAAATACAAGTTATTTAACTTATAAAGTTAAACTTATAAAAGAATTCAAATAACAAAACAACTCTACACGCTTCATAAAATTATAATCATAGTCAAATAAAACGTAGTTATATAAATTATTTTCAAATACCATTTTATAAATAAAATGTTCTTTCTTATTCAATAGACAAATGTTTTTATATTAAATACATAGATTACACTATGCTACACTTCTTCATTTAAAGTATTCCAAAAATCTAATTTCATCGAATTCCAATATTATAATTTCAATAAAATTCAACATTAGATTTCAAATGAATTTTTGTTATCAAATAATTATTCAATTTTCATCTAAATAATTAAACATTTTTTATACAATTCTTGCTATTGATTTCAACACATTAATATATTTAACTCTTTCTAACACAAACAATTTCCTTAAATATTATTGAAATTATTATTTTAAAATTTTATTCAAGCTATGTTTAACGACTAACTTTCCATCGAATTAGAAAATAGTCGATAAATTTTAATCAAAAATTAACCGTAATTGCATGGCGTACAATTTTAATACGTGATGAGTACAGGTCGATTCGTAGGGAATTAAGTTGATTTTAAAATTTTTACTCAATCAAATTAAACCAATATTTGAAGTTGTGTTAAGCTAAAAATGTAAATAAACTAGCAATAGAAAGTGGATAAAAATATGAGAGTTTGAAGGAAATTTAGGGCCAAATTCCTTTTCATGTTCACATAAATCAACATATATGAAATTATGATCTCTCTTTTTTGGTCATTAGTGAATTTAGTTGATGTGCTTATCATAAGTATGGCCTATTTTTGCTATTAATTAGCACAACATAAACCATTAAACTTTTACACACCCACTAAATCACCTGTTAACTCTCATGAAAATGTTAATGAAATTGAAAATAAAATCTATTCTACGCATGATCTATTTACTATTTATTAGTAATATAGACCATCAAATTTTGATTTTAAAATCCGCTCATTACCATAATCATATGTAGATGAAGAGCTAATTTGTGTTTATGTTTGTGTTTGTTTAAGCATAGCCTATTTGGTGTCAGCAACATAGGATATCAAATTCAAAGCTAAACAGCAAAATTTAACCACATCAAACATTTCCATTAAGCACAAAAAGAGATCAAAAATTATTAAAATGTTAAATCTACATGATTAAGAGAGCTACATTACCCCTAAATTGAAGAAGTTTAGCTTCTCATATTTGTTATCATTTCAACAGATGTAGAGTTCAACATGAAACAAAAACTAGAAAAAGAGAGCTAAATAAAATAAAAGCTGAGCTACTTGCATAAAATAAAGAGATCTACGCTACTAACATGAAATAAACAACAAAGAAAAGAGCATGTATTAAAATTGCATAAGAAAAATTACATGAAAGAAGGCTAAGAAGACATTAAAAAAAAAGTGGTTTAGTTTATTTTTTGAGCCTAAAATTAAACTAACTAAAGAGGAGGCTAAGAGCTTACATGAACATATGAGGTATTTATACAAGCCTAAAACCCTAATCATATTTTTAGGACTACCCAAAATATCCCTATAGGAAATGTAAGCTCCAAGTAATCATTATCATGACCATAATTATCCATTTAAATGGGCACATAGCTTTAATCATGTGTATTAGCTCTTAATAGGGGATCATGGTAAGTGGGTAGGTGGGGTCCTCCATGTTGCATGAAATGATTTATTTCCATCTTCATTTGTTCTCAAACTCTTGTGTATGCATATTTCCATAAAGACCACTTCCATTTGAATCCAAATTCCTATAAAATAACATAAAAATATCCAAGTAAATTTTCTCAAATTAATGTGTGCATAAAAATGACCATTATGCTTGTATATGAAGATGAATAAATGATAATTTGAAAATAATTTAAATATTGATTTAAACATGTTAAAATACCCTATATGCTCATTTATTTAACTAAACTAGGTTAAATACGGAAGTAAAAATATGGACATTTACGTGCACATCAAATACCCCTACACTTATCTTTTTATTCGTCCTCGAATAAACTAAAATTAAGATAAATCTCTTTTCTTAGGAAACACGATTGCATTGAGCATACGCAACCAGCCGTTATACCTCTAGCCGTCCTTAGTAAGATGAGTGTTGTCTCGTGAGGGTTTTCAGCGGATACTACCCATAAAATCCAAATAGGACATGAAAAAATCCTAAATGCAAGATTTATTTACAAAGAGATGAATACAAAATTTTGAAAATATTTACAAATGGAGAATTTACTTTTAAATCGACACGAATAAGTTAAATATAAATTCTGGTCATTATCAAGAAATTTAAGTCCTTTTACTTTTCAAAATTTCTAATAAAATTTAAGTTATCATCACAATTAGGCTCTAGTTTGGCTAGTTGTTTCGGTTGATAACATTGTGTAACTATGAAATGGATCCTTAGTTGATTATCAAAGTTTTCAAAGTGGCATTGAACAAGTCAAATCAAATGAGTGAAATAGTGCTTGGATTTCAATTGCTTACTCTCTCTTTATTTGAAAATTTTATTGATATTAACAATATTTACATATGCCTAACTCAGAAAACTAAGGCTAGATATATGACCCATACACTGCCTTGTAGGCTTACGTAAGGGGAATGCAGAGCATAACGAGTGCACACACAAGTATGTACATCTATCGACTGTAGGCGTTATTAATGAAAGAATTTTTATATGCATACACCTAACTCAGATAAACTAAGGCTATATATACCGATCATGCACTGCCTTTCGGGCTTACGTGAGATGGGCATAGTGCATGGCGAGTATACACACTTATGTGTGAATATATGACTCTAGGTGCTAATAAAATATATACATATATAAAAATATATTTTTTTTGTTAGTTTTTTTATATATTTTTTGTTTCTTGAAGAGAGAGTTTTGCAAATCATCTTAAAACCATTTCACTTAAAATATAAAAAATGTTATATCCTTTTCTTTAAATCCACCATTTTTTTAAATAAAGTTTTTCAATTAGGATATACTTCATAATTATCTCGATGAACCTTCCTATTTATTAGTTAAACCATCATTACTTATAATCAAACTTCATTTTTATTTTTGTTAAGACAATAAATTTTCAAAAATTTCAATTTAATAACCAAAATCATATAATTATCCTATAGTGTTTCTTCAAAAATAAACCAAAATGCTAGAAAAAAATTGTTTGTACGAATTTTTTTAATTTTTTTTGAGTTTTGGAAGGAAAATGCAAAAAATAAACCATGAAAAATTAAAAAGAAGACGAGCCCCCCCCCCCCCCCCCTCCAGCCCCATGCATGATTTTGACTGTGTCTCCACAGTCTACCCAAATGAAAGGAGAAAAATAAAATAAAAATATTACATATATTTACATGAAAATGAAACAATTATTATTTACATGACATTAAAAAATATACTGCTAAAGAGTAAATGAAATGGTTTTCCAATGACCAGTTCATTTGTCTCATCAAGTATGAGAGATACATCTTAAACCTAGAAAACCAAACCATAAAAGATCTCAAGGTTGAATGTTGATTTGGAAAAACGAATGTCGTTTTATTGAAAATTGTATGAGTTGTTTTATTTTTGATGATTTTTGGGGTTGGTAGAACAATTGGTTGAAGTTCAAGATTATTTTCACCAAATTGAAATAATTGAAATTTCTTCAGAATTATTGGTTTAAAAATTAAAATGGTGATTTAAATCTTCCTCTTCAGAATTTAACAACTCGTTTTCATAAAGTCCAAAGAATTTTTGTTCACAAAATTCATTTTCGTTTGTTCAATTATTCACAACTTCATTACATATATCAAGTTCAAAATCCAAAGTTGTTGTATTCAATTTTTCGAAATCAGAAAAAGGAAGATCGAATTTTAAATCGAGTTTCTCACCCTCAAAAGAATTGAAATCAACTCAATTACCATATTTTCAACAACTTCATTAAGATTGTCACTTTTACAAGCCGTTATTTGAAAATAATCAATCTTGGTAAAATGAGGATTATTATTTGACTCTTCACACATTGGGATTTGATTTTGTTTCTCATGTTGTTACATATATGTTTCAAACAAAAAATCTAAGTGTCTGTATGAATTTCGTCCATTTGCTCAATAAAATAAAATTTATAATTATTAATTTGAGGATTTTCAATTTGAAATTGTTAAGAGTAAGAATTTTCATCATCATTGAAATAATTCCTATTGCCAA
Organism: Allium cepa; assembly: GCA_030765085.1. Lineage (NCBI taxonomy): Eukaryota > Viridiplantae > Streptophyta > Magnoliopsida > Asparagales > Amaryllidaceae > Allium > Allium cepa. The sequence continues at coordinate 610,985,856 of CM060940.1, forward strand.
AATCATTTAAACAATTGTTTCCATTTTCGTTTTGATTTTGAAATTCATTTTGGAGTTCGAAATTGAAATGACATGGGTTATAATCGAAATTGTTTGAATTTTGAAGTGAATTCAAATTTTGATTATTTTGAAATCCTTGTGTAACAACCCTGGTCTTGGTGGTCACCTGTAATATTAAATTATAACGGTGTTTATAATTTAATATTGAGAAATAAAATAAGTTAAAGATTTTAAAATTGTTTATTTTGAATAAACAATGGATTTTAAATATGAAATGTTAAAATAAAGTTTTTGAAGCTTTATTTTGGTTGTTTATGATAAAAATAAGCAATATATGCTTTACTTTAATGAAATGCAATAATTTTAGTAATTATTGCCAAATGTGATTTTTTTATTGATTTTTAATCAAGTATTGTATTTGAATATGTTGTATTATATAAACAAAAAGTTTGAGTTTCGTTTAAAAATAATTTCTAGAAGTAAAAATGATGTTAAAATGGTTTATTGTATTTAATTATACAAGAAATTAATTTTTGGTGTCAAAAACAGAGTTTTATGTAAATTATAGTGTAAATTGGGTATTTGATTAAAAATAAGAGTTTTTAATAACGAAGAATATTTTAAGGCTAAATTATCTTTTTATTTGTTGATAAAATGTTTAAACTTGAAAATATGATTGTATAATTTTATTATGTTGAAATCTTGTGTATATATGTTGTAAATATAATTACATTAGTATTTTAGTTCATTTTGGGATAATTAAAATTAACTAATTATTTTGTTATTGGGTCTAAGACAATTTGCTTAACTTTACCGGAAAAGTACAGAGAAGTTTCTTCCTTCTCATATCTAATACGTTCATTTTCTTCTTACTGTAAAAACAAAGAGAAAGAAGGAACCACTTTACACCATTTACTTCAATTATTTGCTGAGTTTTATCAAACTAAAGCAATTTGCAATAGGTGATCACTCCAAAAACCTAAACCTATTTCATCATTCTGAGATTGAGAATTCGTTTGTCGGTAACTTTTGTTTTTCCTGTTGCATGTCTCTGTATAATTGTTTTACATTCTTCTGAAGCTTATTCGAGAGTAAAGCTTACAACTTCATTCAGTATATTCAAGTTTAATCTTCTAAATTGCAAAGGTGAGGGCTAAACTCACATTCTCTAGCTAATGCAATGCTTTGCACGCTGAAATATGTGCCAAAAATAAGCTAACTGCAAATTGATTTTTAGTTTACAGTATATTTCTGTTCTGAGTTGCTACTTTCAGTGATAATATATTCTTGTTCTCTTGATGAAATCTTGCCTGAATTTCTCCAGATTGAAGTTTGTGTGTTGTAGTTTGTGCATGCAAAAATTTACTATCAAATTCCTCTCAGAACTGCTTCAAATTGTAGCTCAAAAATTGATTCAAATAAGAGAATTTTGCCTGTAGAAATCGCGTAGATGTGGTCGACCAAACATACACAAGGGTCGACCTTAGAATCGACCCATGCAAGTAATAGGCCGACCTTAGGGTTGACATATCCATCAACAAGGTCGACCGACCTATAGGTCGACATGTCTACCTCTATTTTTGCCCGCTTATTTCTTTTGTTCTGTAGTGTTTTGCATCTTGATCCAGTGACTTCTATATCTTGTATTCGTGATATTTTTGAAATGTTTTGAAGCCATGAGGCCTATCAATAGGCGAGCCATAATTTTGTGAATTTGTGATTCGAATTGAATCATTTTTGAGACAATTTCGTATGTTGGTTTTTGGGAAATTTTGATGATTTTCCTTGATTTCGAGCACGGGTTTTCTAGATAATTTTGAAATTATTTTTAAAATTAAATGGCTTTTGAAATATATTATAAAATATTTATAAATTATTTTAAAGATATTAAAATTATATATTCTCAATAACAAGAGAATTTCAAAGGTTTGTTTTCCAAAACGATTTCGAAAATTGTTTTAAAATCTTGTTTTCTCAAACAAATTAGTTTCTATATAAAATACACGTTTTTGCACTCTTGTAACGTATGAGGAAGAGAATTAAATTATTTAGTAAAACATGTGGTTGGAACATGTGTGTTTACTTTTTCGGTTAATTCCGGAATTGTTCGTTTGAAGCTATTTGACCTTCGGGTCATATTTGCCGATGAAATGAGGCAAATTATTATGATTTTAATGATTTGTTTTCTAGGTGGCATTGACTAGCGGTTAGTAAACCGTTAAGTGAGACATGTGGTATGACACATATTGTTAACCAATATTGCCAGTACCGGACCTTCGGGTCATTAGTCCTTGGGGATGTTGTCTTTCGGGATGTTTGTCCATTGAGACATATTTGTCCTTCGGGGTGTTATCCTTCAGGACTATTTTTCCTTTCGGATGTTGTCCTACGGGATGTTATCCTTCAGGACTATTTTTCCTTTCGGATGTTTTCCTTCGGGATGTTTATCCATTTGAGACCTAGCGCCTTATTTTGAGAGACAGTACTTGGCGGGCTTCGGCCATTTTATAAGCACATGCTATCTTTTATGATGATTTCTTTGATTTATTCGTGAATTTCCAAGTGTATCATCTTTGAGATTTATTAGCCATCTGAGTCATTGAGACACAACTATTTGGTGATTACACTTTTGGATTTTGAATTCATATCGAGTTCTATATATTGATATTTGAGATTGCCCATCTTTGGCGTTTATTTTGAGATTTATAATCTCCTTTTAGGAGATATATGTGTTGCCATTATTTGGCGTATTTTGAGATTTGAAATTTCCCTATTTTGGGAATATTTGAGATTTCCATTATTTGGCGAGTTTTGGGTTTTGTGATCTCCTATTTAGGAGTTATGGTTTATAGAAACCATTATATTGTCTTTTGGTGTTATGCCGATGATACAAGGCATTTATTATGCTTAGTTGATTTTATTGTTGGGTTTACCTCTTTTGAGGATATATATACTTAGTGAAATTAGCTCACTTGAATTATCGACATGTTCTTAGTATTACTTCTTCTCATTCGAGGAGTATTAGTACCCTTTATCCTTTACCCTTTGCAACACGTATTATTTTCTAATCAGTTGTTTAAGTTAGACTGACCCATGTATTTTTATATACTCGGGTCAGACTGAGTTGTTTCAGGTTAGATACTTGCTATAGGACTTTGCTATGCTGCTTCCACCTTGGATATTCTACTTATCACCTTTTTGTAGTTTTGTAATCTTTTTGTATGACTCTGATATATTTATTGTATAGACTCGTTGTATATATTGCGGTCCTTTTACCACTTCCGTTGTATCATTTGTATTGTATTGGGATGTATCTGTGTATATGTATATATATACATATGTTTGGCTACTGTTCAATGATATGTTGTACATATTGTTGTCGTATTTTGTTCTAATAGATCGATTAGCCACTGTAGTTTTGTATTAAGCATTTATTGAATATGTCGATCCACTTGAGAAAGGAAAAAAAATTAGAGAATTAAATCGATGTATTTAATAGATGTTTATGTTAATCGACTAGTTTTCTATCGAGTTAGAAAACCGCCGATAAATTTTAAACTTAATTTATACCATAAGCGCATGGCGTATTATCATAGTACGTGGCGAGCACGTGTCGATCCGTAAGGAATTGTGGATTTTAAATTTCTGTTCAATCAAATTAACTAAAGATTTTGAGAGTCGTTAGCTAAAAAAAGAGAAAAATGACAAACTAGCAAAAGAAAATAGATAAAAATACGAGAGTGTAGAGGCAATTTAGAGATAAATTCACTCTCTATATCACATAGTTCAACACAATATGAAATTATGATCTCTCTTTTTTGGTCATTGGTTAGTTTAATTGATGTGTTTTTCATAAGTATGACCTATTTGTGCTATTAATTATCCCAACATAAGCCATCAAACTATAACACACCCCTTTAAACCACTTTTAATTCTCATGAAAAATAACAAGAAGTTGAAAATGAAATTTATTTTAAGCATGGTCTATTAACTATTGATTAGAAATATAGACCATCAAATTTTGATTTAATTTCACTTCATTGCCATAATCATATGTAGATGAAGAAGCAATTTATGATTCATATGAATAACCATAGCCTATTTGTTTTGAACAACATAGGCTATCAAACTCAATACCAAACACAAAATTACATAAACATTAACTTTCCATAAAGCACAAAAAGAGATCAAAATTATCAAAATGTTGAAGCTACATGATTAGAGGCTTCATTACCCCTGAACTGAAGGGATTAGCCTCTCATTTGTGTTATCATATCAACACAAGTAGCATGCAATATGAAACTAAAAAAATGAAAGCTAATGGATAAGAGAACTATTCTACTTGCATAAAATAAAAGAAATCTACATTACAACATAAGAAGAGAAGCATGAAAAAGAAAAGAGCATGTATTAAATTGCATAAGAAAGAAAAGAAAATTTACATGAAATAAAAAATGGCTAATTAGCAATGAAAAAAGAAAGAGAGCTTGTCTTTTTATTTTGAGCCTAAACTAAATTAAGAGAGACTAAGGAAGAAGAATGATACATGAACCATAAGGGGTATTTATACATGTGTTAAACCCTGGGTATGCCCAAAATACCCTCTTTGGAAGTGTGGAGGCCAAGTAATTATTAGCATCAATTAATCATCATTTAGATGTGCATGAAGCTTTAAACTCTATTAGCATGTGCATTAGCCTCTAATTTGTACATGAAGGTATGTGGGTAGGCGGGGTCCTCCATTACCATGCCTTTGAATTATTTCCATCTTCTTTCTTTATCTTCACTCTTGTGCATGCATATATCATAATGAAGCCACTTGTAAAATCCACTAAATTTCCTACAAAACAACATATAAAATTCCAAGTAAATTTTCACAATTTAGTAAACGCATAAAAATGACCATTTTGCCCCTATATGAAGATGAATATGTGACAATTTAAAAATAATTTGATTTTTGGTTTAACAAGTTAAAATAACCAATATGAGCATTTATTTAATTTAAATAGATTAAATATGGTGGTAAAAATATGCACATTTACGTGCACATCAAATACTCCCACACTTATCTTTTTTCTTCGTCCTCGAATCAAGAAAAACTAAGATAAATTCGTTTTCAAAGAGAGCATGATTGCATTGAGCGTAAGCAATAAGCCGTTAAACCCTTGGGTGTCCCTAGTAGGACGAATGTTGTCTCGTGAGGGTTTTCAGCGGATACTACCTACAAAATCCAAATGCAAAATGAAAATATTTACAAAATGCAGGATTATTTACAAAGAAACAAATGCAAGTTTTTGAAAGTATTTACAAATGATGGATTTACTTTCAAATTAACACGAATAAGTTAAATATAGGTTTTGGTCATCATCTTGAAAATTTAATTCATTTACTCGTCAAAATTTCCAATAAAAATGAAGTTATCATAACAAATAGACTATAGTTTAACTCGTTGTTTTAGTTGATAACAAAGTATAACTATTAAACAGATCCTTAGTTGATTATCAAAATTTATCAAAGTAGTATTTTCATTTTAGTTCAATAACAAGTCAAATCAAATAAGTTAAAATAGTGCTTGGATTTCATTTTCTTACTCTCTTCATTTTTTTCTTTTGAAAATTATATTGATATTAACAATATTTATATATGCCTAACTCAGAAACTGAGGCCAAATATATTACCCATGGGCTGCCGTGTGGACTTATGTGAGGGCAATACAAAGCGTGGCGAGTGAACACACGAGTGTAAACACCTATCGACTATAGTCATTATTAATAAAAGAATTTATATATACATACACCTAGCTCAGATAGGCTAAGTCCAGACATACCGATAGTGCACTGCCTTTCGGGCTTATGTGAGAAACGTATAGAGCATGGTGACTGTATACACAAGTGTGTACACCTGTCGACCGTAGGTGTTAATAGAAAATATTTACATATATATAAATGTTTTGTTTTTTTTATGTGTTTTTTTTTGTATATTTTTTTTCAAATTTTTTTTTAGAAAGGGAGAGTTTTGCAAAATCATCTTAGCACCACTTAACTTAGAAAACAAAAAAATGTTATATCCTTTACTTTAAATCAACCACTTTTTAAAACAAAGATTTTCAATTAGGATATATTTCATAATTAACACATATGAACCTTCCTATATACTAGTGAAACCATTTTCATTTGATTACAAACTTCATTTTTATTTTTGTTAAGACAAATAAATTTTCAAAAATTTCAATTTATTGACTAAAACTTGTACTTATCCCATAGTGTATCTTCAAAAATAAAGCAAAATGCTAAAAAAAAAATTTTTGATATATATATATATATATTGGAAGAAAAACAAAAAATTAATCATGAAAAACCAAAAAAAAGTTGAGACTCCTCCCACACTTGATTTTGACCGTGTCCCCATAGTTAACCCAAGTGGAAGGAGGAAAAAAAAGGATGACCTATATTTGCATGAAGGTGAACGGTATCTACACGAGATCAAAAAGTATGAGATCAAAAAGTATATCATCAAAAAGTAAATGAAACGATCTTCCAAAAACCCATTCATTTGTCTCGCCAAGTGTGCAAAACACAGCTTAAGCGTAGAAAACTAAATCGTAAAAGATTTCAAAATTGAATGTTGATTTAGAAAAACGAATGTTGTTTTATTGAAAATCGTACAAGTTTATTTATTTTCATGATTTTCGAGGTAGATATAATGATTGATTGAAATTCAATTTTATTTTCACCAAATTGAAATTCAAGTTTGTCATTGAAAAATTCTTCAAAATTATAGATTTCAAAATCAAAGTGGTGACCTAAATCTTCCCCATCGGAATTTAACAACTTGTCATCCAACAGTCCAAAAAATTCGTATTCATTAAATTCGTCTTCCTTTGTTGGATTATCAACAACTTCATTGTGTATCTCAAGTTCAAAATCCAAAGTTGTTGTATTCAAATTTTCGTAATCGAGAAAAGGAAGATCGAATTTTAAGTTTGGTTCCACACCCTAAAAAGAATTGAAATCCAACTCAATTACCAAATTTTCAACAACTTCGATAAGATTTTCGTTTTCAATTTCAAAAATTGTTATTTGAAAATCGTCGATTTGGGTAGATGATGGATTATCACTTGACTCATCACACGTTGGGATTTGGTTTTGTTTTTCACGTTGTTTCATATATATTTCAAACAACAAATTTGTGCGATCATCGTAAATTTTGTTCATTTGTTCAACAAAATCCAACTTATAATTATTGACTTGAGAATTTTCGATCTCGATTTGTTGAGAACCAAAATTTTCACTTGTAACGTGGTTAAGATTATTCCCATTACCAAATTTGTTTGAAATGTTGTTCCCATTTTCATGTTGAGTTTAAAATTTATTTTGGAGTTCGAAATTGAATTGGCATGGGTTATAATCGAACTCGTTTGAATTTTGAATTGAATTCCAATTTTGAAATCCTTGACTCGAGTTATTACACAAATATGAATTACACAATTCATTTATAATTTGAATTTGTTATGTAGAGAATTCAAGTAAAGATGAAATGCTATTTTCAAGAGTTGAGGGTTGGTTATTGTTATGAAAATTTTGATGTTCGAAATTTGAATTGTTTATAAAAAAGTTGTCGTTAAAATATCCATACGAATTTGGGTGAAATCATATGGATTATATTGATTTTCACAACTATTGTAAAATTCACGTAAGTGGGGAAACTCGGACATTTTCAAGAATGTTTTTTAATGAAATATTTACAGATAGAATTTATTTTTCAAAATGGAGAATTAATTTTTGTTTTTAAAAAGATTTTATATTTTCTTGGATTTTTTATTTTCTAAAAAAACTAAGTAAATTTTTTTTATTTTTTGAATTTTTGGAATTTTGATTTGAAATTTTTCAAAGGAAAAGGAAAAAAACTAAGTTAAGAAATATTTATAAAATTTTTGTTTTGTTTTGGATTTTAAATTTTTTTTGTCTTTTTTTTAAAATATGCATGAACTAATGCAACTAAATGAATGCGGTGGTTAATTACAAATGATTTATCCTATGTTGACCCAAAATTGTATAATCACACTTTGTCTTAGATCAACAAGATAGTTCTCAGCCGGGTAACAGACAGAATTTATCGGTGCACCACGGATCACCGTAGCAATGCAGCCGAAGGTTTAAGTACCTTCAGAGGAACAACTCAGTATAATGTTTACGAATCACCATAATATTTATAACTGATTATTTCTCTACCGTAGTCTAGACACCAAGAAATTAATTTTTTGGAAAATGACAATTTGTCAATATACAATTAAGAGTTATCGACTTCTAACCGTTATTATTAATCATTATCTAAGATGAAATGCAAAACTAAAATTAGACGTGTATTAACAATGTAACTAGAATGGATTTGTTTTTTTTTTTTGTTTTTTTTTAAATGCAAGCAAAAACAACAATGCAAAGCAACTAAAAATAATATATAGGGGTTAAAAGCAGCAAAAAAATTTATAAGCAAGCAAGCAAAACAGTTTTTTTTTGCAATTGTTCCTTCCTCTATCTGCTTTCGCAACCTGAAATAAAAATAAGATATATACAATTTTTTTAGTAATGAAATAAATTAAATAAAACTAAAACAACGTAAACAAAGGAGAATGTTTTTATTTTATTATTTTTGGAATTTTTTTTAAATCAAGAGTTAAACAAGAAAATTTTAAAAAAAAATTCAACTAAAAGGAAATATAACAAATAAAAAAAACTTTCACAATCCCACAAGCCAGCCCCCGGCCCAATCAAAAGAAGCAGATGTTCACAATCACATTTGCTCAAACAAAACAACTATTCGCAAGTAGGCTTGTCAATGGGCCAGATTCGGTCCGGGTATTATATAACCCGGACCCGAGTCCGATTACAATAATTAATATATGAGCTCGGCTCGTACCTGCTGGGTATTTCAACCCAATATCCAAGCCCGGCCCATTGGGCTTTTTAGGCCGTTAGGTAATAAATGTATACTAACTCAGAATATTTATGTTAAATCCATATTATAAAACTGCAATTTTGGTAAAATTTGTATACAGACAATTTTAACATATAAATTGGTTGGTCATGTAGTCAAGTTAACAATAGAAGTATGCAAAAATATGTACATATAAACAAACAAAATGGTAAATAAATAAAATACACTTATGTTTTGATACGACAAAAACCTAATAGTCGGGTCAGGCCTTAAATGAGGCTGATTTTGATAAAACCGTACCTGACCCTGATTGGACCCAAGTCGAGCTTGGATAGTAAAACGCAGAACCCTTACCCGCATTCATAGTACGGGTTCGGGCCAGTCTCGGACCCAAACTACCATTGACAGGCCTATTCGCAAGCATAGAAAATATTTGTCTGAAAGCAGCTTTCAACAATCTCGCAAACAACCCAAATTCACGATCAATTCCATCAATTCACAAATTCACTCTCAAAATTTTGGCAACTATATTCAAAGTTAATTCCCTTTCCATATTACACAAGTCTTGATTGAAGGCACTTTATGATTATTCGACGATTGGTGAAGAGCTCGAGTTCGGTTGAGTGGAAGAGGGATCTATGTTCGCAAGATGGTAAATCGTGGTTGAAGTGCAGGTGATTCGATTTGGGAAGTTTTTTTATTATGTTCGAGAGTTTGGATGCTTAAGACGAGGCAGATGTTGATATGTTGTGAGTTTGTGAAGTGTAGTTTGATGAAGATGAAGTTGTCATTCTGTACAAGGCAGAGGGTAGCAGTCATATGATGTTGAAGGTGGAGTTGCAGGCGTTGTAGTAGCAGGCAGATGGATGGATAGTGCAAAGGTATGGCAATGTAGTAACTGTCGTGGTTATTGATGTGGGAAGGTTGAGCAGTGGCAAGGTGCTGTTTTGTTAGGGGAAGAATGATGGGGATGCTGTGGTGACATTTTTGGTGATGTCTTGGTCAGGTATAAGGAGTGGTAGCTTTGTTGCTGTGGTGATAGTCTGTTGATATGTAAGTGTTGTGAGAAAGAAGAGTTTGTGGCAGTGAGTCAGGAAGAAGAGGTTTGTTAAGATGATGTTGTGGTCTCAAGTTGTGAAGGAAGTGGTATGAACTGTTGTAGGAGTAGATGTACAGGAAGGAGGATTGCGGGCAGTAGCAAGTGAAGTGTGATGTATATGACTTGACAACAACAGCCGATGAGTGGTAGAGTTGTGAGATGGAGGTGGTATGGTCGTTGTTTGAAGGGTTGTTATACGCGGCGGGGGGGGGGGGGGGGGGGTAGGAAGTGATTATGGAATGTTGATGAACTTGTTGATATGTGATTTTGGAACTGTGATGGTTAGTATTATGTGATAGGAGATTGTGAGTGGAGGGGCTGATGGTTTGCTGTGTAGGATCGATTTCACCCTAGAGGGGGGGTGAATAGGGTGATAGTGTTAATTATAAAAATTAATTGCGGAAGCTTATAAACTAATATTAACACAGATCACAGAATACTACCAGCACAGAAATAAATAGCAGAATAATAAAATGCAGAACAGAACAACACAGAATTTACCCAGCTTCGGCAAAAACCAGCCTACGTGCTGCCCCCAAGGTTTCTACTAGAAATTAGATAGTCCCTCGCTTACACACGTAAACTCGCTATACCCGCTATTGACTAATCTAACTCTACGCTCAAAACCTTGACCACAACTCAACTACCGAGTTGCAAATTCCAAAACTACACACCGTAGTTTGCACCCTAGTCACACGACTAGAAAATTAAAACGGTTTAAAAAGAAAATACAATTAAAAAACGATTATAAAACAAAATAACCCTAATTAAAAACCCTTATATAAAAAAAATTCTCCCTTTTAAAACAATAGGCCGGCCTCTTTTATATTCTAGCCCGTCTCTTTTCTTTATGTTAATGGCGGCTTTTCTTTCTCTCGTTCCTCCTGATTAAAAACTAGGGCTTCGGTGAATTTTGGGGCTTTTGCTCCTTGATCCAATTTAGGGTTATTCTAAAAGCCGACGTTATGTTGATCGATTCAGTGAGTATTTGCGTTTAGCCTTGATCGATCGTATCCCTTGTTGCTCACTTCGGCTGCTTCGTTGATCAAGTTCGTCCCTTCTTCGGTATGTAATTTTATGCTTTTGTTTTTGCTGGTTTTATGCTTGGTTGAACTCGATGATAAAATTTGCCGATGATGATTTTCTTATATAGGGTTCGTAACCCTAGATTTGCGTTCGTATAATTATTTTTGAATTTGTCAACTGATTATTTTGGCCATTGATTTTCGCTTGTATGTTCATGATGATTTCTGACTTGTTCAATTCGAATATATTTGATTTCTTGGCATTCACGGCTTTGTATTTACTGCTCTGTGAATTTCTTGTTTTGAGTCACGGCTTCGAATTGATTTTGGTTGATACTGCATTCGAACATGATGTTGATTTTCGTTTATCACTGTGACTTTCGCTTCTGGTCATCTTCTCTGACCGATGGCATTTTGGTTTATCACTAGTGCCTTCAGTAGCTTCACAGTTGTATTCATGTTTAGTTTAGTCGTACACTTAGTCATGTTGCTTGAGTGACTCGGCCCATCACCATTGCTTTGATATTGTTGCTCTGACTTGTATCACTGCATCCATGTAGAGACTTTGCTTGCATATAGTCTTGTTGCCTCTGTTTCATATTGTATGGTCTGATTCATCATGCATCATTTTGTACATGCTCGGTGTCAAGCATTGTCTTTGTTGATGCCTCTGATTGACTTTACTGCATAGCATATTTGTGTAGTTGGTTCAGTTGCATTTGTCCATTTCCTTACTGTTGCTGTGCACTTCTGTTTTCACTGTCCATATATGTACATTTGTTGTAGCCGTGGTCTTTGCATTGCATATAAACTTGGTTAGCTTGTATAACTAAGCTGCTATTGATCTGGTTCACTTTGATCTTCTTATCTTGATGTTGCAGCTTGGTCTTTGTTGCATTCATGTTGCTCCCCTGACCTTGTATCACTTGATGTCTTGAGCTTGCATGCTTCATTCATTTGTATAGTTCTTGACCATTATCACTGTTGACTGCTGACTTCATTTAGTTGTTGCATTTATGAATTTCATTTTATAATCTGTAGCATGGCACTGTGACTCGAGTTTTCACTGTCATGTTGTTTGCAGCTGTGCTTCATTTGGCACTGTTTACTTGATGCTGCATCACTTATAGCTTTGATCATATTTCTGTCATGTTTGAACATAGTTGCATTATGTTGGCCGAGCTTTGATCAGTTGCATTGTTCATGTCATGTTGTTTATGTGCATGCTTTGTACTTCAGGTTGGTCACTTGATTCACATGTGCACTGCCTGTTTTAAATTGTAGCATGTCACTGAGTTTGTTGTGCATTGGTCATTGCACTGTGTTGCATTACAATCATTACTTCCTGTTCCCTTCATGTAGCTTGTTCTTTACATTTGCTTGATTGTATTGTTGTTCTGCCTCCATTAAAAAAAAATTGTTGCAGTGATTATTTGAGCTTGTATTCTGCCTTGAGTTGAATCCTGTGTGTTATTTGGGTTTGACCTTGTGCTGAATTGTTAGCAGTGCTTTTGTTTGATTTGTGCACACGAGTTGGCGGGGCAGTGCACATGTGTACAAATGTATGCATGTGTACTGCAGCCACTTATGTACAACCTGTCCCTGATAAAATGCTGATATGCACAGATACAATCAAAAATGATGACGAACAACCCAAATAACTGAGGCAAATATTATTTTCAAAAATCATATCTTATTTTATTTTGCAAAAATATTTCTTTTTCAATTTTACTGCGTTAGTGAATATTTTTGCAGATTTCTCAGATGCTGGATTCAAACTTGAATGCAGTTGAAGATAAATACGAGTGTGAGTGATATGTAGTGAGGTGCTGATGTAAAATAGTGATGTAATTGAATTTGTATCAAAGTTGTATAGTGAATAGTGAGAGCTTGAATTTGTATACTATTCAAAATTGTAATAAATATTTGTTTGAATAAAATATTCGTTTGAATTCAAATTCTGTGTTATTTATTTTATTCAGCAAATATTTATTTAATCTGTGAAAAATAAAATAGTATATTATCAAATACATTTAAATGAATAAATATATGTTTATTATCATCAAACAAAAATCATATAAGCGCATATTCAACAATCTCCCCCTTTTGATGGTAACAAACATATGTTTAAGATTTTGAATATGTTAAATGTATTTGATCATTGATATATCCTAATTGCTCCCCCTATTTAAATGCTTCCTCTCTACACAAAGCTCCCCCTACATATATGCATACAAATAGAAATATATAAATGAGCCTATATGCAAATGGAAAATTATTTGACCTTTGCTTGATTCTATTTGACAAAATCTTAACTTTTCTCTCCCCCTTTTGTTATCAGCAAAAGAATAATAGTGTTAGAGAAAATAGAGATAAAGTAATCGATATCAATCCAACATTAAAACTCAATTGAATATAAATATCAAATTTCAATAAAAAATCAAACAAAAATCATAAAATTTTTGTTAGGCGCATATTCCACTTTTAGAATGATGGAGATGATGTCATCATATAAAACCATACAATTGTGTCTGTTTGTGGTATTTTTATATCAGGAATTTGAATATCTACTAATCATGCATAACCGTTAGGACTTTTAAATGAGATTAGTAGTATTCCAAATTTATTTTAGAAAAATGAATTCAAGTATCTTCTAACCACGCATAACCGTGAGGACTTTTAAATGGGATTAGAATCAACTTGTTTATTTATTTATTTTTTTAAAAATCAACTTTTGATATGTGTTCCATACATGCATAACCGTGAGGACTTTTAAATGAGCATGGAAGCACATAACAAATTTCAAGTAATTCACCCATGCATAACCGTGAGGACTTTTAAATGAGAGTGAATACTTTGGTATTTATTTATTGTTATTAATTTTTTATTTATTTTTTTTTATTTTTTATTATTTAAAAAAAAATGAAAAACGAACGATTCCTGTTTAAAGTACCACATATCGACAAACTATATAGAATTTTGATGAATGATGGTTGATAGAAATATGATAGGTATAGAGATGGTCATGGAATTTTTACCAACAAAAAGTTTTATAACTCTTGTTTACATTTCTAAAGAAATTTTCTAATTATACTTTCTCGAGTTATAATATATAATCAATATCAACACTCATCACTTTTTCAATCACTATTTTTCTTTTCGATGATTTGTAGGGAGAGAAAAAAAAATGTTAAATATTCAGCAAATTTCTAAAACACCTAGACTGAGTTGTAGTTTACAAAAACTATTTTCTGGTAGGGGTTTTGTAAAGATGTCTGCCAATTGAGAATCAGTTGAAATAAAATTTATGCAGATATTTTCTTTGGAAATATGATCTCTAATAAAATGATGTCTTACATCTATATGTTTTGTTCGCGAATGATGTACAGGATTATTTGTGAGATCAATTGCGCTTTTGCTATCACACATTAGTGGTACACGTTTAAAATTTAGACCATAGTCATGCAAAGTTTGTATCATCCATAAGATTTGAGCAGAGCAACCGCTCAAAGCAATATACTCTGCCTCTGTTGTGGATAATGCAATACAATTTTGTTTTCTACTCGACCATGCAACTAATGAATGTCCTAGCATAAAACATGCTCCACTAGTACTTTTTCTATCAACCAAGTTTCCGGCATAATCAGCATCTGAAAAACCTTTCAATTCAAAATTATCATTTGATGGATACCAAAGACCAAATCGTGGGATGTGCAATAAATATCTTATAATTCTTTTAACAGCTTTTAAATGAGATTCTTTTGGGTTAGATTGAAAACGTGCACATAAGCAGACAGAAAACATGATGTCAGGTCTAGAGGCGGTAAGATAAAGGAGTGATCCAATCATACCTCTGTACTGCTTTTGATCAACTGTCTTACCCTTTTCATCTTTGTCAAGTTTAAGTGTTGTACTCATGGGAGTTCTTGCTGGTTTAGCATCTTTCAATCCAAATTTGTTGACAAGTTCCCTAATATATTTTGTTTGAGAAATGAATGTGCCTTTATTGCTTTGTTGGATTTGAAATCCTAAAAAGAATTTTAACTCTCCAACCAAGCTCATTTCAAACTTTTCCTGCATGACTTTTTCAAATTTCTCATACAATAACTTGTTAGTAGCACCATAAATGATGTCATCAACATATATTTGAACAATCAAAATATCATTGTTTTCATGCAACAGAAATAGTGTGGTATCTACACATCCCTTTTTGAACCCATTTTCAAGGAGATAAGAAGTAAGACATTCATACCAAGCTCTGGGAGCTTGTTTTAATCCATATAATGCCTTCCTTAGTTTGTATACATGGTTTGGATATTCATGACTTTCAAAACCTTCTGGTTGTTCAACAAACACATCTTCTTTTAAAACTCCATTAAGAAAAGCACTCTTAATGTCCATTTGTCTTAGTTTAAATCCTTTGTAACAAGCAAAAGCTAACAATATTCTAATTGATTCTAGTCTAGCTACAGGCGCAAAAGTTTCATCAAAGTCAACTCCTTCAATTTGATTGTATCCTTTAGCAACTAGTCTAGCTTTATTTCTAATTATATTTCCAGATTCATCATATTTATTTTTAAAAATCCATTTTGTTCCTATAACTGGATAATCCTTAGGTCTAGGTGCTAGACTCCAAACATTATTTCGTTCAAACTGATTTAGCTCTTCTTGCATGGCCATGAACCAGTTTTCATCATTAAGGGCTGAATCTATGTTATTTGGTTCTATTTCTGAAATAAATCCACTATATAAGCACAGATCACATAGATTTTTAAAAGATGAACGAGTTTGTATACCTGCTATAGGGTTTCCAATTACCAATTCTGGTGGATGGTCTGTTTTGTATTTCAGCTTTTCTGGATCCAGATTTCTTCGGACTTCTTGAGTTGTGGTAGTTTCTCTAGCATCAGCAGTTTCTTTTGGTTTTTCAAATTCATCTTTTTCTTTCTCCTCTTCAACGTTGCTTTTGGATGTATCCTGTTCGTCAATGCCTTCAACAAATTTCACATTGATTGACTCTACGATTGTTTTAGTCTTTTTGTTGTAGACTCTATAAGCTTTGCTTCTCGAAGAGTAACTTTACCTTTACCAACAATTTTACACTTGTCATTGTTCCCCATTGTGACTCTGCCACCTTTGTACTTTTCTAGGCTAAGGAACTTTGATTTATCGCCTGTCATGTGCCTGGAACAGCCAGAATCCAAGTACCATTGCTGTTGTTCCTTAGCCTGCCAGCATACCTACACGAGAAGAGAGTTTAGTGACCTGTTTGTTTTTATAGGTCCATGGTTGTTAGTGGCAGAAAATTTTGAAAAATGATTTTGTGCAGACCCAAAACTATTTATAATTGTTCCCTTTGGCACCCAAATTTGTTTAACTTTGAGAGATTTTATATTTGTGCCTTTTGAAACCCAAATCGGTATAGTTTTCACATGTTTGGGTCTATACCAACAATTATTGTGACCGTGTCCAAATTTTCTACAAATTGTGCACATAGAATTAACTTGATTAATCTTGTTTTCAACAATTTTCGAATTATTATATCTAAGTCCTTGTCTAACCGTATTAACAGTTTGCTTTCCTAATAGCATATTCAACGATTTTTCACTTTTTGAAAATTTTTCTAAAGTCGTTGACAATTGTTGGACTTGTGATTTGAGAGATTCATTTTCGTTTAACAATTGTGTGCACTTTTTAATAGAATTCTCTCTCCTAGTATTTTCATTCTCTTTTAAAATCAGAATTTCATTTTCAAGTGATTTTATATTGATTTCCGATTTTTTAATTTCTTCTTCAAATGTTGGACACTTATCACACTTAGGAATTCTACATTGATAGTTCTTAACTAATTGATCAAGTTGTTTGTTGCATTCTATCAAAGTATCCTTTTGAGATTCAAGTTTAGCATATTTTTCCCTAAGTCGTTCATAACAGCCATTTACTTCATGGAAATAAATTAGTAATTCAGAATGAGTGAGTTTTGATACCTCGCTTGGCTCGTCGTCATCACTGTCTGTAACTTCACCATGAAGACACATATTTGCTTTTTCACTCTCACTCTCGGTGTTATCACTTTCATCTTCGTCAGTTTCATCCCAAGTAGCCGCAAAGCTTTTCTTCTTTAGTTTCTTTCCTTGATTTGATCGTTTTTGAGGACATTGTGGCTTGATATGGCCGGGTTTGTTGCATTTGTAACAGATGATTTTCTGATCTTCTGGGTTGTCTAGTGCTTTGCCTATTCTGTTTTTCAATTCATGATTTCGAGCTGGATTTCCGTATTTGCGATTCCACTTTTTGAATTTCTTTATTAGTAGCGCTAGCTCTGCTGCTCCATCATCATTGTCATCATTCTCATCATCACTTTCAGTTGTTCCTTTGAGAGCTATTGATTTCTTTCGAGTATCTCCACCTTCACGCTCTTCCTTGAATTTCATTTCTAGCTCATAAGTGGTGAGATTTCCGATGAGTTCTTCGACTTTGAGTTGTTTTAAATCTTTCGATTCTTGAATGGCAGTTACTTTTGCTTCAAAGCTTCGTGGAAGGACTCTGAGGATTTTACGGACTATTTCCAATTCGGTGTATGTTTTTCCGAGAGCTTTTGATTTGTATACGATGTTGGAAAGTCGTCCGTACATCTCTTTGACATTTTCTTCTTTCGCCATTGTAAAGTTCTCGTATTCGCTGCTTAGCATGGCAAGGCGAGATTCTTTGACTTGAGATGTTCCTTCGTGAGTTACTTCTAATATGTGCCATATTTCCTGCGCAGTTAGACAATGTGAGACACGATTAAATTCAAATTGATCTAATGAACAGATAATAGAATTCATAGCTTTGGCATTAGTATTCTGTAATTTATTTTCTAGTTCTGTCCATTGTTCCTTTGGTTTCTCTATTTCCTGATCATCTACAGTTATAGTTGGTATTCTATAACCTGTCTCAACAATATCCCAAGCGTCAATGGTTTTCAAAAAAAATTTCATCCTATTTTTCCAAAAAGCATATTAACCATTGAACATTGGTGGTCTAACTATGGATTGACCTTCTGCAAAAGCATTATTAAAAGAAGCCATTTTAAAAATTCGAATTTTTAAACAAAAACTGATTATTATTATTTTTTTAAAAAAAATAGAATTTTTAAAACAAATGTTGACTTCTATTCCTAGCTCTGATACCACTTGTAGGATCGATTTCACCCTAGAGGGGGGGTGAATAGGGTGATAGTGTTAATTATAAAAATTAATTGCGGAAGCTTATAAACTAATATTAACACAGATCACAGAATACTACCAGCACAGAAATAAATAGCAGAATAATAAAATGCAGAACAGAACAACACAGAATTTACCCAGCTTCGGCAAAAACCAGCCTACGTGCTGCCCCCAAGGTTTCTACTAGAAATTAGATAGTCCCTCGCTTACACACGTAAACTCGCTATACCCGCTATTGACTAATCTAACTCTACGCTCAAAACCTTGACCACAACTCAACTACCGAGTTGCAAATTCCAAAACTACACACCGTAGTTTGCACCCTAGTCACACGACTAGAAAATTAAAACGGTTTAAAAAGAAAATACAATTAAAAAACGATTATAAAACAAAATAACCCTAATTAAAAACCCTTATATAAAAAAAATTCTCCCTTTTAAAACAATAGGCCGGCCTCTTTTATATTCTAGCCCGTCTCTTTTCTTTATGTTAATGGCGGCTTTTCTTTCTCTCGTTCCTCCTGATTAAAAACTAGGGCTTCGGTGAATTTTGGGGCTTTTGCTCCTTGATCCAATTTAGGGTTATTCTAAAAGCCGACGTTATGTTGATCGATTCAGTGAGTATTTGCGTTTAGCCTTGATCGATCGTATCCCTTGTTGCTCACTTCGGCTGCTTCGTTGATCAAGTTCGTCCCTTCTTCGGTATGTAATTTTATGCTTTTGTTTTTGCTGGTTTTATGCTTGGTTGAACTCGATGATAAAATTTGCCGATGATGACTTTCTTATATAGGGTTCGTAACCCTAGATTTGCGTTCGTATAATTATTTTTGAATTTGTCAACTGATTATTTTGGCCATTGATTTTCGCTTGTATGTTCATGATGATTTCTGACTTGTTCAATTCGAATATATTTGATTTCTTGGCATTCACGGCTTTGTATTTACTGCTCCGTGAATTTCTTGTTTTGAGTCACGGCTTCGAATTGATTTTGGTTGATACTGCATTCGAACATGATGTTGATTTTCGTTTATCACTGTGACTTTCGCTTCTGGTCATCTTCTCTGACCGATGGCATTTTGGTTTATCACTAGTGCCTTCAGTAGCTTCACAGTTGTATTCATGTTTAGTTTAGTCGTACACTTAGTCATGTTGCTTGAGTGACTCGGCCCATCACCATTGCTTTGATATTGTTGCTCTGACTTGTATCACTGCATCCATGTAGAGACTTTGCTTGCATATAGTCTTGTTGCCTCTGTTTCATATTGTATGGTCTGATTCATCATGCATCATTTTGTACATGCTCGGTGTCAAGCATTGTCTTTGTTGATGCCTCTGATTGACTTTACTGCATAGCATATTTGTGTAGTTGGTTCAGTTGCATTTGTCCATTTCCTTACTGGTGCTGTGCACTTCTGTTTTCACTGTCCATATATGTACATTTGTTGTAGCCGTGGTCTTTGCATTGCATATAAACTTGGTTAGCTTGTATAACTAAGCTGCTATTGATCTGGTTCACTTTGATCTTCTTATCTTGATGTTGCAGCTTGGTCTTTGTTGCATTCATGTTGCTCCCCTGACCTTGTATCACTTGATGTCTTGAGCTTGCATGCTTCATTCATTTGTATAGTTCTTGACCATTATCACTGTTGACTGCTGACTTCATTTAGTTGTTGCATTTATGAATTTCATTTTATAATCTGTAGCATGGCACTGTGACTCGAGTTTTCACTGTCATGTTGTTTGCAGCTGTGCTTCATTTGGCACTGTTTACTTGATGCTGCATCACTTATAGCTTTGATCATATTTCTGTCATGTTTGAACATAGTTGCATTATGTTGGCCGAGCTTTGATCAGTTGCATTGTTCATGTCATGTTGTTTATGTGCATGCTTTGTACTTCAGGTTGGTCACTTGATTCACATGTGCACTGCCTGTTTTAAATTGTAGCATGTCACTGAGTTTGTTGTGCATTGGTCATTGCACTGTGTTGCATTACAATCATTACTTCATGTTCCCTTCATGTAGCTTGTTCTTTACATTTGCTTGATTGTATTGTTGTTCTGCCTCCATTAAAAAAAAATTGTTGCAGTGATTATTTGAGCTTGTATTCTGCCTTGAGTTGAATCCTGTGTGTTATTTGGGTTTGACCTTGTGCTGAATTGTTAGCAGTGCTTTTGTTTGATTTGTGCACACGAGTTGGCGGGACAGTGCACATGTGTACAAATGTATGCATGTGTACTGCAGCCACTTATGTACAACCTGTCCCTGATAAAATGCTGATATGCACAGATACAATCAAAAATGATGACGAACAACCCAAATAACTGAGGCAAATATTATTTTCAAAAATCATATCTTATTTTATTTTGCAAAAATATTTCTTTTTCAATTTTACTGCGTTAGTGAATATTTTTGCAGATTTCTCAGATGCTGGATTCAAACTTGAATGCAGTTGAAGATAAATACGAGTGTGAGTGATATGTAGTGAGGTGCTGATGTAAAATAGTGATGTAATTGAATTTGTATCAAAGTTGTATAGTGAATAGTGAGAGCTTGAATTTGTATACTATTCAAAATTGTAATAAATATTTGTTTGAATAAAATATTCGTTTGAATTCAAATTCTGTGTTATTTATTTTATTCAGCAAATATTTATTTAATCTGTGAAAAATAAAATAGTATATTATCAAATACATTTAAATGAATGAATATATGTTTATTATCATCAAACAAAAATCATATAAGCGCATATTCAACATGCTGTTCAAGTGATAACAGAGATGAAGTCTGTAGATGGTTTGGTGATATTGATGAACTGTGTTGTATGTGTGGCTGATGGTAGCAAGTTGGAGGAGGGGTGAGAATGAAGTTGAACTGCAGTTGTGAGTCTGAAGCTGAACAAGGTTATGTGAGGATGGTGGAATATGTGTTGGAAAAGTCAATGGCAGGTGGGTGATTGCTGTTCAGGCTGATGGCAGTGGTTTGTTGGGCAGTTGTATGATGATGGAGATGCACACAGTTGTGTGGACAATTGAAGGTGATATGTGTTGTCGGATATGCGTTGTCTGATATGCTGATATGCGGACAGTGGACGGTGATATGCCAGGTTGATGGTTGACAGTGATGGTGAAGGGGAAGTTGTATGATAGTGATAGCTGCTGTGATGGAATTGTGTACAAAGAAGTTGGTTTGACAGAGCAAGTGAATGGGGTGGAGATGTATGGAACTGCAGGGAGGCTTGTTGGATTGTGACAGAGTGATATGGCAGAGGGGATGTTTGAAGTTGAGATGTGGAAGTGGTGAAGTATGCAGGTGCAGTAAACAGAGAGACAGAGGAGAGCAAATAAAGGCAATGCAATGCTTTTTTTTCTTTTTGTTTAAGTAAATTGTAAAATGAAATGTAAAGAGTAAAATGAAATGCATATCGTAAATGAAACGGAAATGAAATATTTTTGTTTTTTTTTTGAATTGTGAATGTTTTTTTTATATGTAAAATTTTCAATGCAAAGCAAACTAGAACACCAAATCAAATGCAAACACAAATCACACAAGCAAAAAAAAATTTCAAAGAAAATTAACACACACAACAAACACACAAAATCAAACAAAATAATTAGAAAAATAGAAAATTAAAACCAAATAAACTCCCCTACAACGGCGCCAAAAACTTGTTAATCAACTAGTTTTATATCGAGTTAGAAAACCGCTGATAAATTTTGAATTTAGTTTATACCGCAAGCGTACGGCGTACTATCGTAGTACATGGCGAGTACAGATCGATCCGTAGGGAATTATTGATTTTAAATTTCTATTCAATCAAATTAACAAATTTAGAGAGCGGTTAGCTAAAAAAAGGAGAAAAATAACAAACTAGCAAAAGAAAATCGATAAAAATATGAAAGTGTAGAGGCAATTTAGAGATAAATCCACTGTCTAGATCACATAGTTCAACACAATATGAAATTACGATCTCTCTTTTTTGGTCATTAGTTAGTTTAATTGATGTGTTTATCATAAGTATGGCCTATTTGTGCTATTAATTAGCTCAACATAAGCCATCAAACTATAACACATCCCTTTAAACCATTTTTAATTCTCATAAAAAATAACGAGAAGTTGAAAATGAAATCTATTTTAAGCATGACATATTCACTATTGGTTAGAAATATAGACCATCAAATTTTGATTTAGTTTCACTTCATTGTCATAATCATATGTAGATGAAGAGGCAATTTGTGATTCATATGACTAAGCATATCTTATTTGTTTTGAACAACATAGGCTATCAAATTCAATACCAAACACAAAATTACATAAACATCAACTTTCCATAAAGCACAAAAAGAGATCAAAATTATCAAAATGTTGAAGCTACATGATTAGAGGCTTCGTTACCCCTGAACCGAAGGGATTAGCCTCTCATTTGTGTTATCATATCAACACAAGTAGCATGCAACATGAAACTAAAAAGAATGAAAGCTAATGGATAAGAGAACTATTCTACTTGCATAAAATAAAAGAAATCTACACTACAACATAAAAAGAGAAGCATGAAAAAGAAAAGAGTATGTATTAAATTCCATAAGAAAGAAAAGAAAATTTACATGAAATGAAAAAAAAAAGGCTAAGTAGCCATGAAAAGAGAAAGAGAGTTTATCTTTTTATTTTGAGCCTAAACTAAACTAAGAGAGACGAAGAATGATACATGAACCATAAGGGTATTTATACATGTGTTAAACCCTAATTCATATCTATGGAAAATGCCCAAAATACCCTCTTAGGAAGTGTGGAGGCCAAGTAATCATTAGCATCAACTAATCATCATTTAGATGTGCATGAAGTTTTAAACTCTATCAACATGTGCATTAACCTCTAATTTGTACATGAAGTTATGTGGGTATGTGGGGTCCTCCATCATCATGCCTTTGAATTATTTCCATCTTCGTTTCTTTATCTTCACTCTTGTGAATGCATATATGATAATGAAACCACTTGTAAAATGCACTAAATTTCCTACAAAACAACATAGAAAATTCCAAGTAAATTTTCACAATTTAGCAAATGCATAATAATGACCATTTTGCCCCTATATGAAGATGAATATGTGACAATTTGAAAATGATTTGATTTTTTGGTTTAGCAAGTTAGAATACCCAATATGATCATTTATTTATTTTAAATAGATTAAATATGATGGTAAAAATATGCGCATTTACGTGCACATCAGTTTAAAACAAAGTTATGGATGGTTGCTCCTAACCAGCCATGTTCTCCGCATTAGCAAACAGTATTACCCAGTAATGCTCTTTGTTAATGTGGGTCTCGGGATGGGGCATCACAGCTTGACTTGAGTTAATGCATAAATATGGATTACACATTTATCCTTTGATTTTCTTTTATACAGAGTTCAAGTAAAGACGAAATCATTTCAATGCTTTTTCAAGAGTTTAGGGTTGCTCATCATTTTGCAAACTTTGTGGTTCAAAATTCGAATTGTTATACAATAGTCGTTGTTAAAATATCCATAAAAATTTGATGTGAAATTATATGAATTATATTGATTTTCACAACTACCATAAATTCATGCGATCAGGGAAACTCAAACATATTCAAGAATTATTATTTTTTTGGGATTTTTTTAAAGGAAAAGTATTTACCAAAGAGAATCTAAAAAGGGAAATTTGATTTTTGTCTTTTTTTTTTTTGAATTTTCAAAATTTTTTTGAAAAGATTATTTAATATATTTTGGATTTTTTCTTTTCTAAAAAAACTAACTTAAACTTTTTTATTTATTTTTGATTTTGATTGAAAAATTTCAAAGGATTTAAAAACATGTTAAGAAATATTTACAATTTTTTTACTTTTGGCCTTTGAATTTTTTTTTTAAATATGCATGAACTAATGCAACTAAATGGATGCAAATGGCTTAATTACATATTTTCTATTCTTAATAGCTCTTAACCCAAAATTGTATTATCACACTTTGTCTTAATCCAACGAGATAGTTCTTAGCCAGGTAATAGGCGGGGATTTGTAGGTGCACCACGAATCACCATAGCAATGCAGTCGAAGTTTAAGTACCTTCGGAGAAACAATCAGTGTAATATTTTCGAATCACCATAATGTTTATAACATATTATTGCTCTGTCGTAGCTTAGACACCAAGAAAATAAATTGTTCAAAGAAGACAACTTGCCAATATACAATTAAGCCCTACGTGAGCTCGCGACACCCTTAAAATGTCTAGCCGTTATTATTAACAATTCTAAGATGAAATGCAATTTATGGGCTAAGGAAAGGTTGATGAAATTCACCACCTTATGTGGATTTGATTTTGCCCATAAAAAATAAAAATAAAATGATATGAATGCAAACTGAAAATCTACGTTAATTTAACAATGCAACTACACTGATATTTTTTTTTGAATTTGTTGAATTTATATATATATATATATATATATATATATATATATATATGCAAATGTAAGCAACCAACAATGCAATTTAAATAAAACTGGAGATTAGAACACGATACCAGAGCGTGCTGAATTATTAGCAATTTATAAAAAAGTAGAGTTAAGCAATTATTTGACAAGCAATTCCTTGTAAATTTCTATCTTTGCAACCTGAAAAAGGAGTCGAACAAGATATATACAACTATTTTTTTGTTTGTTTGTTTAAAAAAAAAGAATGAAAACAAAAGCTAGGTATTTTTTATTGTTTACCCAAATGAAAATGAAAGCATTTTTTTCAAAAATTCAAACCCAAAGTTAAGGGAAAAAAATTAAACAAAAAAAGGGAAAAAAATTGAATTTACACTAAAAAATTAAAATAAAAACAGCCCAACTAAACATCTTGACTAGCCCAATTAAATCAGAGATACGAGCACAGCTCAAATCTTCAGTCAAATTCACGAACAAAAAATATCGCAACCAAATTCCCAATAAATTCCAAACGAAATACGTGTTTCTCTATTTCAATTCCAAACTTAAATCGAATTGCGGCGGTTTGAGGCAAAGCAAGGTTCGAGCAGCTTGCGGCTTTGGAATTAGGGTTGCGGCGGTGAAGGGAGGGCATAGGTTTCGATGTTGTATGAGCAGTGATGTTAAAGGCACGAGGAGCAGCAAGGAAGTGGTATATATTATTGAATAGTGAAGTTTGTGTTCGGGTTTTTGGTTGGCAAGAAGTATTGAGGTAGAGAGTTATGTGGCAGTGGGGAAGAACTGTGATCAGGCAGTAAATTTAATTGAAATCTAACTGGTTAGTAAGTGGACAAAGAAGGCGGATGAAATAGTATGGGGTTTGTCATGAAGTTTGTGGAGGAGCAGTGGTTGATGCAGTGTGGTTTGGATTGTCAGCAGTTAGGTTGTGGGTGATGAGGTAGAAGGTTGTTTGTTTTGTCAGGGGTTGTCAGTGGGCAGATGAAGTGAAGTGTTAGGTGATTGGTACAAAGCAAGGCAGTGGATGTTAGCAATGGTTGTTAGCAGTAGAAGGCGGGTTACTAGTGGTATGAACTTGATGGTTAGGGGCAATGGATGAGTTTGGTTGTATGTTTGTTGTTTAGAGGAGGTAGATGGTTGTAAGCTGAACTGAAGTGAAGAACTGATGTCAGAAAGGAAGCAAGTAGATGGCAATGCAATGTTGGTAAGGTTGAAGTGCAGTGGATAAATGGTTGCACTGTGTGGTCATGGATGAAGCTTGAGGTTGTTACGGCAGTAAGGCAGAAGCGTTAACAGAGATGGGTAAGTGAAGAAGTGGCTGGACTGATAATTTGAAGTGGATAATGAAGCTCGAAGTGGGTTGTGATGTGCTTGATGCTATGGAAGTTTTTTTTGAAGTTGAGGCTGGGAAGTTTGTAGTGGTGACGGGAGGATATTGTATGAATTCTGTTTTGATATAGTAGTGCAGGGATTGTTGTATGTCAGTGGTTATAGGCAGGGTCCACAATGTGTAGTCGTAGGTAATGGAAGTGTTGAGTGGTGGAAGGGGAGTTGTTGATGTTGTATAGGTTATATTTTGAGATGGTTGATTTGTGGTGATTGTGCACATAGAAGGGGGGGGGGGGGGGAGGTGGGTGAAGTGGCATTGTATTTTTGTGGTGGTGAGTTTATGGTGGTCAGTTGTATGGTGGAAATATGGTCGAGGCAGTGGGTCTGGAGAGGGTTATGTATGTATGGTACTGATGAGGAGACTGTTGTAGTAAAATGAATGAAGAAGTGTGATGGAAGGGGAGAAGTATGGTCAGTTGTACACAGAGAGGATGTGTTAGTGTTTCAGGCAGATATGGTGGTGAAGTAGTTTGATGGTTCACTGGTGTGTTGTGCAACTGACAGCAAGGATGGTTACAGCAAATGGTCAGAGGCACAAGGCAGGAAGGAAATGAAGAAGTAGTGAAATGGTTGAAGTGAAGAGAAGTTGAAGCAAGGGGCAATTTTGAGTATGTTGATGATATGCACTGTCTGTTAGTAGCAGGTTTGAGTATGTTGAAAGCAATGTAACGGTGCAAGGTTGAAAATGCAATGTAACAGTGAATTTGAAAATATAAATTATGTAGAAACGCTAAAATGCACTTGTAAAAAGATGAAAATTGTAATGCAGAAGAAAAAAATGAAATGGAATTTTTTTTTCCTTTCTGAATTGAACTTGTGTATTTTTTTTTTTTAAATATGCAAATGCTAAACAAAGTAACAACAAACACACAAATCAAATCACACAACAAGCATACATACTTTTTTTAAAATAAAATTAACACACAAAAAAACCACACAATAAAATTAAATGAAAAATAATTTGAAGAATAGAAATAAAATCAAATTAATTACTCGGCAATGGCGCCAAAAACTTGTTTAACGACTAATTTTCCATCGAATTAGAAAACAGCCGATAAATTTTAATTAAAAATTAACCGCAAGCGCACGTTGTACAATTTCAGTACGTGACAAGTACGGATCGATTCGCAGGGAATTGAATTGATTTTAAAATTTTCACTCAATCAAATTAAACCAATATTCGAAGTTGTGTTAAGCTAAAAATATAAATAAACTAGCAATAGAAAATGGATAAAATACGAGAGTTTGGAGGCAATTTATAGGCAAATCCCTTCTCATGATTACATAAATCAACATATATGAAATTATGATCTCTTTTTTTGGTCATTAGTGAATTTAGTTGATGTGTTTATCATAAGTATGACACATTTGTGCTATTAATTTGCTCAACATAAACCATCAAATTTTAACACACCCACTAAACCACTTGTTAACTCTCATGAAAATGTTAATGAAATTGAAAATAAAATTTATTCTATGCATGACCTATTTACTATTGATTAGTAATATATACCATTAAATTTTGAATTTAAAATCCACTCATTACCATAATCATATGGAGATGAAGAGGTAATTTGTGTTTGTGTTTGTTTAAATATAGCATATTTGGTGTCAACAACATAGGCTATCAAATTCAAAGCTAAACAACAAAATTTAACCACATCAAATATTTCCATTAAGCACAAAAGGAGATCAAAAATTATCAAGATGTTGAATTTACATTATTAAGAGAACTTCGTTACCCCTAAATTGAAGGGGTTTAGCTTCTCATATTTGTTATCATTTCAAAAAAATGTAGAGTTCAACATGAAACAAAATCAAAAAGAAAAAGAGAGATAAATGAAATAAAAGCTTAGCTACTTGCATAAAATATAGAGATCTACACTACTAACATGAAATAAACAACAAAGAAAAAAGCATGTAGCTTTAATCATGTGCATTAGCTCTTAATAGGGGATCATGGTAAGTGGGTAGGTTGGGTCCTCCATTTTGCATGAAATGATTTATTTCCATCTTCATTTATTCTCTAACTTTTGTGCATACATATTTCCATGAAGACCTCTTCCATTTGAATCCAAATTCCTATAAAATAACATAAAAATGTCCAAGTAAATTTTCTCGAATTAATATATGTACAAAAATGACCATTTTGCCCATATATGAAAATGAATAAATGATGATCTAAAAATAATTTAAATATTGGTCTAAACATGTTAAAAATACTCTATATGCTCATTTATTTAATTAAATTAGATTAAATACGGAAGTAAAAATATGCACATTTACGTGCACATCAAGTTCATATTAAATAAATTACATAAATAATTCATTAAATTTTTATTTCTAATCATTATTGTTCAATAATTATATTAAATTTAAAATTTTAAAATAGTTAAAAAATACAGGGCGTTACGCGCTTTCATTGGGAGAATCCAAATCCAAGCTTAGATCTAGCTTGCTATTTTAGAATAGAAGAGGTTCGATTGTTAGTCCAGGAAATTGGCTTCGAAGATTCCTAGGCTTGCCATCAAGGATCAATGGCACTTAGAAAATAGAAAACCACTTTTGAAAGATCTACAGGAGCAATAGTCGGTGGTGATGAAGCAAACCTCCAACAAACTGAAGTAAACAATGCGAACAATCATTGAATTGAGGTTAATGCTGGAAATCTAGCACCAGGTGCTTCCACTCAACAGGATGTTGTATTCAAAGGAGAGCTTAACTAGATGGTTAATCAACTTAACCGAAGATGGCTGATAGTCAAAAGGCTCTTATGGAAAAGAATGATTCTTTGCTGGCACTACAGCCACAAACTGCCTTAAGGACTAGGCCAGAAACTGTTGCGGCTATGGAACAGGAGGATTGCTCTGTATTAGGCTTGAATAGGGATGGCAAGCAAAAGGAGATAGTTGGCAGAGATCCTGGAATTGTTATCGAAGGTAAATGAAGTCCCCTCCCGTTGGAGGAAAACCTACTGCAAACCCTAACCTTGGAGTGAAGGCTCCCCAAGGGAATATTGCAATGCTTCTCTCCAATTCTGAAGATGACATGCAACTTGATGCTAAAGGACTGAAATTGAATTCTAACATTGGTGGGAAAAATGACGGAAAGGAAGTTCAAACCGCCGCTATAAGGCCAATCGTTCACCAATGGAATTCTACATGTATGGTTCTCCTGAAGGATGGAGAACCTAGGCTTCAGTTAGCAAACCAAGGTCGTTTGCCAACTCAAATGCTTGGCGTAGCCCCTGATAGTCGACTTATTGACTACCGGACTAGTGATGCATGCATTGCGAACATGATCAATAGCTTGATGAAAGAAAGTAAAGGCAGGAAAGATGACGATTGGGGTTCTACACCAAGTCAAATTCCATTTATTAAAAACATTATAAGGGAAGAATACCCTGAGAAGTTTACTATACCCGGTATGCCATCTTACAACGGGATGATAAACCCCAAATAGCACTTATACAAGTACATTTGGAAAATGGATGGAACTAGGAAAAAGGATGCTATCCACTGTAGTGGTTTCCCTATCTTCTTGGAACATGTTGTTTCTATGGGGTTTACCAGACTTCCATCAAGATCTGTTTCTACCTTTGATGAGTTGGCAGGGAAATTCTTGGAATAGTTTAGACTTCACGTGCCACATCCAAAAGATGTGATGTCTCTATCTGACTTTTTTCAAGAACCAAATGAGTCACTAAAAACATTTATGAACCGATTTAATACTGCGGTTACTGAAGTAAGCAATCCTAATAAAGATATAGTATTCATAGCTTTGTTCCGAGCAATTATCTGAACATAGACTTTGGAAAATAGATTAAGATGAAACAACCAACCACTATGAAGGAGTTTAACTGAAGGGCGAGTCAGTATCTAAGATTTGAAGACGTAAACGTGTTGGAAGGCAAGACCACTAATTTACAACCATAGGAGGTGGTTCAGAGAATGTAGTGGTCAACTATGATGGAAATAATTCTAGACCCATGACAGAAAATGCAAGGAAAGATGGAAATCATAAAAGTAAGACCAGATTCTAGCAGGCCCGAGGGGAATGGAAAGCGGATAAGGAACCTAAGACCCGAGGAGTATACGACATTGAATGATTGTTTGGAGAACATCTACCTTGGAACTCAGGGAACTGAGCGATACAACAAGCCTCCTAGGAAGGAATAATATGAACGACAAAAGCAATTAGGAATGTTCTTCTGCTTCCACGAAATGCATGGGTACAAAACAAATGAGTACCGACACCCGAAAGAATTGATTGAGAAATTGATAAGGAACAACAGACTCTAGCAGTACGTGAAGAAATCACAAACCCCTGACCAACCTACTAGACCCTAAGGTGCAAGTACTCAAGGAAACCAACTTGGACCCAGTGAAGAAGGGCCCAGACGAACAGAATAGAGACTTATTATCGGTACCATTTCTGGAGTACCTTAACTAGCATAGAAGAGTTGGGGTGAGATGGAATGATATGCCATCTCACTGAAGCATGCTCCTAAGGAAACTTGTTATGCAATTGAGGATGAAACTCTGGCCAAACATTGGAGGACAATTGCTGATGATGTTGTATTTTGAAATTAGGATACTGAAGGCATAGAGGTGCCAACTCTCGACCTGATGGTGGTGACTTCCAGAATCAGACCAGTAGTTGTGCATCGAATATTGGTTAACAATGGGAGCTCGGTTAACATCTTGCTTCAACGTACGTTCGATCAAATTAAGACAAGCTTTGAAGATGTGACTGTGTGCCAAACTAAGATTAGGGCTTTACAGAAGAACCGCGACAACCAGTCAGGATGTTTAACTTGCTTATAGAGCTCAGAGAAGGAGAATGAAAGGTGGTCCTTATCCAAACCTTCATGATAGTTCAAGAAATGTCATCTTACAACGCTTTCTTTGGTCGACCAGCCATTGCTGATTTTAGAATAGCTTTGGCCCGCTGGTGCCTTACTATGAATTTCCCAACGAAGATTGGGGTTGGAGTAGTGAGGGGAGACCAAAGTGCTACAAGAGAAATGTTACCTCGCTGAAATACGTGAATCTAAGCATTGTGAGAAAGGTAAGAATGTAGGGAAGTCTCTCCACATTCGTGCTTCGCAAGCATAGCAATTACAGAATTGCTCCTGGCTCGGGAACAATAGCCGCTACGATAAGGCTTTGGACCCTAGGAAGAAGAGTTCTAAGGAGGAGCGGGCAGCGTAGGTGGAGTTTACGATGCCTATCCCTTTGGATATAGATGACCCAACTTGGGTCCCAAAGATAGGATCACATCTTGGAATCAACATGAAACATGAGTTGATTGAACTTATTTGTACCATTTTGGACATGTTCGCTTGAACGCATTCCGATATGTGCGGGATATCGATAGAGATAGCATGTCACGCATTCAATATCGATCCTACGTTCATTCCAGTAAGGCAAAAGAGAAGCAGTCTGGGTCTGTAGCGATCCACTACATTGAAGGAAGAAATGGATAAGCTGTTAGCTAACGGCTTTATCTACAAAATGGCATATCCTAAGTTGGTATTAAACCCTATGTTAGCTCGGAAGTCGAGTGGGAAGTGGCGAACTTGTGTCGACTACTCGGACCCAAACAAAGCTTGCTAGAAAGTCAGCTTCCCATTACCTAGGATCGATCAGCTTGTTGATGGAAACGTAGGACATTAAGTACTCTCTTTTATGGACGTCCACTTAGGATACAACCAAATCATAACGCACAAACCTGATCAGGAGAACACTAGTTTCATTTTTGAATCGGGATTGTACTGTTATCGGGTAGTTCCTTTCAGTCGGAAGAATGCTAGAGCTACATACTAGAGACTGGTAAACACGATGTTCAAAAGCCAGGTCAGACAAACAATGGAAGTATATGCGAATGATATGCTCGTAAAGTAGCGAGTATCTAGAAATCATCATGTCTATCTCTTGAAGATTTTTGAAATACTTCATAAATATGGGATGAAATTAAATCCATTGAATTGTTCTTTCAGTGTAGCTTCCAGAAAATTCCTTGGATTTATTGCAAATTCTAGGGGCATCGAAGCTAATCCAGAGCAGTTAGCTACCTTACAGAATGTCATAGCCCCCTACAAAAAAGAAGAAATTAAAGAGTTTAAATGGGTAGATCACAGCGTAAAGTTGATTCATTTCTAAAGTGGTTGATAATTGTATGCCAAATTTCAATGCACCGAAGAAAGGTGAGAAGAACTTCGAGTGGAATCGGGATTGTCTGATTGCATTTGATGAACTACTATGACATATGGAGACTCCATTGGTCTTATCCAAGCCGATGGAAGGGGAAGTCTTATTCATCTACTTAGCAGTGTCTCCCATACTCTAACTGTAGCACTTGTATGTGAGGAAGGCAGAATCCTATAGCCCATCACTACATCAAAAAACGCTTTACGGAGCTGAACGGAACTATCTGAAGTTGAAAAAATTGGCATATTACTTACTGACTGCATCAAGGAAGTTGCGACCATAATTTCAAGCTCATCCAATTAAAGTATTGATAGCTCCTAGTAAAGACCAAATTAATGTTGACTAGGTTCTAACAATCAAAGAGGAAGAATCATGGTTGAGGCCAATCAAGGACTACCTTCTTAGTGGGATACTCCCTGAAGACCAAAATGAACGAAAGAAGCTCCTTTAAAATGCACCACAATTCGTGTTACAAGATGGAGTGCTATATAGGCGAGGCTTCTCCTCCCTTAGTTAGGTGTGTAACCAAAGATAAAGCTAAGAAGATTCTGATGGAAGTCTATGAAGGTAGCTACGGGACCACACTAGGGATAGACACCGACAAAGAAGGTTCTACGTTACAGATATTTCTAGCCCACAATCAACCAAGATGCAGTAGACTATGCAAAGATTATGATCGGTGCCAGAGATTTTATAAGATCCAGGGAACCCCATCCTCGTAACTTACGCAAATGGTCAGCCCTTGGCCGTTTACAA
This sequence comes from Allium cepa, assembly GCA_030765085.1. Taxonomy (NCBI): domain Eukaryota; kingdom Viridiplantae; phylum Streptophyta; class Magnoliopsida; order Asparagales; family Amaryllidaceae; genus Allium; species Allium cepa. Next base: position 611,018,917 of record CM060940.1, read on the forward strand.
TTTGAGGAATCGATCTAATCGACGTATTACCAATAGCCAAAGGAGAAGCCAAATATGATATCGTTACAGTTGATTACTTTAACAAATATGCGGAATGATACCGCTTGCTACTATTACCACTCAAAGGTGATTAACTTTGTAACAAAAAACATTATTTGCATGTTTTGAGTACTACAGAAAATCATCTCGGACAATGGAAACCAGTTTGAGAGTGATAAATTCAAGGACTTCGGCAAGCGTTATCGGATCGAGAAGAGACTTCCATGTTAGCGCACCTGTAGGAAAATAGGCGAGTGGAAGCAGTAAACAAAATCATAAAATCTACCATCAAGAAGTGGCTAATGAAAGCTAAAGGAAACTAGGATGATGAGCTTTCACTTGCACTTTGGGCTTATAGAATAACATATAATCTACGACCCAACACTCACCATTCACCATGGCATATTGTTCAAAATCGATGATTCCAGTGGAATTGGAGGTCCCTTCTCATTAGAGGCGACAATTCAATCAAAGAGAAAATAAGAAGCTTCTGCTCGAGTTGCTCGACCATTTCGATGAGATGCGGGAGGAAGCTGAGTTAAGGACTACTGCTCACCAGAAAATAGTAGCATGACACTTTAACACCAAGGTTCGCAACCACACATTCAAAGTGGGAGATCTTGTCCTGAAATGAATCTTCCATAGTACATGAGCACTTCGTCCGAATTGGTAAGGACCCTAAGTAATTGACCAAAAACTTAGGGGTGAAATGTTCAAGCTAACAACAGTCGATGGAATTCTGATTCCTCATGCTTTGAACAGCGACTTGCTGCAACACTATATTATTTAATACTTATCTATTTATTCCTATTTTCACAAATCAACCACCCAAAGGACACTAGGGGCATTGTAAAATATGCATTATTTTCCTCTCTCTTTATCTTATTGGTAAAGTTTCGCTTCTTGAACTAATGAAACTGCATTCTTGTAAGTAAACCGCTGAGTCGATGGTAAAATAAACTCAAACCGTCGGATTGATGCGCAAAATCGATCCCTACCTTTTGAGAATCGATGTTGCTCCGACAGCATCAGGAATGCCCATATTTCCTCAAGAAGAATCGTTGTCACTCTATGGCATCTAGAACTTATCATTTTCCTTGTGTGCATCCCATAAGCTGCACAACGCTGCTTGAATCGGAGGAACCACGTACAAATACGCCATAAATCCTTGCCTGCATCCCATAACCCATGCCTCACTTCTTGAACCAATAAAACCACGTCCAAGTAAGCACTCCTCTTGTGCTCCACACTACAAGCCACTCAAAGCTGCTTGAACTAATGGAACCGTGTTGAAGTACACAACACACCTATACTCCATTCAATAAGCTGCGTATCGCTTCTTGAACCGGAGGATCTGCGTTCTCGAAAGCGACAAACGTACATAACTGGAAAAGTGCTTCTTACGGTCCCCATCTCGGAGGTCACATGATAGCTGGAGAAAGGTGTGGCTTACCTATGGCTTCAAAAGATAGATGAACATGAGCTTCAGAAATGATAGTTGTAGATGCCAGAACAATTTTCGTTTGCTCTTGGGAAGCAGGAACAAGTGTTTCACACTAACCTGAATAGGTTAGGCCAGCAAGAACCTTGGCAGAGGCATCAATGACACCCTTCTCTCTCTCTTCTCGAAGAATTTATCTAAGGATTGTCGAAAAGTCTATGTCTTTAGAGCTGAGGTGGGCAGCCATTAATTCTTCCTCGGAGCGTACATCCCTAACCTGCTCCGACCTTACTAGAACTTCCTCGTAGACCATGGCGAGAATTCGAGGATAACCATTTCCAAGCCATTACAGGCTACCCCTGTTCATCACATTGCAAGTGTAGTGGTGAAGCACGTTGGCCTACCTCATCATACTCTGTTCGAAGCTTCAAAAGATCTGACCGTGTGACCAGATAGTTGATCTCTTCTGGTAGTTTTCTACTAATAGCTTCTTCTTTCTCCTTGGCCAACTATGTGTTCTCCTTCCAAAGTCGGGTAAGTTTGGCAACCTATTCGGTGACGGTGGCATCTTGACCAGTAATGGTTTGATCCTGGGATTTAATAGTGTTCTTTACAACGATGATTTGCTCTGTCAGTTTGTCGGGTTTTCTACGAGCATCCTTGAGTTAATCTTTAATCATGATGAGCGCTCTATCGTGTGCCCGGTTTGACTCGGTCAATAACTTATCGTTGGCAGCCTTTTGCTTTAAGGCTGCATTCCTCTCAGCTTTCAGCTTGGCTATTTCAGTATCGCAATCCTTGTTTGCTTTATCATTCCTACCCTTCCTGCCTTGAATGAAAGAATTTCTTGATAATTGATGCAATTCACGTCCGAAAGGGACTTCATGAGATGCCGCCAATCAAACCCAGCTTCTCAGTCCTGTCATACTATCTTAAGATTGTGCAAGGAAGTGGCTCTATTTGTGGGCTTGATGTCCTTGTCAAACTTAACTCCTTTTAAAAATAAGTGTAGCTAAGCATCTTGGAACATAGATGAACCAAGCGGGAGTACAAACTTATCCCTTTGGCTAGAAGAACTGAGGGTGGTTGCTATAGTTATGGCTCGGAATGAATAAACTTCCTGCATTGCCGCCATCTGAGCTTCAGTGCGAGGGGAAGCAGTGGACAATGAAGCCCCACGACATTCGTGAGTGTCTCTATGGCGCTTGTGTACATCTTTAGGAGTACTACTCTCATTTTCCCTTTGCTTTTACCTCCCTTCTCACACTCTCCCTCAAAGTAGCGGGGCCTCCTCCTCCTTTCTCTTCCTTCTGTCCTCGTTCGTTTCGCAATGAGAGTGATGGGAAGGGTCCTAAGTTTGATCCTTGTGGGTTCCAGATGACGAAGACGGCGGTAAAATCCACGACCATGGAACCTGAAACAAAAGGAAAGGTAGATTTAATGCTTTGAATCAGAAAATGGACTCGATGTAGAAATTTGTTTACGTGTCCCTAAAGTGAAGTGTGTAGTGCCGACGACCCCCTATATACTCTACCAACCATATCGGCATAGTTTAAGGGTTGGAGTCTTTCCATCTTCACTCATAAAAGCACCGGAAGAGATGTCGATTTACGAATCGATCTCGCTTAACATCTCGCTAACTGAGATATCACCGAATTGGTTCACATAAATGGAAATATCTCTTAGAAAATCAAAAGTTATGTATCCCAGATGAGGGTTATAGCAGCTTGGACTCTAATAGATTATGGAGTTTCAACAGCAGGTTGCCATGGAGGAGGGGAGATCGAGAGCTTGGGACTCAATGCCTCAGTGGTTGGCAGATCTAAGGAAGGTCGGTTGAGGAGATCAGAGCTCACCTCTCATGACTCGCCAAAATAGTCATCTCTTTCTTCAGAAATGTGAAAGTCTCTATCATCATCATTTAAACCTTCTTCCCCTCCTACCATCGCCTATTTCCCGTCTCTCGTTTGATACGGCCCACCTTCCTTCTTGGGGATCGGGGACATCTTGTGTATATCTTCTTCATCTCTCATAATGTCCCCCTTGGAAGGTAAGTCCACATCAACTTCAAGAACTTCGTTAGGTTGAGTGTCACATAATAGGTCGGCCACGTCCTCTTAAGCCTCCTCGTTGGAGTTATGGGTAAAGGAAAAAGAATGAGTGTACCTCCTAGAGCCACTTGAAGTTAAGTGCTCCTCATCCATGGAAAATCTCACAGATTGAAGCAAGCCAAACCATCAAAGGTTCTCATTCATCAAAAGAAACTCTACTATGCGCTCAGAAGTTCTCATAGCATTTAGAGTTTTAAGAACTCTTTGAGCTCGTCACTGCTTTTTCGCCTTGGGATAACTACAGAAAAGGATAAGGACAGTTAGGAATGTGAAGTGTTCTAGTCGTGCAGAAGCTAAGGAACAGAGACTTACTTCTTGATATCTAGAGACAGTTGAAACCCTCTGGTCATCGTACAAATAAATATTCATTCTTAAAAGATGAGCATTTGTTATAGAGATCTTCAATCAGCTTGTAACCTCTCCAGGCTTCTATGATTGTAAAGGAGGGGAAATCTTGATGCCTCTTTAATTATAGAAGGGATATCAGCTCGTTCATCCTTGGAGGCCGCCCAAGCCTAATCGTGAACAATATATATAGTAAGTGCAAAAGTGTGCAACTGTTAGGATGAATTTGGAATCGCACAAGCCCTAATTCCTAGAGCACTACCAATAGGAATCGATTAAAAGGTGGCACGACACCGCTCAAGCACATATACTGGTTGCATGTAGTAAAATTGTCAAGAGGATTGTGTGCCAACTCAGCTCGAGTAGGCAATCGAACATCTTTCTCTGGAATCCCATGCTATGTACATATATTCCTTAGCATCTTGGACATTAGGATTAAAGGCACTTGCTCCGGAAGGTCGGTTAGGATTCTCATCCCGAGAGGTAGCTGATTGAGCATAGGTTCGATGGGAATAAGCGAGCCACAGAAGTCAATAGGAAAAGGTTGACTTGACCCAATGGAATAGATTGGGGAACTAGGATAGTCGTTAATTTAGCCTCTGAAGGTGTTGATGCCCCTTCTCTAGACTTACGACGGGATGATTGGCATGTCATTCTAGACAATAAAACTCATTGATCATGGTACTCTTTATTTCTAAATAATAAAGAATTCCCATATGACTAAAACTTGAAATCCAAAGGACTCGGCGTGTGCTAACCAATTGGGCTTCAAGTGTTAGTTGGGACAAATGTAGCGTGTTATGTATATGAAATGAGTAATGTGTCCCAATCATTATGAATGAACCACCTGGTGTAGATAGCTAGCTTGTATTGGAAAAATGATCTGCATTGTCCTTTGAAATCATTTTTTTGTACTTATCCGTTATCGGTCGATGATCGATAGCGGATCCATTGTCCAGAGCGATGCGAAAATCTTTTCTTTTTAGGATCACAGGAAATGCAGATCCAGAAAGTAAAGGCGATGGAATCATCCGACATGCCTAAGCTCATAGCAATTTGTTGTATCGAAATTAATTCGGTGATCAAGACAGTCAATTTCGGACGGGGAAGATAGCTGGCGCCATAAAGCAAAACCCTTGTTTCGTCATCCATTGTCTAATTTGGAAAACCAACCATCTCCATCTAAAGGGAAATTGTCCAAGCCATAGTCATTAATATCGTGCAACCATCCCATGATGAATCTAAACCCCACCTTTGATTCACAAAAGCAGAATAACTTAGTCTAGGGTTGGGTGTAAACTTGGGTTCGATTTTTTAGGGGGTGGCTATGACAGCGGCAGTCCAATGTAGCGATGGCGGGGACTTCAGGCAAGTGACATGGAAAGGCGGCGACGATAGGACAAGGTCAAGGCATGGTAGAAGTTAGGTCGGCGATATGAAAGCCTAGGCTAGGTTGCCTGGAAGTAAAGGAAATTTAGGGTGGAGGCTTGGGAACTCAAAAGCAATGAAGTGAGGATTAGGGAAGACTATAAGTAAAAGAAAAATTACCCAAAAGTTTCCTAAGTCCTTAACTCGGCACCGAGTTAAGGCAATAAATCTGTATCAAATTATCGATTTTTTTCCGGATCAACTCAAACTCAACACCATAAACGAATATGCTGACTTAAAGCATTAAGTAATTTCCAAAATGAAGATTGCATCGTCGGTACAGAGAATTGGAATTCAGATTGAAGTCAGGGCAAATAGCTAATCGAGAATTAAACAAATTTAAACAATGTCTCGAGTCAATATCCAACATTCAACTGAAATTCATAGAATAATAGCTTAGAACTTACCTTGTTCCAGAGCATACTTTGTTTCTAACAAAAGTGTACTCTAGAGGCATATCTTTACTGAGTTTTTGACCAAGCAGAAGTCCGTGAAAGATAGAAAGTCAAGATGAAGACATAACGACTTGAAACTTGGATGGTATGAACATATAGGTTGGAGAAGCAAGATAGGAAAATTTAGGCCACTATGGAGCTAAGTACATAACTCGATACCGAATTATGGCCATAACTTGAAACCGAGATATGGTGCTCCATACTAGAGTGCTTCGACTTTCCCTAATCCATTCTCAAACAAATATAAGCAAGCCTAAGCGATTTCATAAAATTTCTGATGACCTGTCTCAAGAAGTAAAAAGTTTAGCTCTAGTGAACTATAGAATAAGCCAGGTTATGAAAGAATGATCATCAAAACAAGTCAACAAGCTACAAAAACACAAGGAGAACTAAAAAAAGAAGTCAGAAGCATGGTCCAAGAGGAAGCTCTGAGTTTCCCACTAAAGGGACAAGTCGGTACCGAGTTATAGCTATAGCTCGGTACTGAGTTATCATGTTAACTCGTGGTGCTTCCAGTTTTTTGACACTAACTTGGGCCAAAGACTAGACCTCTCTGGCAGCGGGCTTTTTGTAACACCCCATATTTTTAGTAACGTTATTTAGGATATTTATTTAGCTAAACTAAATAAAATAATGTGATGATTAGGAGATTGAGATTTGTAATTAACAAGTGGTAGTCATGCCTTAATAACAATTGAACTAAAATAAAATGGTTAAGTATAATAGATAGGGGGCAATATACAAATAGATACATTCTTATACCTAAACAGCTTAAGCTGTCATTCTCACGTTCATTCATAATTCACAAACAAAAATATAAACTAAGGTCGACCACCATTAGGAAAAGCAAAGAGAAGACTTCAAAAGGAAATGCTTAAGCAACTTAGTCAAGATTAAATCTCAAATCCTTAATCTCAAAAGCTAAGATGAATAATGACTACATCTCATTTTTCTAATTGTTTTCATTTTTAATGATAATTCGAAGTATTTTGCATAATTATGCCATGTTTTGAATGGTTAAATGTTTATATATTCTTTTTGATGATTTATGCTTGTTCATATAGATTTTATGATATGTATTGATATGAAAACCCTATTAAATGACATCTAAATGCCTTGCAATTTTAGATATAGATCGGAAATGATATTTTAGAGATGGGTTTCAATTTTCATAATTTTATGAATTAAGGTGGATTTTATATTAATTCTAGTAAAGAAAATGATTATTGTGTTTAAAATTATTTACGGTTAAATAATACAAGTTTTGGGTCTGAAAATAATATATGTTAGATAACATATTAAAAATGATTCTCTAGAATTTTTGTAGAATTTTCCTAAGTGTATTGATAGGTATATAAAATTATTTAAGTTATGTGACATAATTTTTTTATATATTTATAAAAGGAGAAGGGGTATTTTATAAATAAATTAAATTGTTTATTTCTAAAATATTGGCAGCACATTCAGAAAAGAAAATTAGCAACCAATAATATTTTGACAAACAAGGCAGGTTATTTGAAATGAAATTCTTTTTAAAGTAAAAATTAGTTTTTACATGCTTTTTGCATGTTTCGCCATTTTCGGCAAAGGGATTCCGACCAAGTACTGCCGCCTCCATGTCATCGAAACCAATGCACATAGTATCAATAACTTGGTACAGAGTGAATTGGATTAAGCGAAAGACACTAGGTCGAGACCAAAGGTTCTGAAGGGGTCGAAGCATGTCTTTACTTTTAAATGAAAATGCACCTGCTTTGCTTTCGAAGGGTATGCTTTCGACTTAGTTCTCTTTCGGCTGAGCCAAATGTTTTAAAGGAAAGGTTTCGAATAGGTTGCGCCTCTTGTTTTTAAATGCTTTCATCGGGGTCGAAACCTGATGTGCACGTAAATGTGCATATATATACATCCATATTTTATCTATTTTTATTTAAATAAATGTCAATTTAGGCATTTTAACATGTATAAAACAAAAATTCAATTATTTTCAAATCATCATATACTCATCTTCATTCAGAGGTAAAACAGTCATTTTTGTGCATGTGTCAATTTGTGAATTTTTACTTGGAAATTTTTATTATTTTTATAGGAAATTTTGATGCATATGGAAGAGGGTTTCATGAAGAAATATACATGCACAAGAGAAAACAAAGGAAGGATGATGGAAATAATTCAAGCTCATGATCATGGAAGACCCCACTCACTTACCTAATTCTACAATAAGAAGCTAATGGACAACTAAGTGGAGGTTAAAGCTTCATGCGCTTTTAGTGCTGGATTAATTAATGGATAATGGTTACTTGGTGGTTACACTTCCTAAAAGGCATTTTGAGGAGCACCCTAAAAATTGAATTAGCGTTTTATGCATGTATAAATAGCTCTCTTATGTACATATAAATATCTTCTACTCTTTCAAATTAGTTAGGAAATTAAAATGCAAGTTGTAAGCTTTATGTTTCATGAAATAAAAATGACTTTCTAGCCTCTTTCTCTTCTCTTTTCTACTTGTTTTTTCTTTACTTTTTTTTCTCATTTTTATTCTTATGCTCTCTTTTATTTCATGTTCATTGCTTAGATTTACATTTATGCACTTAGTTTAGTTCATTTTCTTCTAGTAGTTAACCTTCTTTTTCTTTGTTTATTTTCTACTTTATTTTACTTTCAATGTTGAAATCTCTGTGCGTTAAATGATAACACAAATGAGAGGCTAAATACCTACAATTTAAGGGTAATGAAGCTTTCTTTTATCATGTAGATTCAACATAATTTTCTATGTATTATCTTTTTTGTTCTTCATGAGAAATGGATGTTTATGTTTGTTTGTATTTTACGTTGAATTTGATAGCATACTTTGTTCATAATAAATAGGCTATATTTATCTCATTTATCACAAATTGTCTTTTCATCTGAAATATGATCATGTCAATGAAGTAAAGTTTTAATCAAAATTTGATGATCTATATTACTAATTACTAGTAAATAGATCATGTTTAAACTACATTTTGATTTCATTTTCTATGTCTTGTTTCATGGGAATTGAAAAAGTAGGACTAGATTTGTATTATAGTTTGATGGTTTGATTTGTGTTAATTAATAACTCAATTCAGCCATGCTTATGAAAATACATAACTAATCCTACTTAGATAAAAAATATCATTACTTGGTTTTATGTTGATTTATGTGAAAAATATAAGAAAGTGGATTTTCCTCTAAAATGAATTTTAATCACATAGTTTTTAATCTCAACATTTGCATAGCTTTCTAGTTTTCAAAACAAATTTCACTCTTTGTTTAATTTGATTGATTAGAAATTTTAAATCTAACGATTCCCTGCGGATTGACCCGTACTCGTCATATACTAATTTTAGTACGCACTGCGCTTGTGGTAAATTTTAATTTGAAATTTTTTGGCGATCTTCTAACTCGATAGAAATTCCATCGATAAACAAATTTTTGGCGCCGTTGCTGAGGAGTTGGTTTTGATTTTATTTTTATATTCTTCGAATTATTTTTGTGTATTTTTATTTTATGTGTACTTGCATTTAAAAAATTGTGTGTGTTTGATTTTTTTTTGCATATGTTTGTGTGCTTATTTTTCTTGTTTGTTTTGCATTTGCATTTCTATTAAAAAAATCAACATATACAATTTAAAAAAAAAACAATTTTATTCCATTTCCTTTTCAATTACATTTTCCATTTACAATTTAAAAAAAAAAAAAAAACTATTACAATGCACTGCACTGTTTTCTCTTTTTTTTTTGTTTGCACTTCTTTGCTATCTGATTTCTGTTTGCAATATCACTTAATTCACTTCTTTCACCATCCCTTTGTTGCTGTTAACAAACTGCACTTCACTGTCAATACAAGTTCACCACTCCATCAACATTCTTCATTCTCCATCAAAAACTACTCCAAACCCACAAAACAACTTCCTCCCCTCCTACCACAACTTCAACATTCTAAACTCCAAACATATACAGCCTACAGCGACCATTCACTGTTGCACATCCCCCGGCATCACTTCCACACAGAGAACTGCTGCTCCTTGTTCCAACCATCACCTTACATCAACAACTCACCATCCACATACATCACTTCTCTACTGCTGCATAATCACAACATTGCCTTAAACTTGCCATTCCACTATCATAAATAATTCTACAACACATCAATTCCTGTCACCATCCCACTGCATTGCTTCGACTACAACTGCCTTACCTCCCCGCCCTCAAACAGCAACCGAACACTCAAATAACACCATTACTTCTTCCCAAACCCCACCATTACTTCTTACTTCATTTCACTACTTCATCCCACTTCATCAAATAAAACCATTACTTCATCCTACTATTTACGTTTGCTGTTTACATCGACTAAACCCGGCCATACTTCTCCTCTACACCTACCCCTACACAATGCACATACAAACTGTCATTGACCTCTCTACTGTTTGATTTCAACACCACCTCATCATTGCAAAACAACACTCCAACCATCACTGCACAATTCTACTCTGTTGTTGATACTCAATCACATCCCCTCATCTTCACAAACCAACTTTCTACTTCAAACCGCTCTAGTCACTTGCTTCCTTTCACCAAAAAGTGACAACACTCCCCTCTGCCCTGCACAGTAACACTCCCCTCTGCCCTGCACGGTACCACTCTCATTTCACTCTTAACAGCCACTACATCTCAATCTCCAATTTGCAAGACATCGACGTCCATTGTCAGCTCATCAAGCAAACCCACAGTCTCAACCTCACCTAGCTTCTACCATCAAATTACAGCCTTGCCTCAGTCATAAAAAAATGCTGTGCTCTCCTGCACAAAACAATTCCCATTTCCACTACCATCAAAAAAAACTTTCCCTTCTCTGCACTGCATCACTAACCCCCCTGAACCACCACTGTAGATACACCTCTTTCACACAATAGTCCATACCTTCTTCGATACACTGCAACACCATCAACACCATTTGCTATCACCATCCTCCCATAATCAGCATCAAAATCGACCACAAAATATCACCGAATCACCCACCACCCATACCCGCAGCGCCTGCCTTCCACTCGCCAATCGCCACCACAACCCGCATCCAATTTCGCCCCAAATCGCCTTCAACTCAGCTTGCTACCACTACAGTACAACTCCGAATCGAACAACCTCTGCCCAAAACAACCCCAAAATCACCCAAATTTCATATGCGACCACCAATTTTATTTTCCTCTTTTTCTCTCGTTTATTGTAAATCGATTTCAAATTATTTTTTAGAGAACGAAGCCAAATTGAGTTTGAACAAGATTTTAAAAAGAAGAATAGGAATTGGGTTTGAACAAGTGAACAATTTTTTTTCTTTTCTCGGATACTTTTTTTGTAGATTGTTGTTTTGGGCCGGACAGTTGGGCTTAATTATTTTGTTATTAGGCCAGGCTGTTTGAAGAGCTAATTCTTTTCTTTTTTTTAAGTTACTTTAAAATTTTCTTCTCCCAACAAATATTTGCTTTCTTTTAAATTGTTTTTAGTTCCATCCTAACTTAAAAAAAACAAGTTTAAGGTTGTTTGATTTTTATTTTGTTTTGTTTGTGTTATTTTCACTTGTTTGTCTTGTTTTGATTTGATTTCTATTTCATTTAAAAAAAATTCAAAAAAACAAAAAACAAGGAAAAAAAACTGTATATATATCTTGTTTTTATTTTCAGGTTGCAAAAAATAAAGGAAAGAATTGTTTGCTAAAACTGCTTCGTTTACTTGCTTTAAAAAAGTCACCATTTAAAAATAAAATTGCTAATAATCAGCACGCTCTGCTATCGTGCTCTCATCACTTGTTTTGATTTTTCTTTGCATTGTTGGTTGCTTGCATTTGCATTTATTAAAAAATTTCAAAAACCCAAAAATTCTAAAACAAATTTCGTCATAGTTGCATCGTTAAAATCACCTTTAATTTTTGCGTTGCATTCATCTCATCTTGTTTTCTTTTTTAAGGGCAATATCCCAATTCACATAAGGTGGGGGATTTCACCACCCTTTCCTTAGCCCATAAACGCATTTCACGGTAGAATTTGACTAACAATAAAGGTTAGACATTCGACTTAACAGTATTACGAGTGTTTGTACCAAAATTGGGCACAACACTCTTCGGAAGTTTTTGAAGAGATAACAGTGAAGAATATAAATTAAAAATGAAAATTATCTAACAAAAAATCCAACTAACAGAAATATAAATGCACAGACAAGCGATTTAGAGTGGTTGTTAGGTTCCTGCTAGTTGGAGTTTCTGTTAGATAATTTTCATTTTTAATTTACATTCTTCACTGTTATCTCTTCAAAAACTTCCGAAGAGTGTTGTGCCCAATTTTGGTGCAAACAACGAGCTCACTTAGGGTTTAATTGTACCTTCGCAAATGTTTTCTTTGAAAATTTTTATTTCTTGGTGTCTAGGCTACGGCTGACTAATAACCGTTTATGAAAATTATGGTGAATCGTAAATATTATACTGGTTGTTCCTTTGAAGGTTCTGCATTGCTACGGTGATTCGTGGTGCACCAATAATCCTTGCCCGTTACCTGGCTGAGAAATATTTTCGTTGATTTAAAACAAATTGTGATTATACAATTTTGGGTTAGAAGCTACTAAGGACGGAAAACTATAATTAAGTTCTTTGCATTCATTTAGTTGCATTAGTTCATACATATTTAAAAAAACAAAAAAATCCAAAATCCAAAAAAATTGTAAATTTACTTAATTTTTTATCCAAAAAAATCCTTTTAAATCTATTCCTTTAAAAAAATTAATCAAAAACAAAAATTCAAAAAAAGTATACATATAATCTTTTCAAAAACAAAAAATAAACTGAAAATTCAAAAACAAAAACAAAATCAAAATTTCATTTTCTAAAAACAAAAAAAAACAAAAATCCTTTTGGTAATATTTGAAATTTGAAAAATCAAAAATAAAATTGAAAAGCCAACAAAACAAAAAATCAAACTTCTCTTTTGAAAATAAATTTCACTTGGTAAATAGTTTTCTTCCTTGTAGAAAAACAAAAACAATTTTTCACTTTGTTTTTCAAATCTTTCATTCTCTAAACTCGATTCTAACTTCTTTCTCTTCTTGACTTTCACTTGTGCGTGACTACTTGGACTCCTGTCACAACAACAAATCGTTGGACTTATGACTCAACAACTAATCGTTTAACTCGAACAAATGATTCTTTCGAAATGGCGGATGAGAACGCCCCTCGTACTCTTATAGATAGAATCTTTCCCGATAGAGTTTCTATTCCATCTTGCATCACGTTACCCACCCCTACGGGTAACCATTTTGAAATTCACTCAAACCATATTGCAATGCTTCCAAAATTTGGAAATTTCAAGCACACGGCCCGTACATTTTCTTAACTAAATCCGAACAAGTTTGCGCAGCCATTAAATTCTAACAACTTTCCGATGATGGAATCAAACTTCGATTAATCCCATTCGCTCTTACAGATTACGCGGAAAATTGGTTGTATAGCTTATCATCGAATTCAATTAAAACTTGGGAAGAATTTGTAAAAGCTTTCTTAAAAAAATTCTACCCGTTGGAAAAAATGAATAGAATGCGAAATGAAATTGTAAATATTCATCAATTCAAGGGATAACCATTCAGAAAAAAATTTGAAAGATTCAAAGAGCTTTGATAAAATGTCCACATCATAACTTCGAAAAATGGATGATTTTTCAAATCTTATACGATGGACTCGAAAATAGCTCACGAACCATGCTCGAGTCAATATGCCAAGGCAACTTTCTTGCCCAACGTCACGCGATGCTCGGCAATTTCTTGAAAACCTCGCCAAAAAATCATCCCAATATGAACGTTCGAACGAAAATCAATTTACTCACGATTGAGTGCACACTCGATAGGATCTTCTTTTGCTTTGGATGCTAAGATCGACGCAATGATTAAAAAATTCGATAACATTTTCTTATCGAATCAAATGAATCAAGCTTCCCAACCGATGTGTTATAAATACAGTGATTTTAATCATATAGCCGATTAGTATCCCAATTCTGTCGAACAAATCAATGCTTTCAATAAAGCCAAAAACGACCCGTTTTCTCCAACGTACAATCCTAGTTGGAGAAATCATCCAAATTTTTCTTGGAACCAAAACAATTCCAACATGAATATGGTTCCCGAATAATACTTCGAATCCTCCCTTTCAACCCAATCATTTTCAACCAAATTTTGCGGGTACGTTTCATACTCAACCGAAATAATCAAATTTTCAACCAAATTCTGCTAATCCTCCCCAAGACGATAAACATTTAAGTTCACTTGAGAAAAATCTTGAAATATTGGCTAAAGAAACTACTCAAAGTCTTCAATCAGACAGCAATTTGCAAAATTTATTGACTTATATATGAAGAACACAAATCAATCGATTGCAAAACTTGAAATGCAAAGAGTCAATTAGCCACGTCTGTAAGTGAATGCAAACGAGGAACATTCCCAAGCCAGCCCATTCCAAATCCTAGAAATCAAAATGCATATTCAAATCAAGCCCATGTTGTTAACGTCACCCAATTGAATGCTATCACAACTCTACGTTCCGGTAAACAAATAGACAACGAAGTCGTTAATCCAAACAATTTACTAGAAACCTCTCTTTACACTTCTAGGACAACAAACGAATCTGAACAGAATGTGGAGCTATTTGTCTAATCGAATGCCAATCAAAATTCTTCTTCCACTCGAGTAGACCCACCTACCAAGTATCGTGTTCCATTTCCGCATCCTCTTCGACCAAAGAAACACTCGAACCAAATGAAAACGATGTTGGAAATTTTTAAACAAGTGAAATTTAACATCCCTCTTTTTGACATTTTTCCACAAGTCCCCACTTACACGAAATTTCTTAAGGACTTGTGTACTCGCGACACACTCAAGTTCCCAAAATAGTCTTCTTAGCCGCTAGTTTGAGTGAAGTCTTGTCCCAATCCATTCCCGTAAAATACAAAGATCCTGGCTTTCCTACGATTTCATGTACAATTGGAGACAAGACGATCAATAAATTCTTGATAGACTTAGGTGCGAGTGTCAAATTGATTCCATACTCCATGTATAAATAATTAGGCCTAGGTGAGCTCAAACCCAAAAAGTCAGGTTTCAATTTGCCGATCAATCCATTAGGAAGCTCGTGGGAGAAAATGAGGATGTGTTCATTCGAGTAGGGCAATTCATATTCCCCATTGATTTTATCGTTCTCGAAACACAACCCGTGACAAACTCCGCAAGTCAAATTCCATTGACTTTCGACTGACCATTCTTAGCTACCTCAAATGCCTTAATAAATTATCGCAACGGTTCGATGATAATCTCTTTTGGAAACATGAATTTGGATCTCGACATTGTCAATCTTGAAGGCCAATCAAATGAACCTCGTGACCAAACGTTGGACGTTAGTGCCATTCATGAAAACTTCGAAAATGAGACACTTGACCTTAACGATGAACGCGAAGCCGACTACGAAAAATTGTTTCACGTAATTCCCAACGATATTGAATACACTCTTCCCTTTGAATCGCTTTAAGTGGAGTCTGAATCTCAACCCAATTCTTTAATCGAGCAACTCCCGAAGTTGGACCTCAAACCACTTCTCGATCACCTTAAGTACGCATACTTAGGTGATAACGAAACATTTCCCATCATAATTTCTGCGACTCTCTCTCAATTAAGAAATTTATTTACTTTCAATCTTGTCCAAAAACAAGGAAGTGATGGGATGGTCGATCTCCGATATAAATGGAATTAGTCCTGCTTTTGTTCAACATCGCGTCCATTTAATCGACGATGCCAAGCCTGTTCGTGACGCGCAATGAAAGATTAATCCAAAAATAAAAGGTGCATTGCGTGATGAAATTCTTAAACTTCTCAACAACGGAATTATTTACCCAATCTCTGATAGTTCATGGGTTAGCCCAATTCATGTTGTACCGAAAAAGTCTGGGCTAACCGTTGTTAAGAACGATTCAAACGAATTTATTTCAACTCATACTCAAACGTGTTAGCGTTTTTGCATTGACTATCGAAAACTAAATGTCGCAACATGTAAGGATCGCTCCCTCTTCCTTTCATCGAACAAATGCTCGAACATTTAGCCGACCATGAATTCTACTGCTTCCTTGACGGTTATTCCGGATATAACCAAATTCTAATTACTCCCGAAGATCAAGAGAAAACGACTGCCACGTGTCCATTCGGTACCTTTTCTTATCGATATATGCCATTCGGACTTTTTAACGCTCTTGCTACTTTCCAACGATGCATGGTTGGCATTTTTTCTGACATGATTGAACGCTTTCTAGAAGTTTTTATGGATGATTTGTCTATCTTTGGTGATCCTTTTCCAAATGTTTACACCATCTCGAGTTGGTTCTAAATTGATGTAAAGAAAAACATCTGACTTTAAATTGGAAAAAAATGCCAATTTATGGTCAAACAAGGCATTATCCTTGGGCATATCATCTCAAATAAAGGCATTGAGGTAGATAAAGCAAAAGTTACCGTAATTGCAAGCCTATCCATTTCTAAATCTGTTAAGGACATTCGATCATTTTTAGGACACATTGGCTTTTACCGATGCTTTGTGAAAGACTTTAGCAAAATCACTCTTCCTTTGATGCCTCTCCTTGGAAAAGACGTTCCTTTCGATTTTAACTCTGATTGTATCTCTTCTTTCGAACATCTTAAGAAGGAACTCATTTTTTCTCCAAACATTTGCGCACTCAATTGGGATCTCCCATTTGGAATAATGTGTGATGGCTCAAACTTTGTAGTTGATGGTGTCTTAGGACAACGCATCAACAAGATCCTTCATGTTATTTACTACACGAGTATGACTTTGAACGACACTCAACTCAACTACACAACAACCAAAAAAGAGCTTCTAGCTGTTGTTTTTGCGCTCGAAAAGTTTCGGGTTTACTTGATAGGTTCACACATTACGGTGTACATGGACCACTCTGCGCTTCGATATCTCTTCGCTAAAAAGGATGCTAAACCTCGTTTGATTCATTGGATCCTTTTACTTCAAGAATTTGACCTTACAATTAAAGACAAAAAAAGGTCTGATAATGTCATAGCCGATCACTTATCTCGTCTTCCGAACGCACCATCTTCTTTGCCAATCAATGAAAACTTCCCCGACGAACAACTTCTTTCAATTTCTATCGATCCATGGTATGCTGATATAGCGAACTACTTAGTCACAAAAGGAATCCCCTCATCTTGGCCCAAACAGAACAAATGCAAATTCATGTCCTGAGTGAACTATTTCTATTAGGACGATCCTTACTTGTTCAAATATTGTCCCGACAAAATCATTTGACATTGCATTCGGATAATAAGATCAGGAGTGTTCTTTCGTTTTGTTACGATGAAGCGTGTAGTGGACATTTCGGTCCTCAAAAAACTGCGAAAAAAGTGCTTCAGTGTGGTTTCTATTGGCCTTCTCTTTTCAAAGACTCATTCTAATTTTGCAAAATTTACGATCGATGTCAAATGCTTGGCTAAATTTCTTAACGAAATAGATGCCTCTAAACCTCATTCTTACGATCGAAATCTTTGACGTTTGGGGTATTGACTTTATGGGACCCTTTTTCAATTATTTTGGGAACTTGTATATCCTTATCGTTGTCGATTACATCTCAAAATAGGTCAAAGCCGTTCTGTGAAAAACCAACGACCATATAATTGTTGTCAATTTTCTCAAAGAAAACATCTTTTTGAGGTTCAGCGCACTACGCCTAATAATCAGTAATAACAGAACCCGTTTTTGTAGTTATTCTTTCGAAACTTTAATGAAAAAATACTCGATAACTCATAAATTATCCACTCCGTACCATCCTTAGACTTGTGGTTAAGTTGAAGTTTCAAATCGACAAATAAAACAAATTTTGGAAAAAACTGTTAACAAAAATCGAAAAGATTGGTCTCAGAAATTGAATGAGCGCTTTGAGCTTACCATACTGCTTTTGAAACTAACCTTGGGATGTCCCCATTTCGTTTAGTTTATGGTAAAGCTTTCCATTTACCCATTGAAATCGAATAGAAAGCATTGTCGGCAATAAAAACTTAAACTGTGATCTTGAGAAAGCTGGCAAAAGCCGAAAACTACAGTTCAATGAACTGAAGAGCTTAGGAACGACGTGTATGAAAACGAGACAGTGTACAAAGAAAGAACAAAAGTTTTTCATGGCAAGTCAATCCTAAGGAAAACGTTTTCGCCTAACCAGAAAGTTCTTTTATATGACTCAAGACTTCATTTATTACATGGGAAACTTAAATCGAGATGGACCGGGCCATTTATGGTACAAAGTGTTTTTCCACATGGTGCTGTAGAAACAGAAAACCCCAGGGATGGATCGATTTTCAAAGTCAACGGTCATCGTTTGAAACCTTTCTTGGAATTACCCTGTAACCAAGAGGAGGAGCTGACGAGTCTTCATGAGCCATGCTACCCCTAGTAAGAATGTTAACCCTCTTATGTAAATATGTACAATTTTTCTTCCATTACACTCACTATATCATACATTTACTATGGGGAAATAGTAAAAAAATAACTCTGGGGTAGTCTCGTTTTCATTTTTTAAAGTTTCATGGCTTTTTTGAATTCTCATTTTCTTTTAACTTAAAAAAGTCTCAAAATTTCTAAATCTCCAAAACATTTTCTTTTTAGTATTTTGATTTATTTTTAAGAAACACTATGGGATAAGTTTTGGTTAATAAATTGAAATTTTTGAAAATATATCTGTCGTAACAAAAATAAAAATGAAGTTTGATTACAAATAACAATGGTTTAACTAGTATACAGGAAGGTTCATATGTGTTAATTCTGAAGTATGCTCTAAATGAAATCTTTGTTTAAAAAAGTGGTAAATTTAAAGTAAATGATATAACATTTTTATCTTCTAAGTTAAATGGTGCTAAGATGATTTTGCAAAACTCTCTCTTCTAAAAAAAACCAAAAAAAAAAAAACATTTGCATTTATGTATATATTTTTAACACCTAGAGTTATGTGTTTACACTTGTGTGTTCACTAGCCATGCTCTGCACCCTTCTCACGTAAGCCCGAAAGGTAGTGCATGATTGGTATACCTAGCCTCGGTTTATCTGAGTTGGTGTATGTATATAAAATTCTTTTTAATAACACCTACAGTAAATAAGTGTTCACATTTGTGTGTTCACTTGCAACGCACTATATTCCCCTCACATTAGTCGCAAAAAAGTGCATGGGTAATATATCTGGCCTCAGTTTACCTAAGTTTGACATATGTAAATATTATTAATATCAATAAAGTTTTCAAATAAGAGAGAGTAAGCAATTGAAATCCAAGCACCATTTTAACTTGTTTGATTTGACTTATTATTGGAAAGAAATGAAAATACCGCTTTGATAAACCTTGATAATCAACTAAGGATCTATTTCATAGTTACACTGTATTATTGACTGAAACAACGAGTTAAATTATTGTCTATTTGGTATGATAACTTAATTTTTGTTGTATATTTTAACGAGCAAATGACTTAAATTTTCAAGATAATGACCAAAAATTATACGTAAATTATTTATGTCTATTTAAAAGTAAAATTTTCATTTGTAAGTATTTTAAAAACTTGCATTTATCCCATTGTAAATAAATCTCACACTTTGTAAATATTTTCACTTTGCATTTGGATTTTGTGGGTAGTATCTGTTGAAAACCCTCACGAGACAACGTTTGTCCTACTGGGGGCACGCAGAGGTTTAACGGCTTGTTGCATACACTCAATGCAATTGTGCTCCCTACTAAAATGGATTTATCTTAGTTTTCCTTTATTCGAGGACGAAAAAAAAGTTAAGTGTGGGGGTATGTGATGTGCACGTAAATGTGCACATATTTACATCCATATTTTATCTATTTTTATTTAAATAAATATCATATTTTGGCATTTTAACATGTTTAAAACCAAAATTCAATTATTTTCAAATCATCATATATTCATCTTCATTCAGGGGTAAAATGGTCATTTCCGTGCATGTGTCAATTTGAGAATTTTACTTGGAAATTTTTATGATTTTTATAAGAAATTTTAATGCATATGGAAGAGGGTTTCATTAAGAAATATGCATGCATAAGGGAATACAAAGGAAGGATGATGGAAATAATTCAAGCTTATGATCATGGAGGACCCCACTCACTTACTTAAATCTACAATTAGAAGCTAATGGATAACTTAGTGGAGGTTAAAAATTCATGCGCTTTTAATGATGGATTAATTAGTGGCTAACGGTTACTTGGTGGCCACACTTTCTAAAGGGCATTTTGGAAAGCACCCTAAAAATTGAATAGGATTTTATGCATGTATAAATAGCCCTCTTATGTACATGTAAATATCTTCAACACTTTCAAATTAGTTAGAAAATTAAAATGCAAGTTGTAAGCTATGTTTCATGAAATAAAAATGGCTTCCTCGCCTCTTTCTCTTTTCTTTTCTACTTGTTTTTCTTTACTTTTACACTCATTTTTATTCTTATGCTCTCTTCCATTTCATGTTCATAGCTTAGAATTAAGTTTACGCATTTAGTTTAGTTCATTTCCTTCTAGTAGTTAATCTTCTTTTTCTTTGTTTATTTTTTACTTTATTTTACTTTCAATATTGAAATCTCTATGTGTTGAAATGATAACACAAATGAAAGGCTAAATTCTTACAATTTAGGGGCAATGAAGCTTTCTTTTATCATGTAGATTCAACATAATTTTCTATGTATGATCTCTTTTGTGCTTCATGAGAAATGGATTTTTATGTTTTTTGTGTTTTATGTTGAATTTGGTAGCCTACTTTGTTCATAACAAATAGACTATGCTTATCTCATTAATTACAAATTGCCTCTTCATCTAAAATATGATCATGGCAATGAAGTGAAGTTTTAATCAAAATTTGATGATCTATGTTACTAATTAATAGCAAATAGATCATGCTCAAACTAGATTTTGGTTTCATTTTCTATGCTTTGTTTCAAGAGAATTGAAAAAGTGGGACTAGATTTGTATTGTAGTTTGATGGTTTGATTTGTGTTACTTAATAATTCAAATCGGCCATGCTTATGATAAATATATAACTAATCCTAATTAGATAAAAAGGAGATCATCACTTGATTTTATCTTGATTTATGTGAAACATATAAGAAAGTGGATTTGCCTCTAAATTGATTTTTAATCACGTAGTCTTAATCTCAAAATTTGCTTAGCTTTCTAGTTTTCAAAATAATTCCACTCTTTGTTTAATTGATTGATTAGAAATTTTAAATCTAACAATTCCCTGCGGATTGAGCCATGCTCGCCACGTACTAATTTTTGTATGCCGTGCGCTTGCGGTAAATTTTAATTTGAATTTTTTTGATGGTTTTCTAACTCGATAGAAATTCCATCGATAAACAAAACCCCTTAGTTCCCACTTTTCTTCCTTTCAACGCAAATGGTTTTGAAAGGTTTACTTTGCTTTTAAAACTTAGCCGCTTCTCCAATGCTTTGGGAAGGTTGGTTTCGAAACCATCACTTCTTCGCCTAGGAAATGCTTTCGAAAGAGTGCTTTCGACTTAAATGTTTTATGACCATTTTGCTCTGTTGTAGGTAGAACCCAAATGGTTTCAAAGGACTTAATTTTTAATGGTTTCGAAAGGTGTTTCCACATATTTTACTTGAACCCAAAGGCTTTTGAAAGGTTTGATGTTTTATTGCTTTCAAAAGGTTTTAAAGAATGGTTTCGGAAGGTGGTTCCCAATTGTTTTGAAAGTTTGAAAGGAAAGGTTTTCCAATGTATTTGGAAGGTAATGTTTAAAGGTTTTGAAGAAGGATGTCTGCAATTTTAATGCTTTCGAAGCAAGGTTGAAATTTCAACGTTTTCAAAAGGAAGATTATGAATGGTTTCGAAAGGAATGTTTTGGCCTTTCGGCCTAGGTGAGGATTTTATTTGGTTTTAAAAGGGGTACTTTCAATGGACTCAAAAGGGGTACTTTCAAAGGTTTAAATGTTTTCATCGACAAAGATTTGAGTAAAGTATATATAACATGGCAAGGTGATTTTGAGTAAAGCATATAGTATATACCTTCCTTGTTTAAGTTTGATTTGAAGGTTTTAAATTAATTTGAGATGAAAAGGTTTCCAAGGAAAATTTAAGGGAAGATTACCCTAAGTAAAATGAATTAGAAATTAGAATACCAGATGGGACTAGTATATGGTCGCGCCCTATACATTAGCTATTAGCCCCAGCTAATTTCGTCCAAATTTCCAGTGTATAGGGCTTTGTCATAAGTAAGACTAAAATTATGATTACACATAGAAGGGAATACATATTTTTCAGATAGGATATTGGTGAGCCCGCAAAACCATTAAGATTAAGTGACCTTATGAGACGTTAAGTTATTGACAGATCGTCCAAAAGAGGAGTATTTAATAGATAGTTAAGGAAAGACCATCCAGATGAGGAGTGTCTAACAGGCGTTAGGTTAATTTGATTATATTGTCTGATAGGCTCGAGTCAGCCAAAAGTTAGTGGTTAGCCAAACAAAACTATAGTGCTCGAACAAATAGTTCATTTATTACCCGACATATATGTTTATATAATAATGCTTCATAGTCTCAACTAGTTTTGGTTGCAGGATAAAGGTTTGCGAAAGATATGTTTTAAAGGTATATTAGTGAGGGAAAACTCATTGTGTTAAGCGGCGTGGTCTCATTTAATATCAAATAACTGAGATGTATAATATTATTCACACCAGCCATTATGTCTGACTCGAAGTTTATGTTTTCCCCATTAAACTCTTGGGTGCTTAAAATTGATTTGAGTAGGCTAAGGGTTGAGGTTTTATAGATTTTAGTAGGTTGACGAATAAAGCTTCCGAAAATGAGCAGGTGGTTGACGGATAGGTATTTAGGAGTTGCTATTTTATTTTGTTTTATTTCGCTATGTTGTATTTAAGACAGTTATGTCTATATAGTACTCTGATCAACCAAGATGGCATCATCAAATTTCGCTCTTGGCATATTTATGTTATAGTTATTTTATATGAACTTGGGAAATGGTTATGGAATTATTTAATTTGAATGTGAAACATGCGTTTTGAAGTATAATCTGTAAAATGTTGTTTTCTTGAAATATGTGATTTTGTTTCGTATTCAAGTGCTTCTTATATTATGGATACCATTAACATAGCTGTATTTAGTCGCCAGAAGTTAATACTATGGATGACTACAACATCTGTAGTGCTTAGCTTTAGGCCTCTAGATAGGGATGTTGCAACTTAGTATCAGAGCATTGGTTTATGAAAAACTTTAACTAAAAATTATTTTTGAAAACATAATCCTAAGGAATTAGAGTAAGATTGGGGTATGGGATGATACTATAATAATGTACTTATATTTACTATATATAAATATACGCTATATCTTTAGTTTCCTATCTCTCTTAGGATATTCTTCTGTATCTCACGAGGCTTGAATACAGATATGGATGCTAGAAGTGGAAGTGTGGATCTTGGAGGAATCACCACCACAAATGGAAATGCCAGTCCGAATACCAGGAGAAACTAAGGTCAGGCACAAGCAGGGAATGTAGGTACTAGAGTCCCACAAGTGGATATGGGAGCTATGTATTAGTTTTTCATGAATATGATGCGGGCAGGTGTTGCTGCTGGAATGGTTGGAGGAAATGCTGGAGTAGGAGTTTAGTAAGCTTCGGTAGTCAACCATTATGCTATCTTGAGCAAAGATTATGCTAGGCTTGGAGGGAATTAAGAATGCTATAGAATTGGAGAATCCGTTGTTGCATTGTGAGAGGATCTTATAGACATGGGGCTCAATAATAAGCATAAAAGGAGGCTTGCTTCGAGCCAGCTTCAGGGAGAAGCTTTATTTTGGTGGAATAATGTGATGGCTGGAGTAGATGAAGAGGAGATTACATGGGCTGAGTTTAGGAGAAATTTTCAGGAGAGGTTTATGTCTATGATGGTGCAGTCTGCTTTGCTTAGGAAGTTTGCTAAGTTTGAGCATAGGGAGATGTTTGTTTTAGATATGCTTGAAGATTTGAGGAGTTGGCTAGGTATGGGTATGCTACTGTGGATATTGTATTGAAGAGGAATGAGAAGTTCATAAGGGGGTTGAACCTGAGTTGGCAAGGGCTACATTACCTCATATCAGAGACACTTGTGATGTGGTTGTAGTGATGGCTTTGAGACATGAAGAGATGCTTGCTTCTCTAGAGAAGAGTAAGGAGAAGGTGGTCCAGGTTGGGCAAGGCTAAAAGAGTAAGTTCTTTCATAAAAACGTTGCTTAGAAAGGTGTAGAAGCAAAGAAGATAAAGTCTGAGGATGTGTGCTACATGTGCGATAAGAAGGGGCATTTTACGATGAGTGTCATACTGGAAAGGTGAAGGAAGTGATCAGAAAGAACATCAGGTGTTTTAACTGCGATCAGATTGGCCACTATAAGAATCAATGCAAGGAGCCCACTAGGAATGGAAGAGGCAAGGTATTTGCATTGGAGCCTGCTACATCAGGATCAACAACGTAGGATAAAGGAAAGGTAGTGTTGGGAGGTACGCTTCAGATTCATGATATGTCTGCTAATGTTCTATTTGATACTTGTGCATCACATTCTTTTATATCTCGTTTTTTAATAGGTAAGCTTAACCTAAAACCCACATACTTGGTTACTTCCTTAAGGATTGCAAATCCAATGGAGGATATGCGGCACTTGGGCTGAAGTGTGACCACTTAAAGTTTGATTTGCTAGGTCATAAATTTGTTTGCAGTGTGCATGCGTTTGACTTTGTAGGGTTCGGAATTATATTGGGCATGGATTGGTTAAGTAAGTATGATGCTAGGATATTTTACGATGATAGGAAGATTTCGCTTAGACACCCTGACATTAGTGATCAGATTGTTTATACTATAGAAAGACCTAATTGTCAGGTGAATGCTTTGTTGGGTGTTATGGAGTTGAATGATGAGTTGAATCGCGTTTTCATGGTTAGAGAATTAGGGGATGTCTTCGAGCCTGTAATAGGGTTGCTACCGGAACGAGCCATTGAGTTTTGGATAGATTTGGTGTTTGGATCAAAACCGATAAGTAGACCACGAAGTAGGATGACACCTACAGAGATGAGGGAGATGAAGGTGCAGTTGGTAGATTTGAAAAGATAAAGTTTTATTAGGAAAGTATTTCTCCTTGGGGAGCAGCCGCGGTGTTTGCTAAGAAGCCGGATAGATCGTTGAGGTTATGTATCGATTATCATAAGTTGAATGAGAAGTCGATAAAGAATTGATATTTGTTGCCTAGAATTGACGATTTGTTCGATCAGTTGAGTGGAGCCAAAGTACGTTCGTGGTTGGATTTGGAAACAGGTTTGCATCAACTTAGAGTAGCAGATGATAGTATTCGTTTGATGGCGTTCAGAACTAGATATGGATCGTACGAATGGTTAGTGATGCCCTTCGGACTAACTAATGCACCGACATTCTTTGTGTATTTGATGAACTGAATTTTTCGAGAGTACTTAGATAGGTTTATGTTTTCTTTCTTAGATGATACTTTGATATATTCTATGGATGAAAGGAAGCATGAAGTTCATCTTAGAGTTGTGCTTGAGACGCTGAGGCAGAGTCATCTTAAGGCAAAGTTTTCGAAGTGTCATTTCTAAAAGAATGAAGCGAAGTTTCTTGGTCATGTGGTTTCAGATAAGGGGTTGTCAGTCGATCCAGTTAAGATTGAAGCTGTCAATAATTAGAAGAGACCAGAGACAGTGACCGAGATTAGAAGTTGCTTGGATTGGTTGGATATTATCGGAGGTTCATTATGGATTTTTCGCGGATAGCAACGCCGATGACAAAGCTAACGTGGAAGGATGTGAAGTTTGTGTGGATTGATAAGTAAGGAAGCATTCTAGAGCTTGAAACACTTATTAACCCATGCATCTGTATTAGTCATTCCGGAGGGGAATCAAGATTTTGTAATTTATACAGATGCGTATGGAACTGGATTAGGAGCTGTGTTGATGCAGAGAGGTAAATGATTGCCTATGCTTTTCGACAGCTTAGACCGCATGAGTTAGATATCCAATGCATGATTTGGACTTGGCGGCAGCGATTTTTGCTTTGAAGGTGTGGAGACATTAGCTTTTGGTGAGAGGTTTGAGCTTTATACGGATCATAAGTTGTTGAAGTATTTGTTCTCCCAAAAGGAGATGAATATGAGACAGCGAAGGTTTGTTAGAGTTTTAGCCGCTTGTGACTTTGGTATTGAGTAAACACCACGAAAGTGTAACAAAGCTGCAGATGAACTTAGAACAAAGTATCAAAATGCCGTGTTGGCAATGATAGCAGAGTGGAAAGATTTGGAAGCGTTGTCGACTTATAGAGTTTAGTAGAGATCTGAGGATGGTTCTTATGAATGATCTGTTGTGTTATCTTATTCAGAATTTTGAAAATAATAATTGAAAGGATTGCTTCTAAATAGGAGGAGGATCTAGTGATGGCTGAACGGATCAAGAAGTCGAAGGAAGGAATGGAGTGCGATGACTTAAAAGGACTTTAGTCTTGACCAGAATGAGTGGTTGAGAAAGAAAGAAAGACTGTGTGTTTCAAATGTGGAAGACATTAGGAAGGAAGCTTTGGAGGAATGTCATCATTCAAAGTTCACTATTCATCTAAGAGGAACTAGGATGTGTCAGGATATGAGGAGGAGTTTCTTCTAAGAAGGTATGAAGGGGGATGTAGGCTTATGGGTGAAGTAGTGTGGGAACTGTCAACAGGTAAAAGTTGAACATAAGAGGTCATGTGGTTGCTACAGCCATTGGATATTCCGGTGTGGAAGTGAGATTCTACTTCTATGGATTTTATTGACAGGTTGCCAATATCTAGTAGAGGAAATGAAAGTATATATGCCATAGTGGATAGACTGACCAAAAGTGTCCATTTCATTCCAGTTAAGTCAACTAGGACGACACCTATTTTAGCGAAGTTATTTATGAAGAATAAAGTTAGACTTCATGGAATTACTAGCAGTATATTAAGTGATAGAGACTCCTTGTTCACTAGTGAGTTCTGGAAGAGTCTACTGGAGATTTTAAGAACCAAGCTCAAGATGAGTACCGCTTACCATCCACAGACCGATGGGCAAATGAAAAGAGTTAACATAGTTTTGGAAGATTTGTTAAGAGCTTGTGTGTTAGATTTTAAAGGATCATGTGAAGACCATCTACACTTATTCGAATTTTCATATAATAATAGTTATCTGACTAGTATAGAGATAACACCGTTTTATGCTTTTTGTAGAAGGCAATGAAAATTACAAGTTTGTTGGTTAGAACCGGGGATAGGTTAGTTCTTGGTCCATATTTGGTTAGAGAAGCTATAGAAAAGATTGAGTTGATTCGAGCTAGGATCAAGGAAGCTCAGTCTAGGCAGAAGAGTTATGCAGACAGAAGATGAAAAGACGTAGAGTTCTCTATTGGAGATAATGTTTTTATTAAGGTATCACTCATGAAGGGTATGATTAAATTCGGGAAATCAGTGAAGTTAGCACCAAGACTCGTAGGACCGTTCCCTATCGTAGAGAGGATCGAGAAACTCGCATATAGAGTAGAGTTACCGAGACGTTTGGCAGAAGTCCACGATGTTTTTCATGTTTCTAAAATAAGGAAGTGTGTTAGAGATCCGGAGTCTACTATAGCACCGACTATGTTAGATGACTTAGTAGAAGAACCATAGTTGACTATAGTCAGAAAGCCGATTCATATAGTCGCGAGAGATGAGTATATGCTAAGGAACAAGACAATCAGATTAGTGAAAGTCTAGTATAGCGATGATGAGAGAGACTGTACTTGGGATATTGAGAGCGGGTTTAGAGATGCTTATCCGGATTTGTGTGATGGTATGTTTTGCCTTTATGTTTGATTTGTTGTGTACCTTACCGTAATTTCGAGGACAAAATTCTTTAAGGAGGGAAGATTATAACCCCTCATATTTCAAGTAATATTATTTAGGATATTTAATTAGCTAAATTAAATTAAATAATGTGATGATTTGGGGATTGAGATTTGTAATTAATAAGGAATAGCTGTGCCTTGGTAACAAATGAACTAAAATAAAATGGTTAAGTATAATAGATATGGGGTAATATAGGAATATATACATTCTTATACCCTAAACACCTTAAACCCTCATTTTTAGTTCGTTCGTAATTCACAAAAAAATATAAACTAAGGCCGGCTACCATTAGGAAAAGCAAAGAGAAGACTACAAGAGGAAAAGTTAAGCAACTTAGGCAAGATCAAAACTCAAATCCTTAATCTCAAAAGCTTAGGTGAATAATGACTACATCACATTTTTCTAATTCTTTCGGTTTCAAGGATAATCCAAAGTATTTTGCATGATTATTCCATGTTTTTGAACGACTGATTATTTATATATGCTTGTTGATGATTTATGATTGTTTATATAGATTTTAGGATATGTATTGATATGAAATCCCTATTAAATGACATCCAAATACCTTGCGATTTTAAATATAGATCAAAAATGATATTTTAGAGATGGGTTTCAATTGTTATTATTTTCCAAATTAATGTGGATTTTATATTAATATTCTAGTAAAGAAAATGATTATTTGGGTTTAAAATTATATATGGTTATATAATATAAGATTTGGGTCAGAAATTAATGTATTTTAGATAACATGTTAAAAATGGTTTTCAAGAATTTTTATTGAATTTTCTAGGTGTTTTGATAGGTATATAAAATTATTTAAGGTATGAGACTTAAATGTTTTATATA
The DNA here is from genome assembly GCA_030765085.1 of Allium cepa. NCBI lineage: Eukaryota > Viridiplantae > Streptophyta > Magnoliopsida > Asparagales > Amaryllidaceae > Allium > Allium cepa. Next base: position 611,047,591 of record CM060940.1, read on the forward strand.
TTTATAAAAGGGAAAGGAGTATTTTATAAATAAATTAAATTGTTTATTCTGAAATATTGGTAGCACTTTTAGAAAATAAAATTAGCAACCAATAATATTTTGACAAACAAGAAAGGTTAGTTCAAAAGAAACTCTTTTTAAAGTAAAAATCAATTTTTACATGCTTTTAGCATGTTTCGCCACTTTCGGCACAGGGGTTCCAACCTTGTATTGCCGCCTCCATGCCATCGACACTAATGCACATAGTATCAATAACTTGATATAGAGTGAATTGGACTAAGGCAGAAGGTATTAGGTCGAGAGCAAAGGTTGCGAAGGGGTTGAAGCATGTCTTTGCTTTTAAATGAAAACACGCCTGCTTTGCTTTCGAACGGTATGCTTACGACTTAGTTGTCATTCGGCTGACTCAAATGTATTAAAGGAAAGGTTTCGAATGGGTTGCACCACTTATTTTGAGTAAATGCTTTTTTCGAGGTCGAAACCCTTAGCTGCCGCTTTTCTTCCTTTCGACGCCAATGGTTTCGGAAGGTATACTTTGTTTTTACAAATAGCCGCTTCTCCAATGCTTTCGGAAGGTTGGTTTTGACACCATCACTTCTTTTGCTTAGGAAATGCTTTCAAAAGAGAGCTTTCAACTTAAATTTTTTATGACCCTTTTGCTTTGTTGAAGGTAGAACCAAAATGGTTTCGAAGGAGTTAATTTTTAATGGTTTCGAAAGGTGTTTTCGTATGTTTTGTTTGAACCCAAAGGCTTTCGAAAGGTTTTGAAGAACGGTTTTGAAGGGGTGGTTCCCAATTATTTTGAAAGTTTGAAAAGAAATGTTTTCCAATGTATTCGAAATGTAATTATTAAAGGTTTTGAAGAAGGATGTCTACGATTTTAATGCTTTTGAAGGAATGGTTTTTCAACGTTTTTGAAAGGAAGATAGTGAATGGTTTCGAAAGGAATGTTTTGGCCTTTCGGCCTAGGTGAGGGTTTTACTTGGTTTCAAAAGGGGTACTTTCAATGGACTCGAAAGTGGTACTTTCAAAGGTTTAAATGTTTTCATCAACAAAGATTTGAGTAAAGTATATGTAGCATGGCAAGGTGATTTTGAGTAAAGCATAAAGTATATATTTTCCTTGTTTAATTTTGGTTTAAAGGTTTTAAATCAATTTGAGATGAAAATGTTTACAAGGAAAATTTAAGGGATTACTCTAAGTAAAATGACTCAGATATCAGAATATCAGATGGGACTAGTATAGGGTCGCGCCGTATACATTAGCGATTAGCCCCAACTTATTTAGTCCAAAATTCCAGTGTGCAGGGCTTTGTCATAGGTAAGACTAAAATTATGATTACACACAGAAGGGAATATTTATTTTTATACAGATAAATTATTGGTGATCTTGCAAAACCATTAGGATTAGGTGACCCTGAAAGATGTTAAGTTAGGGACAAATCATCCAAAAGAGGAGTATTTAATAGATAGTTAAGGACATACCATCCAGAGGAAGAGTGTCTAACAAGTGTTAGGTTTTTTTTAATTAGATTGTCCGATAGACCTGAGCCAGCCAAAGGTCAGTGGTTAGCCAAACAAAACTATAGTGTTTAGACGGATTTTTCATTTATTATCTGATATATATGTTTACATAATAATGCTTTACAGTTTTAACCAGTTTTGGTTGCAGGATAAAGGTTTGCAAAAGATATGTTTTAAAAGGATATTAGTGAGGGGAAACCTATTCCACTAAGCGGCGTGGTCTCACTTAATATCAAGTAACTGAGATGTATAGTATTATTCATACCAGGCTTTATGTCCAACTCGAAGTTTATGTTTTCCTTCTTAAACTCTCGAGTGCTCAAAATTGATTTGAGTAGGTGGAGGGTTGAGGTTTTACAAGTTTTAATAGTTGACGAATAAGCTTCCGATGACGAGCAGGTGGCTGACAGATAGCTATTTAGGAGTTTCTGTTTTGTTTTATTCCACTATGTTGTATTTAAGACAGTTATGTCTATATAGTACTTTGGTCTACCAAGAAGGCATCAACATATGTCATTCTTGGCGTATTTATGTAATAATTATATTTTATTTAAACCTGCGAAACGATTATGGGATTATGTAATTGAATTTGAAACATATGTTTTGAAACGTGATCAGTAAAATATAGTTTTTTTAAATCTGTGATTTTTGTTTCATATTCAAGTGCTTCTGATATTATGGATACCATTAACATAGCCGTATTTAGTAGCAGATGTTAATACTATGGATGACTGCAGAGTCCGTAGCGCTTGCTTTGAGCCTCTAGATTGGGGATGTTACACTTTTGATCCAATATGAATGCTTACCCTATAAATACTAACCATAGAGCAAACAAGAAAGGATCTAGATTATGTTATCACTGCGCAGGAACTTTGTCTCTTCTTCAACTCTTTCCTCTACACCATTGTCATTAAGGCGTATACTATGGACATTTTTAGGACTTAGACTTGTCTAACCCCTTTACTTGTGACTCTTTCTCTCTCAAACACTTTGTATTCTTGTACAACCTGATCAAGCAACTGTTAAGTGGACATAAGCTTAATTAACAGTCGAACAACTATAAAAATCTCTATGTCTCTCTTATTTCTTTTACTTTACTATTGTTCACTATTATCTTTGCTCCATTGTGATAGGGCTGGTTCTTTCACATACTCATATCAGGTGTTGATCGATTTTTTTTGGGTTAATAGTATCGTTCTAGATACTCTATTGTGCTTGGGTTCAGGATTCCCTTCGAATATTAATGTTGTAGTGGAAAACTCTATTGATGTTAGTAATGAATAGGATAGTGCTATTTTGGCTCAGGATACCAATAAAATTAGTCCTGCTTCTGCTGCTCATGTGATGCCATCAGGGAGCATTTTCATGGATGCTCATCCTTGTAATACTTTAAAGATTGATGCAACCTATTCAAGCTAAATCACCAAATCTGATTCCTATCGCTCTAGTAGGGATAATGTTAATCTCCTTTGTGTTGGGCTTTTCAATTCTCGTCAAAACCATGTAAGGTTGATGTCTACTCCCCTCACTCTTTTGAATTAGTAGTGTTAATGGTATTAATATTCCATCTTTAGAAGTTATTAAAGTTGGTTCCAGTTTGTGGCTTGATCAACGTGTAGTTTTTTTTCCTTGGTGAAACTCTTCCTTTTTCAGATGTTAGATATCACTTGATGAAGTAGTGGAGAATGAAAGGAAAATTAAAATAAGAAGTGACAACTCTGTATTTTTCTTTGAATTTTTGCATCTAGATGATAGATTGAAAATTCTTGATGTTGAGCCTCCTATAATTCTAGGGAAACCATCCATTATTACATGTCAGAATCCATGTTTGGACTCTGCTAGAGAGCAAATGTTATCTATGCTAGGGTTCAATTCACTATAATTCCCGTCTTTGTCACAATCAACGATTGGAATTAATTGGTTGGCTAACCTCATTGGAGCCTTGATTGGTTTTTTTGTTGCTATGATTAGTAGGGAAAGGGTTAGTTATGCGAGGGCTTTGATTAAGATTAAACCTGATTAGTTTTTGCCTTTGGTCCTTCCTATAGAACCTGCCTCTGGGCAAGTTGCTATAGTGGAAGTTATTTATATGTGGAAAGCTCATATATTCTTTACTTGTAATTCGTTTGGTCATATGGCTAAAAAATGCAGACATCTCTCTAAGGCTTAGCCCTCCATCCCTTTGGTGAGGGAAGATATTGTGATTCCTTCTATTTAGAAATTTCCTTTATCGAAGGTGGCAAAGCGAATACAGTTCGTAAAATCAGTTTTCATGTTTCTCCTATTCCTAAAGGGCTAGTCACTTACAATCCTTTATCCATTATGGCTCAAGCTTGTCTCCGAACTTGATTTCTTGGTATTCTAATAAGCAAGTTTGGGTTCATGAAGACGCTCAATTCCGCTATATCCCCACGAGAGATTGTTATTATATATATGTCTGTATGTGTGTTAATGATGTGGTGAACGAGCAGAGATACTTAATCTATCAGTTATTAGGTGATTCATTGACACTATCATAGGAAAGTGAGCATAGGGATCATAATAGATATATTCTTCAGCATGACAGCTAGGGTAGAGTTTTCTTATACACCAAAGATTCTTTGGACTTTATCCCTTTCCTTGGGAAGATGTTTAGTTTATCCGTAAAGGTGATTGGGACTGACTTGTTTGATGATAAGTGTGTTTCTTCCTCTTCTGATAGGGAATATTTTTGTCTATTCCTATTTAGTAGTTTTGGCTGTTTGCCATACTCCTATGTTAAATGTTTTATATTTGTTCTACGCATGTATAGAAAACCTGTTTAAATTTTATTAATAAAAGTGGATGGCCCACTTCAAATCCAAATAGGTTTGCTAAAATAGAAATGAAAATCATATGACATTAGAGAGTAGTTGAGTGTTTGTCTATCATTTGAGTTAGCCTAACCAGAGACAACTATATGTTTTCTATCTATGACATTAGATACTTGTTGTGTGCTTGTTTATCATTCTCTCATAAGAGCCTATGGCCAAGGGATCCCTTTTTTGTTTGATTTGTTGTTTTTATCTCCAATGACCATTCAACCGAGAGTTTCTCCTCTCTAAGGACCGTGGCTCAAGATAAATGGTTTGTATATTGAGTATTTGATTAACTTTGATGTTTACTGAGTTAGTGTTTCCTGATATCTCCAAGGGCCTAACAGTTGGAAGTTATCACTCCCATTAGGACCATAGTTTGAGATAATTATGTAGATGTTGCTTTCGATATTTTATATGAATTATGCCTTTTTGGATTTGCATTTCTTCATATCTTCCAAGACTTACAGTTAGAAGTATTTACATTCATCGGAATAGTAAACCGATATAGTATTTTTGGATATTGGTTTTTATATTTTGTATGGATTTTTCTTTATTTGGGTTCCACATTTCATGATTTGTCTTCTCTTGCTTAACCATCAGAAGTTATTACTTCCATTTAAGGATGTAAGTCGAGATTTGTTGCCATAATTATTTATTTAGAATTTTGCCTCTCTTGATTTATCTTTTGGGGCTTGACAGTCGAAGGTCTTCACTTCCATCAGGACTGTAAGTCAAGATAAATATTTTGGTTGTTGACTCTTATATTTGGTATGTTTAGTGATTCATTCCTTATTTGTGGTTTTTGTGAACACGTTATGTGCTTATCCATAGTATTTTGAGATTTTAATAAGTTTAAATATTATTGCCCGATTTATAAATGTCGTGATTCTTACTTTCTTATATAGGTATTCCATGGATGATATTCGAGTTGTGTGGCATGGTATCTTATTATTATTGATGTTATGTTGGATATTATGTTACATCATCTTTGTAATATGCCTTTATATTACCCGCTTAATGTTATGTATTCTGATTTAGATATAGACCGACCCTTTCATTATTTATACAATATTCGGGTCTGTCTGAGACTATATAAGTACATTGACATTAGCCATTTTGGATGATTGGGCCTTAGAGGGACAATATATATATATTATATTGTGTTTTGAGTGATGACTGTGTATTTTCCTCTGGATATCTCCTTGTATTTGTTTTTGATGAGATGGCTATGAGTTATATATTGTGTACTTAACTTAGTAAATATTATCATAGCGAGGAAGACATTACAATTGGTTATTATATTTTTCTACTACGATCCGTAACTTTTTGTTCATTTGCATGCGTTGTAAATTGTTTCGTCCTAGTAAGCCCATGTGTTTATTGATTAGTTCTGATACCGGATACTTACATTGTTGATATATTTTAAGGTAAGGTACATATCAGTGTTAGCCCAAGGGAATATTCATGTATGGCCGCTCCTAAAAAGCCTTATTTTTCATATCACTAGACAGTTTTATTCTATAATACTCTTCGATAGTATGGGTATAAAGGTTGGGCATTACATTGATCCCGAAATGGAATGTAGGCGGTCTTTCTATGTGCAGTAGCACCGAATCCATGAGTTAGGAAGTGGCGTATATAGTTAGGCATAATCCAAAATTAGTTGATAACCTTTTCCGTTTTGTTTGATATGTCCAAGTATTTAAAATGCTTGTATGTGGAAGAAAAAGGGGAAAATAAGTCTGTATGCAAACTACATTTGTAGGTTAATTACTTTATATTTCTCTTATGTTATAGTTTAATTGTTTATAAATTTAATAATGATTGATGTATAGAAAGAAGTAGACGTTTATCTGATGTGTTGGTTCTTATATGATATTCATGTGTTGAGATAGTTTGTGTATTGTTGTTTAATTTCTTAGTGTGATTTTTCCACTTTTTTCATTTTATTATATTTTGAATTATATAACCAACAATCCACTATTTTTGACAATTGAGATTATTGAACAAGATTATTTTGACGGTAGTCATTAAGCATTGTTCGATGTTACAAATTGCATTCCCAACACAACTCCTCAACCCTAGAAAAAGACTACAGATCAAGTCAGATTTGATTTAACTTTCTGATTTTGATTCTATTCTAATCTATGACTTTCTTTTGCCTTTAGTTCTTACTACAATAAAAAATTTTGAGCATTCATTTCCAAACCAATATCATTTTAAGTCCAAAACCTTGCATGTTGATATCCAAAGTAGTTTATTAAGTTATCATAGGGCTTTGTAAAGACAATAATGATAAATCAGTCGACTTGGAGACAAGTATGTCAAAAGTATTACTATAAGTATGTGAAGTCGTATGCAAAGTCCCAAGCGTGTTGGTAAAGTGTTATTCGAGGAGATCTAGCATTTGTGTTAAACTTACTACTTTAGGTTAAGTGATGGCAAGTTGGTGGAAATTAAATAGGGATCTCTAGGATGGAAATCCGAGCTAGCAAGAAAATCTTGATGCGCTTTTTCTATTCACTTACTTTATTTCCTTTGCATATATTATATTTAACTTAGCTTTCAATAGCTTATAATAGAGTTTATCTAGTTAAAATCACATCATCGAAGTTAGATTATTTTAATTAACCATAGAAATTGATCCAAGTTCAACTCAAAGAAGGAAGTTTAATGGAAAGGTGAAGAAAAAGTCAAAATAGTGATAGGAGTAATGCTAAGGGAAATGCTTGTAGAGAAGAGCAGTCCCAATAGTGCATGCAGGATGGGTAGTGTGATTGAAATGTAAGGCCAAGATGAATGGACTCGAAGATAGGGGACCTAAGCATCGTGTAGTTAGCTAGGAGAGCTTGGGTAGTGACCATCAAGGTTGCTCACACACTATGATGCAACTGAAGATTGCCGTCAAGGGAGAGAGGAAGGTAAGGACATTGTAATTGATGATATGATTAAGTAATTGCTTTAGATCTATAATCATAAGGATGAATAGGAGATTACTTAATCGAAATCCCTTTACGATGGATATTTGTAATGACCCTAATTTTGATTTACGTTGTTTAGGACATTTAATTAGATAAATTAAATGAAATAGTGTAAATGGTTAAGGGATTGAGATTTGTATAATTAGAAGGTAGTCATGCCCAATTAACTAATAAACTAAAGGGAAATAAAATGAAATAGATAAGGGTAATAGGATAAGGGAAAAGTAGGAATAAGTTATATTCTTATACCCTAAGCACTCATGCCACTTTCATTTTCCATGTTCATAAACAAAAAATAAAGCCGGGCTTGGCCGGCCACCATTAGGAGAAAGCAAGGGAAAGATAAACAAGAATCAAAAGGAAGAAGCTTAATCAAATTCATTCAAGAGAAAATCTCAAACTCATTACCATCAAGCTAAGGTGAATAATAGATTACATCTCATATTTCTTATCTTCGGTTCAAGATCAGATCCGAATATGTTTTGTAAAGTATTATGCTATGTTTTGAATGTTATATATATATATATATATATATATATATGTATATATATATATATATATGCATGCATGTTGATGAATTTTGTTGTTTCATATAGAGTTTATGATAAGTTTTAATCTAAAAGGCATATCAGATGACATCCAAATGCCTTCTGATTTTGATATGACATTATAAATAATATTATATAGATGGTTTTCAAGTTTCATACTTTGTTGAACTAATGTGGATTTATTATGAATTTTCTAGTGAAGAAAATGGTTAAATTGAGTTAAAATTAATTACGGCTAATGTATGTTAGCTATAGATCAAAAATTTAAATATGTTAGAAAACATATCAAAGAATTTTTGTAGTCTAAGTATTTTATTAAATACATAAAATTATTTTAGGTATGAGACTTAAATATATTATATGTTTATAAAAAAGGAGAAGGGGCTATTTGCAAATGTTTTAATTTTTTGATTTTTGAAATTCGGCAACAGTTTTAGAAAAGATTTTGAAAAAGATTTGGCAATCAATCATATGTTGACAAATAAAGCAAGTTAGTTGGAAGGAAATTTTTTTAAAAAGTTAAAATTTAGCTTTATAAGGTTTTACTGCTTTGCCACTTAAAGCAGCAGTTTTCGACCTCATGCTACCGTCTCCATCTAAGTCAAAACCAATACACATGGTATGAGCCTTGGCGCGTAATGGATTAGAGTTAGGCAAAAGGTATGGAGTCGAAACAGGCTTTTGAAGGGGTTCTCTTGCTTTAAACTTAGAAGCCACTTTTTCAATGCTTTCGAAGAGGTTGGTTTCGACACTATCCACTTTCTTTTATTTAGGAAAATGCTTTCGAAAGAGGTGCTTCAACCCAGTTCTTTTAAGACCCTTTTTGATATTTTGAAAGTTACACCCAAAGGTTTTGAAAGGAATGTTTTAAATGGTTTTGAAACTATATTTCACGAGCTTTCACTTGAACCCAATGCTTTCGAAAGGTTCGTTTAAGTAAAGGACTTCATTGCTTTCGAAATATATCTAATGAAGGTTTCGAAGGGGTGATTCCCTATTGTTTTCGAAAGGTTTACCTTTAGTGTTTGAATGGAAGGTTTCCAATGTTTTTGAAAGGCAAATTTGAAATGTTTTAAAAGAGGATGTCTAAGGTTTTATAAAGCTTTCGAAAAGACACTTTCAATGGTCTTGAAAGGTCTATTATAAATGGTTTCAAAAGGTATGTTTTAGCCTTTCGACTTAATGTTTCAAAGTAAAGTAGTTAACTTGTTTTGAAAGAGGTACTTTCAAAGGTTTCAAAAGAGATTGTTTAAAGCTTTTAAACAAAGGTTTCGAAGGTTTTCATCAACAATGTTTTGTGTGAGGCATATATCATGGAAAGAGATTTGAGTAAAGCAAAAAGTATGTTTTCCTTGTTTAACAATGATTTAAAGAGTTAAATCAATTTGAAAGAAATGTTTTCAAGGAAAATTTGAAGGGTGGTTAATCCTAAATAAATGAATGGAATATTTGAATACCAGATGGGACCGGTATAGGGTCGCGTCCTATACATTAGATATAGCTCCTAGCTAATTAAGTCCCAAATTCTAGTGTGCAGGTTTAGTCACAGGTAAGACTTAAATGATGTTACCTACAGAAATGAATATTCAAAGAATAAGGATAGATTATTGGTGATCCTGCAAAACCATTATTATCGGTTGACCCTAGGAGAAGTAAGTTAAGGACAGACCATCTAGAAGTGTTTCTAACAAATGTTAGATTATTTATTTTGTTTGGTAGGCCCGAGTCAGCCAATGGTTAGTAGTTAGCCAAACAAAACTATATTGTTCTAACAGATAGACCCTTTATTAACTGATTTATGAGCATATATGATATTGCTATTATTATTTTAATCAGTTTGATTACAGGATTCTGATTTGCAAAAAGATGTGTTATAAAGGGATTTTAGTGAGGGAAAACTCGTTTCGCTAAGCGGCATGGTCTTATTTAATATCAAAAATCTGAGATGTAATAATATTATTCACACAGGCTTTATGTCTGACTCGAAGGTTATGTTTTTCCCCTTAAACTCTCGGGTGCTCAAAATTAGGTTTGAGTAGATTGAGAGTTAAGGTTTTACAGGTTTAGTAGGTGGACGAACAATCTTTCGAAGATGTGCAGGAGGCAATGTTGGCTATATTTAGGAGTTATTGGGTTTTATGTCCACTATGTTGTATTAAGACTGATTGTCCACTTAGTACTTTGGTCATCCAAGGGGTAATCTTCATTTTCTCCCTTGGCGTAATTTATAATAATTATATTTGATCAAAACCAGAGAATCGTTTAGGATTATGTAATGGAATATGAAACATGTTTTGCAATGTAATTAGTAAAGTTGTTTTTTTAAAAATCTGTGATTTTATTTCAAATTCGTGTGCTTCTGATATTATCGATACATTAGTATTACCATATTTTATCACCTAAAGTTAATACTATAGATAACTGCAACATCTCTAGAGCTTAGCTTTGGGCCTCAAGATAAGTGATGTTACAATATTAGACATGCATAATATCCTAAAAGATTTACTATGCCGACAACGTCATTATACAACCAATTAAAAATCATATGCATCTTCTGTTGAGATATGACTATTACATGGATGATGCCGTAATGGATGAGTTTGTGAAGTGCAGATGTTTCCCTGTATTTTTAAAGACTTATTGACTATGTGGTTTTACAAACTTGAATTGGGATCCATCAAGTCATATGACCAACTAGCGGAGAAATTTTGGAGTTAGTTCAGAGTTCATGAAGTCCACCAAACGATGCGATTTCACTGGAGAATATGAAGCATTAAAGAGGAAAGTTACAGAATAAGTTTATGAAATGGTTTAATATTGCCATCATGGAGGTTAGAAATCCAAACGACATTTTTGTGACGATGGATTTTGTAGGAGGCATTGATAAAGTACAAACTTTGAGAAAAGGCTTACTATAAAGAAGCCAACTACATTGAAGGTGTTATCTAACATTTAAACCAAATAACTTTAAATTGGATTTGAACATTGAGACGAAGATGGAACAGATCAAGATCTTTGGAGCCATGCTTGGAATAGCTAGGAGAAGCAACTCATAAAATTTGGAGCATAACAAAGCTAAGGAAAATGGTTAGTACTAACTATAATTATTGTCGGTATCGAGTTGATTGTTAATGAGTGACATACCTATGGGCTTTGGAGGATTTAAGGATTGAAAAATATAGGTGGGTCCAAGGTGCAATGTGAATATTATGGTCGGTATCAACCACATTTGTGGTCGGTACTAGCATGAACTTTCTCTTCAGGTTGACATCTTCTTCTCTCCATTCTCTCAAACTGAAGTTTTACACGCTCTCTCATGATCTGGTGACTATGATGTACGATTCCAGCTATAAATAGAAGCACTGACAAATTAGAGAGGACTTTTGGTTCTCCATCTTCCTTATCTTCTATTCTCTACCTAATCTTTACCGCTAAGGGATAAACCCTACTATTTAGATCTTTAATCACTTGAAAGTCACTTGTGCTTGTGACAAATTTGATTCTAATAAAGTGTATGTAGGCCACAAAACTTGCCAAACCAATATAAAATTCTCCATGCTTACTATTTTGCTTATATTATTTAGATCGATCTCATTTCTAATTGATTGGAGATGTTGTGCCATCTTTTGGTTTAATATTTTTTGTGCTTTCACAGAGAATAGAGCTTCTGAGAAGTAGATCTAGCTCAGTATTGTTGACTGTAGGTGTCTAACAATTAGATCTGAAGGAGAACTGCTACGGACTTAAAGGAATGGCCCTTAGGGAACCTTCTACGAGATCTAGAGCTATGGTGAAAAAGTAAAGCTTCTTGCCATAATGACTAACTCCTAAGCCATTGAATGCTTTGCTTGGATCATCTACTCTATAAGAGATGGTTTCAAAAATTGAACTTGATAGGATAATGAAGGTAATGAACTAGAGGATGTTAGACAGGAAGATAGCTCTATTTGATAAGATGGAAAAAAGTTTTGCTCTACTAGTCCAACAGAAACAAAGGCGTAGGAGGAGCCGTAGGAATTCATTATCTTTAAGCTCAAAAGAAAATAGTTTATCTTCATCAGATCAGAATAGGAGACAAGTAAAAGATAAAGGGAAAAGCTACTAGGACTTCAAAGAAGAGCATAGGAAGGAATGCTAAGATTTGGCCATGACCAATGTGGTTAGCATCGACCAAAATTAGTTTAGTACCGAACATATTGATGGTGATGCCTGATTGCACTTACCTAAGGTTGTGAATTTGTCCAACATGTAAGATAATTTGCAGGATACCAACAACAATATTGTGCAGAGTGCCTGTATACAGAATGCTTGTGCTCAAACGAACTATATAAAACTAGAAAGGCCTTATAGAAGATTCATACGAGTGGCTCTCTTAGAGGCAGGAGAGCCTAGACATCAATGAACGAACCGAGAGCATTTGTAGAGTCAAGCACTCAGAGTTGTTCCTGATATCACTATCCAGATAACCATGCCAGTGAGGAATATATAACTGATACGGTAAGGAGATTAATGAACGAGAATAAGTGGTGAAAGAATGAAGAGTCGGGCTAAGCACCGAGCATAACTCCATTCGATGATGATGTCTTTTGAGAGGATTATCCCAGAAAGTTTGTTATGCCCCCGATGTCATTGTACAACGAGCAAAAAATCCTAGATAATATATATTGAAATATGAGTGGCATACAAATGGTGCTAGGTCAACCGATGTGGTAAGGTGTAGATGCTTCCCTACATTCCTACATGGGTGGCTATGTTGCGGTTTACTCGGCTCGCGCTGAAATCTATATCTTCATTTGATCGGTTGGAAAGAAATTTTAAGGAGTGGTTCGGGCTCCATACCACCCAACCGAAGTAAGTGATGTCCTTATTGAGTTTTCATCAGGGTGCCAAAGATACCCTAAATTATTTCTTGAGTTGATCTAACACTGTTGTGACGAAATGAGCAATCAAGAGGAGGTTATCGTATAATTACGTTAATCTAGGAGATACATCCGGACATAGAGTTTGATGTATGGCTAAATAGGAAGCAACCACCTACAATGAAGGAGTTCTATCACAAGATGTTCCATTTTTGCACATTGAAGTGGCGGAATTGACCATTGGAAAGGTGGCGGGAGATCGTCGAATGAGGTTGTGTAGAACTACATCGCTATTAAGAAAACCAGTGAGAGCACCAGTAACAATGCATTGAATATGGAAAATAGTAATAGTAATCAGAAATGAAGAAACCAAGGTGCTACAGGTCAAATTAATGATACCAAAGGCATCCAATATACTTGATGCCAGAAGATTATACTCTGTTGAACAATACAGTTGAAAATATATACCTTGCTACAAAAGGAACTGAGAATTACACTAAGCCACCTCGGAGGAAGGCAATTGAGGTTGAGTGACATTCCGGGAAGTATCGCCATTTCCATGACACTCATTTGCTCGATACAAATGTGTGCTATCACTTGAGAGATGTGATCGGAGATTTGGTACATAAGAATAAGTTGTAGAAATATGAGAGAGAACCGCGTGATGGCAGGTAGAATGCTAGAACATAGGGCCAGAATGCTCACATGGATCGATCTGGGCCCAATAGAGAGGGGCCTAGGCAATCAGATAGTAAGATTGTGATTAATATGATAGTTAGAGGATCTTATTCAGCGGAGAAAAGATAGAATGAGATAGAGCGTATGGGAGAATTTTTTACCGTCAAAGATGGAGCCTCGTAAAAAAACTGAAGACGATAAGTAATGATATTGTTTTTCAAGCTAGAGATGCTAACGGGGTGCAAATGCCAACAATTGACCCTATGGTGATTATGACCATGATAGACCAGCAATAGTGCACTGAGTTCTAATTGACTACAGAAGCTTGGTTAACATTCTATTAAAAAAGATGTTTGACAAGATGAAGATAAGTCCGAAGGACATAAAGCCCTGTAAATCCTACATTTAAGGATTTATCGAAGAGGTAAAAGAGCCTATCGAATGTGTTGACTTATCGATGAATTTTGGTGAAGGTGACCGCAAGATTGTGCAAGTGTAGACCTTCATGATTGTTGACTGCTTATATTGATTTTCTAGGCAGACCGGTCCTTGCCAGTATCAAAATAACGCTGGCCGTATGGTGCTTGATGATGAAGTTCCTGACTGAAAATGGGGTGCAGTTATTTAAGGCGACTAGAGCACTAGTTGTGTATGATATGTCAATGAGCTTAGAGAGACGAAGCGATGTTACAAAGGAAAAGGTATAGGAGAAGGCCCTCTTCGCTAAGACTATGGATGAAAATCAATTACCACCCAAGCCGTGGCTTGAGTCCATAGCAAGTTCTACAAACTTATGAAACCATAAAAATAATATAGAAAATGCAAAGGCAGCACCAGCGATGCTGACGATCAACATTCCAATAAATGAGGACGATCCTACTAGGGTCCCCAGGGTTGGATTTTAGTTCACCATAAAGATGAGAAAGGAATTGGTAGGGTATCTCCAGGAAAATATAGATGTGTTTGCTTGGACATATTCTGATATGTATGAAATATCGTTGGAGATAGCATGCCACACATTTAATGTGGACAGAAGATTTCATCCTATAAAGTAGAAGAGATGCATTCTGGTTACAGAGCAATTCGTAGCATTGAAAGAAGAAGTGGATAAGTTGAAGGCAATGGCTTTATCCACAATGCCTTATACCTTGAATGGGTATCAGATCCTATGTTAGTCAAGAAGCTAAATGAAAAATGGCAGACATGCGTCAACTATTCGAACCTAAAAAAAGCATGCCCAAAAGACATGAATTGTTATCCATTATGGAAGCATATTCCGACTATAATCAAATAGTGATGCACATTCCAGATCAGGAGCATACGAGCTTCATCCCTGATTTGGGATTGTACTATTATCGAGTAATGCCTTTTATTTTGAAGGACACAAGACCTACGTACCAGCAATTGGTAAATAAGATGTTCAAAGATCAAATTGAGCGGATAATGGAGGTTTATTTGGATGATATGCTAGTGAAATCATAGTAATTGATGAATCACATGGATGACTCGCTGAGATGTTCGATGTGCTCCAAACGTATAAAACGAAGCTCAATCCATTAAAGTGTTCTTTTGCAGCCGTATCGGGCAAATTTCTAGGTTTCTTCGTAATTCAAGGGGAATCAACGCTAATCCTCTGCGTTGAAAGATGTCACTGCCCCCAAAAACAAAGAGGGAAAGGAAGATTTTGAAAAGGAAAGTTGTTGTGTTAAGTCGATTTACCTGAAAAGTGAAGAATAAGTGTATATCGTATTTTGATGCCTTTAAGAGAGAAAAGTGACATTTGTTTAGGACCAAGGAATGCCAGGAAGCTTTCGAGAAAATTCCGAACATATCAAGAGACCACCAATCTTGTCAAATCCTTTGGAAGGAGACGACCTTTTTGTTAACTTAGCAATATCTACTAAGCACTGAGTGCAGCCTTAGTATATGAGGAATCAAAGATTTAAATGCTCGTATACTATATCAGCAAGCAGTTAACCAAAGAAAAAAAGGATTATCCGAAGTTGGAGAAGCTAGCATACTGCATTGATTACTTCGAGGAAACTACAATCATATTTCCAGGCTCACCTAATAATGGTTTTGACCGATCAACCGCTAAGGCAAGTACTACATTGACCTGATACCTCAAAAACATTACTGAATAGAACATCTAATTGAGCCAATATGATATAATCCTAGAATGGCGATGTGAGGATAGGCACTAGTTGATTTCATCATTGAGTTCAGCATTCAGGATGGAAAAGAGGAAGATGATATGGTTTGAGTTTTGCAATAGAATTTGGACATAGATGAAGCTTCCAATGAATGAAGTTCCAAACAGGAGTGATTCTCATGACCCTAGAAGGACGAATAATATGCCATACATTAAAGAGAAAGTTCCTACAATGAACAACAAAGCCGAATATGATGCATTGATTGTGGGAACCAAGATAATGAAAGAATTAGGGGTTAAGACACTACATATATCTAGTGACTCCCAGTTGATGGTCTGCCAAGTCATAAAGGAATATCAAGCTAAGGGAGCGAGAAATGCCCCTAACCTGACAAAGACAGTACAACTATTGAATGATATCGAACATTATATAATCACGTACATACCCCAAGAAGAGAATATGAAAGCAGATTTGCTGCCCAAACTGGCAAGCTCTAGCAACTTACGAGATTTGTTCAAGTAAAGGTTTTATCGACTTCAAGCATCGACAAGATGGATGTCAATTGTAACTTGGAAGCTGAAGAAGAAAAGGAGTTGTGGATGAACCTAATTAAAGACTATTTATTGAAATGAACTCTCCTGAATGGCAAAAATGAAAGGCGAAAACTCTTTCGTAAGGCAACATAGTTTTCAATGAAAGAAGGAATGGTATATAGGAGAGGTTTTTCAACCCCCCTCCTTTGATGTGTCACTAAAGACGAAGCAAAAAACCTTTTGGAAGTGCACGAATGAAGTTGTGATGATAACATTGGGGATACACTTTAGCAAGAAGATACTTCGTTATGGATACCTTTGGCCGATGGTCAGCCGTAATACGGCTAAGTATACCAAATGATACAATAGGTGCCAAAGGTTCGAAAATATTAAAAACCATATCCATATTACTTACGTAGGTGGTTAGCCCATGACCATTTGTGGTTTGGGATTGATATAATCGGTATGCTACCGATGTTGAAAGGCGGAGATAAATATGTTATTGTAGGTATGGATTACTTCATAAAGTGGGCTGAAGTGGAACCGCTATCATTGATCACAATGAAGCAAGTGATTAATTTTATGGTATAGAACATCATATGTAGATTAAGAGTCCTACAAAAAATCATTATTGATAATGGAACTCAATTCGATAGTATCATGTTCGAAGACTTCTATAATTAATATCGAATTACAAAGAGCTCCTTTGCTATAACACACTAGCGAGCCAATGGATAGGTAGAGGCAATGAACAAGACCATTAAATCCATTGTAAAGAAAAGATGGATGAAAGCTAAGGGCAACTAGGTTGATGAGCTACCACTTGCATTGTGGGCCTACAGAACTACCTATAAGTCCGCGGTTGGGAACACTCCATTCGCTTTAGCCTATGAAGCCGAGGCCATGATTTCGATAGAACATGAAATCCCTTTTCACCGAAGCAAACAATATGATCCCAAGATGAACGAGAAACTCTTGTTTGAGTCCCTAAACTAGGTCGATGAAAAATAGAAAGAGGCTAAACTGAGGTATCTGTTCAACCGAATGATTCTCTATCGGATTAGAAAATAGCCGATTAAATTTAAATTAAAAATAACCGCAAGCGCATAAACGTACAATTCTAGTGTCAAGTATGGATCGATCCACATGGAATTGTTTAGATTTAAAATTTCTATTCAATCAAATTAAACCAAAATTTTTGAAATTGTGTTAAGCTAAAAAATGTAAAAACTAACAACAGCTAGAATGGATAAAAATATGAGAGTAGAAGGCAATTTACAGGCATTATCTTTCTTAAGATCACATGAATCAACATATATGAAATTCTGATATCTCTTTTGGTCATTATTGAATTTAGTTTATATGTTTATCATAAGTATGGAATATTTGTGCTATTAATTAGCCTAATATAAACCATCAAACTTTAACATACCCACTAATCCACTTGTTTGATTCTCATGAAAATTGACAATGAATGTGAAAATAAAAATCTATTCTAAGCATGATCTATTAACTATTGATTAGAAATATAGACCATCAAATTTTGATTTTAATATTCATTTCAATCATATGTAGATGAAGAGATAATTTTTGTTTTCTTGTTTAAACATTGCCTATTTGGTGTCAACAATATAGGCTATCAAATTCAAAGCTAGAACAACAAAAAATTTACCCATTCAAACATTTTCATTAAGCACAAAAAGAAATCAAAAATTAGCAAAATATTAAATCTACATGATTAAGAGAGCTTTTACCCCTAAATTGAAGGGGTTTAGCCTCTCATATTGGTTATCATTTCAACAAAAATAGATTGCAACATGAACCAAAAAAGAAAAGGAAAATGCTAGCTAATTAAAAAGAGAGCTAATTAAAATGAAATAAAAGATAATTTGTTTGCATAAGAAATGAAACTAAGCTACTAACATGAGAGGAAAGAGAGAATTAAAATTGAATATTAAAAACCATATAAAAGAAAATGGCTAAGTAGTCATGAAAGAAAGAAAGAAAGAGAGCTTATAATTTATTTTTGAGCCTAAAACTAAACTATCTAAAGCTAAAAGGAAGCTCAAATGAGGCTAAAAGGAGGCTAATGATTAATTACATGAAACATATGGAGTATTTATACATGTTTTGAAACCCTAATCGTATTTTTAGGGAGTACCAAAATTGCCCTTGAGGAAATGTGGCCACCGAGTTATCATTAGCCTTTAATTAATCCATTATTAAGTATGCATGTAGTTTTAATATCCACTAACTTATACATTAGCTACTAATGGTAGAATAAGGTAAGTGGGCAGGTGGGGTTATCCATGATGCATAAAATGAATTATTTCCATCTTCATTTGCTTCCTTCTCTTGTGTGCATGCACGAATACATGAAGCCTCTTCTAACTTCCATCAATTTTCCTATAAATATAAAATTGCAAATGAATTTTCTCAAATTAACTAACACACGAAAACGACCATTTTGCCCTTAAATGAAGATGAATAAATAATGATTTGAAAATAATTTGAATTTTGATTTAAACATGTTAAAATAACCTACATGCTCATTTATTTAATTAAATTAGATTAAATATGAAAGTAAAAATATGCACATTTACGTGCACATCAAATCCCCCATACTTATCTTTATTCATCTTCGAATAAACTAAAACTACGATAAATCCATTTTCGTAGGAAACACGATTGCACTGAGTGTATGGAATAAGCCGTTAAACCTCTAGGTGTCCCTAGTATAACGAATGTTGTCTCATGAGGGTTTTTAGTAGAAACAATCCACAAAATCCAAATGCAATATAAGAAATTCCTAAACGCAAGATTTATTAACAAAGATATGAATGTAAGTTTCTGAAATATTTATAAATGAAAGATTTGCTTTTAAATCGACACGAATAATTTAAATATAAGTTTTGATCATCATCAAGAAATTTAAGTCAATTTACTCGTCAAAACTTCAAACAAAAATTAGTTTACCATCACAAATAGATTCTAGTTCGACTAGTTTTTTTGGTTGATAACATAGTTGTTAGGGACAAAATTGGTCATTAACAACCAAATCCAAGCGAAAGCACTAAATCACAGTCACAGATTACCGATAGAGCTTATGTAGAGAGTAATAATATAAAGAAAAGTCAAAATCAGAATGAAAGCGGTAAAGAACAACAGATTTTATAGTGGTTCGGCTGACTCCGGCCTATGTCCACTTCAGAAGTTTCCTTTTTATTGCTGTAATAATCGATTATAGTTACAAAATGGTAGAGTAACCTTAGCCTTAGGAAAATAGAAAGCAAGAGATTCTCAAGGAAGATCCCCTTTTCTGGAGACTCCATGCTGTATTTATGGAAAAATTCAGGTAGTTGGGCCTCCTGAGTGGTATAGGCCCACAAGACCTTTGCCGAACCTATAACCTTCATTGCAACTGACTCTGAGTTCTGCACATGCCGATCCATGCCTTCCTAGGTGACGACCTGAAATAGCCCTAGAATTGACTAGAAGCAACTCGCTTGCCATCCTAGAGATAGATGAGCGTCGATCCCAAGCCACTTCACTATGACCGAAACCCATCATATTGACCCACTATCTTATGCCAAACGACATCTGCCGAACCACTACCCTATGTCGAGCGGCATCTGCCGAACCACTACCCTATGCTGAGCGGCATCTGCCGAACCACCACTCTATATCGAACCATTAGTGCCGAACGAGGATGTCGAACCCATGACACCGGCTCCTTCCAGTGCCGAACGACTCAAATGCCGACCCATATGTGTCCTCGTCACTGGCCGAACCATCTCGTCTAGGCCGAACTTCTTCACTACAGCCTAGCCGCCTATCCTGATCGACCCTGACCGAGCCACAATGCCGAGCGACATGGCTTTACCACAATGCCGAGCGACATGGCCTCACCACCATGCCGAGCCATATCCACACCAATCCATATATACCAAATCACCTCTGACCGAACCAGAAATGTCGGTCCACAAATGCCGAACCGCAACCGACCGACCTTCCTGAACTTCCATACCACGACCGAACCATGCCATGCCGAACGGCCGAGCCACATGGTCGAACTCCAAACACATCGAACCACTTCATTCCGACTGAACGACCTATCCTGATTGAGCATCTATCCAATTGAACATCATCCATTTAAACCGAATCCATCATATTCCAGCCTCAGCAAACGAGTAGTTGATTAGGTTAAATCCTTCTGTCCACGGCCTTGCCAAAAAGGCAGCTCAACATTTGCCCCCTAAAACATGCCTTGCTATTGGAAGGTATGTTTTGAGTGAACTCAAATCCAATGTCCGTAGTCCACAGGTTATACATAGCCATACCTTCCAATTCATAATCCAATCCATTTTATCCGAGTGCCATTGTCCTATTCTTATCCGAATCCACGACTGCTCTGAGTCGATATCTGGTTCCTATCCAGTGACCAAATCCTTATCCAATAGCCAAATCTACGACCTTTCTGGGTCAATATCCTAATTCGGGACGGCTCCAAGCCCTTTGCCAAATCCAGGACCTCACCAGGTCCATCTATCCTAAGCCGAAATTCGAAACCCTGACCTTTTCGGGTTTAACTTTGAATTTGTAGACCTCGTCGGGTCATGTTATCCTGTTCCAGCCTCGACTCTTCGATAAAGGGCATATACGATCGTCGGCCTCGACTCTCCGGTCAAGGACTTCTTATATTCTCTGGCCTCAACTCTCCAGTCAAGGACTTCTTATATTCTCCAACCTTGAATCTCCGGTCAAGGACTTATATATTCTCCCACCTCGACTCTTCGGTCAAGGACTTCTACATTCTTCGGCCTCGGCTCTCCAACTAAGGACTTTTATATTCTCCGCCCTCGACTCTCCGGTCAAGGACTTTTACATTCTCCGACTTTGGCTCTCCCGCCAAGGACTTTTATATTCTCCGGCCTCAACTCTTCGGTCAAGGAATTTTTAATATTCTCCAACCTCGGCTCTCCGGCAAAGGACTTTTGTATTCTCCGGTCTCGGCTCTTCGGCAAAGGACTTTTATATTCTCCGGCCTCGACTCTCCGATCAAGGGATTTTTATATTCTCCGGCTTCGACTCTCCGGTCAAGGACTTTTTATATTCTCTGGCCTCGACTCTTCGGTTGAGGACTTTTTATATTGTGTTTGAGTCCATTCCATCGCTCTCCGATGAAGGGACTCGTAACTTGCGATTACCGCCCCATCTCTCCGGTCAGGACCATGATCACGAGGCTTGTACCATTTATTGCATTGATCCAAATCCAACCATTACAAAATTCAGTTATCAACGCGAAAGTTTGTAGAACAAAGGGAATTAAATGTCCAAAGTACCAAGGAAGAAACCATAATTTGCAGAAAAACAGAAAGGTAACGGGATTTCATAGACCCAAGCAGTACGGTTTTCCGTCATCTTAGAGTACGTTAGGGACCGTCCTCAATCACGTACGTGTGTAAGTGACCTAGCCGCATTACTTTGAGTTCTATTACTTATTTAAAACCATCAAACCATTTAGTTGGTAACGAGCCGACGGCCCCCAGATCCAGCGTCGTTCGAGGTAAGCAGTGGCCGCTCTTGTTCCACTGCTATAGCTCGATTCCTTATGTACTACCGCAGGTGACCATTCCTTACGTGCTCCACCACGATATCTTTCAAATGCCTACAATCGTTTGTGTTGTGCCCATCTAGCTCATGAAATAGGCAATGCTTTCCCGATGCCCGTTCATACTCAAAAGGTTCCCTCCTTGTAGGTCTTCGATACTGGAGGTGCCCTCGAGTATCCAAGTAAATCCTTTCTAGAGTCTCAGTTAATCTGTGTACGAAGAAAACTTTGATTCCCCTCGCAGCCTCTTCGGAGTGCTACCGTTGCCATCCATTTTCCTTTACCGTTATTTTTATCTGAGCTTCCGCTGGATGGCCCTCCATTCTCATCCGCATTCACCTCCTTTAATATCATATCTAAGCATGCATCTTCCTAACGAAGGAATCTCTCAGCGTCATGAAAGAATTCTCCAAGATCCATTGGTGGATCTCGTATTAATGGCACTTTGAAATCCGAATTCTCTTTGACTCCTGACACTGCTGCCATCAAAACCATCGATGGATCCGGTCGATCCACCGAAGCAACTGCGGCGTTGAATCGAGTTAAGAAAGCTCTGACCAATTCCTCTGTCCTTTGTTTTACCAATGTTAGCATCATTACGTTCTTCGGCATTTTGACATGATCCCGAAACTGCTTCAGAAACCTGTCTATATTCCGTCCATGTCCTGATAGATCTCTCTTTCAACTGTCTGAACCACATAGCAACTATAGCCGTGAAGTACAGTGGGAACATCGAGACATCACTTCCTCCGATGCCCCCAACACTTCCATATGTCTTATGTATCTCATCAAGTGATCAGTAGGATCATCCTTGCCATTGTACACTTCCATAGTAGGTAGCTTGAACTCCGGTGGGTTCCGGGCCATTCTGATTTCGGGTAAACGAGCTCTTGTTTACTCATTCCAGATCTCTGTTGGTCAAACCTCTACGCATAGTTCGCCTGATAATATCAGCCAATCCAGCGTTGTCCGCCAAGGGTTGCCCCCCAAGTTCTCTAGGGAATTCCGGTACGTACTCTTCATTACGTGCTCTCATATTCCTACCAGCATCTCATTGTGTGATATTGCCTGGAGTTCCTCCAGGGATCGGTCCACCATTGCCAGGTGGTATGCCCCTAGCCTGGATCCATCCAGATGAGCAATTGTGTGCCGACTAGGGGCTGCGCCCTGTTGAGCTGCTTCGTTTGATTGCCTATTAGGTCCTTCTGTTCCAGCTCCATGGATCTGAACTCCAACAACTCCGGTTGTCCCTGCCTATCCAAACTGTCTGAGGAGCTTCTGCATCATCTCCTCTTGCCTATTCATCATTGCTTCCATCTTATCTCTGGTGACGTAGATGGATGCTTGACCTGCTCCTGCTCTAGAGGAAACTTCTTGACTTCCCTCCTGATTGCTCCTTTCTATCACTTGCTTCCATGTTGATGGCCCAGCCATTGCCTCCTAGAATCCAAGTTCCTTGCTTAAAAATCGCTGAGTGCTTGCGTTCTCAGTGAAAGCACCAAAATGTTAGGGACAAAATTGGTTACTAACACCCAAATCCAAGCGAAAGTACCAAATCACAGTCACATATTACTGGTAGAACGTATGTAGAGAGTAATAATATGAAGAACAGTCAAAATCAGAATGAAAGTATTAAAGAACAACAGATTTTATAGTGGTTCGCTAACTCTGACCTACGTCCACTCTAGAAGTTTTCATTATATTGCTGTAATAATCTATTACAGTTACAAAATGGTGGAGTAACCTTAGCCTTAGGAAACAGAAAGCAAGAGAGTCTCAAGGAAGATCCCCTTTTCTGGAGACCCCCATGCTGTATTTATAGACAAATCTAGGTAGTTGGGCCTCCTAAGTGGTATAGGCCCATCAAGAACTTTGTCAAGCCTACATCCTTCATTGCACCTGACTCTAAGTTCTATACATGCCGACCCGTGCCTTCCTAGGTGATGACCCGAAACAGTCCTAGCATTGACTCGAAGCAACTCGCTTGCCATCCCGGAGTTAGATGAGCGCTGATCCCAAGCCACTTCACTATGACCGAACCACCATCATGCCGACCCACTATCTTATGCCAAACGGCATCTGCCGAATAACTACCCTATGTTGAGCAGCATCTGCTGAACCACTACCCAATGCCGAGCAGCATCTGCCGAACCACTACCCTATGTCGAACCATTAATGCCGAACGAGGATGTCGAACCCATAACACCGACTCCTTCCAGTGCCGAATGACTCAAATGTCGAACTACCCAAATGCCGACCCACATGTGTCCCTCGTCACTGGCCAAACCACATCATCTAGGCCGAACATCTTCATTGAAGCCAAGCCGCCTATGCCGATCGACCCTGACCGAGCCACAATGCTGAGCGACATGGCCTTACCACAATGCCGAGCGACATGGCCTCACCACCATGCCGAACCACATCCACATAGATCCATATAAACCGAATCGCCTCTGAGCGAACCAAAAATGCCGGTCCACAAATGCCGAACCGCAACCGACCGACCTTCCTGAACTTTCATACCATGACCCAACCATGCCATGCCGAATGGCCGAGCTACATGGTCGAACTCCAAACACATCGAACCACTTCGTTCCGACCGAATGACCTATCCAAACTGAGCATATATCTAAGTGAGCATCATCCATTTAAACTGAACCCATCATATTCCAGCCCCAGCAAACAAGTAGTTGATTAAGTTAAATCTGTCTGTCCACAGCCCTACCAAAAGGCGAGTTAACAATAGTGTAACTATGAAATGGATCCTTAGTTGATTATCAAAGTTTGCAAAGTGGTATTTCGATTTCTTTTTGAATAATAAGTCAAATCAAATAAGTGAAAATAGAGCTTTGATTTCAATTGCTTTTGAAATTTTTATTGATATTAACAATATTTACGTATGCCTAAATCAGAAAACTGCGGTCAGATATATCACACATGCATTGCCTTGCGGGCTTACGTGAGGGGAATATAGAGCGTGGCGAGTGAACACACAAGTATGCACACTTATCGACTGTAGGCATTATTAATAAAAGAATTTTCATATACATACACCTAATTCGGATAGACCGAGGCCATATATATCTATCGTGTACTACCTTCGGGCTTACATGAAAAAGGTATAGAGCATGGTGAGTGTACACACTTACATGCGTACACCTAACTCTACGTGTTTATTATATATATGTACACACACAAATATATATATATATATAATTTGTTTATATATATATATATATATATATATTGAAGAGAGAGATCTAAACCAAGATTTTCAATTAGGATGTACTTCATAATAATCACCATGAACCTTCCTATATACTAATTAAACCAGAGTTATTTGTAATCAAACTTTATTTTTATTTTTGTTAAGACAAATAAATTTATCAAAAATTTCAATTTAATAACAAATATCCTATACTTATCCAATAGCGTTTGTTTTAAAGTAAATCAAAATGCTAGAAAGAAATTTTGTTTTGGAATTTTTTGTTCTTTTTAGAAATTTTGACTTTTGAAAATAAAATGAAAATTCAAAAATACCATGAAAAATAATGAAGACCGGACTTCCCCCCACACTTGATTTTGACCGCGTCCCCAAGTTAACCTAAGTGAAAGGAGAGAAATAAAATAAAACTAAAAATCTCACCTATATTTACATGAAAAAGAAAAGATTAATATTTAGAAGATATCACAAAAAATAACGTTAAAGAGTAAATGAAACAGACTTCCAAAGACCAATTCATTTGTCTAATCAAATATGAGAGACACAGCTTAAGCATAGGAAACCAAACCATAAAACATTTCGGAGTTGAATGTTGATTTGGAAAAATGAATATCATTTTATTAAAAATCCTGTAAGCTGATTTATTTTCGATGATTTTTGAGGTTGATAAAACAATTAGTGAAGTTCAAGTTTATTTTCATCAAATTGAAATTCGAACTTATCATTGGAAACTTCTTCGGAATTATTGATTTCAAAATTAAAATTGTGACTTAAATCTTCCCCTTCAGAATTCAACAACTCATCTTTGAAAAGTCCATAAAAAACATGTTTGCTAAATTCGTCTTCCCATGTTGAATTATTCATAACTTCATTGCATATATCAAGTTCAAAATCCAAAGTTGTTGTATTCAATTTTTGAAAATCAGAAAAAGGAAGATCGAACTTAAATCGAGTTTCTTATCCTTAAAAGAATTGAAATCCAATCAATTATCATACTTTCACCAACTTCATTAAAATTGTCATTTTCAATTTCAAAAGTTTTTATTTGAAAATCGTTAATTTTGGTAAAA
Source organism: Allium cepa (assembly GCA_030765085.1). NCBI lineage: Eukaryota > Viridiplantae > Streptophyta > Magnoliopsida > Asparagales > Amaryllidaceae > Allium > Allium cepa. Next base: position 611,073,607 of record CM060940.1, read on the forward strand.
GATGGATTATTATTTGACTCGTCACATTTTGGGATTTGGTTTTGTTTCTCACGTTGTTTCATCTATGTTTCAAACAACAAATCCATGTAATCATTGTAAATTTCTTCCACTTGCTCGATGAAGTTAACTTTATAATTATTAACTAGAGTGAACCCATGCTTCGCACGCGGATTCCTACCAAGCAGTCAGTGAACATTGCCATTACATGTATCATGAATATACGTTAATTCAAACTTACTATCTTATGGTATATTTTTCTTACAATTATTTTGCCTTTTCCAGGAATATTATTGTGATAATAATGAACTTCAGCATTTTATGCTTGTTTCCTACTCTATAGAAATACACTAGTTAATAAGAGACATTTGAACTATGAAATGAACCTAAGGTAGTTTATACTAACTTTATTTATGCAAGAACACTAAGATTAGTGTTTAGTGTTCAGATAAAGTACTGTAGATTGAAAAAATAAAGTACCAGAACAGCGGAAAACCTAAAGTTGGGTAGTTTACAATTCTTAGACACAAATTGAAAAGATAGATAAATAATAGGGTCCGTCTATTCTCACCCTGGCATTTTCTCTTCACACCCCGTTGTTTTAAGAAAAAAAATCCACCCCGTTGTTTACTCTTTACACACTGTCTACTTCCAATACTACCCTCCTATATCTTTAAAAAGGAAGAAAAAAACTTCTCAGCCTGCCTATTGTTCGTTGCTCTCTCCAACCCTAACCCACCGCTCAAACCCCCTCTTCGTGCTCAATTTTCCATTTGCCGTCACGCTTTTCAATCGCCGTCGCGCCATGGAGAAGGAAAGGAGCAAGAAGCGGCACGGTACGTGATTTCTTAACTCGAATTTGAATTCTATGCATGGTTCGATTTTGTTGATTCGATTATTATGCGAACTACAACATTCCACACGAACGAGGTTGTTGAACCAACCTCGTACGCCACGAACGTGGTTGTGATAACATCCACGTGTTGATCGGATGAGGTTGGTTAAACAACCTCGTTCGTGTGGAACGTTCTGTGCTGTAATTTAAAACATATGGATTTTCGTGTGGAAATGCATTTGGTACTAAATCTCTAGCAATAAATATACTCAAAAATCCATATGAACTTGCTGTAATTTACTGTATTTGCTTATTTACTGTATTTGTTGTAATTTAATACATATGGATTTTCGTGTGGAAATGCATTTGTCACTATTTTTATTTTGGTTATATCTAAAATGCATTTGGTGCTAAATCTCCCAGCAACAAATATACTCAAAAATCCATATGTAATTGATGTAATTTACTGTATATGCTTATCTACTTTATTTGCTATAATTTAATACATATAAATTTTCGTGTGGAAATGCATTTGTCACTGTTTTTATTTTGGTTTGTAGGTTAGCACAATAGGCAAACTAACATTATGGACGAACTATAAGTCATATATCACGTTCATTATGAAAGGAATAAGCCGTAATTTAATACACATGGATTTTAGTGCATATGAATTATAAAACACAAAACCTCTCAATAATTCTATATAAAACAATTTGCATCATTGTTTTTGAAATAATTGACATTTACAATTTGTTTAGTTGTTGCAAAAAGTTCAAAAAACCAACGTGCAATCCCCTAACGGCTTTCGAAAGAAATCGACGTGTGAAAGCGAGAAATACGGACACTACAAATCAAACAGAGGAACAAAATCGAGACGAGCATGTTATTCAAGAGCGAAATGTTGAGCATGTCGGCAAAATTTAGAGGAGCATAGTGACGAGCTACCTCCACAACCTGTTCAAGAGCAACCTCCACAACATGTTGAAGAGCATCTTACGCATGAAGATATCGGTGGTTCTAGTGGCACACAAAATACATCTTTCGATGGACCGAGAATTACTGATGTGATTAGTAGCTACGATACCCACGTTGCTTCATTGATTCAAGATGGAAAGGTATATCTTACAAAATTCTATTAAATAAATTATATGTCACAATAGCGTAATATAATTTTACCTTTTAGGAACGAGACACTCTTTTATGTGTAAACCATAGTACAAAGATTTTAAATTGGAAAATCCCAAGTGATGCAACAATTTTTAACGGATATTTGGAATCTTTTGGATTATCTTCTCTAGTAGAGACATGTTATAGCTCCGTAAATAAAGTACTTATATCTTGTTTTGTTGAGCGTTGGCATCCGGAATCAAATACACTTCACCTACCATTCGGTGAGAAGACTATAACATTAGACGATGTTGCCTCCCCACTACATATTTCGGTTGAAGAATTACCAATACAGACATATAATTATTCTCGAAATGATATTACTAATTTGGTTATCAATAATTTGGGGATAAGTGATATTGAAGCAAAAAATACCATAAAGGACATTGTTGGATACAAATTTCCATATACTAAATTGTACAAATTTTTTGTTGGAGTCTACAATGATTGAGAAGAATAAAAAATTAAACAAGCTGCTAGTGCATATCTACTGTATTTAGTGGGCAATACATTATTCGTGGATAAAAGTAAGTCTCATGTGTCCGTACATTATTTAAACCAAATTGGTAATTTGGATGAAGTTCATAATTATTCTTCGGGTTGGGCAACTCTATGTTGGCTATATAGGCAGCTAGGTCTTGCGAGTAGAATAGAAGTGAAACAAGTTGCTGGTTTTCTCCGATTGTTGGAATCATGGATATATGAACATTTCCTATATCTGCATCCATCAAACAAAATGTATAATGAAAGTTCACCAAAAGCGGCCCGTTGGGATCCAACAAATGATTCTCGTGCATCGCATAAGGAACTAAGGCGGTATCTTGACAACATTCAAAAACATGAGGTGTGTTATTAGGCTTGAATCATTCGAATAGTTTTTTTTAATTCAAGTTATAATAACTGCATTATTTTTTTTTTTTACAAATTCTTGTAGGTAGTCTTTGACCCTTACATGCATGCAAGACAATTCCACCCTTTTTCGCAAATTGCTTGGTATTCTAGTTGTTTATTATGCTTAAATGTGGTAGAACCATATCACTCCACCCGTGTTTTGCAGCAATTCGGAAGGGTTCAAAACATTCCGCGGCCTATTATTCAATTAACTAGTAAAAACACTCATCGCGGTGCTATGGCTTCAACGTATAAAGTGCTTTACGAGTTTGTGGAAAATATTTTGAATGAGTGGCCAAATCATGTTGTTAGTGCACAATATCGTTCCATTCCTCTGCGTGAATCAACTGAAACGGTGACAAGTGAATATTTTGATTGGTATTACCCGTGCACTGTGTTAAAAGTTCATCTGGTTCATGAACAAATTATTCATCGTAGCAATCGACCTTCGTACGATCATTTATACACGGTAAACGTCAATATACTATTCTTTTATATCTGATTTTGCAATAATAACTTATTACCAATTTCCACTGTAGAGCTATGAAGAGCTTAATGATGTGATTAGTGAAGGCATAACACTGGCTTCATTACAACCGGAGACTTCACATTTGGATCATCTTGGTAGAATCCGCAAAGCCCTCACTAAAGCTAAAAGATTTGTGCTTGTTTTGTTAAAAAGGACAATTAGTTTTAGGTAGTGGTTTTCAGTTATTGTACTTCTTATTATGGAACTATTTTGACTCTTTTTGTTGTTAAATTGGATGGTTATTTTATAGTCTATGGACGGTTAATTTGTAGTTTGACGGATGGTTATGGTATTTTGTTCACATGGATGTTTGTTAACAATTGTTGCTTCTGTCTGCAATTTGCATTCTATTTTGTTTGCAGTTTGATTCTAATTCTATTCTGTCTACAATTTGCTTCTGATCTATTCTGTCTGCAATTTGTTTGATACAATTTGTTTATGTTTCTATTCTGTCTGCAATTCAGTAAATACAATTTGTTTGATTATGTCTGATATTCTATCTACAATTGATATGATTCAGTAAGAGTTTGAGTTATTCTGTCTACAATTGATATGATTTAGTAACAGTTTGAGTTATCTATCTACAATTCATAGTATATGGACGAGATTACCCAGGCAACATAGTTCAATATAAACGAGGTCGGTAAGGATGACAACGTCAAACATGAACGAGGGCAATACACTTACCACGTCGTATCCTAACGTTATTCTTATGTAGACCTCGTTCTTGGTTTGATTCCTATTGCTTGAAACTCTCGGGCAAGGTGAAAATTCTTGACCCTGTATAGAACGAGGATAACGTGCTAATAACGTTCGTCAAGAGCTACATTAACCTTTATACCTCGTTTAGCACATGCGTGGTCTCCGTAGTTGACCACGTAATAACTGGACGTTGCTTATATGCAGTCCTCGTTTGCATTTTCTTATTTGCTGTACACAACTCTTGGGTAAAATTTGTTGTTAATACCCTGTAAGGAACGACACTTACATACAAACAACGTTAAAAAAGAACGATGTTTGCAAATCAACCTCGTTCATATCACACTCTACCAATATTAAATACCACGCCAGATGGAAACATTATGTCTATGGTAACAACGTTTCCATTTGACATAATTTTAACGTTGACCTCGTTCACACGAAGTTATTTGATGTGGAAAACGCTCGGGTTTTGTTGATGTTGAAGACCCTGTATACAACGAGGGTAACACGTAATTAGTGTTTCAATCAAGTTTTAATTTTCTAAAGACCTCGTCCGACCATAACATTATTTCTTTTAAAGTCAATGTAGTACTTTAGCGTGATTTCTTTGTAGATCACGTCTATTGTATTGCATCACCAGTGCATTCCTGAAGCAAACAAAGAATGACTCATATTATAACAGGTACTGGATAACTCTTAGCAGTGATACGGAGACAGCATATACAAACCACAAAATCAATTTCAAAACAACAATTTCAATTTAAAGATACTAGAACAATTTCAAATCTTGTAAAGATGTTTAACAATGATATTCAACATTTTCGATTTCAAACTACAATTTAACTTAAAATAACACTGTCACAATTTTCCCACATAGCCATATTTTCACATTCTTCCATCGTCCCCCATTCTTCTCTTCTAGCTCGTAATATATGCTCTCATTGTTCAGCTTCAACATGACAATTATTAAACCACTTGATGTATACTGGTGGTACCGGATGGTTCGCTTGTAAGACGGCATATACAAATAAAAACATTTCATTGTAATTGTAAATCCTTCATCTATTTGTTGAAAATAAAATGAATAATGCATAATACTTGGACAAAATGGTCATTGTTTACATGAACAATCGCTAATTCACGACGATACAATTGAGATGAAATTTTTCCTCTTAAAGGTGGTATAGTCAAACTCAAACTCTTACTGATACTAAAAATGACAATATTATATTTCGTAGCTATTATGTACCCAATCCCGGGCATAATCATCCATTTACTTGGTTTGGCATCTTCCAAATTTGTAATTAAGTACATTTAGCAAATAGATGGTTCTACCTTTTTCAATAAACACTTGTTCATACATCTCTTGATGTTCTTCAAGTTCTTCCATTAATTCCTTAACGACTTGCCACCATCGATCCTCTCCTAATCCTAAGAAAGAAGCAACACATCTAAATCCACAATTACCATCCATGCCCACGTCTACAATCCTTCGACATAAGGCTTCCACTCTTTTGGTATGCAATTTTCATACACACCTAAATTTATATTTTTAGGTCTACGAACAATCAATTTTTCTTTCTTCTTCGAAATACAAGGATCAACCTTTTGTATTTTAGCTACACTACATTGGGTTGAAGCACATTCACCTAGCTCAAATGCGGAAGGCAACCGTTTTGTTGAAGTATCAATTTTATTATGAGATCGTCCTCAGGTTTTGACTTTGCTAATCGGAGATGCAAGAGTTGACGTTTGCGGATAAACAATCTCTTTTATTTTCTTATTGACTTGCATTTGATGCGGTAATTCTAATTTTAAAACTTCATTTAGCAATTCGTCAAGCTTTTTCTTCATATTAAAATCTCTTTTCTCTTCCATTTTTGTAATATGCAATCTAGTCCAATGAACATGAATCAAATCCAAAGGTATTTCTACATTTCGACTGAGATTTGCTAATATATGAAAGCATGGAAGTCTGTGTGTCTTACGAACAACACATCCACATAAATCATCATCTACAATTTCATAAGAATTTATCTATAGAAGCTCGGATTGAATTAGATCCAATGCCGCAAGTGAAATTACACCTCGTAAATTTTTAAGTTCTTTTGTATGATAAACATGAGCTACTTTTAAAAGACTTGTTTCAAATGAAGCTCTTAGTTCGGTAAACGATAGTTCAAGCATTGAATGCATGCTCTCCCATGCTCTTTCGAAGTTGCACTAACTGGTGGCCAAATGTTTTTTCAATTTAGCATGTGCGGCCTCGGCTCTAAAAGAAATTAGATATTAAGTGATTGTTATAAATAAATCTAAACTAAATAAATAAATAAAAAAGTAAGTGTCTTACCTATTTGATGTGTAGTTGCCAAGGTGCATAAAATTGTCAATTCAAGCACATACAAATCGATCTTTCTATGTATCAAGCCAACTTTCAGTAATATATTTTAATAACTTTGGGTACTCACCATACTGGACATGCAAATCTTGTAAATTATCGTTATATTGCTCAATATTTCCGGACTCACATAAGTTTGCCCAATCTTGAATTTTTTTTACTTCTTTTTATACCCGTAAATCTTCTTTGAATAAAAGCAAGAATATTTTTTTCGATATGCCACTTGCACAGGATATGAGCTGCTTGGGGAAAAAGTTAATGGCATTAATCAATGCTATCTCTCTATCCGTGACAATGACACTTGGCATTTTTACATCGCAATCAATCATTACTAATTGAAGACGATTTAAGGCCCAAAGATAGTAATTTTCTCGTTCTGATACAAGATATGCAATAGCAACGCAAAATGTTTGATTAGTTGACGCAACACGGACAATCTCCAACAACGACATTCTATATTTGTTTGTTTTGTAAGTACAATCCATAATAAGAAGATGTGGAAATGTTCTTAGCAAACCTATACTCGTAGGATGAGCCCAAAATATGTTAGTAGTTATATCACTTCCGTCTAAGGTATTACGATGCCATTCGAAGTAATTTTTTCCTTAAGCTTACTTAAGAGGTATTGTATTTGAGAACGACCCGCTCTATCTATTTTCTTATGCCTAGAAAGTACATTATATACCGTTTTAATTGTTGTACTGTTGGATGGATCATTTTATTTTATAGTGTGCAAAATGGTTTTTGGCTTCACCATGTTTTTGTACATTTTAGCGGCTAATTTTTTTCATCCTCCGTTAATTGACCAATAAAAGAGTGACCTTTCGAACTGTAAAGTGCACAATGATTATAAATACCGCATATTATTTTTAATTTTCAATTATCTGAACTATAAAGTTTAGCCATTTCGAACGAAATGGACAATTGCACTTTTTTGTACTTGTTAATCTAGTAGTGTTAGATTTCTTGCCTTTATAATCTTTATATGCTCCACTTCTCTCACATTCAAATATAGTTCTTGGATTTCTATCGCTGCTGTTAATATCCGATTTTAAAACTACCACTACCATCGCATTCCTTTTAGCCGTAGAATCAATCCATTCTTTCATTTTATATCTATTTGGAAATACCTTCATATAATTAAAAAAAAAATCAATATAGAAAATGAGTTAATTTACATAATAATAAAATATATTGCACACATCATATGTTGTGAACTCATTACTATAATGCATGATAATTTCTTCATCTTCTTCGGTCACCCACCCAGTCTACAAAATAAATAAAAACGGACGTAGTATTTAACGGACATTGTTTTCATCACTTCCTAGTATATGGTAAACTAGATTTTGAGCAATTCATAGTGTATGTGGCACTATGACTATGTTAGTTTTTAGTATAATAGCAGGTATGAAGGAAACATACCTGATTTTGTTGTACGTAATTATCTGTACTGCTCGTATCTTTCATGTCAATTTCAGCAGATGAAACCAGATGAAAGAGAGATGAAGATAAGATGAAAAGACATAGTAAATTGAATAAGATATCCATTTAACATTTAAAGGGAATAGTTAGAATAAAAAATTTAAATTTTTAACCGGGATGTGAAGAGAAAATGTCCGGGGTTAATAGACGGACCATAAATAATGTACCAAATAATTAGAAAAGCGAGGGGTCCTCATATACAGAAAGAATACAATGTAAGTATTATTTTTCTTAATACTAAATCTAATGGAACTAAAGGTAAAGAAGATCAAATAACAATATGCTGCATATCTAGTGCTTTCCTTGGATAAAGGAACTCTTATTCTCGGAAAATCAATACGCTAAATTGGATTTTCAACCTCTCCTATGAGAGTTCATACAAATTCTAAGAGTTAGAAAATCAACATTACATACAAAGACTTGCTAACTGTTCTCCCTTTTTATTTATGTAGAAAGACTTCATTCTTTGTACCAGTGAACCACTCCTGGATACACTGACCAACATCACTTGGTTGCCTTCAAAAATGAGTTCTTGATCGAGGTTATAGAGGTATTGAATTAGAACCCTTCAGTAATCAAAATGAGCGTAATACTTAAATAAAGTATCAATCCTATTCACAAAATCATTTTCACAGTGTTTTCAATACTTACACTATATTAATACCTTTCGTAAAGAATTTTATTTTTCAACGTAGAATTATATACAAAAAAATGCTCATTTAAAATATAGGTAAAAACATTCCAAATGTTCTGGCACCAACTCTGGTTGATTATATCAGGGATGATTATAAAAATCATTATGGAATAGACGATGGTGCCGTAAATCCAAAATAACCATATTAGTGGTAGCAAAATTTTAAAGTACATGAAAAAAATAGAGGATGAGACCGACCAATATATTACTCTTACATAGTGTGCAATACTTACATAAACTTCCAAATACCATGCTATTATAAACAAAAAAATATTTGCCGGAAACTTAAATTATTTTAAATGAAGATACCAGTTCGGGAATCGATGTAAAATGTTCATGAACCTTGCGTATTGATTTCATTATTTAGGAATATGGTTTGAACATAATATTAATTTAGAACGCAATATTAAAAATGTGAATAGTGAAAATGTACTAAAGAAGATCGGATCACACCAAAAGGCGAATCCAAAAGATCAAATCTGAGAATAATAAGCATGATTTAAATGGGTGTAATATTTGGTAAAATAGCAAGTTTATGATATGCCCAGAAAAATTCATGTATAATAATCAAACGAAAGTTTTTCTTTTTGAAATGAATAAAACCAGCATTCCAAGAACAACCAAATTTTAAGCTGCATAAATATGTCATCAGTAAAAAGGCAATATATTTATCACATTTAATAGAGAGCAATAATGATTATACTAAGATAAATGAGGCATTTTATGTGACTATGATAATCATGTGGACTTGGACACAACTGGATCCTTAGAAATCAAATATAAGCTTACCTCTATCAAAATCGCATCGCATGAGGTAATACAACGTGAAAGATTCAAAACAGAATAGCAATAAGAAAGTAAGCTCATAATTGTAAATATAAAACAATCTTATTACTCATTTTACGAATCAACGAACAAAGAAAAATCAATGCGTATTCCGATTTACTCAACACCTTACTGGTTTGCTTATGTTATTCCTGCAATCTATTAAGTTAATTATGTTATTAATAATTGTTTCATATGTCCATTTATCATTGTCATTAATCTTTATCATTGTCATTAAGCTACACATTTATCAAAGTTAAAATCACCGTACTGATATGCATCAGGCCATGCAGTAAGCCTTCATAATTATTATAGATGCTTAAAGCTTTTATCAATGTGAAAGTTTTGTTGTTCTTCTGTATCGTGCATTTTTTATTTTGATTAAAGATCATGGGTTTAAAAACAATATATAGTTTTATTTTCAAATTTTCTTTGCTTGTAGTTAATTAATTCTGTCACAATATGCTTAGGATGGAATTTAGTAGCGAAGTATTTTCACGTCAAAAGGAAAGGAAAACATACAATATGAAAAATAGGATTGTAAACCCGAAAGCCAACAAGTAAAGGTAAGGAAACTTCTCAATCTCTCCCCCCTCCCTAGTGACCTCGCGCCCAGTATAAACATTGGCCTGGCATCCGGGCGGTCTGGGGGACCACCGCAGCTACTCTCTTCTCGAGAATCCATACATCCCTTATCAGTGTATGGACAGCTATCTTTTGAGTACAGTTTTAGGTTCGGCCTCAATGGGAAAATGGAGCACCTAACAACGCATCTTTTTCTATATGGCTATCGATTCGTCATTCCAGGTATTCAATACCATATTAGCCTCATGTGCAATTAAATGGTATAGAATATACTCTATATAACATCTAATAGCAGGCTCTGGTATCGAATCTACCCATAAGCTGGGCCTAGCTTCCCATGCAGTTGTTAAAAAGCTAGTCAAACAACCAAATATATTAATTTGGAATCTTTCTGTTCAGCCGGATTTGAAGCAGTCCCTTAGGGCATAATGACAAAGTTGGCAAAGAGAAAGCATTAGGTAAGCCCTTGACAGCTGCATAAATCACTACAATTTGTTTTTCAATTGGAAGTGGTGAATATTATGGTTGTTTGGACACTTCTGTAAGCCTTGCACCTCTATTGGGTAATGCATGAGTCGCTGCATCAAGGTCTGAGCATTTTCTTACTCGCCTTACTTGAAACCTGTCTATTTTTCTTCATATCTATAATCTAAAAACTTCTCACCTCTGTGCTTTCTGTACTTTCTGGCTCGAGCAAGAGCCGCAGTGACTCGAACAACAGGAAAGCCATCTTAATATGTCAAGCAAGCAATTTGAATAGGGACACCTAGAAGGGGAACAACGTCCGCGCAGTCTCTACGAAGTGCTCGCCCCAACTATGAAAGGCATTTTTGAAACTATATCGCTCTTCCCTGTCAAATGTGAGAACGAATCTATAAAACCTCCCGTTCCTCCTTACCGGTGTCTCACTATACTAATTATTCGTTTCAATATGAAACACATAGTTTATTTATCTATAAGTTCGGTGTTATACGTTAGTATACCAAAACAGAGAATATAAACTCGTCGCACAAGTTTATAATTCAGATTTCCACTACACTGGAATTCTGTATTAATTATTATAACAATATGAATGTTGTAAATAAATTACAACAACAACGTTATACTATTTCGAATAAATAGTATAACCAAAATAAAGGGTAGAAAAATAGAATAATGTATATGAATATACAAACAGACTAAAATTCTAACCGGATTGTGTCTGAGGCTCGTCGTAACGATTTCCTTAAGAATTTTATTTCAAAAATTCTCCCAAGATACAACAGACGAATTCCGCTCGAAATTGTAATGAGTATATCACTCTGTGATTTGAGTATAAGAACAGCAGTTAATAGAAGAGAAGGGATTAGAAAATTCAGTGAGGAAAGTGATCAGTTTTCCTCCTTATTTATAGTTGGTCCGTATCCCTTCCGAACGGTCGTGTCTGCACCCGTTCGTTCAAGCAGTCGCGTCCGTACAGTCGCATCTGTACCGCACCCGCCCGCTCGTACTGTTTTGCCTGCACCGCTTCAGTCGGGTCGCACCCGTTCGCCTGTGTCTGCTTCAGTCAGGTCGCACCCGTTCATTTCCGCGCCCGTTTCAAAAAATCGCGCCTCTTCAGACAAAATCCGCGTCTGTCTTTCATCCGCCCGCTTCTCTTCAATTTCCAGGCCCAGCCCAGTTTCAGACAAAGCCCAAAACTGTTAAACAGTGGCCTAGTAAAAAGAATGGTCATTTTAGACCCGTACCCGAACCCGGCCCGGCCCGGTTCGGTTCGGTCGGTCGGACGGACGGCGGCGGCGGCGCGCGCGCGTGTGATGGTGATGCAAGATCTCCCTCCTCACAACGAAGCATACATTTGGAAGCCCCAGGCCCCCAACATCCTCATGAGAAAGGCATATATAAACCTCTATACCTCTCAACAAATTGGCGATGTGGGACTATATGTATATTTCATTCAATTTGTATTAAAGGAATTCCAACAATCCCCCACATGAATGATAATATACATATCCCCCACACAAAGCGAAATATCACAGAGTATATATGGAATAATGCTTTATCGTGGATAAGTAGATATTTCACTTTGAACTTTCCCTAGTTAAAACTTATCGGATCTACTTGGCTAATCGGTGAATTATTTCATCTTGAACCGTCAGCCTTTATTGTATACCCAGACAATAAGTTTTACGAAGCATTGATTCCCTTCACATCCAATCTCTTGGTTTTGTTCATTTTGGTCCTGAACAATTTTAGGTTCTGCGAGTGTTTTAGAGAATAAAAGCCTTTTAATATTCTCATAGAGCCGACCCAGCTCACACTAACATAGGTGATCGCAACCATTAAGAGTATCCTACATATACCCCACTTGTTATTTCCAAGATATGGTCATCATTAAAAAACATAGTTTTAACCTTTAAAACTTCTGTAGGCATGCATTATATTTTGCACCATAGGAATGGAGTAGGACCAAGTCCAGACAAATGCATTACTTCTTGAGTTACTCATAACTGGTTTGCCTATTGATCCTAGTCCGTGGGATCTCCAGTCGCTAGGATAGGTTTCCGTATAAGCTAACTCTTGTTGGTTTAGGCTTTTAAACCCATTCCCCTCGATGCGCAGTCAATTTTCTCTCTTGATAAACCTTTAGTAAATGGATCCGCTAGGTTATCATTTGTTCTCACATAATCTATGGAAATTGTTCCATTAGAGAGTAACTGCCTAACTGTGTTATGGCGTCGACGAATATGTCGTGATTTTCCATTATACACAAAATTGTGCGCTCTGCTTAGCGCAGCTTGGTTATCACAGTGTATGCATATGGCCGGTACAGGTTTAGGCCAAAATGGAATATCTTCTAAAAAATGACGAAGCCATTCTGCTTCTTCGCCTGCTTTATCTAATGCAATGAACTCTGATTCCATAGTGGATCGAGCTATGCATGTTTGTTTAGTAGATTTCCATGACACTGCTGCCCCTGCTAGGGTAAAAACATAACCACTCGTTGATTTTGATTCCTCTGAATCTGCAATCCAGTTTGCATCACTATATCCTTCTAAGACGGCAGGATATTTTCCATAATGTAAGGAATAGTTAGTGGTATTTTTTAAATATCCAAGCACTCTCATTAGTGCTTTCCAGTGTTCCTTCCCTGGATTGCTTGTATACCTGCTCAAGCGGCTTACTGCATAAGCTATATCTGGTCTTGTGCAATTCATCAGATACATTAAGCATCCTATTACACGAGAGTAGTCCAGTTGCATTACACTCTCATCAGTGTTTTTATGCAGTACTTCCGATGGATTAAAAGGTGTCATCACTCCTTTAATTCCATACTCTTGGAATTTTTCAATCACTTTGTCTACATAGTGTGACTGAGATAGTTCAATTCCATTAGGTGTTCTTATTATTTTGATTCCCAAAATAACGTCCGCAACTCCTAAGTCTTTCATATCGAAATTGTTGATCAACATTTTCTTTACGGTCTCAATTACCTGAGTATTTGGACCGAATATTAGCATATCGTCCACATATAGACAAATCATCACATATGATTGTCCAAGTTGTTTATAATAAACACATTTGTCACATTCATTTATACTAAAACCATTTCTTATCATGACACTATCAAATTTTGCGTGCCATTGCTTTGGAGCTTGTTTTAGTCCGTATAATGATTTGACTAATCTACAGACTTTGTTTTCATTTCCTTTGGAAATAAATCCCTCAGGTTGCTCCATGTAAATCTCCTCATCGAGATTTCCATTTAAGAATGCCGTTTTTACATCCATCTGATGAATCTCTAGATTATAGATGGATGCAATTGCTATTAGCATTCTTATAGAGGTTATTCGTGTTACTGGCGAATATGTATCAAAGAAGTCTACTCCTTCTTTTTGACGATATCCTTTGGCTACTAATCTGGCTTTATACTTGTCGATAGAGCCATCTGCTTTCATTTTCTTCTTGAAAATCCATTTGCAGCCAATTGGTTTTATTCCTGGTGGAATATCAACAATTTCCCAAGTTTTGTTACTTAGAATTGAATCAATCTCACTTTGGATTGCTTCTTTCCAACATGAGGACTCAGAAGATGACATTGCTTCCTTGTACGTTTGAGGTTCGTGCTCTAATACATATGTAAAAAAGTCCGAACCAAATGTTTTGGAAGTTCTAGCCCTTACGCTTCTTCTTGGTTCAACCTCCTCGTTGTCCTGATGAGTTTCATCTTCACATGTCTCATCTCTGTTATCTCTTGTCCTTTTTGGGACAGAATTTCCATCGTTTCTTTTATGTGGAAACACATCTTCAAAGAACGAGGCATCTCTTGATTCCATGATTGTATTTACATGAATATCATTTATATCAGACTTGAATACCAAAAATCTGTAGGCACTACTATTTTGGGCAGGCCCAAGATAATAACAATCTACTATTTTTGGTCCAAGTTTGACTCTCTTGGGAGGCGGAACTGGAACTTTTGCCAAGCACCCCCACACTTTGAGGTATTTAAAGCTTGGTTTGTGTCCTTTCCATATCTCATATGGAATTGTTCCTGTTTTATTGTGAGGAACTTTATTTAATATGTGATTAGACATATTTAAGGCTTCCCCCCACAAGTTCGTCGGTAGGCCAGAAGTTAAAAGCATTGCAGTAATCATGTCTTTTAACGTTCTGTTCTTCCTCTCCGCTACACCATTTTGTTGTGGTGAATATGGAGCTGTTGTTTGATGAATTATACCATTTTCGGCACAGAACTGTTCAAATGGTGATTCATATTCTCCACCTCGATCAGATCTCAATATCTTGATCTTTTTACTTAACTGATTTTCTACCTCAGCCTTGTATTTTATAAACGCTGTTATTGCTTCATCTTTACTATTTAAAAGATATACATAGCAATATCGCGTATAATCGTCAATAAAAGTAATGAAATACTTTTTCCCACCTCTTGTAGGTAGTGATTTAAAATCACATAAATCCGTATGTACCAAACTTAATGGTTCGGTGCTTCTGTCAACAGATTTAAATGGTTGTTTGACCATTTTTGCTTCTACACATGTCTCACATTTGTAGTTCTTATCTACTTGGAAATTTGGAATCAATCCCAAGTTTGATAATTTCTTCATTTTTCGGAAGTTTATGTGTCCTAATCTATCATGCCATAGTAAAATTTCGTGCTCAAGCAAGTAAGAAACTTCAATTTTATTAATAGCACAATCAGAATACATAGTTTTATTGCCGATAACGGCTACATTTGCCTTAAATAGGCCATCACATAAGTAACCCCTTCCGATATACATTCCAGCTTTGGACAGAACCATTTTGTCTGACTCGAACACCATTCTGAATCCTTTCTTTGATAATACTGCACCAGAGATGAGATTCTTGCGTATGTCTGGAACGTGGAGCACGTCATTCAACTTGACAGTTTTTCCCGAAGTAAACTTGAGGATAACTGTGCCACTGCCTTCGATCATAGATACTGCTGAATTACCCATATAGAGCTTTTCTTCATGATCGAATTTCTTGTATGTAGAGAACATGGATTTGTCAGAGCAGACATGACGTGTAGCGCCTGTGTCTACCCACCATTGATTAGGATTCTGAACCATATTGCATTCAGATACAACTGCTGAGAAGTTGGACTCATCCACTTCCATGTTGTCTACTAAATTTGCCTCTTTGTTGCGGTCCTTTTTGAGCCTGCAATCTCTAGCGGCATGTCCAACTTTTCCACAAACCCAACATTCGCCATTAAACTTCTTGGTTCGTTTGTTGTCTTTTGGTTTGTTGTCTTGAGCTTTCCTTTTCTTCTGGAAATTCTTCTTTTTGTTTTTGGTCTTTGAATCTTCAGCCACAAATGCCTCCTCGCTTTGTTTTGTAATTCCACGGTTATCTGCCTCAGTTTTCAATCGGACTATGAGATCCTGTAAAGAGATTTCCTTCTTTTTATGCTTTAGATAATTGCGGTAATCTCTCCATGACGGCGGCAGTTTTCCCGTGATGGCTTCAACCAAAAATGATTCTCCAACCGTATGACCTTCCGCCTCGAGTTCATGAATGATGATTTGCAGTTCATGCAGTTGAGTAGTCACTGGTTTGGAGTCAACCATCTTGTAGTCCATGAATTTGTCTATAATGAATTTCTTAAGACTGATATTCTGCGTCTTGTATTTTGCGGTAAGTGCATTCCAGAGCTCTTTTGATGTCTTTAAAGGCTGATATACTTTGTATAGCACATTGTCGAGACAATTCAGAATATAGTTTCTGCATAAGAAATCGGAATGCTTCCACATATTCACCTCTGCTTCCTTGCCTGGTGCAGGAATCGGTTCCTCCTCCTCGAGGTACTTTTGCAGACCGAGTGTGGTGAGATAAAACAACATCTGATTCTGCCATGTCAAGAAATCATCACCATCTCCCTTGAACGGTTCAGGTCTGTTGTGAGTAGTATTCTTTGAAAATTCTACTGTTGCCATCTCTGTTTTAGTAAGAAAACAGTAAAATTCTTAAGATGTTATACGTTAGTATACCAAAACAGAGAATATAAACTCGTCGCACAAGTTTATAATTCAGATTTCCACTACACTGGAATTCTGTATTAATTATTATAACAATATGAATGTTGTAAATAAATTACAACAACAACGTTATACTATTTCGAATAAATAGTATAACCAAAATAAAGGGTAGAAAAATAGAATAATGTATATGAATATACAAACAGACTAAAATTCTAACCGGATTGTGTCTGAGGCTCGTCGTAACGATTTCCTTAAGAATTTTATTTCAAAAATTCTCCCAAGATACAACAGACGAATTCCGCTCGAAATTGTAATGAGTATATCACTCTGTGATTTGAGTATAAGAACAGCAGTTAATAGAAGAGAAGGGATTAGAAAATTCAGTGAGGAAAGTGATCAGTTTTCCTCCTTATTTATAGTTGGTCCGTATCCCTTCCGAACGGTCGTGTCTGCACCCGTTCGTTCAAGCAGTCGCGTCCGTACAGTCGCATCTGTATCGCACCCGCCCGCTCGTACTGTTTTGCCTGCACCGCTTCAGTCGGGTCGCACCCGTTCGCCTGTGTCTGCTTCAGTCAGGTCGCACCCGTTCATTTCCGCGCCCGTTTCAAAAAATCGCGCCTCTTCAGACAAAATCCGCGTCTGTCTTTCATCCGCCCGCTTCTCTTCAATTTCCAGGCCCAGCCCAGTTTCAGACAAAGCCCAAAACTGTTAAACAGTGGCCTAGTAAAAAGAATGGTCATTTTAGACCCGTACCCAAACCCGGCCCGGCCCGGTTCGGTTCGGTCGGTCGGACGGACGGCGGCGGCGGCGCGCGCGTGTGATGGTGATGCAAGATCTCCCTCCTCACAACGAAGCATACATTTGGGAGCCCCAGGCCCCCAACATCCTCATGAGAAAGGCATATATAAACCTCTATACCTCTCAACAAATTGGCGATGTGGGACTATATGTATATTTCATTCAATTTGTATTAAAGGAATTCCAACAATCCCCCACATGAATGATAATATACATATCCCCCACACAAAGCGAAATATCACAGAGTATATATGGAATAATGCTTTATCATGGATAAGTAGATATTTCACTTTGAACTTTCCCTAGTTAAAACTTATCGGATCTACTTGGCTAATCGGTGAATTATTTCATCTTGAACCGTCAGCCTTTATTGTATACCCAGACAATAAGTTTTACGAAGCATTGATTCCCTTCACATCCAATCTCTTGGTTTTGTTCATTTTGGTCCTGAACAATTTTAGGTTCTGCGAGTGTTTTAGAGAATAAAAGCCTTTTAATATTCTCATAGAGCCGACCCAGCTCACACTAACATAGGTGATCGCAACCATTAAGAGTATCCTACATATACCCCACTTGTTATTTCCAAGATATGGTCATCATTAAAAAACATAGTTTTAACCTTTAAAACTTCTGTAGGCATGCATTATATTTTGCACCATAGGAATGGAGTAGGACCAAGTCCAGACAAATGCATTACTTCTTGAGTTACTCATAACTGGTTTGCCTATTGATTCTAGTCCGTGGGATCTCCAGTCGCTAGGATAGGTTTCCGTATAAGGTAACTCTTGTTGGTTTAGGCTTTTAAACCCATTCCCCTCGATGCGCAGTCAATTTTCTCTCTTGATAAACCTTTAGTAAATGGATCCGCTAGGTTATCATTTGTTCTCACATAATCTATGGAAATTGTTCCATTAGAGAGTAACTGCCTAACTGTGTTATGGCGTCGACGAATATGTCGTGATTTTCCATTATACACAAAATTGTGCGCTCTGCTTAGCGCAGCTTGGTTATCACAGTGTATGCATATGGCCGGTACAGGTTTAGGCCAAAATGGAATATCTTCTAAAAAATGACGAAGCCATTCTGCTTCTTCGCCTGCTTTATCTAATGCAATGAACTCTGATTCCATAGTGGATCGAGCTATGCATGTTTGTTTAGTAGATTTCCATGACACTGCTGCCCCTGCTAGGGTAAAAACATAACCACTCGTTGATTTTGATTCCTCTGAATCTGCAATCCAGTTTGCATCACTATATCCTTCTAAGACGGCAGGATATTTTCCATAATGTAAGGAATAGTTAGTGGTATTTTTTAAATATCCAAGCACTCTCATTAGTGCTTTCCAGTGTTCCTTCCCTGGATTGCTTGTATACCTGCTCAAGCGGCTTACTGCATAAGCTATATCTGGTCTTGTGCAATTCATCAGATACATTAAGCATCCTATTACACGAGAGTAGTCCAGTTGCATTACACTCTCATCAGTGTTTTTATGCAGTACTTCCGATGGATTAAAAGGTGTCATCACTCCTTTAATTCCATACTCTTGGAATTTTTCAATCACTTTGTCTACATAGTGTGACTGAGATAGTTCAATTCCATTAGGTGTTCTTATTATTTTGATTCCCAAAATAACGTCCGCAACTCCTAAGTCTTTCATATCGAAATTGTTGATCAACATTTTCTTTACGGTCTCAATTACCTGAGTATTTGGACCGAATATTAGCATATCGTCCACATATAGACAAATCATCACATATGATTGTCCAAGTTGTTTATAATAAACACATTTGTCACATTCATTTATACTAAAACCATTTCTTATCATGACACTATCAAATTTTGCGTGCCATTGCTTTGGAGCTTGTTTTAGTCCGTATAATGATTTGACTAATCTACAGACTTTGTTTTCATTTCCTTTGGAAATAAATCCCTCAGGTTGCTCCATGTAAATCTCCTCATCGAGATTTCCATTTAAGAATGCCGTTTTTACATCCATCTGATGAATCTCTAGATTATAGATGGATGCAATTGCTATTAGCATTCTTATAGAGGTTATTCGTGTTACTGGCGAATATGTATCAAAGAAGTCTACTCCTTCTTTTTGACGATATCCTTTGGCTACTAATCTGGCTTTATACTTGTCGATAGAGCCATCTGCTTTCATTTTCTTCTTGAAAATCCATTTGCAGCCAATTGGTTTTATTCCTGGTGGAATATCAACAATTTCCCAAGTTTTGTTACTTAGAATTGAATCAATCTCACTTTGGATTGCTTCTTTCCAACATGAGGACTCAGAAGATGACATTGCTTCCTTGTACGTTTGAGGTTCGTGCTCTAATACATATGTAAAAAAGTCCGAACCAAATGTTTTGGAAGTTCTAGCCCTTACGCTTCTTCTTGGTTCAACCTCCTCGTTGTCCTGATGAGTTTCATCTTCACATGTCTCATCTCTGTTATCTCTTGTCCTTTTTGGGACAGAATTTCCATCGTTTCTTTTATGTGGAAACACATCTTCAAAGAACGAGGCATCTCTTGATTCCATGATTGTATTTACATGAATATCATTTATATCAGACTTGAATACCAAAAATCTGTAGGCACTACTATTTTGGGCAGGCCCAAGATAATAACAATCTACTATTTTTGGTCCAAGTTTGACTCTCTTGGGAGGCGGAACTGGAACTTTTGCCAAGCACCCCCACACTTTGAGGTATTTAAAGCTTGGTTTGTGTCCTTTCCATATCTCATATGGAATTGTTCCTGTTTTATTGTGAGGAACTTTATTTAATATGTGATTAGACATATTTAAGGCTTCCCCCCACAAGTTCGTCGGTAGGCCAGAAGTTAAAAGCATTGCAGTAATCATGTCTTTTAACGTTCTGTTCTTCCTCTCCGCTACACCATTTTGTTGTGGTGAATATGGAGCTGTTGTTTGATGAATTATACCATTTTCGGCACAGAACTGTTCAAATGGTGATTCATATTCTCCACCTCGATCAGATCTCAATATCTTGATCTTTTTACTTAACTGATTTTCTACCTCAGCCTTGTATTTTATAAACGCTGTTATTGCTTCATCTTTACTATTTAAAAGATATACATAGCAATATCGCGTATAATCGTCAATAAAAGTAATGAAATACTTTTTCCCACCTCTTGTAGGTAGTGATTTAAAATCACATAAATCCGTATGTACCAAACTTAATGGTTCGGTGCTTCTGTCAACAGATTTAAATGGTTGTTTGACCATTTTTGCTTCTACACATGTCTCACATTTGTAGTTCTTATCTACTTGGAAATTTGGAATCAATCCCAAGTTTGATAATTTCTTCATTTTTCGGAAGTTTATGTGTCCTAATCTATCATGCCATAGTAAAATTTCGTGCTCAAGCAAGTAAGAAACTTCAATTTTATTAATAGCACAATCAGAATACATAGTTTTATTGCCGATAACGGCTACATTTGCCTTAAATAGGCCATCACATAAGTAACCCCTTCCGATATACATTCCAGCTTTGGACAGAACCATTTTGTCTGACTCGAACACCATTCTGAATCCTTTCTTTGATAATACTGCACCAGAGATGAGATTCTTGCGTATGTCTGGAACGTGGAGCACGTCATTCAACTTGACAGTTTTTCCCGAAGTAAACTTGAGGATAACTGTGCCACTGCCTTCGATCATAGATACTGCTGAATTACCCATATAGAGCTTTTCTTCATGATCGAATTTCTTGTATGTAGAGAACATGGATTTGTCAGAGCAGACATGACGTGTAGCGCCTGTGTCTACCCACCATTGATTAGGATTCTGAACCATATTGCATTCAGATACAACTGCTGAGAAGTTGAACTCATCCACTTCCATGTTGTCTACTAAATTTGCCTCTTTGTTGCGGTCCTTTTTGAGCCTGCAATCTCTAGCGGCATGTCCAACTTTTCCACAAACCCAACATTCGCCATTAAACTTCTTGGTTCGTTTGTTGTCTTTTGGTTTGTTGTCTTGAGCTTTCCTTTTCTTCTGGAAATTCTTCTTTTTGTTTTTGGTCTTTGAATCTTCAGCCACAAATGCCTCCTCGCTTTGTTTTGTAATTCCACGGTTATCTGCCTCAATTTTCAATCGGACTATGAGATCCTGTAAAGAGATTTCCTTCTTTTTATGCTTTAGATAATTGCGGTAATCTCTCCATGACGGCGGCAGTTTTCCCGTGATGGCTTCAACCAAAAATGATTCTCCAACCGTATGACCTTCCGCCTCGAGTTCATGAATGATGATTTGCAGTTCATGCAGTTGAGTAGTCACTGGTTTGGAGTCAACCATCTTGTAGTCCATGAATTTGTCTATAATGAATTTCTTAAGACTGATATTCTGCGTCTTGTATTTTGCGGTAAGTGCATTCCAGAGCTCTTTTGATGTCTTTAAAGGCTGATATACTTTGTATAGCACATTGTCGAGACAATTCAGAATATAGTTTCTGCATAAGAAATCGGAATGCTTCCACATATTCACCTCTGCTTCCTTGCCTGGTGCAGGAATCGGTTCCTCCTCCTCGAGGTACTTTTGCAGACCGAGTGTGGTGAGATAAAACAACATCTGATTCTGCCATGTCAAGAAATCATCACCATCTCCCTTGAACGGTTCAGGTCTGTTGTGAGTAGTATTCTTTGAAAATTCTACTGTTGCCATCTCTGTTTTAGTAAGAAAACAGTAAAATTCTTAAGATGTTATACGTTAGTATACCAAAACAGAGAATATAAACTCGTCGCACAAGTTTATAATTCAGATTTCCACTACACTGGAATTCTGTATTAATTATTATAACAATATGAATGTTGTAAATAAATTACAACAACAACGTTATACTATTTCGAATAAATAGTATAACCAAAATAAAGGGTAGAAAAATAGAATAATGTATATGAATATACAAACAGACTAAAATTCTAACCGGATTGTGTCTGAGGCTCGTCGTAACGATTTCCTTAAGAATTTTATTTCAAAAATTCTCCCAAGATACAACAGACGAATTCCGCTCGAAATTGTAATGAGTATATCACTCTGTGATTTGAGTATAAGAACAGCAGTTAATAGAAGAGAAGGGATTAGAAAATTCAGTGAGGAAAGTGATCAGTTTTCCTCCTTATTTATAGTTGGTCCGTATCCCTTCCGAACGGTCGTGTCTGCACCCGTTCGTTCAAGCAGTCGCGTCCGTACAGTCGCATCTGTACCGCACCCGCCCGCTCGTACTGTTTTGCCTGCACCGCTTCAGTCGGGTCGCACCCGTTCGCCTGTGTCTGCTTCAGTCAGGTCGCACCCGTTTCAAAAAATCGCGCCTCTTCAGACAAAATCCGCGTCTGTCTTTCATCCGCCCGCCCGCTTCTCTTCAATTTCCAGGCCCAGCCCAGTTTCAGACAAAGCCCAAAACTGTTAAACAGTGGCCTAGTAAAAAGAATGGTCATTTTAGAGAACCCGGCCCGGACGGACGGGCGGCGCGCGCGCGTGTGATGGTGATGCAAGATCTCCCTCCTCACAACGAAGCATACATTTGGGAGCCCCAGGCCCCCAACATCCTCATGAGAAAGGCATATATAAACCTCTATACCTCTCAACAAATTGGCGATGTGGGACTATATGTATATTTCATTCAATTTGTATTAAAGGAATTCCAACATTCGGTTCATGCAACAAATTTATTTTTGCCATTAAGCTTGATAGCAAAAAATTCTGACAATTGACTCGGTGACAATCGTAAATTCATGTGTACTGAACTTTAGTCTAAAATACTCATGTAGAAGAAAATAAAGTTGTATTAACTAACATTTTACTTTAAATAATGGTCTAACATAGATTGTTAACAACCATATGATGCAAGCCAAATTAATAGATATGTTGACAGCATACGCATGTAAGACATGAACATAAATGTATCATGTGAAAAAGTAAGCGTTAACATATAATTTCCTTCAAAAAGCATGTTTTTCTAGGATACTACATTAGGATAAAACATGCGAAAGTAAAACAAACAATATATGCTAATTTACTTGTAGTTGTATTCAAGGGACTCAGTTGAATGGTAGAAGAAATATGGAATGGAAGGGAATAATAAGCTTTGCGACATGGTGAACTAAAAAAATTATAAATACTTTCAAATGTAATTCTATATATTGGCTGGAACGGTGAAGTAAAGAAATCTGAAGCAAGTTAAAGTTATCATTATACATTTATAGCTCGATTTCAAATGCAGCGGGCGTCTTTTATGAACGTCAAACAACATTACCAAATTAGAAATTAAATTCAACCATCTATGGTACGACCAAGGGAATCTTCAAAATTAGTAAATATAAAAATTCATTTTCAGTAAAGAAATCACACAATCAAAGTGAAGAATAAGATGATACAACAGAAAGCTTAGGAATTCTACCTAGTAAGAGATGAATGGTTGGATCAGGCAAGCCACATTTTTTATTGAATCAACCAACCAAAAGGCGACCTGCATTTAGAACAATATCGATGAAAGCTGGAATATTTCTTACCTTATGCTTTGATGAAACTAAAATATCAGTGGCTTTTCTAGCAATCCAGATTCCTAAGAAATTGTACAATCCAACGTTGGATTTTCCATTAAAATTAGCACAAAGGTGACTTGAACAATGATAGAATTTAAATGAATGACCTAAATGAAGTATTATTAATGCAGATGTAACACAATTAGGTAGTCAATAGAACAACAAAAATTTATCCCTGGTTGAACAAATGGAATCAATTCCGACTACATGAAGAATGAAACTCACCTTCCTAATCAAAGAAGTTGTTATCTAGTTAAGCATGAAATAGAATAGTATTATTTGTGTGAACAAAAGTAGATTTGGAATGGAACAACTGAATAAAATTAAATTTAAGAAGATAGACGAAATATTTCTTAAAAGTAAGGAAAATGAGCCTCTTAAGGACCCTATAAGAGCATAGAGGAAACAACAGTGATTAAAAAAAAGATAGCAGTAGATCTGTAGTATTACTAAGTAGACTGTAATATCACTAACTAATTCACGAGAAGGCAGTGTAAATAATTATAGAAGAAGGGTAAATGAATGGGAACATGATGATCAAATAATCTAGAAGTTATCTAAAATTCAAATAATTTATTTTTACTTTCATAAAAGTGAAGCAAATTAAGAAATTAAATCAATTGGAAAAGCTTGATTGATATCAGTGCATATATGATCATATGAAATGTAATTGCTTTAAAGCAAATTAGAATTAGGTACCACAAACATCATTGTAGATATGAGGGAGATACCTTTTAGTTTTAATATCTCCATGTAGACTGGATGCTTCTTGTTATTTCTAGCAAAGGATATACACATTTTATAAATACAAATATCAATAACAGGAATAGTAATCCAACATATATTGTGATATGTTTGTATGGCAGCATAAATCCAACATATATATTACAATAGATGTGTATGGATGCCTATATACATTTGTTTATATGAAATTTAATTATAGTAGATGGGTATAAATTAACATAGTCAAAATGATGCTTCAATCGTAAATTCATCTCACGTATCATTCATTTTTTCTGTAAACTGGAATGCACTTGGTATTGGTATGCATATGACAATAAGTGGAATACTCTATTAGCTTATACTCTAACTTCAAAAAAACAGTAAACATTTAGATCTATATTGAACATGTCTTTGTGCATAGAGAAAGTGTTATGAAATTTACATTTGCAAACAACAACTCTATCTGAGATGGCTTAGCATCTAAGATTAGTTACATTTGCAAAATTACAATTCTCTTTCATGTCAATATTTTAATTTTTGTAAGAACTTATTTTGGTTAGAGAAGAATTGAAATTCTGATCGATGACTATAACAGTAAACAAATCATGCATATTTCAATTACAAAAAATCAAAAAAACTATAAGTATCAAAAAATAAGAAACTTTCTGTAACGAACCATTTTTCCGTACCTTTTGAATCAACAATAAATCACACATATCCAACTCAAATTGCACGAATAAGCAGATCATTAAGGATAGAAAGAAAACAAAGACAGGGCAGAATCTCACACGAATGGAATAACATATATTATTTCAACTATATACTTTACAGCGGAAAAATTTAAAATACAATATCAGTCTAACCTAGATTCAACTAGACGGTTATAAACTTCTGTCCTTACAAATGCTGAAAACAACAAAATAGATGCAATAGATGTAGCGGATAATAAAATACGTTCATACGATGATGAAGAACCTCAACTCTCTTCTGAAAACTCCAACCGTCTTCAACTAAAACTGAAACTACTCGGATCTGACCCGAGTATTAAAAATTCTCAGATCAGACTTGATAATATATCCAGACTAGATCAACGGAATATACCGAACATAACATATGATACCAAAAGGAGATAGCTGAAATGTTTGTAAATCATTATAGCTATTTTGGGAATACAATCAAAACTGTAAATCTCGTATTGGGATTGGATTTCCAACATGATAGAGAAATGGTGGAAAGATCAATCTGTATCCACGGATTACATTCAAAACTCAGACGTCATTATACAATAACACAAATGGCTAAAAGGAGATACAATCTGCAAATAACATCCAAGGACTCAGACTTCGCGCATCCCTGCCATGATGCCTAGACTATTTGCTACCTAGGGCTTAGAACATCTGATAACCCAATCACTACTATCCGAAATGCAAGCATACATCTGACCACATAGAACCCATCATAACCGGGGTGTGAGGCTCGCGTGGCTACGCTCAATTTCTTTAGAGCCACGCTTTTCATACAAAACCATGCTTTGATCATAACAGGCTCCACTTTGAATGCCACATTGTCATTCCTTTGATCACTATTTGACTCCTACAAGCATACAACCTCTGAGCTCATATGTCTCAGAGAATGGTGTTAAGCTAAGAGAAGTTGCCTTCTCCACCACCAAGCAGATGTACATTTGTAAAAGTTAAACGTTGTGTCTCAGAGATGCAATGTCAGACATTCGTCCATACAAGTTCGTTCTGGGACTGAACGAAACCGAAGGCACTTTCCTCGGTCATTCTAGGCGAGAAGCCCCTGCTATTCGAAAAAATCTCCACAATAAGAAGACCACTGCTATAAATAACTCTATAATGGGAGCGACCCAGAGCATGTCAATAAGCAGTCCTCACGCTATGAGGATCCACGGTCTTCAATAATCATCGTCTTCAACATGTCTTCACTTTCGAACGTATACATTGGTCGAAGTGGTTTTCGGATATGAATCACCAAAATCCGACCCTGGTTCCGTTGAAGCCAATTATCGATTTAAAAATGTTAAGCTCATATGTGATTATAAATCATCAATCAATTACTTTATCTTTATTTAAATCAAATATCTTTCTTAGATATATATAAAATCATTAAGCCTCATTTATCAAATCATTTGGTTTATTTAAACCTTTCTTAAATCCTGAAATAATTCCAAATCATTTTCGCTTTTACTTAGGAAAACATTTCCAAACCATTCACTAAATCTTAATCAAAGATTTCTTATATTCAAATGATAACTTTTAACTTAGGGAAAAGATTCCCAAATCATTTATTAAATCTTAATCAAAGATTTCTTTCTTAACTTTAAATCATATTTTTGCAAATCGAAGATTTTCATAACAGAACACTACCACCACCTTAGATACGGTAAATTTCACCTTCCGGGACTAATGGCAAGTAATCTTACATCATGAAGATCTTTGTCTTTAATGATCTTTGTCTTTAATATGTTTTATTTTGAAAATTAGTTTGAAGTGGTTTTCGGATAGGAATCATCCAAATCCGATCCCCGTTCCTTCATACAATAATTGAATAAAAGGTATTAAGTGGTTAATTAACATTCAAAGAATTTGTTTCTTTTATTTTATTTTGGAAAAACTTAAATATGATCTTTTAGAGCATTCGGGATTTTCTTTCGATCTATTCCACCCCTCGCCTAAAAAGAGAAAACATAGGCCAGGTAAGTTCAGGGCACTAATTGCTCCATCCCTAACCTTAGTTAAACATCTTATGTTATCTTCCGAGATCTCAAAGGTGGGGCAAATGTACTAGTCGTTTCCGCATACTTAGTTTGTTACTACATTCAATATTCTTCACTTTTTTTGTTTAAATGGTATAAACAATTCCTCTAAATAATTTATTCAAATTCTTATTAAAACTTAAAAATCATATTTAAATTACTTAATTATTCTTTTAAAATCATTCACAAAAGATTTAGAAAAGAATTGTTATGTTTAAACTCATATTTGAAGGGTTATATAATTTGCAGCATAAAAGTGCTACGGAAAGTGCTATATAAGCTTATTTGATTTAAAAAACTTTTTAATATTTGAAAATTCATATTTTCAATTTCAAATCTCTTTTAAAACATTTTAATAGATTTATCAAATTTATTTCATATTTTAAATCATTTAAAAATATCATTTACAAAGTAATCATTTTTTGGATTCCAAACTGCAAAAACCACGATATCTTTAGAAAATTGTTTTGGACATATTTCAAACTTTGCTTGATGAAACCTTGGTTTTCTTTCTTCATTGGAAACCTATTATCATCGTGAATCAAAGAATTTTTATTTCGAAGAAATCCGACTTATAAATCATTCTCTACGTTAATTTGAAGTTACGGTTCGAAATTTATGAACTGTCACTACGCGACGAGCTCTATTTTGACCAATTTTATGAATTACTTCGAAACTTGTCCGAAACACTTCAAAGTTTTAAACCATAGTTGAACTATTTTAACTTATTTAAGATAATATTTTCATCATTTCAAACTCATTTTTCATTTCATATTACAATATTATACTATTATAATATCATTTTCAATCTTTTTAGATATTTTGAAATCATTAAGAGGCATTGAAATCATTAAGAGGCTAAATAATTTTCATACACACATTTATATTGATTTAGTTTCCATTGAATTAACTATACTTACTAATCATTTCTCTTAACATTTATCAAACCAAATTGTCATCCATATCACAAACATATAATCAACCATAATATCAAACAAGTTATCAGATATTTAATCATCCAACATATACCGAACTTTTCATGTAAGTAACTTGAAATATTTTTAGAAATTAGTAACTTAAAATATGAGTACCTACCTTTAACCAAATTGTTCGCTTCCTACCAACATTTATATCATCCAACACTTCACTATTTTTTAACTTCAACCAACTTTGAAAAATTTGGCAGAGCTTCCGCAGTACTTCAAACTTTCTCCTACTTCCTTGGAATGATACGGACGACACTTCTTTCTCTTTTTCTCGCTCCAGAGCTCATTGAACTTGCTCCTCCTTCTTGATGTACTCAGCCTCCTCTTGATTCTCCCCTTCCTCCATCATTTCTTCATTTCTTAGATGTTAAACCATATTTTGATGATATTCTAAGGTCTTTGGTAAAGTTTGGCGGAATTTTAACCCTGTTCGATATGGTTTTGAAAAAGTTAGTAAGGAAAGAGAAGAGAAGAAGCCATTAGAGAGTGGAATAAAAACTTTGAAAAAGAAAGAAGAAGAAGTTTAAAAAGTGAGAAAGTGGATGCTTATTTATAAAAAAGTTTTGGATTAAAATAATATTTTATAAAAGATCAATATACCCTTTATTTACTTTTTAAGAAACCTTATTTTTCAACGCTTAACATCATATTTCAAATCATTAATTTATGTCATTTTCACTTAAGTATCAAGTAAAGAATATAATAATTAATTTTAGTTTGATTTGATGTTTACATTTTGCTTTGAAATGACATGTTTGTCCTTTTGTTTTGAAATAACATGTTTGTCTTTTTATACTTACTTTTCTTAATTATATTCTAGAATTTTCTAAGTATGTTTAGTAAAAGTAAACTTAATTAGTGAATTAATTAATACTTATATTATTTGAATATATGTTCCTATATAAGAAAATAAAGGTGCGACGACCTTGCGACAACTTTTAATCAACAAAACGTTGATTTTCGACAAAATGTTTTATGGTCACATTTTGACGTTTTAGTTAAACTAGTTATTTATGTAAACCAAAATTTAAAATGAATTTGCATAATGTGGTTTAAAAATATAAACACTTGTAAATAAATTAAAATAATTTATTCAACCATCGAAACTTACTTTTCTAAAATTAGCATTTTGTCATTTTTGTCGATATAGGCAAATGTTACTATTTTTGTGTATATT
Source organism: Allium cepa (assembly GCA_030765085.1). Classification (NCBI taxonomy): domain Eukaryota; kingdom Viridiplantae; phylum Streptophyta; class Magnoliopsida; order Asparagales; family Amaryllidaceae; genus Allium; species Allium cepa. The sequence continues at coordinate 611,103,251 of CM060940.1, forward strand.
TCTCTTTTCAAATCCTATCTAATATTATTTGAATCATATAATCGTAGTTGTTTTATATTTAAAATCATTTTAAATAGTATATTCTAAAGTGGTCAAATTCTGGGTCGTTACGCTTTCACCTACCTTTCTATTTAATTGAAAACTAATTCCTGAAGCTCGAAAAATAAATCTGTAACTTCTGAAAACTTAAAAATTTTAGTATAACTGTCAAAAAGGAAAAAGAAAAGAAATGCATAACTTCCATATAATGTCTAAAGTATTCGCAAAAACTACATAGTCAAAGTTATGTAATAAATAACCATTTAAGCAATTTTAACTTTCTTGATATTAAGTGTTTGTTTATGTTATGAAAGTAAATGCCATATCTGCAAACATGAATATAAAATGGGATTTAGTGAATCTTTAATTTATAGGTGAGTGTTAAAGCTTTGGTTTTGAAGTAATAAAGTTACATGCAGTCAACCAAACATGAAAAGAAGGTAGAAAAAGAAATTGTTGCCTAAAGCTAAAAAGTGAATGTTAAAACTTTTAGTGAGGAAATTGGCATGAATGATAGGTAAGAAAAACAAAACTAGCCTTCTACTTCAAAAGGCGCTACTTCAGGTGTTGTTGCTTCAAAGAACACTACAAACACATTGACTAAGCCTGATAAAAGTAGATTTAAATGGAAAAATATAGAGCAGGGCAATATGACATTAGTGATTTCATAGTTATAAACTAATGTTATATATACGAATATTTAAAATTAATTAAACTCGATGACATTTCAATCATACATATAAAATTTGGCGATCAAATACCTAATGATCACATAAATATGGTATACACATGAATGGATTACTTAATTTGCTATAAAAAGCAATGGAGAGAACTGAACTTAGTAGATTAGAACAATAAACACAATAGATATTTCTTGCCAAGTCATTAAACCAATTGAACTCAATCTATTAGAGATTGCCTCTAATATCATGTCCAAATATAAATAAATAATCAAACTAAAATAAAAAAATCTGAACAACATATATATCTACTGTAGATTAGTTATAAAATTGATGATAAGTCCAAATATTGTCGTTCGAGTGACTCTAGGATCATTCAGCTAGTAAACGCCATGTTAAAACTATTGAGCATATGCACTCCAAGTGCAGTAACAGTTTAAAATTTTTCACAAGGGCTTAATATAAACATGATCATGATAGGAAACATTTTAATGATGTTCAAGAATGTCTTGAATAATGTGTTTTGCATAATAAACCAATCAAATCTCAAAACAATAGATGCTTTAAGCGGCTTATTGCATATTACTAAGTTGGTTAATTTAAAAATAATGAATAATATATAATATATAACATTTAGAAATATGTAATTTCCATGCATATATTTGTAAGTTAAATATCATCATAAAACCATGTAAATGCAATACATTTCACATTGTCTATTTAAATAGTGTTGATTTTTCCAAAAACAGTGGATAGCAAGAAAATAAAGCATCAATGAGTTATACGAACTGATGAGCAATCAATCATATCGGCTTATTATAACTCATGAGTGCAAACTCGTGCTTCGCACACTGAAGTTGGAAAAATATAGTTATATAAGAAAATAATGGTGAAATAAAAAAGCATATACTAAAGTTGTTTACAAAAATGAGTCCTCTAAAATAGGAATAAAGGTGAATAAGAAAATAACATGTCTAACGATTTCTAATATAAAGAATCATAGAGAATGAAAAAGCAAGCATATAATTATAGTATGTATTGGTTAGTGGTTTGATATAGCAATTTATTATAGTAAATGTTAGCACCAAAGTTGGCTATGAACACCTTTGAATAAAATTGTAGAGAGATTAATGAAGAAAGTAAATTAAAGCAGAGAAGTAACATAGTTGAATGCAAAAGGAACAACAAAAACGAGAACACAAGGTTTATAGTGGTTCAGCGTAATTGCCTACGTCCACTTTGAATATGATCTTTATTACTTTTCCAATCACTTGAGTACAGATACAATCCCTAAAAGAACAACTTGGACACAAGTTTGAATAGAGAAGAAGCGAGTACATAAAATGGTAGAGTCTCCCTGGAGTTTTCGAAAAAACGTCCCCTTCAACCGTACCCCTGCCCCTCTATTTATAGACGAAGACATGTTAGGTCCCCGTGCAGGCCCATGACTAAAACAACTCAGCCCACTAATGATGCTTCAGGATGATCGATCCAGGCACACCGAGCCATATTAGCCGAACCAAGGGTCCCTTGTGGATGACTCAAAGCAAGCTGTCATGTGACTCGGAGCAGCCGGATATGTGACTCGAAGCATGGAAATACTGAACGTATCCCATAGTTGATTATGTGTTGGTTTTCCATGCCAGGCATGACGATCCACATATGCCATACTAAGGCCGAACCATATTTGGCCGACCCACCTTGTTCCCCCAATCATGATCAAGCACCATGACCGAGCAACGTATACCGAGCAACCTGGGCCGAGCCATGCGCTACGAACCACCTAGGCCGAGCCATATGCTACGAACCACCTAGGCCAAGCCATGTACACTGTGCCATGCATGACCGAACCATACTAGCCTTTATTCCGCAAGTCCTTTCTCAACTCGACCCCCGTTCGAACCTAATCATATCTCCTGCAGCTATCGTCTTGTAGCCGGGCCAAGTAGCCGGGTAATATTTTCCCCCTAAAGTGTGTCTTGTGAATCAACATGACACGCTTTGAATCAGCGAGCAATCTCTGCCTTCAAAAACTAGCTCGTTCAGAATGATGATTGACTGTCGCCTTTCATCATTTTTTTGATGAATTTCCGTGTCATTCAAACACACTAGTTCAATCTCGAAGAAATTTTCAAAATCTTATTTTAACTTTTCAAAAGCTGAATGTACATAACCTTTCGAAGGCTAAACCATGCTAGAATTCATTAACCGGTATTTCTCCATTGACTCGATAACATCTGTCTCTTCATACAGTTTCATCTTTCATTGCCATGATGTGTGCATACGTTCATGTACATGTGTTCTATTTTATTATTATTGTCATCGTTCATTCATCATTCATTTTTTTAGATAACAAAATTGGGTCGGCATATGGAGGCCGACCCACTTGGTCAGTTCCTTTGGCAAAAAGGTGGGTCGGCATACCAATATGGACTCACACGATCGGTATTTGCTTCACCGATCCTATAAACATGTTTTGACTGGTTCCATCAGGTACGACCCATTCATCTCCCCCCTCTTGTTATATAAAAGCTTTTGCCTTTGCTTTTTTCTCCCATTCTTATTTTCTTCTCTACTCTCACAAGCTTGCCAACCTTTCTCCTCTTGATCCCTGCCTACCATTCAACGGCTCCTCCTCTTACCTAAACCTAGATCTCCAACCTTGTAACTCTAGTTTTCCTCTAATTTGAATAATTTTCAGCTCTTAGCTCAACAACTGCTATGATATTCAAGCCTCTCATATAGGTACAAATTTCTTATCCAGTCCACCCCCTATGCCTAGAACTTTGTTTTGCATTTAAGTCCATAAGTTTAGTGGGAGATGGTGAAGAGGAGAGAGCCGAAAGGGATTTCATGCTTTAAGATAGTGTAGCTTTAATTGGGGTCAGCGTCGTGGAGAGCCAGGAGGCGGAGTCGATAGGTTTTTGAGGGTAGGGCTAGGTCGGCAAAACCTTGTTGGGAATAATGCTTGGCATTTCTGAGAAGGATGAACGGGTCGATATGCCGAGTGAGAGAGTTGGTTGGTATTAAGAGACAGATGAGTCGGTAGGAGTTTAGGAGCGTCGGTAAGTATCTCGAGCAAGGGAGTCTTTCAGTGTTGAGGGTGAGCATGTGGTTCGATGCGAACTAAGGAGAGTGGGTCCGTGGTTAGCGATAAAGGAGTGTGTGGATCAGTGTAGACTTTAGAGGGTTGTTTGGTAGTTTGTAGATGAGTGGGTCGGTACCAAGCGAGGCGGTGTGGCTTGGTATATATAGGCTTGAATATAGGAGCGGTATTTGGTATGGAGATCGGCATTGGTGATCAAAATCACCTCATCTTGAACATAGAATATAATAGGACCACATATTTCCATGTCTAAAACAATGGAATGACAAAAACCAAAGCATATGAACATGTGGACCTAATTTGGACTGACAATCTCATAATTTTAACGATTGTAAATGCATATTTAACTTAATAAAAGCAAGCAATAGCCTTCACAGCATATGATGCTAATGTCAGATCCCAGGACTTTTGCTTCCGACCATAGGACAAACTTTGGTGACGGTTAATGATAACGGTCTTCAAAGATGATAATTTTAAGCTCCATTATGCTATATTATTTTCCAGAACCTTAATTTATTTATGAATCGTCGCACTAGTTCACACTCCACATGGGAAATTTTTTGTTGTTATATCTGATATCCATTATCTTTCAAGTAAAGCTTAGACATGTATCCATTCACATTAATCGCTCCTTGGAGGTGTCTAAATAATCAAGCTCCGCTACTATTTTTGACAAGCCTGGGCCAAATTCTCGGCAGGAGGCAGTGGGGACTTTGAGTCCATCGTCGGCGCCCATATCTGGCATCCCAGACCCACCTATTGCAAATATAGGCCCAGCTCCCGATATCGTAGACGGGATCATCGTTCTGGATGACCCCATCGATTTTCAAGCCATGAAAGTCAGCGAATCTTCTCTCTGTCGATTTTTTTCTATCTACGGAATCCCCTTTGAAGACGTTCTGCTTCCTTCGGCACAAGATCGCCCTAACGTGCCCTCGGTCGGATATACTACGTGCAACAAATTTATGTGCTAGGCCGAAAGTGTGCCGCCTTTCAATTTATTCATCCATGAAGTGTTACAGTATATAGGGATTGCTCCAGCACAACTATACCCTAATAGCGATGCATTTATTCATAATACATGCATTCTTTTCATGAGCCTCTTACTTAGACACCTAATTCCCGTGGATATCCGTTATATTTGTCGCTTCAAGTGACGTACCAACAGTCTATCTTACATATTCCTCGAGCCACATCCTAAATGCCAAGACTTGATGGGCACGTGGGACAAGTTTCTTAGTTTAAACAAGAGTGGTTCTACGTACGATGTCCTCCTGGCTTTGCGAGAAGATGGCTAGAAGGACGTAAGTCTCATCTTATCCCAATCTCTATCCTAAGGCTTGGAGTGCACTTTTTCCGAACTTCTTTTGACTCTTACAGGTATCCGCCCACGACCCGAAGGTGCCAGGTATTTTGAGGCTGTCGAAGCCATTCGAGCTACTCCCCTAGGAGATCGAGACATTAAATCTGTAATTACCAACGAACTGTTCTCGAAATTCAAATTACTAGGAGAGGGCCACCGGACTAGCCTTCCAAGTGGTGCCACAATATCAACAATGACAGTGGAAACGAGCAAAGAACAAATTAGACCTTCGGTGCCCCTGTTGAAGGGGCTGGCGATACTACCAAGGAAGGCAAGATCGAAAAGACTGATGAGAATATAACTCCTAGGCCAGCGTCGGTAGCCGACGTAGCCAGTGTTGATCAACAATCCCTCCCTTGAAAAAGAAAATGTGTCTAGTTTATAAGCTGAAAGAAAGGAAAGTCGGTGGAACTTCAAAGGTCATGATAACTCCGATCGAGAAAAAGCTGTCTTCCCAAAACTTAGAAGGCTCATTAAAGTGCCTATCTGACTTAACCATCCCTGATGATATACTGAATAATGGCTTCAATAACCCCGAGTCTATGGGATTTAATTTGCCTATGAGAAGCGATGAAGGCGCACAGACTCATCATCTGGGAGAGAAAATACAAATGAGCAAAGCGAAAAACACTAGTCCATCGGGGGGATGCACTAGGACACACATGAACACTTGAAATCCACCATGCACTTGAATTCCATCCATCGTGCGACTCCTACTAACTCATCCTCGTTTGACTTTATGTATAGGTGAAATGGGGCGTACATACGGCATTAACAACCTTCGTGGTTCCTTCATATTTTACCATTCCGATCGAGACTCAAGATCAGGCAAACGGCGAGATAGGGACGAAAGCGGCGATAGAGGCTATCACTCTAGAGAGTTATCATTATCTTTAAGAAGGAGATCTTATGGCCATTCTTTATATCCAAACGATCCTCCTCATCATCCCGCGTGTAGTGGGGAAATTCTTCTCATAAGGGCTCCCAGTCCAAAGTCCCTCGCGACCAAAATTATGGCTCCTTGAGTAACAAGTAATCCCGTGAGCCTTATAACAAATCTGTGACTCCGGTTAGGCAGACTCCCCCAGCCTCTGCTTATGATCCGTCGACAGGGGAAAAAATTTGCTGAGCCCAAAGCTACATTTTCGAAGATCTGTTTCGATAGAGTGAAATTTCTCCCCGCTATCCATCCTATCCCTGGCCATTTCAAACAGAGCACCATTGCCTGCAATAACGATGTATACTTTCAGCATGATGCGGTGGTACACTTGGTGGAGAAAGTTTTAGAGATCTCTATTGAATGCCAACATAAGATTGATCGCCTCAAATTCGAAGCTATTCACGACAGAGACATCATTAAGAGCCAGGATGAAGAGCTATCCTCATACAAATCTCAGCTCGAGACTGCCCAGAAAAATGCTAAAGAGACGGCCGAGGCAGCTAGCCGCTTGGAGGCTACTCATAAGAAAGAACTCAACGAGGCAATCCAACGCAGCGACGCTCTAGCTTTGGAGAAAAACTCTATCCAAAAAGAGAAAGACATTCTCGCTCAACGAGTCAAGGAACTAGAGGAGCTGCTCTTTAAAGAGGGAGAAGAGAAAATTGTAGCACAGGAAGAGTCACAAAGATACTACAATGAAATCGTCAAAATACGGCTTCTAAGGACAAAACTCGACGAAGAGCTATCGAGGGTTGAAGCGCTAAAAGAAGCAGCTCGTGAGGAAGGCAAGAAGATAGCGCTCATAGAGGCCGACTCTCAACTCGTGGCAGCTACTGAAGGTGGCAGAGAAGAAATCAAATTTTTATTCGACCCGCTCATTGCCGAGTTCAATGCAAGAGTCCTCATGCACCATGACTTGTCTTTCTTGGGCGAGAAATATCTCGAGTCACTCACCGAAGCATGGGACACTTTGCTTAGGGTTGAAATGGTGGAGCTGGGTATCGAAGAGATTGATGAAGAGGCTCTGGTGAGGGAAGTGCTTCGAGGCAACGAACCTTCAGATTTATCAACGGCGAAATCCCTCTTAGGGGAGGCTCCCCGCATCAAAGGACGCCACTGGCCCATCTGGCTCTGAGCCTCAGATTCCTCCTTCCGTTGACTTGACCAAAACTCCATCGCTTAACCCCCTTCCCCTTGAGTAACATATGGATTACGATCCGAAAAAGCCTGGACATGGCATCCACATTCGATCCCCGATTTCAGAGGGTGATACTCCCAAGATGACTGAGAGCCAAATGGAAGCTAGTATGTGACCCCACCTTCTAAGGTTCATAGAGTTGTCGCTTTTAGCGAATAACTGTCGTATCTTAACATTCGCTTTTCATGAATACGTACATGTCATTCTGGAACTGAATCGAATCCAAGGAGTGATGTTGCCACAGAGAGGGAAGAAAAAGAGACTAAAGTACTCCATGCCGGCGACATCGCTGGTCCTGACGCTCAAGTAATAGGGGCATTTGAGGAAGATAAGCCTGAAGATCCTTCACCCGTAGAGGGGCACGATAATTTCAAAATCACGGGAGCTTTTGAGCACACTTCCAATCTCAGCATGAAGGAACAACTCGAGGAGGAGAAAAAGGAGAAAATCAAAGTAAAATTAGAACCTCAACTGGTGGAGCTCGACAATCCCTTAAATAGGCTGCTGAAGGTTATTCTCCCTGGTGGGATCACACCTTTGGACGTTCCTCCTCCTCCCTCGGATACTTCATCGCTGGGAAGTATAGGGTACAAAAAGAGATGCTTGGATGAGGAAACTTTGGAGAAGCCAAAGAGGGAAAGAAAACCAAAGAAGTAGTCGTTGCCTCACCATATTTTGCTTAACTTAAGTAACTTAGAACCATGTAGTTGTTTTCCTCTTTTTTTATAGTCTTCGTAGATAGATTATGGCTTCGAACTTCGGAGAAGTTGTAATGGAACTTCTTTTTCGATTACTAAATAAAATTTTCTTCTTTGTATTCTTAGACTCTCATCGCTTAGCTTATAATTTAATCTGCAATTGAAATTTGGGGTCTTGTGGGTCATGTAAACTCCAGTCTGCTTTCATACGACTTGGAGATTTTTGAATCATTTATACTCTAGTTTGAAGTATAGGGGCTTTGAGATTTTTGGATCGTTTATACTCTAGTTCGTGCTTTAGGGACTCAGAGTACTTTAATACGCATTCTAGGGACTTAGAGATTTTTTGAATTGTTTATGCTCTAGTCTGCATTCTGGGGACTCAGAGTACTCTAGTCCATGCTCTAGGGACTTAGAGATTTTTGAATAGTTTATACTCTACTCTGCAATCTGGGGTCTCAGAGTACTCAAGTCTGCACTCTGGGAATTAGAGATTTTTTGAATCATTTATACTGTAGTCTGCACTCCAGGGACTCTCAGTACTCAAGTCCGCATTCTAGGGACTTAGAGATTTTTTGAATCGTTTATACTCTAGTTCGCACTCTAGGGACTCTGAGTACTCAAGTCCGCACTATAGGGACTTAGAAATTTTTGAATCGTTTATACTCTAGTCCACACTATGGGGACTCAGAGTACTCAAGTCCGCACTTTGGGGATTTAGAGATTTTTTGAATCGCTAGCTGATCGACTTTTAGTTTTGTGTGTGTGTTCATACGCCAGACAGATTAATGCACTTTAATTTTGCCATGAAATTATAAAACATGGAACACTAATAGTTCATAGAAAAATAGCTTCAAGCCTTTATTGATTGTAAAAAATAAGGACAAAATGAATTGTCTTATTACATGTCGGAAACAGAGAATAACAAAAGAAATGTATCCTGGAAACAATTGCTGCTAAAATGAAGAGGAAATAAACTAAGTATAATAACAGCGCAAATGCTCGCTATTCCATGCTCTGGGGAGTGTCACGCCATCAACATTCGTTAGCTTGTTAAGATTCCTTCTCCAAGCATCCGTTCGATGACATAGAGACCTTCCCATGCTGGTTTCATAAGTGATGGGACCGGAAAAAATCGCTTCAAAACAAGGTCGCCCACATCAAAAGTTCTTGGTCAAACGTCTTCAGTATAATATCGGGAGACTCGGTGCTAATATGCGGCCGCCCTTAAATCAACTTCTTCACGTTTCTCGTCGACAAAGTCTAACGACTCCAATAAAAAATAATTAGCCAATTACATCATTTGATTTTTAACATGATATTAGAATTGCTACTGTATTTCTTGATTTCAGAGGATTTTCAAACTTAAAATACTTGAATCTATTTTTAATCCTAGATTATTTTTAACTAAACTATCTTGTTTGGAAATCCAAAGATTTACAGAGAACATATAAAAATATTTGGAATTTTTGATCAAAACTACAAGCTTTGAACTAAGAACAAGGGTTTTTACAAACAGCAGACATGCATACTTCATATATACAAAGATATATCACTACATATATACAAAAGAAAACATTATTCAACTCAGAACTTTCACAAGCAACAGAATTTAATTTACTTAAGCTTTAAAATTAAATGTTTACTCACCTTTTTTAAGAAGGTAGAGAGCTTGAAACTGGGGTTGATTTGAAATAGGGAAACTTTGATTTTTGAAAATTGAATTGCTTTGATCAGAAATATGAAGTACTTGATAGTGTTTTACTTGAAACTTGAATGCTTTAAGACCTTTGATTTAATTGGAAGCTCGATTGCTTGATAATCTTTGCTTTTGAAAAAAAATGCTATAGACTGGAGATAAAATGGTTACAGGGTTTGATTTGTTTGATTTCAGGTTTGAAATAGTTTTACAGGTTGAGTTTTCTTGAATTTTCTGGTTAGAGGATTTGTTTACCAGCTTATGTTTTTGAGTTTCTTTGTTTTAGTAATGAGGAGATAGGAAAAGAATATAATAGAGTAGATGGGTGATTATATAGAATTTATTTAAAATAAAAGAAAATAAAAACAATCTAGTGACACATGTTAACCTGCTAAACATTTGTCATTTTCAATTTCTAATTAACTTACACATGTCAACAATAAGCTTTAAAATTAAACACTGTAATTATTCATGTTTAATAAATTTTAAAGTGATTTTAAAAGCTTTTGTATTTATTTTCCTAATTAAATAAGTACTTTTATTAATTTATAAATGCTTTTCTTAATTATAAATAAAACCTTTAAAAGAAAATAAAATAAAAACCAATTATATTCAAAATAAAATTATATAAAATATATTTAATCCATTTTTAAATGTAAATATAAAACTTTTGTATTTATTTCACTATTAAATAAATACTTCCATAATTTATATAAATAAATTCTTTAAGGAAATAATATAAAATAAATCTTATTTTAAATAAAAACCTTATTCGTATATTTTTATGTCCAAAATATTTTTAAGATATATATCCTTTAAATTCAAATTTAAATCCAAATTCAAATTCAAATTCAAATTCAAATTTAAAAATCCAATTTAAAATCAACTCAAATATAATATATATATATATATATATATTAATTTAAACAAACACATTATTAAATTTGAAAATAATAATTCTAATTGAAATCTATTTATCTACATTTAAAAACATCACACTATTATTATTGTTTGAAAAAAACAATTCTACCAATTTAAAATAATAAATAAAGGAGATTATCACATTTCAAATTTCTTGAAATTCGAGGATATCACATTCCTGCCCCCCTAGAATCTTTTCGTCCTCGAAAAGGAACGAAGCCAGAATTTTATTAAAATACTATTTATCAGTTAAATTACCTTTTGATCTTTTCAACTATAAATCTTTATTTAAGAATTTCTTTAAACACTTTTAAATTTTGTACAATATTACCAAAGTAGTTTTATAAAAATAGTTTTAAAATCCATATAATATTATAAAATAGTTTTTATAAAAATACTTTTTATAGCTCGACGTTTCAACAAGTCAGTCCTCGTTCTCACAGAAATTCGGTCATACGTTGATCAGGCATAGGACTAAAAATCTATAAGTACTTGGTAAACCCATTTCAACACCTAGTGAAAATACTTGAAAAATAATTTTATTTAAAATGTAGAAAACATTTTGTTAAAATTGGAGGAAACATTTTTGGTGAGAATGCTCTAAAAATCATCAGCTCCATCCATGGTCGCAGTTAACCCGATGGTTATGTTGCCATCCCGGCAAAATCAATAGATAATTGTAGGCACTCAGATCATCAGAATTCCCTCAAAAATCATTTTTTGGTCATCGATGAACTGAACTCTCAATACCATATTTAAAATTATGATTTTCTTTTTAAAAATCATTTTTTCCCTGAGACAAATCAACCCCAGTTTCAAGCTCTTTTCCTTTTTAAAAAAGGTGAGTAAACATTTAATTTTAAAGCTTAAGTAAATCAAATTCTGTTGCTTGTGAAAGTTTTGAGTTGAATAATGTTTGCTTGTGTATATGTGTAGTGATATCTCTGTGTATATATGAAGTGTGCATGTCTATTGTTTGTAAACACCCCTGTTCTTAGTTCAAAGCTTGTAGTTTTGATCAAAAATTCCAAATATTTTTATCTGTTCTCTGTAAAGCTTTGGATTTCAAACAACATAGTTTAGTTAAACATAATCTAGGATTTAAAAATAGATTCAAGTATTTTAAGTTTGAATATCCTCGGAAATCAAGAAATACAATAGCAATTCTAATATCATGTTAAAAATCAAATGATGTAATTGGCTGATTCAATTTATAATTAAAATTATTAATCTAAGTTGACTTTTAAGTAAATGTGAATAAATTTCAAGGTTATTTAAATAAGGTCTTAAAGATAAATAGTTATCTTAAATAATGTTTTGATTTACTTAAAGGTTTTAAGTTTAATTTTGTGATAATCATAATTAAGAAATTTAAAAATGATAAGTGGGTTATCTTGAACTTAATTAAGATTTTTAGGTAATTATAGATTAATTAAATTAATGAAGAAATTTAAGAGAATATTAATTAATTAAATGATTTATAAATTAATTAATGGAAAATGGTAGTTAATTAATTTAATAATTATAAATTAATTAATAAGAGATTAATTAATTCGTAATTAAGGATAAATTAATTAAGTAGTTAGAGATTAATTACTTAAATGATAATTACTTAATGTAAGTAATTAAAGGTTTAAACTATTGAGGGTTAGTTAATATAATTTAACAATTTCACTTCAAAATCCAATTTATTACCTAGGCTTAAAATTTGTTAAGTTAAATCGGTAAGCTATTTTAAATCTTAAATTTAAATTTGAAGTTTAAATTAAAGTGGAATGTTTTAAAATGTATTCAAATGATGTTAATGATAAGTAGTTCATTCTAAGATCATAATGAGTCACCCAGTGAGAAGGAACTTCAAGCTCCACGGTTATAACAGCTTCAGTGTCGTATGCCAAGGCAAAAGGAGTGTGGCCAGTCGTGGACTTGTGGGTGGTTCTATAGGCCTAGAGTGCTGTCGAAAGCTCATCCACCCACTTCCCTCTAGCCTTCTCCAAACGTTTTTTCAAATGGACCTTGTTATCTTATTTGTAGCTTCAACTTTCCCATTCGCTTTAGGGTAAGCGACTGCTACTAACATTTTCTCAATGCAATATTTTTGGCAGAACTCTTTGAACTCTCTACTCTTAAATTGAGTTTCGTTATCAGTAATGATAGTTCTTAGGAGACCAAAGCGGCATATAATGTTTTGCACAACAAAGTTAACGACCTTTTTGATGGTGATCGTAGCTAATAGCTCCGCTTCTGCCCACCTGGTGAAATAATCGACTGCGACAATTGCGTATTTCGCACCATCTTTGGAGATTGGCAAGGAGTCGATTATATCGATCCCTCATATTGCAAACGGCCATGGACTAACCATTTGCATAAATTCCGTCGGCGGTGCTTTCGGGATCTTCGCGTACTTTTGACACTTGTCGCATCTCCTTACATAGTCTGTGGCATCCCGATTCATGGTCGGCCAATAGTATCCATAATGGAGTATCTTTTTGGCTAGTGTCAGACCCCCAGTATCGTAGCTACATTCTCCTTCATGGACTTCTCTTAAAATCCACTTTATCTCATCATGGGCGATTCACCTAAGCAAGGGAACGGAGAATCCCTTCGATACATCATTCCATCATGCATTGTATACCGTGAGCCTTGCGAATGACTTATCGTCTCTCGTTCTTTCTCTCGGGCAAGGTTCTGTGTAGCAAGTATTCTTTGAACTGGGTCATCCACGACTCCCTTTCTATTTTCGTCTTTGACATAAAATCTACCTCCATCTCATTTATACTCGGGGTGTGTAAAGTTTCAACGGGGACCGAGTCCATTTGCTGTGCATCACCAGTGCTTGCAAATTTTGCCAAGGTATCGGCTTCCCCGTTTTGTTTGCACGGAATCTGTGAAATATCGTAGTATTCGAGGTCCGTCAACAATTCTTGAACTCAAGAGAGCTATGGGGCAAGCCTTTTCCCCTTTTCCTGATAGTCTCCCCGTACTAGGTACACCACCAACTGTGAGTCACAAAAGATTTCAACGGACATCACTTTAAGTTCTTTGGTAAGCTTCAGTCCAGCGATCAACCCTTCATACTCGGCTTCATTGTTCGTAGTGAGGAAATTAAGTTTCAAAGCATAATAAATCAATCGATTCTTGGGAGTTACAAGAATAACAGTAGCCCCAGAACAATGGTCGTTGGATGCCCCATCTGTATATAGCTTCCATCGAACATCGGGAATCACATCACTTCCACTTGGCTCATCTGATATGGTGAACTCTGCAATGAAATCTGCTAGTGCTCACCCCTGGATAGCCCTCCTTGGAAGGTAGGTGATTTCGAACTGACTCATCTCAATGTTCCATTTGATTAGCCTTACAGAAGTCTTCGGTTGTTGGAGCCCTGCCACAAAGGTTGATCGGTATAAATAGTGACTGGATGTGCCCGTAAATATAGGCGGAGCTTGTGTGATGCAATCACCAAACAGTAAGCCGACTTCTTAACCTTAGGATAATTACTCTCTGCCCTTGTTAAATGCTTGCTAACATAGTACATTGGCTTTTGTATTCGGTCTTCTTCATGAACCAAAGATGCACTGATGGCATGCTGGGATACGGCCAGTAAACATATAACTCTTCATGATCCATAGGCTTTGATAGAACAGGAGGCCTCTCCATGTGTCTTACTAGAGCTCGGAATGCGTCCTCACTCCATTCAAAATTTCTTTTCCCTTTCCTTATCACATCAAAGAAAGGAATACACTTATCGGTTGCTCTGGATATGAATCGACTCAACGCGGTGACTTTCCTATTTAGGCTTGGTACTTGCTTTATAGTTCTAGGTTCTTATATGTCTCGAATAGCTTGAATCTTTTCCAGTTGGCTTCGATTCCCCGCCTGTTGATAATGAAACCCAAAACAAGTTTATGTTGATTGTCTTCTATCACATGTTATGTCTTTTATTTTTAGTTAGTCGTCTCGACTCCACGTACACATACAATATGTCACATATACCCATAGTGGACCATAGCTATGTACAAACACATAAATATATAAGTACCACGGTCCCCCACTATACCAAGATATTATCCCCGCTATTATCCCTAAATCAACACCCTGTCAGGAACCATTACCCTTGTCGTATCACGTTTTGGTCACCGTGCATATCGAGGAACTCTAGTAGTGCCTAATATCGGTTTTACAATTATTTAACCATACTCTAACTTGCAATTTTCGGGATATTCGACTTGTCTGCTTCTTGGTTTGTCGACTCAACACTACAACTATAAGTATGGGGAACTCAGCGCCACCAGCTATGGACTTAGCTCCATGGATTACCTCATGCATTTGAAAGACTTCTGTAAAAGGGTTAGCTAGCTTTGCCTCCTAACAAACAAACTGAAAAACAAACGTGTGGCGATGCATAACCTAACGTGGACCGTGCACTAGTATAGAGTGTAGCCCATTAGGTGTAACCCATATCTTTCCCGTTAACCACTAATGATTGGTGACGTGTACGGCTCTTACTCCTAAATTTAGTACCAACACATACTGACACAATGTCATTCTTCGCTTACTATCCGATTTAGATTGCATATAGTAATCAAGGCAATACTCCACTTTCTTATATTTGAAGTAGATTCCACTTTCTATTGGAGTAATTCTTCATCTCTACGCAAGCGTATACACTCCATGAGTGCAACGGTTGGATATGTCTCACATCAATATAATATGTACACAATTGCTAGCAGTCCCTTGCGGTGGGAAGACTTCTATTATAACAGTAACGACCTCGCATTCCAACCATTCTAATGACCATGTCATTCTACTTATTTAATTCTTTATTAACTCTAATAATTCACAATCATCATAAATGCATACTTGAGGCTATATATATATATATATCTGTGTGCGTGTGTGTGTGTATGTGTGTATCTTATATGCGTGTGTGTATCTTCGTTCATTCTTACTTAATTATTTAGCCTTTATAGTGTACTGTTAACCATAATTGTCTACATCTTTTATGCATTTATACTATATTTATTTTAGACTATTTACCGCTTCCTTTTTAAAATGTTTACAACGTATTAAGTTATTTATTCATTTACCCATTTCCCATTTTCTTTTTCTATTCCCTTTTTAACCTTTGATTTATTCTTGCTTACTCTTCGTTTTCTTTTTGTTTAGTTTCCTTCTTTGTACGTATCGTGTATCTTTTTTTTTCGGATTGTTCTTATCATATTTATAATTCTTTATTTAACACATGGGGATTTCTTCCATTTTAATACTTTGGAATTATGTCTCTTGCAAAGAAAAGGTTAACGTTGTAAATTTCTATCTCTTATTTAGAAGGAAAATTGTGTTGTGTTTGGAATTACAAGGAATTTCCTTTTATAATCATTGAAATAGAAAGTACAAAATAAAACATCCCTATTTCATACATCTCTTTCTTTTTGGTTGTATTCCTTGTCATTTCAAATGACACATTTTATTTATTATTTTAATTTGATAATCTACAGAAATTCACATGGCAACATCTTATATTTCAGTGAAGTAGAATACTGCTTAAAACCCTATAATTTATCGTGCAACTTAGTTTACACTTTTATTTTAAATAATCATTCGATTTTACAAATCTAGAACTATTACACATTACAGATTCATGCTTTACTATTACACAATAATAAATTTAGGGATGTTAATATCCGAATCCTTTCCAGATTTACATTCATTAAACATATATGTATATCAAGTTAACAATTCCAGAATATGTAGGTAGCGTTATAACTTCATTGCATGTGTATATGTTTAGCCAGTTAGTACCTTTGGTATTGGTTCAAATAATAACAACTATAGGACATTGTATAAAATATAGATACTGATGTTTTATCAAGATATATACACGATATAGTTCAGTATATTGGACAGGTGTTGATTAAAAAGACTGTACAGTATCAAGAGAAGATTTAAGATGATGACATAAAGTTTTAAGGGTTCAAGAATGAAGACTCATGAGTATCAATGAGGTCAAGATTTCAAGATATTCCAGATAAGTTATAGAGTCATAAAATTTATGTTAAAACCTTGATTGCACTTTCCCGATCTCCCTCACCTTCTTTAATTTTATTTTAAATTGTTTTTCAAATATACTGTTTTTAAATAATCTTTCCAAAATAATTTCCAAAATAATTTTCAATCTCTTATAAAGATATAATTTTGGTGTTCTTAGGTTTTTTATATTATAATAAGTTATAATTATATTAATTTTCATACATACTATTGAATATTCTTATTAAATGTTTCAAAATTATTTTATAAAGTTTTTTAAGTTACATTTTGATTAAAATGTTTATAAACTATATTTAAATGATTCTACAAAGTATCGAAGTAATTTCACAAAGCAATGGATTTTCAAAACAAAATTTTAAACTATTTCTCAAAATACAAAGGGATATGTCAACTTATCCTATCTATGTATATTGACACAGTGGCCGTAAATTCAAAGTTCAAATTAGAATGGAAGTGCATTTTCATCGTATCTCTTCGCGAATAGTCATGACCGTTGTTTCTCTATATAAACCAGACTTCCAAATGAGTTTTCATTAACTACTTCCTTATTTTTCTCTCCTCTTTTCAATCTCTTGATTTCTAAATCAGTTTCTATTGAAACTCTGTCGAAATTCAACCAGAACAAAATTTAAGCATTGCTAGTTTGATTCTCTTTTATATACTCTCTAATTTCTCTCATCTCTCTCAATATTAAAGTGCTTTCAAGAGTTATAGAATCAATTGTAACCAAGATCGAAGGTCTGAGTCTGCAAACTCTATCAAATCATACCATTATATCTTATAGTGCGCTTGGTATCTCTGAAATCCAAGTAGGTATGGTTGTAGCCTATTAAAATCAATTGGATGTGCTTAACAGCCCGTAAATCTAGTGGGTGTGCTTGTAGCTTGGAAATCAAGTGACTCTACGTAGAGGTCAGGATCCTGGGGGTGTGTCTCATAGCCTCGAAATCGAGATGATATTTGCATTTACTAGTTGAAAAGAAATTCATATAAAGAATTGTGTGGGATAGGATGTAGGGTTACTCCGAACTAGTATAAAATATTAGTGTGTTCTTTCCTTTTTACTTTCATTGCATTTACTTTTATCTGCAGTTTGATTCTGTGATTTTTTCTGTGATAGTTAATTACATCATTCCAAATAGAATCTTAAAGAATTTGAAAAATATTCATATAATTCATTAAGCACTATTCACCCACTCTAGTGATAATTTAGCCTTAAGACCCCTATTCCATTAGCTCACATTTGGTATCAGAGCATCGGTTTTCTAAGTGTCCATTATCTGATTTTTGAAAAATTTTAAATGGCTACCAACACTGGTAATAGTACTATTAGTAGCACTGTTAATACACTTGTTAGTAACTCATTTGTCCAAGGACAATCCACTTCTAGACCTCTACTTTTTAGTGGTAGTAATTACACATGTTGGTCATGTAGAATGAAAATTTATTTACAGTAAATTGGTTTAGACACTTGGAATATCACACAAAATGAGTACACTGAACCGAGACAAATTTTGCACGATGGACTGCTGACCAAAAAGCAGTTGCACAAAGTAACTCTAAAGCTATGAATATTTACTTTGTTCAATAGATAGAAGTGAATTTAATAGAGTATCTATATGTAAGTCTGCATTTGAAATTTGGAGAACTTTGGAAGTTACACATGAAGGGATAAACTAGGTCAAATAGACCAAAATTTTCATCTTAGCAAACCAATTTATATTATGTAAAATGAGTCCAAATGAGTCCATATCTGATATGCATAGTAGATTCCAAGGTATAGTACACTCATTTATTGTACCGCGTAAAAGTTTTTCTGAAGAGGATCAAGTTAGTAAAATCCTCAATTCACTTACTTCTGAATGGGATCAAAAGACTCTTGCAATCGAAGAGGTTAATGACATTAGCACTCCAAAAATTGAAGAGTTAATTGGCAATTTAATGTTTTTTGAAGCACAAATGCAGGGTAGGAGAAAAAGTAAAGAAATAAAGAAGAAATCTATAGCTTTTAATGCAATGATGGATAATCTGAATTCAGACAGCGATAAAGATGAAGAAATTGCTTTCATGACAAGAAATTTTAGAAAATTTCTGAAATATGGAAAGATAAACAATTTCAAAAGAAATGATAATAAAAATCTAGGAAGCAGAAGTGGAAGCAGAAATGGCATTAGATTTTATAACTGCGATGACCTTGACCATTTAAAACGGGACTGTCCATTTCGCAATAAACTGAAAACTACGTCAAACACTGATTCATATAGAAAACAGAGAAGAGCCTTGCTGCAAAATTAGATGATTCAGATATATCCTAAAATGATAATGAATCAGATATAAAAATTGCTAATATGTGCTTCACAACAATACATAATTCAGAACAAATGGTAAAATGGATCAGAAAAAGGTACACTTTTAATATATCAACAAAAAATTAATTTCTTAGATGAACTTTTCTTTTCTTTTGGTTGCTTTATTGGTTGTTAGGAATATCCAATAGATTGATAATAATATTGGTTGAATATGGTGTGATTATATTTTAAATATAAATATTTTATATATTTTAATAATAAAATAATAATATAAAATATATTTAAAATTATTTCAAAATTATTTTTCTGAAAATAGAATAACTATAAATAAAACTATATAATAAAATAGGATATAGTTAAACAAAAAATAATTTTTTAAAATTTTGACCTATATGTCGACATACCTCACGAGCATATGTCGACTTATGTACACAGATTTTGAATTTCAATTTCAAACTCAAAAATTGAATTTTCCTCCACCTCTTCACCAAATCATATGTTCTAAAAAGTTGCTTTTTGACCCAAGAACATGCACTTTGATTCTCTGCTTTCTTACGTTTTCTCTATCCATTCATTTCTCACTTTCATTTTCAAATTCAAAATCACAAACTCTCTTATCCCTTCAAAATATTCTTCAATGGCATCCTCAAGAAATTTTAAGGCAACTATGAAGCTTTCTAAGAAAATAATAGAATATCTTTCCATGATCAAGAATCCATTTGAGCCTATATTGAGTATTTATCTCTGAAAAAATCATCCCCGAAAGATTTGTTATTTTTGAAGATTTTCCTACTTATGATCTTTTTAGTTTTTGTTTGCAAAATGAAATTCGGTTTAATCGATGCTTTTCAAAATGATTATGTTTGTTCCAAAATTAGTAAAGATGTTTTATGAAAATATAAAAGGAAAGTTTTATGATGGTAGAGAAGAGAGGTTTGGAGTAGTGTCAGAAGGACACAAATTGTTTTAAATTGTGAACTTTTGGGTCATATTCTTAGATGCAAATCAAGTGGAATGGACCTTTATCTTTTTAAATTGATTTTCAAAATTGTGAATTAATTCATGATATTTTCAAAAATGATGATGATATTGAATTTTAAAAATAACTAGCGTCCAAAAGCAAGAATTTTAAGCCTTTTTTTGCAACAAAGTATCACTCTTAGAATCGGTAATTATAATAACCCGACTAAAAAAAAATTCAAAGCACTTTTCACAGTTTATAGTCAATACAACATAAATTGGTCCCAACTAATTTTGGATGAACTTTTCCTAATAGTCTTTCTAAACATGAAAATCTACTATTTCATGGTGTGTATCTTACTCTTCCAATTATTTTGGTGTTGACCTTAAAGGAGAGGAATCAATTCCTTAAAAAATATTTAACAACGCCAACATTTAACTTACGCATATTTCATCCTTTTTCAAGCCTTATGAAATTCTTATGGAAAAGGAATAAAGGTTGGCTTGGGAAGAAGGGCATGAAATAAGAGAAGAGGAGGAATAGGAAGAGGAAGGAGAGGAAATGGATGTCGAGGAGGAAGAACAAGAAGAGGAGGAGGATGCTTCTTTGAAAAGTATCAATATGCCACCAAATCCATCCAACAAAGATCTTCTCAAAAATCAAGAGAAGATCATCCTTAATAGAAGGAAGCTTAAGAAATCATTTTCAAAGAGATTTACTTAAATTTCTAACAAAAGGATAATTCTTTGGAATGATCATCCGCAAGTTTGGTAGTTCTTCTTTATCTTCATCCGTATCTTTCTAGTTGTTTGTTTAAACTATCCATATTTTTGGATTTTCTAGTTTTAGTTTATGTTGAATCTCATGTATCTTTTTTTTATTCATCATTATTATCAACGAAAATTCTATTTCTTATTGTTATGTATTGTCAGCTATTTCTGGAAAGTCATACAAATATAATAGTATAAAAAAAATGCAATAGAAAAGTAAAACAAAGTTCTTTCGAATTTTTTTGCATACATATCGGCATACCCTAGGTATGTATGCCGATATACAATGGTAGTTTTTCAAAAAAATTTAATTTGAAAATTGAATTAACCACAAATATCTACTCATTTCCAACGAATTCCCACCCTTTCAAATATCTGTTAAGACCATAGAATCATTATATTCTACTCTCTTTCTTCTTCCTTTGAATTCCTAAACTCTAAAATCAAAATAGTGGCTTCTTCTATCTAAAAACTAATCGAAAAAAATGAACAAATTCTTGAATCATTCAATTCATCCTAAGAAACCATAGGCACTTAGAATTAAGTCAAATGCACATGATCAACGAGCAAGAAAGGCATTTTGACGCGACTTAGAGGATGATTTCTACCTTGAAAAAAGAAGAACCAACCACCAATCTAGAGTGTGCCATCAACAAAGATGATGAAATTTGGTATGGTATCAAAGCGGATCAAATCTTTGCCGCTGATGGAAGGGTTGAAGTTCCTCGAAATGTCTAGTCTAAATAGGTTTGATCGTATGTAAATAATACTACTTGATTTGGTTTAGATTTGACTGGTTTTTATTTGTGTGGATTTGTTTGAATGTTGTGTGACATAAACTTTGTTTGATTGGATGAATATTTGAATTGATTATTTCATGATTATCCAATTTTAGTATCACTTATTATTTTATATAATCTTTCTCATCATCATTATATACAATTATTAAACATATTGATTAGTATTTTATTTAGGGAAGTCAGAGTTGGGATTATAGTAAGAGTTAGTGTTAGAGCTATAATTTTAGGAGGTTATTTTTAGTTGATGACAATGGGGAGGAAATATATTAAATCTTGGCATAGATTAAGAGGGAGTTTTGAAACTCAGGGAGAGTTATAACATCTTATGTACAGAGTTATTATCATCAAAATGGGGGAGATGAGTACCTTAGGTATTGTTTTTGATGGTAACAACTATAGGACATTATATGAAATATAGATACAAATATTTTATCAAGATATATGTTGTATATAGTGCAGGATATTAGATAGGTGTTCATTAAGAAAACAATAAAGTATCAAGAGTAGATTCAAGATGCTCATATAAAGTTTCAAGAGTTCAAGGATGAAGATTCATGAATATTGAAGAGTTCAAGATTTCAAGCTATTCCAGATAAGTTATAGAGTCGTAGAATTTACGTTAAAATCATGATACCACTTTATTGATTTCTCTCACCTTCTCTAGTTTTGTTTTAAATTGATTTTTTCTATTTTAGAAATAATCTTTTCAAAATATTTCAAAAAATGATTTTCAATCTCTTACTTATAAAGATATCATTTTAGTGTTTTTAAGTTTTTGTTTATATTTTAATAAGTTGTAATTATATTAATTTTATATATATTATAGAATATTCTTATTAAATCTTTCAAAATTACTTTATACAATTTTATTAAGTTATATTTTGATTAAAATATGTATAAACTATATTTAAATGATTCTATATAGTATCAAAGTATATTACAAAGCAAAGGATTTTCAAAAAAATATTTTTTTATAATACAAAGGGATATGTCGACATATCCTATAGTGCCCGTAAAATTAAAAATTCAAATTTAAATGAAAGTGTTTTTTCATCGTATCTCTTCGCGAATGGATATGACCGTTGTTTCACAATATATATACAAGACTTCCAAACGAATTTCCGTTAATCACGTCCTTATTTTTCTCTTCTCTTTTCACTCTCTTGATTTCCAAATCAATTTTTATTGAAACTCTAAAGAAATTCAATCAGAATCAAATTCAATCGTTACTAGTTCTATTCTCTTTCATATACTCTCTAATTTCTCTCTACTCTCGCAAGGTTAAAGTGGTATTCAAGTGTTATAGGATTAAATGTAATCAATACCAAAGATTTGAGTCTCTAAACTCCACAAATCATACACTAATACTTTATGGTATGCTTGGTACCCCCCGAAATCCAAGTAGATGTGATTGTAGCATGTTAAAACCAATTGGGTATACTAAGTAGCCCATAAATCTAGCGGGTGAGCTTGTAGCCCAAAAATCAAGTGACTCTACCTAAAGGTAGGGATTTTGGAGGATATGCCTCGTAGGCTTGAAATCAATATTGTATTTGCATTTACTAGTTGAAAAGAAATTCATACAAGGAATTGTGCGAGACTGAATGTAGGGTAACTTGGAATCAGTATAAAATCCTCATGTGTTCTTTCCTTTTTTACCTTTAATGCATTTACTTTTATTCGAACTTCTATTCTATTATCTTGACTTTTGGCGAAGCTATGATATCATCGATTCGACCAGGAACGGATGGTTGACAACCTGAAGAGCCAGTTACGTATAGTACTATAGACAATAGTATGGCAGATTTGAACCAGGACCCAATCGAAGTGTAGCTAGCATGAAGTAACTAGCCTGGCCCCATGAAGTTATATCTCAAGTTTGGAGTTAATTGAAGTTCATATGCTCAAGCTACGGATGAAGCAAGGATGTGTATGGATTAACCAAGAACAATCCATGGAACAGTCCAAGTCATCAGAGAATATTCAATACCTTGAGATCCATGAAGCCAATTCATGTGAGACTTCCATAGCATCAATAAGATGGCAAGGGGAGCATACAATCATCATCATGCATCCCAAGATGGAAAGGAGAGGAAGACCGATCGTTATGCTCTGATCATTATTGGATCGTTCGACATAACAATTGGTGTACTTCATTGTGTATTTTAACTTCGACCAATATCGACCCATATCTTATAATCTACAACTCCTAACGACGCTAAATTTTAGGAGCAATATCAAGAAGCCCGTGGGACCCTCTGAGGACGATCACAACTTGATTGGAGCAAATAGAAATGACCGGCTATCGTTAGGCCGACCGTTCCATACCATCAAGATATCGCTGTCGATAAATGTGACGGGCTCCACTGGACCTATAGAGCCTTCTTGCAAAGTTTCAACCTGATCCATGCACGTCTTCTGCTATAAATAGACCAGGCGTAGCTTTAGAAAGGAGGATCCTTTTTCTGGTTGTGGAGGCTCTGCCATTTTCATTCTTTATTCTTGTATTAATGGATCCTAGTTGATCCAAACACTCTTGTAATCATAATCAAACGAAAGATCAATAAAGATATGAAGAGGATGTAGGCTAAGATTGTCGAACCACTATAAAATATTGTGTGTGCATTTACTTTATTTTGTTTGGCTTTTAATTCCATTCTTTATTCAATCTCCATGAGATATTATGGGTGTCGATGCCTATTTTTGGTGTCAACATTTTGGTGCTTTTCACTGACACATGAATTCTCATCTTGATTGGATTTCATCTTCTGCTAGTGAATTCTCATGTTTGTGTGATAGGTCCAGCTTTTGATTGATGAATATCCTATTCTACTCAGATTTGAAAAGAGATCTAGATGGAAACTACTTCCCATTACCAGAAAAGCCAAGTTTACTTCCCTTGCCGAAGAAGGGAATCATGAGATCTATGACCAATTAGCCATATGTTTAATGAGTGTCCATACATTTTCAAGTTTTATTGCATGTGGGAACGATCGGCAATCATCCGTGACCCATACACACTCAATGAATGATCGTTCATCATGAATCCATATGCCCCCATCAACTTAAACGATCGTTTCCCCATAGTGGTTCACATTGGTCGTTTCAACTGCTTGTATTTGGCCAATTTCTTCATTGCACGATCTTATTTCATTGTTCGTTACTATACGATCATTTTCACCGATCGTCCCAGTTAGCCCCTCTCCAATTGTTTCTCTATGACTGCTTCTTATACGATCTACTGGCCAACTTGACCGATCGTTCCACTTTCATCCTTGTAACCGTTTTTTTCTGTTAACCTATCCACTAATAAACGTTGAACTATTGTCGTTCCTATACGATCGTTCAAAGATCATTGAACACAATCAATCATTTTTCTATTATTATATCCATCCTCATGACCGATGGTTCCATATTTACTTCCTATCCGATCATTTCAAGGCCATAGAATCGATCGTCCTCTTTTAGCATATCCATCAACAAATTCTCAATCATCCACTTCTGCTTCTTCCGGCAGTCTAGCAATGATTGGTATTAAAATTCCTCAAAGCTAATATCCTATGTTACTGTGGAGAGGTATGGATGAATGGCATTACAAATTTCATTGGGGCTAGGTGTTGACAAATTTTTGATAAGTACAACACCAAGCAAGATCTAAGGACCCTTTCTCTAGCCCAAAGCAAGACTGGGGTATGGCAAAGTTTTTCCCAAAGTAACTTCAAGTGTCGATCACCAGGCCTTCGAATTTAGTGACTCCAAGCAAACCAATGATTGACTCCAAGCGAATTGGTTGTTGACTCCAAGCAACTAGCAGATATTCAAGGTCCGTCTCTAAGTAACTTACCACTAAACTATCAACACCGCTCCATCTTGCTTCACTCGTATCTCGGGCATGCATACATCATTCACAAGCATCACAAGTAGTAATAGCCTAAAAACGTATCGGATTGACGATAATAGAAACATCTGAATCCTATCAATAGAGAAATCTAATGATTAATTGAACCATCCGTGGTCGACTTACAGTTGAGAAGGGCTTGGATAGAGTGGAATAGCAAGCATACGACATCGCTTCACTTATTAATGAGATTTAATACTATCTCTTTAGAATTATTCATGTTTCAATTTCAATTGTGTTGTGAACTACAACCAACTTGAACTAAACTACTTCCAAAACGATGCAGGTGACCAAGCACTTAGAGTTGGCTGCCAGCCAATGTCCGTAAATCATTATCTAACCTGTGGAGTTTTTGTCAAGACGAACGTGATTCGACCATT
This sequence comes from Allium cepa, assembly GCA_030765085.1. NCBI lineage: Eukaryota > Viridiplantae > Streptophyta > Magnoliopsida > Asparagales > Amaryllidaceae > Allium > Allium cepa. Next base: position 611,129,064 of record CM060940.1, read on the forward strand.
TATCTGCTATCCTATGCCCCTGACCGAGGGACGAGGAAATGGAATGAAAAAACCAGACAAGGTCAGAATTCAATAAAAAGCGGACATGACTAACGGTCCACTCATTAACCTTCACATTCGATTTGAAGTGGTCGCGATTGAATTCCAACTCATTAACCACCGCTCTCAACGCATAGACTCGACTACGGCCTTAAACGAATGCGAATTAGCTATCCACCCAATAAATCTCTACCTACATTTACTAAGAAGGGTAAGAAGCAAAATGAATAAGACCTGATTATCCAACCATCCATCACTTACCTTCTTCTTCGACTTGATTGAAGGAGCTACAATCACCAAGTGGACGCGAATCGATCGTCCCTTTGTCAAGTTTCTTCTAGGATGCTGGTGGCATAATTCTGTTCCATGGATGAACGTCGTTCTACTATTCAATCGATAACTCTTACCTCGACATGACAACTGAAGTACAAACCAAAAAATGGATGTGATCCGGCCGTCCATAAACCAACTCTAAGTCCCCGAAGTGCGGTCGGAGTATAAACAATTTGACGAAAACACGATAGCACATGAGAAAACTCAAAGTTCTTGGAGTGCGGAATGGAGTATAAACAATCCTGTTGAAACACGACTGCCCATGAGAAAACTCTAAGTCCCCGGATAGCGGACTTGAGTATAAACAATTCGGATGGAAAAATGACTGCCCATGAAAAAACTCTAAGTCCCCGAGGTGCGTACTGGAGTATAAACAATTCGGCAAAAACATGACTGCCCAAGAGAAAACTCTATGCCCCTAGAGTGCAGACTAGAGTAAAACAATTCGGTGGAAAAAAGTCTATCTTGGGCAGAAAGATGACTGTTCACGCGAAAACTCTAAGACCCCATAGTGCGGACTGGAGTATAAACAATACGGGCGGAAAAACGACTGCCCATGAGAAAACTTTAAGTCCTCGGAGTGCGGACTGGAATATAAACAATTCGGGCAAAAAAAACAACTGCCTCGGGTAGAAAAAAACTACCCACGAGAAAAATCTAAGTCTCCACAGTGCAGACTAGAATATAAACAATTAGAGCGGAAAAACGACTTCCCCGAGGGGAAAAATGGCTACCCACAAGAAAACTCTAAGTCTCGAAGTGTGGACTGGAGTATAAACAATTCGGGCGGAGAAAATGCTGCCCTGGGCGGGAAAACGACCACCCATGAGAAAACTCTTAGTCCTAAGAGTGCGGACCGAAGTATAAATAATTCGGGTGGAGAAACGACTTCGCACGAGAAAACTCTAAGTCCTCGGAGTACGGACTGGAATATAAACAATTCGTGCATGAAACCGACCGCTCGCGAAACAATTCTAGGTCCCCAGAGCGCGAATGGACTTGTAAACTCAATAAACAGATGAACGGATTTTGATTGTTTTCTGCCCCAACAACTCTGACCTGAATTCAACATGAAAAATACAAACTGCTAAAAATTAGAATACTCGCGGCTTAATTTTCTATCACTTAGCTTGATTCCATGATTCGACGAGGAAGAGTATAAAGCGTAAACATAACTTTCTTTTCTATTTATTGATGCATACATCAGACTTGGAGGCACGAGAGAGAAACTAGATGAATCTGAATCATCCGTTCATTAATCAGCTTTAAGTCTTTTGAAAATTAGGTGGGAGTATAAACATGTTTCCCAGGGAATTGACCGGGAAAATTGATACTCGGCCTCCCAAATCGTTCGGTCTAAGATGGAGCGTTCGGCATTAAGAAGCATCCGGTATTGAATACCTTCCGGCGAAGAAGAACGCTCGGCCTAAGATCGTTCGGCCTTAGAATATCGTTCGGTCCAAGGTATCGTTCGGCCAAAGGCATCGTCCGGCCAGAATCCTCGCTCGGCCTTTAAGTGGGTCGGCACCATAACACTCGGCATCCAAGCACGCTCGGCATGGCAGAATGGCCCGGCATAAGACATCGATCAGCATCCACACCTTGTTCGCCATTGGGAAGTGTTTGGCACCCAAAGCATTCGGCCTCATATCGTTCGGCCTAGCAATCGTTCGGCCATGACATTGGTTCGGCTCCTAGCATCGTTCGGCACAAGTACTCCCTACGGCATTCAGTGTGTTCGGCCTCAAGCCGCTCGGCCAAAGGAGATTGTTCGGCATGGAGGGCTACGTTCGGCATATGGACGTTCGGCATATGGACGTTCGGCATTTGATCGTTCGGCCACTCTTTTTCGGCGTACAGAGACCACTTCACTCGGGCCAGGACATTCAGCTACCAGGCCCACCAGGGATGTCCATCCCACTTCGCCTATAAATAGAGGGGCAGGGGCACAGAAAAAAGGAGAGATTTTAGAGAACACTGGGGAGACTCTGCCATTTTCAAGACTCATTACAGACTTATTTCTTTTACTTGGCAATTGTATTCTAGTAACTAAAAACAGATTGAATCTATAATCACCCATCAAGGAAATCAATGGAAATCAACCTCAAAGTGGATGTAGGCAGTTACGCCGAACCACTATAAATTTGGTGTTCTTGTTCTCTGCATTTAAATTTATACTCTATTCTCTGTTTTAATTTACTTTCTTTATTAATCTCTCTACACAATCTTTCTAAGGGTGTTAGTGACCAATTTTGGTGCTAACATTTTGGTGCTTTCACTGAGAATTTGAATTCTCAGGCTATTAGGATCTTCTTTGCAGCTACTGGATTGTATAAATCCCCCGAAGGAGATCCATAATCATCTATAAGGCATCTGTTGATTCTACTCAGAGTTACAACCTACAACTCTACTATGGGAAGACAACGAACTAGATCAGCCTCTCAAAATGCGAATGCCCACGAAACCGCTAGTGTGCAACAACTGGGAACTAGCAATCAGCAAGTGATTCGAGGTGCACGGCCCTCCAACCAAAACCAAGAAGAAGTTGTTTCCCGAGTAGAATTCAATGACTTGAAAAGAGAACTTAAGGAAAGTAGAAGGCAACTTGCTGAGAAAATGCAAGCCAACACTGACCTCGTGACTCAGCTTACTCAGCAGCAGCATCAGAATGCTGGAGGTATCCCCGTCCCTTACTCTGAAGACGATAGTTCGACTTCTGCTGATGAACCTCCTAGGCATAGATGCTGTAAGGATGAAGACGCACATGCAGGTGCTATTGATCGATCTACTAGAAACCAAGACCCAAATCGGACGGGACATCAACCTGCACGGTCCCGTGCAATGGAACCCAACCTCCCATCTTCCATACAAACCCCGGATTTGATGGCTATGGTCAGGCAGTTGATGAAAGAAAACCAGGGTCTAACTAATGAAGACTAGGGAGTGTCTAAGAGTCATACTCCCTTCACGGATACCATTCTACAGGGCGAATACCCAAGAAAGTTCAACATGCCCGCCATTCCAGCCTACGAAGGGAAGACTAACCCCAGGCAGCATGTGATGAGGTACGAATGGATGATGGATTCTGCAAGAGCTAATGACGCGACCAAGTGTAGGTGTTTCCCAATCACCTTGTCTGGGATTTCCACCATGTGGTTCACTCGACTCCCACCACGATCTATATCCAACTTCGACGAATTAGCAATGAAATTCGCAGAACAATTAAGGATACACACCACTCGTCCAAAGGACGTGATGTCCTTATCCAGCTAACTCAAACTCCAGGAGAGTCGTTGAAAGCATACCTGCAAATATTTCATGTTGCTGCTACCGAGGTGAACAATCCTAACGACCACGCGATTTTGATGGCAGTAATGCGTGGAGTGGATCCGGATTCTGAATTTGGAGATTGGTTGGCGGTGAAGCCCCCAGCTACGCTGGAACGTCTTTATTCGAAAGCTCATCAGTTCATAAGAAGGGAGGAAGCTCGGTGGATAAGGCGAGACAAGGCATCAGGGCCCGTTCAAGAGTCTGTGAAAAGTAACGTCGTCGTGAAACAAACCAGAGATACTTCTGGAAAAACTCAAGTTAACATCCAGAACAAGCCCGGGCACTCTAAAGGATCCGGAGGTGGAAATCCCGGAAAGAAAAAAGAAACAGGGAAATGGAAATCAAGGATCCCAACATACAACGAATACACCCCGTTGAACGCATCTCTTGAAAACATCTATCTATCAACTTGTAAAACTTTCCAATATAGAAAGCTGCGTCCAAAGGAATCGATGGAAGAACAGAAGCGGACCGAGAAGTATTGCCGTTTCCATGAGTCTTATAGGCACAACACATAGGAGTGCAGACACCTCCATGATGCTATAGAAAATCTGATTAGACAGAAGAAGCTGCAAGAATTTGTCAAAGACCCACAAGATGGAAGGCAAGAAACACTAGACCCTGAACGCGGGCCAGCCCCACGCCAACCGGAACAACCTACTCAGACTGTGGGTAGATAGATTATTAACACGATTGCTGGCAGACCTCATCCTGTAGACAGGAATTGGCAGGAGATGGAGAGATATGCTAAATCTTTCAAAATTACTTTATACAGTTTTATTAAGTTATATTTTGATTAAAATATGTATAAACTATATTTAAATGATTCTATATAGTATCAATGTATATTACAAAGCGAAGGATTTTCAAAATAATATTTTTTTTATAATACAAAGGGATATGTCGACATAACCTATAGTGGCCATAAAATTAAAAATTCAAATTTAAATGAAAGTGTTTTTTCATCGTATCTCTTCGCGAATGGATATGACTGTTGTCTCACAATATATATACAAGACTTCCAAACGAATTTTCGTTAATCACGTCCATATTTTTCTCTTCTCTTTTCACTCAGTTGATTTCCAAATCAATTTTTATTGAAACTCTAAAGAAATTCAACCAGAATCAAATTCAATCGTTACTAGTTCTATTATCTTTCGTATACTCTCTAATTTCTCTCTTCTCTCCCAAGATCAAAGTGGTATTCAAGTGTTATAGGATTAAATGTAATCAATACCAAAGATTTGAGTCTCTAAACTCCACAAATCATACACTAATACTTTATGGTATGCTTGGTACCCCCCGAAATACAAGTAGATGTGATTGTAGCCTGTTAAAACCAATTGGGTATACTAAGTAGCCCATAAATCTAGCGGGTGAGCTTGTAGCCCAAAAATCAAGTGACCCTACCTAAAGGTAGGTATTTTGGAGGATATGTCTCGTAGGCTTGAAATCAATATTGTATTTGCATTTACTAGTTGAAAAGAAATTCATACAAGGAATTGTGCGAGACTGAATGTAGGGTAACTCGGAATCAGTATAAAATCCTCATGTGTTCTTTCCTTTTTTACTTTTAATGCATTTACTTTTATTCGGACTTCTATTCTATTATCTTGACTTTTGGCGAAGCTATTATCGTCGATTCGACCAGGAACGGATGGTTGACAACCTGAAGAGCCAGTTACGTACAGTACTATAGACAATAGTATGGCAGATTTGAACCAGGACCTAATGGAAGTGTAGCTAGCATGAAGTAACTAGCCTGGCCCCATGAAGTTATATCGCAAGTTTGGAGTTAACTGAAGTTCATATGCTCAAGCTACGGATGAAGCAAGGATGTGTATGGATTAACCAAGAACAATCCATGGAACAGTCCAAGTCATCAGAGAATATTCAATACCTTGAGATCCATGAAGCCAATTCATGTGAGACTTCCATAGCATCAATAAGATGGCAAGGGGAGCATACAATCATCATCATGCATCCCAAGATGGAAGGGAGAGGAAGACCGATCGTTATGCTCTGATCATTATTGGATCGTTCGACATAACATTCGGTGTACTTCATTGTGTATTCTAACTTCGACCAATATCGACCCATATCTTATAATCCACAACTCCTAACGACGCTAAATTTTAAGAGCAATATCAAGAAGCCCATGGGACCCTCTGAGGACGATCACAACTTGATTGGAGCAAATAGAAACGACCGGCTATCATTAGGCCGACCGTTCCATACCATCAAGATATCGCTGTCGATAAATGTGGCGGGCTCCACTGGACCTATAGAGCCTTCTTGCAAAGTTTCAACCTGATCCATGCACGTCTTCTACTATAAATAGACCAGGCGTAGCTTCAGAAAGGAGGATCCTTTTTCTGGCTGTGGAGGCTCTGCCATTTTCATTCTTTATTATTGTATTAATGGATCCTAGTTGATCCAAACACTCTTGTCATCATAATCAAACGAAAGATCAATAAAGATACGAAGAGGATGTAGGCTAAGATTGTCGAACCACTATAAAATATTGTGTGTGCATTTACTTTATTTTGTTTGGCTTTTAATTCCATTCTTTATTCAATCTCCATGAGATATTATGGGTGTCGATGCCTATTTTTGGTGTCAACATTTTGGTGCTTTTCACTGACACATGAATTCTCATCTTGATTGGATTTCATCTTCTGCTAGTGAATTCTCATGTTCGCGAGATAGGTCCAGCTTTTGATTGATGAGTATCCTATTCTACTCAGATTTGAAACGAGATCTAGATGGAAACTACTTCCCATAACCAGAAAAGCCAAGTTTACTTCCCTTGCCGAAGAAGGGAATCATGAGATCTTTGACCAATTAGCCATATGTTTGATGAGTGTCCATACATTTTCAAGTTTTATTGCATGTGGGAACGATCGGCAATCATCCGTGACACATACACACTCAATTAATGATCGTTCATCATGAATCCATATGCCCCCATCAACTTAAACGATCGTTTCCCCACAGTGGTTCACATTGGTCGTTTTAACTGCTTGTATCTGGCCAATTTATTCGTTGCACGATCGTATTTCATTTTTCATTACTATACGATCATTTTCACCGATCGTCCCAGTTAGCCCCTCTCCAATTGTTTCTCTATGACTGCTTCTTATACGATCTACTGGCCAACTTGACCGATCGTTCCACTTTCATCCTTGTAACCGTTTTTTCTGTTATCCTATCCACTAATAAACGTTGAACTATTGTCGTTCCTATACGATCGTTCAAAGATCATTGAACACAATCAATCATTTTTCTATTATTATATCCATCCTCATGACCGATGGTTCCATATTTACATCCTATCCGATCATTTCAAGGCCATAGAGTCGATCGTTCTCTTTTAGCATATCCATCAACAAATTCTCAATCATCCGCTTCTGCTTCTTCCGGCAGTCTAGCAATGATTGGTATTGAAATTCTTCAAAGCTAATATCCTATGTTACTGTGGAGAGGTATGGATGAATGGCATTACAAATTTTATTGGGGCTAGGTGTTGACAAATTTTTGATAAGTACAACACCAAGCAAGATCTAAGGACCCTTGCTCTAGCCCAAAGCAAGACTGGGGTATGGAAAAGTTTTTCCCAAAGAAAACACCAAAGTAACTTCAAGTGTCGATCACCAGGCCTTCGAATTTAGTGACTCCAAGCAAACCAATGATTGACTCCAAGCGAATTGGTTGTCGACTCCAAGCAACTAGCAGATATTCAAGGTCCGTCTCTAAGTAACTTACCACTAAACTATCAACACCGCTCCATCTTGCTTCACTCATATCTCGGGCATGCATACATCATTCACAAGCATCACAAGTAGTAATAGCCTAAAAACGTATCGGATTGACGATAATAGAAACATCTGAATCCTATCAATAGAGAAATCTAATGATTAATTGAACCATCCGTGGTCGACTTACAGTTGAGAAGGGCTTGGATAGAGTGGAATAGCAAGCATACGACATCGCTTCACTTATTAATGAGATTTAATACTATCTCTTTAGAATTATTCATGTTTCAATTTCAATTGTGTTGTGAACTACAACCAACTTGAACTAAACTACTTCCAAAATGTTGCAGGTGACCAAGCACTTAGAGTTGGCTGCCATCCAATCTCCGTAAATCATTATCGAACCTTTGGAGTTTTTGTCAAGACGAACGTGATTCGACCATTTATCTGCTATCCTATGCCCCTGACCGAGGAACGAGGAAATGGAATGAAAAAATCAGACAAGGTCAGAATCCAATAAAAAGCGGACATCACTAACGGTCCACTCATTAACCTTCACATTCGACTTGAAGTGGTCGCGATTGAATTCCAACTCATTAACCACCGCTCTCAACGCATAGACTCGACTATGGCCTGAAACGAATGCGAATTAGCTATCCACCCAATAAATCTTTACCTACATTTACTAGGAAAAGTAAGAAGCAAAATGAATAAGACCTGATTATCCAACCATCCATCACTTACCTTCTTCTTCGACTTGATTGAAGGAGCTACAATCACCAAGTGGACGCGAATGGATCGTCCCTTTGTTAAGTTTCTTCTAGGATGCTGGTGGCATGATTCTGTTCCATGGATGAATGTCGTTCTACTATTCAATCGACAACTCTTACCTCGACATGACAACTGAAGTACAAACCAAAAAATGGATGTGATCCGGTCGTCCATAAACCAACTCTAAGTCCCCGAAGTGCGGTTGGAGTATAAACAATTTGACGAAAACACGATAGCACATGAGAAAACTCAAAGTTCTTGGAGTTCGGAATGGAGTATAAACAATCCTGTTGAAACACGACTGCCCATGAGAAAACTCTAAGTCCACGGATAGCGGACTTGAGTATAAACAATTCAGATGGAAAAATGACTGCCCATGAGAAAACTCTAAGTCCCCGAGGTGCGTACTGGAGTATAAACAATTGGCAAAAACACGACTGCCCAAGAGAAAACTCTATGCCCCTAGAGTGCGGACTAGAGTAAAACAATTCGGTGGAAAAAAGTCTATCTTGGGCAGAAAGATGACTGTTCACGCGAAAACTCTAAGACCCCATATTGCGGACTGGAGTATAAACAATACGGGCGGAAAAACGACTGCCCATGAGAAAACTTTAAGTCCTCGGAGTGCGGACTGGAATATAAACAAATCAGGCGAAAAAACAACTGCCTCGGGCAGAAAAAAACTACCCACGAGAAAAATCTAAGTCTCCACAGTGCAGACTAGGGTATAAACAATTAGAGCGGAAAAACGACTTCCCCGGGGGGAAAATGGATACCCACAAGAAAACTCTAAGTCTCGAAGTGTGGACTGGAGTATAAACAATTCGGGCGGAGAAAATGCTGCCCTCGGCGGGAAAACGATCACCCACGAGAAAACTCTTAGTCCTCAGAGTGCGGACCGAAGTATAAACAATTCGGGTGGAAAAACGACTTCCCACGAGAAAACTCTAAGTCCTCGGAGTACGGACTGGAATATAAACAATTCGTGCATGAAACCGACCGCTCGCGAAACAATTCTAGGTCCCCAGAGCGCGAATGGACTTGTAAACTCAATGGACAGATGAATGGATTTTGATTGTTTTCTGCCCCAACAACTCTGACCTGAATTCAACATAAAAAATACAAACTGCTAAAAATTAGAATACTCGCGGCTTAATTTTCTATCACTTAGCTTGATTCCATAATTCGACGAGGAAGAGTATAAAGCGTAAACATAACTTTCTTTTCTATTTATTGATGCATACACCAGACTTGGAGGCACGAGAGAGAAACTAGATGAATCTGAATCAACCGTTCATTAATCAGCTTTAAGTCTTTTGAAGATTAGGTGGGAGTATAAACATGTTTCCCAGGGAATTGACTGGGAAAATTAATACTCGGCCTCCCAAATCGTTCGGTCTAAGATGGAGCGTTCGGCATTAAGAAGCATCCGATATTGAATACCTTCCGACGAAGAAGAACGCTCGGCCTAAGATCGTTCGGCCTTAGAATATCATTCGGTCCAAGGTATCGTTCGGCCAAAGGCATCATCCGGCCAGAATCCTCGCTCGGCCTTTAAGTGGGTCGGCACCATAACGCTCGGCATCCAAGCACGCTCGACATGGCAGAATGGCCCGGCATAAGACATCGATCGGCATCCACACCATGTTCGGCATTGGGAAGTGTTCGGCACCCAAAGCATTCGTCCTCATCTCGTTTGGCCTAGCAATCGTTCGGCCATGACACTGGTTCGGCTCCTAGCATCGTTCGGCACAAGTACTCCCTACGACATTCAGTGTGTTCGGCCTCAACCCGCTCGGCCAAAGGAGATTGTTCGGCATGGAGGGGTACGTTCGGCATATGGATGTTCGGCATTTGATCGTTCGGCCACTCTTGTTCGGCGTACAGAGATCACTTCACTCGGGCCAGGACATTCAGCTACCAGGCCCACCACGGATGTCCAACCCACCTTCGCCTATAAATAGAGGGGCAGGGGCATAGAAAAAAGGAGAGATTTTAGAGAATACCGGGGAGACTCTGCCATTTTCAAGACTCATTCCAGACTTATTTCTTTTACTTGGCAATTGTATTCTAGTAACTAAAAACAGATTGAATCTAAAATCACCCATCAAGGAAATCAATGGAAATCAACCTCAAAGTGGATGTAGGCAGTTACGCCGAACCACTATAAATTTGGTGTTCTTGTTCTCTGCATTTAAATTTATACTCTATTCTCTGTTTTAATTTACTTTCTTTATTAATCTCTCTACACAATCTTTCTAAGGGTGTTAGTGACCAATTTTGGTGCTAACATTTTGGTGCTTTCACTGAGAATTTGAATTCTCAGGCTATTAGGATCTACTTTGCAGCTACTGAATTGTATAAATCCCCCGAAGGAGATCCATAATCATCTATAAGGCATCTGTTGATTCTACGTAGAGTTACAACCTACAACTCTACTATTGGAAGATAACGAACTAGATCAGCCTCTCAAAATGCGGATGCCCACGAAACCGCTAGTGTGCAACAACTGGGAACAAGCAATCATCAAGTGATTCGAGGTGCAGGGCCCTCCAACCAAAACCAAGCAGAAGTTGTCTCCCGAGCAGAATTCAATGACTTGATAAGAGGACTTAAGGAAAGTAGAAGGCAACTTGCTGAGCAAATGCAAGCCAACGCTGACCTCGTGACTCAGCTTACTCAGCAGCAGCATCAGAATGCTGGAGGTAGCCCTGTCCCTTACTATGAAGATGATAGTTCGACTTCTGCTGATGAACCTTCTAGGCATAGATGCTGTAAGGATGAAGACGCACATGCAGGTGCTATTGATCGATCGACTAGAAACCAAGACCCAAATCGGACGGGACATCAACCTGCACGGTCCCGTGCAACGGAACCCAACCTCTCATCTTCCATACAAACCCCGGATTTGACGGCTATGGTCAGGCAGTTGATGAAAGAAAACCAAGGTCTAACTAATGAAGACTAGGGAGTGTCTAAGAGTCATACTCCCTTCACGGATACCTTTCTACAGGGCGAATACCCAAAAAAGTTCAACATGCCCGCCATTCCAACCTACGAAGGGAAGACTGACCCCAGGCAGCATGTGATGAGGTACGAATGGATGATGGATTCTGCAAGAGCTAATGAAGCGACCAAGTGTAGGTGTTTCCCAATCACCTTGTCTGGGATTTCCACCATGTGGTTCACTCGACTCCCACCACGATCTATATCCAGCTTCGACGAATTAGCAATGAAATTCGCAGAACAATTAAGGATACACACCACTCGTCCAAAGGACCTGATGTCCTTATCCAGTGTAACTCAAACTCCAGGAGAGTCGTTGAAAGCATACTTGCAAATATTTCATGTTGCTGCTACCGAGGTGAACAATCCTAATGACCACGCGATTTTGATGGCAGTAATGCGTGGAGTGGATCCGGATTCTGAATTTGGAGATTGGTTGGCGGGAAAGCCCCCAGCTACGCTGGAACGTTTTTATTTGAAAGCTCATCAGTTCATAAGAAGGGAGGAAGCTCGGTGGACAAGGCGAGACAAGGCATCAGGGCCCGTTCAAGAGTCTGTGAAAAGTAACGTCATCGTGAAACAAACCGGAGATACTTCTGGAAAAACTCAAGTTAACATCCAGAACAAGCCCGGGCACTCTAAAGGATCCGAAGGTGGAAATCCCGGAAAGAAAAAAGAAACAGGGAAATGGAAATCAAGGATCCCAACATACAACGAATACACCCCGTTGAACGCATATCTTGAAAACATCTATCTATCAACTTGCAAAACTTTTCAATATAGAAAGCTGCGTCCGAAGGAATCGATGGAAGAACAGAAGCGGACCGAGAAGTATTGCCGTTTCCACGAGTCTTATAGGCACAACACAAAGGAGTGCGGTTACCTCCATGATGCTATAGAAAATCTGATTAGACAGAAGAAGCTGCAGGAATTTGTCAAAGACCCACAGGATGGAAGGCAAGAAACATTAGACCCTGAACGTGGGCCAGCCCCATACCAACCGAAACAACCTACTCAGACCGCGGGTAGATTGGTTATTAACACGATTGCTGGCGGACTTCATCCTGCAGACAGGAATTGGCAGGAGATGAAGAGATATGCTAAATCTTTCAAAATTACTTTATACAGTTTTATTAAGTTATATTTTGATTAAAATATGTATAAACTATATTTAAATGATTCTGTATAGTATCAAAGTATATTACAAAGCAAAGGATTTTCAAAATAATATTTTTTTTATAATACAACGGGATATGTCGACATATCCTATAGTGGCCGTAAAATTAAAAATTCAAATTTAAATGAAAGTGTTTTTTCATCGTATCTCTTTGCGAATGGATATGACCGTTGTTTCACAATATATATACAAGACTTCCAAACGAATTTTCATTCATCATGTCCTTATTTTTCTCTTCTCTTTTCACTCTCTTGATTTCCAAATCAATTTTTATTGAAACTCTAAAGAAATTCAACCAGAATCAAATTCAATCGTTACTAGTTCTATTCTCTTTCATATACTCTCTAATTTCTCTCTTCTCTCTCAAGGTCAAAGTGGTATTCAAGTGTTATAGGATTAAATGTAATCAATACCAAAGATTTGAGTCTCTAAACTCCACAAACCATACACTAATACTTTATGGTATGCTTGGTACCCCCCGAAATCCAAGTAGATGTGATTGTAGCCTGTTAAAACCAATTGGGTATACTAAGTAGCCCATAAATCTAGCGGGTGAGCTTGTAGCCCAAAAATCAAGTGACTCTACCTAAAGGTAGGGATTTTGGAGGATATGTCTCGTAGGCTTGAAATCAATATTGTATTTGCATTTACTAGTTGAAAAGAAATTCATACAAGGAATTGTGCGAGACTGAATGTAGGGTAACTCGGAATCAGTATAAAATCCTCATGTGTTCTTTCCTTTTTTACTTTTAATGCATTTACTTTTATTCGGACTTCTATTCTATTATCTTGACTTTTGGCGAAGCTATGATATCATCGATTCGACCAGGAACAGATGGTTGACAACCTGAAGAGCCAGTTACGTACAGTACTATAGACAATAGTATGGCAGATTTGAACCAGGACCTAATGGAAGTGTAGCTAGCATGAAGTAACTAGCCTGGCCCCATGAAGTTATATCGCAAGTTTGGAGTTAACTGAAGTTCATATGCTCAAGCTACGGATGAAGCAAGGATGTGTATGGATTAACCAAGAACAATCCATGGAACAGTCCAAGTCATCAGAGAATATTCAATACCTTGATATCCATGAAGCCAATTCATGTGAGACTTCCATAGCATCAATAAGATGGCAAGGGGAGCATACAATTATCATCATGCATCCCAAGATAGAAGGGAGAGGAAGACCGATCGTTATGCTCTGATCATTATTGGATCGTTCGACATCACAATCGGTGTACTTCATTGTGTATTTTATCTTCGACCAATATCGACCCATATTTTATAATCCACAACTTCTAACGACGCTAAATTTTAGGAGCAATATCAAGAAGCCCGTGGGATCCTCTGAGGACGATCACAACTTGAATGGATCAAATAGAAATGACCGGCTATCGTTAGGCCGACCGTTCCATACCATCAAGATATCGCTGTCGATAAATGTGACGGGCTCTACTGGACCTATAGAGCCTTCTTGCAAAGTTTCAACCTGATCCATGCACGTCTTCTGCTATAAATAGACCAGGCGTTGCTTCAGAATGGAGGATCCTTTTTCTGGCTGTGGAGGCTCTGCCATTTTCATTCTTTATTCTTGTATTAATGGATCCTAGTTGATCCAAACACTCTTGTAATCATAATCAAACGAAAGATCAATAAAGATACGAAGAGGATGTAGGCTAAGATTGTCGAACCACTATAAAATATTGTGTGTGCATTTACTTTATTTTGTTTGGCTTTTAATTCCATTCTTTATTCAATCTCCATGAGATATTATGGGTGTCGATGCCTATTTTTGGTGTCAACATTTTGGTGCTTTTCACTGACACATGAATTCTCATCTTGATTGGATTTCATCTTCTTCTAGTGAATTCTCATGTTCGCGAGATAGGTCCAGCTTTTGATTTATGAGTATCCTATTCTACTCAGATTTGAAAAGAGATCTTGATGGAAACTACTTCCCATAACCAGAAAAGCCAAGTTTACTTCCCTTGCCGAAGAAGGGAATCATGAGATCTGTGACCAATTAGCCATATGTTTGATGAGTGTCCATGCATTTTCAAGTTTTATTGCATGTGGGAACGATCGGCAATCATCCGTGACCCATACACACTCAATGAATGATGGTTCATCATGAATCCATATGCCCCCATCAACTTAAACGATCGTTTCCCCACAGTGGTTCACATTGGTCATTTCAACTGCTTGTATTTGGCCAATTTCTTCGTTGTACGATCGTATTTCATTGTTCGTTACTATACGATCATTTTCACCGATCGTCCCAGTTAGCCCCTCTCCAATTGTTTCTCTGTGACTGCTTCTTATACGATCTACTGGCCAACTTGACCGATCGTTCCACTTTCATCCTTGTAACCGTTTTTTTCTGTTAACCTATCAACTAATAAACGTTGAACTATTGTCGTTCCTATGCGATCGTTCAAAGATCATTGAACACAATCAATCATTTTTCCATTATTATATCCATCCTCATGACCGATGGTTCCAGATTTACTTCCTATCCGATCATTTCAAGGCCATAGAATCGATCGTTCTCTTTTAGCATATCCATCAACAAATTCTCAATCATCCACTTCTGCTTCTTCCGGCAGTCTAGCAATGATTGGTTTTAAAATTCCTCAAAGCTAATATCCTATGTTACTGTGGAGAGGTATGGATGAATGGCATACCAAATTTCATTGGGGCTAGGTGTTGACAAATTTTTGATAAGTACAACACCAAGCAAGATCTAAGGACCCTTGCTCTATCCCAAAGCAATACTGGGGTATGGCAAAGTTTTTCCCAAAGAAAACACCAAAGTAACTTCAAGTGTCGATCATCAGGCCTTCGAATTTAGTGACTCCAAGCAAACCAATGATTGACTCCAAGGGAATTGGTTGTTGACTCCAAGTGACTAGCAGATATTCAAGGTCCGTCTCTAAGTAACTTACCACTAAACTATCAATACCGCTCCATCTTGCTTCACTCATATCTCGGGCATGCAAACATCATTCACGAGCATCACAAGTAGGTATACCCTAAAAACGTATCGGATTGACGATAATAGAAACATCTAAATCCTATCAATAGAGAAATCTAATGATTAATTGAACCATCCGTGGTCGACTTACAGTTGAGAAGGGCTTGGATAGAGTGGAATAGCAAGCATACGACATCGCTTCACTTATTAATGAGATTTATTACTATCTCTTTAGAATTATTCATGTTTCAATTTCAATTGTGTTGTGAACTACAACCAACTTGAACTAAACTACTTCCAAAACGATGCAGGTGACCAAGCACTTAGAGTTGGCTGCCAGCCAATGTCCGTAAATCATTATCGAACCTGTGGAGTTTTTGTCAAGACGAACGTGATTCGACCATTTATCTGCTATCCTATGCCCCTGACCGAGGGACGAGGAAATGGAATGAAAACACCAGACAAGGTCAGAATCCAATAAAAAGCGGACATGACTAACGCTCCACTCATTAACCTTCACATTCGACTTGAAGTGGTCGCGATTGACTAGATTAAAACAATTCGGTGGAAAAAATTCTATCTTGAGCAGAAAGATGACTGTTCACGCGAAAACTCTAAGACCCCATTGTGCGGACTGGAGTATAAACAATACCGACGGAAAAATGACTGCCCATGAGAAAACTTTAAGTCCTCGGAGTGCGGACTGGAATATAAACAATTTGGGCGAAACAACAACTGCCTCGGGCAGAAAAAAACTACCTACGAGAAAAATCTAAGTCTCCACAGTGCAGACTAGAGTATAAACAGTTAGAGCGGAAAAACGACTTCCCCGGGGGGAAAAATGGCTACCCACAAGAAAACTCTAAGTCTCGAAGTGTGGACTGGAGTATAAACAATTCGGGCGGAGAAAATGCTGCCCTAGGCGGGAAAACGACCGCCCATGAGAAAACTCTTAGTCCTCAGAGTGCGGACCGAAGTATAAACAATTCGGGTGGAAAAACGACTTCCCACGAGAAAACTCTAAGTCCTCGGAGTACGGACTGGAATATAAACAATTCGTGCATGAAACCGACCGCTCGCGAAACAATTCTAGGTCCCCAGAGCGCGAATGGACTTGTAAACTCAATGGACAGATGAATGGATTTTGATTGTTTTCTGCCCCAACAACTCTGACCTGAATTCAACATGAAAAATACAAACTGCTAAAAATTAGAATACTCGCGGCTTAATTTTCTATCAATTAGCTTGATTCCATGATTCGACGAGGAAGAGTATAAAGCGTAAACATAACTTTCTTTTCTATTTATTGATGCATACACCAGACTTGGAGGCACGAGAGAGAAACAAGATGAATCTGAATCAACCATTCATTAATCAGCTTTAATTCTTTTGAAGATTAGGTGGGAGTATAAACATGTTTCCCAAGGAATTGACCGGGAAAATTAATACTCGGCCTCCCAAATCGTTCGGTCTAAGATGGAGCGTTCGGCATTAAGAAGCATCCGGTATTGAATACCTTCCCGCGAAGAAGAACGCTCGGCCTAAGATCGTTCGGCCTTAGAATATCATTCGGCCCAAGGTATTGTTCGGCCAAAGGCATCGTCCGACCATAATCCTCGCTCGGCCTTTAAGTGGGTCGGCACCATAACGCTTGGCATCTAAGCACGCTCGGCATGGCAGAATGGCCTGGCATAAGACATCGATCGGCATCCACACCTTGTTCGGCAATGGGAAGTGTTCGGCACCCAAAGCATTCGGCCTCATCTCGTTCGGCCTAGCAATCGTTCGGCCATGACACTGGTTCGGCTCCTAGCATCATTCGGCATAAGTACTCCCTACGGCATTCAGTGTGTTCGGCCTCAACCCGCTCGGCCAAAGGAGATTGTTCGGCATGGAGGGGTACGTTCGGCATATGGATGTTCGGCATTTGATCGTTCGGCCACCCTTGTTCGGCGTACAAAGTCCACTTCACTCGGGCCAGGACATTCAGCTACCAGGCCCACCAGGGATGTCCAACCCACCTTCGCTTATAAATAGAGGGGCAGGGGCATAGAAAAAAGGAGAGATTTTAGGGAACACTGGGGAGACTATGCCATTTTCAAGACTCATTCCAGACTTATTTCTTTTACTTGGAAAATGTATTCTAGTAACTAAAAACAGATTGAATCTATAATCACCCATCAAGGAAATCAATGGAAATCAACCTCAAAGTGGATGTAGGCAGTTACGCCGAACCACTATAAATTTGGTGTTCTTGTTCTCTGCATTTAAATTTATACTCTATTCTCTGTTTTAATTTACTTTCTTTATTAATCTCTCTACACAATCTTTCTAAGGGTGTTAGTGACCAATTTTGGTGCTAACATTTTGGTGCTTTCACTGAGAATTTGAATTCTCAGGCTATTAGGATCTACTTTGCAGCTACTGGATTGTATAAATCCCCCGAAGGAGATCCATAATCATCTATAAGGCATCTGTTGATTCTACTCAGAGTTACAACCTACAACTCTACTATGGGAAGACAACGAACTAGATCAGCCTCTCAAAATGCGGATGCCCACGAAACCGCTAGTGTGCAACAACTGGGAACTAGCAATCAGCAAGTGATTCGAGGTGCACGGCCCTCCAACCAAAACCAAGCAGAAGTTGTTTCCCGAGTAGAATTCAATGACTTGATAAGAGAACTTAAGGAAAGTAGAAGGCCACTTGCTGAGAAAATGCAAGCCAACGCTGACCTCGTGACTCAGCTTACTCAGCAGCAGCATCAGAATGCTGGAGGTAGCCCCGTCCCTTACTCTGAAGATGATAGTTCGACTTCTGCTGATGAACCTCCTAGGCATAGATGCTGTAAGGATGAAGACGCACATGCAGGTGCTATTGATCGATCTACTAGAAACCAAGACCCAAATCGGAAGGGACATCAACCTGCACGGTCCCGTGCAACGGAACCCAACCTCCCATCTTCCATACAAACCCTGGATTTGGCGGCTATGGTCAGGCAGTTGATGAAGGAAAACCAAGGTCTAACTAACGAAGACTGGGGAATGTCTAAGAGTCATACTCCCTTCACGGATACCATTCTACAGGGCGAATATCCAAGAAAGTTCAACATGCCCGCCATTCCAGCCTACGAAGGGAAGACTTACCCCAGGCAGCATGTGATGAGGTACGAATGGATGATGAATTCTGCAAGAGCTAATGACGCGACCAAGTGTAGGTGTTTCCCAATCACCTTGTCTGGGATTTCCACCATGTGGTTCACTCAACTCCCACCACGATCTATATCCAGCTTCGACGAATTAGCAATGAAATTCGTAGAACAATTAAGGATACACACCACTCGTCCAAAGGACGTGATGTCCTTATCCAGTGTAACTCAAACTCCAGGTGAGTCGTTGAAAGCATACTTGCAAATATTTCATGTTGCTGCTACCGAGGTGAACAATCCTAACGACCACGCGATTTTGATGGCAGTAATGCGTGGAGTGGATCCGGATTCTGAATTTGGAGATTGGTTGGCGGGGAAGCCCCCAGCTATGCTGGAACGTTTTTATTCGAAAGCTCATCAGTTCATAAGAAGGGAGGAAGCTCGGTGGACAAGGCGAGACAAGGCATCAGGGCCCGTTCAAGAGTGTGTGAAAAGTAACGTCGTCGTGAAACAAACCGGAGATACTTCTGGAAAAACTCAAGTTAACATCCAGAACAAGCCCGGGCACTCTAAAGGATCCGGAGGTGGAAATCCCGGAAAGAAAAAAAGAAACAGGGAAACGGAAATCAAGGATCCCAACATACAACGAATACACCCCGTTGAACGCATCTCTTGAAAACATCTATCTATCAACTTGCAAAACTTTCCAATATAAAAAGCTGCGTCCGAAGGAATCGATGGAAGAACAGAAGCAGACCGAGAAGTATTGCCGTTTCCACGAGTCTTATGGGCACAACACAGAGGAGTGCAGACACCTCCATGATGTTATAGAAAATCTGATTAGACAGAAGAAGCTGCAGGAATTTGTCAAAGACCCACAGGATGGAAGGCAAGAAACATTGGACCCTGAACGCGGGCCAGCCCCACACCAACTGAAACAACCTACTCAGACTGTGGGTAGATTGGTTATTCACACGATTGCTGGCGGACCTCATCCTACAGACAGGAATTGGCAAGAGATGGAGAGATATGCTAACTCCTTAAGATATGCGGAGTACGAGTGTTGTTCCAACGTGGAGGATGGGATTCCTGCAAAGCAGCAGCGCATGATGAATGATGATAGTGTTCAGGAACAGAGATGCGGATAAGGTAGAGGCTCCTACCATTGACCCGATGGTCATATCTGCGACCATCGGGCTAGCATTCGTAAAGAGAATTCTAATTGATTGCGGAAGTTCCGTTAACATCATCATTCAGAAAGCGTACGACCAAATGAAGCTGGAGACCAAGGATTTGAAGCCATCCAAAACCAGAATCCATGGCTTTAATGGCGCATTGACTGATGCAGTGGGATATGTGGAATTACCAGTTGAACTGGGACAAGGTGAACGCAGAAGGGTGCGAATCCTACCATTCATAGTGTTGGACGTTGATTCCCTGTACAACGTATTTCTGGATTGTCCAGTCCTGGCGGAATTTAAGGCAGCTTTGGCCCCTTGGTGTTTGACGTTAAAATTTCCAACAGACAAAGGGGTTGGAGTGGTATACGGCGACCAGGCAACCGGTCGTGCATGCTATGTAGCTGAGCTCAGGGAGGCACGGCGTAGGGAGAAAGGAAAGGTTGCGGACAGCTCTGTCTGCATCCAAGGTTCTGACGATGACAACTAGCGCCCGAGCCCTGGCTCGGGCGGCATTCTCGGATCCGTAGAGACATAGATCCGAGAGACGATGATGGGGAACCCAGGGAAACAAATGCGTTACCGGCTGAACTAACCATCGACATCTCAGTTAGCCGCAGCGACCCATCACGAGTTCTTAAAATAGGATCACAGCTCGACCCCGTGGCAGCTGAGAACCTTACTGACTTCCTCCGAGCGAACCTTGATGTTTTTGCTTAGATGCATTCTGATATGTGCGGGATTTCTCCTGCAATCGCGAGTTATATGTTGAACATAGACCCAAGACATGTTCCTGTAAAACAAAAAAGGAGAGGC
Organism: Allium cepa; assembly: GCA_030765085.1. Lineage (NCBI taxonomy): Eukaryota > Viridiplantae > Streptophyta > Magnoliopsida > Asparagales > Amaryllidaceae > Allium > Allium cepa. Next base: position 611,149,590 of record CM060940.1, read on the forward strand.
ATGGACCCGGAGAGGTTCGCGGCTCTCAGAGAGGAGGTGGACAAACTCAAAACCAACGGGTTCGTCCGCGACGCCCTCTACCCTGAATGGGTATCTAACCCGGTGTTAGTAAAGAAAGCAAATGGAAAATGAAGGACTTGTGTTGATTACTCCGATTTAAATAAGGCATGCCCGAAGGATAGTTTCCCATTGCCAAGGATTGACCAACTTGTCGACTCAACTGCCGGACATGAGTTACTATCATTTATGGACGTGTACTCTGGCTACAATCAAATTCCGATGCACATCCCGGACCAAGAACACACCAGCTTTGTCGCAAACGTGGGATTATATTGCTATGTAGTAATGCCATTTGGATTGAAGAACGCAGGAGCGACTTATCAATGCCTGGTGAATCGAATGTTCAAAGACCAGATTGGTAAAACAATGGAAGTCTATGTGGATGACATGCTAGTGAAGTCATGGCAGTCAAACGACCACATCCGAGACCTAGCGGAGATGTTTGACATACTCGGGCATTATGGAATGAAGATCAATCCGTTGAATTGTTCATTCGGCGTAGCATCACGAAAGTTTCTGGGATTCATTGTGAATGCCCGGGGAATCGAGGCTAACCCAGAAAATATCCGGGCTATCCGAGATATACAAGTACCCAGAACCATAAAGGAGGTGCAAAGCCTGAATGAAAAAGTGGCTGCGCTAAGTCGATTCATATCCAGGGCTACAGACAAGTGTATTCCCTTCTTCGACATTATAAGGAAAGGAAAGAGAAACTTCGAATGGACATCCGACTGTAAGGAAGCATCCCGGGCTCTTGTAAGGCACTTGGAAAGTCCCCATGTACTGTCCAAGCCGATAGACCACGAAATTTTGTATGTATACTTGGAGGTATCCCAACACTCTATCAGTACAGCCTTGGTCCGCGAGGAGGACCGGATTCAAAAGCCGGTTTACTACGTCAGTAAACGCTTGACAAGGGGCGGAAAGAAATTATCCAAAGATTGAAAAACTAGCATATTGCTTGGTGATCGCATCACGCAAGCTTCGCCCGTACTTTCAGGCACACTCAATCAGTGCCTACACTAACCAACCCCTACGGCAGGTACTCCAACGGCCAGAAACTTCCAGAAGGATGTTAAAATAGAATATTGAGTTGAGTCAGTTCGATATCGCCTATCTACCGTGAAGGGCCATACAAGGACAAGCACTAGCCGACTTCATTGCTGAATTCACTGTGCTAGACGAACCGAACAGTCACTGAATCATACCCCCCGTTCGATGGAAGATGTACACCGATGAGGCATCTAACGACCGTTACTCGGGGGCAGACATAATCCTCGTAACTCCTGAATGTAGGATCGATTTCACCCTAGAGGGGGGGTGAATAGGGTGATAGTGTTAATTATAAAAATTAATTGCGGAAGCTTATAAACTAATATTAACACAGATCACAGAATACTACCAGCACAGAAATAAATAGCAGAATAATAAAATGCAAAACAGAACAACACAGAATTTACCCAGCTTCGGCAAAACCCTGCCTATGTGCTGCCCCCAAGGTTTCTACTAGAAATTAGATAGTCCCTCGCTTACACACGTAAACTCGCTATACCCGCTATTGACTAATCTAACTCTACGCTCAAAACCCTGACCACAACTCAACTACCGAGTTGCGAATTCCCAAACTACACACCGTAGTTTGTACCCTAGTCACACGACTAGAAAATTAAACGGTTTAAAAGTAAATACGAAGTTAAAAACAAATTAAAATAAATAACCCTAATATAATTAAAAGCCCTTAAAATATATAGGCCGGCCCCTTTTATTATTTTGACCCGTCTCCTTTTGCTTTACTCCGTTCGTTTGCGTGTATAATGATGGCCGTTCCTCTTGCAAATTTAGGGCTTCATTCCTTTTCCAGATTTAGGGCTTTTGAAGTGCCGATAGTATGTAGATTGATTCTATGATCTCTTGCGTGTATCCTTGATTGATTGATGCTCACTTCGGCTACTTCTTTGATCGAATTCCTTCTTCGATTCGGTATGTAATTATTTGCTTGTGCTTTTCTGATTTTATGCTTTCTGGAATTCGATACTAAAATTTGCCGATGATGAATTGTTTAAATAGGAATCGAATTCCTATATTCTCGTTCATATAAAATATGTTTGATTTTGTCAAATATTCATCTCGGCCACTTGATTTTGTTTTGATGCTGAGATTGATCTCTGACTTCTTCAGTTCGTATTTACTTCGATTGCTTGACATTCACGGCATTGATCGACTCCTTGGTCATCACGTTGTTGACTACGGCTTCCACTCCGTTCCTTATTCTGTTGACTTTGCTACCTCGATTATGTATGCATTTGCATACTGCTGTTGTTTGAATATTGTTGGATGCCATCTTCATGTACTCGATATTGTGGCATGTGGTCTTTGCATTTGCTGGCTTGAATCTCTGCATCCATGTTCTTCACTATTTACATCATTGGACTTGTCTGGTCTGGTCTTGAGTGTGCTATTGATCTGGTTCGGTCTGATCTGCACTTGATCATCTTGGTCTGGTGCATCCTGTTGTTGTTGAGTTGATATAGTCTGACCTGTGTTCCCTGTTGCACACTGTTGTTGGTCTGATCATTCCTGTAGCTTGCCACTGACTTTGGTTCTTCGAATCTGTTGCACTTGGTCTGTCCACTGTCGAGTTCCTGTGATACTCATGTTGATTCCATTGCTGTTGACATGCCTTGTACTGTTTCTGGGCCTTGAGTGTGCTTCATATATGCACAGTTGGTTCATGTTGTTGCTTATGTTGGTGTTGTACACTGTCATGTTGAATTCACTGATGTATCACTGGTATACTTCACTGTGTTGATTGTTGTGCACTTGCTTGACTGAACTACTCTGGTCTTTCATGATGTATTTGCTGTGGCATTTTGTGGTCTGCACTGAGCACTTGAACTTGTATCTGTGCACATTGTTCTATGCACTGTTCTTGTATTACTTGGGTTACTTGTATGCACTGCATATTTGGATTGCATCTTTTCTGGTTGGTCTGGCCATTGTAGCTGTATTTATGTGCTTGTTCAGTTACATTGCTGTCGTAGATGTTGCACTGTATCACCACTGTTCTTTGCATTTGTACATATGAATGTGCTCGAGCTCTTTGCATACTTCATGACTGCCTTGTGTTGAACCCAGTTTTAAAAACTCGGGTTTGACCTTGTGCTTAAGTTGTGATATTTATATTATTGCACGTGAGTTGAACCCGGCTTTTTATTTGGGTTTGACCTGTGCTCACCTGTCCCTGTAAATCAATCAAGTGTATATATCGGCGTGCACGGCCTTGTGGCATATACAGTAATATACTGTGTATGTCACAAGTTGTTCGTGTATGATGAATTCAAATTTAAATTATGACGAACAACCCAAATAACTGAGGCAAATCTTATTTTCAAAATCATCTTTTATTTTTGAATTGCAAAAATATTTCTTTTTCAATTTTACTGCGTTAGTGTATATTTTTGCAGATTTGCTCAGATGCTGGATTCAAAAACTGGATTTGAAGTTGAAGACAAAATATGAGTGTGAGTGATATGTAGTGAGGAAATTTGTAACTAAAAGATTGTGATGTATTGTAATCAAAGTTGTATAGCTATAGTGAGAGATTGAAATTGTACTATCAAAGTTGTAATAAATATTTGTTTGAATAAAATATTCATTTGAATTCAAAAACTGTGTTATTTATTTTTATTCAGCAAATATTTATTTATTCTGTGAAAATTAAAATAGAATAGTATATTAACAAATACATTTAAATGAATGTATATATGTTTATTATCATCAAACAAAAATCATATAAGCGCATATTTAACAATCTCCCCCTTTTGATGATAACAAACATATATTTAAGATTTTGAATATATTAAATGTATTTGATAATTTCAATTGCTCCCCCTATTTGAATACTTCCTCTCTATATGATACTCCCCCTACATATATGACTCCCCCTACATATATGCATACAAATAAAATGTGCAAATGAGCCTAGATGTATATTGAAAAATTGTTTGACCTTTTCTCTCCTTTTCTTTACAAAATCTTAACTTTTCTCTCCCCCTTTTGTTATCAGCAAAAGAATAATAGTGTTAGAGAAAATAGAGATAAAGTTATCAATATTAATCCAATATTAAAATTCAATTGAGTATAAAATATTAAACTTCAATAAAAATCAAACAAAAATCATAACTACTTCTTGTTAGGCGCATATTCCACTTTTAGAATGAATGGTAATGATGTCATCATATAAAACCATACAGTTGTGTCTATTTGTGATTATTTAAATCAGGAATTTGAATATCTACTAACCATGCATAACCGTTAGGACTTTTAAATGAGATTAGTAGTATTTCAATTTTATTTTTAAAAAAAATGAATTTAAGTATCTTCTAACCACGCATAACCGTAAGGACTTTTAAATGGGATTAGAATCAACTTGTTTATTTTAAAAATCAATTTTTGATATGCGTTCCATACATGCATAACCGTGAGGACTTTTAAATGAGCATGGAAACACATAACAAATTCCAAGTAATTCACCCATGCATAACCGTGAGGACTTTTAAATGAGAGTGAATACTTTGGTATTTTATTTTTATAAGATTTTCTATTTTTTTTTAAAAAAAAAATGAAAAATGAATGATTCCTGTTTAAAGTATCCACATATTGACAAAGTATATAGAATTTTGATGAGTGATGATCGTTAGAAATATGATAGAAATAGAGATGGTCATGGAATTTTTACCAACAAAAAGTTTTATAACTCTCGTTTAAATTTCTAAAGAAATTTACTAATTATACCGTCTCGAGTTATAATATTTGATCAATATCAACACTCATCTTATTTTCAATCACTATATATCTTTTCGATAATTATTAGGGGGTCAGATTAGTTAATATAGTTATTTGAAATCAATTTCAAAAATAGTTATAAAATCAAGTTTTCTTAAATAACTAATCTGATACAAGGTCAAAACTAATTTTCTAGAAAGGGTTTCATAAGAAAATTTTCTGCTATAAAAAATAATTTCAAATGAAAAATATGCAGACATTTTCTTTGAAAAACGATGCAGCAAATGAATGTGTCAAAAATTAATCACGTTCCACTAGTAATTTTTCTATCAACCATATTACCAGTGTAATCTGCATCTGAATTTAAATTTCACTCAAAATTCACCCGTTGAATGTCAAAGACCAGATTAAGAAATTTCAACAAATTTTCTCATGATTATTATCAACAAATTTTAAATGAAATTCTCTTGGATTTGAAATGAAAACCGTGTCAACAATCAAACATATATTAAAGTGTCAATTTTAGAAGCCATCAAACATTATTTTTATTTCAAAGCAATTTCTTAAAAGTTTCAACAATTTCAAAAAAAAATTAAAATCCTTTTTACAATTTTTAAAATAGAATTCATTAGGATTTTAAATCGAGTCCGTGTCAAAACATGAATATAGATTTAGCCAACAATATTATTATCCAATCAAAACACTATTTTTCTCTCAAACTTATATATCAAGTAATTCTAGAGAATTTTATAGTGTTTTTGGCATAAGAATATAAATGGCTAACAATTTTGAATAAAGTCAGAATCAAAATCATCATCTTTTCATCAATCTCAAATTGGCTGATTTAATTCAAAATACGGTGCAGATTATCACATTTAATTTATCGTTTAAAACATACCATACCTGTTTTACCTTTACGATATTTTTCGTTGTTGTCCGTTGTGATTCTGTCACCTTTATATTAGGCTAAGGAACTTAGCTCTGTCGCCCGTTGTGTTTCTGGAACAGCCAAAATCCAGAGAACACTATTGTTGTTCCTTAGCCTGCCACCACACCTAAACGGAAAAGGATTTATGTGACCTATTTGTTTTTATAGGTCCATGGTTGTTAGTGGCAGAAAATTTTGAAAAATAATTTTGTGTAGACCCAAAACTATTTATAATTGTTCCCTTTGGCACCCAAATTTGTTTAACTTTGAGAGATTTTATATTTGTGCCTTTTGGAACCCAAATCGGTATAGTTTTCACATGTTTGGGTCTATACCAACAATTATTGTGACCGTGTCCAAATTTTCTACAAATTGTGCACATAGAATTAACTTGATTAATCTTGTTTTCAACAATTTTCGAATTATTATATCCAAGTCCTTGTCTAACCGTATTAACAGTTTGCTTTCCTAATAGCATATTCAACGATTTTTCACTTTTTGAAAATTTATCTAAAGTCGTAGACAATTGTTGGACTTGTGATTTGAGAGATTCATTTTCGTTTAACAACTGTGTGCACTTTTTAATAGAATTCTCTCTCCTAGTATTTTCATTCTCCTTTAAAATCAGAATTTCATTTTCAAGCGATTTTATTTTAATTTCTGATTTTTTAATTTCTTCATCAAATGTTGGACACTTATCACACTTAGGGATCCTACTTTGATAGGTTTTAACTAATTGATCAAGTTGTTTATTACATTCTATCAAAGTATCTTTTTGAGATTCAAGTTTGGCGTATTTTTCCCTAAATCGTTCAAAACAACCGTTTACTTCATGAAAATATATAAGCAACTCAGAATGGGTAAGTTTTGATACCTCACTTGGCTCGTCATCGTCACTGTCAGTTGTATCACCTCGAAGACACAATTCTGCCTTTTCGCTTTCACTGCCAGTGCTTTGATCATTCTCGTCTATTTCATCCCAAGTGGCTGCAAAACTTTTCTTTTTCTGTTTCTTTCCGTGGCTGGATTTAATTTATGGACAATCGGGCTTGATATGGCCGGGTTTGTTGCAATTATAACAAATAAACTTTTGTTCTTCCGAGTAGTCTAGTGCTTTGGCTATTCTGCTTTTTGCTTTTTGAATTCGAGCTGAATTTCCATGTTTTTGATTCCATTTTTTGAATTTCCTTATTAACAGCTCCAATTCTGCTGCTCCATCATCTTCATCGTTATCATCATCACTTTCGGTTGTTCCTTTGAGAGCTATTGATTTCTTTTGAGTGTCACCTCCTTCACGCTCTTCTTTGAATTTCATTTCTAGCTCATAAGTGGTGAGATTTCCGATGAGTTCTTCAACTTTAAGTTGTTTTAAATCTTTCGATTCTTGTATGGCAGTAACTTTTGCTTCAAAGCTTCGTGGAAGGACTCTGAGGATTTTCCGGACTATTTCTAATTCGGTGTATGTTTTTCCGTGAGCTTTTGATTTGTATACGATATTGGAGAGTCGTCCGTACATCTCTTTGACATTTTCTTCCTTCGCCATTTTGAAGTTCTCGTATTCGCTGCTTAGCATTGCAAGGCGAGATTCTTTGACTTGAGATGTTCCTTCGTGAGTCACTTCTAGTATGTGCCATATTTCCTGCGCAGTTAGACAATGTGAGACACGATTAAATTCAAATTGATCCAATGAACATATAATAGAATTCATAGCTTTGGCATTAGTATTCTATAATTTATTTTCTAGTTCTGTCCATTGTTCCTTTGGTTTCTCTGTTTCCTGATTATCTACAGTTATAGTTGGTATTCTATAACCTGTCTCAACAATATCCCAAGCGTCAATGGTTTTCAAAAAAAAATTCATCCTATTTTTCCAAAAAGCATATTCACCATTGAACATTGGTGGTCTAACTATGGATTGACCTTCTGCAAAAGCATTATTAAAAGAAGCCATTTTTTAAAAAATTCAAATTTCTAAACAAAAACTGATTTTTTTTCAAAAATAGAATTTTTTAAAACAAATGTTGACTTCTATTCCTAGCTTTGATACCACTTGTAGGATCGATTTCACCCTAGAGGGGGGGTGAATAGGGTGATAGTGTTAATTATAAAAATTAATTGCGGAAGCTTATAAACTAATATTAACACAGATCACAGAATACTACCAGCACAGAAATAAATAGCAGAATAATAAAATGCAGAACAGAACAACACAGAATTTACCCAGCTTCGGCAAAACCCTGCCTACGTGCTTCCCCCAAGGTTTCTACTAGAAATTAGATAGTCCCTCGCTTACACACGTAAACTCGCTATACCCGCTATTGACTAATCTAACTCTACGCTCAAAACCCTGACCACAACTCAACTACCGAGTTGCGAATTCCCAAACTACACACCGTAGTTTGTACCCTAGTCACACGACTAGAAAATTAAACGGTTTAAAAGTAAATACGAAGTTAAAAACAAATTAAAATAAATAACCCTAATATAATAAAAAGCCCTTAAAATATATAGGCCGGCCCCTTTTATTATTTTGACCCGTCTCCTTTTGCTTTACTCCGTTCGTTTGCGTGTATAATGGTGGCCGTTCCTCTTGCAAATTTAGGGCTTCATTCCTTTTCCAGATTTAGGGCTTTTGAAGTGCCGATAGTATGTAGATTGATTCTATGATCTCTTGCGTGTATCCTTGATTGATTGATGCTCACTTCGGCTACTTCTTTTATCTAATTCCTTCTTCGATTCGGTATGTAATTATTTGCTTGTGCTTTTCTGATTTTATGCTTTCTGGAATTCGATACTAAAATTTGCCGATGATGAATTGTTTAAATAGGAATCGAATTCCTATATTCTCGTTCGTATAAAATATGTTTGATTTTGTCAAATATTCATCTCGGCCACTTGATTTTGTTTTGATGCTGAGATTGATCTCTGACTTCTTCAGTTCGTATTTACTTCGATTGCTTGACATTCACGGCATTGATCGACTCCTTGGTCATCACGTTGTTGACTACGGCTTCCACTCCGTTCCTTATTCTGTTGACTTTGCTACCTCGATTATGTATGCATTTGCATACTGCTGTTGTTTGAATATTGTTGGATGCCATCTTCATGTACTCGATATTGTGGCATGTGGTCTTTGCATTTGCTGGCTTGAATCTCTGCATCCATGTTCTTCACTATTTACATCATTGGACTTGTCTGGTCTGGTCTTGAGTGTGCTATTGATCTGGTTCGGTCTGATCTGCACTTGATCATCTTGGTCTGGTGCATCCTGTTGTTGTTGAGTTGATATAGTCTGACCTGTGTTCCCTGTTGCACACTGTTGTTGGTCTGATCATTCCTGTAGCTTGCCACTGACTTTGGTTCTTCGAATCTGTTGCACTTGGTCTGTCCACTGTCGAGTTCCTGTGATACTCATGTTGATTCCATTGCTGTTGACATGCCTTGTACTGTTTCTGGGCCTTGAGTGTGCTTCATATATGCACAGTTGGTTCATGTTGTTGCTTATGTTGGTGTTGTACACTGTCATGTTGAATTCACTGATGTATCACTGGTATACTTCACTGTGTTGATTGTTGTGCACTTGCTTGACTGAACTACTCTGGTCTTTCATGATGTATTTGCTGTGGCATTTTGTGGTCTGCACTGAGCACTTGAACTTGTATCTGTGCACATTGTTCTATGCACTGTTCTTGTATTACTTGGGTTACTTGTATGCACTGCATATTTGGATTGCACCTTTTCTGGTTGGTCTGGCCATTGTAGCTGTATTTATGTACTTGTTCAGTTACATTGCTGTCGTAGATGTTGCACTGTATCACCACTGTTCTTTGCATTTGTACATATGAATGTGCTCGAGCTCTTTGCATACTTCATGACTGCCTTGTGTTGAACCCAGTTTTAAAAACTCGGGTTTGACCTTGTGCTGAAGTTGTGATATTTATATTATTGCACGTGAGTTGAACCCGGCTTTTTATTTGGGTTTGACCTGTGCTCACCTGTCCCTGTAAATCAATCAAGTGTATATATCGGTGTGCACGGCCTTGTGGCATATACAGTAATATACTGTGTATGTCACAAGTTGTTCGTGTATGATGAATTCAAATTTAAATTATGTCGAACAACCCAAATAACTGAGGCAAATCTTATTTTCAAAATCATCTTTTATTTTTGAATTGCAAAAATATTTCTTTTTCAATTTTACTGCGTTAGTGTATATTTTTGCAGATTTGCTCAGATGCTGGATTCAAAAACTGGATTTGAAGTTGAAGACAAAATATGAGTGTGAGTGATATGTAGTGAGGAAATTTGTAACTAAAAGATTGTGATGTATTGTAATCAAAGTTGTATAGCTATAGTGAGAGATTGAAATTGTACTATCAAAGTTGTAATAAATATTTGTTTGAATAAAATATTCATTTGAATTCAAAAACTGTGTTATTTATTTTTATTCAGCAAATATTTATTTATTCTGTGAAAATTAAAATAGAATAGTATATTAACAAATACATTTAAATGAATGTATATATGTTTATTATCATCAAACAAAAATCATATAAGCGCATATTTAACAATCTCCCCCTTTTGATGATAACAAACATATATTTAAGATTTTGAATATATTAAATGTATTTGATAATTTCAATTGCTCCCCCTATTTGAATACTTCCTCTCTATATGATACTCCCCCTACATATATGACTCCCCCTACATATATGCATACAAATAAAATGTGCAAATGAGCCTAGATGTATATTGAAAAATTGTTTGACCTTTTCTCTCCTTTTCTTTACAAAATCTTAACTTTTCTCTCCCCCTTTTGTTATCAGCAAAAGAATAATAGTGTTAGAGAAAATAGAGATAAAGTTATCAATATTAATCCAATATTAAAATTCAATTGAGTATAAAATATTAAACTTCAATAAAAATCAAACAAAAATCATAACTACTTCTTGTTAGGCGCATATTCCACTTTTAGAATGAATGGTAATGATGTCATCATATAAAACCATACAGTTGTGTCTATTTGTGATTATTTAAATCAGGAATTTGAATATCTACTAACCATGCATAACCGTTAGGACTTTTAAATGAGATTAGTAGTATTTCAATTTTATTTTTAAAAAAAATGAATTTAAGTATCTTCTAACCACGCATAACCGTAAGGACTTTTAAATGGGATTAGAATCAACTTGTTTATTTTAAAAATCAATTTTTGATATGCGTTCCATACATGCATAACCGTGAGGACTTTTAAATGAGCATGGAAACACATAACAAATTCCAAGTAATTCACCCATGCATAACCGTGAGGACTTTTAAATGAGAGTGAATACTTTGGTATTTTATTTTTATAAGATTTTCTATTTTTTTTTTAAAAAAAAATGAAAAATGAATGATTCCTGTTTAAAGTATCCACATATTGACAAAGTATATAGAATTTTGATGAGTGATGATCGTTAGAAATATGATAGAAATAGAGATGGTCATGGAATTTTTACCAACAAAAAGTTTTATAACTCTCGTTTAAATTTCTAAAGAAATTTACTAATTATACCGTCTCGAGTTATAATATTTGATCAATATCAACACTCATCTTATTTTCAATCACTATATATCTTTTCGATAATTATTAGGGGGTCAGATTAGTTAATATAGTTATTTGAAATCAATTTCAAAAATAGTTATAAAATCAAGTTTTCTTAAATAACTAATCTGATACAAGGTCAAAACTAATTTTCTAGAAAGGGTTTCATAAGAAAATTTTCTGCTATAAAAAATAATTTCAAATGAAAAATATGCAGACATTTTCTTTGAAAAACGATGCAGCAAATGAATGTGTCAAAAATTAATCACGTTCCACTAGTAATTTTTCTATCAACCATATTACCAGTGTAATCTGCATCTGAATTTAAATTTCACTCAAAATTCACCCGTTGAATGTCAAAGACCAGATTAAGAAATTTCAACAAATTTTCTCATGATTATTATCAACAAATTTTAAATGAAATTCTCTTGGATTTGAAATGAAAACCGTGTCAACAATCAAACATATATTAAAGTGTCAATTTTAGAAGCCATCAAACATTATTTTTATTTCAAAGCAATTTATTAAAAGTTTCAACAATTTCAAAAAAAATTTAAAATCCTTTTTACAATTTTTAAAATAGAATTCATTAGGATTTTAAATCGAGTCCGTGTCAAAACATGAATATAGATTTAGCCAACAATATTATTATCCAATCAAAACACTATTTTTCTCTCAAACTTATATATCAAGTAATTCTAGAGAATTTTATAGTGTTTTTGGCATAAGAATATAAATGGCTAACAATTTTGAATAAAGTCAGAATCAAAATCATCATCTTTTCATCAATCTCAATATTGGCTGATTTAATTCAAAATACGGTGCAGATTATCACATTTAATTTATCGTTTAAAACATACCATACCTGTTTTACCTTTACGATATTTTTCGTTGTTGTCCGTTGTGATTCTGTCACCTTTATACTAGGCTAAGGAACTTAGCTCTGTCGCCCGTTGTGTTTCTGGAACAGCCAAAATCCAGAGAACACTATTGTTGTTCCTTAGCCTGCCACCACACCTAAACGGAAAAGGATTTATGTGACCTATTTGTTTTTATAGGTCCATGGTTGTTAGTGGCAGAAAATTTTGAAAAATAATTTTGTGTAGACCCAAAACTATTTATAATTGTTCCCTTTGGCACCCAAATTTGTTTAACTTTGAGAGATTTTATATTTGTGCCTTTTGGAACCCAAATTGGTATAGTTTTCACATGTTTGGGTCTATACCAACAATTATTGTGACCGTGTCCAAATTTTCTACAAATTGTGCACATAGAATTAACTTGATTAATCTTGTTTTCAACAATTTTCGAATTATTATATCCAAGTCCTTGTCTAACCGTATTAACAGTTTGCTTTCCTAATAGCATATTCAATGATTTTTCACTTTTTGAAAATTTATCTAAAGTCGTAGACAATTGTTGGACTTGTGATTTGAGAGATTCATTTTCGTTTAACAACTGTGTGCACTTTTTAATAGAATTCTCTCTCCTAGTATTTTCATTCTCCTTTAAAATCAGAATTTCATTTTCAAGCGATTTTATTTTAATTTCTGATTTTTTAATTTCTTCATCAAATGTTGGACACTTATCACACTTAGGGATCCTACTTTGATAGGTTTTAACTAATTGATCAAGTTGTTTATTACATTCTATCAAAGTATCTTTTTGAGATTCAAGTTTGGCGTATTTTTCCCTAAGTCGTTCAAAACAACCGTTTACTTCATAAAAATATATAAGCAACTCAGAATGGGTAAGTTTTGATACCTCACTTGGCTCGTCATCGTCACTGTCAGTTGTATCACCTCGAAGACACAATTCTGCCTTTTCGCTTTCACTGCCAGTGCTTTGATCATTCTCGTCTATTTCATCCCAAGTGGCTGCAAAACTTTTCTTTTTCTGTTTCTTTCCGTGGCTGGATTTAATTTATGGACGATCGGGCTTGATATGGCCGGGTTTGTTGCAATTATAACAAATAAACTTTTGTTCTTCCGAGTAGTCTAGTGCTTTGGCTATTCTGCTTTTTGCTTTTTGAATTCGAGCTGAATTTCCATGTTTTTGATTCCATTTTTTGAATTTCCTTATTAACAGCTCCAATTCTGCTGCTCCATCATCTTCATCGTTATCATCATCACTTTCGGTTGTTCCTTTGAGAGCTATTGATTTCTTTTGAGTGTCACCTCCTTCACGCTCTTCTTTGAATTTCATTTCTAGCTCATAAGTGGTGAGATTTCCGATGAGTTCTTCAACTTGAAGTTGTTTTAAATCTTTCGATTCTTGTATGGCAGTAACTTTTGCTTCAAAGCTTCGTGGAAGGACTCTGAGGATTTTCCGGACTATTTCTAATTCGGTGTATGTTTTTCCGAGAGCTTTTGATTTGTATACGATATTGGAGAGTCGTCCGTACATCTCTTTGACATTTTCTTCCTTCGCCATTTTGAAGTTCTCGTATTCGCTGCTTAGCATTGCAAGGCGAGATTCTTTGACTTGAGATGTTCCTTCGTGAGTCACTTCTAGTATGTGCCATATTTCCTGCGCAGTTAGACAATGTGAGACACGATTAAATTCAAATTGATCCAATGAACATATAATAGAATTCATAGCTTTGGCATTAGTATTCTGTAATTTATTTTCTAGTTCTGTCCATTGTTCCTTTGGTTTCTCTATTTCCTGATTATCTACAGTTATAGTTGGTATTCTATAACCTGTCTCAACAATATCCCAAGCGTCAATGGTTTTCAAAAAAAATTTCATCCTATTTTTCCAAAAAGCATATTCACCATTGAACATTGGTGGTCTAACTATGGATTGACCTTCTGCAAAAGCATTATTAAAAGAAGCCATTTTTTAAAAAATTCAAATTTCTAAACAAAAACTGATTTTTTTTCAAAAATAGAATTTTTTAAAACAAATGTTGACTTCTATTCCTAGCTTTGATACCACTTGTAGGATCGATTTCACCCTAGAGGGGGGGTGAATAGGGTGATAGTGCTAATTATAAAAATTAATTGCGGAAGCTTATAAACTAATATTAACACAGATCACAGAATACTACCAGCACAGAAATAAATAGCAGAATAATAAAATGCAGAACAGAACAAAACAGAATTTACCCAGCTTTGGCAAAACCCTGCCTACGTGCTGCCCCCAAGGTTTCTACTAGAAATTAGATAGTCCCTCGCTTACACACGTAAACTCGCTATACCCGCTATTGACTAATCTAACTCTACGCTCAAAACCCTGACCACAACTCAACTACCGAGTTGCGAATTCCCAAACTACACACCGTAGTTTGTACCCTAGTCACACGACTAGAAAATTAAACGGTTTAAAAGTAAATACGAAGTTAAAAACAAATTAAAATAAATAACCCTAATATAATTAAAAGCCCTTAAAATATATAGGCCAGCCCCTTTTATTATTTTGACCCGTCTCCTTTTGCTTTACTCCGTTCGTTTGCGTGTATAATGGTGGCCGTTCCTCTTGCAAATTTAGGGCTTCATTCCTTTTCCAGATTTAGGGCTTTTGAAGTGCCGATAGTATGTAGATTGATTCTATGATCTCTTGCGTGTATCCTTGATTGATTGATGCTCACTTCGGCTACTTCTTTGATCTAATTCCTTCTTCGATTCAGTATGTAATTATTTGCTTGTGCTTTTCTGATTTTATGCTTTCTGGAATTCGATACTAAAATTTGCCGATGATGAATTGTTTAAATAGGAATCGAATTCCTATATTCTCGTTCGTATAAAATATGTTTGATTTTGTCAAATATTCATCTCGGCCACTTGATTTTGTTTTGATGCTGAGATTGATCTCTGACTTCTTCAGTTCGTATTTACTTCGATTGCTTGACATTCACGGCATTGATCGACTCCTTGGTCATCACGTTGTTGACTACGGCTTCCACTCCGTTCCTTATTCTGTTGACTTTGCTACCTCGATTATGTATGCATTTGCATACTGCTGTTGTTTGAATATTGTTGGATGCCATCTTCATGTACTCGATATTGTGGCATGTGGTCTTTGCATTTGCTGGCTTGAATCTCTGCATCCATGTTCTTCACTATTTACATCATTGGACTTGTCTGGTCTGGTCTTGAGTGTGCTATTGATCTGGTTCGGTCTGATCTGCACTTGATCATCTTGGTCTGGTGCATCCTGTTGTTGTTGAGTTGATATAGTCTGACCTGTGTTCCCTGTTGCACACTGTTGTTGGTCTGATCATTCCTGTAGCTTGCCACTGACTTTGGTTCTTCGAATCTGTTGCACTTGGTCTGTCCACTGTCGAGTTCCTGTGATACTCATGTTGATTCCATTGCTGTTGACATGCCTTGTACTGTTTCTGGGCCTTGAGTGTGCTTCATATATGCACAGTTGGTTCATGTTGTTGCTTATGTTGGTGTTGTACACTGTCATGTTGAATTCACTGATGTATCACTGGTATACTTCACTGTGTTGATTGTTGTGCACTTGCTTGACTGAACTACTCTGGTCTTTCATGATGTATTTGCTGTGGCATTTTGTGGTCTGCACTGAGCACTTGAACTTGTATCTGTGCACATTGTTCTATGCACTGTTCTTGTATTACTTGGGTTACTTGTATGCACTGCATATTTGGATTGCACCTTTTCTGGTTGGTCTGGCCATTGTAGCTGTATTTATGTACTTGTTCAGTTACATTGCTGTCGTAGATGTTGCACTGTATCACCACTGTTCTTTGCATTTGTACATATGAATGTGCTCGAGCTCTTTGCATACTTCATGACTGCCTTGTGTTGAACCCAGTTTTAAAAACTCGGGTTTGACCTTGTGCTGAAGTTGTGATATTTATATTATTGCACGTGAGTTGAACCCGGCTTTTTATTTGGGTTTGACCTGTGCTCACCTGTCCCTGTAAATCAATCAAGTGTATATATCGGTGTGCACGGCCTTGTGCATATACAGTAATATACTGTGTATGTCACAAGTTGTTCGTGTATGATGAATTCAAATTTAAATTATGACGAACAACCCAAATAACTGAGGCAAATCTTATTTTCAAAATCATCTTTTATTTTTGAATTGCAAAAATATTTCTTTTTCAATTTTACTGCGTTAGTGTATATTTTTGCAGATTTGCTCAGATGCTGGATTCAAAAACTGGATTTGAAGTTGAAGACAAAATATGAGTGTGAGTGATATGTAGTGGGGAAATTTGTAACTAAAAGATTGTGATGTATTGTAATCAAAGTTGTATAGCTATAGTGAGAGATTGAAATTGTACTATCAAAGTTGTAATAAATATTTGTTTGAATAAAATATTCATTTGAATTCAAAAACTGTGTTATTTATTTTTATTCAGCAAATATTTATTTATTCTGTGAAAATTAAAATAGAATAGTATATTAACAAATACATTTAAATGAATGTATATATGTTTATTATCATCAAACAAAAATCATATAAGCGCATATTTAACAATCTCCCCCTTTTGATGATAACAAACATATATTTAAGATTTTGAATATATTAAATGTATTTGATAATTTCAATTGCTCCCCCTATTTGAATACTTCCTCTCTATATGATACTCTCCCTACATATATGACTCCCCCTACATATATGCATACAAATAAAATGTGCAAATGAGCCTAGATGTATATTGAAAAATTGTTTGACCTTTTCTCTCCTTTTCTTTACAAAATCTTAACTTTTCTCTCCCCCTTTTGTTATCAGCAAAAGAATAATAGTGTTAGAGAAAATAGAGATAAAGTTATCAATATTAATCCAATATTAAAATTCAATTGAGTATAAAATATTAAACTTCAATAAAAATCAAACAAAAATCATAACTACTTCTTGTTAGGCGCATATTCCACTTTTAGAATGAATGGTAATGATGTCATCATATAAAACCATACAGTTGTGTCTATTTGTGATTATTTAAATCAGGAATTTGAATATCTACTAACCATGCATAACCGTTAGGACTTTTAAATGAGATTAGTAGTATTTCAATTTTATTTTTAAAAAAAATGAATTTAAGTATCTTCTAACCACGCATAACCGTAAGGACTTTTAAATGGGATTAGAATCAACTTGTTTATTTTAAAAATCAATTTTTGATATGCGTTCCATACATGCATAACCGTGAGGACTTTTAAATGAGCATGGAAACACATAACAAATTCCAAGTAATTCACCCATGCATAACCGTGAGGACTTTTAAATGAGAGTGAATACTTTGGTATTTTATTTTTATAAGATTTTCTATTTTTTTTTTAAAAAAAAATGTAAAATGAAAAATGAATGATTCCTGTTTAAAGTATCCACATATTGACAAAGTATATAGAATTTTGATGAGTGATGATCGTTAGAAATATGATAGAAATAGAGATGGTCATGGAATTTTTACCAACAAAAAGTTTTATAACTCTCGTTTAAATTTCTAAAGAAATTTACTAATTATACCGTCTCGAGTTATAATATTTGATCAATATCAACACTCATCTTATTTTCAATCACTATATATCTTTTCGATAATTATTAGGGGGTCAGATTAGTTAATATAGTTATTTGAAATCAATTTCAAAAATAGTTATAAAATCAAGTTTTCTTAAATAACTAATCTGATACAAGGTCAAAACTAATTTTCTAGAAAGGGTTTCATAAGAAAATTTTCTGCTATAAAAAATAATTTCAAATGAAAAATATGCAGACATTTTCTTTGAAAAACGATGCAGCAAATGAATGTGTCAAAAATTAATCACGTTCCACTAGTAATTTTTCTATCAACCATATTACCAGTGTAATCTGCATCTGAATTTAAATTTCACTCAAAATTCACCCGTTGAATGTCAAAGACCAGATTAAGAAATTTCAACAAATTTTCTCATGATTATTATCAACAAATTTTAAATGAAATTCTCTTGGATTTGAAATGAAAACTGTGTCAACAATCAAACATATATTAAAGTGTCAATTTTAGAAGCCATCAAACATTATTTTTATTTCAAAGCAATTTCTTAAAAGTTTCAACAATTTCAAAAAAAAATTTAAAATCCTTTTTACAATTTTTAAAATAGAATTCATTAGGATTTTAAATCGAGTCCGTGTCAAAACATGAATATAGATTTAGCCAACAATATTATTATCCAATCAAAACACTATTTTTCTCTCAAACTTATATATCAAGTAATTCTAGAGAATTTTATAGTGTTTTTGGCATAAGAATATAAATGGCTAACAATTTTGAATAAAGTCAGAATCAAAATCATCATCTTTTCATCAATCTCAATATTGGCTGATTTAATTCAAAATACGGTGCAGATTATCACATTTAATTTATCGTTTAAAACATACCATACCTGTTTTACCTTTACGATATTTTTCGTTGTTGTCCGTTGTGATTCTGTCACCTTTATACTAGGCTAAGGAACTTAGCTCTGTCGCCCGTTGTGTTTCTGGAACAGCCAAAATCCAGAGAACACTATTGTTGTTCCTTAGCCTGCCACCACACCTAAACGGAAAAGGATTTATGTGACCTATTTGTTTTTATAGGTCCATGGTTGTTAGTGGCAGAAAATTTTGAAAAATAATTTTGTGTAGACCCAAAACTATTTATAATTGTTCCCTTTGGCACCCAAATTTGTTTAACTTTGAGAGATTTTATATTTGTGCCTTTTGGAACCCAAATCGGTATAGTTTTCACATGTTTGGGTCTATACCAACAATTATTGTGACCGTGTCCAAATTTTCTACAAATTGTGCACATAGAATTAACTTGATTAATCTTGTTTTCAACAATTTTCGAATTATTATATCCAAGTCCTTGTCTAACCGTATTAACAGTTTGCTTTCCTAATAGCATATTCAACGATTTTTCACTTTTTGAAAATTTATCTAAAGTCGTAGACAATTGTTGGACTTGTGATTTGAGAGATTCATTTTCGTTTAACAACTGTGTGCACTTTTTAATAGAATTCTCTCTCCTAGTATTTTCATTCTCCTTTAAAATCAGAATTTCATTTTCAAGCGATTTTATTTTAATTTCTGATTTTTTAATTTCTTCATCAAATGTTGGACACTTATCACACTTAGGGATCCTACTTTGATAGGTTTTAACTAATTGATCAAGTTGTTTATTACATTCTATCAAAGTATCTTTTTGAGATTCAAGTTTGGCGTATTTTTCCCTAAATCGTTCAAAACAACCGTTTACTTCATGAAAATATATAAGCAACTCAGAATGGGTAAGTTTTGATACCTCACTTGGCTCGTCATCGTCACTGTCAGTTGTATCACCTCGAAGACACAATTCTGCCTTTTCGCTTTCACTGCCAGTGCTTTGATCATTCTCGTCTATTTCATCCCAAGTGGCTGCAAAACTTTTCTTTTTCTGTTTCTTTCCGTGGCTGGATTTAATTTATGGACAATCGGGCTTGATATGGTCGGGTTTGTTGCAATTATAACAAATAAACTTTTGTTCTTCCGAGTAGTCTAGTGCTTTGGCTATTCTGCTTTTTGCTTTTTGAATTCGAGCTGAATTTCCATGTTTTTGATTCCATTTTTTGAATTTCCTTATTAACAGCTCCAATTCTGCTGCTCCATCATCTTCATCGTTATCGTCATCACTTTCGGTTGTTCCTTTGAGAGCTATTGATTTCTTTTGAGTGTCACCTCCTTCACGCTCTTCTTTGAATTTCATTTCTAGCTCATAAGTGGTGAGATTTCCGATGAGTTCTTCAACTTTAAGTTGTTTTAAATCTTTCGATTCTTGTATGGCAGTAACTTTTGCTTCAAAGCTTCGTGGAAGGACTCTGAGGATTTTCCGGACTATTTCTAATTCGGTGTATGTTTTTCCGAGAGCTTTTGATTTGTATACGATATTGGAGAGTCGTCCGTACATCTCTTTGACATTTTCTTCCTTCGCCATTTTGAAGTTCTCGTATTCGCTGCTTAGCATTGCAAGGCGAGATTCTTTGACTTGAGATGTTCCTTCGTGAGTCACTTCTAGTATGTGCCATATTTCCTGCGCAGTTAGACAATGTGAGACACGATTAAATTCAAATTGATCCAATGAACATATAATAGAATTCATAGCTTTGGCATTAGTATTCTATAATTTATTTTCTAGTTCTGTCCATTGTTCCTTTGGTTTCTCTGTTTCCTGATTATCTACAGTTATAGTTGGTATTCTATAACCTGTCTCAACAATATCCCAAGCGTCAATGGTTTTCAAAAAAAAATTCATCCTATTTTTCCAAAAAGCATATTCACCATTGAACATTGGTGGTCTAACTATGGATTGACCTTCTGCAAAAGCATTATTAAAAGAAGCCATTTTTTAAAAAATTCAAATTTCTAAACAAAAACTGATTTTTTTTCAAAAATAGAATTTTTTAAAACAAATGTTGACTTCTATTCCTAGCTTTGATACCACTTGTAGGATCGATTTCACCCTAGAGGGGGGGTGAATAGGGTGATAGTGTTAATTATAAAAATTAATTGCGGAAGCTTATAAACTAATATTAACACAGATCACAGAATACTACCAGCACAGAAATAAATAGCAGAATAATAAAATGCAGAACAGAACAACACAGAATTTACCCAGCTTCGGCAAAACCCTGCCTACGTGCTGCCCCCAAGGTTTCTACTAGAAATTAGATAGTCCCTCGCTTACACATGTAAACTCGCTATACCCGCTATTGACTAATCTAACTCTACGCTCAAAACCCTGACCACAACTCAACTACCGAGTTGCGAATTCCCAAACTACACACCGTAGTTTGTACCCTAGTCACACGACTAGAAAATTAAACGGTTTAAAAGTAAATACGAAGTTAAAAACAAATTAAAATAAATAACCCTAATATAATTAAAAGCCCTTAAAATATATAGGCCGGCCCCTTTTATTATTTTGACCCGTCTCCTTTTGCTTTACTCCGTTCGTTTGCGTGTATAATGGTGGTCGTTCCTCTTGCAAATTTAGGGCTTCATTCCTTTTCCAGATTTAGGGCTTTTGAAGTGCCGATAGTATGTAGATTGATTCTATGATCTCTTGCGTGTATCCTTGATTGATTGATGCTCACTTCGGCTACTTCTTTGATCTAATTCCTTCTTCGATTCGGTATGTAATTATTTGCTTGTGCTTTTCTGATTTTATGCTTTCTGGAATTCGATACTAAAATTTGCCGATGATGAATTGTTTAAATAGGAATCGAATTCCTATATTCTTGTTCGTATAAAATATTTTTGATTTTGTCAAATATTCATCTCGGCCACTTGATTTTGTTTTGATGCTGAGATTGATCTCTGACTTCTTCAGTTCGTATTTACTTTGATTGCTTGACATTCACGGCATTGATCGACTCCTTGGTCATCACGTTGTTGACTACGGCTTCCACTCCATTCCTTATTCTGTTGACTTTGCTACCTCGATTATGTATGCATTTGCATACTGCTGTTGTTTGAATATTGTTGGATGCCATCTTCATGTACTCGATATTGTGGCATGTGGTCTTTGCATTTGCTGGCTTGAATCTCTGCATCCATGTTCTTCACTATTTACATCATTGGACTTGTCTGGTCTGGTCTTGAGTGTGCTATTGATCTGGTTCGGTCTGATCTGCACTTGATCATCTTGGTCTGGTGCATCCTGTTGTTGTTGAGTTGATATAGTCTGACCTGTGTTCCCTGTTGCACACTGTTGTTGGTCTGATCATTCCTGTAGCTTGCCACTGACTTTGGTTCTTCGAATCTGTTGCACTTGGTCTGTCCACTGTCGAGTTCCTGTGATACTCATGTTGATTCCATTGCTGTTGACATGCCTTGTACTGTTTCTGGGCCTTGAGTGTGCTTCATATATGCACAGTTGGTTCATGTTGTTGCTTATGTTGGTGTTGTACACTGTCATGTTGAATTCACTGATGTATCACTGGTATACTTCACTGTGTTGATTGTTGTGCACTTGCTTGACTGAACTACTCTGGTCTTTCATGATGTATTTGCTGTGGCATTTTGTGGTCTGCACTGAGCACTTGAACTTGTATCTGTGCACATTGTTCTATGCACTGTTCTTGTATTACTTGGGTTACTTGTATGCACTGCATATTTGGATTGCACCTTTTCTGGTTGGTCTGGCCATTGTAGCTGTATTTATGTACTTGTTCAGTTACATTGCTGTCGTAGATGTTGCACTGTATCACCACTGTTCTTTGCATTTGTACATATGAATGTGCTCGAGCTCTTTGCATACTTCATGACTGCCTTGTGTTGAACCCAGTTTTAAAAACTCGGGTTTGACCTTGTGCTGAAGTTGTGATATTTATATTATTGCACGTGAGTTGAACCCGGCTTTTTATTTGGGTTTGACCTGTGCTCACCTGTCCCTGTAAATCAATCAAGTGTATATATCGGTGTGCACGGCCTTGTGGCATATACAGTAATATACTGTGTATGTCACAAGTTGTTCGTGTATGATGAATTCAAATTTATTATGTCGAACAACCCAAATAACTGAGGCAAATCTTATTTTCAAAATCATCTTTTATTTTTGAATTGCAAAAATATTTCTTTTTCAATTTTACTGCGTTAGTGTATATTTTTGCAGATTTGCTCAGATGCTGGATTCAAAAACTGGATTTGAAGTTGAAGACAAAATATGAGTGTGAGTGATATGTAGTGAGGAAATTTGTAACTAAAAGATTGTGATGTATTGTAATCAAAGTTGTATAGCTATAGTGAGAGATTGAAATTGTACTATCAAAGTTGTAATAAATATTTGTTTGAATAAAATATTCATTTGAATTCAAAAACTGTGTTATTTATTTTTATTCAGCAAATATTTATTTATTCTGTGAAAATTAAAATAGAATAGTATATTAACAAATACATTTAAATGAATGTATATATGTTTATTATCATCAAACAAAAATCATATAAGCGCATATTTAACAATCTCCCTCTTTTGATGATAACAAACATATATTTAAGATTTTGAATATATTAAATGTATTTGATAATTTCAATTGCTCCCCCTATTTGAATACTTCCTCTCTATATGATACTCCCCCTACATATATGACTCCCCCTACATATATGCATACAAATAAAATGTGCAAATGAGCCTAGATGTATATTGAAAAATTGTTTGACCTTTTCTCTCCTTTTCTTTACAAAATCTTAACTTTTCTCTCCCCCTTTTGTTATCAGCAAAAGAATAATAGTGTTAGAGAAAATAGAGATAAAGTTATCAATATTAATCCAATATTAAAATTCAATTGAGTATAAAATATTAAACTTCAATAAAAATCAAACAAAAATCATAACTACTTCTTGTTAGGCGCATATTCCACTTTTAGAATGAATGGTAATGATGTCATCATATAAAACCATACAGTTGTGTCTATTTGTGATTATTTAAATCAGGAATTTGAATATCTACTAACCATGCATAACCGTTAGGACTTTTAAATGAGATTAGTAGTATTTCAATTTTATTTTTAAAAAAAATGAATTTAAGTATCTTCTAACCACGCATAACCGTAAGGACTTTTAAATGGGATTAGAATCAACTTGTTTATTTTAAAAATCAATTTTTGATATGCGTTCCATACATGCATAACCGTGAGGACTTTTAAATGAGCATGGAAACACATAACAAATTCCAAGTAATTCACCCATGCATAACCGTGAGGACTTTTAAATGAGAGTGAATACTTTGGTATTTTATTTTTATAAGATTTTCTATTTTTTTTTAAAAAAAAAATGTAAAATGAAAAATGAATGATTCCTGTTTAAAGTATCCACATATTGACAAAGTATATAGAATTTTGATGAGTGATGATCGTTAGAAATATGATAGAAATAGAGATGGTCATGGAATTTTTACCAACAAAAAGTTTTATAACTCTCGTTTAAATTTCTAAAGAAATTTACTAATTATACCGTCTCGAGTTATAATATTTGATCAATATCAACACTCATCTTATTTTCAATCACTATATATCTTTTCGATAATTATTAGGGGGTCAGATTAGTTAATATAGTTATTTGAAATCAATTTCAAAAATAGTTATAAAATCAAGTTTTCTTAAATAACTAATCTGATACAAGGTCAAAACTAATTTTCTAGAAAGGGTTTCATAAGAAAATTTTCTGCTATAAAAAATAATTTCAAATGAAAAATATGCAGACATTTTCTTTGAAAAACGATGCAGCAAATGAATGTGTCAAAAATTAATCACGTTCCACTAGTAATTTTTCTATCAACCATATTACCAGTGTAATCTGCATCTGAATTTAAATTTCACTCAAAATTCACCCGTTGAATGTCAAAGACCAGATTAAGAAATTTCAACAAATTTTCTCATGATTATTATCAACAAATTTTAAATGAAATTCTCTTGGATTTGAAATGAAAACCGTGTCAACAATCAAACATATATTAAAGTGTCAATTTTAGAAGCCATCAAACATTATTTTTATTTCAAAGCAATTTCTTAAAAGTTTCAACAATTTCAAAAAAAAATTTAAAATCCTTTTTACAATTTTTAAAATAGAATTCATTAGGATTTTAAATCGAGTCCGTGTCAAAACATGAATATAGATTTAGCCAACAATATTATTATCCAATCAAAACACTATTTTTCTCTCAAACTTATATATCAAGTAATTCTAGAGAATTTTATAGTGTTTTTGGCATAAGAATATAAATGGCTAACAATTTTGAATAAAGTCAGAATCAAAATCATCATCTTTTCATCAATCTCAATATTGGCTGATTTAATTCAAAATACGGTGCAGATTATCACATTTAATTTATCGTTTAAAACATACCATACCTGTTTTACCTTTACGATATTTTTCGTTGTTGTCCGTTGTGATTCTGTCACCTTTATACTAGGCTAAGGAACTTAGCTCTGTCGCCCGTTGTGTTTCTGGAACAGCCAAAATCCAGAGAACACTATTGTTGTTCCTTAGCCTGCCACCACACCTAAACGGAAAAGGATTTATGTGACCTATTTGTTTTTATAGGTCCATGGTTGTTAGTGGCAGAAAATTTTGAAAAATAATTTTGTGTAGACCCAAAACTATTTATAATTGTTCCCTTTGGCACCCAAATTTGTTTAACTTTGAGAGATTTTATATTTGTGCCTTTTGGAACCCAAATCGGTATAGTTTTCACATGTTTGGGTCTATACCAACAATTATTGTGACCGTGTCCAAATTTTCTACAAATTGTGCACATAGAATTAACTTGATTAATCTTGTTTTCAACAATTTTCGAATTATTATATCCAAGTCCTTGTCTAACCGTATTAACAGTTTGCTTTCCTAATAGCATATTCAACGATTTTTCACTTTTTGAAAATTTATCTAAAGTCGTAGACAATTGTTGGACTTGTGATTTGAGAGATTCATTTTCGTTTAACAACTGTGTGCACTTTTTAATAGAATTCTCTCTCCTAGTATTTTCATTCTCCTTTAAAATCAGAATTTCATTTTCAAGCGATTTTATTTTAATTTCTGATTTTTTAATTTCTTCATCAAATGTTGGACACTTATCACACTTAGGGATCCTACTTTGATAGGTTTTAACTAATTGATCAAGTTGTTTATTACATTCTATCAAAGTATCTTTTTGAGATTCAAGTTTGGCGTATTTTTCCCTAAATCGTTCAAAACAACCGTTTACTTCATGAAAATATATAAGCAACTCAGAATGGGTAAGTTTTGATACCTCACTTGGCTCGTCATCGTCACTGTCAGTTGTATCACCTCGAAGACACAATTCTGCCTTTTCGCTTTCACTGCCAGTGCTTTGATCATTCTCGTCTATTTCATCCCAAGTGGCTGCAAAACTTTTCTTTTTCTGTTTCTTTCCGTGGCTGGATTTAATTTATGGACAATCGGGCTTGATATGGCCGGGTTTGTTGCAATTATAACAAATAAACTTTTGTTCTTCCGAGTAGTCTAGTGCTTTGGCTATTCTGCTTTTTGCTTTTTGAATTCGAGCTGAATTTCCATGTTTTTGATTCCATTTTTTGAATTTCCTTATTAACAGCTCCAATTCTGCTGCTCCATCATCTTCATCGTTATCATCATCACTTTCGGTTGTTCCTTTGAGAGCTATTGATTTCTTTTGAGTGTCACCTCCTTCACGCTCTTCTTTGAATTTCATTTCTAGCTCATAAGTGGTGAGATTTCCGATGAGTTCTTCAACTTTAAGTTGTTTTAAATCTTTCGATTCTTGTATGGCAGTAACTTTTGCTTCAAAGCTTCGTGGAAGGACTCTGAGGATTTTCCGGACTATTTCTAATTCGGTGTATGTTTTTCCGAGAGCTTTTGATTTGTATACGATATTGGAGAGTCGTCCGTACATCTCTTTGACATTTTCTTCCTTCGCCATTTTGAAGTTCTCGTATTCGCTGCTTAGCATTGCAAGGCGAGATTCTTTGACTTGAGATGTTCCTTCGTGAGTCACTTCTAGTATGTGCCATATTTCCTGCGCAGTTAGACAATGTGAGACACGATTAAATTCAAATTGATCCAATGAACATATAATAGAATTCATAGCTTTGGCATTAGTATTCTATAATTTATTTTCTAGTTCTGTCCATTGTTCCTTTGGTTTCTCTGTTTCCTGATTATCTACAGTTATAGTTGGTATTCTATAACCTGTCTCAACAATATCCCAAGCGTCAATGGTTTTCAAAAAAAAATTCATCCTATTTTTCCAAAAAGCATATTCACCATTGAACATTGGTGGTCTAACTATGGATTGACCTTCTGCAAAAGCATTATTAAAAGAAGCCATTTTTTAAAAAATTCAAATTTCTAAACAAAAACTGATTTTTTTTCAAAAATAGAATTTTTTAAAACAAATGTTGACTTCTATTCCTAGCTTTGATACCACTTGTAGGATCGATTTCACCCTAGAGGGGGGGTGAATAGGGTGATAGTGTTAATTATAAAAATTAATTGCGGAAGCTTATAAACTAATATTAACACAGATCACAGAATACTACCAGCACAGAAATAAATAGCAGAATAATAAAATGCAGAACAGAACAACACAGAATTTACCCAGCTTCGGCAAAACCCTGCCTACGTGCTGCCCCCAAGGTTTCTACTAGAAATTAGATAGTCCCTCGCTTACACATGTAAACTCGCTATACCCGCTATTGACTAATCTAACTCTACGCTCAAAACCCTGACCACAACTCAACTACCGAGTTGCGAATTCCCAAACTACACACCGTAGTTTGTACCCTAGTCACACGACTAGAAAATTAAACGGTTTAAAAGTAAATACGAAGTTAAAAACAAATTAAAATAAATAACCCTAATATAATTAAAAGCCCTTAAAATATATAGG
This sequence comes from Allium cepa, assembly GCA_030765085.1. NCBI lineage: Eukaryota > Viridiplantae > Streptophyta > Magnoliopsida > Asparagales > Amaryllidaceae > Allium > Allium cepa. Next base: position 611,177,310 of record CM060940.1, read on the forward strand.
CCGGCCCCTTTTATTATTTTGACCCGTCTCCTTTTGCTTTACTCCGTTCGTTTGCGTGTATAATGGTGGCCGTTCCTCTTGCAAATTTAGGGCTTCATTCCTTTTCCAGATTTAGGGCTTTTGAAGTGCCGATAGTATGTAGATTGATTCTATGATCTCTTGCGTGTATCCTTGATTGATTGATGCTCACTTCGGCTACTTCTTTGATCTAATTCCTTCTTCGATTCGGTATGTAATTATTTGCTTGTGCTTTTCTGATTTTATGCTTTCTGGAATTCGATACTAAAATTTGCCGATGATGAATTGTTTAAATAGGAATCGAATTCCTATATTCTCGTTCGTATAAAATATGTTTGATTTTGTCAAATATTCATCTCGGCCACTTGATTTTGTTTTGATGCTGAGATTGATCTCTGACTTCTTCAGTTCGTATTTACTTTGATTGCTTGACATTCACGGCATTGATCGACTCCTTGGTCATCACGTTGTTGACTACGGCTTCCACTCCGTTCCTTATTCTGTTGACTTTGCTACCTCGATTATGTATGCATTTGCATACTGCTGTTGTTTGAATATTGTTGGATGCCATCTTCATGTACTCGATATTATGGCATGTGGTCTTTGCATTTGCTGGCTTGAATCTCTGCATCCATGTTCTTCACTATTTACATCATTGGATTTGTCTGGTCTGGTCTTGAGTGTGCTATTGATCTGGTTCGGTCTGATCTGCACTTGATCATCTTGGTCTGGTGCATCCTGTTGTTGTTGAGTTGATATAGTCTGACCTGTGTTCCCTGTTGCACACTGTTGTTGGTCTGATCATTCCTGTAGCTTGCCACTGACTTTGGTTCTTCGAATCTGTTGCACTTGGTCTGTCCACTGTCGAGTTCCTGTGATACTCATGTTGATTCCATTGCTGTTGACATGCCTTGTACTGTTTCTGGGCCTTGAGTGTGCTTCATATATGCACAGTTGGTTCATGTTGTTGCTTATGTTGGTGTTGTACACTGTCATGTTGAATTCACTGATGTATCACTGGTATACTTCACTGTGTTGATTGTTGTGCACTTGCTTGACTGAACTACTCTGGTCTTTCATGATGTATTTGCTGTGGCATTTTGTGGTCTGCACTGAGCACTTGAACTTGTATCTGTGCACATTGTTCTATGCACCGTTCTTGTATTACTTGGGTTACTTGTATGCACTGCATATTTGGATTGCACCTTTTCTGGTTGGTCTGGCCATTGTAGCTGTATTTATGTACTTGTTCAGTTACATTGCTGTCGTAGATGTTGCACTGTATCACCACTGTTCTTTGCATTTGTACATATGAATGTGCTCGAGCTCTTTGCATACTTCATGACTGCCTTGTGTTGAACCCAGTTTTAAAAACTCGGGTTTGACCTTGTGCTGAAGTTGTGATATTTATATTATTGCACGTGAGTTGAACCCGGCTTTTTATTTGGGTTTGACCTGTGCTCACCTGTCCCTGTAAATCAATCAAGTGTATATATCGGTGTGCACGGCCTTGTGGCATATACAGTAATATACTGTGTATGTCACAAGTTGTTCGTGTATGATGAATTCAAATTTAAATTATGTCGAACAACCCAAATAACTGAGGCAAATCTTATTTTCAAAATCATCTTTTATTTTTGAATTGCAAAAATATTTCTTTTTCAATTTTACTGCGTTAGTGTATATTTTTGCAGATTTGCTCAGATGCTGGATTCAAAAACTGGATTTGAAGTTGAAGACAAAATATGAGTGTGAGTGATATGTAGTGAGGAAATTTGTAACTAAAAGATTGTGATGTATTGTAATCAAAGTTGTATAGCTATAGTGAGAGATTGAAATTGTACTATCAAAGTTGTAATAAATATTTGTTTGAATAAAATATTCATTTGAATTCAAAAACTGTGTTATTTACTTTTATTCGGCAAATATTTATTTATTCTGTGAAAATTAAAATAGAATAGTATATTAACAAATACATTTAAATGAATGTATATATGTTTATTATCATCAAACAAAAATCATATAAGCGCATATTTAACACTGAAGACCGATCAATCTGCTACGCTTTGAAGCTCGAGTTTGCAGCAACAAATAACGAAGCCGAATATGAAGCATTGATTGCTGGCTTGAGACTTGTTATCGAACTGGGAGTGAAGTCAATCGAAATCTTCTATGACTCGCAGCTGGTAGTATATCAGGTGTGGGGAGACTATCAAGAGAAGGGACAGGGACTTGCTCCTTACCTTGCTTGGGTTCAAGAGCTGCTGACGAATCTGGAATACTACGACATCTCGCATGTCCCACGCGAACAAAATAGAGAAGCCGATTCATTGGCAAAATTCGCAAGCACTGGCGATGCACAGCAAATGGGATTATTCCCTGTTGAGACCCTCTATGCTCCAAGTATAGACGTAATGGAGATAGATTTTGTGTTAGAGATCAAACTTGAGAAGGAATCGTGGTTGACCCCAATCAAGTAGTACCTGCTACAAGGGGATTTGCCTGAAAAGAGAAGCGAAAGACGCCAAGTCATCCGTAAAGCTTCACGTTACGTAATACAGGATGGGATAATGTATCGGAGAGGGTTCTCGACCCCCTTACTCCGGTGCGTGGCCCATGATGAGATAAAAGAGGTATTAAAGGAAGTCCATGAGGGAGAATGCGGTGATCATACCGGGGGACAAACATTGGCAAAGAAAATCCTCCGTTATGGATACTATTGGCTAACCGTGAATCGGGACGCTGCAGACTATGTGAGAAAATGTGACGAATGCCAAATATACGCAAAAGTTCCGAGAGCACCACCAATGGAACTCACACAAATGGTTAGTCCTTGGCCATTTGCGTTGTGGGGGATTGACCTGATCGGCTCTTTACCCATAGCCAAAGGAGGCGTGAAATATGCAATAGTTGCGATCGATTACTTTACCAAATGGGCAGAGGCAGAGCCAATGGCCATGATCACCACCAAGAAAGTCATTAACTTCGTTGTACGAAATATCATATGCCGTTTTGGCCTTCCCCGGACCATCATAACTGACAATGGGACTCAATTCGAAAGCAAGGAGTTCAAAGAATTTTGTCGAAAATATGGCATTGAAAAGAAGTTTGCAGCGGTTGCTCACCCGAAGGCCAACGGACAGGTAGAAGCCGTAAACAAAATAATCAAGTCCATATTGAAAAAGCGCTTGGAAAAGGCTAGAGGCAAGTGGGTAGATGAACTCTCGAAGGCGCTTTAGGCCTATAGAACCACCTACAAGACCGCGACTGGCCACACTCCATTCGCACTGGCATATGGCACGGAAGTTGTCATACCTGTGGAACTTGAAGTTCCATCTCATCGGGTAACTCACTACGACCCTGCGTCGAACCGGGATCTCTTATTGGAATCATTGGACTTTATTGATGAAAAACGCGAAGAAGCCGATTTAAGAGCGGCCTCATACAGACGCAGAGTCACTAAATATTATAACGAGAAGGTCCGACCAAGAATGTTTAGTGCGGGAGACCTCGTGTTGAAACGAGTTTTCCCGATCCTGTCTCATATGAATCCCGCATGGGAAGGTCCATACGTCATCGAACGGAGGCTTGGAGAAGGAACTTTCAAGCTAGCGACCGTCGATGGTGCGACACTCCCCCGAGCATGGAACAGTGAACACTTGCGGCGTTATTATACTTAGTCAGTTTCTTTCATGTATTAGTCCCACTTATTTCCCATATGCTTTTATTTCTAATTCTTCGCATGTAATAAAGTGATTTATCTTGCTCTCATTAATAAAGGCTTGAAGCCATCTTTCCCATGAATTACTAATGTCTCTACAAATGATGATCCTGTAACGGGCAAATAAAATTATGTTATCCCGGCTAACGTACGAACGCGCACGGACACTAAAAATCTCAAGTCCCCGGAGTGCGGACTCGAGTATAAACGACTAAAAATCTCCAAGTCCCCGGAGTGCGGACTGGAGTACTCTAAGTCCCGGAGCGCGGACTCGAGTATAAACGAATAAAAATCTCCTAGTCCCCGAAGTGCGGACTGGAGTACTCTAAGTCCCCGGAGCGTGGACTCGAGTATAAACGACTAAAAATCTCCAAGTCCCCGGAGTGCCGACTGGAGTACTCTAAGTCCCCGGAGCGCGGACTCGGGTATAAACGAATAAAAATCTCCAAGTCCCCAGAATGCGGACTGGAGTACTCTAAGTCCCCGGAGCGTGGACTCGGGTATAAACGACTAAAAATCTCCAAGTCCCCGGAGTGCGGACTGAAGTACTCTATGTCCCTGGAGCGCGGACTCGAGTATAAACGACTAAAAATCTCCAAGTCCCCCGGAGTGCGAACTGGAGTACTCTAAGTCCCCGGAGTGCGGACTCGAGGGGACTCGAGTATAAACGAATAAAAATCTCCAAGTCCCCGGAGTGCCGACTGGAGTACTCTAAGTCCCCGGAGCGCAGACTCGAGTATAAACGAATAAAAATCTCCAAGTCCCCGGAGTGCGGACTGGAGCACTCTAAGTCCCTGGAGCGCGGACTCGAGTATAAACGAATGAAAATCTCCAAGTCCTCGGAGTGCCGACTGGAGTACTCTAAGTCCCCGGAGCGCGGACTCGGGTATAAACGACTAAAATCTCCAAGCCCCCGGAGTGCGGACTGGAGTACTCTAAGTCCCCGGTGCGCGGACTCGCATATAAACGAATAAAAGTCTCCAAGTCCCCAAGTGCGGACTGGAGTACTCTAAGTCCCCGGAGCGCGGACTCCAGTATAAACGACTAAAAATCTCCAAGTCCCCGGAGTGCGGAATGGAGTACTCTAAGTCCCCGGAGTGCGGACTCGAGTTAAACGAATAAAAATCTCCAAGTCCCCAGAGTGCGGACTGGAGTACTCTAAGTCCCCGGAGCGCGGACTTGAGTATAAATGGCTAAAAGTGTCCATGTCCCCGGAGGGCGGACTGGAGTACTCTATGTCCCCGGAGCGCGGACTCGAGTATAAACGAATAAAAATCTCCAAGTCCCAGGAGTGCAGACTGGAGTACTCTAAGTCCCCGGAGCGTGGACTCGAGTATAAAGAATAAAAATCTCAAGGTCCCCGGAGTGCGGACCGGAGTACTCTATATCCCCGGAGCGCGGACTCGAGTATAAACGAATAAAAATCTCCAAGTCCCCGGAGTGCGGACTGGAGTACTCGAAGTCCCCGGAGCGTGAACTCGAGTATAAACGGTAAAATTTCTCCAAGTCCTCAGAATACGGACTGGAATATTCTAAGTTCTCGTTGTACAGATTAAAAAATGTTCTAAGTGCTTGAAGCATGGGAGGAAGACGAATAACTCTCAGAGAATCAACGGGCCGTGTGAAGTCAAACCAAGAAGTCTATGTTACGCACAACAGCATGGACTCGAATCACAATCACAAAGAAAACTGAATAATAAGAATCTTTTGAAAAGACAGAAAAGGAAACTAAACTCTATTCAGGAAAAGTTTTCTGCTACAAGCACTCCAAAATTCGGAGTCAACAGTCTATCTACAACAATTACAAAAAATTATTACACGACTTAGATTGACTCTCGTTGAACAAGGACAGTAGTCTTTTCTTGTGCTTCTTCAACTTCTTCCCGGATGACTCTTCCCCGAAGCGTTTACCCTTGGAACCTTTCCTTGATGGGGGAGTAACAACTGAAAAAGTAGGGGGAACATCCAAGGGCTTGGACCTGCCAGGAAGGATGACCTTCAATGGCTTGTTCAGGGGATCGTCCAGGTCCACTTCACATGGCTCGACCTTGAACTTGACTGTATCTCTTTTCTCTTTCTTGAGCTGCTCTTTCATGCTCAACTCAGATGTATGCTCAGAGGCGCCTGTGACTTCTACTTCATAACTCCCAGAGGAGGAATTGGACTTACCTTCGTCAAGCGCCCCGATCACTTGAGCATCTGGCCCAGGAACTTCACCATCATGAGCAGCCCCACCAGTCTTTTCAACCTCCTTGGGGACATCACTCCTTGGAGTGGGATCGGGATCGGAACGACCTACACAAAATCAGAAAAGATGAGCATTAGAATGCAATAGTACTTCACAAAGAATGATGACTTTCAAAATCTCAAAGTGAAAGGTTATCTACCAGGCCCTGGCAAACTCTCTGCCGTCAAATGGGTTTCGCCCTCCGGGATAGGAGACAAAACATGAACGCCTAGGCCGGGGGCTTCCGGATCATAGCCAATGTGCTGTTCAAAGGGATCTAATATCGGCCTACCGACCGGCTGGGAAGGCACGTGAACAGGAGACTTGGCCCCGGATGGACCGGTGGCAACTTCTTTCCCTTTCCTCGAGGGGAAGCCTTTGCAGTATAGGGCCTTGGCCGCTGATAGGTCCAAAGGCTCATTTCCCTTCTGAAATTCTTTTATCAAATCCCCTTCGTCAACCTCCTCGACACCGCGCTCGGCCTTCCTAATCTGAATTAAGGTTTCCCATGCCTCGAGCAATGATTCGAGATAGCCATCGCCCAAAAAAGTTAAGTCATGGTGCATGAGCACGCGGGCGTTGAATTCGGTAATGAGTGGGTCGAACGCAGTTTTGATCTCTTCTCTACCTTCTTCCCTGGCTGCCTCAAGACGGGAATCGATGTCCGTCAACGCCGTCTTCTTGCCCTCTTCACGGGCCTCGCTCTTTAACATCTCAACCCTGGAAAGCTCGCCCTCGAGTTGTTCTTTTAAAAGTCGGGTGGCGACAATCTTGTCACAGTATCGTTGTGACTCTTCTTGGGCAGCCGTTTTCTCCTCTTTCTCTCTGCGAAGAAGCTCCTCAAGTTCCTTGACCCGGATGCTGAACGCATCCCTCTCCTTTTGAACAGAGTCCTTCTCTAAGGCCAAAGCCCCACATCGTTAAACGGCCTCGTCAAGCTCTTTCTTATGAGTTGATTCCAAGCGAGTAACGGCCTCAGCAGTATCCCTGGCACTCCGATGGGCGACCTCGAGTTTAGACTTATAAGTGGCAATTTCTTCATCTTGGGCCTTAATGATGTTTCTATCGTGGATGGCCTCAAGCTTCAAATGGTCTATCTCATGTTGGCTCTCCACAGAGACTTCGGAAAGTTTCTTAGCTAGGTGGACAAATGCGTCATGTTGAACATAGACGTCATTTGTATAGGCAAGAGCGCTCTGTTTAACATGACCAGGAATAGGATGAATTGCCGGAAGAAATTTCAGGCCGTCGAAGCAGATTCTCGGAAATTTGTCTTTAAGCTCAGCCAGCTTCTCTGACACTGTTGGGTCTGTCGCAGGAGCAGGGGGTGACGGCTTTGAAAGTTCGCCCCTCCGGTGAGAACCTCGGGACTGTCGAGTAGAATAGGAGTCAGAGTGCTGGTCCCGGGGAGCATCGGGTTGCGACCTCTTATGGCCGTGCTTTTCTTTGCTGTGCTCCGCGTGAGACGAAGTAACCTGGTGGTGCCTTGGCTGATAGTAAGTTTTCCTTCGGGATGAGGAGTCCCGGGAATGATAGTCTTTATCGCCATCTCCATCCCGACGTCTTCCAGAACCCAAATCCCGTCCTGGTTGATGAAAAATGGACGAACCGCGAAGACGATCGAATCCATGTGAGCGCCCCAATGTGACCTGCATAGAATTCAAATAACAGAGAATTAGCAAAGAGATAGTGTGACAACGAAAACTAAGTGCAAATGGGAGTGTGAGTGTTTCGTGTGTGTCCTAGCGTGTCCCCCCCCCCCCTCGACGGATCAGTCGCTTTGCTAACGGGAGTTTTCTCTCCTTGGCTGTGGGATAAGATGCCTGCATTGCTTCTAACAGGCGAGTGAAACTTGAATGCCTCCGGATCATTGAAGTCATAGTTGAGCAGATCTTCCGGAATGGAGAGGTTCGAAAGGCCCTTTAACGAACTTTCAACGTGCTGCGAAGAAGCCTCCTTCTCTGTCGGGATGAGCGTAACTTTGGAAGTTCCGCCAACCTTCTCCTTCCTAATTTTACATGTCACTTTCTTTTTCCCCTTCGAAGGGGAAGATGATGTTTCAATATCGTGCACTTAGACCAGCGGATCCTGAGTAGGACCCGCATTCTCACCTTGTGTTTCGGATGCTTCACCCTCTTTGATTTCCCCCTCCTCCTGGGCACCATGGGTGTCGCGTGACGATGATTCAGCCAATTTCTTCCCTTTACCGGATGCGGTCTTGGGGATGGAGACACCCTCAGGAAGGCTCACCCGATGACCTTCTGCTAACAGCCCGAACCTTGACAGTGACTCATTTGAAATGAGGGTTCGGATGTCCCGTTCCTCGGCGGGAAGAGCTCTAATAGCCTCAATAGCCTCTGAATAGCCGCGGCCCTCGGGACGTGGATTGATATCTGAAAAAATGAAACAAGAGTTAGAAAAAGCATCGCCTCGACCGAAATATGAGCATCGCTCTACAAAGAAGACTTACTTCCTTCAACCCATCTCCTCGCGAAACCAGGAGGGCAACGCACGTAGAACCATTCTTGTTTATACAGGGAAAACTTGCTCCACACTCCGGTTAGAATTTGGCACTTGTAGTGCGGCTCGAGGAACACGAAGGAGGGGCTATCTCTCTGCTTCATGATCATATAAATATATCTGATGTCGCCGGGAGTTGGAGGCCTGGAGAAGATAGCTATGAAAAGGAGGTAGGTCCCATAAATGAATGCATGACCGTTTGGGTGCAGCTGCGATGGGGCGACGTCTATGTATAGCAACACGGGGCGACGTCTATGTATATCAACACATCCCAAAGAAATAAATTGAATGGAGGCACACTGCCCACCCATCACATAAACTTATTGCAGGAGGTGTATCCGACTGGGGGCAGGTGTGGATGATCATGCCTCGACGGAGCCAACACATCGGCAAAAGGGATGCCGTGGATAGAGCATATTCGCCGAAGGGCGACTTCGTTAATCTTCGAAGCCTGTGAATCAATCGAATTATCTAAGAGAATAGATGACTCCAGGGCATCAGGAGCTAAATTATGAGCGGGGGAGGTCGACGGGTTAAAAGTGTCTACGTCCCCTTGTTTGGAAGACGGCCCGGGTATGTCCGAGATTGTGGCGGAACTGGATTTTTTAGACATTTTTTCTTGATGAAAATCGAACCCTGCAGAGTACTTGTATGAACTATACTCAAAAAAAGATGACCGTTAGACTTAACAACATAAATTTCCCCTCTGTGTGGTGTGTGAGCTAGTGCAATCAATCGTGTATAAGCATTGGAAATTCGAGAGTCGCAAGGTTACTGTTATAAAACTAAGCCTAAAAATCATCGCCTTCGAAGACCGTCATCGCTGACCGTCTCCAAAAGCCCGCTATATGGTGATTACAGTTTCAAGTTCAAGGAACATTAGAGGAAGTTATCTGATTACGCGAAGTAAAGTTCAGATTTATAGCTACTGAAATAGAAGGTTATAAGTCCAAATTGGTTCAATATGCTAGAATGTTAGAGTCATTGTTCTTGCTTTACGACCGTACGACATGTTTTAGTTCGGCATTTATGTGTTGTTCGGCTAAATATCGCTCGGCATGTATGGTTCGGCCTTTACGTTTGTTCGACTAAGCTGTCGCTCGGCGAAGTTATCGATCGGCCTAAAACTCGCGATCGGCCTAACTACAGTTCGAACTAGTTAGCACTCGGCAGAGTATCGATCGGCCGAAATACCATTCGGCCGAATAACTCCCAACATCCTCTCCGCTAACTCACGCCTCCTCCCAAACCTTCCCTCCTACCGTCTGGCATGTGATAAGTCACACCGAACCAGAATTATGCAGAGCTCCAACGTTCGGCAATCCACCCTAAAATCCTTCCCTCTTTTCCACCATCCTCGACCGAGCAATGATGACCGATCGTTCGGTAATCCACCCTAAAATCCTTCCCTCTTTTCCACCATCCTCGACCAAGCAACGAGGGTCAATCGTTCGGCAATCCACCCTAAAATCCTTCCCTCTTTTCCACCATCCTCGACCGAGCAACGAGGGCCCATCGTTCGGCAAGTCGTACCAGGACATGCCATTCGGCATCCCGACTACCTCCTGCTCCTCCTCCATCCTTTCTTCCTCCCATCCCGTTCGGCACGAGGGAATTATTTCGAACCCTAACACATCCCCAATGGCTTCCTAGAAGGTTCGTCTCTATTCACTCCTTCTTCCACCATCATCATTTAACACTGAAAACCCTTAGAATAACTATACCTAGGCTCGATTCACCCTATCGATTACGGAATTCGAGCATCAAGCCCTTTTAAGTTATGGGAAGGAATTAGAATCGATACCTAGTCAGTGGGATGAAGACTTGAAAAGGATTGATGGACCACTGGAGTTTGTTAACTGGAAAAATCAGCAAGTACAAGGCGGCAGTGACAAAATGTGAAAAGAGGAGACAAAGGAGGGCGCTGGACTTTATAGAGAAGAGGAAGAAGACGAAGAGGCTATTCTTGGTGAAACCGTCAAAGCCACACCGTTCGGTACGGCCCCTGCATTACGTTCAGCACACGAGCAATGTTCAGTTTCAACTGGACCGTTCGGCATTTTGCACTACGTTCGGCACAGGAGAATTATACAAACCCCAACGGTGATGAACCAAGGTTCGAAGCGAAGCATGAAGGATATGTAATCCAAAGCGTATCACGTTCGGTCACGCGATACACTTTAGGGGGAAAGTGTTTCCCAGGGAATTGACCGAGCAATTTAGTACTCGACCTCCCCAATCGTTCTGTCTAAGATGGAGCGTTTGGCATTAAGAAGCGCCCAGTATTGAATACCTTCCAGCCGAAGAAGAACGCTCGGCCTAAGATCGTTCGGCCTCAGAATATCGTTCGGCCCGAGGTATCGTTCGGCCAAAGGAATCGTCCGGCTAGAATCCTCGCTTGGCCTTTAAGTGGGTCGGCACCATAACGCTCAGCATCCAAGCACGCTCTGCATGGCAGAATGGCCCGGCATAAGACATCGATCGGCATCCACACCTTGTTCGGCATTGGGAAGTGTTCGACACCAAAAGCATTTGGCCTCGTCTCGTTCGGCCTAGCAATCGTTCAGCCTAGCAATCGTTCAGCCATGACACTGGTTCGGCTCCTAGCATCGTTCGGCACAAGTACTCCCCACGGCATTCGGTGTGTTCATCCTCAACTCGCTCGGCCAAAGGAGATTGTTCGGCATGGAGGGGTACGTTCGGCATATGGACGTTCGACATTTGATCGTTCGGCCTCTCTTGTTCGGCATACAGAGATCACTTCACTCGGGCCAGGACATTCAGCTACCAGGCCCACCAGGGATGTCCAACCCACCTTCGCCTATAAATAGAGGGGCAGGGGCACAGAAAAAAGGGAGAGATTTTAGAGAACACTGGAGAGACTCTGCCATTTTCAAGACTCATTCCAGACTTATTTCTTTTACTTGGCAATTGTATTCTAGTAACTAAAAGCGGATTGAATCTGTAATCACCCATCAAGGAAATCAATGGAAATCAACCTTAAAGTGGATGTAGGCAGTTACGCCGAACCACTATAAATTTGGTGTTCTTGTTCTCTGCATTTAAATTTATACTCTATTCTCTGTTTTAATTTACTTTCTTCATTAATCTCTCTACACAATCTTTCTAAGGGTGTTAGTGACCAATTTTGGTGTTAAAAAAACATGGCTAGAATGAGGCTTGAAACAACCCACACTCGTTAATATGCCCAAAAGGACAAACTATAAGGCATGGTACGTTGTAGGTATAACTGAAACTATTTGAGGCTAAGATTCACAAGATAAAAATAGGTAAAAGTAGCGGAAACTAAAATAATAACTTATTCAAAACAAAAACATCATAATTGCTTCATAAACCAAATAAGTCAAATACCAAATACAACATACATGTCTCAAAACCCAATATGTCTCATGAAATATAAAATCGTAGTCTCAACAAAAATCAGAGTTAAATTATCCTTCTCAAGAGCCAGTACAAAGAATGAAAAACAGAAATAAAAGTAGAGAAACACATAGTAGAATTTTCTTCAAGAAACCTTCGAGAAACTGCAATCTCCTGCCCCCTCCCTTGATTTCGTATGGGGGGAAAAAGAAAAAATAGAGGAGTGGGTCAAACTAAAAGTCTGGTGAATGACAGTAACTATTTTGATTAGGCTAGAAATAAATATAAATTAACTAGTACCCAATTAATAAGATAGGTTAACTTTGGTTGTTTGCACTTGTCCTTGATAGCTACTTTGATTAGGCGGAATTCCTAATCCTATTTCAATTCGGCTAAAGTCCTAATTATACCCTTTGATCGGCCTGCTACCCCATAGAATCTACTGTGGACTGGACATTTCCCTACACAATAGACTTTGATTTCTATGAAAATCACACTCACTAAGCGCTTGGAACTCATAACGATTTATAAGCCATCACTTGAAGCCACACGCGCGACCACCACTAAGCTCGCATTCCTGCTGTTCCCTATTTTGACCTTTTATTTACACTAGACAGCATAAGTGTTCCCCTTGTCTCACTTCAGTATGATGTGAAGCACCTCGTCTCACTTCAGTATGATGTGAAACACCGTGTCCATAGAAAAATAGAGGAAATGCCATTTGTACTGGTCCCTATCAAACAAAATCTAATTGTGCCCCTTGTTCAAATCCCCTTGATTTGTATCATAGATTGACCATTTACTACCACTATAAGCATAAGTGTACCCATCACCTTACTTCAGGATTATGTAAAGCACCTCGTCTCACTTCAGGATTATGTGAAACGCTGTAACCATAGAAATATTAGGGGAATGCTATTTGGTACAGGTCTTACTTCTTATCTTTGCTTATTAACTTAGATAAATTATTTAAATAAGCCTTTATTTTTATCAATTACTACTATTTCTTATTAATTTATCTTAAGTCTTCAAATAAGCACCATAGTTTCTATAGTTTATCAATTTATAACTTACGTTATAATCATGCTTATCACTTAACCCAAGGTCTAAGTGTGAAAATAAGCTTCTTTCTTCTTTTATTCTTTTTAGTTATAATTCTAGGTTATAACTAAGCCAATCTTCTTAATTCAGTCCAATTAATATCATAATTAGGCATAATTTCAGTCTAATTCCATTTGTATTACAATCTTTATGATTTACATCTTATATTCTATTATTTTAGGTTCCTTATAATTTAATCCAATTTCGCATTAATTCTATTCTAATTCATACACGAAAAAGGAGGAGGAATAAAGAAAACTGAAAATAGATGGAAATCCAAGGCGTAAAAAGAAGATGTAAATAATGCACAAATAACAGCAAATAAACTAAAATATTGTAAATAAATAGAAAATCTATAAATAAACTAAAATTAAATGAAAAGAATAGCCAGAAGAAATAGACTGAAAATAGTTCTAAAATCTGTAAATAAATTACTAAAAAGGTTACTCCAAAAATCACAGTAAAACTATAATTATAGAAACCCTATTATTTTAAATTACTTAAAGAAATTTAAAATAATTACGATTACTCGTCTCTGGTCCTTAGCTCTTCCCTTTAGGCCTTCTCGGATCCACTTGGGGTTGTTAACTATTTTGATTTAAAATTATTTCCTCCTTGGAAAGTTATTCCGCTTAGGGTCCTTCCTGAATAGGTGAACCCAATTGGAGAAAATCTTAGAATGAGGAAAAGTGTTAGGCCTGGGGTTCTATTTATAGGGGCAGAGGTAGATCTTAGACCATTGGATTTGGGATCATAGGCTGAATAGGAACCATCAGATGCATGAATGAAAAAACCAAATTGAGAGTTAAAGAATGCAAAACACGTCTACAACATTCGAATGAACAAATGTTCGTTCATTTTCCCAAATGGGCAGGCGGGTCGACCGGGCGGTCGACCGCCTTTGTGCCCAGGTCGACCGGCCGGTTGACCTAGCCTATTATTTTTTTCTTCTTTTGTCGTTTTCTTGTTTAATTTGTATCTCGTTCATATTAGCTCTGATTCTGGCGTTCTATAAATGGAAATTGACCAAAAAATTACCGTGGACACAGTGGTGCAACTCCCGTGGCTCAATTCTGATAATTTCACAAAGTTAATCTATTATTTAGTTAATTAATTATTACGGGTTAAATTTTGGGTTGTTACATTCTCCTCTCCTTAAGGGATTTCACCCTCGAAATCTCTAAGGATAAAAGAATGTACTAAATGTTTTCATCCAATTCTACAACCAACTACTCAATCATCAACCATTCGTCCATTATCCTTAATTTTTTCTAATGCAATTTATGACACTTATGCAATTAGTGTACTGTAAATTTTCCTAAATAATGCAAAAGATTAGGCGGTCAACTGAGTCAATTGGCCTCCTTTTATGCAATCTTGTCCGTGCGATGTATACAAATGAATGCGAAAATTTCCTAATGATAACTGTTAATTCTATATGCATGGTACAGACATCATCCGAATGCAACAACCTTATGAAAATCATCCATTTGTAACAACCATGGAAAATAGAATAAAATGTGCACACATCCATATGCATAAATACTGAATATGACAAATATATATATGTATATGTATATATAAGCTTCACTATTTCAAACTTATGATAAAAATATGTATATATATATACACAAGCCTCGTCATTGCAAACATAAAATCAAGCACACAAAATATCAAATCAAGCACATAAAAAATCAAATCAAGCATGCAAATTAATCAAGCTACAAAAGAAAAAAAAAGAAAAAAAACAATAAAGCCTAAAAAATATCAGGCCACCTTATGTGTACCTATAGCCTCTTTCTTGTATGCACTGCGCACTTCCATTCTCTTATATATGTGTGTGTGTGTGTGTGTGTGTGTGTGTGTGTGTGTGTGTGTTGTTCATATACTAAAAAAAATCTCTGCCATTTTGATAAAAAGAAGATTAAGTTGTTCAAAGACTTGGAGGAGACTAAACCCGGCAGTTGATCATTTCATTTCAAAACAGTGAGTGAAACACTTTATTTTTTTTAGTGGTTACTACATATAAATACGCACACACACCGTGATTTCGGATGAATCTTTGAATATATGCCAAGTTATATATGTTGTTATGAATATGCATATGTCTGTGTGTACTCGACATGGTTAGCTCCACCATAACGTTGTACTTCTATCAAACAGCTCCTCTGTTCTTTGGTTTTGGTTAAAATAGTTAAACTTTAAACATTAAAAATCAATATCTCCACATCTAATGAGTTTAAAAACATGATAGCAAAAAGAAAATCATTTGGTTTTAAGTATAGAATATTTTAAAGTTGATTTCATTCAATTTTATCAAGTAGAGAGAGAGAAAACAACATTTAACAGCGAGGGGATCGATTTTGGTTTAGTTTCAACTCTCTTAGTTTAATGAATGGATTATATGGTTGTGATCGTGGTTGAAAGGCGTGATTTTTAAAATTTGTATGAGGATTTCTAGTGGCATATGGAAAGAGAAATGTTGAGATGATCAGATTTTGGGAAAATGTCAAATTCCGGCGTCATAGCTGATTTTGTGGCAGGCATTGGCCGAGGAGGTGGGTTAGGTGATGGGGAATCTATGAAAAATAGTACGATGATTTATAGAAGTGTGTGGAGGCAAGACGAGGTGGAATTAGGGTTTAAGGGTGTTGTTTTTAGGTCTCTGTTCGTGGAAAACATGATAAGGAGAGAGAGAGATAAAGGTGCATATGAGGGGAAATAGGTGGCAGAGGCGATGGCGGTGCTCTGGGTGAAGTTTGGTAATAGATGGAGGTTTTGGTGATGTGGCGAGGTGATTAAGTGGCAGGGCTTCGTTTGGTTTTTGGGTGAAGTTCAAATTTTCGAACTGGAGGTTAGATTGACTTTTCAGGTGGTGATCGTGTTATGGAGGTCGAGAGCGACATGCGTGGAAGAGCAGCGACATATATAGATGGCCGGAGGTAGTGGGTACATGCACATTTTCGTGCACAACGTTATGCATAGCTTTGTGTATCATATGAAAGAGTAGAGGAAGAAAAGAACTGGAAGAAGAAGGGGAAAGTATGGGCCGGGTCTGAAGAGTACGGGCTGAGTGTTTTATAAGGAAATTTAAATTTATTTTATTTAAAAATCTATAAAATAAAAACAATATTTCTCTTTCATTTTAAATCCAATCGATGCGCAGGTTTTTGCATCGAGATCCTACCATAAAGTATTTCCATTTGAACTAATATCGTAGAGATTTCTGCAATATAAAAATTTAACGATTTATAACAATTTAAGTAAATAAATAAGTAATTTCTTAATTATTAATTATATGTTAATAAATCAATTAGTTATTATATGGACCATTTAATTTTGATTAATTAAGAACAAATCATTTTATAAACTTCTTGATTAATAAGTAATTGAATTGAATTTTATAAAATTTGTTGAATTAAATTGGATTAAGTATGGTAAATTGGATATTTGTTAGCGGAAATAAATTGTTGTCCCACGAATTAAATTAATTGGACCCTGTTAAGCAGAATAAATCATCGATCTGCAATTATTAATTGGATAAGTTAAATTGGAAATTTATTTAGCAGAAATAAATCTTGTTCTGTTATTACATTAGTGTGGACACTTAATTTCATTCCAACGGACTAATATTTGATAAGCGTTTTATTAACCATTGCTTTTTAATTATGGATTTAATTTACATATGTGATGTCATGTGAATACTTGGATTATAACTTGGATAGTCATTGGAATTAATGGTGACTTGATTAAGCGTCATTGGAGTTACTAAGCCTCTTTCCAAATTTGGAAGTTGATTCTTGAACCAAAGTTGTTTTAAGGATGATTATTATTTATTAATAACATTTTAAAGTTAATTAATAATTATTTAATAATGATTAAATTTAATCATTTTATGATTCCTACAAGATATTTAATAATATTTAATTATTTTCCAAAGTTATTTAATTATTTAAAATGTCTAAATTATATATTAATTATTTATTTAAGGTTATTTTGTAGTAATTGGGTTAAAAGTTAATTAGTATTTAAGAGTTAATTAGTATTAAAATATTATTATTTCAAAGATAATTTGCTCAAATATTAATATTGTTTTAAAAATAATATATTTTGTAGTAAACCGTTATAAAAGAGTATTTTCCTAAATTAAACTTGGGAATTTATATAGAAACTTTATAAGTATTGTTTTGAGATATTTACTAAATAAAAGATTCGGGAAGTAATGGTATATTTTCATAGCGTAATTCGAGGGGCAAAGATGGCCTACAGTTTATTATGTTTTTGTTAGGATAGCGACGTAACCATTGTGCAAACTGCAATCTATGATTGATTTCATGGCGTAAATCGAGAGGCAGAGATTGCCTAAATTAAGTTTGGATTTCTCTGGGATAGGGATTTAATTATTAAGTTGTGATCCATGTTCGATACCAAATGGTACTTCCAATATCTATTTCAAAATGTTCCAAATATTTTTGAAGGAATGATTTGTGAATATACTTATCCGGTGAGATAAGTATATGTCTGTTTTTGATAAAGAGATTTAGTTTATTGAAATTAAATTAAACGAGGCTTAGTGATTTCAGTGGGGAAATGAAATCTTTGGTTGAATTTTGTTTGATAGTTAAATAACCAACTATCAAATCTTGACCTAAATATGTAATCCTTCTTAATTTTGATAGTACGGAATTATTCCCTGCTTAACAGTGAAGGATTTTAATTCTGGAAATATCTAGGAGAAATGTGAGAATTATATGGTACGGTTAACATCGGGTTGCCATCCTATACATATAAACTTGTGGATTTTCTAGGACAAAAGATAAGGAGATCTGTCCACTAACACGGTTAGGCGGCGATCCTCGATATATGTATTATCGGATTATTTCCTAAAGAACCAGTATTGAGCATTCTGGAAAGACGACGAATGGTTTTTGGAGCGCCCAGGAAATGGAGAGTGTACTCATAAGAGATGAAGTGGAACCCATGACCTACTCCGAAACCATATATGGTTAAATGGAGGAGATGCGTTATATTTTGAGATGTTGAAATCCATGTGGGGTTCCATGACTAGTTGGAGTGTGGGAATCTATGTGAGATTACAAGATGTATTGAGATGTGGAATTCACGTGTGATTCTGTAACCTATTAAGATGTGGGGTCCATGTTGGATTCCATAATTTATTTTATAGATGGTGCATAGCCAGGGGCCTAGCTAACCCATGAGGGTGTAGTTGTCTCTCTTTCAAGCAAGTCCTTATCGTTCATTTTATGCATGCTGGGAGCAATTCACTCCGCCTAGGTGGCTAGTTATGTATTTCCTATGCGCCTCGACTAGACAGGTACTAATACTAGGAAGGATAACTCTGATCCTTGTGTAGGAGGACCGTTCTCGAAGTACCGAGGACGCCTCCATGGAAATCCTACACAATTAGCGAACGAGCCTTATCAGATTTTTATTTTTATGACTAATATCGTTGTGATGTACACAACACATGCATCGCAGCTACGTGATATTATTACTTTGGCGATTAGACACTATTATAAAGTCAGATGATTTTCTATAAAAGAGTTTTGGTTATCGTAAGATAAAAACCCGTCCGTGTTTATTTGTGGTGTGGTCTTATGGGATACCTTTGTTTTGGAAAGGTTATTAAACTTTAATAATCAAGTTGATTGTGTGCTCATGCTAGTTTTACCAGACTAACCCGGGCATGGTTTTTCCTATATGCTCGGGTCATACCGAGCATATTTTCCAGGTTTAGATGGATATCTGGAGTTTCAGGAGAGGAGCTGCAGGCCTAGAGATGTATTCACATAGATGATTAGATTTGCATTGTATACATGGTTGTGTTTATCAGCAATTGTGATGACTGGTTGTTATGACTGTCCGTGCTGAAATAGGTAAGTCTACTCTGATCGATGTTTGTATACATATAAATTATAGTTTTGTTTTTGGGTAAAGAATTGTTGTATATATTATAGATTATTCGTTCTGCTGTGAGATTATGTGTTGTTAGTTTCTTCTTGTATTCTTTCTACTTTATTTTCCCTAACTATCTGCCTTTCCATTCAATTTGGGTTGGGCATATGTGGTTTATTTTCAGCTTAAACTGTACGGAAAAGTGTGTCGTCACAACAACCCCCTGATAGACCAGGTGCAGAAGCTTTTCTCATCGGTGTAACCTCCCTTCCAGAAGTAGGGATCTCCGTGCAATTTTGGTGGAAGACTCCGACCTTCCAATGCCCGCGTCAGTGATATGTGTTGGATGTTGTTGTATGATTTTTGTTTGATGATAATAAACACACACACACACATACATATATATATATATAAGTGAATTCGTTATTGTGCTATTTTATTTTTTACATAATTAAATAAATATTTGCTGAATAAAATAAATAACACCGAATTTAAATGCAAACGGATATTTTGTTCAAACAAATATTTAATTACAATTTTGAATAGTACAAATTTGAGCTCTTGCTATATATACACAATTTCAATTACAATACAATTTCGATTACATCACAATTCTCAATTTACATTTGCACATTACTACATATCACTCTTTACTCGTATTTATCTTGAACTCTATTCCAGATTGAATCCAGCATCTGAATATCTGCAAAGTAAACACTGACGCAGTAAAATTGAAAAAGAAATATATTTTGCAGTGTAAAATAAAATGTGTTTTAAAAATATTATTTGCTTCAGTTATTTTATGCAGTGTAAAATCAAGTGGTCGAAGTCAATAGCGGTCAACATAAAGTCAAAATGCCAATGAATCAAAGCCGTGGTGACCAAGGTAGAATTAAATAAGTAAAAATTGTCACAAATTCAAAGTGGTCGAAGAAAAACCAGAAAAGAACATTACCATAACCAAAGCAAACTCAAGCCGTGATAATCAAGCAAACGGACATACGAATTGAGCTAGTCTAATCAAATCGTATACGGTCAAGCAAAATCGAATGGCGGAAAAAATTATCAGAGGAATTCATACGAATGAAAATTTAGGGATTTAAACCCTATAAATACCCAATCATCATTAGAAAACCAAAGGCAATCGAGTTGAAGCAAAATAAGCAGAAAAGAAAAAAAAAGAAATCGCATACCAATTCATATCGAACTCGATGAATTGAAGCAGCCTTTTGCAAATCAAAGAGACGATCGATTGTCAAAGCAATCAACGCTAAACATCTATTCAATTGATCAACTAGTATCAGCGGTTTTCAATTTCTAGGACCCTAATTCCTTGAAGAGGAATGAACAAATGAAGCAGCCATTTTTCAGCACAAGAGATACGGTCGAAAATATAAAAGGGAAAAGAGGGATATTGTTTATCACTATTTTTATTTTGGGCCGGATTAATTATTTTGGGCTTATATTTTTAAACTAGTGTTTTGTGTTTTTCAGTTGTTTTTTATTTTATATTTTACTTTAAAAATTTTGTAAAGTCTAGTGGTGTGACTAAGGGATGAACTACGGTGGTGTAGTTCGATAATTCGCAACTTAATGGCTGAGTTGTAATTGGATTTTGAGCGTAGAGTTAGGTTTGGCTGTCGCGAGTTTACGTGTGTAAGCGTCTGACTGCTTAATTTCTGGTAGAAACCTTAGGGGCAATGCGTAGGCAGAGTTTTGCTGAAGCTGGGTAAATCTGCATTGTTCTATTTCTGCTTTTATTATTCTGCTATTATATATGCTGCTATTACTCTGCTATTATCAATGCTGCAATTATTTTTATATATTTCCGCATTAAATTTTTATAATTATTAGTATCACCATATCACCCCCCTCTAGGGCGAAATCGATCCTACAAGTGGTATTAAAGCTAAGAACACAAAGCCAATTTTGTTTAAAAATTTGAATTTTAAAAAACAAATTGTTGTTTTAAAAATTTTAATGGCTTCTTTTAATAATACTTTTGCTGAGGGTTAGTCCATAGTTAGACCATCAATGTTCAATGGTGAATATGCTTACTGGAAAAATAGAATGAATTTTTTTTTGAAAACCATTGATGCTTAGAATATAGTTGAGGTAGGATATAGGACACCAACTATAGTGGTAAATAATCAAGAAATAGATAAACCGATGGATCAATGAACAGATCTTGAAAATAAACTGCAAAATGCTAATGCTAAAGCTATTGATTCTATAATCTGTTAGTTAGATCAAATTGAATTTAATCGTGTCTCACATTGTCTAACTATGCAGAAAATATGGCACACACTTAAAGTGACTCACGAAGTAACATCTCAAGTAAAAGAATCTTGCCTTGCCATGCTTCGTAGCCAATACGAGAACTTCACAATGACCAAGGATGAAAATGTCAAAGAGATGTATGGACGACTTTCCAATATTATATACAAATCAAAAGCACTCGAAAAATCATACGTAAATTGGAAATAGTCCGAAAAATCCTCAAAGTCCCTCCATAAAATTTTCAAGCGAAAGTTACAGCTATTCAAGAATCAAAAGATTTGAAAGAAATCAAATTTGAAGAACTCATCAGAAATCTCACCACTTATGAGCTAGAAATGAAATTCAAGGAAGAACATGAAGGAGGTGATACTCAAAAGAAATCAATAGCTCTTAAAGGAACAACGGAAAGTGATGACGATGATGGTGATGATGATGGAGCAGCTGAGCTAGCGCTACTAATAAAGATATTCAAAAAGTGGAATAGCAAAAACGGAAATCCATCTTTAAGTCAACAATTGAAAAGCAGAATAGTCAAAGCACTAGACAGCTCAGAAGAACAGGAGATCAATTATTACAAGTGCAACAATCTCGGTCACATCAAGCCTAATTGTCCTTAGAATTGGTTCAGCCAGGGAAAGAAACCAAAAAGGAGAAGTTTTGTGGCCACTTGGGATAAAATCGATGAAGATGATAAAAGCATTGGTAGTGACAGTGAAAAATCAGATCTATGCCTTCGAGGTGATATAACTGATAGTGATGATGACGAGCCAAGCGAGGTATCAAAACTTACTCATTCAGAATTACTTTTATATTTTCATAAAGTAAATGGCTATTTCGAAAGACTTTGGGAGAAATACGCTAAAATAGAATCACAATGAGATAGTTTGATAGAGTTAAATAAACACCTTGATCAATTGGTGAAAAACTATCAAACCAAAAGCCCTAAGTGTGATAAATGTCCATCATTTGAAGAAGAAATTAAAAAATCAAAAATTAAAATTAAATCCCCTGAAAATGAAATTCTGATTTTGAAAGAAAGTGAAAACACGAGGAGAGAAAATTCTATTAAAAAGTGCACACAATTATAAAATGAAAATGAATCTCTTAAAACACAAGTCCAACAATTGTCTATAACTTTAGGAAAATTTTCCAAAGGAGAAAAATCACTAAATATGTTATTGGTGAAACAAACTGTTAATCATGTTAGACAAGCAATTGAGTATAATCAATCTGAACGTATTAGAGGTGAAATTAATTATGTCAATTCCGAATGCAAAATTTGTAGAAAAATTGGACATAATCAAAACAATTGTTGGTATAGATCCAAAAACATGAAAACCATACCAGTTTGGGTTCCAAAAGGCACGAATATAAAATCCCTTAAAGTCAAACAAATCTGGGTGCCAAAAGGAACAAATATAAATAGTCTTGGGTCTACTCAAACATATTTTTCAAAATCTTTTGCCACTAACAACCATGGATCTATTAAAACAAATAGGTCACAAAATATTTTTTTGGGTAGATGTGGTGGCAGGCTAAGGAACAACAACAATGTTACTTGGATACTGGCTGTTCCAGGCACATGATGGGCGATAAATCAAAGCTCCTTAGGCTAGCACAAAAGTGGCAGAATCACAATGGGTGGCAACCAAAAGTTATCATAAAAGTAAAATAGGTAACGGTACATCTATCTTGAACAATATATTAAATGTGATAATCTGCACCATAATTTGAATTTAATCAGCCAGTTATGTGATAAAGAAATGAATGTTGATTTTGATTCTGACTTATTCAAAATTGTTGGCCAATTATCTTTTTATGCCGAGAACACTATATGTATCTCTAGAGTTTCTGAACTAATTCATATAGATTCAGTTGGACTAATGATATTGCAAGAAATATTGTCTTCAATTGATTTTTGATTACTCTAGATACACGTGGATATATTTGCTTATCTTACTACTTCTGGATCCGATACTATGTTCACTGTTTTTATATTTGCACGATTTAAATTCTAATTCAAAAGAATTTCATTTAAAAGTTGTTAAAAATAATTTTAAGGTATTTTATTACACACTTCACGGTCTGGTCTCTGACATTCAACTAATGATAATCTTGATTCAAAGGAAAATCCGGATTCAGATTACACTAGTAATCTAGTTGGTAGAAAAATTACCGGTGGAACTTGTTTTATGTAGAGACATTCATTAGCTGCATCACATTTTCGAAAAACTATCTACATATGTTTCATTTCTAATCATTTTCAATTAGTAGATATTTTCTTATAAAATCCCTTCCGGAAAATAGGTTTTGATGACCTTGTTTCAGATTAGTCATTTTAGAAAATATGATTTTAAAATTATTTTTGGATTTGATCTTAAATGACTAAATTAACTAATCTGACTCCCTGCTAATTATCAAAAAGGTAAATAGTGATTGAAAAAGTGATAAGTCTTGATATTGATCATATATTATAACTTGAGAAAGTATATTTAGTAAATTTCCTTACAAATTTAAACAAGACTTATAATAACTTTTGGTGGGTAAAATTCCACGACCATCTATATTTCTATCATATTTCTAACGACCATCACTCATCAAAACCTAATACAGTATGTCAATGTGTGGTATTCTAAACAGAAAATCATTCGTTTTTCCTTTTATAATATTTTTAGCAATAAAAAGATCCAAAGTATTCACTCTCATTTAATAGTCCTTACAGTTATGCATGGGTGAATTACTTGGAATATTTTTATATGTGCGTTCATTCTCATTTAAAAGTCCTCATGGTTATGCATGTATGGAACACATATCAAAATTGATTATTAAATAGAAAAGTTGGTTCAAATCCCATTTAAAAGTCCTCACGGTTATGCGTGGTTAGAAGATGCTTGAAATTCATTTTTTTTTATAAAAATTTGGAATACTACTAATCTCATTTAAAAGTCCTAATGTTTATGCATGATTAGTAGATATTCAAATTCCTGATATAAATATACCACAAACAGACACAACTGTATGGTTTTATATGCCGACATCATCCCTACCATTCTAAAGTGGAATTCGCACCTAACAGAGTATTTATGGTTTTTGTTTGATTTTTTCATTGAAATTTAATATTTATACTCGATTGGGTATTGATATTGTATTAATATATATCACTTTATCTCTATTTTTATAACACTAGCACTCTTTTGCTGATAATAAAACGGGAAGAGAAAAGTTAAGATTTTGGCAAATAAAGGTCAAATATTTTATGTTGTAGTTTCTATTTGCATCTAAGTTCATTTACATATTTTTATTTATTTTCATGCATATATGAAGGGGGGGCTTTGTTGTAGAGAGGAAGCATTCAAATTGGAGGAGCAAATTGAATGATCAAATACTTTTAATTAATTCAAAATCTTAAATATATGTTTGTTATCATCAAAAGGGGGATATTGTTGAATATACGAGTATATGATTTTTGTTTGATGATAATAAACACAAATATATATATATATATATATATATATATATATATATTCATTTAAATGTACTTGTTATTGTACTATTTTATTTGTCACATAACTAAATAAATATTTGCTGAATAAAATAAATAACACAGAACTTAAACGCAGATGGATATTTTATTCAAACAAATATTTTATTACAATTTTTAATAGTAACTTTATATACACAATTTCAATTACAATACAATTTCGATTACATCATAATTCTCAATTTACATTTGCACCTCACTGTATACCACTCATTCAGTCGCGTATTTATCTTCAACTCTATTCCAGATTGAATCCAGCATCTGAATTATCTATAAAGCAAAAACTGACGCAATAAAATTGAAAAAAAATATTTTTTGCAGTGTAAAATAAAATGTGTTTTAAAAATATTATCTGCCTCAATTATTTGGGTTGTTCGTCATCATACTAATTTTGAATTCATCTACACGAACAACTTGTGACATGCACAGTGTATCACTGTACATGCCACAAGGGCGTGTATAGCGGTATACACTTGACAGAACTACAGGGACAGGTGAGAACAAGGTCAAACTCGAGACATAAGCTGGATGCAACACAGGTGCGAGTTTAATAAAATGATCACGATCAACCCAGACAATGATGTACACATGAAGACAAATTCCAAAATCACAATGAATCAATACAAAAGGAGGTGGCTACAGTAACAAGCATACATGCCCAACTCAAATCAAGCATGGTGAATGCAACACTTCTACAAGGCATGGTACGAAGCAACATGTAGCTTCATGAATCCAACATACTCACATGACTTGAAAATATACAAAAAAAAACTCAAGTCAGTGCACGTCAACTCAATGCAAACAAAGCAATATCAAGATAACGGTATGTGACATCAAGTATGATTCAAAGTAAAGCAACCACACTCCAAGAAGCACAAATGCATATAGACTAGAGACCACCAGTGAATTAATGAACACAAACAACTAAATACAACTCTGAGATGCAAGTAAGAGCATCCAGACTCTACATGATTCAAAGTCAAGTCAAACTCCAACAACACATGGAAGTACCAGAGTCGGGACTCAGACAAACTACATATGGATTCAACCTGACTCAAGTGCAATCAGAATAACAAAGTGAACCCAGACCAATGTCACACAACAACAAAGGCAACAGGATAACTCGGCTAACAGTACTGGTAAACCAAAGAATACAAATGACAAAATGAAGTCTTAATGTAACATGTTGTAGTAACAATGTTATGATTCAAAAGTGAATGAAACTGCAGCTCAAAAAGAGCAAGTGTAGACTCAAACATCAACTAGACCAGAGGCATACAATAAAACAAGACATTTGAACAATGAAGTGTAATGTGCAGACATGAACCAAAGTCAAAAATCAAGATGAACAAAGTCAATGTCGTAGGAAATATCAAAAATTCAATACCACAGTCAATTGCCAGCAATTCGAAATTGAATCAGTCCAAACTTATCACATGTATTCAAGCAATTATCAGAGTAACACGTATGAATGAAAAGTCAAAAAATCTAAGTGTCACAGTAGAAATCATTTCAAATGGTCGAAGTCAACAGCGGTCAACATACAGTCAAAATGCCAATGAATCAAAGCCGTGGTGACCAAGGCAGAATCAAATAAGTAAAAATTATCACAAATTCAAAGTGGCCACAGTCAAACCAGAAAAGAACGGAACCACAACCAAATCAAACTCAAGCCGTGATAATCAAGCAAAGGGATATACGAATTGAACTAGTCTAATCAAATCGTATACACTCCTGCAAAATTGAACGATAGAAAAAATTATCAGACGAATTTGTACGAATGAAAATTTGGGGAATTAAACCCTATAAATACCCAATAATCATCCGCAAATCAAAGGCGATCGCGTTCAAGCAAATTAACCAGAAAAGCAAAAAGGAAATCAAATACCAATTCATATCGAACTCGACAAATTGAAGCAGCCATGTGCAAATCAAGGAGACAACTGATTGACAAAGCAGTCAACGCTAAACATCCATTCAATTGATCAACTAGTACTGGCAGTTTTCAATTTCTAGAACCCAAATTTCTTGAAGAGGAACGAAGAGGAACGAATGAAAGAAGCAGCCATTTTTCAACGTAAGAGATACAGCTGAAAATATAAAAGGGAAAAGAGGGATATTGTTTATCACTATTTTTATTTTTGGCCGGATTAATTGTTTTGGGCTTATATTTTTAAACTAGGGTTTTGTGTTTTAAGTTGTTTTATATTTTTTATTTTACTTTTAAACTTTTGCAAATTCTAATCGTGTGACTAAGAGACGGACTACAGTGGTGTAGTTCGAGAATTCGCAACTCAGTGGCTGAGTTGTGGCAGGGTTTTGAGCGTAGAGTTAGGTTAGTCGATAGTGGGTGTCTCGAGTTTACGTGTGCAAGCGTTTGACTACTTAATCTCTAGTATAAATCTTGGGGGCATCACGTAGACAGGGTTTTGCCGAAGCTGGGTAAGTCTGTATTTTTCTATTTCTGTTTTTATTATTCTACTATTATATGTGCTGCTATTATTCTGCTATTATTAGTGCTGCAATTATTTTTATATATTTCTGCATTAAATTTTTATAATTATTAGTATCACCCTATTCACCCTCTCACCTCTAGGGTGAAATCGATCCTACAATATGGTAGGCATCAAGATCTTGTGGGATTGGTAGATCGGACAGAGGGTCTAGTAGTAGACTCATCGATGACTTAGATTGGTCAGGGAGGCGACTTCTTGAAAGCCTATGTGCGAATATTTTCTTTTTTCTCTTGACCGTGACCGAAGGCTGTGAAACTTGTGAGGACCCGACACCAACCAAGGATCAGATCTATCATCCCCATGACCACATGCATCCTCACCATATCCTTCAGCACCAATATTAGCAGACTCTTGAGTACCTATAACTAAGAGCACCACAAGACCGGATTGACTATCTCTTTGACCGATTACGGCCCATGATCTGATCCCATCCGTCTGGACAATCTTAGTTAGCCACACGTTGAGGCCCTCTTCTATCAAGCCAAAAGTAATGAGACGTTCGTCCCTAACCAAGAATTCAATATTTCTATCCTCGGGTGGAGCATTCATCAAAATTGAGACCGCCTCTTCGTAAATATCACTACTAGGCTGGATAATAACACTTGTAAATGATTAACATCGTCAAAATGCAACTTGGATATTATTTTCCTATGTTATTATGAAATTGGTGGTTGACACTTACGGTTTTCTAGCCATTGTCGAGAAAAGCCAGGCGAGCAATAAACGAAGAACCATTCACTCTTTAAGGCACTTAATTTATTCCACGTGCAGTTAGAATTTGGCATCTTTTTGCCAACTCAAGGAATGTGAACAATAGACTCCCGGTTCGCCGTTTGAAAGTGAAAAGGAACCGAATGTCATCAATAGTAGGAGGTCGGTGCAGAAACTACATAAATACCGTATAAATACAATTGAAAAGCGCATAACCATTTGGATGGATTTGTGCAGGAGCTATCCTTAGATAGTGTAAGATCCCCGGATATATGAATTTAAAGGCAGGATACACCCCGCCCATTACACTAATTTGTTACATGTTGTATACCTTTTGGGAGGTCTATGAGCTCTATCGTCTCGAGAAGGAACCAATAGAAGGAACCAATACATTGCCAATAGGAATTCTGTGCCTCGTGCAAATCCTATGGAGAGCGTCTTCTTTAATATTTGAAGCCATTGAATCAAGAGGATTTTCGAGGATGATTGCATCCTCTAACTGTCGGGTGTCGGTTCGATAACTTCTGGCAGAAAAATGGAAACAATTTCAGAAAATTCAAGTTGAGGACTCGAGCCTTCCGGCTATTCTAAATTATGGTTGAGTAGCATACCATCAGACTCAGTCGTCGAACTAGACTCTACATCGGAATTTGTCCTATGAGAAGATGATCCAGCTGACATGATTGTGGAGTGTCCGAAATGTTGAAATTCCCTTGCTATCAAACTTAGTAAAAAATCATAATTAGAAGAAATAACCTCTACCACCCAGTGCATAGTGAGTGTGAGTGTAGTGTGATAAAGTGTTGCTTAGTATAGTTATAAGTTATGCAAAACCAAAGATAGAAAAGGCTACAGGACTTAAAAAAATTCAAAGAGATCGTCATTCCTGACCGTCTCAACTGTCCCTGTGTGTTATCAGAAAATGATGCAGCTATAGTTTCATGGACGATTGTTATCCAACCAAAATCTGATTATTGTCTAAGTTATGAATGTGTTTAAACTCGATAATTAAATGTTTTCCATTCATTACGTTTGTTCTAAGGCAATCTGCTACCGGTCAGGAAGTTCGTATCGCATGCAAGTCATACACAAGTCCAAATGTTTTCCAAGTATGAGAAACTGGAGCTCGTTGCTTAGTTCCAGTTAATCTATTTTTATTCCATTTTATGAGAAAAGAGAAGAATGGTTTGTATGGGGGTGAAAGCATTTAGTTCAAGTTCAGACCAATCATTCTAGTATTATATTGTTTGATCGTTCTAAGTGTTCTAAAGGTCGAACGTTTTGGAATTATATTACAGTCGATTGTTCCCTAAGGCAACATTAGATGATCGTCCAACATCGATCCTACCCACCGGTCCTTCTTATGTCCAAGCTATAGCTGATCGTTCGCACGCAGTTTCCAAGCTTCATCGTTCCAGAACCTCACCGACCGTTCACGAGCGAACATGTCTAGCCGATCGTACAATTCCTTCATCCTCATGGCTTCTTCTCCCTTAGAGAACTACTGGCTATCCTAACAGTTCGATCGTCTCCCAACAAAGTGAGCTACTTATTCTCCATTCAACATGTTCGTAAGTAAAGAGAGAAAGGGGAGATCCCTGAAGCGAACTAAAACCCGTGAAGCAAGTGCAAAATTCATGCTACCTAGATTCAAATCTAGGAAAGGAGGTTGACGAGTTGATCAGAAGAGTGGCGAGTTTGCTGCGTTTAATGGAAGATTGGCAGGAAGGAGCGACGGAGCTTGTTTGTTTTTGCTTCAGGAAAAGAAGATGGAGCAAATGAAGGAGAAACAATTAAGTACCAGGCCTTATATAGGGAGCAGTTTATGCCGATCATTTTTCGACCTATAGAGTTTAACCGATCATCATACGCCCATAGTTTGTGTCGATCCATCCCAGCCTTTATGCCGACCGACCCTTTCCCAAGCCATGTGCCAATCGTCTTTCATTCCAGTTCTATGTGGATCATGCCTTATGTGACGACCCGAAAAACTGTACCCTTTGAATCGACAATAATCCACACATGTCCGACCCACAAAAAGCATAAACTGACAGAAAGTCAAGAGAAAGAAAAGAGGAGAGAAGAAGAGAAGAGAAGAAAGAGAGAAGATAGAACCAAACAGAACAATACAGACTCTCACATCGCAGTGGAAAATATATAATATCATATCAATGATCTTTACAAAATAGTATACATACATCAATCAGAGTTCAACAATCAATCAGAGTTATCGGCTTGGACAGTTATAATAACCCGTCCTCACATTGCTGATAATATAAACAACTAAGCAATGCAGCAGATAATCAATTATCAAAACAGATATGTATAAATGAAAATGAAGATCTCCAGCTCTCCTGCTGAAGCTCCAAAAACACCAAATCTGAACCTGTAAATATACTCGGTATGACCCGAGCATTGAAAAGGAAGAACGCCCGGATCAGTCTGGTAAACCAGCATGACAAACACACTCAACTGAATTTATTAAGTTACCAAAACTTTTCCTTTATCAAAACAAAAGTATCTCGTAAGACAAGTCCACACTAAATACGGACGATTTTTACCTTACGATAACTAAAACATATCATATCAAATCCTCTTATATTATAGTAGTGTCTACTATATACAAATAATATTAATATTAGCCGAAATTTTTACATTGATTAAATTCCAGCATATAGCCCAATTGGGTAATACAATCAAAATGGCAAACATGTAGTGGGGTTTGGATTTCCATACAAATGACCAGGTGAAGGGACTACCTTCCGAAGGAGTACACCTCTAGATGGATGTCCCGAGGCACAGAACATCTGCCCTCTACCAACACAAGACCGACCCACCTCTATAACTAGATGGTACCGAATATGTTATCCTCCGGTCGTTACCGACCTTTATCGAGGGCCCTCATAGCATACAAACCACAATAATCAGATACACGACGTCATAGCTTGTAAAGATATATCTAGAAGAGGATGGTCATATCCTAATTAGGAATGACCCACTTAGCCTTGCCGCATCTAACCATGTTTTGGTCATTTTCGGTTGATGAGGCTAGAGGTAATGATTACCTTTCACAAAGCACATATCACATCACTTAGAATGCCACATGGCCATTTCTGTTGGCTACTAATTGCCTTCCACAAAAATACAACCCTTAAGCTCATACGTCTCAAGGAGGGTGTTAAGCTAAGAGAAGTTGCCTTCTCCGCCACCACTGATGTACGTTTGTAAAAACCAATGACGTAATCTATAGAAATGCAATGTCAGACAAACATCCATATAAGTTATCCAGGAACAGGACAAATCGAATGTACTTTCCTACCATATCCTGTCGGGAAATCCCTAGGATTAGTAGCGAATGGTCCTTGCATTGGATATTTCATAATGAAGAGACCACTGCTACTGGATGTATATTAGGATTTTAACGCCAAACGATCAACAAGAAGTCCCCCACCATGAAAATCCGGAATATCAATATCATCACAAAGCAACCTGCACAATCGTCACATATACGTTGGTCGAAAGTGGTTTTCGGATAAACCGATCTCGGTCTCTTCGCACCATCAACGCAAAAGCATTTCGCAGCCTCAAACAGAAACTAAGTCTCATAAACTATCACATCTCTAACTTTCAACTTGCTATCCTTCGGGCTAAGAAGGATGCTCGATAGATTGGAGTAATACTCCGCACTATGCGAAACAACATCCTCAACACAAATGATAGTCAAGCCTACACAGAAGGCTACGTACTAAGTGTACGACTAAATAGTTCCCACATCAAGTCGAGGAGGTAAAATTTGGCCAATTTCGATAGTCGGCTATTTAACTATTAAAACAAACAAACAAATATTCAACACCATAACAATCACTAAGCCCTTTTATTAATCTTTTGTTGATTAAATCACTTACCAAATATTCACTTCAAATTATCTTTAAAAAGATATAATCTCAAACCCATTTCACTTCTATATTAGAAAACATTTCCAAATACTTATTTGGTAATAAGTAATTCACAAATCAATTTATTTTCAACACTAAGAAAATATTACATATGCTTAAATCATAATTAAGTATAGATTTTATTCTTTAAAGAAAACATTCTCTTTAAACACATTTATTAGGATCAAAACGAATGTTGTATAAAACATCGTTACGATAACCCAAAATCACTAGTATAGAGATTCGGAAATAAGATAGATATATAAATCCCAATACTATACAAAATATTTCCTTTCGGAAATCATTTACTATAACAACAGTGTTATAGTCTATCATTTCCTTATTTCTCGAAAACGTCTATTTCAACAATGAATG
The DNA here is from genome assembly GCA_030765085.1 of Allium cepa. Classification (NCBI taxonomy): domain Eukaryota; kingdom Viridiplantae; phylum Streptophyta; class Magnoliopsida; order Asparagales; family Amaryllidaceae; genus Allium; species Allium cepa. The sequence goes on from CM060940.1 coordinate 611,209,552, forward strand.
TTGAAATCTATGGTTTCGATCCTTAACACATTTTAAAATATCTTCAAATCGTTTTACTCCATTTAAAATATCACTTCCGAAAACATTTATTAAAAGATTATTCACTGTCCAAAATCGTGAATACACTTCTTTAACCCAAATTCATTATTTCTACATATTTTATTTTAAAGGATAATCCACTATCCAAAATCGTGGATATATCTCCTTTACCAAATTCATTACTATATTTAACTTATCAAAATAAGTTGATTTCACATTTATAAAACAACATTCATAAATTCCATTTATAAAATCAAATACCATTTATTATTTATAAGAACTTCAACTTATAAAAACTCCTTTATAATTCAATTATTCTGATTTATAAAAATTCAATTTTATAAATCTTCTTTATAAACCATTTTACAAAATAGTTAACTTCCTATTTCAAAAATCATATTCTTGTTATATTTCCAAAAATCATAATTATTATAACATAAAAATTATAAATTTCATATATTAAAATAAATCAATTCCTTGACAATCTAAAATCCAATAAAATATCTATTTTCAAAATCACTTAAAATCCTTTTAATTTGGAAATCATCACTTTAGCATTTTTAATTTACCAAAAATAGGCCCAATGCTGCAACGACACTAAATACATCAATCACGACATCCAAAATATCATATATCATATGATAACAGAATATATAACAATATCTGTAAACAAATAAATACCAGTGAGGAATCCAGTTGGATCCCTCCAACCTGTCACCTACAACAAATATACATATTAGAAATATATGTGCAATGTCCGCTTCAAGGCAGATGCGCGTACAAAGGGTCATCCGCTCATACACGGAAACATATGGGGTCATCTGCTCCACTAGGCAGGTATATATCCAAATACCAATCAATATATCATATATCATCCAAACAATCATCAATCATCATAAATAATATTTATTCTTACTTATATAAAAATATCAGTGAGTCAGAAAGAGTGAGTCGTACTCACATTGCATGTAGTCGTCGCGATAGCGATTTACTCCGATAAAACTTAAACAAGCGTTTAATTTCAACAAAAAAAATTCACTAGCTCAAACAAATCCCAATCCAGCTCCATAATGTAGTGCTTGTCAATACGAACCCAACACAATTCGTTTCGTGCGAAACGGACCTCATATGAAAAAATTATGCAATTTCAAAGTTTAAACGATCTTAATATATATAAATTTCACAATTTTATTTTATTTTTAAAACCTAGGCAAATCTAGGCCTTTGCTTGCAGTATTGCAGATCCAAGCCGTGCTTCCCTTTCTTTCTCTCCCACGTTAATATGCAGGCAACCAAAACCCATACACGCGGCCATTTCCTTCGATGTTGCACCACCATACGACGACCGAAAGTCGATCAAAAACCTTCTATGCGTGCGCCTACGCGGTAGCCACCATCTCCCACGAACTTGAAGAGCTCGGCGCCTCTATGCCCTAGGAAAACGTGAAAGAACGCACTCACTTCGTCGCCAAAATTTGGCAAATCCAAGCCATTAAAACAAAAGTTCACCGTTGGATGGATATATCTCACTACGATCTTCATCTTTGCAGTTGGAGATTTTTTAAAATATTGCATGGATTGGAAGATATTAGAGAAGAAACGAGATTAAATTCTCGCCATGGAAAAGAAAATGGCGGCTAGCCCTAACCCTAATAGTATTTTGTGAAAAATAGTGAATTATATGGCCTTATATAGAAAATTACGCGATATTATTCATCCCTTTTTTTCGAACTCGAAATGAAGCGTGTTGCTTGACGTTTATAAGATTTTACCCCTATTCTGAACGCAACGAAAGATATGTCGGAGGCCAACTCGATCGTATTTGGAAGATAGGTTTTCGAATCGAATTATTTAAATTTAAAATTTCATTTAAATAGATTTCTACGCGTTTTAGCTTGTCCCGGACAAACCGCAAATCTGATTGAGACGAAATTTGAAATCTTATAATAAAATAACATTACGGATCCAATGAAACTTGTTTTATCGAAATCCGAGACTGTTTGAAAAATGGCTATTTTCACACGTCATTTAGATATTAAAATATTCAATTTTTACAAATTAACTTTTAATTCGATTTTAAAAGTTCTTTAACATCATTCTAAATCAACTAGGATTTAATTCAACTTTATAAATCATTTTCAGTTATTTTAAATCCAAATCTCAACTATTTACGCAATTTCAAATATTAAATTAACAATTTAATTATCCACTTAAATTACTATATTCGAAATAAAATCTATTCAGCTTATTAAATTTACTTGTGCACATTATAAATTAATTAAATATACGAATTTCAAATGACAGAAATTCTGGGTCGTTACACCTTACTTATGCCTTAGGCCGATTGTTTCACTACCTAACATATAGTGATCAATTCTATGATCACCAATGCTTTGAAATTTGTTTTCTAAAAGACAAAGGAGAGATGTATAAAAAATTGATGAAAAATGATGAAATGAATTAAAAGAGGACTGATGAATAATTATGGTAATTTGATTGCAAACGCGAACATACAGAATATCATAAAAATAGGCAACGACCTATGGACATTCGAACACGTCTGGGAGCCAACGGCATAGAAGTGTATATAAATATGCACGAGAATAGTTTAAAAGATCAGCCTTTTGAAATCAACAGAAATTGCAATTGAACCTGAAAATGTCGAGTTCGAGATTGGATTAGATAGAAGAAGACTTGTAGGTCAGGGATGACCAAATTTGTATATGCAAGCAGAATACGGCAATGGATTTATACTGTTGAAAGTCGATAGAGGAATAGTAATCGATCAAGAAGTTGAATGGACTTCTTTATGGCAATTCAAACTTTTCTCGATTAAAAGCACGTCATGGACCAGGAACGAATGGTCGACAACCTAAAGAGCTAGTTAAGTATGGTACTATAGACGATAGTCGAGAAGATTCGAACCAGGACCCAATTGAAGTGTAGCTAGCATGAAGTAACCAGCCTGGCTCTGTGAAGTTATATCTCAAGTTTCGAGTTGATTGATGTACATATGTTCAAGATACAGATTAAGCAAGGATTTGTATGGATTAACCAAGAACGATCCATGGAACAGTCCAAGTCATCGAAGAATATTCAATATCTTGAGATCCATGAAGCCATTCCATGTGAGACTTTCATAGCATCAATAAAATAGCAAGGGAAGCATACAATAACGATTGCGAATCCCAAGATGGAAGTTGAAGGAAGGCCGATCGTTATTGGATGGTTCGACATAATGATCGGTGTACTTTAGTACGTATTCTATTTTTGACCATGATCGACCCATATCTTACAATCTACAACTCAGAATGGCGCCAAATTTTAGCAGCACCCTAAAGAATCCCGTGGGGACCTCCGAGATGATCGCAACTTGAATGGAGCAAATAAAAACGATCAGCTATCATTTGGTCGGTCGTTCCACACCATCGAGATATCGCTGCCAATCGATGTGACGGGCTCCACTGGACATAGAGAGCCTTCTAGCAAAGTTTCAACCCGATCCATGCGCGTCTTCTTTTATAAATACAGCAAGCGTAGCTTCAGAAAGGAGGATCCTTCTTCCTGTTGTGGAGGCTCTACCATTTTTCATTTTTTATTCTTGTATTAATGGATCTTAGCTGATCCAAACACTCTTGTAATCATAATCAAATGAAAGATCAATAAAGACAGGAAGTAGATGCAGGCCAAGGTTGCCGAACCACTTTAAAAATCTGTGTGTTCATTTAATTTATTCTGTTTGGCTTTTAGTTCCATTCTTTGTTTAATCTCAATGAGATTCTATGGGTGTTAATGCCCATTTTTGGCATCAACAGATTCTATGGTTGTTTCTGTGATTGTCAATTACTTCATTCCAAGTAGAATCTTAAAGAATTTGAAAAATATTCGTATAATCCATTAAACACTATTCACCTCCTCCTGTAATGTTAATTTAGCCGTAGAACCCTATTCCACTGGCTCGTATAGGCTACAATTCTAATTTACATTTCAGGCATACATGAATAGATATACAATGATATAAATCAAATATTATACAAAGTATATAATTTTTCCCACTCATCATTTTAGCATCCTAAATCTCCCTATCTAATCCATGTTTTCCAATTTGGATTTACACACCGCAAACTTATATAGATTTATCGTAGTTCTAAATTAGAAAAGAGATTTACAATTGATATGTATTTTAGATTTTGATTTACAATTTACCTTGCCAATTTGCAATTTGATTTGAACATATTCTCTGCCTCAAGCATCTTCAACAATTCTCCAATTTTGTATACGTATAAACTAGAACTATTTCTAACAATATAGAACTTTGTAGGAGAAGAGAAAATAGTAGAGCTTCGACATCGCTCCAAAAAAATGAGTTTAGAAGAGAGGGTCTAGGTCTACATTTATAGAGGTTCAGATCAATGTCATTCGTTCGATGAAATTGTATTTCCTTACCGTTCAGGCCATTTTTCACTGTCGAATTTACAAAGCACAGGTCGACCGCCCTCCCCCTATGGTCGACCGCTATCGATCCACCAGTAGGGGTCCCAGGTCGACATGTGGTTTCCTTAGGCATTAATTAATTGCCGTTGTTGATTTTTGTTTGCTTTATTCCTTTTTTGACCGATTACATTATGTATTTTTTTAATCTTGCAATAATTTGTTTTCACTTATGTATATATTTTCTCAGATTTGACTTAACGTTAATATTTCTTAATGTTTAAGTTTCCATTAATGTTAGTAATTAGCATTAATTAACTTTTATTATCATAATTACATATATAATTATTTTCGATTCAAAAACTTCAAACGCAGGTAACTTTTTCGATCAAATTACGATTGAAAAACATTATATATGAAAATTGATCAGAAAATTGCCACGAAGCCAATAGTAGAGATTTCATAGCCAAATTATAAAGTTTGTGAAAATTCTTTTTTTTAGCATTATTATTTATTTATTAAATTGATTTTTAATTAATTATCGTAAAATCAATGGTTATTACAATTTCCCCCTTAACTAATATTTCATCCCCAAAATTCCTCAAGAATTAAACAACGTAACATAATGTACAATCTTTCAAAACTAACAAACAATTAGTGTATAAATAATTTTGCAAACAAGCATGTACAAGTGCATGGTGTATCACAATACATATGATATGTATGCAGAATAATTATAATCTGCGCCTCCTATATTGTAACGACCCGTAAAATTTCGATAATTTAAAATGTAAATTTAATAAGATTTTGTGATTTAGTGTTAGAAAAAATTTGTAAGTCGTTTGGAATAATAATAACTAGAATGAAATGCAACAAATTTTATCTAAGTTAATTATTTATGAATTGAATGGAATCCCGAATTAATTGAAATAATATGTAGTCAAAGGTAATTGAATGAATTTGTATTGAATAGGTAATTGTGACACCTGTTTGTAAATAATAAACTTATAAGCAATTAAAAGTTAACGGTGATAATTATTTAATTTACCTATTCATTTAGTTAGTCGAATTGAAGTTGTGAACCAATTGCAATTGAAATGAAAGTTTATATATTAGTTGAGTGCATTATCTCTAACCGTAGTTAAATAATAATGTGGAATTCATTTGATGTAATATAGTAAATCGACTGATGATGAAAATTTTATTTAAAAATCCAATATTGAAATTCGTCAAATATTGAACAATTAAATTGTTTAAATTTAATATTTGGAATTTATTGAATAATTGAATAACGGGAATTGAATAACTGTTTTAATGAAAATGGGTGTTCTATAATTTGAATTTGTTAAATTTTATAAGTTCGTTTTGAATATTTCAAAAGATAGTGATTTAAGAATAATCAAATTTGTTAAATTTAATATTACAAATGCTTGAATAATTAAATTTCGAATTTGATAAGATCAATTTGATATTGAAATTTAATATATGGAAATAGAGTGAATAATTGAAATTCGATTTAATATGATTCAAATTGGTTTCCAAAGAGAATGTAAGTTATATCGGGATAATAATAGAGTTAATAAGATTTTAAAATTGGAATTTACTGGATAATTGAATAACGGATTTAATATGATTAAAAATGATTTGTAAAATTTTATTTTATCATATTAAAGCTAGAATGATGTTGTAGAACTTTTAAAATCGAATTAAAAGTAAATTTGTGAAAATTGAATATTTTAATATTTAATTATCGGCTGGAAAATAGCCAAATTTTGAACAGTCTCAGAATTGGACGAAACTAGTTCCATTGGATCCGTAATAGTTAGTTATTATCGGATTTCAATTTTCGTAGCAATCGAGTTGTCGTTTGACCGTGGCAACTCGAAACGCGTTGAAATTGTTTTAATATTAATTTGGCGAGTTAAAATAGCCATTTTTCAAACGGCCTCGGATTTCGACGAAACCAGTTTCATCGGATCCGTAATGTGATATTATTGTAAGGTTTTAAATTTCATGTCAATCGGATTTACCGTTTGTCCGGGGCAAGCCAAAACGCCTAGAAATTCGTTAAATCGGTTTAATTTAAATTTGATCGTTTATTTCCGTAACTTGCACATACGATCGAATTAGCTTTCGAAACCTTTTCCATTTTGTCCGGAATGCGGGATAAGCCCTAGAAACGCCGGTCACCGCGCGTAAATCGGAGTTCGAAAAATTGGAAGTGAATAGTGTTCGTTGAAACTTCTATAAAGGGACCCCTTAACTTCATTATTTCACAAAAATCAAAACCCTAGGGTTTCTACAGCAGCCGCCTCCTAAGAAATTCAAAGGCTGATATTGTTCAAATCTTCCCTCTCTAATTTCTCTAAATCCGTGAATCAATTCAAGAAACCTCCAACACAAAGATTGAAGAGCTTCGCGAGCTCTTCGAATCCATACGGGGATGATGAAATATAGAGCGACATCGTGGCCAGGATCTCGACCCATTCGTGCATTGTTTGGGCATGAAAATCGATGCTTAGGGCTGACCGAGTGTGATGCCCTTCTGGGCGTGAGTGGAGCTTGCGTAGACGGACGGTTTGGTGATTGCCGATCGAATTCTAGTGGACATTGGAGGGAGCGGCTTCGAGATGTCGAACGTGATGATGGGTTTTCGTGTGTGTACTGGAGTTACGGGGAAGAAGGAGTTCGGCCTGGGAATGATTTTAGGTTAGAAAATAAAATGTAAATTAAATTTGTAAATTAATGTGTATTTAAATGCGTGTAACTTTAAACTGTCATAACCTGTTGTTGCGAGGTCGGAATTTCGCTAAACCAGTTGCGTTGGAACCGAATTGACGAGCTCTTCGCTATGGAGCTGGATTGGAGTCGTTTGGAGATAGAGAAAATTTCGGATAAAATTAAACGCTCGTTTAATTTTATTCGAAATAAAACGCTGGAGCAACATTGAAATCAAGGTGAGTGTTTTATAACGCTCACAACGTACTAAATATCTTTATGCTAGTAAAATTTGATATTATGAAGTGTTATGATTTTATTTGTCGTTGTTTGATAGAATTTAATTATCCTATAGATTGTCATTTGAATTAACCGTTGAAATTAAATTGACAGTTAAATTGAAATTGAAATTGAAATTGAATTGCGATTAAATTACCTGACATTGATAACTACGAAACTGCCATGAATTGTATTGTCTATTGGATGATGTATTTTGATGGATGTTATTGGTTGATATTTAAATATTTGGATGTTTATTTGCTTATATATATACTGTTATGCATACATATGACACTGTGATTGGTTTAAGTAATATATACTCATCCCTGACATTTAATTGAAATAATTAATTACTTGGCCATAGGATAGAAAATTATATACAGACACCGAATTGGCTAAATTAATAGTTTTTAAAATCGTCGTTTTGAAATTTATTTAAATGTTTTGATTTAAAATTTATAAATAGAAATCGATTTATAGAAATCGAATTTATCGAAAAATTGAGTTCGGAATGTTGAAATAAAATTTGGTTAAAAGAAATAGTTAAATAATATAAGTCGAGACTTTGAAATTTAAAAATTGGGATTTGATTGAATTTCGAAAATTGATTTGTTTAAAGATTTAACCTTAATTCGAGCTTTGAATATTTCCAAGTAAAAGTGATATAAAAATGATATTTTGAAGTCGAGCTTGGAATTGAATCATATTTGAAATTTGGATTTAAACTCGAAATTTGATGGATAATTTTGTTAAGTGTTGTAAATGGATATTTTGAAAAGACCAAGCTCTAAATCGATATAAATTGAAATTGAATTAATAGAAAGTGAATATAAAATGGAATAAATTGAAGTCAAAGTTGACAATTGATTTGAATTGAAATCGAAATTGAATTGGTAGAATGGAAATTGAAATGGATTTGAATTGGGAAGTTATAAATTGAAATGGATTGGTTTTGAAGCTGTTTTATTTTGTTTCCCAAATTACTCTACTATATAAACCATTTTTGAATACTTAAACTATTTTAATCTATTTTAAATCTACTTAACCCAATTTAAATTATTTTAAACTAATTTATCTATTTCAAATCCATTTTAAGATTCTAAGTATTTTAACTATTTTAATTATTTAAAACTACTTTTAAACTACTTAAAACTATTTTTCTAAAATTCTAAGCTGGTCAATAAGGTGAAATGTTTATATTTAAATCTTGAATTTAAACACGAATTGGGTTAAATGAAGTTGCAACCTAAATTGAAATTCGAAATGATTTTGAAATCGAAATGAGATATTGATGCGAAAAATGATTTTTAAACGGAATCTTACATTTGAATAGATACGATGATATTTGAAATGGATTTGATTTTTAAAAGCGAATATGATATTTTGATATCAATTATGAATCAATTTGAAATGTAAAAGAGCCAACGGTGTAATAATACGTAGTTATTAAAGAGACTGGGATCGGATATGGACATACTCTCTGTCGATACCGAACACCACTTTAATAACTATTATACGCGGAGTGTTGATCCAGAATGAAGTGGAGGGTTTGGTGAACGCGTTGACTGAAGAAAGAGAACGATATTGGATGACCCCTGACATGACTAAACAGGAGCCGCGTCGGGCCATTGAGGTTCGCCATCTCTAGCGGACACACTTCTTCGATACCTTATCTATTACATTTGTGATGCGATTTGGGTGCACCCCTTGATTTGGGAGTGTTGTTTCGCGGTGTTGGGGTAGCTGCTGGCTATGCACAACATCAGTCCGGATCACGCAACTACTAGTATCCTAGTTGGTATCGCCTCATGTACCTTGTCATACTGATTATCCTATTCGCGACCACTACGTTATGTTTTGGGTTATACCTATGGGGTACCCTCTGATAACCACCAGTTTACGGTGGGGCTTACGGTGCTGTATAGACTATGGCATTATAAAAATGTGTTAAGGGGGATTATGGTAACGCCTTAACGTTATTTTGATACTTTATATTACTTATAGGCATTATCTACTTAGCGTACATTACTACATAGTAGATAGTTTAACGGATCCTTAAGAGATGGAAAATTCCGTAACATCTCTTGAGTTATTGCACGCACGTTGACACTGGATATGAGATGTCAAATCCCGTAAATATCTCTAATGCCGTTACACTCATATTTATTTACGATTGATTTAACTTTCATGAGGATATTTTAGTCCTGACAATTGTGTTTTGTCTTTTCATTACGCTCGGGTCAGTCCTGAGTTTTTCAGATTTTTGAAGATCTATTCTAGAGGATGAAGACGAAGATTTGGTATACTATTACTATTATTACCCTTGCATCATGCTATCTGCTGCATTATCTTATTTGTTCTGTTGAATATGTATAACTCTGATAAATATTGTATAAATAATGATCAAAGTTTAGTAAACAACTTCATGAACTGTTTATTTGATTATTATATTTTATCGTTCCGCTGCAAGATTCTGTGTTGTTTCCTTTCTTTTATTTCTCTTTCCTCTTCTTTTCTTATTTACCCAATAACCATCTGCCCTTTTGAAAGGTTTGGAATCGACATATGTATTTGATCGTCGGTTTAAACTGTCCAAAAATGCGGGTCGTTACAGTTGGTATCAGAGCTTTGGTTTAGCGATAACCTTAGCTTTGTGGGGTCTGACTCTTTATAAATAGGGTAGTAATACCCTATGATGAGTCGCTGAGTGTATACATATTAGAGAGCGTATTTGTTAGTGATATAAAATGTTTTATATTGTGTCGGTTGATTTGTTGAGTGGCTTATGGATTCTGGTCAATACGAGTAATTAACGTCATTGGTAGGGATCTCTAAACACTTAAACATAACAATTCGACATAGTACTGTTTTGAAATTGGGTAAATGAAATAATTTTGCCCTAATTATATTTTGTATATAAAGAATTTGTTTTCAAAAAAAAAAATTATTGTGATCTATCTAGCTTATTTGGTTGTTGGAAACGATAATATTGATTGTTATTATTAATTGGATATTGTGTTTTAATAAATAAGGTTTACTGAAAAATAAATAATAATAAAACAACTTGTGGAATGTCTAAGAAAGAAAACCCTATAAGAATATTTATAAAGGTGACTTAAAATAGATTTAAATTGGGAAATATTGAATTTAAGACCCGGAGATTTTGAAAAATGATTCTCAAAGTTATGAAAGAAATATATAATAATATTAGTTGGTAATTGTTTAGGAAATATTTTGAAATGATTTTTAAGTAGGAATGAATTAATTACTCCTCTCTTATGTCGCTCGAAAATAATTTCGGTGATGACTGCGCAGCATCATCGACGTTCATTTTCGAGTCCCAAAGTGGGGGAGACTTCTAAGAAGCTTTGCTTTTCTTCGAAATTATTTTGGGTAAATGGGTTTTGGGTTAAACTCCAAAGGTATGATTTGATATATATTAAAGATATAAGTGTATATGTTTATTTCAAATGATTTGAAAAGAACCGGGCATTTAAATTTCTAAGTTATGTTAATTAGTAATTTTCAAATTATTTGAATGAAATGTGAATAACCAAAATTTATAAAATAAGAGGATTAAGATATCTAAGCTACTGTTTGGGAAAACTTTAAAGTTGAAAGGTAAAGAGGATTTAAACAAATCAAATTTGTGAACATTCTAATTAAGTAAAATGAAATTCTATAAATTTGTATAATACCAAAATTACATTCTGATAACATATAACAAGACTTACCCAATGTTAAAAGTTAAAATAATGTTTTGGATATGTAATGAGATATTGTACAAATAAACAGAACCTGAAAATAATTGAAGTATACAAGTAAGGAACTTAAAAAGGAATTTAAATGTATACAAATGAAAATTTTGATTGTGATAAAAATGTTATATACTTAAATATAGCATGAAATGATGAATGGATTAATGGAACAAGTAAGTGAATTTAAGAAAGAAGACAAATGAATTGTATAATATCTTTTGTAAATTGGTTATAGAAAATAAATATAAATTGCATAGAAATTTTTTTGAATTCGTAACCTTTAAGATAACTGTAAACTAAGAAAAGTCATTTAGGAGAGGTTAGACTTTTATAGGATGATTAATAAACTAAAGTGTCGGTTAATAAAATTTTCACAAATGAATTCGTTATTAACTGAAATTATGAAAATGCAATAAATGTAAACAAAGGAATTTCTTATAGCTAAGAATCAATTGGAAAATGAAATTGAATTTAATTAAATTATGTAGAATTTTTAAAATGAACTTGAGTAAACAAATTCTTGATATGATGTTTAAGAAAAGATAATGTTGAAAAGTATGCTATGTAAAGAAATAGATATATTAACTAAATAATGGATTGTGAATAATTAATTGTAAATAAAATGAAAGTCAATAAAATAATTTAATATGGATAAATTGTATAGAAATCCATTGGAAGGTAATACGTGAGATTGTACGTATATTATTTATTCGCATAATGATTTGGTCCAAATTCGAGCACAAAATTTCGAGATGATTTATATCGATCCAAGTAAGGATTTTTCACTCGATTTTCGACGGCGAACCCTAGATATGGATTTTTAATTTGATTCTGGAATTCTCTATCATAGTATATGGCTATGCAAGGAGAGTAACAGTTTCCAATCAAGGAACCAAATCCGAGTCCGCACTAGAGAGTCGAGTGAACGATACTAGTTTGGAAGTGAAATTGTGTGATCGAATAAGCGATTAGATTTGATATTGCTTACGGACGATATATGTATGGCTTGCGGACTTAATTAAAGTTAATATTGGAAATTTAAGATGCCAAAGATAAAATGATTCTTTTAAAATTATATAACACGATATATATATAAAAGAGATAAACCAAATTGAATGTAAAATTAATAATTTGGTTATGTTGGGTATGATTTGGTTGTTATATGATTGTTAGTTGATTGTATATAATTCATTAAGTGTAAATTGAAAGCTATAAGTCATTGAAATCAAATTGAAAGTTAAATGAATTTAAATAGAATTTAATTTGATTCAAATTGGAAGTGAACTAATGTAAATATAAATTAGTAAATGTTAGCTAATTGAATTGAGAATGAATGTTGGTAAAATCCAACATTAATGAATCAATTGTGATTAAAATTTAAAACCAAGTGAATAAATATTAATGAGAAGTGAATTTATATTGATTGATTATGGATTTGTTGGATGATAGTTGGATGATAATTGATTTGTTGGATGCATTTGTTGTTGTTGCAATTGCTATGTTGGCACATGTAGTTGTTATGTTGCTATATGATGTATAATGATATTATTTTCATATATGCATGTTTCTCATGGTTTGTTGAGTGTTTAGTAGGTGCGGATTGCGCTTGCTTCGCATTTGGAGCTCGCTTTCGTGTTATATTAATCGTATATGCTCGCTAATAAAATATAAGGTACATGTTTGTTTTGTCATTGGATTTGGTGATTTTTGATGAGCCACTTGGCTTTTGATTTTCTTTTGTTGGTTTGGGGCCCGTAGAGGCGTTTTGTAGCTGTACCGATCGAGCCGCACAAAGGAGACTCTACCGAATTTTTTCGTAAATCCGAGTGTTAGAAAAAATTTCGAGTTTTAAAATTTTTTATAACTTGTTTTGATAACTAACTTTTAAAGTTAGAAAGTCATTCGGAGTAGCGTAGTGGAAGTGTAGTAACGATTTTATAAATGGAATTTCATTGTTTGGTAACTTTGAAGAAAATACATCAAATGTTGCATTCTATGCTTAGTTCCTGTTTCCCTTCTTTTTTCTTTTCGGGGACGAAAAGTTTTGAGTGGGGGAGAGTGTAACGACCCGTAAAATTTCGATAATTTAAAATGCAAATTTAATAAGATTTCGTGATTTAGTGTTAGAAAAAAAATTGTAAGTCGTTTGGAATAATAATAACTAGAATGAAATGCAACAAATTTTATCTAAGTTAATTATTTATGAATTGAATGGAATCTCGAATTAATTGAAATAATATGTAATCAAAGGTAATTGAATGAATTTGTATTGAATAGGTAATTGTGACACTTGTTTGTAAATAATAAACTTATAAGCAATTAAAAGTTAACGGTGATAATTATTTAATTTACCTATTCATTTAGTTAGTCGAATTGAAGTTGTGAACCAATTGCAATTGAAATGAAAGTTTATATATTAGTTGAGTGCATTATCTCTAACCGTAGTTAAATAATAATGTAGAATTCATTTGATGTAATATAGTAAATCGACTGATAATGAAAATTTTATTTAAAAATCCAATATTGAAATTCGTCAAATATTGAACAATTAAATTGTTTAAATTTAATATTTGGAATTTATTGAATAATTGAATAACGGGAATTGAATAACTGTTTTAATGAAAATGGGTGTTCTATAATTTGAATTTGTTAAATTTTATAAGTTCGTTTTGAATATTTCAAAAGATAGTGATTTAAGAATAATCAAATTTGTTAAATTTAATATTACAAATGTTTGAATAATTAAATTTCGAATTTGATAAGATCAATTTGATATTGAAATTTAATATATGGAAATAGAGTGAATAATTGAAATTCGATTTAATATGATTCAAATTGGTTTCCAAAGAGAATGTAAGTTATATCGGGATAATAATAGAGCTAATAAGATTTTAAAATTGGAATTTATTGGATAATTGAATAACGGGTTTAATATGATTAAAAATGATTTGTAAAATTTTATTTTATCATATTAAAGCTAGAATGATGTTGTAGAACTTTTAAAATCGAATTAAAAGTAAATTTGTGAAAATTGAATATTTTAATATTTAATTATCAAATGGAAAATAGCCAAATTTTGAACAGTCTCAGAATTGGACGAAACTAGTTCCATTGGATCCGTAATAGTTAGTTATTATCAGATTTCAATTTTCGTAGCAATCGGAGTTGTCGTTTGACCGTGGCAACTCGAAACGCGTTGAAATTGTTTTAATATTAATTTGGCGAGTTAAAATAGCCATTTTTCAAACGGCCTCGGATTTCGACGAAACCAGTTTCATCGGATCCGTAATGTGATATTATTGTAAGGTTTCAAATTTCATGTCAATCGGATTTACCGTTTGTCCGGGGCAAGCCAAAACGCCTAGAAATTCGTTAAATCGGTTTAATTTAAATTTGATCGTTTATTTCCGTAACTCGCACATACGATCGAATTAGCTTCCGAAACCTGTTCCATTGTGTCCGGAACGCGGAATAAACCCTAGAAACGCCGGTCACCGTGCGTAATCGGAGTTCGAAAAATTGGACGTGAATAGTGTTCGTTGAAATTTCTATAAAGGGACCCCTTAACTTCATTATTTCACAAAAATCAAAACCCTAGGGTTTCTACAGCAGCCGCTTCCTAAGAAATTCAAAGGCTGATATTGTTCGAATCTTCCCTCTCTAATTTCTCTAAATCTGTGAATCAATTCAAGAAACCTCCAACACAAAGATTGAAGAGCTTCACGAGCTCTTCGAATCCATATGGGGTTGATGAAATATGGAGCGAGGTTGTGGCCAGGATCTCGGCCCATTCGTGCATTGTTTGGGCACGAAAATCGATGCTTAGGGCTGACCGAGCGTGATGCCCTTCTGGGCGTGAGTGGAGCTTGCGTAGATGGACGGTTTGGTGATTGCCGATCGAATTCTAGTGGACATTGGAGGGAGCGGCTTCGAGATGTCGAATGTGATGATGGGTTTTCGTGCGTGTACTGGAGTTACGGGGAAGAAGGAGTTCGGCCTGGGAATGATTTTAGGTTAGAAAATAAAATGTAAATTAAATTTGTAAATTAGTGTGTATTTAAATGCGTGTAACTTTAAACTGTCATAACCTATTGTTGCGAGGTCGGAATTTCGCTAAACCAGTTGCGTTGGAACCGAATTGACGAGCTCTTCGCTATGGAGATGGATTGGAGTCGTTTGGAGATAGAGAAAATTTCGGGTAAAATTAAACGCTCATTTAATTTTATTCGAAATAAAACGCTGGAGCTACATTGAAATCAAGGTGAGTGTTTTATAACGCTCACAACGTACTAAATATCTTTATGCTAGTAAAATTTGATATTATGAAGTGTTATGATTTTATTTGTCGTTGTTTGATAGAATTTAATTATCCTATAGATTGTCATTTGAATTAACGGTTGAAATTAAATTGACAGTTAAATTTAAATTGAAATTGAAATTGAATTGCGGTTAAATTACCTGACATTGATAACCATGAAACTGCCATGAATTGTATTGTCTTTTGGATGATGTATTTTGATGGATGTTATTGGTTGATATTTAAATGTTTGGATGTTTATTTGCTTATATGTACTGTTATGCATACATATGACACTGTGATTGGTTTAAGTAATATATACTCTTCCCTGACATTTAATTGAAATAAATAATTACTTGGCCATAGGATAGAAAATTATATACGGACACTGAATTGGCTAAATTAATAGTTTTTAAAATCGCCGATTTGAAATTTATTTAAATGTTTTGATTTAAAAGTTATAAATAGAAATCAATTTATAAAAATCGAATTTATCGAAAAATTGAGTTTAGAATGTTGAAACAAAATTTGGTTAAAAGAAATAGTTAAATAATATAAGTCGAGACTTTAAAATTTAAAAATTAGGATTTGATTGAATTTCGAAAATTGATTGTTTAAAGATTTAACCTTAATTCGAGCTTTGAATATTTCCAAGTAAAAGTGATATAAAAATGATATTTTGAAGTCGAGCTTGGAATTGAATCATATTTGAAATTTGGATTTAAACTGGAAATTTGATGGATAATTTTGTTAAGTGTTATAAATGGATATTTTGAAAAGACCAAGCTCTAAATCGATATAAATTGAAATTGAATTAATAGAAAGTGAATATAAAATTGAATAAATTGAAGTCAAAGTTGACAATTGATTTGAATTGAAATCGAAATTGAATTGGTAGAATGGAAATTGAAATTGATTTGAATTGGGAAGTTATAAATTGAAATGGATTGGTTTTGAGGCTGTTTTATTTTGTTTCCCAAATTACTCTGCTATATAAACCATTTTTGAATACTTAAACTATTTTAATCTATTTTAAATCTACTTAACCCAATTTAAATTATTTTAAACTAATTTATCTATTTCAAATCCATTTTAAGATTCTAAGTATTTTAACTATTTTAATTATTTAAAACTACTTTTAAACTACTTAAAACTATTTTTCTAAAATTCTATGCTGGTCAATAAGGTGAAATGTTTATATTTAAATCTTGAATTTAAACACGAATTGGGTTAAATGAAGTTGCAACCTAAATTGAAATTCGAAATGATTTTGAAATCGAAATGAGATATTGATGCGAAAAATGATTTTGAAACGGAATCTTACATTTGAATAGATACGATGATATTTGAAATGGATTTGATTTTTAAAAGCGAATATGATATTTTGATATCAATTATGAATCAATTTGAAATGTAAAAGAGCCAACGGTGTAATAATACGTAGTTATTAAAGAGAACGGGATCGGATATGGACATACTCTCTGTCGATACCGAACACCACTTTAATAACTATTATACGCGGAGTGTTGATCCAGAATGAAGTGGAGGGTTTGGTGAACGCGTTGGCTGAAGAAAGAGAACGATATTGGATGACCCCTGACATGACTAAAACAGGAGCCGCGCCGGGCCATTGAGGTTCGCCATCTCTAGCGGACACACTTCTTCGATACCTTATCCATTACATTTGTGATGCGATTTGGGTGCACCCCTTGATTTGGGAGTGTTGTTTCGCGGTGTTGGGGTAGCTGCTGGCTATGCCCAACATCAGTCCGGATCACGCAACTACTAGTATCCTAGTTGGTATCACCTCATGTACCTTGTCATACTGATTATCCTATTCGCGACACCTATGGGGTACCCTCTGATAACCACCAGTTTACGGTGGGGCTTACGGTGTTGTATAGACTATGGCATTATAAAAATGTGTTAAGGGGGATTATGGTAACGCCTTAACGCTATTTTGATACTTTATATTACTTATAGGCATTATCTACTTAGCGTACATTACTACATAGTAGATAGTTTAACGGATCCTTAAGAGATGGAAAATTCCGTAACATCTCTTGAGTTATTGCACGCACGTTGACACTGGATATGAGATGTCAAATCCTGTAAACATCTCTAACGTCGTTACACTCATATTTATTTACGATTGATTTAACTTTCATGAGGATATTTTAGTCCTGACTCGAGTGTTTTGTCTTTTCATTACGCTCGGGTCAGTCCTGAGTTTTTCAGATTTTTGAAGATCTATTCTAGAGGATGAAGACGAAGATTTGGTATACTATTACTATTATTACCCTTGCATCATGGTATCTGATGCATTATCTTATTTGTTTTGTTGAATATATATAACTCTGATAAATATTGTATAAATAATGATCAAAGTATAGTAAACAACTTCATGACTTGTTTATTTGATTATTATATTTTATCGTTCCGCTGCAAGATTCTGTGTTGTTTCCTTTCTTTTATTTCTCTTTCCTCTTCTTTTCTTATTTACCCAATAACCATCTGCCCTTTTGAATGGTTTGGAATCGACATGTGTATTTGATCGTCGGTTTAAACTATCCAAAAAGACGGATCGTTACATATATGAATACATTCTTTTGAATCAATTTTGAAAATAAGGTGCAAACAACCTAGATATACTGGCAATACTATATGTATGCAACTTTTGAAAACTAAAAACTTGTTTTTACATCCAAATTTTCACACCCTTCTACGAATAGAAGTATAGTTCAACGAATTTTGCGTCCAATGTCTACCATCCAAAATCCTACCACACCGTTGGTAACATCCAAATTAAACAAAATCCAATCTTCTAAACCTATTTTCTTTATGCGGAGAAAAGGGTTTAGATGGAAAATTCCATATTTCCATCCTTTTTATATTGGGTACCTAGCTTCCCACTTTACTTTGGAACCTTTTCTTTGCCCCCAATTATTTTCAACTTTTTCAAGTACAATTTGTGTAGTTAATTTTTATCTTTTAGTTCTAAAACATAGTTTATTTCAAAAATCAACTTTTTGTTCTTCTATCGATAAGGGATGTAGGAAAGATTCCATAGCTAAAGTAGCCTCCTCGTCATTAACCGTATTTTATTTTATTGTCACTTATGCTGCACAGTAAAATTCGTACTTATCAACCTGTCTACTACTCCCTCATGTTAAGTATTTGGCATTTCCAAAATCTGATTTCTTTCTTTTCTGCCTAAAAATATTTTTATATTATTTTTTAAAATATCGATAAAAATTTTAGAATTTCAAATTTTCAAAACTTTTCACAAAGGTATTTTTTTCAAACCAAGAATTTTGAACAAAAATTTGCAAAAGTATACATATTATATATTTTATTTACAATAATTTTGCCGCATCTCACAAAATTGGGATTTAGTTAATAGTCCAATGTCCATGATGGACTTCGCCAAATTTCATGGTAAATTTTAAGTTTTTCAAAACTTTTCTTTTAATTTTAATAGCAACCAGCAAAAAAGTTCAATTATAAATTTTAGCCTTTTAAGTACAGGGACATTGACCAGTGGCTACGCAACATTCCTTCATGTCTTTCGCTTATTGGAACTTATTTCTTGAATTTTTTTTGGGGTTTACAATCTTATTTCATTTTTATCTTAGTAGCTAATTCGATAAATTTTCTTAATTTATTCCTTAACTTCCAGACGTAACTATTTTCTTTTCTTTTGCATTAGCTATCCGTCTTTTCTGAAATTTCCTTGTCTTATTGTTTACCCATAATATTGCAATCCACAACAAAAACACATAAAAAGAACATTTCCTTTTCATATATTTTCTTTAACTTTAGTTCTTCAAACGATCATATCCTAGAACTCATAGAAATGTACTTTAATACCTTTTATTATTCTTTTGCGGGTTCTTTTAATGATTTTCATACATATCTTACAAAACATTCCTAGGCACTCACAAATATTCTTTACATTCTATGGGGATTCCTTATTATTACAGTATGAGTAGTCATTGTTATCTTCTTCACAGCCTTATCTTTTACCCCGTCTTACCTAGGCTGTCATTCCTACCTACTCCATATTTAAAATTTTAGTTTGGCCTCCGCTCCTCTTTTTCAAAATTAAAAACTTTGATAATTTGAAATTCTTAATCCTAAAACCTATCTTTAAAAGACTTAGAAACCTTCTATTAAATTCAAAAATACTTAATGTCTTAACTTTTAAAGCTATAATTTAAATTTTTTGAACTTAGCTTATCCCTTATGTCCAAAAATGTTAGCAAAATTAATTTTAAAAATTTTCTTTCCTATTTCTTTAAATCTACCTTTTCTTTTGAAGACTTTTTTAACTTTTACTTCTTAAAAATTAGGTTTTTTAACCCAAACTATTTATTAAGTTCTTCTTTTAAAAACTCATTTGTTACACTAAAATATTTCATTCCAAAAATTCACTTTACAATATTTCTAAGACATCTTTTATAATTTTAAACAATAAAAACTACAGTATATAAGGATAACACTCTTACTTTAATATTTTCTTATCACTTAAGTTATCTCCACTTTCATCCTTAGAGGAGGCTCTACTAGCATATTAGGAGACTTCTAGAAGATATGTGCTAATATTGCACCTATTATGAAAACTATCCATTTTTTTCTTCTTTCTTTTTAATTTCCTTTACTGTTTCTAATTACTAAAATCATTTTATAAGGAATACTAACCTTGTTTCTATTTATATTTCGAACTGTCTTCGAGTTACTCAAAATTAAATTACTAACATTATTTTAATATATATTCCAAATGTTGTTTCTAATTATATTTTGTAATTGTACTACCATTTAGCTTTCTTTTGCCTAAACTTCTCTTCTTTAAATAATTTCCTCTCAATTAACTATCATCTTTTTGTAATTATTGCAATGCGTTCACCCAATGCTTTGTTTTAGGTTTTAAATCTACTTTCCTATATTATATACCTTATTTGAAAATTGTACCAATTCCTATTTTCCACCCTTAAAAAAATGTTTTTACACAGCTTAAAATTATCGTTATAGGAAAACCCACGAGTTATATCGCTCTACCTTTTTTTTTTCAAAATAAACAGCTTTTAAAAAATTTATTTTACTGAAATTTTAAGTTTTAACAAAAAAAAATTCTTGATTTCTAGTGGAACTTTATATTTACAATTTTCTTTCTTCGTAAAGAAACTAGCGAGCTATAAGTTCTACAATTTTTTTCTTCAACAATTGCCTTTTATAAAACCCATTTATGAAAACTTTTCAATTTAACTAAATATTCATATTCATATATGTATTTAAAATCCAATATTTGCTTACCTTTTCAAATATATTAATTATATTTTTTTCTCAACTTCTAAAATTATTTTCTATTGGGTTGGACTTAGAGTGGATTTCTATTTGTCCTTTCTCTTGAACTTTTTTTTTCCAACTTGCTGACTTATCTTCTTACAAATATTAAATGTCTAGTTACTAACTTGGAGTAACTACGTAATACCTTCCTTTGGGAAACCAATTGCTTCTAGATATCTATAAAATATGGATTCTTAGTTTCCCCTTATCTGGACAAACTGCACATCATCTACCGATAATCATATGGGATCTACAATCATTGCGGCATCGGGGGCCGACTAGGGAGTCACATACTATAACAACTCTGGTTTCTTCATCGTAAAATAAATATATTTTATGGAATAGATATATTCGAATAGGATTTTTGATAATTATTATTTAGATATATTTTACTTAATTAAAGTTTATTTAATAGAAGGTTTTTTTAATAAATTGAATTAAATTAATAAATTTATTACGAATAATTTATTAAAATCGAATAAAAGGTTTCAAATTGAATATATAATATTTTGAAGGTGTGAATAATTTTTGTTCCATTGAAATAGTTGAAAATGAATTTGTTTCATGTCCAACTTGGAAATACTAATTTAAACCATTTTAACTAAAGTCAATTCAAAGTTTAAATTAAAATTTAACCTTTAAAATAATTCACTTCCAATAAATCAAATCATATCCCAATTTCCACTATAAGATTTCAAATTACATCCTTAAAAAATTTCATTTAAAACGGTTTCAATTTCAACATTTCAAATCTCGAATTAGAAAATATTTTAATTCATATAAATCAAAAAAAATATCTTTTCTTTAAACAATTTCATTTAAATAAATCTAAATTCAAGATTTAAAACCATTTAATTTAACCAAATCCGGTGTCTGTATATAATTTTCCACCCTATGGCCAAGTTATTAGTTATTTCAAATTTTAATTACATGGTGGATATACATCATTTCAACCCATATTAAACTGACATAGGTATATATCGTTTCAACATATTTGTTAGATCATTTCAAATAGTCCAAATGACAATATATATGATGTCAAATAATAAATAAGGTAATAACAAAGGTATGTCAAAATAAACAAACAGCCATACATCCAACCTCAATAAATAGACATCCAATAACAATCATCATTCAAATCAACTAACATATCATAATAGTTACTAGTTATCAATTGTGGATGTTAAACTAGCAATTAAATTCCAATACCAATTTAAATGTCAAATTAATTCAACATAAAAATTCAAATTCAATTCAAATGTCAAATTTAAATTACCAAACGGCAATCAATAAAACTTTATCATCTTATGATTCTAATTAACTAGCATCAGAAATTTAGTATTACGTGAGTGGGTTAAATCACTCACTTGATTTATAGCTCATTAAAAATCCAATAGAAGCCCAAAAACTCAACAGTCTCCAAATTCAGCCAAACCAGTTTTAAGTTATTCAGAATTTCAATACGAGTCCAACGAAAGAAATCATGCATCAATTAGAGTTCGTATGTAAAAGTTATTCGAGTTAAAAGATTTAAATTTTAAAATTAAATAAAATAAACAATAGGGGAAAATGGTAATTAACTTAACCTTCCTCAACCCTAACGTTTAACTCGCATCGGACCAACCATCAGCCGCCACCCTTTTCACGTCACCGCCGCACGTAGAGGCCATGATTCGAAGAACGAACCCCACAACTAGGACCTCCTTGGCCTGCCGCACTTCCCTCTGCCCACGCGACCACCTTCAGCGTCGCTGCGTGAACCCGCCGCCGCCAACTCGAACATGGATACGGTGATCCAAGCCGATAGATCGTCTCCTTTTAACCTCGTCTACACTACAGTGCTCCTCGATCTTCAAATGGTCGACGTTTTCCTGTTAATCGCGAAACCCTAATATGGACGACCGAGGAGAGATTGCCTAATTCTGATCAAACCGAAACTCGATTGCAGAAACAAATTCTAGATATTGATTCCATTCGTCGAGAGCTTCGCGGTGATATATAAATTGATAGGGTTAGAGCGACTTGAATTTTTGAATTTGATTTGAAATTGAAAATTTAGGTTTTAGGATATTCACCGTTAAAAAGGAGAGGTTAGATTTGAAAATACGTACATATAGAACTGAAGGCTGCTAAGGGTTTCATAAACAAAGATGGAACAAGATAAGATGGAACAGATATCGATTGGACCAAAGAGATAACAAAGGCCTGAAATCCTGTTTCGTTCCCGAGACGAAAATAGGCCATCCTATTGAAATGTAGGTTTTTAATACTTCTAAATTCAATGAAACTATTTTCATACCCTAATTCTATTGTATATAGAAGTTAGCTTTAAAATCAAATTATACTTAATTTTACACATTAATTAAAACGAATTATTATTAAACTTACTTAGTCACTTATAAATTCTAAATTAAAAGTTTCCTATCATCATTCTTGATTAACAAGAATGCAATAATCTTTTGAAATCCAATTTTTTATGTTAAATCAAAGATTTAAATATTAAATTAGTTTCAACATTTAAATTACAACGGTAATAAACCCTAGTTCAATACATTCTAATTTCCAACAAATTCTTTTATTTTGATTTAAATGCTCTTTATATTAAATCAACAATGACCTTATGTATTTTATTCAAAATAAGTTTTCATTTTATCACATTCGTTATATACAGTTAACATCTTCTCCTATAATAACAGAAATATTTCAATTACATTAAATCCATTAAATGCAAATTAATTTCAAAATGGATTAAGTAATGAAATGAGAAATAAATAATTGTTACAATTTTATAACTTTGAATATCTATAAATTTGTATTTTACAAACAAAGATTATAGATGTGCTTACCAAATAACTTATTCTTTATTCTATGCTAAAACCAACCAATCAATAACATATGATTTCTACTTTAATACATCATTTATTTTATTCCTTATTAAATTTTACAATTATATCCACATTGAACTTTACAATTACATTCCAATTAGAGATAAACATTAATTTCATTCTTTATAACATTAACATTTGCTATTTCAGATCTTATTGTTGATATGCAACTTCACATTATTTCACATTCAATTGAATTTGGTTATCATCTTTTAACTTATTAAGGATTTTATCTTAGACTCTAACATACATCCAATAACATTTCCATTAATAAATCGTAAAATCTTTATCTCTAACCATTTTTATTCAACAATTATATTAAATTTAATATTATTAAATGGTTGAAAATATAGGTCGTTACAATCTTCCCTACTAAAAACTTTTCATCCTCGAAAAATAAGAAGAAAGGATCAAGAAATTTGACTTATTTTATTCAAAATAGTCAATTTATAAACAACTAAACTTACATATTTAAGTTTAGTATAAATTTGAAAATAATTCAACTTCCATAAAAAAAAATTAAGTCCTAAACATACGGAAAATTTCGACAGCACCTCATTTGCACGGCTAGATCCGAAAAAATAACAATATCAATAATTACATGGTATACATCTTATTTCAACAATAAAACATCCCAAACTATGGAAAAAAATAAAACACCGCTACAAAAAGCATAATCTAAAAACACACCTGTAACGACCCGCAAATCCGTACTCTTTGACTCAACAATATACCATGCATGTCAGACCCAAAAAGCACAGAATGATGGAAGGTCATGGGAAAGAAGAGAGAGGGTGAGAAGAAAGAAAGAAGAAGAAGAAAGTAAAACAACACAGAATCTCACATCGCAGTGGAACAACATACATTAGAACATCAATAGTCTTTATAGAAAGGTAAATTGTAATATACATACGTCAATCAAAGTACACAATCACTAATTATTAGCTTGAACGTTTATAATAACATGTCCTCACAATTGCTGATAATTTAAAATAAACAATGCAGCGAAAATAAACAAGTACGGGAATACGTCTCTATCATCCAACACATCTCCTAAGCTCCAATGCGACCCAAGCAACCTGTAAATATGCTCGGTCTGACTCGAGCATTAAAAGGGAAGAACACCCAGATCAGTCTGAAAAACTAGTGTGAGAAGACACATCTCTACTAAATTTATAAAGTTATCAAAATCTCCTTTTTCAAAACAAAGAGTATCTCGTAAGACCGCGCCGCGCATAAACACGGATGGGTTTTTACCTTACAATAATCAAATCATTTTTATCAAATCATTCGATATTACTAGTGTCTAAGAGTTTAAAGTAAAATATGAATATAGCTGAAATGCTTGCATCTCACGTTTCAGCATATTTGGTATACAACTAAAACCATATAGCGCTTATTGGTGAACGGATTCCATACGATGACTGGGCATTGAGGTACCGCCCATCACAGTACACCTCTAGAAAATGTACTGAGATCGAACCTATCGATCTCTGCCAACAGAAGACCGGCCTATCCCTTACTGGATAGTATCGAATATGTCATCACCATAGTTGTTCCGAACCTTTTTACTGAGATCTCATGCACAACCAATCCATAAATATGTAGATGTAGGGTATCTAAAAAGGTGACAACATACCCAAATGCGTGTGACACACAAAATCTTATCGCATCTCCCCTTATTTTTAGTCATTTCCGGTTGATAAGGCTTGAGGCTACGTTTACCTTTTATATAGCAACCCAACTTGGAATGCTAACACTACCCTTTAGGCATCAATGCAATACTAGCTTTTGTTCATACAAGTTCATTGGGGACTGAATGAAACCGAAGGCACTATTCTCTATTTCATCCATTATGGGGAATCCTTTCCTAGGAAAATACAGAAATAGCCCTTGTATTTAACCCCGTCTTTGGCTATCTACAACATATTCCAATTCGCAACGCTTATGTCAATTCGAAATGGTTTCGAATAATAAACCCGATCCCGGTCTCTTCAAGCTACCAACGATAGTTTAATATTGGCCAATACTCTGATGGTCGGGTTATTTAACTATTAAGGAACAAACATTCATCCAAAGACTTATTTCCAAATGGAAATACTACTGGCTAAGCATCAAACAATACTGGGCCTCTTTAGTTAATCTTATATTAATTAAATTACTTTCCCAATATTTATCAAATTACTAAGATATATTCTCTAATCACTTTATTGCTTACAACAGTTGGAAAACATTTCCATCTACTTATCTCAATAGTATAAGTATATTCACAAACCATCTCATTTTCTACACTTAGAAAATATCTCAGTTCTTCCCGTCGCTTTCTTTTCCTTCGCTTATTATCTCTGAGGCTACCGCTCCAGATTCACTTCATCGTCGCTCCTATGCTCAAGTGGTCAAAGATTTTTTGCCTGGGAAATCTTTGCGAGATGCGAAACCTCAGTTCTCTTTCAAGCGATGGATTGATTCTAAAAAAAAGGATCTTTTTGTTATAGATGTGGAGACAGTAAACATTTCGCATCCCAGTGCCGAGATCCTATTCGGTGTTTCAGCTGCGGCAATTTTGGTCATAAGAGTGATAAGTGTTTGATCCTATCGTCCTCTTCGGTTTCGTCTGATTTCTTGGTTGAAAATGGTTTTCAGTTTGTGCTTAAAATCATGCTTCTGAAAAGGTTTATTAATGAACATTTAGGGCAGTTTCGATTTGAAGGTTTTAATCTCCTGGAAACATTGCTTCTTCATTTTAATGTTGTTAATGCCCCAAACATTGGCAAGGGTTATAAAGCTAAATTTGGAGATCCAGAGATTTATTTTGGTACCACTGATTCCTCATTGAATGCTTCCATTCCTTCTGATATTTTGGCAAAGCATGGTTTTTTGTTCGTTCTCAATTTCATCAACTTGAGAGGTATATTAATCAGTAATCTTGGACACAAGAGTTTTGATGGTTTGAATTTACTTGACGATCTTTTATCTCACTTTAACAATATTAATTCCCCAAATACTGATAAGGGGGATCAAGATTTTAGTGGAGATACAGAGACGCTTGTTGACACTTTGGGCTACTCGGCTTCTTCAGAGTCAGAGCTGGCTTCTGTTGCATTTTTTCAAGATTCTGTAAGGTTAGATCCCATTTTATCTGATCCAGATGTCGACCGCTGTATTTCATCTTTGGACAATATCTTGTTTAGTGGATTTATTCATCCTAATTCCAAAAAAGGTACTTCTTCTTTTCTGGAACCTTTCAAGATATCCACTAGCAACAGATATGCATGTCTTGATCCAGATACTGTCTCTGAATGCTCGGATATAATTGATGTTGATAGTGTTCAATCTAAAGAGTTCTCAGCTCTTTCCTCGGTTGATATTTTGGGTAGCAAATGTTTGGATTGTGATGGGTCTCCTATTTGTTCTGTTTTTGAATTTCAGTCTCTTGCTCCAGTTAGTGATCATTTCCTCCATAATGATGTTGTGTGTTTTGAAGAGTTGGCAGTGAGGCAGTTTATCGATTTGCCTGTGGTCTCAGAGTCACCGAGTTGTTCTGATTTATCTGATATCAGTAGCTGGGTTGATGTTACTCATTTAGAGGGTGATGATGTATCTTCCACAGTTGATGAGTTTTTGTTGTTGCATCATTCTGAAGTTCCCCTTGATTGGCTTTTATCAGATGAATCTCCTTCAGATGATATGTTGGCTTTGTCTGTTGATGATGTTTCGCACTTTGATGAGATTTTGCCAAATAAAGATTCATTGCATGTTGTGCATGAAGCACATGGTTCTTTGGAACAGGTTGATTGTTTTTCAGAGAATAAATTTCCCTATTTTCCTAGGGAGTCTGCTTTGGTGTGTTTCTCTGGTTCAGCTGGGGTCAAAGCTTTAGACCAGTTTCTTCCTGTTGTTAATATTTCTTCTTTTGCTTCTCCGAGTTTGACCAATTCTCAAGTGGATTATGTTAGTGTTGTGGCTTGTGTGGATTCTACTGATACTATTGATGGAGGTGAGGGATCTGATGGATTATTATCTGCTATGAATGTTGAGGCTTTTGGTAGTTCAGTGCCTTCTATTGCTACTTCGAAGAGAGGTAGGCGTAGAAAGCATGTTTCTTCGAGTGGTTTGGTTCGTCGCAGTGTCAGGATTAGAGGCAATCGCTCTCAGTCGATGAGTGAGTTTCCTGGTTCAAGCACTGTGAGCAGTGTTTTTGGAACCAGGCACTGGTATGAGTTTTGATTTTGGTAGCTTTTATTCTTCTTATGCTCTTGGTGATTTATCCGCTTCTGAGTTTGGTCAGTTAGCTAGTAGCTCTGCTTTTATTTTTTCTGATATTGAGTTAGATCGTGAGTTTATTAAAAGTAAAGAACTTGATAGGGCTAGATCTATGGGTTTATGAGAGTCATTAGTTGGAACATTAGAGGTCTGAACGACCTCAGTAAATGTGATAAAGTTAGACTCTTTTTTAAAGATTTTTCTATTGACATTGCTCTTCTTCAAGAGACCAAAATAGAATGTCCTGATTCTCGTTTTTTTAGAAGATTGGGTGGTTTTCGTTTTAGAAATTGGGTTTTTCTTCCTTCTATGGGCTCTTCTGGGGGTTTAATGATTGGTTGGAGAGATAATCTCTTTAAACTTCTTCAGTGTATTCAGAAGAAGCACTCTTTACACATCATTTTAATTAATCTCTCTGACAATTCTTTTTTAAATATTTCTAATGTTTATGGGCCTAACTCTAAAATTGAGAGGCGGATTCTCTGGAATGAATGCCTTGAGTTTAGGTCTTTCGCCCCTGGTCCTTGGATTTTGGGGGGAGATTTTAATGTGACTCGTTTTATTGGGGAGCGCTCTCCTCGGGAAGGCGATTATTTGGCTATGGAGGAATTCGATCAATTTATTATTCAATGTAATTTGATCGAAATTCCTCTATCCAATAGATCTTTCACTTGGAGCAATAATAGAGAGTCTCCCTCTTTTGCTCTTTTAGATAGATTTTTCGTTTGTGATGATATTGAGGACAAATTTCCTATCTGTAGAGTGTCAGGTTTACCTTTTACCCTTTCTGATCACTGTCCCATTATTCTTACTTGTGATAGTCATAGATTTTTGAATAATGTTTTTAAATTTGAAAAAATGTGGTTTCTAGGTTCAGGTTTTTCTAATTTAGTCATCAATAAATGGTCCTCTATGAGTTTTTATAACCTTAAGTTTTGTGGTAATTCTGCCAAAGCTTTTGTGCTCAAACTTAGAAATCTCAGGATTTTTCTTAAAAATTGGAATAAAAATGTTTTTGGTAATTTAAAAATTAAAAAGGATAACATTCTTAATGAATTGCTCAAACTTAATAAGATTGAAGAATCTAGACAATTAAATATAGGTGAGAGAAATGTCCTTAATAATTTAAAAGAGGATCTTTATTCTATTCTTGAAAAAGAGGAAGTTATGTGGAAACAGATATCTAATTGTCAATGGATCAATGAAGGTGACAATAATACAAAATTCTTCCACAGCTTAGCTAATAACAGAAAACGTAGTAATACAATTAATTCCATTTTAGTTAATAATGTGGAATTAGTTGATCAACGAGATCTTAACAATGCCTTTACTGATTATTATAAAGATATTTTTGGCACCAAAATTAAACATAGAGTTAGTGCTAGATGGAATGATCTTTACCCATCCACCTCTAACATCAATCTTTCTGATTTAGATGTCCCTTTTTCTGAAGAGGAAATTCGAAAAGCCATCTTTGATTTACCTGGAGACAAATCGCCGGGCCCGGATGGTTTTCCTATTTTCTTTTATCAATCTTTTTGGGAGATCTTAAAACTAGACTTAATTTGTATGTTTAATGAATTTTATAATGGTAATCTCCAATTAGGTCGTTTTAATTTTGCTAATGTTATTTTATTACATAAAAAAGTGGGTGCTAATACTTTAAAAGATTTTAGGCCCATATCTTTGATGAACTGCTCTGTTAAAATTATTTCAAAAGTTTTAGCTAATAGACTTAGTTTAAAAATGAATGATCTCATTGACTGTTCGCAATCAGCTTTCATTAAAGGCAGGAATATTACTGATGGTGTAGCGGTTGTTCAAGAATATGTCAATTTTTGTTGTAAGAATAATATAACCTGTGCTATCTTAAAATTAGATTTTGCTAAAGCCTTCGACTCGGTTGATTGGGATTTCCTTATAGAGATTTTCCTTGCCAGAGGCTTTAGTAATAAGTGGATTAATTGGATTAATATCTTGGTTAAAACGGGCAATTCGAGTATCATGGTCAATGGTGTCTTAGGTAATAAAATTCAATCTAAGAGAGGATTAAGGCAAGGGGATCCATTATCGCCCCTTCTGTTCAATTTAGCGGCTGATGTTTTTTCTAAGATAATTAAGAATGCTGTTAACAATAACCTTTTGGGTGTTATTGGTAATGATATTTCTAGTCTTAGTCTTTCTGTCCTTCAGTTTGCTGATGATAATTTGCTCTTTTCCTCTCATCTACCTAAGCATATTATTGCTCTTAAATTTATTCTTTATAGTTTTGAACTTTTATCTGGTTTAAAAATTAATTTTGACAAAAGTTCCGTTCTAATTTTAAATGATTTTGATAATGTTGAAAATTTAGTTGCTAAAACTTTGAACTGTAAAACTATGAGTTTTCCTTTTGACTATCTTGGTTTTGTAATCAGACCTTCGAAACTTAAACATGATGATTGGCTAATTATTATAGATAAAATTAAAAATAGGTTTAATAATTGGAATGTGAGATTCTTATCTAGAGCTGGTAGGCTGGTATTGATTAATTCTGTCTTATCAGCGCTCCCTATTTATTGGATGTCTATGCACCTTTTTCCTGATTGGGTGATAGATAAGATAGATAAAATTAGAAGGGATTTTCTTTGGAGTGGAGTTAATCCTAACAGTAGCATTAAATGTTTAGTTAATTGGGATACTGTTTGTAAATCTAAAAAAGAGGGTGGTCTAGGAGTCATTAACTTACATAATATGAATATGTCTCTTCTTGGTAAATGGTTATGGAAATTTAGAGATACTAGTGATAATGCCATTTGGAAGGAGATTATATCTAAATATTATTACAATGGTAGTTATAATCTCTATCATATTAGTCCTTCTAGTTCTAGTTTTATTTCTCATTTTTGGAAATCTATTTTAAAATGTAGTGATATTTTCAAATTAGGTATTAATATTATTGTTCATTCTGGTAATAATACATCTTTTTGGCATGATTGCTGGATTTCTTCTACTCCTCTCAAGTATGAATTCAAGAATTTATATGATATTTGTAACTTTAAATTTGCATTTATTTCTGATGTTTTCAACTCTGAGAGAGACCCTCCTTGGATTTTCAATTTTAATTGTATTTTAGTTGGTCATACCCTTAGACAGCTTTTCTTGCTTTACGCTAAACTTAATCTTTATAACATTGACAATAATAATGACATTATTTGCTGGGAATGGGATAAGAGCAAGAAATACTCTTGTAATTCCTTTTATAATTTTATCAACTTCTCCGGGGTTTCTGTCAATTGTTTTAATTTTATTTGGAAGTCAAATGCCCCTCCTAAATCTAAGATTCATATGTGGCTCATTATTCATGGTAAGTTAAACACTACTGAATTTTTAAAAAAAGAAAAATATTAGTATTGATAATAAATGTTTATTTTGCAACTTATTTCCTGAAGATATTAATCATATTTATTTCGAATGCATGGATACTCATTTTATTCTTATTAAGACCCTTAATATTTTTGAGTTTGTTATTAGTTCTAGAGTTTCTGATTGCTTCTTCTATTGGAACTCTTTTAGATTTATGTTTAATAAGGACTCCAGATACTTGCTTGATTCTTTATTCACTATTTCTTGTTGGTTCATTTGGTTTGAAAGAAATCAAAGAATCTTTAATAATAATAACTATCATCATAATAACAATTTGATTATTTTAATCTCAAATTTTTGCTTAAATTGGATTTCTAATCCCAAATATAAATTAGCCAAAAATAAGTACTTTAAAGATTATCTTAGCAAGGTTAGAAATAATATTTTCTTATTCTCTCTTAGCATCAATAATTCTGTTTCTAATACTTCTCACATTATTCCTTATTCTAATTTTAATCATGTTTATTGGATGAATCATGATTCTCTTTCTTGTATAGGTCCTTAGTTTCCATTTTTTGTCTCTCTCTCTCACATATATGTATATAAATTCTATTTATATACATATATGTGATGCATTCTAACTTGTATTCCTAGTTTTGTTCCAGGTATGGTTCAGGTTGGTTGCTGGTTTTTCTTTTATCTGATTTGCAGGAGAGTATTCAGCTTTATTTAGGTTTTCAGGATAGCTCTTCTCTGGGATTTGGATTGCATTGGGCTTTTCTCTTCGGTTTCTCGTGGTCTTTTTCGTGGAGCTCTTCATTTTGGTCCTACTGTTGGAGTTCATCTTTTTGGATCTTATCTCTTGAGAGATTGTTTCTTTAGATACCTCTAACACTTTAATATTGGGCGGTGGCTTTGCCTGAGCTTGATATTAGAGTGTAATGGGCGGTGGCTTTGCCGGAGCTCATTTGAGGGGTATCTTTTTCTTTTTCTTTTTCTATTTTTATAGTTTGGCTACCTGTCAGGCATGTTGGCAACTCCTTATTTTTGTTATATATATAGTGTTCCATGTGTGCTCTCCTCTTTTATTAGAGGATCACACATTTCTCTCAAAAAAAAAAAAAATCTTTTAGAGAGAACTCTTTATCTTCAAACACACTTTATGGGGTCAAAACGAATGTTGCGTAAAACTTCGTTACGACAACCCAAAACACTAGTACTGGGATTTAACTAACTATATTGAATATCAATTTTCGATATCGAGCTTCAACCGCTTATTAGTTAACAATGAAGCCAATCAAGTTGGGATATTTTCACATCTTAGACCATGACTAAACAACATTCTTAACTTCAAAATAAACAAGAGTTACCCATCTCGAATATCAACATCAAATATAGGATGTGTATGTGTGTGTAAATCCCGTATACTATATAAAATATTTCTTTTCGAAATAACTTGCTATAAAAAAACGTTATAGTTTATTTCTTCCTCACTTTTTTCGAAAACGTTTATTACAACAGTAAATGTTGAAATCTAAGTATTTGTTACTTAACACATTTTAAAATCACCTTTAAAATCATTTAAACTCCATTTTAGAAAAAATCACCTTCAAAACCATTTCTTTCAAAGGATTGTGCACCTTACAATGTGAAGTATTTCCTTTATAAAAATCCATATTTAATTCTTAATATAAATCATTTCCATATTTATAAACTAAGTTTATAAATCCTTTTCCCATTTAATAACTTCTTTTTTATAAAATCTCTTTATTTATAAAATTCCGTTTATAAATCTATTTCTTTAACAATCTCATTTATTATCAAATCCATTTATAAATATCGATTACAAATCCATTCTCATATTTATAAAACAATGTTTAAATTTCTCATTTCTATTTTAGAAAACCATGTTCAAACTTCTCCTGGTTCATTCCTGTTTTCTACTTTGCAAGTAGAATCAACTATTAATATATTTTTTCAAGATAACCCTTCCCTTATTTCTTATAAACCCAAAAATATGGTTTATTCCTCCAATCTTGCTAAATGATAATATTTCCCGTTATTTTATAAAACATCGTTTATAAACCTATTGTCACGTTTACAAAACTAAATCATAAAATATCACATATAAAGTTCATTCTTTAATTTATAGCTATACTACTTTAAAATAAACCATTTGATAATACACACACACACACAATTATTATTATCTTCCTTTAAAGACCATATTCCTTTATTATAAAATGAACTTACTATTTTATATTTCTAAATCGATATAATATAATCTTAGAAAATCTCTATTTAAAACCAATTCATAAAATTATTAATTTAGTATACAAAAGTTTATTATTATTATTATTATTATTATTATTATATAAAAAAATTCTTTAAATAATTCAAGATAATTTATACAAACATATTAATTTTGAAAACCATTTAAAAAAAATTCTCTTAGTGGCATTTCAAAAATACTAAAAAGAGACACAGTGATGCTAAAGCACTAACTGGGGAAAATTAACATCCATATCAACATTTATGGCATCCAACACATAGTATATCATTATATATGAAAAATTAATCAACAATGTGAGGAATCCAGTTGGATCCCTCCAACTTGTTCTCCTGCATCACAAATCACATGCAATATAAAATCATAAAATAAAATCAAGCACTTCGAGGCGGGATCACATACAGAGGGTCATCAGATTATACATGGAAACATATAGGGTCTCATCTGCTCCAATAGGCGCGTGGATGTATATCCAACCACTAAAAATATAATAAACAACAACACAAGCAATCACAAGAAACAAACAACATAAACAAAATTATTTCCATTTATATAAAAATATAAGTGTCTTGAGAAAGTGAGTTTTACTCACCTTGATTTTTGTTGTCGCTGAGGCGTTCCGTTTGAATTAAAATCGAACAGCCATTCGATTTTAACATAAATTTCTGCCAGCTCTAATTGACTCCATTCTTATTCTTGCGCGTAGTATTCGTAGATATGAACGCGGTGCAACTTGTTTCGTCCAAATCTGGTCTCGTATGAAGAAGATATCGCATGTATAAGTTTTACAAATTTTAAATATATAATTATCTTAATTTAATTACAAATTTAAAAACTCAATTACCCTTAACAGAAACAGCCCAGCCTAAAAAACAACAACCCGACCCTATTCCTATTTCTTCCCTAAATCTGGTTTCCCACTCCTCTCCCCAGTATGCAAACACATCATGCTTCTTTCCTTCACTAACTCGTGCACGCACAGCCTAGCTCAATCTCAATCTCTAACCAACGCACATCACCACAAGAAGCCTCGCTACCCATGGCGATTTTCGACCTGACACCTACACGCAGCCCCCCCCCCCCCCCCTTTCAAACGCGTTTTGCTCTACTAGGTCGATCACTCCCAAAATCGCACTTCTCCCTCGCGATTACCGAATCGACCTCACTATCTAACCCCATCTCCACTGTCCAAATGATGCTCACCTCAGATCTGAACCGCACCCTACAACCCTTATCCCAAAATGAAGATCCCACTCTCACGATTCCAAAGGCGCTTGTTTTATGATTTTTCATTAACTAGATCTTGAGAAATTTATTTTTGAAGTTTGTCCCTTTTTTACTTCTCTTTTTCTTTTTCCTCTGGCTTCATAGAGTACGCACTGTCAAAGAAAAATAAAGAGAAGACAGAAGTGAGGCTGTGGTACGAATTGGGTGTTGACTTACATTTAATTTGCAAATTTTCCATCTTCCGTTGCACCGTTTTCTGTTCACATTCGGACTCTGAATCGACAAAACAAAATTATCGTCACGGTCAGAACAATGAGGCGATTCCAAAATAATAATAATAATAACATAAACCGATTGTTGATTTCTATAAAATCACATAAATGCCAAATAGAAATTTAAATATTTTCCAAATTAAAAATTATGAAAAAATCTAGTAAAATAAATTAAAATACAACAGTCGAAATCGAGTCATAGAATTAAAAGTTTATTAACTGATAATTTATTTGAACTATTATTGTTGTCGTCAACTTAACAGTTGAATCCCATGTTATTATATATTATATTAAAATGAGTTAAATAGACCCATAAAATTAACTGAATTAATATTCAGTTTAAAATCCTATTGTTTGAAACGCTATTCAATTATAAACTATACAATTCAAATATTTTAGACAATCATTATAATTGAATTCCAATTATTGATTTCACTTCAGTTACTATATTCTGATTATTTAGCTATTTAAACTTGTTAAACCAATATTTTAATATTAAATAAATTAATATCACAACTTCAAACGATCAAAAATTCTGGGTCGTCACAGTGTATGTTTGTCGGGCAAACAAAACCCTATTTATGAAACCAAAAGCAACGGCTATTGCTTGCATAAACCTGAATTTCACTTATATGAACCAAAAGAGAAAACCATATAAAAGAGCAATATATTTGTTGTTCCAATTAATATCACAAGCAACACACAATATATAATAATCATATGCAAACAAAAGTAATGCAACCATTATATGCAATAAAAGAATCCATCTCACATCCATAATAATTAAAACTAATGGTTTGTTCAGGTTCAGAAACTTTTCATCGTACAAGGGTGATAATTAAACTACCAAGTGTATCTTATGCTCAATAGTCTTAGGTAATTACTTAATAGATTGTTCATAAAACCTTGAATGATTTGAAGCGTCATTTCTTAAAATTTCCATAAGCCAAAGAACATAAAATTTGAATATTATTTAAGTTCGTACGATGTACATATATCATTTGTACACAATATCAGTTCTGATTGCTCGCCCAAATACACAAATTTTACTTTCGAACTAGTATTGTTAACTCGACTACTCTAGTGCGGACTCTGATCCGAATTTTTGATTAGAAATCTCCATTCTCCTTGCGTAGCCATAAACTATGATATAAAACTTCAAAATCATATCAAAAATTCGTATCAAGCGTTCGCCGTCAAGAAGCGAAGTTCCTAACCTGGATAGGTGTGAATTACCATAAATCATGTATTCAAATCTGGATAAAGACTTTTATGCGAATAAAATGATATATGCACAACTTACATATTTTATTCTATTGGTTTCTTTAACACGTTATTTTCCTTTCATTTATTTTCGATTCTCATTCATTCATACAGCATCATCTTTTATTAATTTACATTCATTTACTTACATAAATTATTTCACATTCAACGTTTAAAATCATCAATGAATAAATTTTTAAAGTATTACATATGATTTTTTTTGTAGTTTAATTCACATTTATTTGCTTATATAACTTGATTTCCATTAAATATTATTATTCATTAATGAATCATTTCATACTTAAGTTTCTCTACTTCTTTGATTAACATTTATTCCTCCATATATAGTATCATTTAATATTATACTTATATATGAATCATTTCAATATTTTCTTAAGTTTTTAATCATTTACTTAAATAGTACTCACATTTTGCTATTCAATTTAATTATAAATCACTTCATAAAACATTAACTAACTATATAACATTTCCTATATCAACTTGATTTTTTTTAAATGGAAACAATTTCATTTTGAAACGTTATTTTATTACTTAAGGTTTTTCTTGTATAACATTCAATTAAATCCTAGAAGCATATACCGAAATCTTATTCAAATTACTAACAAGAATGTTTTATAGTTTAAACTTGTTTTTATTTTCATTATCTTTTAATTTAAGAGTTACAAAACTTACTTTCTTCATATTTTCATTAAACACTTAGCTTTTAAATTCCGATTTCAATTTGGAAGTTTCCAACTATTTAAAATCATCGAAAATTCCATTTCACTTCAATAACTGAAAATCATTAATTAACAGAAAACTTAAAAACTAAGTACCGAGTTTCATTTCAAATCATCTTGAAATAATATATACTTATATATTTTGTGTATCAAATCATGCTTAATGGTTTTAAATCAAAATTAGTTTATCAAAAAAAATGTGTAGCAAAGCTACTATAATAGTTTTCCTAGTTTGAAACTGGAAAATGAACATCGATGATGCCGCAGTCATCACCAAAATTATTTTTCAGCGACAAAAGAGGAGAGTACGGAATTTTTTCCTTTTAAAAATTCTTTTGAAAGCATTTCTTTCAAGTACCTTTTGAAAATATTTCTATTTAATACTTTCAAATAATATCAATATTGTTTTTCCAAAATATTTCAAAATAATTTCAAAAACATCTGAACTTAAGTTCATAAATTTCCAGTTTAAATTCGTTTTATTTGTAAATCACAATTTATAAACCATATTTGTAATTTTACATTTCTCATAATACATAATAGTTAATAGTTTTTAAGAACCTTGACTAATCAATAATAAATGACAATAATCGAATATTATCATTTCCTAACAAACAACACACCAAAAATAACAATATCAACTTATGAAAAATTATCCTTTTAAATACAAAATATAATACTAGGTAAAAATATTTCATTTGTCAATTTCAAAAACAATATTGTGTCACTTTACCCCATTCAAGTGTATAGAAATCCAAATCGATGCCATAGCGTCCATTGTACCGATCGGAACTCATAAATACTCAAAAGAACAAATTAACACAATACAAAACATTTTTATAATATTGAAAAATAAGCTTTCTCGTATATATATATATACACTCTTAACTCATAATAGGGTAATCCATTACCCTATCTCTTAAAAAGTTTAACCCCCAATGGGCTAAGGTATCTCTAAAACAAAGCTCTGATACCAACTGTGGGGTTTAATAAGAAAATAAGAGAAAAGAAGGAAAACAAAACATAGAATCTCGCAGCAAAACGACAAAATATAATAATCAAGTAAATAGTTCATGAAGCTATTTTAAAATATACATTTGATTTCAACTTTTACAACATAATCAGAGCACGATCAAGAAACATACCAGAATAATGCAACAGAATAATAATGTAAACACGATCTAGTAAACTCCATCTTCATTTGTCAAGAAATAATGTCTTCAAATACTGTAATACTCAGGTTGAACCGAGCGTAATGAAAAGACAAAACATTCGAGTCAGAACTAAAAGTTCTTATGCAAGTTAAATGAATAACAAGTAAATATGAGTGTAATAGCTTCAGAGATGTTTACGGGATTTTCCATCTTCTATCAAGTGTACAACGTGAGTGTAATAACTTAAGAGATGTTGCGGGATTTTCCATCTCCTAAGGATCCATCATACTATCTGTATGTAGTAAGATACACTATATATGTAGTGTCTATAAGTAAAGTAAAGTATTAAAATAGCATTAAGACTTTACATTGATGCCCCTTTACACATTTTTAAGTAGGGAGTCTATGCAGGTCTGTAACACAACCAGTAACGTCGGTAGCCAGTGAGTACTCTATAGGTAACATAGTAAAACAAAATTGTAGTGGGCTCGTATAAGGATAATCATATGACAAGGCACGTGAGGCAATGCCCAAAGTATGGTACTACCGTTTTGCATTTCCTGACTGGTAGTAACCCCTAACGGCCCACCGCGAACATCCATCGCATAATCAAATCAAGGTGCGCCAATTGAGTCCAAAAAAATCAAGATTGAAATTCGAAGAACTGATGTCGCTAAAGATAGCTAGCCTCATTGGTTAGATATGGCTCTTGTTGTAGTCATTTCAAATTGACACAAGTGTCGGGGTCTATCAATCATCGTTCACTTTCTTCAATCCAACAAACGTCGCCAATTCAACATCTACATTATGGATAACATCCACCACTACAGGTTGCTCTGATATCAACAGAGAGTATGCCAATATTCGACCTCGGTCTTTTCAACAACCAAATGTCATTTTTTTACACCGGTTGATTCTTTTAAATTTCATGTACGAACCATACTTCATATTAAAATATCGAATTCACTTCAAAGTCATTTCGAATTCAAAAATGGGTTATACTTTCATTTCAAAACATTCATATGTAAATTAATGACCTAAATCTAAATAGTTCCCCTTTAAAACAGTTTGAATATTGAAAATGATTTTGAATAATTAAAATAGTTGAATATTGAAAATAGTTTGGATAATTAAAATAGTTTTAGTATTGGAAAATAGTTGAAATAATTAAAATAGTTTTGGAGATTGGAAATAGTTTTGAATATAAAATAACTTTAA
This sequence comes from Allium cepa, assembly GCA_030765085.1. Classification (NCBI taxonomy): domain Eukaryota; kingdom Viridiplantae; phylum Streptophyta; class Magnoliopsida; order Asparagales; family Amaryllidaceae; genus Allium; species Allium cepa. The sequence continues at coordinate 611,249,077 of CM060940.1, forward strand.
TGTTGAAAATAGTTTGGACATTTGGAATAGTTATATACTAAAATAATTTGATTATTAACATAGTTTATATATTAAAATAGTTTATATTAAAACTGTTTCTTTCTTTTACAATAATTTGAACTTAGATTCACATTCTAGATCAAAACGAATTCAATTTTCTGACTTCCAATTCAAGTCAACTTCATATTTAAATTTAAATTTAAATCTACCTTAATTCAGATTATTTAAACTTTACTGCAAATTCAATTTAACCGATCATATCCAAAGGCAGAAAATTTCAATTCACATTCTTATTTTGAAACAATTTAGTTTAAATTCATTTCTCATCCAACTTGAAAATACCAATTTAAACCATTTTAATTAAAGTAAATTAAAATTTTAAATTAAAATTTAAACCTTTAAAATCACTTCCAATAAATTCAAATCATATCTCAATTACACTTTAAGATTTCAAATTACATCCTTAAACAATTTCATATAAGTGGTTTCAATTTCAACATTTCAAATCTCGAATTAGAAAATAATTTAATTCATATAAATCAAAAAAATTATCTTTTCTTTAAACAATATCATTTAAACAAATCTATATTCAAGATTTAAAACCATTTAATTTAACCAAATACGTGTCCATATATAATTTTCTACCCGATGGCCAAATGATCAGTTATCTCAAATTTTAATTACATGGATGGATATTTATCATTTCAACCATATTTAACTGACATAGGTATATATCATTTCAACCTATTTCTTAGTTCATTTCAAATAGTCTAAATGACAATATATATGATGTCAAATAATAAATTGGGTAATAACAAGGGTATGTCAAAATAAATAAACACCATGCATCCAACCTCAATCAATAGACATCCAACAACAATCAACATTCAAATCAATTACTATATCGCAATAGTTACTAGTTATCAATTGTTGATATTAAACTAGCAATTAAATTCCAATACCAATTCAAATGTTAGATTAATTCAATATAAAAATTGAAATTCAATTCAAATGTCAAATTTAAATTACCAAACAGCTATCAACAAAACTTTATCACTTCATGATTTAAATTTAACTAGCATTAGAAATTTAGTATTGCGTGAGTCTGTTAAATCACATACTTGATTTATAGCCCATTAAAAATCCAATAGAAGTCCAAAAACTCAACATTCTCCATATTCAAACAAACCAGTTTCATGTTGTCCAAAATTTCAATACGAGTCCAATGGAAGAAACCGCGCATCAACCAGAGTTCCTATGTAAAAGTTATTCGAGTTAGAAGATTTAAATTTTAAAATAAAATAAAATAAACAATGGGGAAAATGGTAATTAACTCTCTTCACTCTTCACTCAACCCTAACCTTCAACTCGCATCGGACTAACCATCAGCCGCCACCCTTTTCACGTTGCACGGTGCCTAGAGGCTATAATTCGAAGACCGAACCCCACCGTCGGGACTGCCTTGGCCTGCTTCAGCTCCCTATGCCCACGCGACCGCCTCCAGTGCTGCCGTTTGAACCCTCCGTCACCTCCACTTGAGCCTTATTTCAGGCGAACTCGAACATGAACACGATGATTCAAGCCGATAGATCGTCTCCTTTTAACCTCGTCTACACTTCAGTGCTCCCCATCGTCGAATAATCGACGTTTCACCATTATTCGTGAAACCCTAATGTGGACGGCCGAGGAGAGATTGCCTAATTCTGATCAAACCGAGACTCGATTACAGAAACAAATTCCAAACACTCATTGTTTACATTTTTTTATTTTTATTTAAATGTTCTTTATATTAAATCAACAATTCTCTTATGTATTTTATTCAACATAAGTTTTCATTTTATTACACTCCTTATTTACAGTTAACATCTTCTCCCATATTAATTGAAACATTTCAAATACATTAATTCCATTAAATAAAAAATTAATTTCAAAATGGATTAAATAATGAGATGAGAAATAAACAATTGTTACACTCTTAGGAATTTGAATATCTATAAATTTGTATTTTACAAACAAGGATTATAAATTTACTTATCAAATAACTTATTCTTTATTTCGTGCTAAAACCAATCAATTAATAACATATGGTATCTCCTTTAATACATCATCTATTTTATTCCTTATTGAACTTTACAATTATATCCAAACTAAACTTTACAATTATATTCCAATTAGAGATAAACATTCATTTCATTCTTTATTGCTTTAACATTTGTAATTTCAAATCTTATTATTAATATGCAACCCCACAGTGTTTCACATTCAATTGATTTGGGTTATCACCTTTTAACTTATTGAAATTTGTTATTTAAGGATTTTATCTTAGATTGTAACATACATTTAATAACATTTCCATTAATAAATCATAAAATCTTTATTTCTAACCATTTTTATTCAATAATTACATTAAATTTGATATTTCTAAATGGTTAAAAATACAGGTCATTATAATACTTAACACTAATCATTGGTTCATAAGATATATATAAATCATTCATATGCAAAATCTGATTCGATCTCTACTCGAATACATAACTTTACTTTCGAACTAGTATCGCTCACCTGATTCTCTAGTGCAGACCTAAATCAGGTTTCTTAATTAGAAACTTCCGTTCTCCTGATATAGCCATATACTATGATAAAAAATTTGGTTCCATTAAGAATCCTCACCAAGTGTTCGCCATGAAGCATCGAGTGATAGATCCTTATTCAGAACAGTGCAGGACATCTTAAAGTCATGCACTTGAATCTTAGATCCAACTTATGTGAAAAGAGGAATGATCAAAATTTAACTTATGTACTTATTTTATTGTTCTTACCCTTACTAATTCTATTTTTGTTAAAATTATTTATGAAAATATTTCATAGAACTAACTTAAGCTTAACTTTTATAATATTTTACTACATTCTAAGAGTATATACCACTATCTCATTCAAATGTTTCCACATGACTTGCAACACTTCCCACCAGAATGTATACATGTCAACCATCTATGCGTTTCAAAAAAACACAAGTGTTTTAATTTCAATTTGGTGATCCACGTGACGTAGATCACTTCCCATAAAAAAGTAAACATCTTAAACATCTCCGTAGTTTAAACAAACAAAAGCATGTTTGTTTCAATTTGATGATCTGCGTGACTTGGATCATCTCCCATCAAAACATGAAATGATCTGCCTTTCATACACCTAAAGACGATTCTTAATACATCCTCAGTATTCATGTACCGATCATTTAAGTTTCTGAAATTTAGGTCGTTTGGGGTGAAGAAAGAAGAAGGCCTAACAGAATCTCACAAAAACGTGATGAGGAACATATAATATATAAATCGAGTCTTTATAAAAGAAAAAAATTAATTATAAACAATCATTATCCTATTATCAGCGTGGACAGTTATAGCAGCCTGTCCTTACAAATGCTGATAAATTCAACAATCAATACAGTAGAAAATTAAAGAAATACGTAGATACATCTTGGGCATCTAGCCCATCTCCTAAACTCCAAAGCATCTAAAGCTAATCTGAAAAATATGCTCGTTCTGACCCGAGGGTTAAAATAAAATAATATCTGGATCAATCTGGTAATACCAGCATGAGAAAACTCAAGGAATGAGGTGAACATATAATAATTCTATGGGACCATGACGCTAATGCAGAATGGGTTTTACCTTAGAAGATCAATATACATAGATGAATAAATGGGAAACAAATCAGAACAATAATCGAAACAATAATAAATGAGCATAGACAAGCTAAGTATCCAAACTTAAAGAATGAACAAAAATAATTAAACATCGAGAAGAACCTTAGTTGCTTCTTAGTGCAATTAAGAAATAAGTTAATTTAAAAACTTGAAATCAAAGGAAAGAATAGGGAATTTTCCAACAAATGAATAGGATGGTGCGTCCCCTTACCGAAAGTATACCTCTAAAAATATACTTGAGAGGGTTATTGTAACGACCCGTAAATTTTAATGGTTTTAATAACGTAATTAACTGGCAATTTTGTGAAACTTCAAATATTTGAATTTGAAAATAAATTTTGATATTTGGAATACATCTACTTAAACATAGCAAACGGTAATTTTTTATCTGATAATATGGAAGTTATTTTATTGTGTAATTTTATTTAAATTTAAATCAATTAATATTTGATGATAGTAAAATACTTTACAAACATAAATATTTTTATATAATAAATTTGTAAATCATTTTCTGAGTGAGACGTCATATTTCGTTTCGTCAAATTTTGACTACTATTGCTCCGTTTGTCTTATTTTCGGCGTTTTTGCAGCATTTTTGGTACCAATTATCAAATTTTGATTGGATGATCCTACTACTGATATCTGTATACTATTTTGATCATCTCATCGTGCTGATTTCCACGGTATATTCATTTGTCTATTTCGGCATTTGGGGGACAGCGAAATCTACGCAACGATTTCCGTATTGGTTTTAATTTTCAACCTCTTGGTTTTCTTGTGTCCCTTCATAGATCCACCGTTTAATCTAATGGACTTTGACCTCTTTTATATAAAAAAATTTAACTCGTGACCTATGCTATTTAAATTCCTCTGTGTATTTTCAATAACTTTTTGCACCTATAACTTACAGATAATTCAATTCCATGACTTTCTCTCTGCTCTCCCACCTTCTTTCTCCTCCATCTTCGTTCTGTGACCATAAAAAAAAAGAAAATATGTTGCCTAGGAACCATGCGGCCTCATCCCAACTCAAGAACTCACGCACCTCATCCACAACCGTGTGCAACACCACCTCCCCTGATCCTCTTCTCTCCCATTCCTTCTGCCTGGCCGAGCAATAGCCTTCTCGTATATAATAAAAGAGGTATACATATATTGTGTTTATAGTATATATCCGTAATTTATATATTGTTTTCATATATTAGTATACATATATATTGATTCTTTTGGTCTCAGTTGTATAATATATGGATATTGATTTACATATGTATTATAGATGTTTACACTAAAAATATATCTACAGTAATATATAAATTATAAACTTACAACAGTATATTTGCAAATTATATATATTAGTAGTTTATTATATGTTAGTTATATATGATTAGTTTATATAAATTTTTATAATATGTTATATAAGTTTATAACATGCCTGGTTATATTGGTGTGAAGTTGTTTGTTTTATAAGGCATAATTTTATATATGTTGTATGTGGCAGGCTGTTCGTATATATATGTTAGTTATCTCTGGGTTTTTTTCGTATGATCCATTTGAGTTAGCCTATATGTATTTTGTAAAGTAAGTTATAGTGATTTTAAAATGTTGACTCTCTAAATATAATATGTATAAACGAATATATGTATGCGGTTTCAATGCCTATACTTGTATATAATGCAGTGTTTATATATTCATGTCAACATACATATTATATAAGAAGTATTATACAAATATTTTCAATGGTATAATTGTTATCAGTGTGTATATTTGACTTGCTGTCTACTTTAAGCAGAAAGGAAAATAATATAAGTATTATATATATAGAGTAGCGGTTCAAGTATTGTTTAAGGTACATATATAAAAGAATTTTAGTTTTAATATATATAATATAGCTATTTTGGACATATGTGCTAGTCCCTGAGAAGATGGTTTTGATGACAACAACCTTAGAATAAGATTATAAAATATAAATACTAACATTATAGTTTAGATATATATATATATATATATATATATGTATGTATATGCAGGATTTAACCATGCAGGTACCAAAGAATGAAGACTGTACAGTATAGAGATTCAAGACTGAAGATATCAAGATTGAAGACTCATGAGTATCAAGATTATCAAGAGTTCAAGATTTTAATAATAAGTGATTTAATTAGAAATTTTATTAAAACTCCTAGAAAAGCACTAGCATCTTAAAATCCAATTTATTCATGGAATGGAATCCACTTCGAGCTCGTTAAAGGGATGGAACCTAAAGTAGGGTGGAACCTACGAAAAATCTAGTGGAACATTTGTTTTGTATCCACTAGCTTTTATTCAAATGTTTTTACAAAATTATATCTTGTTTTCAAAATGATTTCAAAATCTTCCTTTTAAAAAGATCAAAAACATTTATCCTGGTTTTAAAACACTTTTAGCCTCAAAATAATCTTTATCTTCAAAATCAAATTATCCTTGGTTTTAAACTATCTTTTAGTTATAATATATTTGACTTTTAATATTTATACTTAGATTTAAATATAAAATTATAGTAAAATTTTATATATGTTATTCTCTATACTTATTTATGTATTTTAACTATAGTTAAGTATATTTATAAAGTTTAAAATAGTTTTAATACAAGATAGAAGTTATTTTCAAAGAAAAACAAATCACCAAAAACACCATAGGCCTGTCGACAACCCCAATATACCCTTGTCGACAAGGTGGTAGTTTATTTCAAAAATTTGAATTTCAAAGGAAGTGTCTATTCATTATATCCTTTCACGAATGGACATGGTTGTTGTTCTACTATAAATAGGGGATGTTTTAAACGAATTTATATACATATTTTCTCTGATTTCACTCTTCTTCTTCTTCCATATTTCTTAATATACATTTTTACCATTACTCTGACGAAATCACCATTGAATCTAACTAGATCATTTCTGGTTTGATTCTCTATTACTATCTCAACAAGATCTCAATGCTATCCAGAGTTATAGACTTCTTTGTAATAAATTGAGTGAGAAAAGGTGTGATTGTAGCCTGTGAAATCAATCAAGCGAGAAAAGGTGTGATTGTAGCCTGTGAAATCAATTGGGTGAACTTATTACCCGTAAAATCAAATATCTCTACCTAGAGGATTGTGAATCTGGAGTGGTGTACCTCATGGCCTTGAAATCGAGGGTGTAATTGTAAGAATTGATTTTGAAAGGAAATCCGTACTTGTGTGCGGGACTGGATGTAGGGTAACTTCGAACCGGTATAAAATCTGGTGTGTTCTTTTCTTTATTGCTTTTACTTTATTTCTATATCTGTGTTTGATTCTGTGATCATATATGTGTCTGAATACTGCATATATTTGTGTTCAAATTAATATAAACTCAAAAATAATTAGTAATTCCATAAAACACTATTCAACCCCTTCCCTCTCTAGTGTTAATTCTAACCTTAAGATCCGTAATTCGCGTTTCTCGCAATATGTATTTTGATTTAAATATTGGTTTAATAATATGCAACTATAAGGATTTTATTTTAATAAGTGCTTGAATTGAATAGCAATTGGGAAAGGTATATATACATACTTTATAAAGATTTTTTTTGACTTGAAACTAAAATATGGATATGTTTCATTCTATATATATATATATATATATATATTGATATTTTGATTCCTTAAAAATATAGATATTTTGATTTTATCATATATATATTGTTTCGATTCATTAATTCTAATTCAAGTCTTGTCGCAGCCTTGTTGTGTGCTCGTCTCTGTTCTTGTTTCGCTATTTCGGTCATGGTAAGGCAACTTTGCTGGTTTCGTAGCTATCTAGAAATTATTTCCACAACACCAGTTTGTCTGTGCATATCCGTATCCGTACATCACATTCTTGTTCTTGCTATCTTCTCTAGCCTCGAAAGGCAAGCAATCACTCACGATTAACGTTCTTATATTTATTAAATTTGATTTCATTTGAAACGACAATTGAAATATGTTGTTGCTAGTTATTTAACTGCTATATATATGCCATTATTTGTAACTGTTCAACTATGACAACTGATATCATGATATGTTATTTATACCTTATCTGTTATTGATGATATATTCCTGTTATTGATATGTTATATTATTATCATCACTGTTCTCACTCTGCAAGTTCCCTGTTAGTTTAGAATTCCCTATGGGTTCAAGTGATACATACTCGAACGATCTTGTAGAATAGAAGAAAATCGTTATGGGTTGAATTGATATACTCAAACGATTTTCATTGACATATATTTGGAATTGCAGGTTGAAAAGATATATACCCGTAGATATTTAAATTGCAGATTGAAATGATTAATATCCATATCACTTGACCATAGGATAGAAATTATATACAAACACCGTTGGTTTACACACACACACACACACACACATATTAAAAAGATTTTTAGAGTTTTAAAGAAAAAAGAAATATATACCGTTTTATATAAATATTGATTTTATTATATATAAATGTTATTTTATATATGTTTAAATGTTTAGATTTTTGAAATTTTATGTTTTGAAATTTATCAACTATAAGTTAGTTTTGAAATTTATTAATTTTTAGATTTTACTTACAAATTTTACTATTTTAGAAATATATAAATTAAGTTTTAATATAAAATAAGTTTAATAATAAGGTCTAATTTAATAAAGTTTGATTTAATTAATATATAACATGTTTAAGTATTTATTTTAAAATTTTATTTTCTAATATAGAGTTTATAATATTTTTAATAAATTAAGGTTGAAAATAGAAATAGAAATTGGTTTGAAATTGTATTTATTTAAGGATTATACTTAAATAAGTTTGATTTGAAATTTATTAAATTTGAGATTTTAAAGATGTGTTTATCACTTATTTTTGATTAAAAGTGATTTAAATGAATATTTTCAAATTTATATAAATTAAAATGGGATATTTAGTTTATTTAAATTTGTAATTAAAGTTTTATTTAGATGTTATTGGAATGATTAAGTAAGTATTTCAAAACTAAATAATAGTAAAGTGAATTTGATATATATACGAAATTGTTGAATTTAGTTTTGTAAATGTTTGAATATTTAGAGCTTTGAAATTTATTGAAGTTGAAATGGTTTAATTTGTAGTTTATATCTATATTTGAAACGATATAAAATGGTTTATTGAGATTGGAATTGAAATGGAACAACTGAGATTTGAATTAAATGGGATTTTGAAATTCGAGTTAATTTGAATCGATTTGTGGAATTTAAGGAAACTATTTATTATCTAAAGTATTTTAAAATATATTTAAACTATTCTTAATATTTTACTTTATAAATTATTTTAATATGAACTATTTTAATTTTTAACTATTTAGTATACTAATTATTTTAATTTATAAACTATTTAATTTATAACTATTTTTTATACTAATTATTTTAATATAAAATATTTTTAAATTATATATAAACTGTTTATTTTATAAACTATTTATTATATAAATTATTCTATTACATATACTATTTCATATATAAAAACTGTTAAGTGGAAGTGTTATGATTTCAATGTATTATGATTTCAAATTGTTATGATTTTAAAATATTATGATTTCAAAGTGTTATGATTTCGAAGTATTATGATTTCAAAGTGTTATGATTTTCAAAGTGTAATGATTTCCAAAGTGTTATGGTTTAAAAGTGTTATAATTTTGAAAGAGTTATAATTTTGGAAAGTGTTATAATTTTGGAAATGAATATGATTTAAAGTGTATAATGATACCAAATTGATATGGTTTGAAATGATATGATATTTTGAGATGAATTATGAACTTTTTGAAATGAAATGACCACGGTGTTATAATAACAGTTGGTTGTTAAAGTGACTGGGATCGGTTATTTTCATACTCTCTGCCAATATGGAAAACCACTTTAACAACCGTGTACATGGTGGAGATTCCAGAACAAAGTAGGATGGTGGCGACAATTTTATTTGAGGTATATACGTGGACCTGACTCCCGTGAGTTAGCTTAAGGTGGCTAAAACAGGAGCAATAGACGGGCCAAGTGAGGTAGCTCCTCCGATCGGACACACTTTTTCGATATCATTCTATTACTTTGTGACTGATTGGGTGCACCCTTGGATTTTTGGGAGTGTGAATCGAGGTGGGAGGTAGCTGCGGCTATGCATTACCACCAGTCTGGAAGTGTAGTTTGTAACGACCCGAAAATTTAGGCAATATGAATTTAATCATCTGTATTAATAATTTAAATTGATTTATAATTTTTCTTTATAATTTTAATTAAAATTGGTAAATTTAATCTTTTAAAGTTAATAAATTTTTAATCTGGTAATTTTGATCAATATCTTTTTAACAATTTAAAATTGATAAGATTTATTTTTCAAAAGCTAATAAAATTTTATTCTATTTATAATATATAGATTTGATATATATTGTGATTAGAAGATCTTTGTTTTAAAATAAAAGATAAATTTTCAAATTGTAATATATATGTATGTATATGTTATAATTTGATGTTGTTTTGAAATTTAATTTAATTTATTGATAATTTATATATGTATGAATTGTTTCATTTTGGAATCAATATTTTTCAAAAGATAATTTAAGATTTATTCAATTGATTTCAAAATATAAGATAACCATTTATTTTTAATATGATAGTTTAAATAAAGTTTTATTTTTGTTTTCTTTAAAGTGTTTAAATTTTAAATGGTTATGAATGTATATGTATAAATGTTTTAGATTTTAAAATTACATATATGAGAGATATATTTGTGTTATAATTAGTTTTAGGATATTTTCTTTAAAAAGTAAATTTATATTTACGCATTTAAGTATTTAACAATAAAGTAACTTAAATATGTAAGTTTATATTTACATTTAAAATTAAATAAAAATTAAATAAAAATATTTTAGAAACATGTGTTAATACATTAGGACATCTTTATAACACTTGTTAATCATTCAAGCTAGATTAATGACAAATGTAAGTTTTATAACATGTGGCCTTCATTTTTCATTTATTTAAAATTTAAAGATTAAGAGAAACTTGTTTTTCCTCCTTCATTTTCCAAAAATTTCTTTCTTCATTCTTTCATGTATTAATGGCAACCAGAAAATCTTTCTTCAACCTGAGATTTAAAACCACAAAACAGAAATCTTTCTTAAAACCTGAAAATTGGAAACAAATTCAACATCAATTAAAAACTGCATTTCAAATGGGATGAAGATCAAGAGCATCACCAGTTTCAACTTTTAAAACAACAAGTTTTCTAGCAACTTCAATCTGCAAGTTTCAACATTTTTAATCAATCAATTAAAGCATGCAAAGGGGTTCATTTGCAACAGCAAAGCAAAATCTGATCTGCAAGTTGTTCAAGGCCTGGAATAATTTTTAAACCTGCTCTACAAAATAAACAGGTGAGTAAATCATTTTAAAAGCAGTTTTAATTAATTTGTGATTGAATAATGATGCATGCGATGAAATTTGCTTTGATGATGAATATTTGATACATGAATGCATGATTATTTTGAATACCTGTAAATGGAAATGTATGTTCTGTGTTTTAACAGATTTTTTTTTTTCCTATAAAAATCAAATATCTCATTCTTTGATCATTATTAGTCTTCGATTTGCAAACAAGAAACGATTGGAATTATGTAACATAAACACCAAAATCATTCCATGAATTTATAATAAGTGTTCATTTCGAATTTGTAAAATAACAGTGAAAAACCCAATTTTCACAATAATCAATTTGCTTAATTTCAAATTTGAATTATAGGGATGGATTCGTGTTTGGAAATCACGAATTTTAACATACAATTCATAATTTTAAAGTTGATAATCCGTTGGTAATTGGGAAATGTTTGATTTCGGCAATTCAACGAATTACCCAAGATCAAGGTGATAATTGAAGCTGGATTTTTTATCGTAGCTTGTTCTTAGGTTGTAGATTTTAAGAAAAATATAGTTGAAATTTTTAAGTGGATGAATCGTTCGAATTTGAATGAACTAGGGTTTAAGTTAGTTTTTGGCTCGGCTTGACTGTAGTGGAATTTGCGACTTGAATGTTGGTCCGGAGGCGATCGCTTCTGGGGAGGACGAAGCTCGGGAATGTGGCGGTTCGATGGAGTGATCGGCGAGGTCTAGCGACGCCGTGATGATCGGCAAAGGGGAAGGTTTGGGTCATGATTAGCTGCAGTTTTTCGAGAGAATGTTCGAATTTTTTTTTGCACGTTTGTTGTTGAATCTGAGTTTGGATTCATACTCGCACGTGATACTGTGATCGACGTCGATGGTCCCGACGACCAAGTTTGGCCGGAGGTGATGGGATACGTGCACGCGTTATGCCGCGTACACTGGGATTTTGAAGTGTTGGGGTAGAAGGGTTTTAACCGAAGGATCACTCACGTTTTCATGGGGTTGGACTCGAAGTGTAGGGTGCTGGAGTTTAACTAGGGGAAGGCTCGTGTTTTGCCGTGCTTGCCTCGGGTAGTTAGGGTGATGTTTTAGTTTGTTCTGTGTTGAGTCTAGTGCAAATTAACTTGTTGTTGAATGAATTAAATTATGCATTAAGCTATAAACAAGTTCATAAAAGAAAACAAATTTAAAACTTGTTGTATGAAAGAAAGTTAATCAAACTTTAAAAGCATTTTATTTCCAAAATTTAAATTGTTAAAATGATTTCTTTGGAAATAATTAACTTAACAAAATTTTATAATTTTAAATTTAAAAGAAGTGTTTTCAAATTAAAGAATTAATCAAAGTTTTAAGTGAATCTTAAAGTAATGTTTTAATAACAAAGTTTTCAAATTATTTTGAAATGAATAAGTTTGAATTAAATAGTTAAAGTGTTTTAAATTTTAAACTTGATTTCTTAATGCTTCATTTCAAATAAGGTTAAGGTTATAATTTTGTAACCAATAAATAATTTATCTCTAAAGTTATTAAAATTTAATCAGTTCAAATGATTAAATTATGATGATAATTATGGTTAATTTAGTATTGATATGGACTTAAAAATACTTAATTAGATATGATTTGTTAATAAGTAAAGTTTAATTAAGAGAAATGTTTTTCTTAATTAATTAAGGATTTTGTAATATAAGAAGTTAATTAATTAATTGTTTAATTAATTTTAAATAATTAGTTAATTGCTTATTTAATTTTAAATAATCACTTAATTATGAATTAATTAAGTGTAATTACTTAATGAAGTAATTAATGGTGAATTTCTGAATGTAATTAAGCATGGAAATTACTTATGGAAGTAATTAGAGAAAATTACTCATGGGAGTAATCAAATGGAGGTGATTAATGGATAATCACTTAATGTTATCAATTAAGGAATTGATTAATATAATTGTTTTGAAGTTAATTAATCATGGAGTAATTAATTAAAGAATTAAGAATTATTTAATTATGGAATTAATTATTTGTTAAGTTATTAATTAGGAGAGCAATCAAGATTTATTAATGGGTAATTAGAGATAATTACTTATGTAAGTAATTAAGAGTTAATTACTTAATTATTTTAGTTAATTAATTAATGTGATTAATTAATTAATGAATGTGATTAATTTAAGATTAATTACTAAGTGTAATTAATTAAAAATGTAATTAATTAATAAAGTAATTAATTAAGGATTATTTATTATTTAATTACTTAATGAAGTAATTAAAGATTTATTAATTAGATTAATTAATCAAAGGGTTAATATAATTAATTAATAAGTTAATTAATTAAGATAAGTAATTACAAGTTGTTAATTACTGTTTATGATCAACTACAAATTAATTGTTTAATTAATTTAAAGTAATTATTAATTAATAAGGATCATTAGTTAATATAATTAATGAATTAATCAAGGTTGATTAATTTAAGAGTGATTAATTAATTGTAATTAATTGAGGTTTAGTGTAATTAATTATAGTTAATTAATTAATGGAAGAAAATGAAGGATCGTTAATTATTGTAATTAATGATAGTAATTAAAGGTTAATTACTGAATATGGTTAAGACTAATTACTTGAATGTAATTAAAGGGTGATTAATCAAGGGAGATTAATTAAAGAAAATCATTAAGAGATGATAAATTTATTTATTTGGAATAAATAAATGAAAGATGATTTAAGTAATCCAATTGGTTAAGAGTTAATCAATTCTGCTTTTGGATGATTGATTGTTATTTGATTGACTGATATCGGATGTTGATGGATGATTTGGGTGTGATATCTCTGTTATGTGTTATGCTGCTTTGTGAGATGAATGTTTGATATGAATTATCTTTTGTGATAATGTGATTCATCTATCTGTTTATATCATCCTGAGTATAAGTTAACTGTTTAAAACCCTTAAACAACTTGGACATTAAAATGGCATTTGGTTTCGGTGAGACCGGGATCGGGTTTCCATATTTGGATATCCGAAAACCACATCGATTCCAATTAAACGTTAGGTCGTGAATCCAAGTGGAGCAAGTGAAGACTCGAGGTGTAAGAACTATTCGTCAATATAACTCCATGGGTGATTCCGTGATGAGTTTGACGGAGATGGTACTTACAGGTTCGAGATGGTGATTTAAAGTGTAATGGCTATGGTCGTTGACTCTGAGGGTGATTCTAAAATGAGTGCAACGAGATAGTGCCTTCGATTTCGTTCGAGCCCGGAACAAACTTTATGGATAGAATGCTTTCAAAACATCGTCAGGTGGACGATGAACATTCTAAGAGATATGTTCTATAAAGGTAATCGCAGCCTCAAGCCTCATCAACCCGAGAATTGCTAAAACAGGGGAGGTGCAGCAAGGCTAGGTGGGTAGCGCCCATTTCAGGACAAGATTTTCCCCTGTCTAGAAGTCCCTTTTTATTCGGCTGTGTGGGCAGTTGGGTCGCAGCCAACTGCGGGGTTGTCTTGTTCGGGACTTTCCAGTAAGGGATGGTACCGGCTTTGTGTTACAGGGGAGTTAGGGTGGCTCCTCGGTACATTGATCTAAGTCACATACTGTGACGGATGGTACCCCGGTAGCCCTGCCATTGATGGAAACTCATTCTTCCTTCGAGACCCTACGATTTTGTTTGTATTACCCACTTTTGTGGCTAGTGGCTGGAATTTAATAAATGTAACAATTTCGGCTATTTTCTATTTACTTGAAAACCCTAGACACTATTATAATATCACTGGATTTCCTATCAAATGTTTTGGTTAGCGTAAGGTAAAAACTTTTCCATGTTTATGTTTAGGAAGTCTTACGTGATACCTTTTCTTTTCAAAGGATTTTCTAAAGTTAAGCAATTTTGAACCGTTTACTCACACCAGACCCATGTCTGACCCGAGTGTTTATTTTCTGTTTTATCAAACTCTTGGGTACTCATATTATGTATGAGTAGTCAAGTGATTCAGGTTTGCTTGACGAATTCTGGAGGAGATATGGAGCAGGAGGCTTCCACGTGTAGATATATTATGGTTCCGCTTTGTTTGTGTGATATATGTATCTTGTGTACTTGAGTTGTATAGTTAGACATATGTTTTATAACTGTCTAATATGTGTTGTATAAGTTGTGTACTCTGATGTAATATGATACTGTAATATTTTATGTGATATATTTATAACATTCGTTCCACTGTGAGTTATCTGATGTTGTGTTTCTTCTTTTCTCTTTCTTTTCTTCTTCTATCCCTTTCTTTCTTAATTAGTGATGCGACTTTCTGGTGTTAGGAAGTCGGGTCGTCACAGCTGGTATCAGAGCATTAGGTTGAGTGAATACCTTGGCTTTGGAGTGGTGTCTTTCTTGAGAGAGCGTACTTGTAATTTTCATATATAACTATATATATATATATATATATATATATATATATATATATATATATATCTACCTGATCGGTTGGGTTATCTATTCAGATTTTCCAACATAAGTTTTAGAGGTAGATGGAGCAGTGGTGTGTGTAACACGACTACCACTAATGGAAGAAGTCCATATGTTTGAGGTTGGAAGTATGTTAGTCGAGATTGTAGACCTAATACCGTCTCGAGTGAGATTTGTAGTTTGGAGTAAGGATTTCTCAGATATCCGAAGGAATTTTTTTAAAGATTCGGAGTTTATCTTTGAAGTGTAAGTTTGGATCTGTCGGAAGTGCAGAAGTAAGTGATGATATCGTGGTAACTGCGTGATGAGATGCAGTATTCATGGATATTTCCGAAGATGTTTTCTCTTGAAGCAGTATTAGTAGTAGTTGAGGAGCAGTCTTTGCCTACCGCAGAGAAGATTCGTCTGTGTAGAAGTTGTCTGTTCTGGAACATGAGACTAAGGTTTATGAATTGCTTCGCTTCGGCATGGTCTCATTTGTCATTCCTTAAGGAGAACGAGATGTTAATGCTTGGTTTGGTGCCCGAATTTCTTGAGAGGATGTCTGCCATCTCGAAGGTCTGTTGTGTGTCTTGTTGATGGTTTTGGTTTTCGGGAAGCCTTTGGATTAGAAGTCTTTGGTTAGCCGTGGTAGTAGTGCAGCTCGAAGTGTCCGGTGTGCTGACGAGAAGGTCTTTTTGGCTTCGCAGTATCAATCAAGGTAGAGTTTGGAAGCAGCAGTGTGGCTCGTTTCTCCGATAGTTCAGGAATCTTTGTGGTTCTTCTTCAGCAGTCCGGGCAGTTGGTGAATGTTTTCTTGAAAGGTTAACCTTGTTTGGAGAAGCTTAAAGCTGTTCTATTGGTAAAGTGAGGACAGTCTTTTTGGAATCCGAACTAAGAAGGATCGCAAAAGTGACTTGCGATTAATTTGGGAATTTTTCTTGGGCAATCTTTTGTTTAAGACTGAGGGTTCTCATGTGGAAGTAGGAGCTACTGAGGTAACCAGAAGTTTGTCTGCATCTGGAGTTGAAGCGACTGGTAGTTAGCCTGGTAGTAGGATGGTTCTTGGATAGGAAGAGTTGGTGTAGCAGCTCAGAATATTTTTGAATTCGGGTTGGTCAGATCTAGTTCTTGAGTTGGATTTCTACTGTAAGGTTGTGTGACCGAGTCAGATGGGTCGCTAAGATTTTATGGATTTGATTAACAAAGTTTTCCCTGATATATTGGATAGTTTGTATTCGTGTTCATCAGCAGTATTCTCATCTATTTCAGAATTAGAGTTGTGCAGCGGAAGCGAGGTAGCAGCTGTGCAAGGAAGGAAGCAAGTTCAGTTTGCTATTGCTTGGGAAGTAGAGCTTGTGTTCTGGTTTTCGACGGATTTTGGAAGACTTTTCTGTTGGATAGGATCCAGAAACTAGTTTGTTTTGGTCTAGTTGTTTCTGGAAGCATCAATATAAGTTGAGATGATCAGGAAGAAGATTGGCAGCCCAGGATTGTCTGTTGAGTTATGCAGATTTGAGATAAGGAGTTTGGAATTCGAAGTTGAAGACTTCATTATTGTTAAGATTTCTCTGGTTAAGAGAACAATAATTGGATAAGATTGAATTGCCAGTTTGGATAGCTGGAATTCATTGTATTTCACGTATCTCTAAGGGAGTACGTGTATGATTCATCGTTGGTTATGGAGTCTGCAGTCCAGTTGGATTTGGAAGTTGTGCTAGACTTGGGTATAGTCTGATGTTCTGTTCAGATTGATGGGTCTAGAGCTAATAGGAGCTCTGGATTTTGGTGGTGTAGTTAGTTTAGCTTCTGTAGAGCGAGTCTCCCAGTGGTTTTTACTTGGGAAACTCTAGATAGTATTAGAGATTTATTCTGATTTGTGTCAGGATAATTAGTTAGGTTTGTTTGTTTGATTGATTGATATGGTTGTTAGTAACTGGTTGTTAGGTATGCTTTGCTGATTAAAAATTAAAATCTTTGCTGGGTTATTAAATTATCTTTGCTTTTAAATTTCGGGGACGAAATTCTTTTAAGGGGGGAGGATTGTAACGACCCGGAATTTTGGGCAATATGAATTTAATCATCTGTATTAATAATTTAAATTGATTTGATAATTTTTCTTTATAATTTTAATTTAAATTGGTAAATTTAATCTTTTAAAGTTAATAAATTTTTAATCTGGTAATTCTGATCAATATCTTTTTAACAATTTAAAATTGATAAGATTTATTTTTCAAAAGCTAAATTTTTTTTATTCTATTTATAATATATAGATTTGATATATATTGTGAATAGAAGATCTTTGTTTTAAAATAAAAGATAAATTTTCAAATTGTAATATATGTGTATGTATATGTTATAATTTGATGTTGTTTTGAAATTTAATTTAATTTATTGATAATTTATATATATATGAATTGTTTTGTTTTGGAATCAATATTTTTCAAAAGATAATTTAAGATTTATTCAATTGATTTTAAAATATAAGATAACCATTTAGTTTTAATATGATAGTTTAAATAAAGTTTTATTTTTGTTTTCTTTAAAGTGTTTAAATTTTAAATGGTTATGAATGTATATGTATAAATGTTTTAGATTTTAAAATTACATATATGAGAGATATATTTGTGTTATAATTAGTTTTAGGATATTCTCTTTAAAAAGTAAATTTATATTTACGCATATAAGTATTTAACAATGAAGTAACTTAAATATGTAAGTTTATATTTACATTTAAAATTAAATAAAAATTAAATAAAAATATTTTAGAAACATGTGTTAATACATTAGGACATCTTTATAACACTTGTTAATCATTCAAGCTAGATTAATGACAAATGTAAGTTTTTATAACATGTGGCCTTCATTTTTCATTTATTTGAAATTTAAAACATAAGAGAAACTTGTTTTTCCTCCTTCATGTTCCAAAACTTTCTTTCTTCATTCTTTCATGTATTAATGGCAACCAGAAAATCTTTCTTCAACCTGAGATTTAAAACCACAAAACAGAAATCTTTCTTAAAACCTGAAAATTGGAAACAAATTCAACATCAATTAAAAACTGCATTTCAAATGGGATGAAGATCAAAAGCATCAGCAGTTTCAACTTTTAAAACAACAAGTTTTCTAGAACCTTCAATCTGCAAGTTTCAACATTTTTAATTAATCAATTGAAGCATGCAAAGGGGTTCATTTGCAACAGCAAAGAAAAATCTAATCTGCAAGTTGTTCAAGGCCTGGAATAATTTTTAAACCTGCTCTGCAAAATAAACGTGTGAGGAAATCATTTTAAAAGCAGTTTTAATTAATTTGTGATTGAATAATGATGCATGCGATGAAATTTGCTTTGATGATGAATATTTGTTACATGAATGCATGATTATTTTGAATACCTGTAAATGGAAATGTATGTTCTGTGTTTTAACAAATTTTGTTTTTTCCTCTAAAAATCAAATATCTCATTCTTTGATCATTATTAGTCTTTGATTTGCAAGCAAGAAACGACTGGAATCATGTAACATAACCACCAAAATCATTCCATGAATTTATAATAAGTATTCATTTCGAATTTGAAAAATAACAGTGAAAAACCCCTTTTTTTCACAATAATCAATTTGCTTAATTTCAAATTCGAATTATAGAGATGGATTCGTGTTTGGCAATCCCGAATTTTAACATGCAATTCATAATTTTAAAGTTGATAATCCGTTGGTAATTGGGAAATGTATGATTTCGGCAATTCGACCAATTGCCGAAGATCAAGGTGATAATTGAAGCTGGATTTTTGATCGTAGCTTGTTCTTAGGTTGTAGATTTTGGGAAAATACATTTGAAATTTTTAAGTGGATGAATCGTTCGAATTTGAATGAACTAGGGTTTAAGTTAGTTTTTAGCTCGGCTTGACTGTAGTGGAATTTGCGACTTGAATGATGGTCCGGAGGCGATCGCTTCTGGGGAGGACGAAGCTCGGGAATGTGGCGGTTCGATGGAGTGGTCGGCGAGGTCTAGCGACGCCATGGTGATCGGCAAAGGGAAGGTTTGGGTCATAATTAGCTGCGGTTTTTCGAGAGAATGTTCGAATTTTGTTTCGCAAGTTTGTTGTTGAATCTGAGTTTGGGTTCATACTCGCACGTGATATTTTGATCGACATCGATGGTCGCGACGACCAAGTTTGGCCGGAGGTGATGGGATACTTGCACGCGAATTAAATTATGCATTAAGCTATAAACAAGTTCATAAAAGAAAACAAATTTAAAACTTGTTGTATGAAAGAAAGTTAATCAAACTTTAAAAAGCATTTTATTTCCAAAATTTTAATTGTTAAAATGATTTCTTTGGAAATAATTAACTTAACAAAATTTTATAATTTTTAAATTTAAAAGAAGTGTTTTCAAATTAAAGAATTAATCAAAGTTTTAAGTGAATCCTAAAGTAATGTTTTAATAACAAAGTTTTCAAATTATTTTGAAAATGAATAAGTTTGAATTAAATAGTTAAAGTGTTTTAAATGTTAAACTTGATTTCTTAATGCTTCATTTCAAATAAGGTTAAGGTTATAATTTTGTAACCAATAAATAATTTGTCTCTAAAGTTATTAAAATTTAATTAGTTCAAATGATTAAATTGTGATGATAATTATGGTTAATTTAGTATTCATACGGACTTAAAAATACTTAATTAGATATGATTCGTTAACAAGTAAAGTTTAATTAAGAGAAATGTTTTTCTTAATTAATTAAGGATTTTGTGATATAAGAAGTTAATTAATTAATTGTTTAATTAATTTTAAATAATTAGTCAATTATTTATTTAATTTTAAATAATCACTTAATTATGAATTAATAAAGTGTAATTACTTAATGAAGTAATTAATGGTCAATTTCTGAATGTAATTAAGAATGGAAATTACTTATGGAAGTAATTAGAGAAAATTACTCATGGGAGTAATCAAATGGAGGTGATTAATGGATAATCACTTAATGTTATCAATTAAGGAATTGTTTAATATAATTGTTTTGAAGTTAATTAATTATGGAGTAATTAATTAATTAAAGAATTAAGAATTATTTAATGATGGAATTAATTATTTGTTAAGTAATTAATTAAGAGAGTAATCAAGATTTATTAATGGAAGTAATTAGAGATAATTACTTATGTAAGTATTTAAGAGTTAATTACTTAATTATTTTTGTTAATTAATTAATGTGATTAATTAATTAATGAATGTGATTAATTTAAGATTAATTACTAAGTGTGATTAATTAAAAATGTAATTAATTAATAAAGTAATTAATTAAGGATTATTTATTATTTAATTACTTAATGAAGTAATTAAAGATTTATTAATTAGATTAATTAATCAAAGGGTTAATATAATTAATTAAGAAGTTAATTAATTAAGATAAGTAATTACAAGTTGTTAATTACTCTTTATGATTAATTACAAATTAATTGTTTAATTAATTTAAAGTAATTATTAATTAATAAGGATCATTAGTTAATATAATTAATGAATTAATCAAGGTTGATTAATTTAAGAGTGATTAATTAATTGTAATTAATTGAGGTTTAATGTAATTAATTATAGTTAATTAATTAATGGA
This sequence comes from Allium cepa, assembly GCA_030765085.1. Lineage (NCBI taxonomy): Eukaryota > Viridiplantae > Streptophyta > Magnoliopsida > Asparagales > Amaryllidaceae > Allium > Allium cepa. The sequence continues at coordinate 611,270,231 of CM060940.1, forward strand.
AGCAAATGAGGGATCGTTAATTATTGTAATTAATGATAGTAATTAAAGGTTAATTACCGAATATGGTTAAGACTAATTACTTGAGTGTAATTAAAGGGTGATTAATCAAGGAAGATTAATTAAAGAAAATCATTAAGAGATGATAAATTTATTTATTTGGAATAAATAAATGAAAGAGGATTTAAGTAATTAAATTGGTTAAGAGTTAATCAATTCTGCTTTTGGATGATTGATTATTATTGATTGACTGATATCGGATGTTGATGGATGATTTGGGTGTGATATCTTTGTTATGTGTTATGCTGCTTTGTGAGATGAATGTTTGATATGAATTATCTTTTGTGATAATGTGAGTCATCTATCTGTTTATATCATCCTGAATATAAGTTAACTGTTTAAAACCCTTAAACAACTTGGACATTAAAATGGCGTTTGGTTTCGGTGAGACCGGGATCGGGTTTCCATATTTGGATATCTGAAAACCACATCGATTCCAATTAAAAGTTAGGTCGTGAATCCAAGTGGAGCAAGTGAAGACTCGAGGTGTAAGAACAATTCGTCGGTATAACTCTGTGGATGATTCCGTGATGAGTTTGACGGAGATGGTACTTACAGGTTCGAGATGGTTATTTAGAGTGCAAGGGCTATGGTCGTTGACTATGAGGGTGATTCCAAAATGAGTGCAACGAGATAGTGCCTTCGGTTTTGTTCGAACCCGGAACGAACTTGTATGGATTGAATGCTTTCAGAACATCATCAGGTGGACGATGAGCATTCTAAGAGATATGTTCTATAAAGGTAATCGCAGCCTCAAGCCACATCAACCCGGAAATGGCTAAAATAGGGGAGGTGCAGCAAGGCTAGGTGGGTAGCGCACATATCAGGACAAGATTTTCCCCTGTCTAGAAGTCCCTTTTTATTCGGCTGTGTGGGCAGTTGGGTCGCGGCCTACTGCGGGGTTGTCTTGTTCCGGACTGTCCAGTAAGGGATGGTTCCGGTTTGTGTTGCAGGGGAGTTAGGGTGGCTCCTCGGTACGTTGATCTAGGCCACGTATTATGACGGGCGGTACCCCGGTAGCCCTGCCATTGATGGAAACACATTCTTCCTACGAGACCCTACGGTTTTGTTTGTATTACCCACTTTTGTGGCTAGTAGCTGAAATTTAATAAATGTAACAATTTCGGCTATTTTCTATTTACTTGAAAACCCTAAACACTATTATAATATCACTGGATTTCTTATCAAATGTTTTGGTTAGCGAAGGTAAAAACTTTTCCATGTTTATATGTGGGAAGTCTTACGTGATACCTTTTCTTTTCAAAGGATTTTCTAAAGTTAAGCAATTTTAAACCGTTTACTCACACCAGACCCCTGTCTGACCCGATTTTTATTTTCTGTTTTATTAAACTCTTGGGTACTCATATTATGTATGAGTAGTCAAGTGATTCAGGTTTGCTTGACGAATTTTGGAGGAGATATGGAGAAGGAGGCTTCCACGTGTAGATATATTATGGTTCCGCTGTGTTTGTGTGATATCTGTATCTTGTGTACTTGAGTTGTATAGTTAGACAGATGTTTTATAACTGTCTAATATGTGTTGTATAAATTGTGTACTCTGATGTAATATGATACTATGTAATATTTTATGTGATATATTATATATCATTCGTTCCGCTTTGAGTTATCTGATGTTGTGTTTCTTCTTTTCTCTTTCTTTTCTTCTTCTATCCCTTTCTTTCTTAATTAGTGATGCGACTTTCTGGTGTTAGGAAGTCGGGTCGTCACATAGTTGGTATATCTACTCTGGCATTGCCTAGTTATGTCGTGTCCCCTACTTTATCGAGACCAATACGAGTTTGTTTTGTGTCGTACCTATGGAGTGCTCCCTAGTAGCCTACTGGTTTGGTGGAGTTTACAGTACTGTATAGACTATGGCATTATATAAAATGTGTTAAGTGGGATATGGGTAACACCTTAACGTTGTTTTAATAGTTTACTTTACTGTAAACATATTATAATAGCGCATTATACTACATAGTAGATAGTTCCACGGATCCTTAGAGGATAGGTATCCCAAACATCCTTTGAGTTACTTGTATTTTAGTTGATATTTCACTTCAGTTGGATTTATTGATATAAGAATGTTAATCCTAACTCGAGAGTGTTATATGTTTTGCTTTATGCTCGGGTTAGACTGAGTGGCACAACATTTGAGACTCACCTTTGGAGTTGGAGCTTCGCTTGGATATCTATCTATATCCATTCAGCTTTCAATTATTCAATTGACTCCAGTGATATATTCAGATTTTGTTATTTGACTATTATATTATACTTCTATGTATTCGAGACATCTATTGTATCTTGTTTAACTCTGTTATATATATAGTTGCTTCATAAACTACTATTCTTCTGTTTCCGCTGCTTGTTGTTATATTACTCTGTGTCTGTGATTTTGTAATTATTTTATTTACTGTATATGTTGAGTTTTGCCAAATATAAATTAATAATCTGATATTTTGAGCAATTCAAATCCGACATGTGTGGATGCGAATGACACGAAATACCGGAATGTTACAGTTATATACTCTATGACACCTCTCGGACACGTCTTAGTCAGACCCTGCAAATCTTACAGAGAATCCGAGCATTTCACATCTCAATGCACAAAACTGAACCAATCTAGAGTGGATGTAAAAAAAACCTAATGGGTGCAACCCCATATAGCTTGGCTTCCACTCACTTTTTGGGTTTAGTCAATTCCAAAATAGGATAACAAAGCTCAAAAGAGTAACAAATTGTTTTTAAGATGACGATACACCATGAAGAAAGATGATTTCGATAGGTAATAAATCAACTATCGTGGATTATTAAAAATGATCATATATGGAACTTAAATTTCATGTTCTTACTATTACTCATTGTTACCCAGTTAGTTGTCCTTGATACGAGATACTGATTATTGACCTGAATGTACCATTTGACACATAAGTCCCGTTTGGCCTAAAGCGACATCTTTCAGTCGACAATCTTCGCTCGACTAGAGTGGCTCGACATTTGGTCATTCGACACAAATGCTTTAATCGAGTATCACTCAGCCTTGATGAGGATCGCTCGGCTAACTTCGTTTGGAAATCGTTGTTCAGACAATAAAGTTAAGGGTGGTACTCTCGGTCTGGATGCTCAGGAAAGACGGCTCAGCATGGGTGGTTCGGTCGAGAAGCACAGACACATGTCGCTCGGTGTGGAACGTTCGGCGCACATCGCCCGGTGCATTCTAGAGAACTTGGTAGATTATCTGAACTACAACAAAGTGAGGTGATCGACGTGGTTTCGCTTCGAGTCCACCCGTCATTTGCTTCGAGAATTTTGAGGCCTTTCTTTGAGTCACTTGCTAAAATGATCACCGGTCAGCCACGACGGCTTGTAGTTCCTGGATCGGTCGATTGTCGTTTGGCATTTCTCGATCGGCCTGTCTCGTTCGGCACGCCTGGCGCGCTCCGCAGAAGTCACCTATTATGGGCTGAGATAACTTATTCCTGGGCTCGTGAAGGATGTCCAGCCTACCTTCGCCTATAAATAGAGGGGAAGGGGTGTAGTGAAAGGGGACCTTTTTTCAAGAACACTGGGAGACTCTGCCATTTCCAAGACTTATTCATTTTCAGTTAGAACTTGTATTCAAGTTGTGGGTGTACAGATTGTATCTGTATTCAATTACTTGAAAAAGCAATAAAGATTAAACTTAAAGTGGACGTAGGCAGTTATGCCAAACCACTATAAATCTGATGTTCTAGTTTTTGCAATTAATTTTGCATATATTCCTCTATTTTAATTTTCTATCTTCATTAATCTCTCTACACAAATCTTTTTTTGGGTGTAAGTAGCCAATTTTGGTGCTAACATTTTGGTGCTTTCACCGAGAACGCATTCTCAGGTTATTAGAATCTACTTTATAGCTACTGGATTGAAGAAATACCCTAAAGGAGATCTAAGTCATTCACAGGAAGTCCGTTGATTTTACTCAGAGTTTCTACCAATAACTCTACAATGGGAAGACCTCGTACCAGATCAGCCTCACACAACGCGGATGTCAACGAGACTGCTAGCGTCCAACAAGTAGGACCCATCAATCAACAAGTTAACCCAGGCGCAGGGAATGTCGCCGCCTAAAAACAAATGGAAGTTGTCACTAGAACAGAGTTCAATGACCTGTTGAGAGAACTCACGAAAGTAGGAGACACCTTAACGAACAGATTCAAGCTAACGCCAACCTCATGACTCAGCTTACTCAACAATAGCATCAAAATACTGGAGGTAGCCCCGTTCCTTACTCCTCATTTGACATCTCGACTTCATTCGATAAACCTTCCAGGCGTAGACGCCACAGAACCGAAATAACACAAGCAGATCGTACTGATCAATCAACCAGGTATGGTCCAGGTTCCCTACCCGGAGCCATAGCCCCTCGCTTACATCAAGGAAATCACACCCAAGATGGAGCAGGGAACTTAGGATCTGCAGCACGAGTGGAAGCTGGAGTCGGCTCACCAAGGACCTAATGAAGCTGGTCCCCAGGATATACTTTGGTAGATCACCAACAGAGGATACACCAACCAGAACGGTCTCATAGGACAGATTCCAACCTGTCATCTTCCATACAAACCCCAGACCTATCGGCTATGGTCAGACAGCTGATGAGAGCAAATCAAGGCTTGACTAATGATGATTGGGGAATATCAAAGAGTCATACTCCATTCTCAAATGCTATTCTACAGGCCGAGTACCCCAGGAATTTTAACATGCCAACTATTCCGGCCTATGAAGGGAAGACAGATCCTCGACAGCATGTGATGAGATACGAATGGATGATGGATTCAGCTAGAGCAAATAATGCAACTAAGTGTAGATGCTTCCCAATAACTTTATCTGGAATCGCAACCATGTGGTTCACCCGACTTCCTCCGCGGTCTATCTCCAACTTTGATGAATTAGAACGAAATTTGTGGTACTATTCAGGATTCATGCCACTCGTCCCAAGGACGTGATGTCCTTTTTCAATGTAATTCAGGCTCCAAAGGAGTCGTTAAAGGAATACTTATGGAGATTTCACGTTGCGGCTACTGAAGTTAGCAACCCAAATGACCATGCCATTCTGATGGCTGTGATGCAAGGAGTGGATCCGGATTCGAAGTTTGGCGATTGGCTAGCAGGAAAGCCTCCAACTACACTAGAGCATTTCTATTCAAAGGCACATCATTTCATAAGAAGAGAGAAAGTTAGGTGGACGAGGCAAGACAATGCACCAGGGCCTGGCAAGGAGACTGTGAAGAGCAACATTGCTGTAAAACAACCTGGTGATAACTCGGGGAAGGTCCAGGTCAATGTCCAGAACAAGCCAGAGCAATCTAAAGGATCCAGAGGAGGAAATCCCAGAAAGAAAAGGGAAGCAAGAACGTGGAAACCAAGGATTCCAACTTATAACGAATACACTCCTTTGAATGCATCTCTGGAAAATATCTAACTATCGACTTGCAATACTTTTCAATACCGAAAGCCACGCCCGAAAGAGTCCACAAAGGAACAAAAGTGGACTGGGAAGTATTGCTGCTTCCATAAGACTTACGGGCACAATACCGAGGAGTGTAGACACCTCCACGATGCCATAGAAAAACTGATTCGACAAAAAAAAGTTGCAGGAGTTTGTCAAGAACCCGCAGGAAGGTAGATAAGGAACATCAGACCCCGGTCACGGGCAAGCTCAACACCATCCAGAGGAACCTGCTCGAACTGTAGGTAGACTAGTCATAAACAAGACAGTCGGTGGACCTCACCCTGCAGACAAGAATTGGCAAGAAATGGAGCGATGTGCTAATTCCCTAAGGCATGTAGATTTTGATTGTTGTTTAAATACAGAGGATGGGTCTCCAGCTAAGCAGCAGCGAATGATGACGAACGATATAGTATTCAGGAGTAGAGATTCTGTTCAGGTGGAGGCTCCTACCGTCGACCCGATGGTCATCTTCACGACAATCGGGCCAGCATTTGTGAAAAGAATTTTGATTGATTGTGGAAGTTCTATTAACACCATCTTCAAAAAAGCATATGACCAAATGAAGATGGAGATGAAGGATTTAAAACCATCTAAATCCCGTATCCATGGCTTTAATGGTGTAGCTTCCAATGTAGTGGGTTTTGTTGAATTGCTAGTTGAATTTGGGCAAGGTGAACGTAGGAGGGTGTGAATCCTGCCTTTCATCGTTTTGGATGTCGATTCTCCGTACAATGTGTTTTTGGTCGACCGGCCCTGGCAGAGTTTAGGGCATCTTTGACTCCTTGGTGTTTAACTTTGAAATTTTCGATAGACAAAGGAGTTGGTGTTGTGCATGGCGATCAGGCGACCGGTCGTGATTGTTATATGGATGAACTAAGAGAGTCCCAGCAAAGAGAGAAAGGAAAGGTTGCGGACAGCCTCATCCACACCCGAGTCACTGAAAATTGATAACTAGTGCCCGAGCCCTGGCTCGGGCAACATAATCAGATCTATAGAGACATAGATCAGAGATATGATGATGAGGAACCCAGGGAGGCAAAAGGAGCATTGGCTAAACTGACGATTAACATTCCAGTCAACCGAGATGACCCATCACGAGTACTTAAGATTGGATCACAACTCAACCCTTCGATGACCGAGGATCTCATTGATTTCCTCCGAGCGAATCTGGATGTTTTTGCTTGCACACATTCTGATATGTGTGGGATTTCTCCCGCCATTGTGAGTCATATGTTGAACATAGACCCGAGGTACGTACTAATAAAGCAAATAAGGAGAGGCATGGACCCGGAGAGGTCTGCTACTCTCAGAGAGGAGGTGGACAAACTCAAAGCCAATGGTTCATCCGCGATGCCCTTTTCCTTGAATGGGTGTCTAACCTCGTGCTAGTGAGAAAAGCAAATGGGAAATGGATAACCTGCATAGATTACTCAGATCTGAGCAAAGCATGCCCTAAGGATAGTTTCCCTTTACCCAGAATTGACCAGCTGGTCGACTCAACGGCAGGACACGAGTTATTGTCATTTATGGAAGCGTACTCAGGATGTAATCAAATCCCAATGCACATTCCATACCAAGAACACACTAGTTTTGTCACAGACGTTAGGTTATATTACTATGTAGTGATGCCTTTCGGATTGAAAAATGCGGGAGCAATTTATCAGCGTCTGGTGAATCGGATGTTTAAAGACCAGATTGGTAGAACAATGGAAGTCTATGTGGATGACATGCTTGTGAAGTTACGGCAGTCAAACGACCACATTCGAGACTTAGCGGAAATGTTTGATACACTCAGATATTATGGAATGAAAATCAATCCTCTGAAGAGTTCCTTTGGCGTTGCGTCAGGGAAGTTTTTGGGTTTCATTGTTAATGCATGGGGAATTGAAGCTAACCTAGAAAGTATTCAGGCTATTGGAGACATACAAGTGCCCAAAACTATAAAGCAAGTACAAAGCTTGAATGCAAAAGTGGCCGTGCTGAGTCGATTCATATCCAGAGCCACGGATAGGTGTATTCCCTTCTTCAATGTAATAAAGAAAGCAAAGACAAAATTTTGATTCGACGCTCATATGTGAGGATGCATTCCGAGCTCTGGTAAGGCATTTGGAAAGTCCTCCGGTGCTGTCAAAGCCTATAGAACATGAAGTGTTGTATGTATACTTGGTCATATCTCAACCAACCATCAGTACGGATTTGGTTCGCGAGGAGGAATGAGTTCAAAAGCCGGTGTACTATGTCAGCAAAAATCTGATGGGGGAAGAAAGAAATTATCCTAAAATTGAGAAGTTGGCCTACTGTTTGGTGATTACATCACACTAGCTTCGTCCGTACTTTTAGGCACACTCGATCAGTGTTTATACTGATCAACCCTTGCGACAGGTACTCCAACGACCAAAAACCTCTGGAAGGATATTAAAATGGAATATCGAGTTGAGTCAATTCGATATTACCTACCTGCCACGAAGGGCCATATAAGGGCAAGCAATAGCAGACTTAATACCGTATCAGACGAACCAAACAGCCATGATGTCAATACCCCCATTCGATGTAAACTGTACACCGATGGGGCATCTAATGACTGTTGTTTTGGGGCTGGTATAATTCTTTTGGCTCCCGAAAACCGGTTAATTTGTTACGCTTTGAAGCTCAATTTTCCAGCTATAAATAACGAAGCCAAGTATGAAGCATTGATTGCTGACTTGAAACTTATTAGGGAACTTGGAATAAAATTGATTGAAATCTTTTATGACTCACAATTGGTGGTGCACCAGGTGCAGGAGGACTATCAAGCAAAGGGGTATAGACTTGCCCCATACCTTGCTCGAGTTCAAGAGTTGTTAGCAGATCTCTAATATTACGATATTTCGCTTGTCCCTCATGAATAAAATAGAGAAGTCGATTCATTGGCAAAATTTGCAAGTACTGGCGATGCACAGCAAATGAAACTAGTTCCCGTCGAAACCTTACATGCTTTGAGTATAAATGAGATGGTGGTAGATTTCGTGTTAGAAATAGAAATCGAGAAGGAGTCATGGATAACTCCATTCAAGCAATACTTGCTACATGGGTTCTTGCTCGAAAGAAAGAGTGAAAGACGGCAAGTCATTCGCAAGGCTTCGTAATATGTAATACGGGATGGAATAATGTATCGAAAGGGATTCTCGGTCCCCTTACTCTGGTGCATTGCCCACGGTGAAATAAAACGAGTCCTGAAGGAAGTTCATGAAGGAGAGTGTGGTGACCATACTTGGGGGTAGACATTAGCAAAAAAGATCCTCCGCTATGGATACTATTGGCCAACTGTAAATCGGGATGCCGCGGACTACGTAAGAAGATGTGACAAATGTCAAAAGTATGTGAAAATACCGAGAGCTCCACCAAAGGAACTCACACAAATGGTTAGTCCCTGGCTGTTTGCAATATAGGGAATCGATATAATCGGTTCCTTACCCATATCCAAAGGTGGTGCAAAAAAAAATAGTTGCAGTCGATTACTTTACCAAGTGAGCAGAAGCAGAGCCATTAGCTACAATCACTACCAAAAAGGTCATTAATTTCGTTGTACGAAACATCATATGCCGTTTTAGCCTCCCGCGAACTATCATTACGGACAACGGAACTCATTTCGAAAGTAGGGAGTTCAAAGAATTTTGTCAAAAGTACAGGATTGAGAAAAGGTTTGCAGCCATTTCTCATCCAAAACCCAATGGATAAGTAGAAGCCGTGAACAAAATAACCAAATCCATATTGAAAAAACGTCTGAAAAATGCTATAGGCAAGTGGGTGGATGAGCTTCCAACAATACTTTAGGCTTACAGAACCACCCACAAGTCTATAACTGTCCACACTCCATTCACATTGCCATATGTCACAGAAGCCGTTATACTCGTGGAACTTAAAGTTCCTTTACATCGGGTAACTCATTATGACTCTAAGACGAATCAGGATCATTTGTTAGAATCACTGGACTTTGTTGACGAAAAACGTGAAGAAGCTGATTTAAGAACAGCCGCTTATAGGCACCGAGTTGCTTGATATTACAATGAAAAAGTCCGACCGAGAATCTTTGATGTGGGCGATCTCATTTTGAAGCGAGTTTTTCCGGTCCCATCACATATGAATCCCACATAGGAAGGTCCACAGGTCATTGAACGGAAGCTTGGAGAAGGAAATTTCAAGCTAGCGACCGTTGATATCGCGACACTCCCTCGGGCATGGAATAGCAAGCATCTGTGACGTTATTATACTTAGTCTATTCCTTTCGCATTTTAGTCGCAATTATTTCCAGTGTATTTTTTATTTTCTTTATTCTTAATTTTCAGCATGTAATAAGACAATTTAGTTCATTTTCATTAATAAAGGCTTCAACCCATCTTTTCTATGAACTATTGATGTTTTCATGTGTTGCAATTCTATGGTAAAAATTAAAGTTACATTATTCTGTTTGGCATATGAACACGCACAAAAACTTAAAATCTTCAAGTCCCCAAAGTGCGGACTAGAGTACTCTACGTCCCCAGAGCATGGACTAGAGTATAAACAACTTAAAATTTCCATGTCCCTGGAGTGTGGACTAGAGTATAAACGACTTAAAATCTCCAAGTCCCCAGAGTGCGGACTAGAGTACTCTGAGTCCCCAAAGCACGGACTAGAGTATAAACGACTTAAAATCTCCAAGTCCCCAGAGGGCGGACTGGAGTACTCTGAGTCCCCAGAGCGCGGACTAGAGTATAAACGACTTAAAATCTCCAAGTCACCAGAGTGCGGACTGGAGTGCTCTGAGTCCCCAGAGCATGGACTAGAGTATAAACAATTTCAAAACCTCCAAGTCCCCAGAATGCGGACTAGAGTATAAGTGACTTCAAAATCTCTAAGTCCCCAAAGTGCGGACTAAAAGTATTCTAAGTACCCAAAGCATGGAATTGAGTATCAATGATTTCAAGAATTTCCGAGTCATATGGAAGTGAAATGGGACTTATGTCGCTCACAATATTTTGGGTTTCAACTACAAGTTAGATAATAAGCTAAAAAGATAAAGTAATCAAAGGCAAAGAAATGAAATTTTATTCACTATTCCCAAAACAAAGTTCCACTATAATTCCTCCTAAACTCGAAGTCAAAAATCTATTTACATCGACTATGGAAATAAACAGAAATAATTACATAATCTAAGCTTATTCTCGTTGAACGACATGATTGCTACTTCTTTGACTTCTTCTCCTTCCTCAGTTTCTCAGAAGAATCCTCCCCCACGCGTTTCCTCTTAGATGCCTTGCTTGCTAGGGAGTGGTGTCCGAGGAAGGACGAGGAACTTCTAGTGGCTTGGACCCACCGGGGAGAATGACTTTCAAAGGTCTTTTCAAAGGATCATCTAGCTCCACTACATGTGGCTCGACCTTGATTTCAACTTTCTTCTTCTTCTCTTCCATAAGTTGATTCTACATGCTCAATTTTGAAGTGTGTCTGGAGGCGCCCGTAATTTCAACCTCATCATGCTCATCAACAGGCGATGGATTTTCATATTTGTCTTTGTTAAGCGCCTCGATCACTTGAGCGTCAGGTCCGGGAGTCTCTCTCGTTTTCTCCTCCATCTCCGTGGCGACATCGCTTCTTGAAGTTGGCTCGGGATCAGAGCGGCCTGTCCAAAATCATAAGAGACAAATGTTAGAATACATTAACTACTCGTCGAAAATGATGGCCCTTTGAACTATGAGAAGAAAAGTTACGTACCAGTTTCTGGCTGAATCTCAACCGTCCAGGGAGTTTCACCCACTAGAATGGAAGACGGAACATGAATATCAAGGCCATGATCTTCTGGGTCATAGCCAACGTGCTAATCGAAGGGGTCAAGTGATGGACGACCAGTCGGTTGAGTAGATGGAGGAACTGGAGACTCGGTTCCAGACGGACCAGCAATGTTATTCTTTCCTTTGGGGAGGAGGAGTCTTTGATATAAAGAGCCTTCGCAGCAGACAAGTCCGAAGGCTCATTCCTCCGGAGAAATTCCTTCACTAAAGCTTCTTCATCAACCTCTTCGATTCCTGACTCAACCTTTTTGATTTTTAGTAAAGTTTCACATGCTTCGGCCAATGATTTAAGGTAGCCCTCGTAAAGAAATGTTAGGTCACGATGCATAAGAACTCGAGCATTGTACTCGGCTATAAGCGGGTCAAACATGCACTTAATCTCCTCTCTACCAGCCTCAGCAGCCTCCTCAAGGCGAGAATCAATCTCCATGAGCGCTATTCTTTTGCCCTCCTCACGGGCCTCTTGCTTCAGCGTCTCAGTCTTGGAGAGTTCTTCATCGAGCTTTGTTTTCAGGAGTCGTGTAGCAACAATCTCGTCGCAATATCATTGTGACTCCTCCTGAGTAATAGTCTTTTCTTCCTTCTCTTTGAAAAGTAGCTCTTCCAACTATTTGACTCGTTGAGCGAACGCATCTCTCTCCTTTTGAATGGATTCTTTCTCCAAAGCTAAGGCATCACAGCGTTGAACCGCTTCATCATCTCTTTCTTATGTGTGGCCTCCAAACGATTTACTGCCTCAGCTGTGTCTTTAGCATTTTTCTGAGCAGTTTCAAGCTGAGACTTATATGAGGAAAGCTCTTCATCCTAAGCTTTAATAATGTCTTTGTCATGGATGGTTCGATTTTCAGACGATCAATTTCATGTTGGCGTTCGATAGAGACTTCTAAAAAAATTCTATCAAATAAACAAATGCGTCGTTTTGGATGTAGACAAGCAATGTCACTTTGTTTAATGTCCTCAAAATATGGTGAATCGCTAGAAGAAACTTCAGACCGTCGAAACATATTTTTGGTAAAATGGCCTTAAGCTCGGCTAATTATTCCTTTATCGACGGATCATGTGCGGGAGTAGAAGAAGTTTATCTAGAGATCGCGGGTTTTTTGTGAGTTTCTCGGAATTTCCTGGTGCTAGATGAACCGGAGTGTTGGTCATGGTGAGTCTCAGGATGGGATATTTTATGAGCAGATTTCTCCCCGCTTTTCTCTGGTTGAGATGGAGGATCGTGAGGGTATGAAGAATGACTGTAAATTTTCCTTCGAGATGATGGATACCAGGAGCGATAGTCTGTCTCGCTATCGTCGCCTCTTTCTCAGCATTTGCCGGAGCCCGAATCCTGGCCGGAATGATGAAAAATAGAGGACCCGCGAAGGTGGTCGAATCCATGAGAGTGTCCCATATCACCTGCACAAAAATTAAGTGAACATGAGTTAGCAGGGATAACATGACGGCTGAAGTTTAAGTGCAAAATGAGGTGTAGGTGTTATTGTAAGTGTCCTAGTGTTTCACCCAAACGGACCAGTTTCTTTAGCTTTACTTATCAAAGTTTTTTCTCCTTGATTATGGGCTTGAACGCCTTCATTGCCTCTCGCAGGAGAATGGAGTTTTAGGGCTTTTGAATCGTTGAAGCCATAATTGAGAAAGTCGTCGGGAATGGTGAGGTCAGATAAGCCTTTCAATGAACCCTCAAAGTGTTCTGGAGGCGACTCTTTCTCCATTGGAGTAATTGTGACCTTTGAGGTTCCGCCTACTGTCTTTCTCCAATGGAGTAATTGTGACCTTTGGGGTTCCGCCTACTTCATTCTCACCGGGTGTTTCTGACACCCCAGTTTCTTTAATCTCGCCCTCCTCGGGTGTGTCGGGGGCATCACGTGTCGAAGGCATCGAAGTCCCGGCTTGCCTTTTTCCTTTCTCCAAGGCAGGTCCAGTTGTATTGGCGCCGTGAGGAAGACTTATTCGGCGAACTTTCGCCAACAACCCAAATTTCGAGAGCGGTTCATTGGAAATGATAGATTTGATGTCCCGATCTTCCGCGGGAATAGCTCAAATAGCTTCGACAGCCTCAGAGTACCCGAAGCCTTCGGGACATGGACCGATACCTGTAAAAGTCGAGAAAGGGTTTAGAAAGGATGCACTTTCTACCGCATACAAGTATTGATCCAAAAAAGAAACTTACTCCCTTCTAGCCATCTCCTAGCAAAGCAAGTGGGACAGCGCACGTAAAACCATTCCTGCTTGTATTGGGCGAATTTGCTCCACGCCCATGTCAAGATTTGGCACTTGTTATGTGGCTCCAGGAATATGAAACATGGGCTATCGGATCGTCTCTTGAAACGATAAATATAGCTGATGTCACCGGGAGTGGGGGGCCTGAATAGAATGCTCATGAAAAGGATACACGTGCCATATATGAATGCATGATTGTTTGGATGTAACTGTGCTGGGGCGATCTCAATATACTACAACACATCACAGAGGAAGGAGTTGAATGGTGGCACTCTACCAACCCAACACATGAATTTGTTGCAGGCAGTACATCCGGCTAGGGGCAAGTAAGGACGATCTTGTCCCGATGGAACCACTACATCGTCAAAGGGAATTCCGTGGATTGATCATAGTCACCAAAGAGCGTTCTCATTGATTCTCAAAGCTTGAGAATCAGCCGGATTGTCTAGGATGATCGCTCCATCTATGGCATCAGGAGCCAAGTCAATAGACGCAGTCGTTGTACTCGGAATATTATATGCAGGAGTTGTGATGGGTGATGGATTTGAAGTTCCCACTACTTCCTTTTGAGAACTTGGCTCAGGTTTATCTGAGACCGTGGCAGAGCTTGACTTTCTAGACATCTCTAATGAGCGTCGACTTTGGATAAACATCTGTTTGAACTATACTTGAAAGACAATCAACATTAGACATACGATAAAAGTGCTCCCCCATGTGGTGTGTGGACTGTGCAACCGTTTGAGTATAAGTGTAAAAGAATTAAAAGTCATAAAGCTGATAAACCAAAGTTAAGCATTGAACTGTCATCTTCGAAGACCGTCATCGTTGACCGTCTCCGAGTGCCTGCCCTGTGATGGTTTTAGTTTTGAATTTCGACATTAGCACTATGTGTTGAAGGCTATTATTTGTTTTTTATTGAGTTGAACTCGGGTTTATAGTTGTTAAAACTGGGGAGTTAACTGTCCAAATCAATTCGATATGCTTGTTTGCTTAAATTCTTCTCCTAGTTTATTATCCTATGATTAGGCGTGCAAGTAAGTGAACTTGACATGTGTTGTCTTCAAGTTGGAATGATTTTGACGTCATTGCCTACTTAAAGGCTAGATGCCGAGCGACATCCAAAGCATGCGAGCTAACGACCCTCTAGACCAGAGACGCCGACCCACTCACTCTCCTTACCAACGCACTCTCAACACCGAACGAAACCGAGCCGCTAACCCTAACTTCTGAAACCATCCATGATGACTGACCCACTCACTTCCTACTTCCCTAACATCACTCTCACATGAAGACTACCAGGCGACCTACTTCGTTGATGACCAGCTTCCACCCAAAAAGCAAATGCCGACCCATTTACACTCACTTCTCCCTCGCTCCTTGGTTATCGAACGATCTCAATCACCAACTTAGTTCTACTTCCACAACCTAACGGCTCAGCATTAACATTTAGCCAACACCTCTTGCACTCACTAACTCCTACCGACCCACTACTACTTCCTCCCTCCTCATTTAGTGGCCCAAAAGGAGCCAACGTACTGGGAGTCACCGGTTCCAACCTAAAACATGTTCTAACCTCGGGTTTGACTTCATCACCTACACAACTCCTACCGTATGTAATCTGAAGAAAACTCATGAAATCGAATTTTGTACAAAACCCTTAGCTTGAGAAGGTCAGTCATGTGGAAGTTTCATACCTAAGAGAGCAAGTCGAGGCTTGGGGAATTGAAAGATTTGAGGTCGGAGTTCGTTTTGATTTGTTATCAGGGGAAGTTGTGGAGCAAACGCACTGGATTTAGGATGAGAGAGGTAGATTGAGTGGTAGCTAAAGTTCGAGAGAAGATAGATTAAAAGCTCCTATGGTGTTGAAGTGAGAGTGAAGAGAAGAAAAGGAGAAGTGTTGGTTTTTATATGAGGAAGGGGAGGTCAACAGGCGTTAACCAGTAGACCAGGTCAAAGTATCTCATTGGTTCGGTGAATAATCGTACCAAGCGGCAATGGGTATGCCGAACGAGCGGCTCGGCATTTGTACGCCGATCGGACCGCATCGCAGATGGTAGCGCAATGAAGAAACTCGTCCTATCGGAGATGGCCTGCTTGTGATTCAAAGCGTATCATGGCTGACTCTCAAGATATGCTTTAGGGGGAAAATGTTACCCAGTTACTTGTCTTGGGTACGAGATATTGATTATTGACCTGAATGTACCATTTGGCACATAAGTCCCGTTCGGCCTAAACGCACCATTCGGCATTCTTCAGTCGACCATCATCGCTCGGCCAGAGTGGCTTGGCATTTGGTCGTTCGGCCCAAATGCTTTAGTCACATATCGCTCGGCCTTGATGGGGAGATCGACACTTGGTCTTGGAGAGGGAGTAGTCGATCGACCAATATCGCTCGGCTACTTCGTTCGACAATCGTCGTTTAGCCAATACAGTTAAGGTGGTACGGCTCAGTCTGGATGCTCGGGAAAGACGGCTCGGCATGGGTGGTTCAGTTGAATAAGCATAGACACATGTCGCTCGATGTGGAATGTTCGGCGCACATCACCTGGTGCATTCTAGAGAACTTGGTAGATTACAGAATTACAAAAAGTGAGGCGATCGGTGTGATTTTTCTTCGATTCCACCCGCCATTTGCTTCGAGTACTTTGACGCCTTACTTCGAGTCACTTGCTAAGATGATCATCGATCGGCCACGATGGCTCATAGTTCCTGGATCGGCCGATTGTCATTCGACATTTCTCGATCGGCCTGTCTCGTTCTGCATGCCTGGCTCGGTGAGCAGAAGTCACCTACTATGGGCCGAGATACCTTGTTCCTGGGCTCGTGAAGGAAGTCCAGCCAACCTTCGCCTATAAATAGAGGGGTAGGGGCGCAGTGAAAGAGGACCTTTTTTCGAGAACACTAGGGAGACTCTGCCTTTTCCAAGACTTATTCCTTTTCAGTTAGAACTTGTATTCAAGTTATGAGTGTACGAATTGTATCTGTATTCAATTACTTGAAAGAGCAATAAAGATTAAACTCAAAGTGGATGTAGGCAGTTATGCTGAACCACTATAAATCTAACGTTCTAGTTTTTGCAATTAATTTTACATATATTCCTCTATTTTAATTTTCTATCTTCATTAATCTCTCTACACAAATCTTACTTTGGGTGTTAGTGACCAATTTTGGTGCTAACACTCATCGAATCTAAACAAGTGATATCCCTTAGTTGAAAATGAAGTGGGCAAGTTGAGGTACTTATATGGAATTGATTATGCCTATAAAACTGTGTAAAGGTATGACTAAATCCTTTCCACATAAGTGATATTTAATTACGAAAACATCTTTTCCATAATCGAATCAAAACTTTTAATTTTAAAACCAAACTTGTGTTGGGATTTCACATTAAAATCTTAACTTAAACGACTTTATCAAAATGATTGATTTATTTTAAACCCGAATATATTACTTCAATAACAATATTTAAAATGATCATTTAACTTTTAAACAATGTTTAGTTATTTCATACAACTTTATTTAAAATAATTAATTAGCTTTAATCCTAATGCATTGCTTCAAACAACACTATTTAAAAAGATTAACTCACTTTAATCATCCTTGTCTAAATGATTAATTAACTTTACACTTGTATTATTAAAATAATTAATTAACCATTAAAACCTCATTATAAAAATGGTTGATTAATCTTAACCTCGTTCTTATTTAAATAATTAATTATCTTTAAAACATAGTTATTAAAATAATTGATCAGTTTTAAACATCATTATTAACATAATTAATTGATTTTAAATCTTTATTATTAAAGTAATCAATTGCTTATAGAACATTATTATTGAAATAATAATTTATTTTAAACCAGCATTTTTTTAAATAACTAATTATCTTTGTAAAACCCATGCACAAGATTTAACAAAATATTTCAAAAGTTATACTATTTCCATTCAAACATCACATAAATAAGTTTGGGGAAATGTATTCATAATCAATTATCTTTGTATAACCCATACACAAGATTTAACAAAATACTTCAAAAGGGATACTATTTCCATTCAAACATCACATAACGTAAGTTTGGGGATATGTATACCAAAGCAAATAACAACTATGCACATATAGAAAATATCACTTATCAAATATTAGTCACTGGCATACATGTCAATATCCAAACAATATAATAGCAGAATGGGGATTTATTTTGCTAAACAGATGTCATTTACATTTTATCTAATCAAATGATAGCAGAACCTGATTTTACTCTACTTAACAGATGTCAATTATAATTTAATTAGTAGACCGGTGTTTTATTCTACTAAATAGATGCCATTGGGTTTCATATCCAATTGGGGTTACTTAAGGATAATCGATAAAGGAAATCCCTTGGATGAAATATTCTTTAAAGAGAGTTTGCTTTCACAACAAAATCGATCTTATAGAAATAAATTAGGTTCAAACTTTAATATTTTTATTTAATAATTAAGTAACATTTAAACTCTTTATCAATAATAATTAAACCTTTAATCAATAATTAAATAATGATTAACTATTAAAAAAATATCATTTAAAATATTTAATCTTCAATTAATCATCATCTATTATTTAATATCAATTAATAATTAAATAATACTTAATTAAAACTTAAATAATAAATAAACCTTCGTTAACAATAATTAAATCTTAATTAATTTTAAATTAGATCTTAACTTAATGGCTAATTAAATATTAATTAAGTTTTAAGTTAAACCATAATTAATCATTAATTAATCCATAATGTAATATTAATAAATTGCTTAACAATTTAAACCAAATTAATTGATTAACCCTGATTAATTAAATATTTAAACCTTAATTAATAAAATTAATTAAATACTTAATTAACTCTTACTTAGTTAACAATTAGTTAAGACTTTCTTAATTAACTAATTATAATTAACTTAATTTATTTTTAATTACTAATTACTTAACTTAATTATTAGTAACTACTAATTACTTTCTTAGTTATTAATTAACTACTAATTATCCTTAATAGCTAAATAAATTAGCTAATTATCAACTCATACTTAATTAATTAATAAATAATTATCTTTTATACATAATTAATGTTTTCAAAATGGTTTTAAAAATAGTTAAAAAGAAAACACTTAAAATTAGAAAACATTAACTTTTTCAGAATTGCATCCATAGCGACTATCGCTGTGGATACTAAAATTTTAAAACTTGTTTTATATCTCCAATACTCCTGTAAAACTTTTACTTTTTTTTAACTTATTATAAACATAGCATAAAGTTTTAGAAACTAAAAGTAGGTTTTGAAACCTTTTATAAAAACATTTTCTAGAGAATAAAACAAGTGAAACAAGTTTAAACCAAAGGATCTCGAAGTCACAAATTTACAAGTTCAAGTGCTAACCTTTTATTGGCATACAGTGTCACATGCATGAGCACAAACATATATTTTCAACCAATCAAATCAACAAAATTATCAACAAAAAAGTAAAGTTTAAATATTTGTTTTAAGGTGAGAGCTTTACTCACAATTGTGCTTCCAACTTTTATCCAAAGCGACTCGAGATGCTTCCGACTAACAACAATACTATGACATCCTCCTTCTACTCCTTTCCTTGCTAAAGGGCTCGGCACAAGGTATGGTACAGACGGCTAAAGGTGGTGGAGCTCGGCCTTGAAAGGTAGAAGGATTTCGGATTATCAATGAATTCACAAAATCAAACCCAAAATGGGTCATTTTCAAACTGATTTTTGGACAAGTTACTCATGGAATTTGTCAGTTTTAGGAAAAATTCTTGGAAATTCTCTTATCTACAATTTCAAAAAAATAAAACTCAATTTGGATAAATTTTTAGGGAGATATAGTCAAAAGAAGAAGAGATATTTTCGAATTTGAAAATATGAGTCCGAAAACACTCTAAAAAGAAATGATATTTTGACATGGCCAAGCTCAAAATTTGAAGAAGCGGTACAAATGAATGTTGTAGCCATTGGAATTTTCTATGATTTAAGAAAGGAATTTCTTCATTAGGATAAGAGATGAGAAAGATGTGACAAAATAAAGAGGAGGAAAATTTGAAGAAGTGAAAAGCTATTCATAAGCAAGAGAAAAAACGAATTACCTAAATGCCCTTATCCTTTACCCTCCACTACCCTCTTTCCACCTCACCTAGCCTCCACCACTTCTTGTACACATGCCACCTTTTAGCCCCATTCCTTCCATTTCATGAGAAAACATCCATTTAATTACATATGTATTAATGTTTAAACATGTTTCATTTGATGTGATATTTACATTTTACTAAATTTATATTTTAAATCTTATATACTTAGGTATATACACTTATGTATATACCAATATATACATACTAACTCATTTACAAATTTATGTAGATATGTTTACACTAGAGCTACAATGATTCCAACAATTTTTATTTGATGAAAAGTCGAAAATTCGAAAAACGAATTTCGATCATATTTTCGATTTTTCTTCGAACTAAATATTTTTGTAAACAAATTTTAAAAATATTTTGCCATCATTATTTAATATTTAATAGAGTTTTATTTTAGTCATAAAACTTATTATTTGAATATTTAAAATTAATTAAATATTTCCAAATTAAATTGGTGAAATTCCGGGTCATTACAAAACACATACTTGTCAACCATCCACACAGTTGAAACTAGCATAACTGTGTTTCTTTAATTTGGTGATATGCGTGGGTTGTAATACCTCCCATCCGAATGTACACGTGTCAACCATCCACGTAGTTCTAGACTTTCACACAACTATATAAGTACTCCATTGTATAGAAACAAAGTGCACAACTTCGAAACTAAATAAGCAAACTACAAAGCTATCTATTCCAAAATATATCTTATCTTTACCACTGTAATCAAAACATGGAAGAAATAATTGATGAGGAAGAAGAGCTGCATAGTCAAAATGTTTCCTTTATTACACAATATTTTACGCAAGGTTATTCTCCTTTTTGGCGAAGGCACTACCGACAACCGATATGGCAGCGCTCATGTAAGAATTGACTATAGTTACAAGAGCGACTAAAAAATGGACATAAAAGGCTGATGAAGTACTACTTCATCGAAAACCAGACCTACGAAATTACATTGTTTCATCGATTTCGCATGATCCTAGATATTTTCAGCAAAATTCTTTTAAATTCTATGAGAAGAACCTATATTTTACCTATAGACTAAATAGGGCACTAGATCCGAGAATTTTGTTACAAATCGAAATTTCAACTGCTTTGTAAATGTTAAGCTATGTACGTTCAGTGTTCAACTTAATGAATAATTCAAGCTCGTATCATCAACATCAATAGTGTGTGTTGATTATATTCTTCATTAACTATGGAATTGCATTTACGAGGAGATATTAACAACAATGGATAACTAATATCTCGATTAAGAGATGGGAAATGAGACGATTCTTGTACACGAAAGGATAAAGAGTCAAAGGTTTTTGACTAGTTCGATCGATGATGGCTGTGTCCACTATTTGGAGCTATTTTATTTCTATTACTTTGGTTATAACGGCCCAAAAGTCTTAGGGTTACAAGACTATATATACAAAGATTCCTATATGAGATATTTGTAGTGACTGAATTCGATGTTTGGATGCTGAGATTGACCTGAATTAGCTTAGAAATACTTTAGGCCACTATTGATGATGTGCAGTTGATGATCATGCTAGCTGGGATACTAGATGGTCTACATGATGTAGACATAGTGGCAAACTACATTGTCGAAATGTCCCTAAAAACGACGGACGACGTGGAGTAGGAGGTGGCGGTAATAAAGGAACGAGGTTTCAGCATAACATATGGAGGGTCTACTACATAATGGCACCTCTATCAGATTAGCCATGCTAATGGAGACCGACCACCCTACAATGTGACATGGATGATGCGTCTCTTATGTCAAGGGAGTTTGAAAGTTTGTTGGCATAGTTGAGGGATGTCAGGGGATCCCTATAGGTGATGGTAGGTTCGAGTGAGGATGATTGGCATACGAGTATGTTGTTTTAATGATTTGGCTGGTAGGCAAGGTCGACCACCCTCAAGCCTCATCCCCTAAAAGTAACCTGGCTCGACTGTGGCTGCCATCCATAAGTGAGACTGGCATGCCAGTCTTGTTAAAATGGATGAGGCACTTCTGTAAGTGAGCCCGACAGGGCTGGTAGGTGAAACATAAAACCGAGGGGCTACACGACAAATGATGATGATGCATACGCTTTTGCCATTGCTATTTGAGCTAGATAGGGCAAAGAAATAGGGCTATTGTGCATTTGGGCCAAGCAAGATAGAGGCAACTAAATGGGCTGGCATGTTTCTTTATTTTGCAAGAAATATGAGCAACATTCTTCCCCTTAGCCCATGCCCATTCGCTGGGGCAAGCTTGTCGCTTATGCATTTAATGATGCATCAAATGCCACGACATGCGTCACTGGATAAATAGGGAAGGTGGTTCGTTTTTTCAGGCCCGGCAAGAGAAAATCTCTTTTTGACGTGGAGAGTTGATAGCTGAATTAATTACATCTACATGTTATAGATTTCTTCAAACGTGGCAAATATATCAGCCCACGTTGCTTCCCTTCTTTTATATATATTCATTCCCTCTCCGTTGCTTCAACCTTTGATTTCTTTTAAGGGTATTCCGCTATTAGAGAACCGTGGAGCATGACTACTACCTTAGAATTAATGGTATTCCTTGGATAACAGATTGTCGCATCAGCATCGAGCATGAGTAAAAAGACTTCTCCAATAACTAAACATATCCAGCTCCAGTGACATATTCCTCTAAATCTATCGTGTGGGTTATAATGAAGAGGGGGTCAGAATAACGTTCTGATGACTGAAAAATCTATAAACTATCCATAACATAAATTTATACCAACTAGTTTTCATTTAATTGTTATGACTATTAAGCTTAGCAATTCTAATCTAATCTTGCACTGCACACACGATTACTTACCAACCCATTTTCAAGGTACAAAATACCGACGAAGCCATATCAACCACCTAATATTTCTAAACTCATTTGCCACTTAATACTTCTAAATATGAAGCGGGCTTATACAGTCAACACATAATACTTTAAAAGAGAAATAGGCAGACTCTGACCTGTTTCCCAAGGCGGGTTTTCCAACAATGTTGCCAATGGCCGGTGGGTCCTAGCTACAAAGACCTCTAACCACTATTTAAGTCTTCCATTTTTTTAGATTTTTATTATTCTCCTATCTGTATGAATATAGATATAAATATCTTAGTTTTATAATTTAGAAAGAAAGTGGAGAAGAAGAAATGACAGAGCTTCACTACCGCCTTCAGAAAAATATAAGAAGAGAAGGGAGGGTTATGCCTAAATTTATAGACGCTAGAATCAACCAAAACCATTATATTACAATATATTAAATCCGAGCATTTGGGCTTGGGCTAACCCTAGCCGCCATACACAAAACAGTTGACCGCTCCCTTACTAGGGGTCGACCGCCTTGGTCAACTGCTCCAATATGCGGGTCGACCTATGGGCCATAGGTACTTAATATATAAACATTAATTTTCTTATTCGAATAATTTTCGTTTTGAATTCGTTTTTCGTCCATAACTTCTTCATTTCGACTCCAATCGTAAAACTTCAGATATGAAAGTTGCTCAAAATTTCGCCGCGAATGAAAAGGTGTGAGTTTCGTGGTCAAATTCCATCATTTGCACAAATTTCAGTTTTGGAGTCTAATTAATTAACCAACTAACCAATTAAATAACTAGCGTCAAATTACGCGGTGTTACATTAGCATAAGTATATGGGGAAGTTTTCCTTAGTTTTAAAAATAAAATGGTTTGTGAATATACTTATACAGTTGAGATAAGTATAGTGATATTTTCTAAGTATTGAAAGAGTAGCAAAAGGTTTGTGAATATATCTTTGTAAAGGTATTTTTAATACAAGTATTTACGAAGTGGGTTTACATTAATGAAATGATTGATTTAAGTGGCTAAGTGGTTGCTTATGTGCTCAACCATGCTTGATTTAAATCTCTGATTGAATTGTTTGTTTATTTGATAGTTAAATAACCGACTATCAAATGTTGTCCATTTTTAAAACTATCTTTGTCGGTTCGGAGAACAGGTATATTATCTAAAAACACTTCGAGCCGGCATAAGCGTTCGAATTGAAGACATTTTGAAGATAATCAAAGACAGAGATCTTTGAAGTGCAAGGGCAGCTGTCTACTAATCCTGAAGATGGATCCAAAATGGATATAGTAGAAGTAGTGCATACGGTTTGTTCGTATCCTGAACAACTTATGGACGAATGTTGGGAAGCCGCTTGGAGGGTAGTGTTAGTATTCCATGTAGCATTTTCTAAAAAGGTAAAACGTAGCATTTAGCCTCAACAATCGCGAATGACTAAAACATGAGATATGTTTCACGGCTATGTAGGTCGCACCCATTAGGATATTGTCATCACCCTTCCATATATATATATGTATGTATGTATGTATGTATGTATGTATGTTATGTATATACGTATGTATACATATGTATGTATTTATGTATATGGATTTGGTTATGCATGAGAGCTCTCGGGAAAATGGTGCAAAGCAACCGGGGTGATGGCATATTCGATACTATCTAGTAAGGGGTAGGCCGGTCCTGAGTCGTTGAGGTCGATAGGTTCAACATCGGTATATTTTCTAGAGGTGTACTGTGGTAGGCAGTACCCGAGTAGCCTCGTCGATAATGAAATCCATTCTCCAATAAGCACCGTACAGACTTATTTGTGGTCAACTATGCTGGAACGTGAGATGCAAGCATTCTAGCTATTTTATAAATTTATTTTTAGTCTTGGATATTATTATAATATCAAAAGATTTTCTATGAAATGGTTTTGTTATGTAAAATAAAAACTCATCCGTATTTATATGCGGCGTGATCTTACGATATACCTTTATTTTGAAAGATTTTATAACATTAAAATCCATTTGATATGTGTTTCTTACGCTGGTTACAAGCGACTGATTCAGATGTTATTTTTCTTATAATGCTCGAGTAAGACCGAACATATTTTCAGATTTAGTTTTGAATTCTTTGAAGCTTTAGGAGACAAACTGGAGGCCTCCAAGACGTACTTACATATATTTTATTTCCGCTGCATTTGTTGGTTGTATTTGTCAGTAATTGTGAGGACATATTGTTATAACTGTTCACGATGATGATAGATTAATGTACTCTGATTTGCTGTTTGAATATTACAGTTTTCGTTTGTAAAAATATGTTATAGATTACATCTTACTCGCCGATTCTGTTCCATCTTCCACAACCCTCCATAATTTATCTTTCCGACACTTGAATGTTCGACACATGAATACAGTGGACGTAGTAGTGTTGAGTTTTGAAAGTCGAGATGACGGATTATTACAAGTAAAGGAAATTGAGTTGTAGAAGAAGACCATGTTAGAAGAATATTGCTTTGATGAATGAAAAAGATGGGATGGTAACATATAGTGTTATAAGAAACTAACCATTTGAAACTAGCCTTTTTTCAAATGCGCACTTAGACTCCCCAAATGGAGGATGTGTAAGTGCACATGCCTCCTAATGGAGGTTGTGAAAGATGTAGAATGTGCACTTACACAGACCCCTAAAGCTTTTAGTGCGTTGCTATTGCCCAAAACAAGATTTGAATAACATGACCTGAGATCGTACTCTCTGTGGCTAAGAATAGTGGCTGAGAATAATATAAATACACTGCGTTTTCTTTTTCTTTTTTTACTTTTCTTTATTGGCTCAGAAGATCAAAACGTAATGAAATACAATTAAACTCATACAACCGTCCGCAAATGATAGTAGGTATAATACAATGCTATATGCTGCTGAAACATAACAAAACAAGTAACACACAAACAACAGTAATTTGGGATCAAAGAATGCTACGCCGCACTTTCCCGTCACTGATGTTGTACATTTTAGCTCGGATTCAAACTTTAACATATTCCTATATGATGACAAGATCTATCTCAATATCCTCGACGATGTCTGTAATTCTCGAAAAATAACCGTAAAAGTTACACTCATATGCACAACAAGAACTCCGACAAATTAAATTACACAATGATGCTGCCAACTATGCATGATCATGGCACCATGGGTATGTATATGATTGAATAACGTCATTTTACAGTGATACAAATGTTTCAAAGCAAATCCAAAAGTGGTGGTTGGTTCGATGCTTTAGCGTTATTGTTGGACCTTGCTCCTCGACCTCTGCCACCAATAGGAGCTCCTCTACCAATTGCACTTGATGGTGGTGGAGCAAGTCTGGGTGTAGGATTCCCTCCATTTGTTGAAGTGAAAACAGACCCAATATCACCACCCTTTCTGCTACTGTTGTTCATGGTATTAGTATAACGCATGCCGCCCACAATTGAATTACTTGATGGGTTACTTTGAGTTGATCTCATATTCATATTTGTATTCATTGGGGTACTGCTGTTGCTTGTAAAGTTAAAATTATTCATGTTTGATCCAGATGTAGTAGTAATACTAGGTTTTGGTGGCCAATTGGCGAAAGGATCTAAATCATCAAAACCAGAACTGCTGTTGCTAGTGAAGTCTACGCTTTGTTTACTCTTATCTTCGAGACTGGAATGGTTAATATTGGTGTTTGAAGAAACCAAAGATGAAGGCCACTCAATGTTAACAGGTGCACATGATGTAGAAGATGAAGATGATACCAAAGAAGGCAGTGAGGATTGAATTGGTTGAGGTTGTATAGAATTAATAGGAACTGAAGGGGCAGGTGTTCCTTTAGTTATTGTGCCCCAGTCCTCATCCCAAGATTTATTACTCTTCGTTGAAGAAGAGTCAGCAATGCTTGCTCTATGAACCGGGTCGGAATGGAGGCCGTTATTAAGTGAAGGTGCGGGTGTGGGTTTAATTTCAACATGTGCATCTGTGATTGTCACACCTCGTTTTTCTTCGATTTTTCTGCAAGGAGCAATAAACTGGGTTAATTTTTAATGTGTGCAGAAGATTCTGGTAAAAAAAAAATGAGTTATTTACCTTAGTATATCCCTCGCAAATAGCATATACTTGGAAAATTGCTGAACGTTCAACTGCTGGGAGGTTAATAGAGGGAAAAGCAATGGTAGCACATGTTCTGAGGTAAATTCTACGCCGCACTGTTTAAAAATTGCATTTGCAACTCCAAGCGTACACATGAGAGTTGGCGCGGAGCGATCTACTGCAGTGCAACGCTGTATTGTTTGCAAGATTTCCAAAATGGCATGCTTGTCAAGTGAAGAAACCAAATCGCCTAAGCAGCGCAAAGCATTCACCCTCACCGCTGCAACAGTTGTCCTGAGAGCTAAGCTATGCACACGTGGCAAGATAGCTTGCTTTACCAGCTGAAGGCAAGTATGCACTAGAATATTAGATTTGTTGATATTTAGCAAAAACAACAGGAAAAAATAACCATGCACCTATTTACCCCAAAAATCAGGGATGACTAGGGAATTCATACATATGATACACAGCAGAATTAATGTTATTATTATCATAAATACTTGGACTATATAAGGGGCTATATATGTGTATCTGCGCGCATACATGTTTGTATGGCATGGATCCATATACCCTTTTAAAAATCCTTTATAATCCCCCTCGTCCCACATGTACATTAAATGACTTTTAAGTATAATTATTATCTTGTTGCCATGTGAACATTATTAGGCAGTGATTGGACTGACTAAAAAGGAGGGCTACAATTTCAGATGTCATTAAACCTTGCTTCTGTATGTCTGTGAGTACAATTTGTTGTAAATTATGTCATTATAGATGGTGCAAAGCACCAAACGCGTGATTCCAGAAATACAAGACTTCAATATATGTTTAATTTCACAATATACAAGATGTTAATAAAAGCCATCATTATAGGTGAAGTCCTATAATAATGTATGTTGCTTGAGAGCCAAACTCAAACGACCTAGGTTATAACATAGAAAAATTCATGTGCCAGAACACATACATATACATACAGTTGTTCGGTATATATTTGTTCGTATTGTATGTTTTTTTATTTTCCTTATTTTCATACATGCATGTATGCTTAAATGTATAGATTAATGTGTGATAAGGATACAGAAAAAGCTTAGGTATTATAGCCTTTGACAAAATAAAGCTATTACACAGAAAATTTCATGTGTACATGTATATACACACACATAATTATGTGACCAGCATATAATTTGTATTTGGGAAGTAATATAATGGTATTTGTGCGTATCTTATCATTTGCATTTATTTTTTACATGTTTGTGTAGTGAGGATTCGCAATCTTCTCTGATAATCCTTCGTTTAATTTATTTTTTAGTTTCAAAACTACTAGAATAAATCTTTTTTTTTTCAATGTGATATCATTACAATAAAGATTATCTTCAAAAATAATGATCATTTGAAACTTATAGGCATTGACAGCCAGTGAGGGCTTTTTTTTTTTGCGCTTTGAAATTTAGTTTTAAAGAAATTATAAGTTTTAATATGATCTATTTTATGAAAATTGACTTATGATAAGAAGCTGCTGCATCCAATAAAGTTGAATAATTTCAAGAGAGGATTTGATGAGAGAAAGTTTGTGGTGCACAAAAGGGGACCTTAAGGAGTATGTGTATCCATATCTACATATCACGGGGGCTGGGATAAAATACAATCCCTCTACTCTATGTTTTACCACTTGCGGACCAATTTAGCTTTGCAATATATTTTTTCAAAAACTCAGTGTGAGTGGTAAACAACAGTTTGCTCATAACTTCCTATATATTATATATATAATGTAAGGATGAGTCTTTGTTGCATTTATTACAATAGAAGATGAGCAGACAATGTAGCAAAAGGTGTCAAAATAATTGTTTTAGATGTGAAAATGATCGCGCTGTGTAATATATAATATAATAATTTGATCTATCCAGGCATTCCGAATAAAATGACTTTTGATCCATCAACATGTGTATTTCAGACTAATAGTTAAGTAAAGTATGATATATAATCAAAAAAACAGTAAACATATGCATCTGGAACATCAAAAAATAGCTAGATATTTGAGGATCAATATATCAGTAACATGCTAAATGACATTGCAAACAAATTTGATGAAAGAAAATCTACAGGGTTCTTTTAAAATCAATTTCGTCTACCTGCATGTCAAGTTGCCTTGCAAGGGGGACAGTTCTCCGTAGAACTTCTTCTTGCATACGAGCATCACTGTCGTCATAAGCTCTAACAAGCATTGGAAGAACATGGGTAATCAAGTGATCTTGGCTTGCCTAGTAATACAAGAATAGAAGAAACAACAATTTAGATAATGTTATTACATGCTGCTAGAAATTACAAATATTGGGTGTCAAATATTTGCAAGCATCACTAGAAGTAAGAAATTCAAACAAGAGTTGATAGTTAAAAAAAAAAAAAAATATGTATGTCGAGGCTGGACAAAATACCCCAGTAATTCAACTAGGATGTAAGGATACCTCTATCAATTAGCGAATTTGCCACTGTTAAAAAAGAGATACTGTACTTAAAGCTTGGTCATAGACAGTTGCCACAATAGTCGTCACGTCATATATGAGTTAAGTCTGATGTAGGATTTAACGCAAGCTTACATCTGCGGAAAAATTGCAGTTTCGCAACACTCCAAATGTCAGGGTTCAAATCTGCCTTTAGATCTTACGTCAAACTTAAGGTCTTACACCAGACGTAAACAACTGTAAAAATCAGCTTTCAAAACCTATAAAATCCCATTTCTAATTCCCTTTTTTATTCCAATTCACTCCGCAGTTTTAATGCTACTCTCAAATAATGGTACGTTCGTTCTCTTGTGGTTTCTTTTAGCGAATAATCTGGTGAGTGTACGTACACCTTTCAATCATTCAAACATTGTAGAATATCCAAGTATCCAAGTCGGCAATTTTCTGTGAACTTAATCTCTGCAACCGCATTCACAAATGCATCCTTATAAGCTGTTGCAAAAATAGTCCATTGGGGTCTCTCCACATCAACAAACCTTTTTCCCTTTATCGGTTTCCAGAATTTTTGGGAATCTAAATGTTGGGATTTACGACAATGTTCGGCAGATGGTTTTTCATATCATGTGGATTCATTTATACAAAATTGGATCATTTTTAAAATAATTCACCCATCACCCATTGAAACTACTGTTTCGACTGAATGTATAGAACATAGCTTTGGAAAAGGCTGGAAGGTTCCAAAATGATGTAGCATACGAGAAATGGTCTTTATAACACATACATACATGCATATATACATATATATACACACATATATACATATATATATATGTATATATGTACGTATATATATATATATATACATATATATATATGTATATATGTATATATGTATATATGTATATATGTATATATGTATATATGAGCTAACACAAGCGATCTCAACCATTAAATCTCCTTTAATTTCCACCCCCATGCAAAGACAAAGAAATCCAATAGTCAATATTTACCGTGTCAAATTATGTGTCTTCACACACACACATACACCGGATATACACACACACATGCAGAGAGAAACATAGATATACATATGCATGCACATACCCCAATATTTAAGAACAGCTCAAAACCTTTTAGTGTAAAAAAAACCAATGAGGCAAAAATTGTGGAACGAAGCCCTAAAGGTTCAATAAATATATTTGTGCAAGCAAAAATGGAAATATGGATCCCGAAAAATTTCTCATATCAACAAAAATTTGGTTTATCAACTATCCAATGTGTCGATAAAGTCAAGATTATTATCTTATTTACATTTTGTTATCCCTGTTTTTTGAGATGCTCAGAAGATAATAATTTTATTAGAAGAGATCTCTCGAGGGAGCATATGTCATTTACAGGCCAGAAGACTATTCAATTCACATACAACTGCTTTGAATTTTACTGGAATACTTTAGAATATAATCAATACATTTACTCGAAGGTTCAAGTCACAATAATCAAAGATATACTTTAGAATATATTGGGATATTTGTTCGAACAACTACCAAAGGTTAACTCGAAAAACTTCTCGAAAAAACACTTGAAGTGCAAAAGGTTCTCTAAATGGTGGTCAAAATCACAATGGAAAAGCGGTTGAGATGGAGCGAAATTGGGGACAAAATGATCCAAAAGTGAGCCGATCGAAATCCCCCTCACTTCAGGTTGTCGAAATGAGGAGAAAGAGGGCTCGTACTCGACCCCCTAGCCCGGTCAGACCAAACCAAGTAAAATTTAAACTCAATCAAAAGTCGACCAAAACGCGTTCAAATGCTTTGATATTTCAGGGGAAGCTTATTCAAATCCTTAAATCCGATTTCCATGAGTTATTGTTGGTCACACAGCTCTATAAAGAACAGAGAAGCTAAGGAAAAGAGATCCTCGTTCAGAAATTTACAGTTGAATCTCTGTTGAATTCTCCATTAAAATCTATTGTAGTTCGAAATGATATTGTAATCAAAGGCTATAGATCAAATATCAACAAAGAAAACTGTGGATGTGAGCCAAAAATATGTCAAACCATTAATAAATGTTGTCTTCATTCGGTTTTTTTTTAACTGTGTTTCTCTTATTGGTTTTCCTTTATTCGTTGTTTGATTTCGTTTATATCATCTATCATTGAATCACAACAAGATGAAAGTTAAAAGTTGCTTTATATATATTTTAGACTCAAAAAAATTAAATTAAAAATTAGGTAGCGTTTGCAACTTTGCATATTAAACGAGTTTTGTATTTTGCATTTTCAACGTGTATTTTAAAATGCCCGGAAGATGAAAAGGTTATGGAAAACAATCGCTTCGAAAAATAATTTTAATTTTTAACATGTAAAATTGAAAATGATTTGTTTGCATCATTTGAGAAATATCAAAAACAATGTTCTCCCGTCACTTTCTCCCCCTTTTCGGAATGACTAGGATTTTCCAACTTCTTCTCTCCCACGTCTTTTGACATGCATATTGAAAACGTAAAATGCAAAACTCATTTTTAACTAACAACACCTTAAGTTTAACTTAAATACTACCATGTTTTTGCTTTAATTGATTAGCTATTTTCAAGTATTTCCAAGTTTTATTTCTTATCAATTATTGTTGAAATTTGACTTTTCACCTAGGTTGTATCATTGTTGTTTATTGATTTTGCTATGATGTTTTTAAGTATTCTTTTCAAAAGAATTATGGAAAAAATTGGAGAAAAAAATTAGCTTGAAACTTTCTATCTTTATTAACCGGGACTTACTATATTTATCCATACTATTTACTTTTTTTTAACTATATCTCATATTTCATATGTTATCTAGCGATTGAGTTATTTTGGTTGTCACAAAATGAATATTACCGATAAAACAATAGTTAATTTGTTATAAAATGTTAATACATCATGTTTTTGTGATTTGCACCTCGAAAAGACTAAACTTCGCTTGAACTCTATCTGGGAACATCACCAATGTGTAGTGCTCCGCTCCGCCTTAGATAGTAAGGATTCACACAGAAATAATTGTGTGTTTTTTTCTTTATTTTTTATTAAATGAAAGAGAGAACAACCAAATAGAGAAAAATGCACATCAAGTGTGCATATACATACGTATGTACACATATATATAATATAATAACAAATGTGTAACTCAAGCGTTGTACGTGATAATATTTAAATTTTAAAAATATTATTAGAAATTAGAATTTGCTATGCAATGTGTGACGAATTTGTAAAGACTAAGATAGTGTATGGCTTAAAAACGAATTTTGTATTTTCGGTTTTTAACACGTATGTCAAATATGAGAAGAATAGAGGGACGACGGAGGGGATAAAAGAAAGACGGATGGAAGGACGAAGAGGATTGAGAGACGATGGAAGAATGGATTGTGCTTTTGTTATTTCCCAAAACACGGAAAATAAAAAAAAATGTTTTTTATTTTGTATGTTAGCTTCGTATTCTAAATTGGTCGTTTTCGACAATATACATGCATCATGTGCATATTTGTATGGACGTAAACCCGGAACTAAAAACAACAAACCAAACACTACCTAATTTTCTAACAAATCAATCATGTTTTTGGGATGTGTGTGTAGAACTTTTGTGAGTGATATATTTTGAACAAAATATAAGTTTGTCATTTTTGGTCATGTAAACGAGCAAAATGTTTTGTTATTTTCTCCTATTTAATATTGCTAATCAAAAGAATGAACATTACTTAATTACATTGACTTGATTGAATTGCAATTTACGACTTGTTACTATTTTTAGATATGTAATAAAATTTTGAATTTGACATCTCATGTTTGTTTGATACATTTGATGAGATAAAACGGATCATGGATTTGATTCCAAATTTTAGTAATAGAGAATAACTATAATAGAAGAAATAATTGTAGAAAATGTAAATTACATAAATTTGAATGTAAAATATGCTGAGAAAATTAAAGAAAAACTTGAAAAAGAGTATAGTCAATGAGAGACTCTCAAATTCTTTTACTTTACTATTACTTTATGTCATATAAAAACTTAAATGAGTGTGTCAGAGAAAATGGTACACGTTTGCTTCACTATGCCATTAGGAGTGAAATAAGGCGTAAGCCTTAAAGTTTCTAAAATTCATTAGGCGTAAGAGCGTCAAATGATAAAAATAAAGGTTTTGTGGGGCCTTCGACGGCATAACGACATCAAAACTACAACTACCAAGTATTAGGGGAATCTTGAAAGTTTAGATTAAAGTTTGTATAACATGAATAAATTTGAAAATTTATGTTAACATCAAACACTAAAGACAGAAAAACAATAGGTTAAAGATGCGTATATTGAAGATGCTTACGTGATTCATAGAGAAATAGAGAAAAATAATCCACAAGCATGACAATATACAAAACTATTAGTCTATATCATAATTCAAAATTCCAGTTGGAACATTGTGGTATCAATGTTTTTTCGTTCGGTTTCGGAATGAGCAAATCTAGAAAACACAAGGCAATATACATTACACATAAGTCATACCGTTCAACATGGATGAAAGAGTCAATTAGAATTCCATTCCTTATTATCTAAAGTTTCTAAGATATCTTACACAAAGAAGAAGAAACAAAAAGGAAGGTAGATAAACTCAAGATTCAAGACCTTGTTGCGCTAAGCGAAAAGCTTGTGATAGTTGAAATTATGTCAATTGTATTGATGTACATCCTCCTGCAAAATAAGGATCATTGCTTTGAAATCCTATAGGGTTTCTCGGCTCTTCAAACAGCAAACTACTAGTAAATTAGTATAAATATAGATTAAAGCTACTAGTAAATTAGTTTAAATATAGATTAAAGTACAATTCGTACATTATATTTTGCAGTTATTTTATATTTGTTTTGTTCATAAGTAAATTAAAGAATGCAACTAGTATACACTTGAAAAACAGTTGAAGATGCTTATTGTCTATGTCGTTTCATTTTTTAATAAGAGTGCTCATTTGTTCAAGGGGAACACTCATTTTCATGCCTCGGGTGTTCCGAACCAACATTTTTAAAATCACAATATAGAGAGTTCGCCTTTTGAACTTAGTAGTCCATGACTTATTTTATTTCATTTTTGATACATGAAGTTTGATGAATATTCACCTTTAAGTGAATAATGTATTTATTAGTACATAAAGGTGAAACCCAGTGCACGAGGCTCACGCATAATAGCAGGCTTTGGGGAGGTCATAATGTACACAGTCTTTCCCTCGCATTGCGAAGAGGTTGTTTTCGGACTCGAACCTGGATGCTCAGATCACCATGTGGACGACCTACCCGTTGCACCAAGGCTCCACCTTGTATTTGGTAGTACATATTTGGTTCAAATGAATCGGTGATACCAAAAGAAGAAGAAAAACATCTATCAAAACTCTTACGAACTGAAGAAATTGTTTGGTTTCTTACTTAATTCTTTGAAGTTTAAAAACCAATACTCAAACAAGAAGGTTTCCTGTAGTCAAAGTAATGAATAAACAATTATGTTACTGCTGGATGGTAAATGTTTTTCAACCCAAAGAGCGCAAAGAAAGCCTATCTTTACATTCATATCACGATATTGATTAAGGTTGCAGATAGATTCAAACTAAAAGCTACACATATTAAGTTCTTTGAAGTTTAAAAACCAATACTCAAACAAGAAGGTTTCCTGTAGTCAAAGTAATGAATAAACGATTATGTTACTGCTGGATGGTAAATGTTTTTCAACCCAAAGAGCGCAAAGAAAGCCTATCTTTACATCACATCACGATATAGATTAAGGTTGCAGATAGATTCAAACTAAAAGCTACACATATTAAGTTCTTTGATTATTAAATATATATTTTCCCAAGAATGAATTGATTGGTTCATATCATGACAATATTTATAAAATTGCTCCATTTTACAACATTTTTAGGAAAATGTTAAGCCTAATGTGCAAGAAACCAGTGACTTGATTGGTGAAATTGTCACTCCAAAGAAAAAGGTATTCCCCTAAAAATAAGAAATATTGGTGCGAATGAACAAGGACTAGTTAACTTTGTTTTTTCATCGGTTTTGGTCTTAAATGCTCTAAAAAAAATTGACTACTTGTTTAGTTTCAGAAGTAGTTGTGAAACTTTCAATTTCAGATTTCAGTGGCTGTTTTTGATGTGAAAAATAAAAACAGTTGATTCAAATAGTTGATTTCTGTAATTATTTGCAGAATATCATATTATTTCAAAGATGCTAAAATGATATCGTGTCACTACATTTATCATATAAGGAGTCGGCTCATAAAAATAGTTAAAGACAAATAGCTAATCATTTACTTTGTTAAATTAACTAATCAGTAAAGTCGATTAGGATTGGTTCGCTAAAGCAATTAAATCAGTTAAATTGGTAGGTTAGGAAAGCCTGCTCCTAATTACAGCACTAATCGCATGACAAACAGTGTAACTTTCTTCATTTTTCCTTTAGCTTTGAAATTCTAATGGTGGCACAACAACTTTTGTTGGAAATTATTTTGAGAGTGAATTATTAAAAAAAAATTGACTAAGTGTGTAAGTTGTCTCCTATATGTGAATAGTCCTACATTGTAGGATTATATGCAATTCTTAGAAGCTAAGTTGGGCCCTTTGGGCACCCAATGATGCTCTTTTGTGAGGAGGGAGATCTTGCTTGACCACCACGCGCGCCGACCGACCGACTCGACCCGACCCGGGCCGGGTTCGGGCTTGTAGTGGTGTAACACTTATATTTTTGCTACAAATTTATTAACCGTTTTTTGACCGGGCTGGAACGGTAAAGTCTATTCAAGCCCGTATTGAAGAACGTTACACAACGTTTATTATTTTGACCCGGTATTACTCAGATCCATTTTTCTAAACCACGTTCCCCCCAACCAGTAACGTTCTTTTTCACTACTCCGTCTTTTTAACTGATAGAGAGACGAAAACAAAAAAAGAACAATATTTTTTCAATTTTTCGTTCAAGCAAAAAAAAAAATCGAGCAACGATTTTTGAGTGCAAACAGAATCGCTTCGTCCGTGCAACGAATCGATACCATAAATCTTTGAGAGGCTGTTTTATCCTAGAGGCGGCGGTGATTGATACGAACTGCTTGCACCATAGAGCAGATCGCCGAAACGTCTTCAAGAAAGTGACGTAGTCCACGACTCGGCCGAAGACAACCATTGTTTACAACAACTTTAAAGTAATTTTTATTTATTATAGATTATAGATTGGTACTTTTCCATATACAGACACACACATTTCATATATTTTTTCCGTATTCCACTGGAATTCCAAAACTCATGGTTGTTATGACTCAACGTCTACTAAAGTCAATCAAAGACGACTAGAATCTTAAAATTTGGTCGACACCACGAAACTTGAACAAGATATCAATAAATGGCCCGTCATCATCATGGATGTGATTTTTGTCCATAGAAGAAAAACCTTCTGCACGGCAGAACGATAACTAATATGCAGCACAAATAATTTATAGACCAAAACCAGTTTTCATATATGAATATTGATTTGACTATTGCATTAACTAGTTTGCTGACCTTGATTTTTGGAAAAAGACATGTTGGCTAAGGGATTTTTTCCCATAATGTTTGTTTCCAGTAACTATATTAGTAAGTGAATCTAAGATCCATCTTACAAGTTACAATTATAAATTATTATTTTCATGAAGATAGTCTCTCAAAGAAATATGGTCATTTTAACTAACGAAATTTGTCGTCTGGAAAGAAGCAAAAAGATGGCCGTTCACCCTACACGTGTAAGGCTGGCTCAGTGTTCCATCTTCTAGACATTGCAACCGAAAAAAAGAACTAAAAAATGTTATAAAACATATTAAGGATTATTGCATGTATTACCTTGTTGATTATCAGATCTGCATGCTTCACAAGTAAAAGAAGTGTGTCACCTGAAGCAGAAGTCAAGACTGGAACTAGTGCAGGCAGTGTCGCAAGCTCAAATTCAGATTTATCCTATGAATGACAATGTTACAGATTAGCCTGCATATCATTGTATATTTGTGAAAGAAAAAGGAACCATTGAGAAATTTTCCAAGCATATCAAGCTTTAATGTTAACCGCCAGCCGGGTTAGAAATTAACTAAACCACAGTAAACCAGAAAAATATATGATATCTAATGCGTAAGTGTGCTTATGTTTGTGAATACTATGGTAGGTAAGGAAAAAACTAGAGTTAAATATTAGCAATCATCGATAGTAACAGTGACAAAAACTAAAAAAAAAAGGTGTTCGCAAATGAAAAAACTTATTCCTTTTTCTTTCACATACAGAAAACCAGAAAAATATAAGATATCTAATACTTCATTTTTCATATATAAAAATAAAGTAAGATGTAAGTAATTAATACCGGTACTGGTAAAATACCGGTTAAGGATCAGTATGCAATATTTGAAAATATTAGGATGATATCAGAGAAATGTTAGTTCGTTAGCAAGCTATGTAAATTACTATAATAATAAAATATGTAAATATTCTCGTTTATCACTTTAATAACTGTTTTGTCATTTACCTTCTGTATAAAAGATATTCATTTATACTCTAAAGTTTTATTTTAATATGAGGTATCTATGTACTTTTTCTGATAATTGACAGCATTTGACTGCTTTCATTGATATTCCTATCAAGTATTGTTCTAAATCCCATCGATATATCTGCAAATACACTGTTATCGCTAAAATATCACAGACCGATATTTAAACTAATATTTAAAAGAAATCGTTTGAAGTTTGATATGCACTACATCGCCGATAGTATCCGATATAAACTACTTGGAGTAAGATAAAGCTAATGGACAAAGAAATAACTTCATATTTGTAAAAGTAAGTTGTAAATTGATTTTCAGCATTATGTCCACCAACTCGGATTAATGAAAAAACAAGAAATGTGTTCTGAATTTCTGATATTCCAGGCAGTATGAACTGACTATAATCATATTTTGAAACCAAGAAAAACAGCAAATATGGAAATGCAACAATCCAGCTCATAAAGTTTTAACTTAAAAAATACCAATTCATGGTAACATTCGGTATCTGAAGTTAGCACATAAGAGGATTGGCTGATTTCCTGTTCGGTTTACCCATATGAGTCATTATGCACTATGACTCAAGCTGGTATATAATATGAGCCCAGAACAGGGGGTCAGGTAAAATAAATATCGAAAATTTAACAATATAATTCCTACATGTAGAAATCTCCAACACCTTAGAAAAACATTTAGTTACCTGAGATTCTGCAATTGTAAGAACCATTGGTAATATCATTGGCTGCATAACCAAGTTCCGAAGCTCCGCACAAAGAGGTGGAAGAACCTGCACGCAAAAATGTTATATCAATAACTATATTATATATCGTTGGATGATTCAAACCTAACGACATAATCCAACAAGCTAGGGTTAAAAAATGTATCAATTCGAAACTGTTATTCCAGAATCCTTGTTAGAACCACTCGCCGTGCAGCTTAAAATATTAATACCATTGTTATTCATGTAAAGATATGACTAGGTACCTTCATTTCGATTCTGAACCTTTGAATTTGGTTGTCTTAAATACAGACCAATTGCATAGCACCTCAAAAATGAAGCTAGAAATACGTAACCAAAAGAGACATACTATGACCAAGTCTAATATTCGTCATATACACACACATATACACGTACATATATAATAAGAACAATTCTACAAAAATATCCACCAGGACTGTAAGTTCTTTGGTGGCACAAACCTTATACCGCAACACACGAGAATCGAAGTCTTTCCACATGTCAGACAAGGCCTTTAAAAACTCAGACTTCTGCATGTTATCCCTCTCCTAGAAGACAGTAGAAAAGCTTTGAGTTAGGGTTCATAAATATCATGTTGCTACCAGTCATTGCATTAGCAGACTCAAAATAAGGGATCCTACAAGCATATGATCCAGAAAACGAAGAGCGCGCAACCTAGAGTCATTCCGGAAAAATGAAGAACCTAAAAAGTAAACAAGGGTAAACTTATTATGTAACAACTTGAACATAAATTCTACATACAAAATAAATGTTTGCATATATAACAGATGATTAAAATATTAAAAAAATGTTAAATTACAATATTAAATTAAGTTATTGTTAGTGTCATTAGTCAAGTAGAATAATTCTCTCATGCACATAATATTTAAGTATTGTAAATCCTCAAATGTTACTTGGAGGCAAAAGAAGATGTTAGTGACTCAAAACACTATTTCACCAAAAAAATGAATATCCCATATTTAAAGAAGATATTAGTGCACACAGGAGTTTCAGGTGTTAGAATGAATCAAAAAAATTTGAAGTTAGAAGAATTCTAAAACTGCAGACTTGAATATTCAGGACGAAGGATGAGCTTCTACCATGATAGTCTGCAGTTATGATGCCAGACACGCTATGATGTTGACAAAACCCTTGACTCTATGGAAAAAGCTGATGTTGGTATTTTTAGTCTTGCAAGTTCAGTTTATTATAAATATTGAGATTTGGTTTACTTCTAATATGATCAAGAAAGGTTTAAACTAATCAAATGACCAAGATTAGTAAGAGTCCTATTTGAAAGATATATCTAATGGCTTTTATTAACTAATGCCTAATATAAGTAGACAATATTTAACGAAAATTTCTAAGGTTAGAGGTTTCGGTTTTGGTATCAGTTTCGGTCATATGAACTTTTCAAAGTTCTGGCGATTCCGAAGATTTCGTGGCTTCGATTTAGAAATTAAGTATTTTTTGCAACAAAAATGCATTCGTTATTTGGACATACAACAAAAAATTTTTTACTAATATTCAACTATATTTGATTTTGAACATCATAATCAGTACCCAGTTAACCTATATTGGTCCAAACTATCACATTTATTATTAAAAAAATTAACAAATCTTTATTGATAGTTGGTTTGAAAGCGCAATCTTTTGGTCCGACCATGAAGTTCCAAAATTGCCCTTAAATATATATTTTTTCTTTAATAATAGCTGTAATACGTTTGTTGTCACACTTTTTTGGTATCATCGTTAACTACGTTTTCTTTACCAATTCAAAATGCTCCTCTACAAATATTATCGAAATCTTACTATAAATTAAAAGTATGATCTAACAAAAAAACTTTCTTCAGAAAGTCATTCTTTATTATATTTAATAGCAGAAATAAAAATTCAAACCAATAAAAAATTAAATTCATTCTTATTAATTGATAATAGAAATAAAAATTCAAATTAATAAAAAATTAGATGTTGCAATTTAGAAAGAAAAATTAAAACTAACTGTGTATCATTTCAACGCAAAAATATGGCTAAATATTTGTGCAAATCATATTTTTTTGAACGAGTTAAAAATACACGATTTGTAAAAAACAGTTCACACGCGAAGTGTGTGTCGTCATTACGCGCGAAGCGCGTGCCGTGACGCTCGTAACAATAACTGCCCATTATACCCAGATTTAGCTGGTCCAACTATCTAGTAAAATATTAAACACACCTCTGCCCTTCTTCTAGAGATCAAATAGGACAGGGCTTCGCTCCAGCTTTATTTTTTAAGCCGCCAAAAAGATAAACTAGGGTCCGGAAATAAACAACGACGGCTCATGGAACATGTGAAGTCAAAGAGAGAAATTGCTCCACTTCGAATTTAGGTAAGTAATCAATGAAATTGACTTCAATTTCACTCAATTTCTTCCTTATCTTCTGAAATTTTCTTCCTCCTACTTGATTTTTGCTCGGATTTTTTTTTTTGATTTTTTTCCCCGATTTATCTCTATCCATTTTGATTTAGTTTCACTTTGTGACCAACCTGCTCGAAATAGAAGATGCTCTTAATGTCCCATGATCGAAACCGGATTTCTGGTAGGGTTTCGTCTAGTGATGGTTGGCACCGGACAGCATGACCAGAATGGCGGTGTTTCAACCGAAACCTCTAGCTCCGAAAAATATATTGATTGTTTTAATTTATTTTTCTTAATGCAAGTATACAGTGATTTTAATAAAACCACGTGATATTATATGCATGTATGCATACATGCATGTTTGTATATAAGAATGTATGCACGAAAGAAAAATAAAGATGGGTAAAAGATCTGCATTGAATGATTGCATGGAAGAATTTACCAAGTATGAAAATCGTGAATAGAGAATTAAAGAGGAAACCAGTAGCATGGATAATGAAGAAATAACTAAAACGGCAATCAGATTCATTTGACAAATGTTTCGATAGCTTAGTGTTCCACTTTGTTGCTGATAGAATGGTTTCTTGTGTTGTGGAAGATGTTCGAAAAGGTTTATATACAAAATAGACAGCAAGCAAGCCTTTTAATGTGAAAAATGAAATTTGTTTAGTTTGAAGTAGAGGGATGAAAAGTTGATTACAGAATACTTCAATGAATTTTTTAAGGTGATAAGACAGAAGCCTTAATGTTATCATTTTTTCTGCCGGAATACACTCGCAGCATCAAACTAAAAATCGAATGAAGTTATTTCAGCAAACCTGGTGATTATGAAAGAAAGCATAAATCTCCTCCAAAGGGAAAGAAATGGCCTTCAAATCAAATGGACCATATTTTCAAATACTCTCAACGTCAAGAAATGGAGCACATTCAAAGAATTATTATAAATTTACAAGAGAAAGGAATTTAGAAAAAAAAAATCAAAATGATAGTAGCAACGCAAATGTGGATTTTGAATATGAAGATGAAAGAATTGTGTTATATCTTAATGAAGATATACACAAAGGGTGGGTTTTCAACTTGAGTTTTCACTTTTCATGTATGTTGGGGATTCCGTAAAATATGCCATCAGTAAATAATCAAAATATCATCAAAGGGCTTGAATCAATAAAACAGAAAGTATTTGATGGAAATTAATCTTTAATATGTCACATTCAGAGAATTTCAAAGAGTTCTATGTCAATCAGGTAGCTGAATAAGTATTTTCCAACTAAAGGTAAAGTTGTTAATGTGTCAAAGGTTAAATTTGAATTTATTTATACTCAGCAAGGACGAAACAATCTCTAGGAGATTGAAGAGACTGTTGATGTATATGAGAAACGAAAGAGTGAAGAACAACGTAACTTCTTCAAATCAAATTGAACTCGATTTACTTGGACCTATATGGAGTGATTAAAAAAAAGCAAAAAGTTAACAAATATAAGGCATTCGTGGTACCTCAAGCATATCTGGATGAATATAATGTGTTTGGTTGATGGGTCACACAAAAATTGTGTGGGCTGACCAAAAATAGGCGGTGGAGCAAAGACGACATGAGATAAAGAGAGAGTAAAAGTGTACTGCTACCAAGATGGAGGGTAGGAATTTGTGATATAAATACACAAGCTTTTTTGACATTTGGATGAATGGAGATGGTTGAACGAAATATACAGCATTAGTAGCTTGCACATTTATATATATCTTGATGTGTACAATGTTCTTTACATTTTAAAATGAACGAAATATACAGCACTAGCAGCTTGCACATTGGTATATTTTCTGGATGTATACAATGTTCAATAAAATTTCAATTGCAGTTTATGCTTACTTTCATCTGCCCACATCAAAAACTAATACCATTTACGTATATCAACCATTTCCTCAAAATAAAGTAGTGTTATTTCAACAAGAAGAATTTTTTTTATTGATTTGATGACTAGGTTTAGCATGAATAAACAAACCGTCAAATTTCACTCTGATTAGTATTAAGATATATACTAAGTTTGATAAAGTGGAAATGGTCTTATCATAATTCTGTATAGCTTGATGTCTAGTCGTCCTAGCCAGGTACCTAGGCTATAGAAAATAAAAATGTGGTAAACTAGTCGATTTTGATCTAAAAAAGGTTTCTTAATTAAAAAATGAGTAATATGTTTAATAAAGGATATCATTAAAAATCAACAAAAAAGGCATGATCTGATCCTTAAATCAAAAACAAAAATTACAGGACACGACTTATTATTTATTACTGAAGTTCAAGTTCTAGTGAATGTTGACACGCACCTGTGAAATCCATGGCAGTGGGTCTGGAAGCTGCATCCATTGATAACATCCTTTGCAAGTCCCCAACCAACTCTGAAGGAATCATCGAAAAAGCATCACTTGACAAGTATGCCAAAGTATTCATGTACTGCAGTGGAAATGTATAGATATGATGTCATGACATCTACAACATAATAAGAAAGAGAGATGGTCTAGAAGTAACAAGCTTTTTATTCTATCTAGGTAATTTGGTAAGTATGGACTTATATTTTCAAAGACTAATCTCCATACAGCCTAAACTCGCGCATAAGTAGATAAATCCGTTTATAGCTAAAGGCAAATATTA
The DNA here is from genome assembly GCA_030765085.1 of Allium cepa. Taxonomy (NCBI): domain Eukaryota; kingdom Viridiplantae; phylum Streptophyta; class Magnoliopsida; order Asparagales; family Amaryllidaceae; genus Allium; species Allium cepa. Next base: position 611,313,694 of record CM060940.1, read on the forward strand.
CTAACTATATTTAATTGGGTAACTGGACTTTGGGCCTGAATTGTCAAATGAGCACTGTGTTATATGTGATACCATTCTCATTGATGCAAACTAAGGAACAAATGTGAAGGGGCAACAGTCGTTATAAGGTTATTTAATAAACCTACCTGAAATGCAAAGAGGAACTATATTAATTTATCAAACAAAGTGTATTAGTAATAGTACACTCAGGATTTGATAAAATATTTATATCTACTGTGACTGCTGCCTAAGTGGGAATAGCCAAATGTGACATCAAGCTGCCTTCGAATCTCAAATACTCGATATGAACAAACATTCTTCCAGATTAAACCAAATACAAGCTATTTAGACCCCAAAAAATAACTAATACACCAGATATTCCAGAAAGGGTATAACTGGATTTTAGTTCTGCCTTTAATACGTGAAGAAGCATGGTCAACCAGAACTTCTACGAAAATAAGTGAATCGGTAGACCAAATGATAATAAACCTGTCAAAACAACTAAACAACAAATACATAAAATGATTTAGGGCAAAAAAAACAAACCATCTTAACATTGTTATGACAGTCCAGAAGAGGCTTCCGTGCGATCAAATGATAAGCAAGACAACCAAAACTGAATACATCAGAAGAAGAACCTGAAACTTGTGATTTACTTCTAACAAGCTCAGGAGCGGTGTAATTTAACGATGGCTGATGGGGTAATATTTCATCTTCAACGTCATACTCCTGAAAGTATGTAAAGTATTCGGGTAAGAGCATGGTTGGCAACTCCTTATAAGTAGTCAAAACTACTTACAAGTAACTTATTTCAACATTGGTGTTTGGGAACTTCTTATAAGTAGCTTACAAAAGTGGCTAATAAGTAGAAAACGGAGAACCAACTATTTGTTGCTTGCTTATGACTTATGAAGCAATTTCATAAGTCATTTCTACTTAGAAATTAAATTACATCCAAATACTTCTATTTATAAATTAGTATTTAAAATTACTTAGAAATTACTATTCAAAACTTCTTTTAAGGAATTTCGAAACACGTTACCAAATGGGGGTTAAGTGTACTTTCTTGTTGGTAATTGATAAAATGTTACACAACGTATGACTAGTTCATCAAGTAGACATGTGCTTTTGCAATTAACAATGAGACTATATAACACATGTAATATATGTATGATAGAGCAAAATATACTAACGGGATAATGAAATGGTTGCATTGATGCATTTGATGCTTCATCAACAGTGATGGCAAACCCAAATCCACCTAGTTTCCAAGCCCCACTTGAAGTAATAAAGACTGTCTGTATAAAGAAAGAAATGAAAATATAGTTCATATCCATATCAAAGATTTATCAAATAAGCTATATCAAACTACAAAGGCAATAGTAGAATTAAATGGTTTCTGTCCTAGAGCAGTACTTAACATGTATATAATTGTATAAAATTAATGATGCTAACAGAAACAAATCAATAGTCATGCTTTCTGAGTTGAATGCATCTTCAGCATCCAATAATATAAAAGCACGAGGCATTCCTTAGAAACACGACAAAGTATTTTAAACTACAATGTCAATGATGATGAAGGCACTTTATTAATTTATCCTTTTCAGATAGCTCGTTCAACAAATGAAAAAAGATCAAATCAAATTTGTATATATTGATTTGCCCATACAAAAATGTGTACATAAGAATATGAACCATTTGAAAGTTAGAAAAATACATAAGCATTTGCATGGGAATACTTAATCTATCAGCCCAAAATCCAAAAGAAATATCCATCTTGCAAATCGAATTCAAGGTAAGAGTAACCTCAGGAGATATAGATCGATGGACAAGTCGTGCATTACTATGAAGAAAATCCAATGTTTCTGCAACCTGCAACAGCCCATGCTTAACTTCCAGCAGCCCCATTTCCTACCAATAAAAAAAATGGATAAACCAACAATGTTCACTACAACAAATTCATTAAAAGCTAAACTGCACTAGGTTACCATCCCCTTAAGCTCTTTAGGAACATTCTCGATATTATGGAGATAACCCAGTGCATTCCCAACACTTGCAAAAAGGGGCTCGGTCACAACCACCATAGAATTCTTCCCCTCGTCCAACCCACTCACAACATGAACAACCCCCGGATGCCTAATTCTCACCATCCTTCCAACATCCGCCCTTACCACGTCCAGAAATCCATCCTCGGCGGCCTTGCTCAACCCAGCCTTGATTCTGCTCTCAGAGAGAGATTTTTTATCAAGAATCCAGACGCACACTAGAGGATACTGGGTGGACGGGGCGGAGGCGGAGGGGCGGGCGGAGTAAAGCTTCCAAATGTTGGCAGGTCCTCCAGATCCGATTTGGTGGAGAATGGTGTAGTCCTGTAGAGCGCGTGGGCCTGTAACTTCATTGACGGTTGTTTGGATAGTTTTCTCGATGACGTTTGCTGTTTTGGCCAAGGCCTGAGTTAGGGTTTTCATGTTTATAGACATGATTTGGCTTTTTTAATCTTGTTTTTTCCTTCTGAGGGAGATTGATATGGGTCAAGGGTTGATTTGCATCTGCAACGAAGGCGCGATTGGACGTCGGTGGATCTGAAGAACAAAAACAGAGAGGAGAAGAAGAGGGAAAATACTACCGAGGATCCTGATTTTATTTAAGTTTGCTGAACAATCAATATTTGCTAAGGCATGGAGCAGGTGGTAATGTTTAATTTGTTGTAAAACTTCCTTATAAAGCAATACCAGGGTAGACTAAAATAGAAGTTGAATGCTAGGAAACTAGCGTCTAACTAAAATATAATATTTATATTTTTAATGTTAAAAGGAGAAGTTTGAAGTACAATGTAGGATACATTCCGTAAAATAAATAATAAATAAACTATAAATTAAAACTGTTATTATTGCTTGTGTGTAATTTGTCGTGTGCGTGCACGTCTGTGTGTTTATATTAATACGTCAATTTCAACATGTTTACATATTCATATTAACAAAAACGATAAAATTATTTTATTTCTCACATACATACATACATAATACATACATACATACATGTATTAGATGAGTTAATAAATATTATTTAACGTAATTTGTTTAAATGATTTAAAATTATGTAATTAGTTTAAATATATTAACTTAAAGGTGAACAGCAAAAAGAATCGAGAAGAATTTTGTAAAGTTGTATAAATTTGACGTGGAGCTATTGAAATTAAAAATGTGAATTTTGTAGTATAATAGATAATAAATTCTTGGTATAAACGAATTATAATTGATTTACAAATTATTTGTAAATAATTGTTTAAACGTTAAAATATATGTACCAAATGATGGCAAAGAATTAGTAAAATACATGTAAACTGATAAATTAAAGAGATTTGAAAATAAAATATCAAGAGAGAATAAGGAGAAGAGAGAAAAATCTTAGAATCAATAAAGAGCTAAGACTTTGTTATGCAACATATGATAAATTTAGTAAAATAAATAAATTATATTATAAAATTGTTATTACCATTTATGTATAGCTTATCTTATGTAACTTAAACCTTTATATTTGAGTAAAAACTTATTTTATCATTGTTGTTAATTTGAATACGATATACATGTTGAAAGTAAATGAATTTTCCTCAAAGACAATTTTTAGGGCTTTTTTAGATGTAGGACAGCCCGCTAATTATTTTCTCAGAAGGACACACGCACGTATTTTCCTTCCAGCTCACATTCGCGCGCTGCTTCTTCTTCTTCCTTTCGATCAAATTTTTCTGCCGCGATCCAATATTACTTTCGCAATCAAAATATCGATCAACCTTGTTCGGTCATTTCAATTTCGTTCTTCTGAAAATTATAGTTCATCTATCATATTTTTCTCATGCGCGTTTGTCGATCTCGTTCTTTTCACATTTGTACTGTGATCTCGTTTTTCTTCAAAGTTTTGATGTAAAGTTGTTTGGGTTGTATATAAAGTTGTGATAGAGTGGAAAACATCATATTTTAGGTGCAGTTTTTGGGTTTCGTTTTTATCTTTTCTTATTATCATTTTTTTATCAGTAACTAGGTATCAGTTTCGTATACGGTAGGTATCAGTTTTGTGAAACTGAATAATTGATGTTCTACATTGAACATATTTTTACTAATGTTTATTTTTTATTTTTTTGGCAGTGGTGATAACAGTCTTCTTTGTCTGTTTGTGTTGAATAATAACACTTTTAGCACTCGATTGTCTATTTAGTGCTATTTGCATGATTTGAATAATGAGATATAGGCTTGTGATGATTGGAAAAGTATCATTGATTGGATTGTATATAAGTTTGTGATAGAGTGGAAAAGTATCGTATCTTAGATTCAGTTTTCTGGTATCATTTTTATTTTTTCTTAGTATCAATTATTTTGATTATCAGTAACTAGGTATCAGTTTTGTATACCTTAGGTATCAGTTTTCTGAAATGGAAAAACTAATGTTCTAAACTGAACATATTTTTACTAATGTTTTTTTTTTGCAGTGGCGCAAGTAGACCATCAGTTAAGTTTAAAGGAGGATTTTCATATTTTCAGAACAAGCATAACAGATGTGGCAAGTGCAAAGCAGCTTGGTCATAATAAATTGAATTGTCAAGCTTCGAAGAGGATATGATTTAATTTTTCATTTTGAATTTGTTCAGATTAATAAGTGGATGTGCGACTTGTTTTGGTGGTTTATTGTAATCGAACCTTTTGTTATTAATTTGTATTCAATATAGCATATTATCAAATTGATTTTAATTTCAAGTATTTAGTATAAAGTGGTAGTATCAGTTTTAGTATCAGTTAAATGTTTTTACAGTATCAGTTCTGGTGTTTGTTTTTACAAGTAAGAGCAGCTTTGTTTTAAGAACATAACATTACTTCATAAATATCAAATTGCAACAGAACATCATTACTTCACAAGTATAAATTTCAACAGAATTACATTACTTTACAAGTATCAAATTTAATTGTGAAACACCACAATGTGAATTCAATTCTTTCCTTTTCTTTCTTCTTCTAAGCTTGATAAGTATTTAGATAGACTCCAGCAATGTTCATCATTTGTCAATATTGCACGTACAATCTTTGCTCTTGTGGATAATATTCCCTTCTTTTCAAGTTTTATTGGTGATCTGCTTTTATTCAGTGAAACGATGAATATCATTACAAATATTCCATAGTCAAGCCTGTCGAAACCAAAATGTAATGTTAATATCAGTTTGCATAAGTTGTATTATCAGATTTATAATTAATACAAAACATTGAATTTCAGGGATAATGGTACAAGCATATAATATGCTTTGAATTAAAATATTTAACAGTTTTACTAGCACACTTAGTATCGATTTGTGTATGAATTTTTGCGTTTGTAGCTATTACTTTAAGATGCATTTGCTGAATATTTTGTTTTATTTTTTATTATGTAGTTATCTTTTTTGTTTTTGTAGGTGTCAGTTTTGTTTCTGTAGGTATCAGTTTCTTTTATATAGGTATCAGTTTTGTTTTTGTAGGTATCAGTTTCTCTTATGTATGTATCAGTTTTGTTTCTGTAGGTATCAGTTTATTTTATGTACGTATCAGTTTTCTTCCTGTAGTAACTGTTTATTTCTAAAATAACTATTTTTGAAATTGAGGGATGATATTTTTCAATATATTGTTATGAATCAAATTCAATTAAATATAAAAGGCATACAATGATGTATAGAAGTATGTATGAAATGTTATAATGCAAAAACACAGATAGTTTGAATAATGAGCGACTTTCAATTGATTATGACTAGTAGTTTCAATTGTATTGTTTATTTTGTTGTCAGTAGATATCATTTTAACCAAAAAAACTTACGTGTCTTCTACTTGTTGTGCACACTTTATTTGATGCATATCATCTAGTTTCACCTCCATGCCTGCTATGTTATTGCTTTTCCAGATTTATTTGAGCATTTCTTCTATTTTTTGTCTCTAATAAAGATAAAATGTTAAAAAGTTAGGTCATATTCATCTTTTTTATCTGTAATAAGTAATTTTTTAAAAGAAAGAGAAATCTCATACCAATTATTCATACCAATTTTATAGCTTCTTTTAAACTGGATGTTGATTAACAAAATCATCATCATCCTATTATTTCAAAATAAAGACAATAAGTAATTTTTGAACACATTATGTTGAAATGTAACAATAAATTGTGTATTAGCTGCAACGAAATATCTTCAGTCAAATATGTAACAATTTCAAGTTTGCAGTAATTAGGTATCAGTTTATATCAAGTAGGTATCAGTTTTCTGTAAGTATGTACTATTTTATTCAAGTAGGTTGCTCCACCTTTCTACATATACAACAAATTGCTTCTCCGACTTCACTGCCCAAAAACTCAACTCATCTGTCATGGCCAGACTCCAATCCACCTTCCTCGACCAACACAATCATCGTCAACAACTCACGACCTCAACCTCCACCAAACAGCGACCTAATCAAAATTTTCTCCTCACTGCCTCCTGCAAAACACCAACCGCAACCGCAACGTCAAACACAGACTCAAAGAAATTGGAAATTGTAATTTTGGTTTTGGGAAAGTGATTTTGGTTTTGGGGAGATTGTGGAAATTGATTTTGCTTCTGAGCAATTGAACGAGAAATCGATTTGTTTTGATTTAATTTTATTTTCAAAAGAAAGTTCGTCAAATTTTGAGTGAAAGCGGAAAGGAGGAGACGAAACAGAATTCTTTGTTTTGTTTTAATTTGTATCTGAGCTTTGGACTTTGTCCTTGCGGTAAAAGTTTTTTGCATGTGTCCTTGTGAGCAATTATTTACTTTAATTTGTCCTTTAAAATTATTTCCCCTTATGTGTAACTTATCTTATGTAACTTAAACCTTTATATTTGAGTAAAAACTTATTTTATCATTTTTGTTAATTTGAATACGATATACATGTTGAAAGTAAATGGAAGAAACAATGTCTAACTGGTTTTTTTTCAAGTGTGTTAAATTCAAAATTACGTAACTAGTCTAAATATATGGACTTAAAGGTAAATAATAGAAAGAATTGAGAAGGATTTTGTAAAATAACTATAGCAATATCATGTTTAGTTATTTGAAATTAAAATCAAATTTTGTAATGCAGTGTATGACAAATTTCCGAGATAAACGAATTATAATTGATTTGCAAATTAACTCTATCATTATTGTTTACGTACGTGATTTATGTTTCATGAGCTATTTATCTTTGTAATCGAATAAATGATTTCACCACTTTTGTGTGTGTCTGTGTGCGTGCTTATATTTTTGGGGATTTATCTGAGTAATAGACTAAGTGTTTACAAGACTATTTAAGTAGTTCAAATTTGTGATTTTTTGAATAGTTTGGATACATGGATTCGAATATACACATTAAGAAAGAATCGAGGGGATGTGAATAATTATAGAAATGTCAAAATGTAGGTATTTGAAGTTAAAAAAAAAAAATTGCAGTGCAATGCATTTGAAAAATTATATGGATAAATGGACAATAAATTAAATTTACGAGTGTTCTACTTAAATTAATTACATTATTTAAATATAATAAACTAAATTTATTGATTTTCTTTATGTATGATATTTATGTTACGTGATGTGTATTCTTTATATTTAAGCGGAAAAAATACCGCTTTGTTGATATGAATATGATATATACATATTGAAACTGTCGTATTTTAGGATTATTAGATGAATTAACGAATGTTTGTTAATTAAATTTATTTAGATAGTTTCAATTCAAGATTGCATTAACTATATTAAATTATGTACAATTTTAGGTGATACTGAGGGGGGTTTTCTAAAAAACTATAGAAATTTCTAAATGTTGGTAGTTGACGTTAAAAAGGAAATTATAAAGTACAATGCATGGTAAATATATTGATATAAATAAATTATAAATTAAATTTGTGATTACTATTTTGTTATGTGATTGATATATCTATAAATTTAAACGAGTTTGTTCACCGCTTTTATTAATATAATATGGTATGGATATTGAATTTTTATACTTTGATGATTTATTGCATGAATCAACGAATGATTATCTACCAAATTTATCCAAACAATTTTAAGAGTATGTAGTTATTTCTTTTATATGAATGCAAATGTAAAATATTAGAATGAAATTGTGGTGGATTGTGTAGATGATTATAGAAAAACTAAGATGTAGGTACTTAAAGTAAAAAAACATAATTTTGTACTACAACGTATGACAAAATTTATTGAGACACAATATAAATTGAACTTGTAATTATTGTTTATGTATATATTTTATGTTACGATACTTATGTAATTTTACATCAATGAATTTTTTTATCAATTTTGTTAAAAAGAAAGTGGTATAAATATTGAAATTTTCATATTTTCATACGGGCACTTTCATAAAACACACTCCTTAAGTTTCAAAATACACAGGTGTCCATCACTAAAAACAAGTATCAAAAAAACCATATTTTAAAGTTTCATGACATTTGAGAAAAACTCTGCAAATATCTGCACATAACTCAGCAAATATTTAGAGTTTTTGAATTGCAGAAAATCATAGACTTTTCACAAGTATTTGCATTTTTCGAGAAAACTCAAAAAAGTTCAAAATCATAAAAACATTGGCTTAATGTTCAGATTTAATTTTTGAAAAAGCACGACTTTAATTTTACCGAAATTAAAAATTGGGGTATAATTTAAAACATATTTATGAGAAGGTTTTTCACATGCTAAATCTGAAAATAAATGACGGAAGAAATTTCCACTTTCTTAAATCAATAAATGAATATTAGTTAATTAGATTTCTTTATTAGTTTAAATTTAAGATAGCTTAATTAATTAACATGGAAAAATGTAAAATATTAGGAGAAAATTGATCGTAAGTTTTGTAAACAATTGTGGTTTTTAAATATAAGCATTTAAAGTTAAAAGTAGAATTTACAGTAACAATTATAATACCTTTGATGTTAGATTTTTTTTATGTCAACATGAACAACCAAAAATATCACTCTATTGATAATAACAAATATTGATATTACTTGAAAATAAGATCTAACGATTAAACTTTCTTTACAAATTCAAAATGTCCATCTACGACTATTATAAAATATTAATATCGGTTAAAAATATAATCTTACAATATAAACTTCCTTTACAAATTTCTTCTTAATTCATTAATAATATGAATAAAATTCAAAGGAAGTAAAAATTAGATGTTGCAACTTAAAAGTAAATAAAAAATTAAACCAAATATATATATGATTGCAACGTAACAATATTATTAAATATTTGTGCAAATCATTTTCTCTTGAATGTGTTAAACATATACAAATTGTAAAAAAATAATTCACTCAGAAAGCATGTATCATCATCATGCGCGAAGCACGTGCCATAATGCTCGTTGATATAAATGAACTGAAAATTATTATTATTTATTATTTTTTATGTGATTTATATACACTATATTATACTATTAAAAGTGAGTCTTCAATCCCATTCTCTTGTTCATTCCCAACTTTGTCTTTTGAATTTTCTCCATTGCTATATTGCATCATTTTAATCCTTTTTTCTTAAATGTCTTCTTCTCTCCCTTTAATTTTAGAAATAAAAACTCATCCTCTTCCAAATGTTTATCCTAATTTACCTAATCTTTTTTCTTTTCTAAGCTACAAATTAAATTTTGCTCCCTTCAATCTTCCATAGATTAGATTTTCTCGGTAAATTCTGATTTTATTTTTCCACGATGTCCAAACTTAATTCATCTTTGTTTGTTTTTCAATAATATCTAATATTACCAAATCAGTTATATTAATCATGCTATTATTATTCATTTTCATTCCTCCCATAGTTGAGAATGCAAGGTAATTCAATTATTGATTTTTTGAATGTATAGATAAGTATATACAGTTCTGTTTTTATGAATTTCTCCTATCCTTCAAATAATTAACTTCAAAATACAAATTAAATTTAATTGTAATGTTATAACCATATGCCCTTTTGTTGAACCAAAATATGGTCTAACATCTAAAAATGTGGAGGTGAGAATGTGACTAATTTAAAATTTTAGTGAAGCTTGGTGAAGTCCATATTTTCTTATAAGTGACCCCATCGTATGTATTGGAGTCATTCATGTTTGAGAAGCAATCTGTAACAACCCTGTATTTTTGCAATTATTTTATTGTATATTTTAATTATTTTTAATGTAAGATTTTGATTTAAAAACTTATTTTACTTATTTGAAATGATTAAATTTATTATTTAAATATAATCTTGATTTTTATGAGTTATAATCCCAAACTTGTGTAAGTTGAAATATTTGCCTGAAATGCTGATTTTGGTCAAAATAGTCAAACTGTGACTTTCAACTTAAAATTTTAAAATTTTAAATTTTTTCTTTTATTATGAAAGTACATAAAATTATAAGAACACCACTTTTCGTTTCGTTGAATTTGGATGTAAATTATGAAAGTTATACCCTTTACAATATTGTGCGTATATAGGGTTATTTAACAATGACTATTTTAAAATTGTATAAATTACTTCTTCTTGGTTATGTTTTATTTTAATATGTGATAATATGTTTTATTATGTATATTTTGACTTTTAAATATTTTTAAATGATAATAGAATTTTTCCAAAATTTACTGTATTTATTTCCTATTTTTAAAGGCTGTTTTCTAATTTTCTGCCATTTTCTTCATATAAATTATATTTAATAATTTTTTTTTTTGAATGCACTTTTATTTTTTTTGTTATTTTATTTGTTATAAATACTTTACAAGTCCATGAAGATTTTCTAAAGTTCATTTGGATTTATTTCTAATTTTAAAGCCTAGTCTACAATTTTAAGCCATTTTCTTATTTTAATTATATATAATTAAAATTTATTTATTTATTTTATGCACTCACTTTTATTTGCTGTGTTTTACTTTATTTTATTCATTTTACATGTATTTAAATTAAAGTAAATTTTTCCAAAGTGTATTGAAGTTATTTCTAATTCTTAAGTCTAGTTTTCATTTTTCTGTGCTATTTTTCTTATTTAATCATATCTAATTAATATTTAATTTTTAATATTTTGTTTATCTGTTATATTTTCGAATTTTAAATGAGATTTTAATTATTTTCAGTTATTTGGATGTATATAAATATATATGAGAAATTTGAAAGGGTTAAGAGCTAAGAAACGGAAAAACGTTTTATCCGTTTCTATTGCAGTTTCTTCTGTCATTAATACATCAATTCATCTTAGCCATTCCTTTCCCCATCCTTTTCAGCCGACTTCCTCTTGTCATTTACGAATTTTTGAAGCCTCAAAATCCTAAAAATCATGGCCTCCACCTTGAAGAAAAAAAAATAAGGTAAATCCCTCTCTTCTTCCTACTTTTCTTACTTTTCTATGCAATTTTGCCTTGTTTCTCTTCTAAGTTTGGATTGGCCTCTTCTCCATAGCCGCAGCCACAAACTCCTACATCTCTTCCATGCCTCCAACACCATCTACTCCACCAACCATGACCATGGCCGAGTCATCTATGGTGGCCAAACCCTTCAAATTGCAACCTACATGCCTAAAAACAATGTTTTTGACCATTGTTGCCTCATTCCCTTCATCTCCACTTATTGCCTTGCCTATATGATGTTAAATATGACCTATATGATGTCATACCTGAGCCAAAGCATCATCATAGCCAAGCATAAGTGTCCCTTAGGCCAAGCATTGAAGTGGTTGAAGCAAGGTCCAATCTATCTTGTTCATTTCGCTTTGTATTTCAAAATTGTTTCAATGTTATTTTATGTTGAATGTTTACATATTGTCTGGTTTGTTTTGTTTTGGGTTGATGATACAAAATCATATCTTGGCTATCTTTCAACTCAAATCAAAAGTCGTGAAATTTTGCTTGTCGTGCCTTTGGAGTCGTGCTTGTATGTTGTTTTGGTCTCTAGCTTTGAAAAAGGTGAGTCTTTCTCACTCTGACATATATACTTATGAAAAGTGGATTGATGACAAGTGTTTAGTAATGTAAAATGTTTATGCAAGTTAATGATGATCATATGATATGCTATGCCGTGTTATTACCATGTTATTACCATGTTAAAACTATTAATTTTCACCTGACATCTGATACATGACTGTATATTGTGATATTGACATTGTTTATATTATTTCTGTATATGATCATACTGCAAGTTCCCTGTTAGGATAAAAATGTTATGGGCTGAAATGATAGGCCTGAGTTATTTTATTTATTTATTTAAACTTGGGATTGCGGGTTTGAAATGATAGAACCCAGATTTTTACCTTTTAAACTGCGGATTGAAATGATACATATCCGTATCACTTGACCTAGGTGTAACAACCCGCATATTTATCGAGTTTACATTTAAATATTTTTATTTAAATATTAAATCGTTAATCGGATTTTGGTCCGAAAAACTACTTTTTGCAAACGGTCAAATTAGGACTCGAGACCACTTCCATTGAGTTCGAAATGTCGTTTACAACTTTTTAAGTATAAACATCGATAGGTTTGGAGTTAGTGAAATTTCACTAACTTTTCCCGCTTTGGACTTTGGGTTAGTTTAGCCTATTAAGCCCAAGTTCCAACCCTCTTCTCCTCACTCTTCATAAATTTCCTAACTAACTCAAGCTTTGGCATTAATGGTGAAGAGAATGGGAAATTAAAACTCCAAGCTCAAATTCAATTGCAACTCCATCATTCAACTCCAAATTCAAGTAGAAGATATTGGATTCAAGCTTTGGATTGCTTCTCCTTGCTTTCAAGCTTCATCTTCATAAATTTTAGTGCAAAGGTGAGATTTTTATCTCACAATTCTAGCCTATAACTATATTGGACTGTTGGGAATGATTCCCTATCATTTTTGCATGCATGTTAGCATTTGGTTTGGATTGGATTGGCAAAAAACTCCAATTTTTAGCGTTTTGTTGAATTTTCCGCACTTGAGTCGCTGAGTCGTTCACCCTTGAGTCGCTGAGTCGTTCACCCTTGAGTCGCTGAGTCGTTGGACCCTTGAGTCGCTGAGTCGTTCACCCTTGAGTCGCTGAGTCGTTGGACCCTTGAGTCGCTGAGTCGTTCACCCTTGAGTCGCTGAGTCGTTCACCCTTGAGTCGCTGAGTCGTTCACCCTTGAGTCGCTGAGTCGTTCACCCTTGAGTCGCTGAGTCGTTCACCCTTGAGTCGCTGAGTCGTTGGACCCTTGAGTCGCTGAGTCGTTCACCCTTGAGTCACTGAGTCGTTCACCCTTGAGTCGCTGAGTCGTTGGACCCTTGAGTCGCTGAGTCGTTGGACCCTTGAGTCGCTGAGTCGTAGACCCTTGAGTCGTTAGGTCGTATGACCCTTGAGTCGTTAGGTCGTTAGACCCTTGAGTCGTTAGGTCGTAGGACCCTTGAGTCGTTAGGTCGTTAGACCCTTGAGTCCTTAGGTCGTTAGACCTCATTTTATCTTCACTAGGTCGTACCGTTTTGGTCGGGGCGCTGCCCCGCACCCCGCCGGGGGCGCTGCCCCCTGGACCCCCGTGACCTGACCGGGCAGGTCGAACCCCGTAAGCGGTGGCGTTGCCCCCGCACCCCCACCTTGGGGGGTTGCCACCCCCCTGGACCCCCCCTCCGTAGGGGATCTTATCTGAAAAACATTGAGCTGATTTCCTGGGATTTTATTCGCATCTCCGTATGCGATCTTTGTGACTGATTGTTCTACACTTGCTTATGTGTTTTGTCACTTTATAATATAAAGGTTTCAATACTAGTAGTAAATATCAAAACTCTTTTAACAAACAATTTCAACTCTATTTTTAATAACAAAGCTCTTTTCTTAAACCGTTTTCCAATCTATTAGTATATACAAGCCTTTACCTCACTCGGATGAGAAATCTAATTAAACGACTTAGTAAAACAAGTGGTATGAAACGCTTGCGTTCACTTCGTCGGTTAATTCTTGGACTTGTTCGATTGAACCTCTTGTGACAATTTTATTAGTGAAGATTTACAGTTTGTTCGTAAATATTTAAGTTAAGCAAGTGGTTATGGGACATGAAGCTAAACTTCTATATTTACTAGCTTAGTGTAATTGACACTTCTCGTTGATCTTGATGATCGCTTTATGAATTAGACTAGCAATTGCGCGATGTCTCTTTCATTGCAAGGTTAGACTAGACACCACTTGTGTGACTCCATTCACACATACCTTTCTGCTTTTTGGTTAGTCTTGACCTCAATCTGTGTGATTCCATTCACACATGCGGGGTAGCTCCCCTTGGTCTTCGGACCGTCATGTGATAGGCCTCTTTCCCTTTTTATGATTTCTGGATTTCTCGTGTTGATTTCTGGAATTTATGTCATTGACTTGTTATGAGTACAAGTTTAGGGTATGATGCCCCCTTCGAATTTTTGAGAAGATTCTTGTGATATTGATTATCTCTTATTGATTGATCTTCTGTTGATCATTATTTACATACTTATAGTGGTATGTCGTTATGGATGTTTATGTTTATGCCATATCTTTTATGTTATATCATGTCATCTGATATTTATAGCCAGACTGATCCGTTTATTATTTTCTTAAATAATACTCGGGTCAGACCGAGATGTTACAGGTGCTTCTGCTTGACTTCTTCCCAGGGATTCATCACTCTGACTTTTGGCTAACTGTTTAGATTAGCAGTTTTTGTTGTATACACTTGAGATATAGACTCATAGTTGTATTCTTTTGTATAGCACGTGTTGCTATTCTTTTGTATTATCGTGGATCTTATTGACCACTACTCTGATGTACACTTTCATGTGTTAGTTATATATTCATATCTTCTTCCGCCTTTGTGATATGGATATCTGTGACTGATTTGTGATATGATTATTTCTATGTTTGTTTCCGAAGATTATTTATAGCCACCGTGTGATAAGCAATTACATGGATGGTCGCTCCTCAACAGCCTCATTCTCCGTGCTAGTTGACAGCACTACTCCGGAGTGTTCTTGGCTAGCGTGGGTATAGAGGTGGGGCGTCACAGCTTGGTATCAGAGCCAAACTTCGGAACAATGTAGAATAACTTAACAAGGATCATCGTCCTAGGTCTATCTTAGGAGTCATACCATAGGATTAATTTGAGTCTTCGTACCGACTCATCCTATTTCCTTTATGATTCCTTGTTTTATCTATCAAGATTGCTTGATGTTCATTGGTAAATAACCTTCTTCCTTCTCTTCTTTCTTTCTTTAAGGAAGAGAATGTCTAGACCAGGCCGTCCCAGAACTGGATCATCTGGTGCTGCTCCTCCGGATGGAGTTTTTATGACTGCTCAACAGCTTCTTGATTTAGTAACTAATGCTCAAGCAGCTGGAGCTAACCCGGAACCTACTCACCCAAAGTCGGGATTTGCACGCTTGTGCAGCGATTACACCAACTTGGGTGGGAAGCCCTTCAAAGGTTCGGAAAATATCATCGAGGTCCAGGCTTGGTTAAAATCATGCGATCGAATCTTTTCTCGCATGAATCTTATCGATCTCCACCGCGTTCAGGTGGCTTCCAGCATGCTCCAAGAGAGAGCATTGGACTGGTACGAACTCCTTATTTCAGAAATTAATGAAGCGGATCTCACCTGGGAGCAATTTCAGGGACGCTTCGAGTTAAAGTTTGTACCAGAAGCTGGGAAAGTAAGCTTGGCTCGACGTTTTATAGACCTTGTTCAAGGTCAATCCTCTGTGACTGATTACGTCGCAGCCTTCGAGTCGCTTTCCAAATATGGGGTTGAATACATCAACACCCCATTGAAGAAGAACCAGAGGTTCGTTTATGGCTTAAATAAGAGTCTTAAGAAGCCACTGCTCCTGAAACTAGAAGTCGCATTTGACCAACTCGTCGATATCGCTCTTCGTCTTGAAGAGGCTGATGGAGAGAGTGATGTTGAAGTGGAAGGCGTTAAACCAAACTTCAACAACAAGAAGAGGCCAAACAAATTCAAGGGTCCTTATCCCAACAAAAAGGGTAAGCAGGCAACCCCTGCGGCAAAGTCTCCTTCTCCTAGTGGTGCGAGTTGCTTCAACTGTGGGTCTGGGGATCATTATGCGAATAAGTGCTCTAAGCCCAAATCTTGTTGCTATTGTAAGAGCCCAGATCACTTTATACATCAATGCCTCAAACGTAAAAGCAGGAATGAGGGAAAGTTAAATGTGGCTCAAGCCCCTGGCAACACATCTCGTGGCCAAGGTATTTCTCATTCCATTCTTGATGGTATTATTTTATTTCATAATCAACCTATTAGAGTTCTCTTTGATACGGGTGCATCCCATTCCTTTATATCAAAGGAACTGGTAGACACTTTTTCCTTAAGTGTTACTGCATTGATGACTTCTTTAAAAATTGCGAATCCTGTTGGTGGATCCGCAACTCTTAGTTTGCTTTGTAAAGATGTGGAGATTATTTTATGTGATTTTTTTTTCCTAGCCGATTTGCATGTCATGCGTTACTTAGGCTTTGGAATAATTTTGGGAATGGATTGGCTTAACTGTTATCAAGCCCATATCCTATGTCCTGAGCGGACTATTCATCTCCGACATCCACAATCTGTTAAACAGATTTCCGTTAATCTTAAAGATTCAGAATCATGTTTGGTGGCATCTTTATATTCTTTAAATCCTCGTGATAACGATGATGATGATGAAGATGATATTATTTCTTGTATTCATGTTGTTCGTGAATTTTCTGACATATTCGAGCCCGTTTTAGGTTTACCACCTAAACGAGCAATTGAGTTCAGAATTAATCTTGTTTCTGGAGCTCAACCTATTACTCGTCCTCCTTATCGCATGTCCAATAAGGAAAATGAGGAGATGCGTAAACAATTATCTGAGTTGGAGACGAGGCAATTTATTCGCTCTAGTTCCTCGCCTTGGGGAGCTTCGGCTATTTTCGTAAAGAAATCCGATGGTACTCTGAGGCTCTGCGTTGATTATCGCAAGCTTAACGATCTTACTATTAAAATAAATATCCTTTACCTCGGATTGATGATCTATTCGATCAGCTTAGTGGTGCTAAGGTCTTTTCACAATTGGACTTGGCTACCGGTTTCCATCAGCTTCGTATCGCTGAGGATAGCATTCCGTTGACATCATTCCGTACTCGATATGGATCTTATGAATGGCTTGTTATGCCATTTGGGTTAACGAATGCTCCAGCTTATTTCGTTGACCTCATGAATCGAGTTTTCAAAGATTTCCTCGATCGGTTTGTTCTCATATTCATTGATGATATTCTTGTGTATTCAAAAACCGAGGAGGAACATGAGAAACATCTTCGGATTGTATTGGAAACACTTAGGAGTAATCAATTAAAGGCGAAATTTTCTAAATGCCACTTTTGGCAATCTCGTGTGAAGTTTCTCGGTCATATTATTTCCGAATCCGGGATATCTGTGGATCCTTCAAAGATTGAAGCGATTCAAGATTGGAAGAGACCGGAGAGTGTGATAGAGATTCGTAGTTTTCTCGGATTGGCGGGCTATTACCGTCGTTTTATTAAAGACTTTTCTAAGATTGCCGTGCCTCTTACTGGCTTGACTAAGAAGGGAGTTAAATACATTTGGTCGGACAAATGTGAAGCCTCTTTTCAGAAATTGAAAGAACTCCTTTCCGATGCTCCTATTCTTGTTATTCCCGAGGGGAATCAAGATTTTGTTGTTTATACCGATGCTAGTCACGTTGGTTTGGGTGCCGTTCTTATGCAAAAAGAACGTGTTGTTGCTTATGCTTCTAGGCAATTAAAACCGGCCGAGACTAGATATGCCACACATGATCTAGAGCTCGCGGCTATTGTTTTCGCCCTTCGAATGTGGCGTCATTATCTATTGGGAGAGAAATTTATTCTTTACACGGATCATAAGTCTTTGAAATATTTATTTTCTCAAAACGAACTTAATTTGCGTCAACAGCGTTGGCTCGAGTTCCTCGCACCTTATGATCTTGATATTCTTTATACCCCCGGTAAGGGTAATCGAGTCGCCGATGCTCTTAGCCGTAAGCAACAAGCAGTTGTTTCTATGATGATATCCGAATGGAACGATCTCGAGATCTTATCCACTTGTGAGATTCGAGAGCGCGTTTCTCAATTACGGAAATGCCTTCGGGATTCCGATTCTATTCTTGAGCCTGCTGTTGTGGAAGAAATTGAAGTTTCGCCGAATTTAACTTATGAGCAGCATCCTATTCGAATTATAGCTTCTGAGGTTAAACGACTTCGAAATAAAGATGTTCCACTTGTAAAGGTTCAATGGTCCTCAAATCCTAAGGATTGTTCTTGGGAATCCAAAGAATTCATCGAGCGTACACATCCGGACTTGCTTACTCCTGCCCTTTGAGGTGAACTTCTTATTTCAAATTTCTCTTGTGTTAATATGCTTTCATGGTTGTTACTTTTTATTTCCACCTTATATATATATTGCGAGGACGCAATTTCTTTAAGGAGGGGAGTCTGTAACAACCCGCATATTTATCGAGTTTACATTTAAATATTTTTATTTAAATATTAAATCGTTAATCGGATTTTGGTCCGAAAAACTACTTTTTGCAAACGGTCAAATTAGGACTCGAGACCACTTCCATTGAGTTCGAAATGTCGTTTACAACTTTTTAAGTATAAACATCGATAGGTTTGGAGTTAGTGAAATTTCACTAACTTTTCCCGCTTTGGACTTTGGATTAGTTTAGCCTATTAAGCCCAAGTTCCAACCCTCTTCTCCTCACTCTTCATAAATTTCCTAACTAACTCAAGCTTTGGCATTAATGGTGAAGAGAATGGGAAATTAAAACTCCAAGCTCAAATTCAATTGCAACTCCATCATTCAACTCCAAATTCAAGTAGAAGATATTGGATTCAAGCTTTGGATTGCTTCTCCTTGCTTTCAAGCTTCATCTTCATAAATTTTAGTGCAAAGGTGAGATTTTTATCTCACAATTCTAGCCTATAACTATATTGGACTGTTGGGAATGATTCCCTATCATTTTTGCATGCATGTTAGCATTTGGTTTGGATTGGATTGGCAAAAAACTCCAATTTTTAGCGTTTTGTTGAATTTTCCGCACTTGAGTCGCTGAGTCGTTCACCCTTGAGTCGCTGAGTCGTTCACCCTTGAGTCGCTGAGTCGTTGGACCCTTGAGTCGCTGAGTCGTTCACCATTGAGTCGCTGAGTCGTTCACCCTTGAGTCGCTGAGTCGTTCACCCTTGAGTCGCTGAGTCGTTGGACCCTTGAGTCGCTGAGTCGTTCACCCTTGAGTCGCTGAGTCGTTCACCCTTGAGTCGCTGAGTCGTTCACCCTTGAGTCGCTGAGTCGTTCACCCTTGAGTCGCTGAGTCGTTGGACCCTTGAGTCGCTGAGTCGTTCACCCTTGAGTCGCTGAGTCGTTGGACCCTTGAGTCGCTGAGTCGTTGGACCCTTGAGTCGCTGAGTCGTTGGACCCTTGAGTCGCTGAGTCGTAGACCCTTGAGTCGTTAGGTCGTATGACCCTTGAGTCGTTAGGTCGTTAGACCCTTGAGTCTTTAGGTCGTAGGACCCTTGAGTCGTTAGGTCGTTAGACCCTTGAGTCCTTAGGTCGTTAGACCTCATTTTATCTTCACTAGGTCGTACCGTTTTCGTCGGGGCGCTGCCCCGCACCCCGCCGGGGGCGCTGCCCCCTGGACCCCCGTGACCTGACCGGGCAGGTCGAACCCCGTAAGCGGTGGCGTTGCCCCCGCACCCCCACCTTGGGGGGTTGCCACCCCCCCTGGACCCCCCCTCCGTAGGGGATCTTATCTGAAAAACATTGAGCTGATTTCCTGGGATTTTATTCGCATCTCCGTATGCGATCTTTGTGACTGATTGTTCTACACTTGCTTATGTGTTTTGTCACTTTATAATATAAAGGTTTCAATACTAGTAGTAAATATCAAAACTCTTTTAACAAACAATTTCAACTCTATTTTTAATAACAAAGCTCTTTTCTTAAACCGTTTTCCAATCTATTAGTATATACAAGCCTTTACCTCACTCGGATGAGAAATCTAATTAAACGACTTAGTAAAACAAGTGGTATGAAACGCTTGCGTTCACTTCGTCGGTTAATTCTTGGACTTGTTCGATTGAACCTCTTGTGACAATTTTATTAGTGAAGATTTACAGTTTGTTCGTAAATATTTAAGTTAAGCAAGTGGTTATGGGACATGAAGCTAAACTTCTATATTTACTAGCTTAGTGTAATTGACACTTCTCGTTGATCTTGATGATCGCTTTATGAATTAGACTAGCAATTGCGCGATGTCTCTTTCATTGCAAGGTTAGACTAGACACCACTTGTGTGACTCCATTCACACATACCTTTCTGCTTTTTGGTTAGTCTTGACCTCAATCTGTGTGATTCCATTCACACATGCGGGGTAGCTCCCCTTGGTCTTCGGACCGTCATGTGATAGGCCTCTTTCCCTTTTTATGATTTCTGGATTTCTCGTGTTGATTTCTGGAATTTATGTCATTGACTTGTTATGAGTACAAGTTTAGGGTATGATGCCCCCTTCGAATCTTTGAGAAGATTCTTGTGATATTGATTATCTCTTATTGATTGATCTTCTGTTGATCATTATTTACATACTTATAGTGGTATGTCGTTATGGATGTTTATGTTTATGCCATATCTTTTATGTTATATCATGTCATCTGGTATTTATAGCCAGACTGATCCGTTTATTATTTTCTTAAATAATACTCGGGTCAGACCGAGATGTTACAGGTGCTTCTGCTTGACTTCTTCCCAGGGATTCATCACTCTGACTTTTGGCTAACTGTTTAGATTAGCAGTTTTTGTTGTATACACTTGAGATATAGACTCATAGTTGTATTCTTTTGTATAGCACGTGTTGCTATTCTTTTGTATTATCGTGGATCTTATTGACCACTACTCTGATGTACACTTTCATGTGTTAGTTATATATTCATATCTTCTTCCGCCTTTGTGATATGGATATCTGTGACTGATTTGTGATATGATTATTTCTATGTTTGTTTCTGAAGATTATTTATAGCCACCGTGTGATAAGCAATTACATGGATGGTCGCTCCTCAACAGCCTCATTCTCCGTGCTAGTTGACAGCACTACTCCGGAGTGTTCTTGGCTAGCGTGGGTATAGAGGTGGGGCGTCACACTAGGTTAGAAAACTATATACGGACCCGTGGTTATTCTATAAAGTGCTTTGAATATTTTAAGTATTTTAAAAATATAAAATTATGAAATTTGATTTAAATAGATTTTGAAAGGTTTTAAAATAAATAAATTATGATTTTTCTATGTGTTAAAAATGTAATTTATGAATGGATTAACTGGATTTTGAAATATAACTTATGTTTGAAATTTGGAATTTTGACTAAAAATGATATTTAAGTTACATGAATAAAATGGACTTTAATTTTATTTGGAAAATGGTAAATATGATAAATTGATTTATATTTGAATTTAAGTGATTTATTAAAGAATTATTGATTTTCTATAAATTTAAGTGGTTGAATAAATGACTGTTGAAAATGAAATTTTAAAATATAACTTGACTTGAAAATGTGAAATTTGAGTTTTAACTAAAGATGTTAAATTAATTAAATAAACTGGAAGTTTAGATAAATTTGTGAAATGGTAATATAAATCTGAAACGTATAGGTTTTAATTTATGAAAGAAACGTATAGGTTTTAATTTATGAAAGAAACGTATAGGTTTTAATTTATGAAAGAAACGTATAGGTTTTAATTTATGAAAGAAACGTGTAGGTTTTAATTAATGAAAGAACGTATGGTGTTCTAATTAATGATAGGAACATGTAAATTCCTAATTAATGAAAGAAATGTATAAGTTTTAATTAATGAAAGAAACGTATAAGTTTTTAATTAATGAAAGAAACGTGTAAAGTCCTAATTAACGAGAGAACATGAGAGTTTTAATTAATGCAAGAACATGTAAAGTTTTAATTAAGAAAGAAACATGTAAAGTTTTAAGTAGTGTGGTATTGATTTAAATTAATAAATGTTCATTATTGTAATAGGAATATAAAATTTAAAACGTACATTTGACACATAGATTTTAATCAATGTAATGGTGTATTTTAAATTGATTAAAATGATAAATGTTACTTACTGTAATAATAAAATGTAAGTGGATAACGTACATTTGATAAGCAAGTTTTAATTTATGTGAATGACATACTTTAAATGATTAAAATAACAAAGTTTCTTTATTGTAATAATAATGTAAGTTAATAAGGTGCTTTTAACTTAACATAAGAATTTCGGTTTAAATTGTATATTACAGTAAGAAAGTTTATTTAACTATAAGGCTATGATAAATTGACATGTTAAAATTTTAAGCTTATCAATACTTTGATTATATACAATGTAAAGTGGAAAGTAGTACATTCCAAAAATGCTATGATTCCTTAAGGTAACATTTCCAAAATGCTATGATAATTTAAAGGAATATTTCAAGTTTAATAAATTTAAAGAAATATTCAATGATTTGAAAATTTGGGTTTTATTTGAATGATATAATATTGAATTATTTTTGAAATGGAAATGATACAATTGTGTTTTTGTTTTGAAATGAGTATGATATTTTGGTTTTGAAAGTATAAATTATGTGAAATAAAATATCCATGGGTTATAATAACGATTGGTTGTTAAAGAGACCGAGATCGGATATTGTCTTATAGCCGGACAATACCGAAAACCACTTTAACAACTGTGTACGCGGTGGAGATTCCAGAATGAAGTAGGATGGTGGCGACGTTCTCGAGGTATGTTACGTGGACCCAACTCCCGTGAGTTGGCATATATGACTAAAACAGGAGCTATACCGGGCTACATAAAGGGTCGCACCCTTTCATCGAGCATGCTCCATCGGAAACCATTCTATTACTGTTGTGATTCGATTCGGTGGCGCCACTTTGATTCGGGGGTATTGTTCGAGGTGGGCGGAAGCTGCTGGCTTGCCGTCACCACCGGTCCGGGAGTGCAAATGGTGTATCCACCCTGGCATTGCCTCGCGTGCCGTGTCATATCCTTATATCGAGCCCACTACGATTTTGGTTTTTAAAGATCCGACCGCATTAAGGTTCACCATCCCCTTAACGCTATTTTCTATATGATTATACTTTACTGATTAGACACTACCGTATATAGCGTATATTACTACATAGTAAATAGTTTAACGGATCCTTAGAGGATGGATGGTCCCAAGCATCCTTTAAGTTACTGATGCATTTTGTTACTGTTCACTTGAGTTGATTTACAGTTTATGAGTATTTATGTCCTGACTCGAGGGTTTTGTGTTTTGCTTTACGCTCGGGTCAGATTGAGTGAGTTAGCATTTCAGATTCACCTTCGGCGTTGGAGCTTTCCTTGAAGATCCAGCCATCTATTTTGTTTCAGTATCCGGTGGTTCAGTGATGTATCTGATTTGTACCTGATGTATCCTGTTACTCTTCTATTGTATCTTATTTAACTCTGATGTATCTCATATTTATATAGTAGCTTCATGAACTACTATCTCTTTTTCTTCCGCTGCATTTTTTATATACTCTGTGTCTGTGATCTGTGATTTTTATTTACTGTATATCCTGAGATTTGCCAAATTTTTAATTACAACGCGGTATTTTGAGCAATTCAATTCCGGCATGAGTGTCTACCTATACACTTATAATGGATGCGAATGGTTGAAAATACCGGGTCGTTACAGTTGGTATCAGAGCTTTGGTAGCTCTAGGCAAAGCTCAGCATATGGAGTGAATGTATTTACAGAATCACTTTCATTCGAGTTTGAATCTCTTCCCTTTTGACTCGATTCCTTTGAATTTTGGAACGTTCCCTACGGTTCCAAAATCCATTCGTATCTCTCACTATTCATCTTCTTTTGACACTGGAGTATTTCATAACTCCGCTTCGAATGATCTTTTTGGTGAGTCGGTGGTCACACCAATTTAAAATTGAATTGAGAAAAAAGGGAAACTCCCCTAAAATTAGCATCGATTCACCAGAGATTTATATTTATCCTTGGTTTAGATGCTAATATCTTTTGTTATTCCAAACTCAACTCTTGAGATCGAATGTAGATTTACCCTAGAAAAATCCACATTGATCTTATTCTTTAAGTCACGGTTGACCCGGTAAATGTTGCCCGTGATTTATTTAAGCTTATCCACCTCCCTATTTTGTTATTTAATCATCTTGTCTTTTGTTTCCAACCTATTTTCAAACATTTTGAATTGTACTTGTAAATATATGTTTTGTTTATATATTGTGTTGTTTGAGTTGTTGATGTTGAGTTGGGTTTTCGATCGATTCGTCTGATCAACGCTATCGATAGGATTTCTAAAACACTTTGACAGAACAAACTGACACGATATTATTTTAAATTTTGTTTTGGTTAATGAAATAAAATTTTGATATATATATTTATGGAACTTAATAAAATGATTCAAATTGATAATTTGAAATGATAATACTTGATTTATCATTTATTGTTCTATAAATGAATTTATAAATAATTGTTTATAAATTTATATGGGAACTTAAATGAATTTAGAAAAAGAAATTTGAGAATTTAATTTCCGATGGTTCCAAACCTTTTGTTTAAAAGTTTAAAGGGATATAATATTTAAAATATTTTCAAATAGAAATTTGTTTCCAAAGAATTTTTAGTTTAAAATTAGTACTCTTCTCTTTGTCGTTGGAAAATAACTTCGGTGATGACTGCAGCATCATCGACGTTCATTGTCGAGTTTCGAAGTGAAGAGACTGTTCTGTAGTCTTGCTACAGCTTTGTTTTGGGAAATTAAATTGATTTGAATTTCTAGAATATGACTTAATTTATAATATATATAGATATATGATTGAAATTTGATTTGACATATTATATATATATATTATTACTTATCTCTAAATGGTTTGAAGAAATCGAAAATTTAATTCTTAAATTTTATTTTTAACAATAATTTCAATTATAAAAAGAAAATCAATTTTTTTTTGGATAAATGATTAAACTTGAGATAATTGAATTGGAAAGTTTTATTTGTATGACACAATTTCATTCCAATATAACTTACCTTAATTTCAGAAGTTAACAATGTAATTGGGTAATATACAATATAAAAAGATTTTATAAATAAAATTTGAGTGGTTATAATAAATGTTATACATTTAAATTTTAATTATAAAATGATTAACAGAGGTAAATATAATAAAGGGTAATTGAATAACTTACAATAAAATGATGTTAAAATAACTAAGAATAAAAGAAAGCAGTTATAATAAGTGTAAGTATATTGAACATGAGTGATAAATATATTGAGAGGAATAGATTTAATTTTTATTAGGAATAAAGAAGAATAAAATTTATTAAATACATTGTGAGTGTAATAAATGATTATTTTTCTAACCCATGGTTTTAAAAAAAATTGTTAATTTAAGATGATTGGATAATAAGATAATGAAATTTGAGATAGTTAAGATTTATGTAACTTGTGTAAAAGTTTATTTTCTATTTAAGTTGAAATCTCCATGCTTTCAAATTCATTTTCTTATTTTGTTTTTCAAACTATCTCTTGGTTGTTCTTATCGTCCTCATCTTGCTATAGACTGGTATATGCATCTTTCTATCATCTTTCTGTTTAGAAATCTTTCTATAATCTTTGATAATCTCCACCTTGTAAAACTTACCTATAACAACAGTTATCAGGTATAACTTCAATCTTCTTGTCATCTTATCTTAATCCTATTTCACTCTATCTTTTCTGTGCCCTTCCATACCTCATTCCTTTTCGGGGACGAAAAGTTTTGAGTGGGGGAGAATGTAACAACCCTGTATTTTGTAATTATTTTATTGTATATTTTAATTATTTTTAATGTAAGATTTTGATTTAAAAACTTATTTTACTTATTTGAAATGATTAAATTTATTATTTAAATATAATCTTGATTTTTATGAGTTATAATCCCAAACTTGTGTAAGTTGAAATATTCGCCTGAAATGCTGATTTTGGTCAAAATAGTCAAACTGTGACTTTCAACTTAAAATTTTAAAAGTTTAAAAATTTAAATTTTTTCTTTTATTATGAAAGTACATAAAATTATAAGAACACCAATTTCCGTTTCGTTGAATTTGGATGTAAATTGTGAAAGTTATACCCTTTACAATATTGTGCGTATATAGGGTTATTTCACAATGACTATTTTAAATTGTATAAATTACTTCTTCTTGGTTATATTTTATTTTAATATGTGATAATATGTTTTATTATGCATATCTTGACTTTTAAATATTTTTAAATGATAATAGAATTTTTCCAAAATTTACTGTATTTATTTCCTATTTTTAAAGGCTGTTTTCTAATTTTCTGCCATTTTCTTCATATAAATTATATTTAATAAATTTTTTTTTGAATGCACTTTTTTATTTATTTGTTATAAATACTTTACAAGTCCATGAAGATTTTCTAAAGTTCATTTGGATTTATTTCTAATTTTAAAGCCTAGTCTACAATTTTAAGCCATTTTCTTATTTTAATTATATATAATTAAAATTTATTTATTTATTTTATGCACTCACTTTTATTTGCTGTGTTTTACTTTATTTTATTCATTTTACATGTATTTAAATTAAAGTAAATTTTTCCAAAGTGTATTGAAGTTATTTCTAATTCTTAAGTCTAGTTTTCATTTTTCTGTGCTATTTTTCTTATTTAATCATATCCAATTAATATTTAATTTTTAATATTTTGTTTATCTGTTATATTTTCGAATTTTAACTGAGATTTTAATTATTTTCAGCTATTTGGATGTATATAAATATATATGAGAAATTTGAAAGGGTTAAGAGCTAAGAAACGGAAAAACGTTTTATCCGTTCCTATTGCAGTTTCTTCTGTCATTAATACATCAATTCACCTTAGCCATTCCTTTCCCCATCCTTTGCAGCCGACTTCCTCTTGTCATTTACGAATTTTTGAAGCCCCAAAATCCTAAAAATCATGGCCTCCACCTTGAAGGAAAAAAATTAGGTAAATCCCTCTCTTCTTTCTACTTTTCTTACTTTTCTATGCAATTTTGCCTTGTTTCTCTTCTAAGTTTGGATCGGCCTCTTCTCCATGGCCGCAGCCACAAACTCCTACATCTCTTCCATGCCTCCAACACCATCTACTCCACCAACCATGACCATGGCCGAGCCATCTATGGTGGCCAAACCCTTCAAATTGCAACCTACATGCCTAAAAACAATGTTTTTGACCATTGTTGCCTCATTCCCTTCATCTCCACTTGTTGCCTTGCCTATATGATGTTAAACCTGACCTATACGATGTCATACCTGAGCCAAAGAATCATCATAGCCAAGCATAAGTGTCCCTTAGGCCAAGCATTGAAGTGGTTGAAGCAAGGTCCAATCTATCTTGTTCATTTCGCTTTGTATTTCAAAATTGTTTCAATGTTATTTTATGTTGAATGTTTATATATTGTCTGGTTTGTTTTGTTTTGGGTTGATGATACAAAATCGTATCTTGGCTATCTTTCAACTCAAATCAAAAGTCGTGAAATTGTGCTTGTCGTGCCTTTGGAGTCGTGCTTGTATGTTGTTTTGGTCTCTAGCTTTGAAAAAGGTGAGTCTTTCTCACTCTGACATATATACTTATGAAAAGTGGATTGATGACAAGTGTTTAGTGATGTAAAATGTTTATGCAAGTTAATGATGATCATATGATATGCTATTCCGTGTTATTACCATGTTAAAACTGTTAATTTTCACCTGACATCTGATACATGACTGTATATTGTGATATTGACATTGTTTATATTAATTCTGTATATGATCACACTGCAAGTTCCCTGTTAGGATAAAAATGTTATGGGCTGAAATGATAGGCCTGAGTTATTTGATTTATTTATTTAAACTTGGGATTGCGGGTTTGAAATGATAGAACCCGGATTTTTACCTTTTAAACTGCGGATTGAAATGATACATATCCGTATCACTTGACTAGGTTAGAAAACTATATACAGACCCGTGGTTATTCTATAAAGTGCTTTGAATATTTTAAGTATTTTAAAAATATAAAATTATGAAATTTGATTTAAATAGATTTTGAATGGTTTTAAAATAAATAATTATGATTTTTCTATGTGTTAAAAATGTAATTTATGAATGGATTAACTGGATTTTGAAATATAACTTATGTTTGAAATTTGGAATTTTGACTAAAAATGATATTTAAGTTACATGAATAAAATGGACTTTAATTTTATTTGGAAAATGGTAAATATGATAAATTGATTTATAGTTGAATTTAAGTGATTTATTAAAGAATTATTGATTTTCTATAAATTTAAGTGGTTGAATAAATGACTGTTGAAAATGAAATTTTAAAATATAACTTGACTTGAAAATGTGAAATTTGAGTTTTAACTAAAGATGTTAAATTAATTAAATAAACTGGAAGTTTAGTTAAATTTGTGAAATGGTAATATAAATCTGAAACGTATAGGTTTTAATTTATGAAAGAAACGTATAGGTTTTAATTTATGAAAGAAACGTATAGGTTTTAATTTATGAAAGAAACGTATAGGTTTTAATTTATGAAAGAACGTATGGTGTTCTAATTAATGATAGGAACATGTAAATTCCTAATTAATGAAAGAAAGGTATAAGTTTTAATTAATGAAAGAAACGTATAAGTTTTTAATTAATGAAAGAAACGTGTAAAGTCCTAATTAATGAGAGAACATGAAAGTTTTAATTAATGTAAGAACATGTAAAGTTTTAATTAAGAAAGAAACATGTAAAGTTTTAAGTAGTGTGGTATTGATTTAAATTAATAAATGTTCATTATTATAATAGGAATATAAAATTTAAAACGTACATTTGACACATAGATTTTAATCAATGTAATGGTGTATTTTAAATTGATTAAAATGATAAATGTTACTTACTGTAATAATAAAATGTAAGTTGATAATGTACATTTGATAAGCAAGTTTAAATTTATGTGAATGACATACTTTAAATGATTAAAATAATAAAGTTTCTTTATTGTAATAATAATGTAAGTTAATAAGGTTCTTTTAACTTAACATAAGAATTTCGGTTTAAATTGTATATTACAGTAAGAAAGTTTATTTAACTATAAGGCTATGATAGATTGACATGTTAAAATTTTAGGCTTATCAATACTTTGATTATATACAATGTAAAGTGGAAAGTAGTACATTCCAAAAATTCTATGATTCCTTAAGGTAACATTTCCAAAATGCTATGATAATTTAAAGGAATATTTCAAGTTTAATAAATTTAAAGAAATATTCAATGATTTGAAAATTTGGGTTTTATTTGAATGATATAATATTGAATTATTTTTGAAATGGAAATGATACAATTGTGTTATTGTTTTGAAATGAGTATGATATTTTGGTCTTGAAAGTATAAATTATTTGAAATAAAATATCCATGGGTTATAATAACGATTGGTTGTTAAAGAGACCGGGATCGGATATTGTCTTATAGCCGGACAATACCGAAAACCACTTTAACAACTGTGTACGCGGTGGAGATTCCAGAATGAAGTAGGATGGTGGCGACGTTCTCGAGGTATGTTACGTGGACCCAACTCCCGTGAGTTGGCATATATGACTAAAACAGGAGCTATACCGGGCTACACAAAGGGTCGCACCCTTTCATCGAGCATGCTCCATCGGAAACCATTCTATTACTGTTGTAATTCGATTCGGTGGCGCCACTTTGATTCGGGGTTATTGTTCGAGGTAGGCGGAAGCTGCTGGCTTGCCGTCACCACCGGTCCGGGAGTGCAAACGGTGTATCCACCCTGGCATTGCCTCGCGTGCCGTGTCATATCCTTATACCGAGCCCACTACGATTTTGGTTTTTAAAGATCCGACCGCGTTAAGGTTCACCATCCCCTTAACGCTATTTTCTATATGATTATACTTTACTGATTAGACACTACCGTATATAGCATATATTACTACATAGTAAATAGTTTAACGGATCCTTAGAGGATGGGCGGTCCCGAGCATCCTTTAAGTTACTGATGCATTTTGTTACTGTTCACTTGAGTTGATTTACAGTTTATAAGTATTTATATCCTGACTCGAGGGTTTTGTGTTTTTCTTTACACTCGGGTCAGATTGAGTGAGTTAGCATTCCAGATTCACCTTTGGCGTTGGAGCTTTCCTTGAAGATCCAGCCATCTATTTTGTTTCAGTATCCAGTGGTTCAGTGATGTATCTGATTTGTACCTGATGTATCCTGTTACTCTTCTGTTGTATCTTATTTAACTCTGATGTATCTCATATTTATATAGTAGCTTCATGAACTACTATCTCTTTTTCTTCCGCCGCATTTTTTATATACTCTGTGTCTGTGATCTGTGATTTTTATTTACTGTATATCCTGAGATTTGCCAAATTTTTAATTACAACGCGGTATTTTGAGCAATTCAATTCCAGCAAGAGTGTCTACCTATACACTTATAATGGATGCGAATGGTTGAAAATACCGGGTCGTTACACAATCGATTATTATTGCTTATGCATATGGATTACACAAACTACAGGTCATTAAAATCCCCCAAATTGATTTACTGTTTAAGAGAATTTGATTACAAAAAGTGATTTGGGTAAAAAAAAACTCCACATATGGCCACTAGGGTCGTATTTACATGCTTGGTGTCGACGGCATGAAAAGAAGCTTGACATGGGTGTTAAAACGGCTTTATGCGTCTTATATAATACTTCCGTCTTGCTTGAATTGACCACTTCGTCACTATTGACAACAAAGTCTTTGTGGATATTGACTTAATAGCCTATCAATACTGCTTGTTTGAATGCTTTCGATGTTGTCGAAAGGGAGTTAACGTGGTTTTATGCTATTGAAAGTAGGCGAAGACATGTCAAATCTCCTCATCATTGTTGAGCTTTGGTGTCACCATGGAATGGTTCTTATTTGAATAAATACGTAAGAGTTTGAAGGAGTGATACTTGTAGAAGGCAGCAACACCATGCATGTGGAGGGAAGATGTACAAGAGGAGGAAAGTATTCAAAGGATGATGGTACACTGGTGGATGGAGCAATGTTGGCGACAAGAGCAATGTTGTTGAAGGGAAACTCATATTGAAGCAATGCTTATGGCAGTGTAATGCTTGCCGTAGGAAGAAGATTATGGCAGAACAACACTTGCGGCAGTAAGAACCTCGATAGAATGAGGCAATGGTTACGGCAAGACGACTCCTTTATGGAAGGACTTTACTTGTAGTGGCATCGTTGTTGCTTTGCCACTCTTTGGTTTCGATGCGATTGAGTTGATTTTTATAGTAACATTAGCCCCTTCCCTCCTCGGCGAAGAGAAAAACTTGACTTTTCAAGTCAATCATTTTAGCACCAATTCATTCCCACTTGTTAGTATCCCGGTGTTGATCTAAACCTTCCATTTGAATCCGATCCGACGGTTCTTCTTCTTCCTGCTTTTCCTATAAATACCGACTCCTCTTCTTCTTCCTCTTCTACCTGCAATTAAAAACTAAAATGAGAATCAAATTCTTTCTTCCAAATTCAAGCTATTAGATAGAAAAACTTTGGATTTAAGGTAAGATTCTTATGGCCTCGAATTTTAAGTTAATTTTTATAATTAATTTTCAAATTCATGTTTTTAAGGTTTAGTATCGATTTTACTTCTTTGAAATCTGGTTTTTGTTTGAATTGGTCGATTACAATGTTTAACCTTACTTATGAGTCTTTATTCGTTAATTTACATTGATTTCATTTAGTTTGTAACAATAATCTGCTTCGGGAATGGGTTCGTTGATTTGGGGGTTTCTTACTGATACTGGATACGGGTTCAAACCCAAATCCGCTATATTCAATTGCAGACTAGTTAGAGAAATTACAGTGGTTAATTAATGTACTAAGGCCTAATGGGGTTTAGAACTTGCAATAAATTTACTTGTCGTTAATTGAATTTGGGGAAGATGATTTTCTTCGACATTGTTGGCACTGTCAATTGTCCCTCTGACTTAGTCAAAACGATTAGCAGTTAAAAGAAATGCAAAGTCATTCACATTGTTTATTTAAATAATGAACATTGTTGGCATGCTGCTATGACCCTCCGACAGCGTTGGAGCCAATTTATTTTTAGCCTTTCAGCTTAGTTGAAATGTAGCGCTTCATCATTGTTTATATTAAGTAATTATAATGTGAATATTCTCATGTTTATTGAAAGTGGGACTTAATGACTTCGACATCGTTGAAAGGAAAATCAAGAGACTAGAACGGGAATCATGAGCAGTTGTAAGCAGCTCTAACACTGTCGAATGGTAGAGTCAATTGGCTTCGACACTGTCAAAGGGGAAATCAAGAGACTGCAACGGGAATCATGAGCTGTTGTAAATGGCTTCGACGCTGTCAAAGGGCAGAGCTAATTGGCTTCGACACTATCGAAGGGCGAGTCTAAAAGACTGACGCATGAACCTTAAGCAGTTTTAATTGGTTTTGACACCGTCTAAAGGCTATGATACTCAATAACGTTAACTTTTTACATTTATTTTGGCTTAACTATTGGTTTAACCCTTAAGAATTATTTTTCTGTTGTAAATGGCTTCGACGCTGTCAAAGGGCAGAGCTAATTGGCTTCGACACTATCGAAGGGCGAGTCTAAAAGACTGACGCATGAACCTTAAGCAGTTTTAATTGGTTTTGACACCGTCTAAAGGCTATGATACTCAATAACGTTAACTTTTTACATTTATTTTGTCTTAACTATTAGTTTAACCCTTAAGAATTATTTTTCCCAAGGATTTCTACTTGTTTTGCTATAGTATGTTACTGAAAAATTCAAATTCAAATTTCATTTTGCATGTAGTGCACACTTTAAATAAAGACTTTGGTTGTTTCTAAGTATGGAATAATATCACATGGCGGAATCATGGATAACAAGCGAACTAGCAAGAAACTTGATAGGGAGGCCAACCAAGACCCCCAACCATCTCCTTCTAATAGTAAAAAAGAAGTTGTTTTCAAATACTCATATATCTCTTCCCAAGCTGAAGTAGATGTCATTCTCAGGGACTTTGGAATTACTGGCATTAAAGCCATACCTCATAATCCTATAGACACTGTCTACAATTCACCATATGAGTATTTTGTTTATATTGTAGTTCATATATGGCATACTGGCTTCCTACCCTTCTCAGATTTTATATCTAGGTTTCTGAGGCATCCAAATATTGCTGCTATCTAGCTCTCACCAAATGCATGTACGTACTTGACCTACATTGAGCTCATGGCTTTAGAATCTGGAATCCCTTCTTTAAATGTCGATGTCCTTCACCACCTGACTCATCTTGCTAAAGTTGGCAACTCATCAGATCATCAAATATTCCAGGTTAATACTCATCCAAAGCTAGTCTTAGAAGGTGTAAACAAGTTCAAAATTTGGGAAATGCAATTTTTCTATGTCAAGTGTTTTCCAAGCATCAAGGGAGAATTTTCTTCTCCTACCCCTTACTCCTGTTAGTTTGTTGTCTTTTACTAATGAACATTGCTTTCCTAGATCCCGCCCCTAAGAATCTTAATGAAGTAGATTAGAAAAACGTAGCCTTGATGACTACCACTGCTAAAGTAATCGGAAATAGGCTCACATTACTGACCCCAAGTAAGCTTTGAAAATATTCCATTATCCTGGCTGGTCAAAAGATCCTTGGAAAACCTTCCTTAACCCAGCTCCACTCTAAGAGCAAAAGCTCTTTGAATTGGGAGATTCCACGACCTTCACATCTGCATCCCCTGTCCAACTGGATATATCTGGTGAGATTTCATCACATTCTTTTATAATTACTACAACGTTATCTCATAGGATATTTTCTTGGTGTAGGTTCCTCTGTCCCAACAACTATTCTCACAGGAGAAGAAATTACCGTTGTTATCTCTGTAGGAAAAGAAATTATTACTATCGCTCCCTCCATCGAGCTAGAAAAAGACAATCAAACTTCTTGATCCTAGATATCCCGAATCTCCGCTCTTAAAGTTGCAATCACCAAGTCTAAATCTCAGGCTTGGAGAAAACATGAAGAAAAGGTCGTTATCGCCACTGCATCCAGTAAGAAGCCCAGAACTGATGAAGTTCAAATCTCCACAATTCTAAAGGAGGAGGAAGTCATCAGTCTTGATCGAACCCTGGAAGATTCCAACATCAACGCCACTGCTCATAAGTTGCATCCTAGCTCTCTAAATCTTGAAGCATAATAAGAAACCATAGTGGCCCCATATGAGGTAATCCGCTGGCTCATATTACCATACCAAGCACTCCTGTAACACTTAACAAAATTTACAATGATCTTGGCTTCTTTTCTTCTCCGGAAGGTCTGATCACTTCTAGGTCCTCAACGTCTGTTACTCCCAATAAATTCGAAGACCTTCTTCAATGGATTATTCGATCCCCATCTTATGCTGCTTTCCAACCAATATCACCTTCAACTTTGTGAAAGGTCACCGAATCCTTCCTATCAAGCTACAATTATTGGTATGTCTCTTCCTTGTTTTATTACCTTAGATCCTTGATTTTATAGATAGCCTTCTGACTTAATTTTATGCTACTTATCTCAGGCTACTAAAAATTTGTTCTCTTTACAAGACAATGCTTTTGGCACAACCAATGAAGTGTCAAAACTAAAAGAGGAGATTTCTTCGTTGAATAATCAGGTCATCAATCTCTCTACAGCCAAGGATGAGGTTATTAGAATTGGACTAGACCGTAGTGGAAGAAATGAGTGAATTTCAAAAAATTTACCATTTTGGATCTTTAACGGGCCTATGAAGTCTAAATAAACTTAGATCGTAACTAAATCTTCTTTTAAATAAAATCAATATTTTATTTTATTTGGTGAAAAAAAAATTCGAAAGGGTTTGAATATTATATAAATTTAAATGAATGAGCGTATCAAATACACCTGCATGTGTAGTTGTTAATTATTAAAGTAAATATGAGAAGGAAACGTTTAGTTTCCTTCTCTAATAGTTATGCAATTAATTAAGAGAGTAAAAAACATTAATTGAAGAGAAAGAAACCACTCATTTTTGCCTCTGATTAGATTGATAATATGTTAAATAAACATGTTAACATTTCAAATGAATTTTTTATTAGAACTGCATTATCCAATTTGATTTAATTAATTGCAAATGATTCTGGACGATGCGCCTATGTGTATAGTGTAAGTGCAAAATATAAAAGTGTATAAAGCTAATGTAAACGTTGCATAGATGTTGGGATTTAGAAGATAATGGACACATTTTCTATCTATATATATCTTTATCGTCCTAAACATGAATAATTTTATTTATTTATTAATATATAAATAAATACACACACACACATATATACTATAAATATATGCATACACACATATATAATTAATGTTTACCATAACAGTTCAAATAAATAGATTTCATTTCAATTACAGGCAGTAAATCAAAAAATATTAAGATTAATGAAAATGGTTTGAAACAGTTGTGAAAAAATTCCTTCCTTTTTAAGTAGAGATATAATTTTTAATTAGATGGAATTGCAAATCATGGAATATATCATTGATTTAATGTTTGGTTTCATTTCAATTACAAGTAGTAAATCAAAGAATATTAAGATTAATAAAAATGGTTTGAAATGGATGTGAAAAGATTCCTTCCTTTTTAAACAGAGATATAATTTTTAATTAGATGGAATTGCAAATTATGGAATATATCGTTGATTTAATATTTCCCTTTATCTTTTAAAAGAAAGTGTTAATCTTAGAATGATTTGAAACATGACTTAAAACAACATATTAATTGGATAACAAAGATTAATTAATGTGATTATCACCAAATTTTAATTACATAGCAACCCATGTCTAAATATTCAAGTGTAAACCTTTTGATATGAAAAACTGAATTATGAATTAAAAAATCCAAAGTTCAATTATGTTCTGATTTTTTTAAACAACAAAATCAAATGACATAAAGCATATAAAGATTTGACAAAAGAATACCTAGATCTAGATTAAACAAACTTTGTAAACAATCACATAGAGTATATAAAATAAAATTAAGAAGGTCTAGATCTAGGTTAAATTAATTAATCAAATAATTATACATGAGACAGGAAATGAGGTGTTATATTTCATAACAAAATAACTATTAACCAAAAAAACATTCTATGTTTTAACATGATAGAACAATTGATTCAAGCAAGGGAATAAAGATATTCAAATCAACATTCAAACTCACAAGTATGAACAGAAGGGAAAGATAGAGATTAAGGGGATAAGAACAAATTATAAGATATGCAAATGTAGAATTATACGCACATATAATTACCTCAGGATGAAGCATGTAGAAACACACTGAATGCTAGAATAATAACTAGATCTAATTGAACACTCTCTAGATCTGAACCTTGCCCTTCATCATACCTAGATTTGCGACTTCTCCTTAGATTTCAAACAAATCACAATCCCACTTTACAAGAGAAGAATGAACCACCCTTTTACTTTAGTTTGATTTTGATTTGAATTTGTTTTTGATGTTTTTTTGGATGAAGT
Source organism: Allium cepa (assembly GCA_030765085.1). Classification (NCBI taxonomy): domain Eukaryota; kingdom Viridiplantae; phylum Streptophyta; class Magnoliopsida; order Asparagales; family Amaryllidaceae; genus Allium; species Allium cepa. The sequence continues at coordinate 611,350,319 of CM060940.1, forward strand.
TTCAGCCATAAATGAATGATAAAGAAGAGGAAGAAAAGAGAACAGAAAAAAATTCACATTCTGTTCTGTGTATTTTCTAAAATGAGATGGTTTTGTTTTTAATAGAATTAAATGAACAATTTTCTATTCTCCTTTTAAAACTTCCTCCTTTGTTTCCTCTTTTTAAATTTCAATTAACCTCATTAATTGATTTCCTCCTCTTACCATCATATGGCTAATTTAAACGCATTGCAAATATGCAACTTTTCCAAATAAAAAAACAATTTTTATGTAATTATTTTATTATTTAAAACATGTTTAAAATTATACCGATATCGCATATCGATATATGCAAATATAACCTTTATATATGCATTAAAATAATTACCAAAGATATTCAAAACATCAAATAAATTAAAAATAATAAATATTTAATAAATATTAATCAATTTAACCAGTTTGCAAGATTTTACAAACTAATTAAATTGTGTAGCTTTCAGAGAAATCACAAATGCAGTTGTGCCACTTAGAGGTGTGAATTCAGTCCGCGATTAATATCGAACAATTCAAATATTACTGTTCACAGTCACTTAGCAGTGGTATGACAGTTTGACTAAATTCATTGCTTATATATCTTTTCGATAAAATCAAATTTTACTTTTTATAAGTGGTACCTAATAGTGACAATTATACACCAATTCTCTTCGTCAAAACTATATCACATTAGGACTTTTGGAATCTGGTAATTATCAAATTTAAAATATCATCCACATTCAACTTTATACTCCAAACATAAAGTCCTTGGTTCAATAATAACAACTGTTATTAACCAAAATGCTCTGATCAGAGACTATGACTTTGAGTTGACTTGAATTGACCATGATACTAACCCCATATAAAGGAGGAGACAAATCCTCTCTTGAATAGTGCTTCACTTTCAATACTTCCACTCGACCCAACTATAGTCACTCGATGGAGTGCCATGCCATGATTTGACTATAATCAAAGCGGAGTTTTCATATTGAAGATCCACGGTATTCTCAAGTCGAAAGAACTGTTTAAATCAGTCACATCGATATTTTCTATTTGACCTTAGTTATACCAATAGAAGACTGTCAAGAGAGTCGTTACATAGCTACCCAATAACTATCAGTATGTTACCCCTAGGTGCCCTAAGCTGTCATGAGTAATACACTGTCCAACGTTTGGAGAGTGTTACATACTCTAGTCTCAATGGATACATCGATATCCAAGCTCGATGCATCTTGACTAAGAACATTTAAAATGGTATATTTGTTTTTATTGTGATAAATTACTCACGTTTATAACACTTTGTAACTACTATCACAAAATATACCATTTATGGATTTTCTATTAAGTATAATTTTAATTTAATTAATTAATTAGCATAACCACAAAATATCAAGTATATAATAGAAAGAAAGACCTTCATTGTGAAAAAGATTGGTCAATGAGTTAGATTTATATAACAAATTACATAATTACCTCTTGGGCATATCTCTAACTCTATCAATCTCCTGCTTGCACTTGAGGTCAATTATGGAATCTTATTCCAACTTCTTCAATCGGTTTCTCAAAACCAGTTGGGTTAGTCTCCTTGTGAACGGGTATGCTTTTATGTTTCAATTATCTACTCCGTTAATTAACTCTCTGTCCGACGGTAATAAATTGCTTTATCACGTGGAACAATTCAGAGTACGTCTCTCGATCTCTAGTGAGCTCTAAGTTCTATTATGAACCATACTGCGACATTGTTATCATATAACAATGTTATGAGATTCTCAATATTTGAAATCGGCTTAGTTATAAATCTGTACACTTATAATTTTATATACACTATTTTTATTGCGGTAATATTCAACGCAATGTACATAGCCTTTTTCATTGAATAAACCACAGTCTTTTATTTGGAACATTTCCAACTTAAAAATTCTTAACTTGAATTTATTATTGACAAACTACACTCAATATAACTTCTGAAGGTTGACTTCGAATACTTCTTCATAAGGAGTTTTTGTTTCTATAAACAATTCTCTAATATTTTATAAATACACACGAGAACACTTCAAACAACCATTTAGTGATCTCAATTTGGATTTGATATTTGATTCATGTATCAAATACATAGACAAATCATGATATCATAAACAACATAACATGTATGATAATTCCTTTTGCCAATGCAAAGGAATCAATCTTATATATTCTGTATTAAACATTTTAATAAGGTGTCCTTGCATATCATTTGGGATATTCCCTACATATTTTATACTTACTATAAAAGACATAATTCATTAATCCAATGTTGAGTATTAAAATAACTAAGGTTGATTTTAGCACAAGTACATCGTTAAAATCAACAACGTGTTGTCTACTTATAGTTTAGAAATATCAACGTACCTTTTAATGTTCTTTCTTATGAACACACGCTTCCTCTACACTTTGATTGAAAATCAAAATATTTCATATTTCTATCAAAATACTTATTCAATCTTCATGCTTATAAAATGATACTTTCGTATCTTTTTTTGGATCATATCCAAAGACTCACAAACTCAATATCGCTTTCACTGACTTTGAGACATTTTTGGTTATATGTGTAAATAGCTTACACTAAATCATTATTTAGAATTTTTTTCTTTCAATACATATGTACCGAAACACTAGGACTTATCAAGTGATAATTTTGTGAGTAAATCCAAATTGACTTGAACATGTTGAACATCGACTCTATTATGCTAATTTCAACAGTTGGAATTTGCGATATAATTCTTATTAATGTTGCTCATCTAATCCAACTGCATTAGTCTTACTCATAAAGACATAGTCATGGTCAATGGATCATTTCTCTTAAGTTATGACCACCAAAATCTATATTTTGATAGCGTACTTGAAATTCTTTCAGATTTGCATATCATACCATATAGATTCAACACTCTCAATGGTTCAATTAAACAATCTAGAATTATATATTTCAACATCAATAAGAAACTCATAATTTCTCTTCGATGTGCGAGAATACTTATTATACATTCTAATGCTATGTGTTTGTTTAGGTCAGTTAATTTCAATTCATCTCATATAATCGGTTCTATCTATGGATCTTATCTACTACCAATAGTTCCTCAAAGAAATTTCTTCATAATGAAATTGGTATATTTTGAAACAACGGTTGTCTCTCGATGCAATAGAATAGGTATCCATAAACATTTTATGAATTTCTTTATTTATAAATCCGATTTGGTTTTAGTTAAAAAAAATTATGTTCGAAACATAAATATGTCATCCAATAATAGTCTTTTCAACATTCTTTTGGGAGATTCATAAAAGATCCCTTATGAAATTATTACGTGCAATCTTTCGACTCGCACAACCTTCCAGCTCCTTAGCCTAGGATATGTTGGAGTTTCTTTTAAACCCTTATCTTGTAAAATTTTATAAATTGTTATTTAGATAAAATAATGTTAACCTTGTATACTACCCTTAAGTACATCACCTTATAAAAAGAAATTAACTCAACTTCACTCATAACTAATCATACATTATCCGAAAAAGTTCGATTATTCCATATCCATGCATCATTATGTATCACGTGGAGGAGTAATTTTGAGATTGAATCATTATTCATTTCAGGTACTCAGAATATTTTTCAATATACTCACTTACTCAATCAAATCAAATCATTTCTGTCACATATTATTTTATTTACCTCTGTTTATATTCTATAAGTTTACCATAGACATGCTTCATGTGTATCAAATACATTGTCAACGATAACTCATCGGCGAATATGATGAAGTACATGGAACCGTTTTGGTATTTATAGAATTACGAGTGCATACATCTATATGTATCAATCTGAAGAATTCATCAACTCTTATGATACTCCCACTAAATGAGTGCATAGCTCTTTATGGTTTGAGATATAATTAATAAGTATTATATGATTCAAAATCATACAATAAAATTATTTATCAAAACTGCAGCTTAGTCTATAATTCCAAAACAACTGTAAATAATATTAGATACTTTTGTATTTTCCAATGCATCACTTTTGTTAAAAAAATTACCACATTATAGTTTTATTTCACAAAAAATATTCATAATATTCATATTGAAATATAGCCATGTTTATTTTTTATAACCGATACCAAAAAATAATCATTATTTCATAAATAATGTAGGGTAAGTTTTACAAAAACAATTTTCGTACTATGATGCAATTAATAAGTGCTCAATGGCATGCTCCCACTATTTCTACCATTATTATAATAGTGTACTAAATTTGGAGGTCCATCATTCATTTAATACAATTTGTTTATTTCATAAACTGCAACTATTTACAATAGAGAGTTTGTAGATCAAATATCTTGAGCTTAAAGAAATAAATCTCATAAAAAATAATTTTCTATATGAAAATAAGTTTCATAATAGAAATCATATTTTTTTATTCGAATATTAAGTATCAATTATTATTACAATTCTCATTTCCAATATTTCTTTATGAAGCAGAAGAGACTATTCATTCCTTTCATCACAACCATACCTTAAATTACATCTATTCATATACATTCGTCTTCTTTCAATTGGTCAAACTATTCAAAAGAAAACCTTATTACAATATCATAACGAACTCTTTACAAAAGTGCATTTGATTATCCTTAACATTCAAGGACATCAAATATGTTGCATTTTACGTAAACCGATCAAAATCACATTTCAGCGATCGAGTTCTCTATCTTATAGTTTTTGGTCTTGTGTTACATTAGCACAATATGATCCCTTTTGTAATCAATCAGGTTGAATACTCGATCTTTCACTAAGGTTTATTTGATTTTTCGAATGAACTGATTTCATCAAAATATTGTACGTTACAAACTTGGACCATTCACCATATAACATTTATATGCAATTGCATATGGATCAAATATCCATAGTCTTCTATTGCTTTTAGATTTTGAAACTTATAGAATGTAATACATGGTCTTGACTAAATAAATGCACAAGTGATCAAACCACGAATGTATTCAGTAGTTGTAAAATCAAGCACTTGCATGGGTGTTGAAACGTTAACATGCAATAAGGAATTTAATAGTGGGTATTATATTTCCATTTATCAACTTTCAATTCAGCTCGTTTGTATATGTTAATTGATAAACATTTTATCAATCATATTAAATGTGCAAATTTATTATTATAGATCATTATAACATTATTTAGCATATGTTCTGACAATATTATAAAGGTTAAATGTTACCATTTCATTTTTCTAATAAGGATCCCACTAGTCTTTTATGTTTCTCCAAACCCTAAGGTAAAACATAGAAGTCTTTCGACTTCACTAGTGGATGTTAGGACTCATCTATCTTGGAATTCTGACTTTGAGTTTGCTCAACAAATCATAGCCCCACAAACGGTGGATAACTCCTTATCGGTTGTATCACATACAACTCCTAATCTATTTTTCCTTGTCCTAATCTCATTTCGACCTTAAGTTTTCTCAACAAATCGAAAGAGATTATTCACTCATACCTACCACATCACGACGACCTAAGTATAGTATATGTCGCTTGAGTTTGCTCAACAACTAAGGAATATGCAAGTAATTTATCAATATATATACATATGGTAGAGAACAACATTATATTGAAGATTCATAATCTTCAATATATTATGTTGAGTGATATCGACTTATGGGATAATGTACTTCTTATGAAATGCCTCCGTGATTCAAATGTTAGACACATCAGAAATCACAATATACGTACATTTACGTGTGTATTTATTCCTTAAGTCTATTTGGGCTTCTTTAATGTTTCACCTTTAATTTATACACTCATATTATATAAGTTTCATTATTATATAACTTTTATGTTTTAATTAACTTATACAATAATTTTATGTATAACATTTTATTAATTAAATCTTATTTAATTAATTTTAATTTTTTTAACTCTTTAATTAATTTTAAAGTATTATTTCAGTGCAACTTTTATATTGGACATATCTATTATAACCTTTATAGTGCATATTATAACCTTTATAGTATAACACATATATCTTATATATGCATATTTTTTATGTAATTAATTAATCTTTAATTAATTTGTTTAACTAAATAATTTTAATTGAATTATATTAATTTTAAAATTTATCTTACATACATGTATACTTATGTTATCTTAACACTTTAAAATAACGTAACGTATATCAACATATATAATACATGCATATAGCCATTGATAAATTAACTCATTTAATTAATTTAATTTATTTATTTTATTAATCTTATTAATAAATTTTAAATTTGAAATTAATATGTAAACAGTTTTGAACATTTTGAAATTTTCACTATCTTTTCAAAATTTCGAAAATTTATGTTATATTATAACCTTTTATAATAAACATGTTTCTATTTTAAATTTAAAATATTATATTAATTTTCAAAACTATTTTGAAATTTAGTCCAAGGCCCAATTCAAATTGGGCCTTTTCTATCAGGAACAACCTTTAGGCTCACTTCACTTTTCAGGCCAGGCAGGTAACTAGATAGGACAAGGTACTTGATTATCCAATTACATTCCTAGACATCTCCTTTCTAGATACCGTACTAAGTGTACAAGCTTAATTAGTGTTTGCGTCAAAATGGATCACAAACACCCAATTGTCGATGAAAGCACATGTTTACAACCACAGATCACGGATATATTGTACGTAGTATGAAGAACACTCAAAAAATTAAAAGGAAAGCAGTAGAAACACACGATTTATAGTGGTTCGGCATTGTACCCTACGTCCACTTTGAAGAGTTGCTGTTTTATTGATTATCACTCGCTGGTTACAACTGTATAGATGATAATAATCAAGTTACAATGGAATTTTGCAGAGTAATGGCGTAGAAGAACCAAAAAGCTCCCTTTGTTGAAGCTCTCGGACTGCTAATTATAGGTGTAGGCTGCAAATATCTCGCTCAAATCTCGGTAGACTCCTTCTCTCATGTGGTGGGCCCACATGATCGATCCCTGGTCACTTCGAATCGATCCATGATTGATCACCATATACCATGGGAGCTTAGCATTGTAATTGATCTCAGTTTGTATCATATCTTCTTGGTCCTCCCACCTCTAGGAATACCGTTTGAATAGCAGTTCTTTGTCCATTGCTTGGCACTGTGTTACGACATGGGTTTTAGAGCCTCATCTAGCGTTTTGCACGTTGGAATTTTCATCTAATTATCTTCCTTCAATTGTTTTCATCTTCATAGCTGGAGAGAGCCATCCTTATATTCTTCCATGGGGAATTCACCCCTAAGTTTGGCTTTGTAGCCGGTCCTTTTGCAATAGGTGGAGTGTTAGCATTTTCTTCCGTCATGATTCTTGAAGCCCGTCCATTGCATCCTTTCAATTATATCCCCTTCGAACGACTCAAACGACGGTTCGGGCGCAACGTGGCCCACGAAGTTCGCTGTAACGATCCAGAATTTCAGTCATTTGATATTCGGATATTTAATCAATTTTAAATATTCATAAGTAAATTTTATAAGTTGAATAACTTATATTTTGAATATAGTGATTTAATTGGATAATTAAATTATTGATTTAATATTTGAAATTGCAGAAATAATTGAAATTTGAATTTAACATGAATAAAAATGATTTATAAAGTTGAATTAAATTCTATTTGAATTAGAATGATGTTGGAGAACTTTTAGCATTGATTTAAAAGTTAACTTATGGAACATGAATATTTTAATATTTAATTAACGTATAAAAATAGTCATTTTTCATATAGTTTTAGATTTTGATGAAACCAGTTTCATTGGATCTGTAATATTATATTATTGTAGGATTTCAAATTTTGTATCAATCGGACTTACAGTTTAGTCGTACGAATCTGAAAGGTATAGAAATTTTTTTAAGTAAATATTAATTTAAATGAATCGATTCAAAAATCTATCTTCCAAATACGATCGAATTAGCTCCTGATATATATTTCATTGTGTTCGGAATAGGGGTAAAACATTATAAATGCCAGGCGGCACGCTTCGATTGGAGTACGAAAAATTTTCGTTTGCATAGTGCATGAAAATTTTATATAAAAGGACTTCAACGTTCACTTTTTTCACAAAACCCTAATTATCAAACTCTAGCCGCCGTTTATATGTTCAATGGCCAGAATTTCATGCTCACCTTCCCTTGATTCCTCTCAGTCCCTTCGTTTTCACACTCCGGCTTCTACATGAAAGTTGGAGAGCTTATCGAGCACTACGAGTTCAACGATGGAGATTTGAAACGGCGTTGTGTGGAGGCTGCAATTTACCTACGTTCGTGCAGCAGGTCGGAGGAGCTATCTCGGTTGTGGCATATCATTGGAGGGTGGGTCCCTGGCCATCGGTGAATCAAGGTGTGAGAATCTGAATGGTGGTCCTCGATCGTGGTATAGTCGCACGATGGAGGCACGACGATGGAAGAAAGTGAGCGACATATGGGTTCGAACACACTAAATAACATAGGAGTGTTTACGTAGGAAAAGGAAGGTTTAGGAATTTAATTATGTTTATTAATGAGCTAATGACGTTATTAACTATATTTATAAATCGTTTAAACTTTAAAAATTCATATCTTCTTCATACGAGGTATGTTTTTGAGGAAACAAGTTGTGTTAGGTCCATATTGACGAGCAGTATAATTTAGAGCTGGTTTGGAGTTAATTGGAGCTAGTAAAAATTTTGGGTAAAGTTAAACGTCTGTTTAATTTTATTCGGAATAAAACACTACAACTGCTATTGGAACCAAAGTGAGTACAACTCACTCTTTCTGACTCACTGATATTTTTATATAAGAGAGAAATAAATTTATTTATGATGATTGTTTGGATGACATATGATATATTGTATATATATTGATTGGTATTTGTATATGTTCCTGCCTATTGGAGCAGATGAGACCCTATACGTTCCCATTTATGAGCGGATGACCTTGTGTATGCGCGTCTGCCTCGAGGCGGACATTATACACATATTCTAATATGTATATTTGTTGTAGGTGACAGGTTGGAGGGATCCAACTGGATTCCTCAATAGTATTTGTTTTATTTACAAACATTGTGATATATGCCATTAACATGTGATATATGATGATTTGGATGCTGTGATTGATATATTTAGTGCTGTTGCAACATTGGGCCTATTTTTGGAAATTTGAAAATGTTAAAGTGATGATTTTAATTGAAAAGGATTTTCAAGTGATTTTGTAAATAGATGTTTTATTAATTTTTAAACTGTTAAAGGAAATGAATTTATTTTGAATAAAATAAAAGTTATATTTTTTATGTTATAAAAATTATAATTTTTGTGAATTATAATCGAAATGTGATTTTTGAAATGTGGAGTTAACTATTAGGTAAAATAGTTTAAGTTGAGATTTTTGAATTTATTACAAATGGTATGTATATAAGATTTATAAAATTGATATTTTATAAATAAAAATAATGGGATTATTAAGGAGTTTTGTAAATGTTAAAAAGAAGTTATAAGTGAATCTTATAAGCGAATAAGATTTATGAATTTATGAAGTTATAAAAAAGAATGAATTTGGAAATAAGAGGTTTATAAGTAATTAACTTATAGTTGGATTTTGGCATGTAAATGAGATATATATGAAATGGGATAAATAAAGGAATTTTATAAATTGAAGTTTTTATAAATATAAATGGAATTTATAAACATTATTTTATAATTCCCAGATCAACTTATTTTGATAAGTTAAGTGTGGAAGTTTAATAAAGGACATATATTCATGATTTTGGACAGTGGATAATCCTTTAATAAATATGTAGAAGTAATGAATTTGGTAAAGGAGATATACTCACGATTTTGGATAGTGAATAATCTTTTAAATAAAATGGATATTTATGGAAAAGTGATCTTTTACATGGAGTTAAATGGTTTGAAGATGTTTTAAAGTGTGTGAGCATCGAATACATAGATTTCAACATTCATTGTAAATATAGACGTTTTCGAGCAGAAGGAAATGATGGACTATAATACTGTTGTTATAGTAAATGATTTTCAAAAGGAAATGTATCTGTATAGTATATGTGATTTATATATCAATCTAATTATCGAATCCCTATACTAGTGATTTTGGGTTGTCGTAACGATGTTTTACGCAACATTCGTTTTGACCCAAATATATATGTTTAAGAAAATGTTTTCCTTAAAGAACAAATATATACTTAATTGTGATTTAAGTATATATAATGTTTTTTAAGTGTTGAAAATAAATTAATTTGTGAATTACTTATTATTAAATGAGTATATGGAAATGTTTTCCAATATTGAAATGATTTGGGATATATCTTTTTAAAGATAATTTAAAGTGAATATTTGGCAAGTAATTTAATTAATGAAAGATTAATTAAAAGGGCCTGGTAATTGCTTATGGTGCTAGATATTTGTTTGTTTGTTTTGATAGTTAAATATCCGACTATCAAATTTGGCCATTTGTAGTTCCTCGACTTGATGTGGGAACTATTTAGTCGTACACTTAGTACGTAGCCATCTGTATAGGCTTGATTATCGTTTGTGTTGAGGATGTTGATTCATGTAGTGCAGAGTATTACTCCAATCTCTCGAGTTTCCTTCTTGGCCGAAGGATAGCAATTTGAAAGTTGGAGACGTGATAAGTCTATGCGACTTAGTTTCTGTGTGAGGTTGAGAAACGCATTTGCGTTGTTGGTGCGAAGAGACCGGGATCGGTTTATCCGAAAACTACTTCGGACCAACATTTATGCGACGACCGTGTAAGTTGGTTGTAATGATATTGATATTCAGGATTTTCATAGTGGAGGACTGCTTGTTGATCGTTTGGGATTAAAATCCCAATATGCATCCAGTAGTAGTAGTCTCTTCATTATGAAATATCCAATGCAAGGACTATTCGCTACTAATCCTAGCGATTTCCCGACAGGATGTGGTAGGAAAGTACCTTCGGTTTGTCATGTTTCTGCAAAACTTGTATGAATGTTTGTCTGACATTGCATTTCTAAAGATTACATACATTGGTTTTTACAAACGTACATCAGTGTTGGCGGAGAAGGCAACTTCTCTTAGCTTAACACCCTCCTTGTGACATACGAGCTTAAGGGTTATATTTTTGTGGAAGGCAATTAGTAGCAAATGGAAATGGTCGTGTGACATTCAAAGTGATGTGATATGTGAAAGATAATCGTTACCTCAGGCCTCATCAATCGGAAATGACTGAAACAGGGTTAGATGTAACAGGGCTAAGTGGGTCGTTCCCTTCAGGATATGATCATCCTCTTCTAGATATATTTCTTCCTGCTATGACGTTCAGGATATAAATTAATGTGGTTTTTATGCTATGAGAGATCTCGGGAAAGGTCAGTAACGACCAGAGAATGAAATATTCGGTACTACCTAATCACAGAGGTAGGCCGGTCTAATGTTGGTAGAGGGTAGATGTTCTGTGCCTCGGGACATCCATCTAGAGGTGTACCCATCGAAAGGTAGTCACTTCATATGGTCATTTGTATGAAAATCCAAACACCACTACGTGCCTGCCATTTTGATTGTATTACCCATTTTGGGCTATATGTTGGAATTTAATCAATGTAATAATTTCGGCTATGATTAATATTATTTATATACTAGACACTAGTATGATATAATATGATGTGATATGAAATGTCTTAGTTATCGTAAGGTAAAAAAATGTCCATGTTTATGTGTGGGCGTATCTTACGAGATACTTTTGTTTTGAAAAGGAAAAGTTTGGTAATTTGATAAATTTAGTTAAGTGTGTTTCTCACGCTGGTTTGCCAGACTGATCCGGGCATTCTTCCCTTTCAATGCCCAAGTCAAACCGAGTATATTTACAGGTTCGTATTTGGTGCTTTTGGAGCTTCAGCAGGCAAGCTAGAGATCTTCATTTTCGTATACACGTATCTGTTTTGATTATCCGCTTTGCGCATTGTTGTTTATATTATCAGCAATTGTGAGGATAGGTTATTATAACCGTCTAGGTTGATGATTAGTGAATGATTGTTGAACTCTGATTGATGTATGTATATACAGTTTCTGTTTTGTAAAGATCATCGATATGATATTATATGTTATTTTGCTGTGATGTGAGATGCTGTATTATTCTGTTTGGTTCTCTCTTCTCTCTTTCTTCTCTTCTCTTCTTCTCTCTTCTTTTATTTCTCATGACTTTCCGTTAGTTTGTGCTTTTTGTTCAGACATGTTTGGTTATTGTCGATTCAAAGGGTATGGATTTGCGGATCCTCACATTCATGGTATATGTTATGACACTTCTGGTAAGCTGATTCACTGGAGAAAGCATTGCGACCCGAGCCAATTCAATGAGTCGCCAGCGATCCATAGCTTATGGATCGCTGGAGATCCAAAAAGTATGCTGGAAAGCAAGCCAACTCCTTAGCAACCTTCTCCTATCTTGTCCTATGTAGGTCGCTGCAAGTTAGTGAAACGATATGGATCGCTGGCGATCCGTATGCTTAGAATATTATTGGGTATGGATTGCTAACGATCCATAATGCATGGACACCAGTGGTCCATGTACTTAGTTGATTTCTGAGCTTTGCCTTTTGGATCGTGTACTATCTCATGTTGATGTTCTCCATTTCATAGCTTGTTACCTTGTTTTGATGATGATCCATGTGATCCATAGGAGATGTATTGCTAGCGACCCATCACCTTAGCATGTGCTTGCTTACTTTTTCTTTGATCCTTCTCGGTTGGTTCTTCCATTCTCAATAGAAAACTTTCTAAGCTAGAGGATCCAAGTCGATAGCTAGATTTGAACCCTGAGTTGGAGTTCTCAGTGAAAGCACCAAAATGTTGACCCAAAAAATGGATCAACACCCTGATTTGAGTGTGAAAGCACCGACCCTATTCTAGTAGAGTAATAATAATAGGTATAGAAAAGAACAATAAAAGAAAAAAGAAAAGGAATTTTTATAGTGGTTTAACTGTTAATGAAGCCTACGTCTACTTTATAGCATTATAATGACTGATTGATGTTACAGGTAGCGTTTGATTACAAGGATTTTGATTAACCTTAGCTAGATTGAATCCCTAGAGTTGGAATCCATTGGACAATCATAGTGAATCCCTTTGAAGATTGTCGTGAGGGAGGTAGAGAGTGAAGAAAGTTTTCAGCAAGGCTTCAGCAACCAATCTGGAGAAGATCCAGTTTATGTTGCATGTGGGATGGTATTTATAGAGATCGGGGAGCTTCTGGGCCAGGCCTGTTCGTGTGCGAGCTACTTGCTTAGCTTCTTTCCATTGCTTTAGTGTGCTAGCTCACTAAGTCTCCTCTATCTAGTATATATCGCTGGCGATCCATACACTTAGCATATTTTTTTATATGTCTTTTAGGTCTCCTTTTCTTGTTTTGTGCCATAGCAATCCACTATCTTGCATGGATCGCTCGATCCAAGCACTTAGGCTATTTTTGGAGTTTGGGATGCTTTCATGACCTTGTATCTTTTTTGTTTGCGTAATTTCGTTGCACGTTACTTCGTTTTTATGACGACCTACTAGTTAGTTGCATTTGGCTGCTGATTGTACTGAATGACGTTGGTCCCTTGGTTTAGTCAAACTCCGATGTTGCTTTAGTAACATGGCTTGGCTCTCTTTAACTTGTTGCTTTAGCCCTTATGGTTGAGTTATGAGCCATTCTAACTCCATCAAGTTGTTTCGTCTTCTCGTTGATCCTACTGAGTTAAAAACCTGGATAACAATATGGTAGCTTGTTTAAGTACCACAATGATCGTTAATCCTACTTCGAATATGAAAGGCTAATTATTGATTTGAAAGTTATAATTTAATATAAGGTTAAAGATAATAATTATTTAGCAATAAGATTTTAAAAGCTACCTTATTAATAATAATATTTTAAAGATAATTTACAATGGTTTTAATAATGATTAAAGTTGATAATTTTATGATTCTTGAAGATTATTTCTTAAATGTTATTTAAGAATGTTTAATTACTATTTTAAAGGTTATTTAGTTATTGTTTTAAAAAAATATATTTTATTTTAATTATTCATTTAAAATGATTTAACAATACTTTAATTTTTTAATTAAATTTAATTAATTATATTGATTTTAGTTATTTAGTTATATTTAAAGGATAATTAATTTTTATATTAATATTAGTTTAAAGCTAATTAACTATTGTTTAAATAAAGTTTAAATTAATTAATCATTATATTAATATTGCTTTGAAGTTAACTTACCAATACAATAATAGTGTTTAAAATTAATTTAATATATTATTAAATAGATCCTAAAGTATTATTTTAAGTAAGATTTGATTAAATGAAATAGAAGGATGTTTAAATAGTAATTTGTTAATTGAAGCTATTTTAAATAACCCGTGGTTTATCAAGGGGACCCTATTGACTTAAAGAGTCTATTAATGAGTTGAATTAAATATGGGAAGAGTTTATAAATGGTTTTGGATATTTATAAAGGGATTTATATATGAGTTTTAAAATCCGAGAGGAGAAATTTATAAATGGGGTTTTGAGATTTATGGAGAATGTTTATAATTAGATTGAAGATTTATAAAGAAGCTTTATAAATAGATTTGGAAATATTTATAAGATAATGGAATTTGAAAAGAGATGGTTAATATTCGTGGCGTATTTCGAAAGGCAGGGATTGCCTACGGTTTACTATGGACTCATTGGGACAGCGACGTAACTAATGTGTAAGCTTTGATCTATGGTCGATATTGAGCGACACTTTTCAATATATATTTTTGAGAGTTTTCAAGTTTTGAAATGAAATGGTTTGTGAATATAATTATACCATTGAGATAAGTATATGTGTACATTTTCTAAATATCGAAAATATAGTGGTTTGTGAATATACTTATACTATTGATATAAGTATATGGAAGTGATTTCCAAGTATTTGAAATGTGATTTTAAATTATTGAATTAAAGAGGCTTGGTTATTTCTATAGGATATGTAATTTATATTTTAATGCTTATTTATTTGATAGTTAAATAACCGACCATCAAATCATGGTCCAAATATGTAATCCTTCTTAATTTTGGTGGCAGAGAAATAATCCTTATTTAACACCGAAGGATTTTAAGTCTGGAAATATCTTGGGGAACCACAAGAATTATATGGTACAGCTACCATCTGGGTGCTATACTGTATGTACAAACTCGTTTCGTTCTTTTAGGACAAATGATAAGGAGATCCGTCCACTTAAATAGTTAGGGGTGATCCCCGTTCTTATGCATTGTCTGATTATTTCGTAAAGAACCGGTATTGAGCATTCTGAAAATCGGCGTTTGGTTTTATGGAGCACCTGGAAAACAGAAGAGTGTACTCGTAAGAGATGACTCGAACCCGTAACTACTCCAAAAACCATATACGATTCTATGGAGGAGATTCATGATATATTGAGATGTTAAGAGCCACATGTGATTCTGTGACCCGTTGGGGTATGGGAATCCGGGTGCGATTCCAAGATCTAATTGAGATGTGGGAATCTATGTGTGATTTCAGGACCCGTTGGGGTATTGAAATCCATATGGGATTCCGTGATCTATTTTGATGGTAATGCATGAGCTAAAATTTCGGACGTAGCCTCATTAGCGGGAATGACTAAAACCAGAGATAGGAGGCATGGCCTGTAGGGTTGGCAAACCAATAAGGTTTAGTCGGCTCCTCCAAGATGTCACTTATAGTTGTTATGCATGCATGAGGCGATGCACTCTATCTTAGCGAGACCAGCTATGTTTTTCCTATGGTGCATCACTAGAGGCGTATGCTGCTTTGGAAGGATATCTCTGATCCTTATGCAGGAGCACCGTTCCTTGAAGTACTGAGGGAACCTCCATGGAAATCCTACATAGTTAGCGAATGCGCCTTATCGATTTTCGATTATATACCCAGTATTGTTGTGATGTAATCTCACGAGCATCACAACTACTTATTATTATTACTATTTTTGCCCTTAGACATTATTATAATATCCCTAGATTTATGATATAAAAGGTTTTGGTTATTGTAAGGTAAAAACCCGTCCGTGTTTATATGCGGTGTGGTCTTATGAGATACCTTTGTTTTGAAAGGTTATTTAAACTTTAAGATTCCATTTGATTGTGTTTCTCACGGTGCTTTTACCAGACTGACCCGGGCGTTTTTTCCTATAATGCTCGGGTCAGACCGAGCATATTTCCAGGTTTACTTGGATATTTGGAGTGTTCGGAGACGAGCTGGAGGCTCAGAGACGTATTCACGTAATTTTTCCATTACATTCATGGTTGTATTTATCAGCAATTGTAAGGACGGGTTGTTATAACTGTCCGAGCTAAAATAGGTTAGTATACTCTGATTGATGTATGTACATACATATATTACAGTTTTGTTTTTTTTGTAAAGATTTGTTATATATTATAGATTATTCATTCCATAGTGAGATTCTGTACTGTTTAGTTTCTTTTTGTCTTCTTTCTTCTTTCTTTTCCCCTAATTATGCACTTTCCCATTCTATTTGGATTAGACATGTGCGGTTTATTGTTAGCTTAAACTGTACGAAAAATTCGGTCATTACACCCTATTTGATGATTTTTCTATACACTACATCCCAAAGGGAGATAATTCTCAAGCAGATTCCTTAGCAAAATTGGCTAGTTTAAGAGGAGCTATAGAAATCCGTATTATACTAGTAGGATACAAGCAAGTCCCAGTATTGAAGAGAAAATGCTCGAACCGGGGAAAGAACTATTGGTTTTAACTAGATCCTAAGCCATGACACAAGAAAGAGAAGAAAGAGAAATTGATGAAGAAATTCCATATGAAGATCCCCTTAATCCAGAAATAGATAATTGCTACAAGAACACTTGGATGACACCTATCATATAATATCTTACCAATGGAATATTACCATCTGATAAAACGAAAGCGAGGAGAATCAGACATCAAGCTCTGACCTTCACTATGATGGATGTAATTTTTTATAACTAAGGACATGCCTCTTACTTAAGATGTGTGAATTATAAAGATGGGTTGAAATTATTAAAGGAAGCACACGCGGGGTTTTGTTGAGAACATTCCAAAGGGATTAAGTTGGCTATGAATATAACGAGACAAGGTTTCTATGGACTTAAGATGTGTGAATTCTGAAGATGGGTTGAAATTACTCAAGAAAGAACACGCGGGGTTTTGTTGAGAACATTCCAAAGGGATTAAGTTGGCTATGAAAATGATACAAGGTTTCTATTGGCCTCAAATGACTAGTCAAGCTATAGGGCATGTAAAGAAAGGCGAAGAGTGCAAAAAATACTTAAAAGATTCCCCATTTACCACCAAGCCAATTGACCCCGATCTTCAGTCCATGACCCTTTGATGTATGGGGAATCTATTAGATTGGAATATTGATAATTTATAAAGGAGGGGCAAAGTATGCCATAGTTGCCATTGATTACTTTACTAAATGGGTAGAAGTAGAACCGCTTCCTAAAATCACTTCTGGGAAAGTACTTAAATATTATCACTAGATTTGGGATCCCATACAAGATTATATATGACAGTTGAACACAATTTGAAAGTGAAGATTTTTCTCGATTTTACCATAAGTATGGAATCATGAAAAGTTTTTCTTCCATAGCGCATCCAAAGGCTAAGGGAACAGGCGTAGCAGCTAATAAGACTATTAAGACTATCTTAAAAAAACGACTGAATAAGGCCAAAGGAAATTGGGTGGAAGAATTACGCTTGTACTATGGGCATATCGTACGTCCACCAAAACTGCTAAGGTCATACCCCTTAGTCTCTAACATATGGGTGCGAAGCAAAATTACTAGTTGAAATCGAAATATCTTCACATCAAATAATTGCATACACGTTCAATCCAAACCAAGAGTTGAAGAAAGAGTCATTGTATTTCATACATGAACTAAGAGATGAAGTAGCTATTCGAACTGCCGAGTATCAAAGAAGAATACCAAAATACTACAACTCAAAAGTAAAGACAAGATCATTCCAAGAAAGAGATCCAATGCTCCAAAAATGATAGCAAACACTAGAAATCCTGCAGGCGGGCCGCTAGGACCAAACTGGGAGGGTCCTCTAATTGTGTGCAAAGTAATTCCTATGGGAGCTTACAAATTATGTCGACCAGATGGCAATATGGTTCCTAGGACATGAAATATTTGCGACCATTTTTCCCACATTGGATGAATAAAATGCCTTTTTATAAGAAAATCTACATCTTCGAGAGTAGAATTCTCCTTAAATTTGGAAAGTACCTTAAACGACCATAAGCCTTTGTCCGCGTCAAGATGCCTAGGTCGCGCCTCTTGAAGGGAGGTCAGAGCAATTCTTTATCCATGTCATGATATGGCTAGGTTAAAGTATCTGTAAACCCTTGATCGCGCCGCTCTGTGGCCAAATCAAGGCGCCCCTTGGAGGGGGGACATAGTAAGCTCTTGAACATGCCACACTATGGCTAGTGCATGGCACCAACCAGCCTTCATTCCCGCTTATAAGGCCTGGCTGGAGCACCTCCTGAAGAGAGGATGGAGTAAGCCCTTGATCCTGTTATTCCATGGCCTAGTCAAGGCACCGAACAAGCCTTCTGTCCCATATATAAGGTTTGGCTGGAGTGCCTCCTAGAGGGAGGTCAGATAAGTTCTTGGAAACTACTTATAGATAAGCTAACCAAGCGCATCGGGCAACAATGGACTAAGACGTCCAATTACGAGAAGTGGCACATGAAACATTAACAATATATGAAGCCTAAATGATGGCGCATATCGAAAGAATCAGGTACCCAGAACCAAAGAGGTGACACAAAGCAAAAGATTCGAACAATCAAAGTCCAAAGAATGGTGCAGAACAAAAGGCTCAGATGAGAATTTCTGAACTTCCATTATTCGAATGATGATTTCTAAACTTTACTTCTTGTTACCAGGAATGGATTTCTAATCTTATTTCCGGACGATAATCCCGGATTACATTGGTTATTAGATATGAATTTATGGCCTTTGGCTAATTTCTAGAAGATGATTTATGAACTTTACTTATTAATACCTGAATGTGGGTTTTAGGTCTTTTTACTATTAATTCCTAGACTTTACTCATTAATACCCAAATCTAGGTTTTGGGACTTCTGTTATTGATTTCGAGACCTCTATTATGAACTTATGGTCTTCTACTAACATCCAGATGATAAATTCTGGATCTCTCTTACTAATATTCGAATCTGGGTCTTGGGTCTTCTACTATTAACTTCTAGATACACTTATCAATACCCGAGTCTGGGTTTTAGATTTTCTATTATTTCCAGATAAGAAATTCTAGACTCCTATTATTTGACCCCAAATGAGGATGCTGGTCTTCTATGACTTATTTCCAAATGAGGATTTCTAGGCTTTTATTATCACCAAATGATTGTTCTTGGTCTTCTATCAGTTATTTCCAGAACCGGGGTATTTGATTCATATTTGTCGATTATAGATTTTAAAATATGAGAATGGTCAAAATTAATTCTATACATGTAACACTCCTAATTTTTAATAACATTATTCAGGAGTTTTAACTAGATAAATTAAAAAGAACAATGTAAGAATAAAAATGGTTAGGAGATTGAGATTTGAATAAATGATAAGAAGGCCGTGCTTAACAAATTATGGGCTTAAGAATGGTTTGTAAGCTAATTAAATTGCACAAGGACATATTGGGAAATAGCCACAACCTATTACCATAACCCTTATATAATCTCGTTCCTTATACCATTCACATTCATTTTCTCATTTTCACAAAGCATAAAACATAAGAGGGGAGCCAACCATTACTAGAAAAAGTAGAGAAATTTAAATCAAGCTAAGGATCAAAGCTAAGGGAAATTTATCTTTAACAAATATCAAAATCCTTATCATAATCAAGGTTAATAATAATCTATATCATCTCTATTTTGGTTTTTTTGATCATTTGTTTTTGGATTTAATATTAAATCCATTTTTACAATGATTTGGATGATGATATGCTTGGATCATAACATGTTTGATTTAAAAAAGTTGTTTATATATGATTTTACACGGCTTTCAGGGTAAAACCAATTATAATGATTTTTGTATGCCATAAAGAATTTTTATGTCATGTAAAACATTATTTTGGAGTTGGGCTTTAGTTTTTATAATTTTTCAAGTTATGGAGAATTGATTATGAATTTTCAAAGGAAAATATGGTTAATTGGGTTTAAAAATTTAGAAAATTATATTGAGAATTTGGGTTTGAAATTTAGATATGTTAGATAACATATTAAATGTGAATTTATGTGATTTTTCCTAAGTTGTTTTCTATGAGAATTAAATTGTTTGAAAGGAGAACCTAAATGATTTAATTATTTTGCTTAATGGAAGGGTTTATTTGTTAATTTAATTTTGGTTCAGATCTGAAATTAAGCGACGATTATTTTGTGAAGAATTGAAAAGTTGTGGCAACCAATCACATGTTTACAAGTGAGCAGGTTAGTTAGAAAATATTTATTTTAATTGGCATTAACCAGCTTTTACCCAGAAAAGTGGGTTTCGCCTCTTTTAGAAGCTCTTTTCGACCTTATGCTTTGGCTTCGACTTAATCGAAACCAGCCACGCCGATACCTACTAAGTCAAAATTAATACACAAGGTCTCACATTGTTGGTACATAGTGGATTGGAGGAAGGCAGAAAGCATAGTGTTGAAACCTTAGCTTCCGACGGGGTCAAGACCTTTGCTCTGTTTTCAAATTTTAAGCACCCGCTTTGCTTCACTGAAAGCTTTCGTTGTAGTCAAAAAGTATGCTTTCGAAAGAGATTTTCTAATAGCTTTCGAAGAAGGTTTCCACCTTTCATTTTTAAATATGAGCTTTCGAATGAGTCCCTTGTTTATAAAATAGCACTTTCGCAAATGGTAGTTCCAACCTAGTTGAGGCCCTATTGCCGTTCTTTTTCCTTTCGAAGTTATTGAATTCATCAATGCAATCGAAGGTTAGCTTTTGTTTTGAACTTATACTAAGACACTTCCTAAATGCTTTTGAAAGGGTTCAAGGGTCTCGAAGGCAATGGCTTCAAAAGAGGATTTCGATGCCAACCTTTAATATTGTACTCAAATGTTTTGAAGCTTTGAAAGGATGGTGCCAATGCCATCAAACTTTCCCCAAACAATTTTATATGAAGATTAAGGGTTTCGAAAGAGATACTTTCGTATATATTTACATTGACCCAAAAGATTTTTTTAAAAGCAAAACACAATGTTTGAAAAGAGTTACTTTCATTGGTTTCGAAGCTATGTCTCTAAGGATTAATAAGTAATGCTTTAGTACTTTCGAAAGGTATATTTTGGGTTTCGAAAGACATGAATTAAAGAGCTTCGAAAGGTACATTTTTAGTGTTTTGAAAAGAAATTTTCTATGCTTTCGAAGGAGATTATCCAGGGGTCTCGAAAGTGAAGTTATAAGGTTCCAAAAGCCTTAGTTTTCAAAATAAATAACCCAATATGTAACAAACGGTAAATTTTGATATTTAAAATTATTAAATAAATTAAGATATTGAAATTTAGTATTGTGAGAAATTAAAATTTGTGATTTATTATTGAGGAAATAATCAGAATATGATTTAATAATGTTGTTTGAATGCTATTGTTAACTATATAATGTAATTTCAATCAATTGAAATAAATTTTAGGTTAATTTGGTTATAACTGTAAATATTGAAATAAATTAAATGATGTATTGTGAGATTGTATGTAATTGACTGAAATTGGTCAATATAGAATATGAAATTAGTGATGTGGTAAGTAGTTATAATCTTTGTTTGTAAACAATAAATTTATAAATGTGATAAAATTACTTAAAAGTAACAATTGTTCATTTATATTCTCATTATGTAATATGTTTGGAATTAATTTGGAAATCAACGAGAATTTATGTAATTAATTATTGCAGTTAATATGGTAAAAGATATTAACGGTAAAATAATGAATGTAATAAAATGTAAACTTATGTTAATATAATTCATAGGGTATTGTTGATTGAATAATAAGGATGATAACATAGGTTTGAATGTAATTGGATGCGAATTGGATGTATAGTTAATGGCATGAATTGGATAATAAAGGAAATTGTAAGTGACGATAAATTGCATATTTATTTATGAAAAATAAAATGCGTGATTTAAATGGTAACATACCAAGTTGATTTTAAGTAACAGAATGAGGTAAAACAATTAATTGGTAAGTGATGGATGTCTTTTGTTAATGCAATGAACGTTACAACTATTTAATAACGACCATAGAAGTTACAAATATGTTAATAACAATAAATTGGAAATTTATAACCACCAATTAATTAGAAATATATATATATATATATATATTTAATTGATTGGCATTTAACCTTTTAGATATGATAAGGGGAAACAAATTAATATTGCATTAATTGATATTACATCTTTTAATTAAGATAAAGTGTAATGATCCGTAACTTTTAACAACTTTAAAATAGCAGTATTTTGAATTTAAATGAAAAATTAATTTTGAAAAAAATTTGAATTTGTGATATTGAGTGTTTTATTTAATCCAAATTTAATAGAAAAAAATTTCTTTGTGAAATTTCAAATTTTGGTCAAACTTAGTCAAAGTTTGACTTTTGGTTGGAAAAATTAAATTTGAATTTGAATTTTAAAATTTTATTCATTTTATATGATAATAGACTAAATTCTAATCTCCTCTCCATTTTTTGTTTTGCTAAAATCGAATTCCTATTTCTCTAAAAATATAAATTATTGTGAAAAATTGACATAAATTTGCAGTGTATATTTGTGTTTTTGGCCAAGTCTTATTGGGTTTGTTTGGTCTAATGGGCTCTTTAGTAAACCAAGAGACCCTAGGAACCCTAAAAGACTTTGGACCCTTCTTTTTTCCACCCATTGACCTTCTGTTTCCTATCTGATTGAACAAGTACGTATAGATTTTCTCATTGACAAATTTTTTGCGTACTCTTCTTCTTCTTTCTCAAATCTACAAAACTCCAAAACTCCAAAATCACAAATCCACAAACAACATCCCTCCTCTCTTTAAAACCCTTCCATTCTCCGTCCTCTTGCCGCCGCCCTCCACTACCAATTCTGACCATCTACTCTCTCCTCCTCTATTTAAAAAAAAGGAAAACACAATTTGTTCGATTTGTGTTGTCGTGCTTTGCTTTGGTTTTGGATTGTTGCTTTGGATAGGATTATTTAGCTTGTCGTGTTTGGTTTTCAGCTTGGATTTATCTATTTGTGTTGTCAAAAACTCTCTAACCTCGAAAGGTGAGCAATCACTCATGATTAACAATTTTTATTGTTGGGTAAATAAGCATCGATTGAAATTTTATAAGAAATGTTTGCTTTAGATAGGAGTATGTGATATATGTTGTTATGTTCCCTTGAATTTGTGTTATAATATTCACATGCACATGTTGTTTTATATGTCACAAATAGTATGTTATTTTGATTTAATTAATTGTCACATATGTATGTTAAATATGTCACGTACAATATGTTAGAAAATGTGTTATGTTAAAAAAAAGAATTATATATGCCATGTTGAAATATGTCACATATGCTATGTTGAAAAAAAGAGTTAGGTAAATAAAATCATATGTTGCACATGCTATGTTAATAATATGTCACTTATGCTATGTGGAAATAATGTGTTATGTTTGGAAAAAATGATATGCCCTGCTACTTTATTGTAAATCACCTTGTAAGTTCCTTGTATATATGTCATGCTATATATTTATATGTTATGTTAGTGTATGGCATGTTAGAATTTTAAATATTCACTTATGCTATTTATGATATGAGACACATGTGATATGTTAGTTATGCATGTGTGTGTATTAAATTGTTAATTATGCATGCATGTTGGTCATTGACATGTTATGTTATTTATGTTATTGTTGTCCTCACACTCCAATTTCCATGATTGTTAGAAAAATCACATTGGGTTGAAATGATATATACCTGGTATAAAACCACTTTGGGTTTAAATAAGTTGATTTAGAAATAAAATTGGAATATTGTAAGTTTAAATTTATGTTTGAACTTGAAATTATGAAATTGAAATTTAATTGATTTATTGAAAATTTTAATTGGATTTTTGGATTTAAACTTGTTGCTTGATTTTAACTTAATAGCTTTAAGTGAAAAATTAAAGTTTGAAGTTGAATTTAATAATGAATCGATTGGTAACGAACATGAAAGTTAGTATTTGAACCGAACCGGTCTATAATGTGAAAGATGATGTTTATTTAAACCTAAGCTTTTTTTAATTGAGTTATATGTACATTTCACTTGAGTTGACCTATTTACATAAGAATGTTAGTGCTGACTCGAGTGTTTTTATTTTACTTTACGCTCGGGGAAGACCGTGTATTTCAATATGGCGAAGACACTTATTTCTGAAGGAGAAGACAAAGTCGATGATCAAATCTACTACTATTATAGCATTTGTCTATTCTGCCCGAGAAAAATGCAAATTTCGATTTTTTTGAAAAATAGCTTCATGAATTGTTTATGTATATATTTTGTGTATTATACTTTATCCTTCCGCTGCGAGATTCTGTATTTTCTTCTTTTGAATCTTATTTCATTTGAACAATCTCATTAATAATCCGCCTTTTGAATAATTTGAGTTAGACATGTGTGGTTTATTGTCGACTTAAACTGTCCAAAAAGGCAGGTTGTTACAGTTGGTATCAGAGCTTTCGTTTAGCGATACCTTAGCCTACAGGGGTTTACTCATTAGAGATAGGGTTGGCAATACCATAGAATGAGTTTATACACACACACACACATATACACACGCGAGCGCGTACTTTTTAGTGCTATAAAATGTTTTCTATAATTTTGAAATGAAATAATTTTTTTTCCTAACATTATATGTTATATATAAGGGAATGAATTAATTTATGACTAATATAGTTATTTGTAATGTGTTTGTTTTAGGAAATGATAATATTTAGTTATTATCATTTATCGTTGATCAGTTGTATTTGGTCAGTTTACAAGCATTGGCTATTATTGTTGATTTGAACTTACGGAATAAACACTAGTTTAGTAATGATATATGAAAGAAAATAAAGTAAATGATTATATGAACATGATTT
Source organism: Allium cepa (assembly GCA_030765085.1). Taxonomy (NCBI): domain Eukaryota; kingdom Viridiplantae; phylum Streptophyta; class Magnoliopsida; order Asparagales; family Amaryllidaceae; genus Allium; species Allium cepa. The sequence goes on from CM060940.1 coordinate 611,375,524, forward strand.
CTAAGTTTAGTCTTAACAACGAGAATTTAAATTGAAAATCTGAGAACTAAAATTCTGATGTTTAAGAAATTGGTTTACAAATATTTTGTAAATAATAGTAATATTATTCAAAAGTGAATGATTAGGATATTTGTTTATGAAATTGAAATGTTTTGTTATGAATCTTGTTTTTTTGTCGATTGGCAATTTCAACTATTTGAATAAAATGGAATGCAATGAAATTCTAGACAGTCCAAAGTTTTGAAATTAGTTTTAGTGTTAAAACTTAAAAAATTTATAGAATTATAAAAGTTGAATTTTATAACCTTCATTGGAAAAGGCAAAATGAGTAAAAGAAGATTTGAATTCTTAAAATTTATGTTAAGAAAATGATTTTGGAACTTTGTATGTACTTTTAGGATGAAACATGGTACTATGAATGTGAATTTAAGTATTGGAGCGTTTGAGTTGAAATTGTGGAGAAAAATGTGTTATAAATAGAGTTAAATGGTTGTAAAATGTTTATAAACTTCCTTAAAATTTATGAAATGTGTCACAAATAATTTGTAAGTAAAAGTGAAAGCTTATTGGATAAACAAATATGAACTAAAATGAAATGATTATAAATAAAGTCAAGACCTATAATGTAACAACCCTGACTCGACCTTCGAAAATCGACACTGAATACTGGAAACAACCTCCCTCATATTACTCGAGTCTTTACTCGAGTCATTCCCTCACTAACCCGAATGCTCCTTCGAGAAGAAACAAAACCCAAAACCTTTCTTTAAAATTTAAAACAAAATTTTGAAAGAAAGGAAAAAAAAAAGAATTTTCCTCAGGTAAGTACTCGAGTAACTTGCGGGTTGAATCCAAAGCAACTTTATAAAAACAGATTTGAAAGAGTTTTTAAAATTTAAACAAAGTTTGAATTTAAATGGATTTGGTTTAAAAACTCTTATATAAATTTATTTTATAAGATAAGTTTTTCTTTAACATTTGATTTAAAAGATTTTTAAATTGTTTTAAATTTTGTTAAAGTTAAATTTGTAATTATTTTAAATCTGTAATTTGAAATGAATTTAAAGGAAAATTTAAAAGTAAAATGTTTCAAAGGCTTTTGTTAATGATAATTAAGTAATTATAAAGACTAATACTTTATCTTAAAGATTAATTAAGGTTTAGTGATTAAGGATAAATAAATTAGTAATTAAGGGATTTTTTGATAATTAATAAGAAGATTAATTAATTTATAATTAAGGATAATTAATTAGATACGTAAGATTCTTAATTAATGATTAGAAAATTTATGTAATCAAGCAATTAAATTTTTATTAAGTTATAGTTAAGCATTTAATTAATTAAGTAATTAGAAATGAATTAATTGGTTATTAAAAATAAATTAATTTGTAATTAATAATGGTTAATTAGAGTTTAATTACTTAGGGAAGTAGGGATTACAAATGATTAATTAATGTGATTAATTTAAGATAATTAATTATATTAATTAATTAAGGATAATCGTTTGTGGAATTGGTTAAGTAGATTTACTTAATGAAAGTAATTAAGGAGTTAATACTAAATGTAATTGATTAAGTTAATGTGATTAATTTAAGATGATTAATTATTTAGTTAATTTAAGATAATCACTTGATGATTTGTTAAGGATAGTTACTAAATGTAATTTATAAAGTGTAATTACATAGTGAAGTAATTAGTGACAGTAATTAAGAATTAATTAGTTTGTAATTAAGTTTTATCAATGAATTAATTAATAATTAAAGGATAATTAATTTATTAATAAATGATTAATTGAAATGGGTTATAATTAATATTAATTAACTAGGATTTGTGATTTATTTGTAAGTAATTGATCTGATTTAAATTAATCAGATAATTAGTTAATCTTACTTATGGATGTTTGAATTCTATTGATTGTTGAATTGTTTGATATTCCTGATATGTTATGCTTTGTGCTATGAATTATTTTGGTGTGATCTATGATGAATGTAATTTATTTATCTGTGATAAATTTACATTATTTATCTATAAATAATGAATCTGTGAATGGAGATAAGCGTTATTGGATTATACTGCTTATCGATATTGATGTGCTTGAATCTGTAATGATTGATGATGTTGCACTATTGCATAAAACTCTTTGACTACACCTTACACACACAAATATGGATTGCATGAGGAAATTGGTTATGTTACAAATTTTTGAAATGGTTTTAAAGTTGAATTTTGAACCCAAATGGTTTTGGAAATGGAATTGGGTTAAATATGAAAAGTTTTGAAAAAGAGTTTTAAAGATAAAAGTTATTTTTAATAACTTGGTAAAGTTTTTAAATTTAATTTTTTCAATTTGAATTTGAATTCAAGATTTGAATTATGGTTTAACAACTTATGTAATTTATTTATATGGGTTTTAAACCATTTTAAAAGTATTGTTTTGGGGATTTGAATTTAACCCCAAGTTTATAATTGAAAGGCTTTAACTTGTGCAAACGTAACCGAATTTTTCCAAAACAGAAAAAATATTTGTTTTTAAATAATAATAGCTTTTATATAAAGAAAGGATTTCCAATTTGTGTTGAAAAGATTTCAACTTTGAAATGAAAATTGTTTTGAAAGGCTATGAATGAACCTTGGTTAAAGATTAGTGAACTTTGATTCCAAAATAAAAGGATCTTATCGGTGTATCCTTTGAATTGTGAATTGTTTTGAAAGCTATAAACTGAATCTTTGTGAAAAATTGTTGAACTTTGTTTTGAAATTGAAGAGGATCTAAAAGGTGTATCTTTTGTATAGAAGATTTGGAATTGAAATTGTTTCGAAAGCTATGAAGGAATTTTTGTGAAATATTTGGTGAACTTTGTGATGTAAATCTTTTTAAAAGGTTAGAATGGTAATTTGTATAAACCATTTAAAGAAAGGTTTTGGGTTTTAAGTTGTGACTAAATTGAGATCCTAATATCCATATGTTTTTAAATATTGTGCTCATTATTCGGTTTAGCCAGGAGAGGACCTTGTGTCATATAACCCATTCCGAATAATGATACGACGTTATGGATAGCATTTGAAGACCGGTGGTGAAGACCAGATATTTCCGAAAGAGAAAGGATAACCCGTCGAATGTCTTTACACCGGCTGATCCCTGGTATAGAGATTTGATCACCCTTTGTGATGGGAAGTCCGGATGTGATTAGGGATTATCCGGATTTGCAAGGGCTTCTTTGTGAAGTGCCTTCGGTTCTGTTCAAACCCGGAACAGACTTGTATGGATGTATTTCTGACATTACACTTTGAGATGTAAAGCTGGTTTCTATCAAATACATTTCTGTTTGGTGGCGGAGATTTATTCTCTTAGCTAACACCCTTCTCTGAGACGTACGAGCTCAGAGATTATGTAGTTGATGGTTACTAGTAATACATTCCCAATTTGGTAGTGTGGCATGTTGAGTGCTGCTGATCATTTGTTGATCGAAGCAAGGATTTTGTAAAAAGCGTAGCTCTGTGGATGAGACCTCGTCGGACCTCACTCCCCGAAAATGGTCCAAATAGGAAAGATGCGGCAAGGTTTTAGGGGTCACGCCCCTAGGGTATGTCCATTCCTTCTGGAAAAGGGTGGTATCGTGGTATGGAGCCTGCATATTTAACCTGTGTGGTTACTACAAATACACTGCTTTGTGGTTGTTGGTTGAGAGGTACCTCGGATAAAGGTCGTAAACGACCGGGGATGTCATATTTGTAGGTGTTACTCCCTGGCAGGGAGGAAACCGACCTTGTGTTGGTAGAGAGCTGGGTAAGTTCTGGGGGCGTCCCTTCAGAGGCATTCCTATGTGGCCATAGGAAGTTCCTTAGCCTGATCATTTGTTGGAAATCCAAAGAAACAATACGTGTCCTGTACCGTTTTAGTTGTATACCTGCCATGAAATGTAGCGGTAACTTGCTATTGAACATGGTAGCTATAGTAGGCATACAATAATGGTTGTATGCTGGCTAAGATTAATATTATATTTTCGAAATGTTTTCCACTATGCACTAATAATAATGTCAAAATGGTTTTCGCATATCTAGCATGTTTGACTATCATAAGGAGAAATCTCCTCCAATTCTGCATCTGCATGGTGTGTGCGGCGGAGGCCTTATGGTAGTTTCATTTTCCAAAAAGCATTGAGGATTTCCTTTTTATTTCTTTTGTTGTTTGTTGTTTAAATGATAAATATGTTTTCATTGCACTCACACCAGTCCCATGACTGACCCAGAGTTTATTGTTCCCTTCCTAAACTCTAGGTGCCCATAATTTTCCATACGAGCAGTCCAAAGTTGGAATTTTCAGATAATCAGCTAGTTGATGCAGATTTGATAGTCTTTGGAGTCTTTGGTAATCTTCATCAGTCTTTGGATGTCTGACCTTGCTTCGCACAAATTGATTGGGAGTTCGAGCTATTTTAGATTGGTGCTTTGGAGATGGAGATTGCTGATATTGGAGATCAAGTTTATGTTATTATTCCGCTGGTGGTATTGTGTATCTTCCACTGTGATTTGTGGTATCATATCTCTGGTATGTGTTGGGTGGTCGTATCATTGTTTTATATCATTGGATATTGTATTCATTGGAGTTATATGATATATTCATTTTCTTTCGCTGTGTTGTTGTACTTAATGTGTTATAAGCTTCGACGAACCAGATTCGACGTTTGGATCTACGGCATTTGAATACGGGTAATGTATTCAGTGTCGATTTCTGAAGAACGAGTCAGGGTCGCTACATGTAAATTGTTCAGGAAATAAATGGATGTTGCAAGAAATGGTTATAATTAAAGTTGTGATAACTTCAAACTCGAATAATGTCTTATAAAAGAAGTTATGCCTTTATAAATTAGTTATAAACTTAAGGAAATTTCTTATGAAGTGATTCGCAAATAAATGTAGTATTAAATGAGAAATACTATATGTAAAAATGAATGTGATTTAAAATGAAGCGAGATGTAGTAATGTATTTATTTATGATTTTTTTCATCAAATGGAGATTTTTTTTTATTAATTGATAAGAGATAAAATGTGTATAAATGAATGAGATTTATGATGTGAATTGAAAATGTAATTGTGATGAAATAAATTGGAATAAATACATAAGTTGTACGTATATTGTTTTATTCGCATAATTAATTTGATCCGTAATTGAGTACACAAGTTCGAGGTGAATTAGACCATTTCATGTTAGGATTTTTCATTCGATTCTTGATAGGGAATATTTAATATGGATTTTTCGGCTGATTCTAAAATTCTCTATCATGGTATATGGCTATGCAAGGAGCATGATTGTTTTTAGTCAAGTAACCTTATCAAAGTCTGCACTAGTGAAGTCGAACGAACAATACTAGTTCAAAAGCGAAATTATGTGATCGAGCGAGCGATCGAATGCCATATTGCGTGGTGATGACATATGTACATCTTATGTTCTAATATAATTGATACGCTTTGTCACTGAAATTGAAAGCTGTTGCGTTGGATATCCTTTGTAATTTAAATTAGAATTTTTTATGCAAACCTACTATAAATTCAAAACCATTTTACAAAACTATTTTTATTTTATTTTATTTTATTTTAAGTACAAAACTATTTTTTTATTTTATCTTATATACAAAAACTATTTTACAAACTATTTTATATACAAAACTAGTTTTTTATTTTATCTTATATACAAAAACTATTTTACAAACTGCTTTATACACAAAACTATGTTTTTAATTTTATCTTATGTACAAAAACTATTTTACAAACTATTTTTTATACAATTTTTTTTTATCTTATCGTATATATAAAAACTATTTTACAAACTATTATATATACAAAACTATTTTAGATCCAAAACAATTCTTAATTCAAAACCTTGTATAAAGCAAAGATGTTCAATCATATATGGTTTTTTATGCAGCGTAACTAATTTTGGAAATTTTTTGATTCTCATATAAGATGGACTTTAGAGGTATAAGGTGATTTTGAAGACTATTGATTTAGGAAGGTATTCGATTTAAAGAGATAAATCTTATATACAATGGAATTCATATAAGAATGATTTGATATATTCGAGACTATTGATTTTGGAAAGTATTCGATCTGAAATGAAATCTTGTATATAATGGAATTTATATAAGTGTGATCTTTGAAGTTATGACTTTAAATGGGTACTATATATGATATGATATATTTGGAAGTAAAAGGTATGGATAAATACCCTCTGTAACAACCCAGGAATTCGTAGCAATTAATTATCGTCACTAGGTAATTAAATCGTTTGCTAATTTCTATTGGAATTCTATTGGGGTAAAATTCTTTTAAAATTTGTTTAAGAATTATATGGGCTTTATTATCTTGGCCCATGTTTCTGCCGTGTTATCAAAAGAGTGCCGTTCCCTTTCTTATTTTGTTCGACCCGACCCCCCTTCTCGATTCTTTCATTCGAAACTAACCCTAAAAACATTCGAACGAGAATAAAAATGGCTGCCGTTCGTTCTTCTTTGTCCAAATTATGGCTTCATGATTTTTCGAATCGGCGTCTCTTGAGATGATTCTCGTTCCTTTTCTTCGTCAATCGGTCGTCCTTGCTTCGATTCGTCTAGGGTTTCTTCGATCGATTCTTTGATACGTGCTCTGGAAAGCATGGTGAGTAATTCTTATTTACTCACATCTAATTCAAATCGTTGAGGATTTCATGACTTGTTCGAACTCATGATTTTTTCGTTTGGGTTATTCGAAGTTGTTAAATTTTTATCTCGGCCATTTGATTTTGTTCGATGTTGATATTTTTCTGACTTAAGTTGATTTTGAGACAGTTGATTTAAGTTGCATTATATGGTGACTTCGGCTTTGAATTACTTTGCTCACCTCGGCTTGACTTGATTTGACGAGGTTGATTTTTATCACTTGACTTCGGCCATGGTGATTTGTGATGATATTCTATTTTCTACTGCGATTTGGGTTTTGAGATTACTATACTTGAATTGTAAAACCTGTTTTCTGCATTGAAGTTGACTACTTCCTGTTGTTGCATGACCTCGGCAGTCATGTCTTGTTCAAAGTTGATACTTGCATTTGACATTGGTCACTTGATTTTGTGATAGTATGAAATTATTTGATTTTTGTTATATATCATTGTTTTGAAATTGCTACGATGCCTCTGAGCTTGTTTGCATTGCCTGTTTTGTGTGGTAGCTGGACTCGAACTTATGTTGACTTCGGCATTTAACTATCTTTGTTCAAAGCTGCTGCTTTGATTTTCAGTTGCACTTAGTATCACTTGTTATACGTCTCCTTGCAGTCGTGTGTGTTTATCCCCATCGTGTTTTCAATCTGACTTGATTTTGCAGTTGCCTTCCCTGTCCACTTTAATTCATTGTTGCAGTCATGTGTACATTACTCAGATTGGTTGTGCACTGACTTAAGTTGAGCCTTTTTCATATTGCTGGTTCATAGTTATTGCCAGTTGAGACTGTGTACATTGTTGGGTATCTGCATTCGAACTTGACCTTTTCTTGACTCGGCCGTTTGTGAGTTTGGTGCTTTGTTCATTTGAGTCATGGTAGCTCTATGTTAAACCTGATTTCAAGGATCACCTCTATTTTATGTACTTAAGGCTGTAGCATCATATGTACACATATGTTGTTCACTTGATCCTTTACTTTTCACTGATCTATTTGTTATCACTTGCCCTTGTGCATTCGTGTAGCTGATTGCATCAATATGGTACTGCTTGCATTCATGTATATGGTAGCAGTGATCGAACTGTTAGCCTTTGGTTAGTAATTTCTGATTCATTACTGACTTTGTGGTTTGTTTGGATCCTCTGATTCATTGATGTAGTTGATGCCAGTTTCCCTTGTTTGAGCTCGAGTCTGATACATTGCATTGATGCATTGTATTCATTTGCATTTGGTCAATTGTATTCATTTGTTGTGTGTTGTAGCGCCATATCTTTGGTGCTCTCACCTTCACTCTACCCTTATAGTTTGTACCACTCCTTGTTCATAGTGATGTTCACACTGCTGCACTTCCCCGACCTGTGCAGTGTAACCTTCAGGTGAGCCTTTATGCTTTACATTCGAGTTGAGTTGCTTTGCAGTTGTGTTGAGTCGATAACTTGACCTCTGCAGTCTCGATTTCCTGTCATAACTGGGTCTGCAATTTGATATTGTATAGCCAGTCTGAATCATATATGTTGACTTGAGTTTGTTGTACTTGTACATTGATTTATACATTGCGTTGAATCCAGCTGAAACGCTTGGGTTTGACCTTGTGCTTGTTTGTGTACTTTCATTGTGCATTTTCTGAGCTTTTGCATATTTCATATGCTGTAGTGGCGAGGCAGTACACGCGTGCGTGTACTGCAGCCACACAGAATTGACGTTTTGAACTGATGTTTCAATTATTTGAATTGTTTCGTGTGTTTAATTCAATGTTTTGAAATTGCATTTTGATTTGGTTTGATTTGATCATCCTGTTGTTGTCTAATTATCTATTTGATAATTAGATTATGACTTTCTAATTATTTATTTAATAATTAGATTTTGTTGTAAATTGCCATTTAGGAAATTTTGATGTTTTTTAAATTATCTTCATTGATGATCTTTTCATTTATTTTTGTTGATGATTTGAATCTGCTGATTTGTTGTTTAACACTGTTAAGTGTTATATTTACCGTTATCCGATTTCTTATTAAAGGATTGGATATACGAGATTTATTGGGACTGTCGTCTATTTGATTATTTAATTATTATTGCTTCTGCGCATTAATAACTGAGTTTGAATTAGACTGACCCGTGTATTATTTTCTTCTGAATGTAATACTCGGGTCAGACCGAGTTATTACAGGTTGTAGATGTCTTGCTTTGGGTTGCTGCTAGAGCTATGAAGTTTCTTTATATCATTTGGAGTAGATGTTTTCACTGTATAAGATGTTGTATATTCATGTATATTATTCACGATAATGTACTTGTGTATATAACTTCCTGAGTCGACAGTTGTAGTTGTATCATATGTATTGTATCACATGTATTGTAACTGACATCAGTTATTATATATATGAGACATTTTTTTTTATCTGTGTTTCGCATTTATATTATCTGTGCTATTATTATATCTATTGTCCTAAACTATTATGAACCATCGTAATTCGTTTTATACTGGAATTGGGTATGTCGATGGGAGTAAATAAATGAGAGATGAAAAAAACTAAAAATATATACTACTCCTATCGAGGTAACCAATACTAGTGTAAGGCCTAACTACGGATGGCCGCTCCTACCATCCTTATTCTTCATAATAACAGACAGTATTTCCTTTAATACTCTTTGTTATTGTGAGCATAAAGGTGGGGCGTTACAGTTGGTATCAGAGCTTAGGGTTTATGGACATAATATAAAACATAACTTAGATGGAACATGTGTTACAACTATTAGTCGATGTTTTATTTGTGCTTTGAGTCAAAACTAAAGTTTTGAAATTATGATGAAATTTTTAAATTTCCTTATTTAAAAATAAAAGTGAAGTTGTGTTTTGATGATTGATTGATTTGTGTTCTGTTTATCAGAATGCGTAGCGGAAACAGTGAGACTGTCTTCGCCGAGTACAGCTGATATCCTTTTTGATTTAAAAATCAAAATATGAAATTGAAATAAATTTTATTTGTTGTTGACATAGCTGTGTTTAATTTGTTTTCTTTGAAAATTTCGAATCCGATTGAGGATCCGAAGCGATTGCAGTTATGTGAATTTGTTGAGATTTTTGCTGTTTTGAATTATCTTCATTGAAGATATATTCGAATGATTTCTCTATTCATTTTGCGATATACATGCAAATTTATGTTGCACGTTACTGCATTATTTTTACGTTGAACCGATGTTTGGTTCTAAACGTATTTGGTTGTCGTTATTTTTATGACGAGATTTTTACACCAATACTAAATCTTTGAAGCACGGAGTTTTGTTGACATTTTTAATGAATGAAAATTCACTGGTGTTATATTTTGATGCAAATTATTTTAAGGAGATTTTGACGTTTAAAAATCATTGTCGCTTTGACTTCAGTGACCGTCATATTTTAAAGTGGATTTTCAAGCGGTTATCCCGCAATGCTGATTTTGAGATCCGTTTTACGGTGTTTTGAGAAGTGCAATTTCCTTGTCGAAATTGTCACAAATATTGCTGTTTTTATCACGAATTTGCAAATCGTTTTAAAAATAAAATTGTTTTCCAATTTTTTTTATAGTTTACGCTTTCAAAAGAATGAGGAAGCGATTTAAATGATTCAGCAAAATCGAGTACTATGATCCCTTTCTTTTACCGATTCGCTTACCGTTTGAGAATGTAAATTATTACTTTTATAAAATAAATGAAATTATTTTCAGAAGTTTTGCAGTTTGCATTTTCAAAAGAATGAGGAAGAGATTTAAACGTTTCAGCAAAATCGAGGACTATGACCCCTTTCTTTTACTGATTCGCTTAATTTCGAACTTGTCCGTTTGAGAATGTGAAATGTTATTTTTGGAATACACAATTTTGCACTTTCAAGGAAACGATGAAGATAATTAAACGATTTAGTAAAACTCGTGGTTATGGGACATGTGTGTTTGCTATTTTGGTTAATTCCGGACTCGTTAATTGAAATATTTGCTGTTTTGATGATTTTCGTGTGCTTTCGAGCCACTATGTTGGACCTTCGGGTCATATGTTGGACCTTCGGGTCAATACCGTACCAGACCTTCGGGTCAATTTTTGGACCTCCGGGTCATTTGTTGGGCGCCAAAATTATGTTGGGTACTTGGTAGGCTTCGGCCATATGTTGATGCACGTGCGGCGTAGCTAAAACTCGCCATCTGATGGGATCGATCAACCTTTTATGTTGATTTTCTAGATTATCTTAATTGATTCTAGATATTTGTTGTTTCCAATTATCTGCAGGTAATTGGATATTTGTTGATATGAGTTCTGATTATCGTTTTTGATAATCGGATATGTTGTTTTTGATTATCGCTTGTGATAATTAGATATTTGTTAATATGAGTTCTGATTATCGTTTTTGATAATCAGATATTTGTTGTTCTGATTATCGCTTGTGATAATTGGATATTTGTTGATATGAGTTCTGATTATCGTTTTTAATAATTGGATATTTGTTGTTTTTGATTATCGCTTGTGATAATTAGATATTTGTTGATTTGAGATTTCTAATTATCGATTGTGATAATTAAATAATTGTTGATTTGAGATTTAATTATCGTTTGTGATAATTAAATATTTGTTGATTTGAGATTTAATTATCGTTTTTGATAATTAAATAATTGTTGATTTGAGATTTAATTATCGTTTTTGATAATTAAATATTGTTGATTTGAGATTTAATTATCATTTGTGATAATTAAATATTTGTTGATTTGAGATTTAATTATCGTTTTTGATAATTAAATAATTGTTGATTTGAGATTTAATTATCGTTTGTGATAATTAAATATTTGTTGATTTTAGATTTAATTATCGTTTTTGATAATTAAATAATTGTTGATTTGAAATTTAATTATCGTTTTTGATAATTAAATAATTGTTGATTTGAGATTTAATTATCGTTTGTGATAATTAAATATTTGTTGATTTTAGATTTAGTTATCGTTTTTGGTAATTAAATAATTGTTGATTTGAGATTTAAATATCGTTTGTGATAATTAAATATTTGTTGATTTGAGATTTGATTATCGTTTTTGATAAAAAAATATTTGTTGATTTAAGATTTGATTATCGCTTGAGATAATTAAATATTTGTTGATTTGAGATTTAATTATCGTTTTTGATAATTAAATAATTGTTGATTTGAGATTTAATTATCGTTTGTGATAATTAAATATTTGTTGATTTGAGATTCAATTATCGTTTTTGATAATTAAATAATTGTTGATTTGAGATTTAATTATCGTTTGTGATAATTAAATATTTGTTGATTTGAGATTTAATTATCGTTTTTCGATAATTAAATAATTGTTGATTTAAGATTTAATTATCGTTTGTGATAATTAAATATTTGTTGATTTGAGATTTAATTATCGTTTTTCGATAATTAAATATTTGTTGATTTGATATTTGATTATCGCTTGAGATAATTAAATATTTGTTGATATGAGATTTGATTATCGATTTTGATAATTGAATATTTGTTGATTCGAGATTTGATTATCGTTTTTGATAATTGAATATTTGTTGATTTGAGATCTGATTATCATTTTTGATATTAGATATTTGTTGATTCTGATTATCGTTTTTGATAATTAGATATTTGTTGATTCTGATTATCATTTTTGATAATTAGATATTTGTTGATTCTGATTATCGTTTTTGATAATTAGATATTTGTTGATTCTGATTATCGTTTTGATAATAAATATTTGTTGATTTGAGTTGATTATCGTTTTTGATAATTAGATATTTGTTGATTCTGATTATCGTTTTGATAATAAAATATTTGTTGATTTGAGTTGATTATCGTTTTTCATAATTGAATATTTGTTGATTTGAGATTTGATTATCGTTTTTGATAATTGAATATTTGTTGATTTGAGATTTGATATCGTTTTTGATAATTGAATATTTGTTGATTTGAGATTTGATCATCGTTTTTGATAATTGAATATTTGTTGATTTGAGATTTGATTATCGTTTTTGATAATTGAATATTTGTTGATGTGAGATTTGATTATAGTTTTTGATAATTGAATATTTGTTGATTTGAGATTTGATTATCGTTTTTGATAATTAAATATTTGTTGATTTGAGATTTCTGATTATCGTTTTTGATAATTGGATAATTGCTAATTTTGCTGATTATAAGATTTTCTAGTGTCTAATTGATTCTAGATTATGTTGATTATATTGAATTGCGGTTTTCTATCTCTCTGTTGATAGTTAGAGTTTGTTGATTATGAAGTTCGTGCTTTCTAATTATCTGGTTGATAACTTGATGTTTGCGGTTTTGCGAATTGTGATTTGTGTTTTCTAATTATCTTTGTTGATAATTAGATTTTGCTGCTTTCTAATTATCGTATCGATAATTAGATATTGTTGTTTGTGATTTATATATTCTAATTATCTAATTGATAATTGAATATTGCTGATAATTGCATTTATCCAGTTTTGTTGTTTTCTGATTATCTACTTGATAATTAAATTTGTTGAGAATTTGTGAATTTCTTTTATGAAATTAAAATATTTCTTTGGCGTTTGTGTTCTTGACCTTTATTTTTTCTAGGTTAAACAGTTTGTGTTAGAAAAATAATGGTTATTGACGACCTCAATTATGAAAATTGTGGGGACGCAATTTTTATAAGGAGGGGAGTCTGTAACAACCCGGGAATTCGTAGCAATTAATTATCGTCACTTGGTGATTAAATCGTTTGCTAATTTCTATTGGAATTCTATTGGGGTAAAATTCTTTTAAAATTTGTTTAAGAAATATATGGGCTTTATTATCTTGGCCCATGTTTCTGCCGTGTTATCAAAAGAGTGTCGTTCCCTTTCTTATTTTGTTCGACCCGACCCCCCTTCTCGATTCTTTCATTCGAAACTAACCCTAAAAACATTCGAACGAGAATAAAAATGGCTGCCGTTCGTTCTTCTTTGTCCAAATTAGGGCTTCACGATTTTTCGAATCGGCATCTCTCGAGATGATTCTCGTTCCTTTGCTTCGTCAATCGCTCATCTTTGCTTCGATTCGTCTAGGGTTTCTTCGATCGATTCTTTGATGCGTGCTCTGGAAAGCAAGGTGAGTAATTCTTATTTACTCACATCTAATTCAAATCATTGAGGATTTCATGACTTGTTCGAACTCATGATTTTTTCGTTTGGGTTATTTGAAGTTGTTAATTTTTATCTCGGCCATTTGATTTTGTTCGATGTTGATATTTTTCTGACTTAAGTTGATTTTGAGACAGTTGATTTAAGTTGCATTATATGGTGACTTCGGCTTTGAATTACTTTGCTCACCCCGGCTTGACTTGATTTGACGAGGTTGATTTTTATCACTTGACTTCGGCTATGGTGATTTGTGATGATATTCTATTTTCTACTGCGATTTGGGTTTTGAGATTACTATACTTGAATTGTAAAACCTGTTGTCTGCATTGAACTTGACTACTTCCTGCTGTTGCATAACCTCGGCAGTCATGTCTTGTTCAAAGTTGATACTTGCATTTGACATTGGTCACTTGATTTTGTGATAGTATGAACTTATTTGATTTTTGTTATATATCATTGTTTTGAAATTGCTACGATGCCTCTGAGCCTGTTTGCATTGCCTGTTTTGTGTGGTAGCTGGACTCGAACTTATGTTGACTTCGGCATTTAACTATCTTTGTTCAAAGCTGCTGCTTTGATTTTCAGTTGCACTTAGTATCACTTGTTGTACGTCTCCTTGCAGTCATGTGTGTTTATCCCTATCGTGTTTTCAATCTGACTTGATTTTGCAGTTGCCTTCCCTGTCCACTTTAATTCATTGTTGTAGTCATGTGTACATTACTCAGATTGGTTGTGCACTGACTTAAGTTGAGCCTTTTTCATATTGCTGGTTCATAGTTATTGCCAGTTGACACTGTGTACATTGTTGGGTATCTGCATTCGAACTTGACCTTTTCTTGACTCGGCCATTTGTGAGTTTGTTGCTTTGTTCATTTGAGTCATGTTAGCTCTATATTAAACCTTATTTCAAGGATCACCTCTATTTTATGTACTTGAGGCTGTATCATCATATGTACACATATGTTGTTCACTTGATCCTTTGCTTTTCACTGATCTATTTGTTATCACTTGCCCTTTTGCATTCGTGTAGCTGATTGCATCTATGGGGTACTGCTTGCATTCATGTATATGGTAGCAGTGATCGAACTGTTAGCCTTTGGTTAGTAATTTCTGATTCATTACTGACTTTATGGTTGGTTTGGATCCTTTGATTCATTGATGTAGTTGATGCCAGTTTCCCTTGTTTGAGCTCGAGTCTGATACATTGCATTGATGCATTGTATTCATTTGCATTTGGTCAATTGTATTCATTTGTTGTGTGCTGTAGCGCCATATCTTTGGTGCTCTCACCTTCACTCTACCCTTATAGTTTGTACACTCCTTGTTCATAGTGATGTTCAAACTGCTGCACTTCCCCGACCTGTGCAGTGTAACCTTCAGGTGAGCCTTTATGCTTTACATTCGAGTTGAGTTGCTTTGCAGTTGTGTTGAGTCGATAACTTGACCTCTGCAGTCTCGATTTCCTGTCATAACTGGGTCTGCAATTTGATATTGTGTAGCCAGTCTAAATCATATATGTTGACTTGAGTTTGTTGTACTTGTACATTGATTTATACATTGCGTTGAATCCAGCTGAAACGCTTGGGTTTGACCTTGTGCTTGTTTGTGTACTTTCATTGTGCATTTCCTGAGCTTTTGCATATTTCATATGCTGTAGTGGCGAGGCAATACACGCGTGCGTGTACTGCAGCCACACAGAATTGACGTGTTGAACTGATGTTTCAATTATTTGAATTGTTTTGTGTGTTTAATTCAATGTTTTGAAATTGCATTTTGATTTGGTTTGATTTGATCATCCTGTTGTTGTCTAATTATCTATTTGATAATTAGATTATGAGTTTCTAATTATTTATTTAATAATTAGATTTTGTTGTAAATTGCCATTTAGGAAATTTTGATGTTTTTTTAAATTATCTTCATTGATGATCTTTTCATTTATTTTTGTTGATGATTTGAATCTGCTGATTTGTTGTTTAACACTATTAAGTGTTATATTTACCGTTATCCGATTTCTTATTAAAGGATTGGATATACGAGATTTATTGGGACTGTCGTCTATTTGATTATTTAATTATTATTGCTTCTGCGCATTAATAACTGAGTTTGAATTAGACTGACCCGTGTATTATTTTCTTTTGAATGTAATACTCGGGTCAGACCGAGTTATTACAGGTTGTAGATGTCTTGCTTTGGGTTGCTGCTAGAGCTATGAAGTTTCTTTATATCATTTGGAGTAGATGTTTTCACTGTATAAGATGTTGTATATTCATGTATATTATTCACGATAATGTACTTGTGTATATAACTTCCTGAGTCGACAGTTGTAGTTGTATCATATGCATTGTATCACATGTATTGTAACTGACATCAGTTATTATATATATGAGACATTTTTGTTTTATCTGTGTTCCGCATTTATATTATCTGTGTTATTATTATATCTATTGTCCTAAACTATTATGAACCATCGTAATTCGTTTTATACTGGAATTGGGTATGTCGATAGGAGTAAATAAATGAGAGATGAAAAAAACTAAAAATATATACTACTCCTATCGAGGTAACCAATACTAGTGTAAGGCCTAACTACGGTTGGCCGCTCCTAACGAGCCTTATTCTTCGTAATAACAGACAGTATTTCCTTTAATACTCTTTGTTATTGTGAGCATAAAGGTGGGGCGTTACACCCTCCGTGAAGAAGTATAGTATGATATGCTTCAACCCAGATGGACTTGGAGAATCTTGTATATGATTCGTTCGAAAAACCCTATATATACTTGAGTGAATTTAGAAATGGATTCGAACTGATATGGTTGTCCGGACTTAAACTCATAAGTTCCTTTGATTTTTTTCCAGGATAGATGGTTCTTTATTTTACCCAATGGAGGCGCTTTCAATCCTGGGATCTGTTGTTTATGGATCTTTTAGGATGGAAGTGCATCCATTGCGTAAATCATTGAATCAGCAGCGTACCACTGCAGCAGGGGTCAATGGTCGCTTGTTTATGAAATGGCTATGATATTTTTTTGAGAATGAAGAAGGTGGAAGGATCTTCTGGAAAGTTCTATGTCCATTGCGTAAACATTAGATCAACAGCGGGCTACTGCTATCGTAACATCATCATTTGACATCGGATTTTGAGCGATACTTTTCATATCTATTTTAAGTATTTTAACTGGATGTTGAAACTGGACTACTAAGTACTTAGAGATTTCTAGTCTTGCACCTGATTAACGTACGATCAGAGTCCGTTAGAACAAGGATAAACTTGTAAAAACATCAAGTTATAAAGGTATTTTGATAAAAGTATTATATAAAAGATGTTTTGATTATTTTTCCCTTTCTTTTCTAAATACTTTAAAATGTTTGAAATATTGTTTATTTATGTACAACATAGTTTATTTAATAGTAAATTATTAGTGTTGTCAATATTGTGAGAAGGTATTAATTAACTAAAACATATTTAAAGTTAATGATTATTTATTTATCAACGATGTTCGTAAAGTATTTTAAGATTTAAAACTAATAACATTTATAAATAATGGATATAAGGTTTTCAATATCTCTTTTTAAATATAAGTAATGATGTAAATAAACATTTTCAAATAGTTTACATATATATTTATAAAGATGTTATTTTTTTAAAATGGTATTTACATATGAAGCAAGAAATTTTATTGATGAATTTTTTCTTAAAGTATTAAAGTATTAAGGACGATTGATTTGCAAATGAAGTTCTCAAATGAATATTTCAAGTAAAATTTATATAAGTTTCTTTTAATGTATAATTTAAAGATATTATATAAATGGACTATATATAAAGAAAATATGTTTTTACAATTTTATAAAAAGTAAATGATTTGAGAAATTTATTTATAGTAATGTGCTTGAAAAATAAATTGGAATCGCTATTTTTGAAAGTATGGTTTGAAATATTTCCTTAATTTGAAGTACAAATTGTAAATTTAAAGGGTTTGTTTACCATTTGAATCTTGTATTAAAATAGAATAATGTTTTTCCATGATTTGAATATTCATTTTAAAACAAGTGTGTAAAATTAATTATAAAGATATGAAATTTTATACTTTGATTTGGAATTTTAATGCAAGATTTGAGTATGCTATTAGTTTCAGTTTAATGATCTTGAGTTTATACTTATTTAAAATAACGAGTCTAATAAATTATTGGATTTAAGGAACTTTATTTTTAAAGCTTATTATAATGTTTTGATATAAACTTCTCACATTGTTTTAACATTAGGAAAATCCTTGCAAAATGCTATGATGATGTTTTAAATATATCTTATATTTTTACTAAGTGAATGAGGTTAAATATTCTAAATGAATTTTTTTAGATACATTGAAATATTTCTTGTCTCTTCAAGGGCGAATACCAAAAACTTAAATTTTTATTCTATAATCGAATTAAGTTATAAACTTAGGTAAGGCAGTAGAAGCTTAAGTAATATTTTATGAAATAATTATTTAATTACTTAAATCTTTAATGGAAAACAAATAATGTATGCCATTGATATTTATATAAATAAATGAATGAAAAGTAAACGATGAAGAAAAAAACCAATCGAATAAACTTAGATAATATTTAAAATCCTATGTGTTTGGCTTATGGGATGTTTGGGGAATGATAGATTAAATTGTTTAAGGTTGTATGGATAATCTATTATGTAATTACCGAAGGCTGTTGAGCATAAGGTAAACTTGGTAGTATATTTAGCACTCTTGGACGATGAGAAGTGCTTGAACCTGAACAAACCTTGAGTTTGGTTGCTATGGATGTTTGATAGTTTCCTTTGTTACATATAATGGTAGAACTTCTTTTGTTTGCATAGATTATTATATATATTGTATGTTGCTTGCACTATTAATTGAAACAACTAATATATAGTCTTTTACATAATTTTGACCCTTTGGGATTATATAAATAAAATACAGGTTATGGAAGCAATAGCTACTGCTTTTGATTTATAAATTAAGTTTTTTACCCGACAAATATGTAAGTTTTTTAATTACGGTTTTGCAACAATATTTTAATTGTTTTTCCCATGGTTTGGGTGTTTATTTTTGAAATATGATGTATATATATTGAAGTTATTGATATTTTTATTTTTCCAGACCTATCTGTATAAAGGAGACTCAGCCAATTTTTTTTGTAAATTTAGGACATAGAAATTTTTTGTGAAAGTGAAAATATTTTCAAACCTTTATTAAACTTGAATATGAAAGATTTAATTGTTTATAAGTTGATATATTTTATCTAAAATACTTAATTATGTAAGTTTAAAGTGTATATAAATTGATTATTCAAAAGAAAAAAAAATTAGTTTCTTTATCCCTTCTTATTCCTTTTCGAGGACGAAAAGTTTTGAGTGGGGGAGAATGTAACAACCTGTAAATTTTAATAATTAGAATTATTAAATTAAATAATATTTTGAAATTTAATATTGTGGGAAATTAAGATTTATGGTTTAGTATTGAGGAAATAATTAGAATATGATTTAATAATGTTGTTTGAATGCTGTTGATAACTATTTAATGTAATTTCAATCAATTGAAGTGAATTTTAGGTTAACTTAGTTATAATCGTAAATAATGAAATAAATGAAATGATGTATGTAACGGTGAGATTGTATGTAATTGATTGAAACTGGTTAAAATAGAATACGAAATCGGTGATGTGGTAAGTAGTTATAATCTTTGTTTGTAAACAATAAATGTATAAATGTGATAATATTACTTAAAAGTAACAATTGTTCATCTATCATCTCATTATGTAATATGTTTGGAATTTATTTGGAAATCAACGAAAATTTATGTAATTAATTATTACAGTTAATATTGTAAAAGGTGTTAATGGTAAAATAATGAATGTAATAAAATGTAAACTTATGTTAATATAATTCATACGGTATTATTGATTGAATAATAAGGATGGCAATATAGGTTTGAATGTAACTGGATGAGAATTAGATGCGCAGTTAGTGGCATGAATTGGATAATAAAGGAAATTGTAAGCGACGATAAAATGCATATTTATTTAAGGAAAATAAAATGCATGATTTAAATGGAAACATACCAAGTTGATTTCAAATAACGAAATGAGGTAAAACAATTAATTGGTAAGTGATGGATGTCTTTTGTTAATGCAATGAACGTTACAACTATTTAATAACGACAATAAAAGTTACAAATATGTTAGTAACAATAAATTGGAAATTTATAACCACCATTTAATTTGAAATATATATTGAATTGATTGGCATTTAACCTTTTAAATATGATAAGGGGAAACAAGTTAATATTGCATTAATTGATATTACATCTTTTAATTAAGATAAAGTGCAACGATGCATACTTTTAACAACTTTAAAATGGCAGTATTTTGAATTTAAATAGAAATTTAAATTTGAAAAAAACTAAATTTGTGATGTTGAGTGTTTTATTTAATCAAATTTAATAGAATAAAATTTCTTTGTGAAATTTCAAATTTTGGTCAAATTTAGTCAAAGTTTGACTTTTGGTTGGAAAATTTAAATTTGAATTTTAAAATTTTATTCTTTTTATACGATAATAGATTGAATTCTAATCTTCTCTAAAAAATTCATTTTGTAAAAGTTGATTTCCTTTTGCTCTAAAAATTTAAATTACTGTGAAAACTTGTCATAAATTGCAGTGTATATTTGTGTTTTTAACTAAGTCTTATTGGGTTTGTTTGGTTTAATGGGCTCTTTAGTAAACCAAGAGACCCTACGAACCCTAAGAGACGTTGGACACTTTCTTTTCTCACCCATCGACCTTCTGTTTCCTATCTAATTAAATAAGTACGTACATATTTTTCTCATTGAGAAACTTTCTGCGTACTCTTTTTCTTCTTTCTCAAATTTACAGAACTCCAAAACTCTAAAATCACAAATCCCTAAACTCCATCCCACCTCTCTTCAAAACCTTCCATCCTCTCTTCAAAACCGTTCCATCCTCACTCCATTTATCGCCACCTTCCACCACCGATGCTGACCATCTACTTTCTCCTCCTCTATTTAAAAAAAAAAGAATACACAATTTGTTTGATTTGCGTTGTCATGCTTTGCTTTGCTTTGGATTGTTGCTTTAGATAGAATTGATTAGCTTGTCATGTTTGGATTTCAACTTGGATCTATCTATTTGTGTTGTCAAAAACTCTCTAACCTCGAAAGTTGAGCAACCACTCACGATTAATATTTTTTTATTGTTAGATAAATAAACATCGATTGAAATGTTATGGGAAATGTTTGCTTTAGATAGGAATATGTGATATATGTTATTCCGTTCTCTTGAATTTGTGTTATAATATTCACATGTACATGTTGTTTTATATGTCACAAATAATATGTTATGTTGATTTGATTAATTGTCACAGATGTATGCTAAATATGTCACATACGATATGTTTGAAAATGTGTTATGTTAGAAAAATATATTATACTGGATGCTAAAATAATAATTAAAGAAGTTGTCAGGAAGACAGGTTCATAATAAATCCATGAAGACTATGTTTAGAAGAAGTTATTAGCAATGGCCAATAGGTTCATAGTAAACCCATGAAAACTATGATTAGATTGAGTGATTGGCAAGGACCAGTAAATTTGTAGTGAACCCATGAAAACTATATCCAAATTAAGTTATTGAAAGATGCAATAGGTTCTTAGTCAACCCATGAAAACTAGGATAAGAGGGAAGTTATTGGAGTCACCAATAGATTTTGGGAGAACCCATGAAATAATGATGTTATTGGCAGGGGCCAATAGATTCTTAGAGATCCTATGAAAACAATAAAATAGGACAGGAAGTCCATAAACATTAAATAGGTTATTAGCCAACCCATGAAAACTAATAGGTTAATAGTGACCCTAGAAACTATAACTGAGATAGATAGTCAAAATGAACGGGGATGGGTAATCTAGAATTGATTTACTTATTATGCATCTCATTATCTTATTTTTAAATGTTACATTTTTAACCATTGTGGATGTAGGAGCACAGTAAATGGTTTTATAAAGGTTTTAGGATACTAGTCAGGGGAAAACCCATTCCAGTAAGTGACATGGTCTCACTAGATATCTAAATGGTTTGAGATGGTAGAATATTATTCATGCAAGGCATATGTCGGACTCGAAATTTATGTTTTTTCCCATAAACTCCCGGGTGATCAATTGATTTTGAGAGTTGAGCTTTTTAGGTATAGATGAATAAGCTTATGTAGACGTGCAGGAGGCAGCTGTTATCCAGGTTTTTAACTCAATAGGATCGAGCAGAATACAGAACAACCGCATCACATCAGAATGGCTTAGAACTTAACCAGAAAAGCTAAGGCAAGGAGTTGACGAAAACCAAATCATATTACTAAATAAATGACCAAGTTCAATTGAACCAAGAATCTAACAGTCCAGTCAGCAATCAAAGCACAATCAGCCAGCAGATCGTCTTCAAGATGGAGTAATGTGCAACGATACTAGGCAAAAAACTACGATAAAAGAATATGGAAACATCTTCAATTCCAGACTCCAGAAAAATCCTAAAGTGATTGGATCATCAGCAACCCATACTTCTGCTCAAACCATCAATATGGAGCATTATCAAAAAGATGCAAGACTTGGCCCGTAAAATGAACCAATTCTATGGGTCGTCGGTGACCCATGGGTCGTGGGTCATCGGTGATCCATTGGCCATGGGTCGCCAACAACCCATGGTTTTGGCCCGTTGTACAAACCAAAGCCCTCTTGTTCGCATGTAGCCTACCTACTAGCTGATGGGGACAAGCCTGGCTTAAAAGCCTTCCGACCTCTATATATACCCCACCTGCAACACAAAGAGGATTTTTCTCCAGACTGATTGCGGAAGCTCTGCTGGAAATATTCTTCACTCTCTGCCTCGCTCACAACAATCTCCATAGAAATTCACTGTAATTCTCCAGTGGATTTCAACTCCGAGGATTCAATCTATTGAGAGATAATCAAGTCTTGTAATCAAACACAACTTGTAACAATAATTAGTCTAAAAGAAAAACTATAAAGTGGATGTAGACTTCATTAACAGCCGAACCATTATGAAAATTCTCGGTCTTCTTTCTTTAACCATTGTTTTCTTATATATGTGATCTGTGATATTTCTCTGACAGAACAGGGCTGGTGCTTTCAAACTTAAACCAGGGTGTTGATCCATTTTTTGGGTTAACGTTTTGGTGCTTTCATCGAGAGCCTTGAATGAGATCTAAAAAATTGAAGTTTGAATCCAAGATTCAAAGAAAATAAAGAGGCCCAACACCAGATCTAAAACTGGAGCAAGTCAACCAGAGCTTGGGGGCATCCAGGAAGTGTCCTTAAATTCTCATCAACCCAGCTATGTGATTAGAGAGGAGATGGAAAGGATAATGAAGGAGATATAGGATGGACTCTTAGCTAGACAACAGGAGATTGTAGACGGATTCTTCTAGAGGATGGAGCAGCAAGGGATGGATAAATCTATAGGGAACAGGAATCAAACTACAGGAAACAATGTAGCGATTGCCGGATTTGGATTGGAGTAAGGTGAAGCCCTGCCTCCACGTCCAGAGAAACTGACACATAGGGACAACTCTAGAATCAACATGGGATTCAATGCAGATGCCAGAGCGACTGTTCAAACACCAAGAACTGGTGGCATGAGAGCTGATCCAAATACTAGGATGCGGCCAAAAGAAGGATATGTACAAGAACTTCCTCGAAGGAATGGAGGAATTAATGAAGCAAGAGTTGCAAATCAGAACATAGGTATGTTGCTGGAAGTGTCCATCTCGGGACACCCTCAATAGGGCGGGGGCAACGTATTTCTTTAGGACAGAGACTTTCATTGGACGGGGAGAAAAAAGTTGTTGAATTGGTATGGAGATTTTTGAAGTCTAGATAGTGAAAAATTAACTTTTTCATCGCTGGTCTGTGTTGATAACCAGAGCACAATTTTTTTTTATGTAGTATTTCGATCATAACTTTTATGTTACTGATCGGAATCTTAAAATTTAAGATGTTCTGGAATCCTTAAGAAATATGCTACAACTTTTGTGTTTTAAGTTTTGTACGATTTTATTGTTTACATGGTCAAAAATTGATGTTTTTACTGCTGGCCTGTCATTGACAGCCGCAATATTATATATTTGTCCGATTTCGACAATTTCGTTTGTACTCTTTTGCAAATTTTTATATATGAAATTTGATGCTAATGTTTGATCATTATTTCCATCAATGGACTAGTCAAGTCAGGATGAGATTCGAATTTAAATTTAATTCAAATTCGATTTAAATTTGAATATCGGTTTATGCCGATTAAATTGCAAATTGATGTTTTTCTGAGTTTTAAAAATCCGAATAAATTGCATAAAATCTTCTAAAATCATGGTTTGTATAATAATAGTTTTTACACATTTTTAAATGTTTTTAAACAATTATTCTTTATTTTCTAGGCTTTCAAAAATCATTAAATTCTTTTAAATGATGAGTTTTCTCTCAAAATCCTTTAGATAAATTTGTAGAGATTGGTTTAAAATCCCATTTTCTCTAATAAAAATATTATAATTATTTTTATTTACTCTAATTACTTTGATGCTTTTTCGGACGTATGAGGAAGTAAATTAAACGGTTTAGTAAAATTACGAGGTATGGGACTCGTGAATTTACTTTATCGGTTAATTTCGGACTTGTACGATCGAAACAATTTTTGGGAATTGTTTGAATTCCTCTTTGATGACAACCACTTCGTGGTATGTTTTTGATGTATTTAAATCCTAATTGGGGAATTATTCCATATTAATTTATTTGGTATATATATATAGTCCGAGAACCCCTAAATAGGAGTATATTCGATGATGGGCTATATTGATAGAGATGCTCTTGCCAGTGATATGAGGCAAATATTTCGATGGAATTTGATGATGATCGATGAATTTATGGTATTTCTTACTTGTCGATGAGATAAGACAAGTTTGGCATTTCATACCATCCGCCGATGACATGAGGCAATTCTTATGATGATTTAGATGATTTTCATAGTGTGGCATCGACTAGCGGCTAGAAAACCGCTAAGTGAGAACGTGCGGTATGGGACGTACGTTACCACTTTTCGGGTTACTATCCGAGAGTTTCTGACACATTCTAGAAGGACTACCAGTACTTTGAGTCCCGATCGGGTCAAGCACTGTTTGGCTCGATCACTGTGATGACGGGGGCTCAGCGGACACCGATTGGAGTGAAGACTCCAATCATTATGATGGCGGGTGTTCGAGATGGATATAGATGACGTCATAGACCGAAACAATTCGATGTGAGGACTTCGGTCAATAGATGGATATGGTACCATAATGATGGTAGTACTGGTAAGTAGCACGTGCAACATTGCTTCGGCATGCGGGATCTGGACAATCCACGGTTTCTTTTGATGATTCATGATGATTTCAATTTCACCACCTTTTTATGTGTTTTCTACAGCTTTATAGATGTGAGTAAGGCATATATGATTTCTTGGTGGATTTTGATAATTTCGAATTTATGAATTGATACTTGGGATTTTATATGATTTTGAAAGGTTGATTATTTAATGAATGATTGTTAGGGGTTTTTCCTTATACCCTACTCACTCATTCTCTTATTTTACACCCAAGTGTATATATATATATATATATATATATATATATATATATATAGTTGCAAACACCTGTAGTGACATGTAGAAGTTATATGTTATTTACACTAGTAGCTCTTATCTGCTTATGTTTCCCTTTAGGCTATAAGGGAAAAGCTCCCTTTCACCTTATCGTATTTCTTTTCTAACGATAAGATTTAGTTTGCCTGACCGTGTGTTTGTCACTCAGGTCAGACCGAGTTGCAGGTTAGGTCGGATATCTATCTTTTGTGCTTGGACCCATTTTGCTTTTTGAGGGGCTCATGACAATGGACTTGGCTACATCTTTCGTGTATGTCTTTTGTGTCATCTTATTGTACATATTCTTTTGTGGGGACGGAGATGTATGTATATTGTGCGGTTACACGCCACTACGATGTAGGGTATTACATTTGATGTTTGGCTTGTATTAGTATATATATATATATCTGTGGTTGCTGTTCCGTGACGTGATTGTTATATTTATTGCATTTTGTTTCTGAATAGATCCTATAGCCGTGTAGTATCATATTAGTTAAACATTGAGTATGTCGATCACTTGAGATACACGGGAAAAAAAAAATGGTAAAAATCGACGTACTTAGTCTTTAGCTAATGCATTACTATTCGGTCGCCCTTAACCAGCCCTATTCTCTGCATTAGTAGACGGAATTACTCGTTAATTATCTTTACTAATGTGGGTCTCGGGATGGGGCGTCACAATTTTATTATGAAGCTGAGAGGTACCTATGTCAGGAAGACGCCAAAGCCGAGGATGAGGATGATGAAATAAATGCTGTCGAAGGTAGGGGACCATTTGGAAATGGAATTAGAAAAGAAAAGGGGAAGAAGAAAGCCGTTACAACATCAAAGACCCAAAACGACAGAGAAAAGAGCCAAAATTCCCCGCATACATCGACCTGACTAAAATCCCGGAGAGGAAATACCTAGATACGAGGGGGCAGAACCTCTACCGAAGGCTGCCTAGGAGAGGTCCTACAAACTGAGAGAAAAGATCTAATTTTTTTTGCATCTGCCATGATTTGAATGGGCATGAGATGAACGAGTATCGACACCTTCATGATCTGATAGAAGAATCGGTCCAGAACAACCAGCTGCCACAATATATGAGGAGTAGAACTGCGGTGAAATTACAGAGACAACCACCATCCGTGGCAAATGCATCAAGAAATGCTCAGGGATAAGCACCAAGACAAATTATCCCATGATCGAGGTAAATAGGAGTTGGATTCGATTCCACTTCTTTGTTTTATCATTTCTTTTCTCGCTTTTTTCTTTTGGTATGTAGATGATAATAATCGAAGGCCACTTACACGTATGCGGGATCCCAAATGGTCCCTAGGCACGCACTGAGTCGGATGCCTGAGAGAACTTAGGACAATGACAATTGAAGGCTGCTTACACATGTATAGGATCCCAAATGATCCCTAGGCATGCTCTGAGTCGGATGCTTGGGGATGAAAATTTAGGACTCCTTCTTGTTTAATTTCTATTTGTTTGTTTTGATTTGAATATTTGAATTTTGATAACTGATATTGATTACCTTTGACCATGGGACCAGAGTGCAAGGTACAAGTCCGCTTCCCAAAGAGCGAGTGGATGGACTCGTTTGATATTGGCCACCTTAGAGTCCCACCATGGGACTGGAGTACAAGAAGTAAGTCCCCTCACCACAGAGTAAGCAAATGGGCTTACATAATCCCCATTGTATCAACAAACAAACGATCCAGAAAGATCTTCCCCTTAACTTAAAACATTAAATAATCCAAAGAGATCACGCATTAAACTCACTTAAGTAGTCTAGAAAGATCGGACCTTAAAACAGATTTGGTTTTGCAAAAAAAATGATTTGAATGCCTTATAAATAGAAAAAATGGATAAATCTCGGTGAACAAAGAATGATTTTGATATATGATGTGATACAATGTGACTTTGATATATATTGTGACATGATGTGATTTTGAGATATAATGTGATTTTGATATATGATGTGATTCTGATATATGATTTGATTTAGATATATGTTGTAAAAACTTAGAATGAAAAGCAAAAATTGATAGCGATGTAAATCTCGAATGAACGTGGGACGGTTAGAGATGTGTAATGTAATTAGAGACATGTGATATAATAATCCCGAATGAAATCAAAATGATTGTCATGTATATATTGCATTTAGGAAGAGTCTAGAGTCTTAGGCTGTAATAGATATGCAATGACTTGTGACTGGAAAGAGAACCCGAAGGAACTGGACAATTCACCAAGACTAAAGCTCAACAACTGAAGACTCGTTGCCATGACTTGTTCTAGAGATAAGCACACCTTTCATTCAAAAGGCGTACTTTGGGAGGGCAAATGTTATCCGGGTTTTTAACCCAACAGGATCTAGCAGAATACAGAACAACCCCATCATATCTGAATGGCTTAGAACTTAACCACAAAGGCTAAGTCAAGGAGTTGACGAATGCCAAATCATATTACTAAAGCAACGACCAAGTTCAACTGAATCAAGAAGCTAGCGTCAGTTTAGTCCAGTCAGTAATCAAAGCACCATTAACCAGCAGATCGTCATCAAGACGGATTAAGGTGCAATGATACTACACAAACAACTATGATAAAATACTATGGAAACATCTCCAATTCCGAACTTTAGAAAAATCCTAAAGTACTTGGATCATCAGCAACTCATACTTCCGCTTAAACCGTCAAACAAACTAGATACGAAACACTATCAAAAAGAGGCAAGACTGGGCCCGCAAAACGACTTAAGTCTATGGGTTTCTAGTGACCCATGGGCCATGGGTCGCCAGCGAACCATGATTTTGGTTCGTTTTGCGAGCCAAAGCCCACTAGGTCGCCTGTTGCCAACCTACGAGCTGATGAATATAGGCCTATCCTAGAAGCCTTCCAACCTCTATAAATATCATCTCACCTGCAACATAAAGAGGATCTTCTCCCGACTGATTGCTAAAGCTCTACTGGAAACATTCTTCGCTCTCTGCCTCCCTCACAACAATCACCAAAAGAATTCGCTATGACTCTCTAGTGGATTTTAACTCTGGGGATTCAATCTATTAGGACATAGTCAAAGTCTTGTAACTAAACACATCTTGTAATATCAACCAGTCTATAAAAAAACTATAAAGTGGATGTAGGCTTCATTAACAACCGAACCACTATAAAAATTCTCGGTCTTCTTTCTTTTACTATTCTTTTCTTATATCTATGATCTGTGATATTGCTCTATCAAAACAGGACTGGTGCTTTCAAACTTAAACCAGGGTGTTGGTCCATTTTTTAGGTTAACGATATCCGCTTATAATTCTCTTTTATTTTAAATCTACCATGTTGTTGTTGTAAAGGCAAAGTTTTTTAATTGCCTATATACACACACATTCTGGTCATCCAAGGGTGCATCTTCATATGTCGCTCTTGGAGTATGTTGTAATAAGTATATTTTCTCTAAACATGGTTAAGTCTGTGGGATTATGTAATGAATATTGAATTGTTTTGAAATGGAGTGTGGAGCTTGTTTGATTTTTTTTTTTTTCATATTCATGCGTTTCTATGTATCAATGTATCTAACATTACCTTATTTTGTCACCATAAGTTAATACTATGGATGACTGCAACATCTGTAGCACTTAACTTTTGGCCTCAAGATAGGGGATGTTACAATATTCTTCTATGTTTAAGAGTTTAATTGCTAATTTGAAATGACGTTAAATGAACGAGTAAAGGAAGGAGGAAAGTCCTTAACCTTTCCTTCCTTATAAATGCAATACTTTAATTCATTGATTATCTTGCTATATATATGTGTATATATATAAGTTAACTTTTGTCTATTAGTAAAATACATTATTATATAATAAGCATTTTTCTTGTGTGTGTAGAGTAAACAACTTAAACAACAAAGATATGTATAAATTTAGTTATAGGTACCAACTAATCTCATGAAAGAGAGAGAAATAAAATGTTTCTCTCTCTACATTATATCATCATATTTCCTTAATTAATTATTTGTGTTAAGAGAAAGAATAAAATGTTTCTTTCTCTAGACTTTTACATGTTTATATATATATGTATATGCCAATTAATCTCATGAAAGAGAGAGAAATGAAAGGTTTCTCTCTCTATATTTATATCCTTATCTTTCTTGTAACGACCTGCCTTTTTGGACATTTTAAGTGGACACACATATCAAACACAAACCATACAAAAGAACAGATTGTTATGGGGTAAATACGAAAAAGAGAAAGAAACAAAACAAATATAGAATCTCACAGCGGAATGAAAAAATATAATGATCAAATAGCAGTTCATGAACTTATTTATAAATGCGTTTGATTATTCTTTTACAACACCAAAAATCAAAGTTACATAAACAGGAATAAATAAATGAATGCGGCAGAACAACATGATGCAGTGAAATAAATATAGTAAATAATATAGTACAAATTATTCGTCTTCATCCTCCATAAATAAAGTCTTCCACACTGAAATGCTCAGGCTGACCCAAGCGAATTGAAAAGGCAAAACAGTCGAGTCGGAACTAAAAGATCTTATATAAGTTAAATCAACGGTAAATACGAGTATGACGTCATCAGAGATGTTTACGATGTTTGACATCTCCTATCCGGCGTCTAATTTGGGTGCAATAACTTAAGAGATGTTCATGATTCACATCTTCTAAGGATCCGTTAAACTATCTACTATGTAGTACAATACGCTATTATAATATGTCTACAGTACAGTAAAGGTATTAAAATAGCGTTAATGCGTTACCCATATCCCCTTAATACATTTTATATATTCACATAGTCTATACAATACCGTAAGCTCCTCCGTGAGATTTACTTAGAGGGCACTCCATAGGTATGGTACAAACCAAATTCATAGATAAGTTAATTGATGAAATAATACGCATTAAACTGTAATTTGACAAAATCAATGTTAGATAAGTATTAGAATATTTGTTGCTTGATAATAAAGTATGAATGGGATTAAATTAGGCAAATGGTGATAATCATTATTTGTTTACCCATTTATTTAATTTATTGAATTAATATAGAAATTTGTTATAAGGGACTATACATTTCTAGAGTAATCCAAGATGATAAAATTATCGATTTTAGAATTGGAACGAAAGGTGATTTAATTTAATTTAATTTATTTAATTAGCTGGAAAATAGCCATTTTGGCCACTGACTCGGATTTCGACGAAACAAGTTTCATCGAATCCATAACAGTCAATTATTGTAGGATTTCAAGTTTCGTAACGATCAAATTTGTCGTTTGATCGTACGGGCTCGAAACGCCTAGAAATCGATTTAACTGAAATCAATTGAAATCAATTTGAAATAACTTGATTTTAGCATAACTTCCTCGTATGATGGAATTTGGACTTGAAATCTATTCCATTGAGTTTAAAATATTTAAAAACATATATTTTGATATATGGATTGACCCATTTTCGTTCCAGAGATAGAATGGGCTTTTCGGGTCATTATCGTTCAACTTTCCAAACCAATCGAGCCCATTCGTTTCTATTTTTTTCTGCCACTATATATATATATATATATATATATATATATATATCATTATAAACCCTAGGCCATTCCTTATTCTCATCTATCTGTACGTACGATTCTTTCTGTCTCTCTTTTCAATGGAAGACAAACCCTATTTTCCCAATTGCAATTTCAAATCAAAATTTCAACTTCAAAAATCTAACTTCTCCAACCCCTATCATATTATATGTCGTTCTGAAGCTTTTGAAGATTCGAATCTGCATCAACTGTTCGTTTTTAGAAGCGTTGCTCGAGTCAATCTGGAATCGCGGTTAAAGCCTTGAATTTTCGAAACCCTAAGCCGATTTGGGGCTTTTTGATTTGGGCCTTAATCGATGAAATTGACTTGAGGGTTGGTAGAGTTCGCCGAAGGGAGTACAGCGTCTGTGGTCTTGTTGAGTATAATGACCGGTGGTGGTCGAATTTGGCAAGTTAGGGTTCGAAAACCCTAACCGAAGGAGGCGGCCGACGGTGTTAGGATGGGCCGGACCTAGGTTGGGGTGTGGCGTTTAAGGGGGAGTGCGACGGGCTGGTCGGTGTTATGCAGGCGGTCGGAGGAAGGCGTCATAGTGTGGTCAACGACATTGGTTTTGGGTTCGGTTTCTGTGCGTTGCTGTCGAGTGGAAGGTAACGTGTTGTGTCCTTTTCTTTTTTTATTTATAATTTTTTTTCAAATGTTCTAAAATACATACATTTTGCTTTCGATGTCGGATTCACGCGCGGTTTTCTCCGCTAGGATCGTATTGGAATTTTGGACATTTTGACGCAAGTTTGGACGAATTCAGAGACTGTTCAAATTTTGAGTTTAAATTGGATTTAAATTCAAAAAGGTGAGTGTTTTAACCCACACATAATTTGTAAAATTTCTTATGTTTGTTAATTGATTCATGATGTGAATAGAAATTTATTATGACTGTTTGGCATATTTTGAATCATCATCTCAGTTTATTTGAATTTATTTGGATAAAATAGTTATTTTATCTATTATTGAATATAACTGCCAGAAATAACTGTTATTTATTATTTGTTCTATATTGATGTTATTGATTGAATTGGATGATGACCGTGATAAATGTTTGATGATTGATATTGGATGAATGAATGTTGTATTTTATATTATTATAAACTGCAAGTTGTTATGGATTTTTATTTCATTCGGGATAGTGGTTTGAAATGATATATAACCGTATTTATATTTTAAATTGCGGATTGAAATGATAAATATCCATATCACTTGACCATAGGATAGAAAGTTATATACAGACACCGTGTTTTATATATAAAATATTTAAAAATGATTTCTATGGTTTTGGAAAGAAGTATATGGTTTATATAAATATTGATTTTAATACTATATGAACGTTATTTTATATCAGTAAAAATTTTGATCTTAAGCTATATATAAATTTGTTTTAATTTTAAATAAATTAATAATAAAGTTTGACTTTATTAAAATATAACACGGTTATGTATTTACTAAATTATATTTTAATATGGAGTTGATAATGATTTTAATAAATTAAGGTTGGGAAGATAGATTTTAAATTGTATTTAATTAAGAATTATATTTAATTAAATAGATATGGAACTTATTGAATTGGAGATTTTAAAGGATATGATTTCATAACTTGATTTTGGTTTAAGGTGGATTAGATGAATATTTCAAGTGTTAATAAATTGAAGGAAATATTTGGTTATTTGAAATTTGGGTTTTATTTAAATGAAAATGGATTTATTAAGTAAAATATTTCAAAACTAAATAATAGAAAATTGAATTTGATATATATATATATATATATATATATATACATACACGTATGTATGTATATGTATATGTATGAAATTACCAAATTTAATTTCGAAATTGTTGAATACTTAAAGTTTGAAATATATTGAATTTGAAATGATTTATTCTGTGGATCAAATCTGTTTTGAAATATATATAGTTTGGAATAGTTTATTTGGAAACTGAATTGAATTGTAATTTATGATTTGGGATTTAGTTAAATTTAAAATTTAGAAATTCGAGTTGTTTTGGAATTAATTTGTGAAATTGAAGAAGCTATTTTATTAAATAAAGTATTTTAATATTTAAATCATTTAAGTGGTGGAAGTTAAGTTTCGAAATTATGAGCTTCAAGGTATCATGTTTTGAAAGTGTTATGTTTCACGTGTTTTGATTTCGAAGTGTTATAACTTTGAAAGTGCTACGATTTTGGGGAAGGACATACTTGAAATAAAAATGATATCATATTGATTTAGTTTTGAAATGGAAATGATATCATATTTATATGGTTTTGAAATGGCAATGATATTTCAGTTTAAGGTATAAATTATTTTGAAATGACAGCGGTGTAATAATAGCGTTTGGTTGTTAAAGGGACCGGGATCGGAGGTTGTCATACTCTCTGCCAACTCCGAAAACCACTTTAACAACCATGTACGTGGTGGAGATTCCAGAATGAAGTAGGATGGCGGCGACGTTCCTTTGAGGTATATACGTGGACCCGACTTCCGTGAGTTGGCATAAGGTGGCTAAAACAGAAGCGATTGACGGGCTAAGAAGGTAGCACCTTTTATTGGACACACTCCTTCGATACCATTCTATTACCTTGTGATTGATTGGGGCCCTTTTGATTTTAGGGGTGTGGCAGGTGGGAGATAGTAGCTGCTACGCGTTACCACCGGTCCGGAAGCATAATTGGCATATCTATCCTGGAATTGCCTAGTTGTGTCGTGTCACCTACCCTAGCGCACCTTGTACGAGTTGATTTGTGTCTTACCTATGGAGTATCCTCTGGTTGCCTCCCAATCAGGAGGCATTACGATACTGTATAGACTACTGGAACTATTTATGTGTTAAGGGCTATATGGTAACCCCTTAATGCTATTTTAAAGTAAATTTATTCTACTAATAGACATTATTATAATAGCGTATATTACTACATAGTAGATAGTTTAATGGATCCTTAGGAGATGTGAATCCCGAGCATCTCTTAAGTTACTGCACTCACGTTGACAATGGATAGGAGATGTCAAATCCCTTAAACATCTCTGACGCCATTCCACTCATGTGTATTTCTGTTAATTTAACTCACATAAGATCTTTTAGTTCTGACTCGAGTTTTTTGTCTTTTCAATTCACTCAGGTCAGCCTGAGCATTTCAGGATTTGAAGACCTTACTTTTAGAGGACGAAGACGAAGATTGTATTGCTATTATTTACTGTAACGACCCACTATTTCGGACTATTCAAATCGACAATGAATCCACACATGTCTGACTTGAATACTTTAAAATAGTAGATTGTAATAAAATTTGGAGCAAATAAAACCAATCATAGAATCACAGACACAGATAAAGCCAGAATAACTCACAACGGAAATAGAAAATAACCATAGTGGTTCATGAAGCCACTACAAACTCAAACTCAACAAGTACCAGAATACATAGTCTGAAAATCAAAGACAGTTCTGGAACAAATATAGTAGAAATCCCAAATGCATATGTCAGAGATGTTTACGAGGTTTGACATCTCCTATCCAGTGCCTAACATGAGTATAATAACTTAAGAGATGTTCGGGATTCACATAAGGATCCGTTAAACTATCTACTATGTAGTAATATACGCTATTATAATAATGTCTATAGTAAAGTAAACTATTAAAATAGCCTTAAGACGTTACCTATATCACCCTTAACACATTTTATATATTCCCATAGTCTTTACAGTACTGTAACTCCCCCCATAAACTGGAGGGCTATCAGAGGGCACTCCATTGGTATGGTACAATACAAACTCGTAGAAGGCACGCTAGTGCATGTGAACACGGAACACGAGGAAATGCGAGGGTAGATATACCATTTGAGGATCCAGACTGATGGTAACGCATAGCAGCTACCACCTCCCACCTTGGAACACACTCCCAAATCAAAAATTGAGGGGTGGCCACTAAAACAATCACAAAATTAGAATATAATATCGAAGAAATGTGTCCGATAGGAGGAATGACTTCACTTAGCCCGGCACTCCTGATTTTGGTCATATCTAAGCTGACTCACGAGAGTTAGGGTCATGGCACACCTCATACAGAAATCGTTCACCAAACCATCCTACTTCATTCCTGGAATCTCCACCACATACATAGTTGTTAATGTGGTTTTCGGTATTGGCAGAGAGTATGACAATATCCGATCCCGGTCTCTTTAACAACCAAACGCTTATTTCACACCGAATGGTTCTTTTACATTTAAAAAGTCAATTCACAATTGATATCAAAAATATCATATTCTCAAAACCATAATACTTTCGAAATCGTATTTACTTTCAAATCATATTCACTTTGAATCATATTCACTTTGAAATCATAGTTTGGAATTATATTCCTTTCAAAAAGTTATAACTTCTTATATAGTCATATTTCCAAAATAGGACAAAACCTTACTTCAAAATCATCATTTCAAATAATTCTCTTTTAAAACAAAGCATTGAATTTGAACACTTCCACTTTACTTAGTCTGAAAATTTAGAAATAATTTAAATAATTATAAATAGTTAAAATAGTTATAAATAGTTTAATTATAGGTTAAAAATACTTTTAAACTGATTGAAGATAGTTAAATGGATTTAAATTAGGTTAAGTATAATTAAAATAGATTAAATAGCTTTAAAATATGGTAATTGTATTTAAATAAATTAAAATTGTTTAAAACAGATCAAAATAATTTTATATAGTTAATATTAGTTAAATAGTTTAATAAGTTTGAAAAATCTGAATAATTAGAAATTTAAAATAATACATTCTTTTAAAATAGTTTATGTTATAATATAAGTTTGGAATTTATATCCAATTAAACTATTCATTTCATTTCAACATATTTAGACCAATTTCAATTTCCAAGTCAACAAACCAAATTTCCCTTTTCAACATAAACTTGATTTTCTAAAAATACTTCAATTGATATAAATCAAATTTTACTTCAAAGAATCATTTAATTCAATTTAAAAATTAAGGATTTTAAAATCATTTAATTTAACCAATCCGGTGTCCATATATAATTCTCTACCCAAGGGTCAAGTGATACAGATATTTATCATTTCAATTTGCAATTTAATATCTTACGGTTATATATCATTTCAAACTGCAATCCCAAATGAAATAAAATCCATAACAAACTTGCAGTTTATAACAATATAAAATACATCCTCCATTCATTCAATATCAACAGTCAAACATCCATCATAATCATCATCCAATTCAATCAATAAATATAAGTATAGAACAGATGATCAATAATACGTATTTAACTGGCAATATATATTCAATAATAAATTAAATATAACGATTTAATTTAATAAATTTGAATTAACAGAGATGAAGATTCAAAATATAACAATCAGCCATAAACAAATTTCTTATCACAGAATAAATTAAATTTAACAAACGTAAGAAAATTTAGAAGTCGCGAGTGGTTTAAACGCTTACCTTTAAATTTAAATACAACTTAAACCGAAAATTCAAAAAGTCTCCAAATCGGTCTAAACCAGCTTAAAAATGTCTGGAATTCCAATACGATCCTAACGGAACAAACCGCACGTGAACTGGAGTTCGTATGTAAAAGTTATACAATTTAGAACGTTCTAAACTTAAATAATAATAAAAAAAGAAACAGACCAGTAAGGCCAAGCCACGTCACCATTTCTCCCAATAGACAAACACGCGAGTACCTCTGGCTGCTATAGTGCAGTGTTCGATCCCAAACCCTACCGGCCGAACCACAAATCGTGCACGCTCGATCGTTGACCGAGCATCGTTCCGCCGCTCGCCACACCAAGCACGTCGCCGCCACTACCTGAGCGCCGCCAAGCCTCAATCCCATTGCGACTCCCTCAAATCCACACAGGTTGAGGCAGAACGAACCTAGCCCGAAATCCTATAACCCTAATCGAATTTTTATTAGCGATCGAGCCGTTTATCACCTTAGATCGACTCCCTTCGGTCCCCTCTGCAAAACCCCTCAGATGATTTGACGATCTGTCACAGTTCATCACGACGCGATGAACGTCAGAGATATGTTCTTCAATTTGTGGACAAACCATGGTTCGAATTGGGAAATGAATTACAGATCTGAGATGCCCTCGTTGAGAGCTTCAGATTGATACATAATTCGATATTATTTGAGAAGTTTGAATTTTTGGCTTTGAATTTTGATTTGAAATTGCAATTGGGAATTAGGTTTTCATCTGCTTGGAATGAGGAGGAGCAAATGGAATTGTACGTACAAAAATGAGGAATAAAAAATGACCTAGGGTTTATAATGATATATATAGGCAGAACAAAATAGAAAGAATGAGCTAGA
This sequence comes from Allium cepa, assembly GCA_030765085.1. Taxonomy (NCBI): domain Eukaryota; kingdom Viridiplantae; phylum Streptophyta; class Magnoliopsida; order Asparagales; family Amaryllidaceae; genus Allium; species Allium cepa. The sequence goes on from CM060940.1 coordinate 611,412,975, forward strand.
TTGGTTTGGAAAATTGAACGATAAACAGCCCAAAAAGCCCGTTATGTCTCCGGAACGAGAATGGGTCGACTCATATATCAAAAAAGATTTTTTTAAATATTTTAAACGTAATGGAACGGGTTTCAAGTCCAAATTCCATCGTATGAAGAAGTCATGCAAAACTCAGCTTATTTCAAATTGATTTTAATTAAATTAATTTCTAGGTGTTTCGAGTTCGTACAATCAAACGACAAGCCCGGTCGCTACGAAACTTGAATCCTATAATAATTCACCGTTACGGATCCGATGAAACTGGTTTCGTCGAAATCTGAGTCTGTGCCCAAAATGGCCATTTTCCAGTTAATTAAATAAATTAATATTAAATTAAATCACTTTTCCATTCAATTATCATTATTTCCAATTTCTAGCACTTTGCACTACTTAATAGTTTAAAATCCTTTAAAACAAATTCTCTTATTAACTTATTATTGGACATTTCACAATTTACAGCATTTAGTTTCAATTTCAATTAATTCAGTAATTATAAATTTAAATTCCCAATTAATCCATACATTTGATTTCTAAATCTTTTTATTGAGTCAATTATCATTTTGTGGGTAAAATTATCATTGGTTTATTTTTATTACATTAATATTTCCCATTTCATCCTTGTTTCAATTAATATAGTATTTAATTTCATTTACTTACCATTAACCCATTTGTTATAGATTGAATTTCAATTAATTAATTTTAAATATACTGATTTGATTCAATTCTATTCTTTTTATTAAGTCTACATTACTCTATAAACCTAGTTATATTCGTTTATCTTTCATTACATTAATATTCAAATATCCATCTTTCCTTATTCTTCAATTATATTGAATTTGTCAAATATATACATTTATTATAAATAAAATCTCAAATAATTTATTCAACTTAGTTTCGTTCCTTTATTTCGTCCTATGAATAAAATATACATTTCCATTTCTTTATTACATTCACACTTTACGACTACTGTCCTAACTCACATTAATGAACATTTACTTACATTTAAATGTAATTGATTTCCTACTTTAAATTTAGCAGCCTAAATAAAAGGTAACTTGCAATAAATGTTATCGTTACCTTTACATTACACTCAAGTTTATTATTTCCACTAATTATCATAATTGCTTACATAATGTTGAATTCATTCAATTTCCATAAATTATACACTAATTCATTTATTCATACAACCCTTGCATTTATTTACTTACATTAAATTTTATACCCAAATGTAACATTTGTAACTAGATTAATAGACCAATTAAATAGTAAACTACAACCATTATTATAACTTTTAATCACACTTTTGTATTCATTGTTCACAACCAAATGTTACAACCCTTATATACCCAATCTTTATTTAATGGTCATTTCATACTATTTCATTTATTAATTTAATGTTTGCGTTTGTTTTCTTACATCAATTTATAGCGAAGTATAACAATTTACAATACTTCAATAGATTGTAATTTCATTTCAATTGTTAATAATTAGTTTTACTTACCATGGTCACATGCCATTTTTAACATTCATTTCATTGTTAAATTACAATGTTTTTATTTCTTTCCGTATTAAATTACCAAAACTTATTAATTTAACAATTTAAATTATTGAAAATTTACTGGTCGTTACATCTATACATTGTATTACATTCACATTTTGCAGCTATTGTTTTAACTCACATTAATGTAACATTTATTTACATTTAATTGCAATTGATCAAATATAGTGGTAACAAACAACAATTGTCACCATTACTACATTTAACAACATTTGTAAGTTTATTATTTAAAATTAATTGTTATAACTACTATTACCCCGCTACTATTATCAGTTACAATTAATTACACCTTATTTCATTAATTAATCAACATGTGAATTATAAATTACTCATTTAATCAAATTATCCATTAATACATATATTACTATAATTTATATACAACTTATATAAATTATAATTCTTTAATTCTTTTAATTAATTAGAATTACATTTAAAGCAGTTATCAGTTACCTTAAATTAGTACTATTTTATTACATTCCAGTTATATTTCCATTATTAAATCAGAAATTTTTATTTCTTTCAACATTGAAACACAAAACTTATTGAAGTAACAAATTTTAATTATCGAAAATTATGGATCGTTACACTCTCCCATACTTAAAACTTTTTGTCCTCGAAAAGGAAAAGAAGGGAAAGAAGGAATTAAAGAATTAATATACCTCATTCAAACTATTAAATTTATAAACAATTAATTTACATAATTAAATAATTTAAATAAAATATATCAATTTATAACAATTAAATCCTTTTATATTCAAGTTAATAAAAGTTTGAAAAACATTTTATAAAATTTTCTAAGTCCAAAATTTACGAAAATTTCGACAGAGTCTCCTTTGTACGGAGAGGTCTGGGAGAAATAGTAATATCATTAATGATAATATATATCATATTTTCAAAATAATATATCCCAAACTACAGGAAAGATAATATAACATCGCTAGAAAACCATAATCCGAGAACGTACTTATTTGTCGAGCAATTAACGCTTATTTTATGAAACCAAAAGCAATAGCAATTGCTTCCATGACCTATATTTCACTTATATAATCCAAAAGAGTTAATAATTAAGTAAAAGAGAAATATTTTAAGTTATTTCACTAAATAACAAACAAAACATAACCACATAACAATAATCATTTGCAAAAAAACAACTGTACAAACATCATTTCAACAAAGAGGGCAATCATCCATCCATAGCAACCAAAACAAATGGTTCGTTCGGGTTCAGAACTTCTAATCATATAAAATGATAAATAAACTATGAAGTAAACCATACACTCAACAATCATAGATAACTTTACAGATTATTTATACACCTCTATATAAAATTGAAGTATCCTTCCCCATCCAATCGATAAGCCAAACAAACAGTAGTTTCCAATAATATTTAATTTTTATTCTTATTACCTGTTTTTTCTTTTCACATTATTTATCTTCCTTCAGTTTCATTCATACCATGATTATTTCATGCATTCACATTCATTTATTTACATATGTTATTTACATTTCTTACATATGTTCTTCATATACAATTATTCAAACATATGTACATCAATTCTTAAAGTACTATATAGGTTTCTTTGTACATAAATTCATATTCATTCATGCAATAATTACCTCATATTCATTTACTTACAAAATTTAAATTCATGTAAGGCTTACTTCATTAATTTACATTCTTTACTTACATATGTTATTCCATTTCAATTATTTAAATCATAAATAAATTTATTATTGAATTTTGTATATATTTTATTTCAGTTTACTCCATATTTACAATTTTAGTTTGATTTTCCTATTTTTCTTTTCATTATTTACCTATCTTTTCTCATTTATATAGTGCTTATTTTCATTAAATTACATTCGTTATTACTTATAAAAGTTTATTTCTCCTTTATTCACACAATATCATTATCTTTCATTTTATTACCTTACATTCATTGCTTAATTATGTTATTTTTATTTCAATTATATGATTATACATTATTAGGTAAGTTTCTTTACAATTTAATTCACCATTTATAGATTATTCCCTTTTCACATTCATTCTTCCATATATAGTATTATTGAATATTAACTCCATTTCTAAATCATTTCCAATGTTCTCTAAAGTTATAATCATTCAATTTATATATAATACCCGTTTTAATTATAATGGCTTCAATATTAATTGAAGTTTATAATTATTTACTTACAGTGTTCACCCTTTTTCTATTCAATCTGATTATAAACAGCTTAAAATGCTAACTTAAGCTTATAAAAATGTTCAATAGTTACATTTTCTTATTTTCATTTCCATTTTATTTACAGTTTGTAAATTTTAAATTCCTTATTTATTTCATTTATTATTTTAACATCAAATTCTTATTTTCATTTTAGAAAATTTTAATTATTAATATAGTCAAGATTCCATTTATTACAATAATTGAAATTTCTAATTTTTAGAAACTGAACTAAACAATCGAGTTTCATTTCAATTATCTTAAAATAATATATACACTCATATCTTTTATATATATAAAATCATATCTGGAACTTAAAATTAAGATTAATTTATCAAAACAAATGTGTAGTAAACTATTACAATGGTTTTTCCACTTTGAAACTCGAAAATGAACGTCGATGATGTGTGCACTCATCACCGAAATTATTTTCCAGCGACAGAGAAGGGAGTACAAAACTTATTTCCTTCCATAATTCTTTTAAATGTTTCTTTCAAATCATACTGAAATATTTATACCTGAAGAAATACTTCCAAATAATACCAATATTATATTCCAAAAATCATTTGAAAGAAATTTCAAAAATCCCCGATCTAAAGTTTTAAATTTCCAATTTATGTTTACTTTATTTGTAAATCCTATTTTTCAATCGATATTTATAAAATTTCACTACCTAACAAATATATAACAACCATCTATATCATTTATAAGATTTATTATTTTATATACAAAATATATAATAGGCAAAAGTTATTTCATTTACCGATATTTCAAAACAAATATTGTGTCTGTCTGCCGTATTTAGTGTTTAGAAATCCCTATCGATATCATAACATCCTATGCACCGATGGGAATTTACAAATACAAAATGGAACAAATTAACACGATATAAAAACCTTTTATAACACTAACAAATATGCTCTCTTATACACATACACACACACACACTCTCAACGACTCATTCTAGGGTATTACTACCATATTTTAGTGATTCAGACCCCTCAAAGCTAACGTTATCGCTAAACCAAAGCTCTAATACCAACTGTAAGGACATGCCTTTTTGGACGTTTTAAGCAGACACACATATCAAACTCAAACCATTCAAAAGGGCAGATTGTTATGGGGTAAATAAAAACAAAACAAATACAGAATCTTGCAACGGAATGACCAAATATAATAATCAAATAATAGTTCATGAAGCTATTTATAAATGCATTTGATTATTCTTTTACAATACCAAAAATCAGAGTTACATAAACATGAATAGATAAATAAATGCAGCGGAACAACATGATATAGTGAAATAAATATAGTAAATAATAATAGTAAAAATTCTACATCTTCATCCTCTAGAATAAGGTCATCCACCTTGAAATGCTCAGGCTGACCCCAGCGAATTAAAAAGACAAAACGCTCGAGTCAGAACTAAAAGATCTTATGTAAGTTAAATCAACGGTAAATATGAGTGTGACAGCGTCAAAGATGTTTGCGGGGTTTGACATCTTCTATCTAGTGTCTAACGTGAGTGCAATAACTTAAGAAATGTTTGGGGTTCACTTCTCCTAAGGATCCGTTAAAATATCTACTATGTAGTACAATACGCTATTATAATATGTCTCCAGTAAAGTAAAGGTATTAAAATAGCGTTAAGGCATTACCCATATGCCCCTTAACAAATTTTATATATTCCCATAGTCTATATGGTACTGTAAGCTCCTCCGTGAGGTTTACTTAGAGGGCACTCCATAGGTATGGTACAAACCAAACTCATAGAAGGCGCACTAGGGCATGTGAACATGGCACTCGAGGTAATGCCAGGGTAGATATACCATGTAACAACCCGTAAATTTTAGATAATTTAATCTGTTAATATAATGAATCTGGTTATTTAATATTGGAAGAGATAAAGAGTTGTAAGGTAATAATGAAATTATAACTAAGATGAAACGTAACAAGGTTAATTAAAGTTAATAATTAATGAACTGGAATGAAATTCAAATTAAGCAAAATAATTTAAAAGTTATGAATTGGTTATAAAGCGAATATAAGAAAACAAGTGTAATACCGAGTCAATTGGAGGATTAGTATATAATTATTGATAATTGGATAAAAACGGTGTTATGTAAGAAATTGTAACATTTGTTTGTTAATAATAACTAAAGGGGTAATTGAAAGTTGATGGTAACAATTATTGTATATTACCTACTTATTTAGCTTGACATTTTAAATTGGAAATAAATTTCAACAAATGTAATTAAATATTATGTTAATGTAAATTAAGTTAATATTTGAAAATAAGGTCAATTCCACTTATAATATGACGATTGGTTGATTAGAAGAATGGAAATCAAGATTTATTAACTTGAATTTAAATTATAGAAATTGGATTTATTGCAAATAAATGAAATTAAATATTTAGATATTACGTTAATGGGAACTTAAGATGAAATTGAGAATACTAGTGTAATAAATCATGAATCTAATGTTAATTTCATCCATTTGACAACAATGAATTGGAGAATAGAATGAAAAGTAAATTAGACGAAATTATCGAAAATTAAATTTATAATTTCTGAATTTAATGAATTGAGGTTAACACTGAAAATGATAAATTAATCAACTCTAAATTGACATCTAATTTGTTTATATTAGTGTAAATGATTAAGAAATTTAAAAATGATAAAAATTATCAATTATAGAATTGAAATTGAAATTTTGATTTAATAAATTAATTTTTAATTTATTTAATTAATGTAAGATAACCATTTTGGCCACTGACTCGGATTTTGAAGAAACCAGTTTCATCAGATCCGTAATGGTGAATTTTTGAAGGATTTCAAGTTTCGTAATGATCAGATTTGTCATTTGATCGTACGGGCTCGAAACGCCTCGAAAATAATTTAATTGAAATCAATTTGAAATAACTTGATTTTTGCATAACTTTTTCATACGATGGAATTTGGACTTGAAACCAATTCCATTGATTTTAAAATATTTTAAAACACCTATTTTGATATATGGGTTGACCCATTTTCGTTTTGGAGTCGAATCGGGCTTTTCGGGTCATATATCGTTCAAAGCCCAAATTCGAGCGATCCATTTATTCCTATATTCTAGTCTGCCAATATATATCCGGTTATAAACCCTAGCAGCCTTTCTATTTCTCATTTCTATACGTACATAAATTTCTATTGCTCTTCTAATGGCAGACAAACCCTAAGATTTACAACCCAGTTTGAATTCAAAATTCAACTTCAAAAAAAAATTCAAACTCCTTAATATATATCAAATTTTATATCAATTTGAAGCTCTCGATGAGCGCAAGTCAATTCTGCTGTTCTTTTTTGGATATAGATTTCTGGCTGGCCAGAATTGGTCGATTTAGACACGGCCGTTCAATGGCATTTGATGATCTTCGACGGATCGTCGATTGGAGGGTAGCGTTTTGTAGAGGGGACCGAGGGGAGTGCATCGGCATTGTTTGCATGTCGATCTGATGGTTGGATTTTCACCAAAAATTCACTAGGGTTCGGCATTTTTTTGGTGGTGCTGCGGTCTTTGGGCCGATCGGCGCGTGCGTGGATACCATTGGGGTCGGCGTGGCCTGGGTAGTCGCATGATGTGGCTAGATGTGGTCGTAGACGCCTGAGGTGATGGCAGTACGAGCATGTAAGGAGGCGGCTAATCAAGCGAGATAGGGTTGCAAAATGAAAATTTCACGTGAGGAGGAAGGGATGCTGACGTGTTCCGGTTGGGTGAGTTGTTTTGTCTTATTTTATTTTGATTTTTATTTCCAAACGTTCTAAAATGCATAACTTTTACATACAAGGTCCGTTTCTCGCGCGGTTTTCTACGTTAGGATCATATTAGAATTTCTGACATTTTGGCGCTGGTTTGGTAAGGTTCTAAGACTGTTTGAATTCTAGGTTTAAATTGGATTTAAATTCAATTTAAATTCAAAAGGTGAGTGTTTTAACCCACTCACAACTTCTAAAATTTCTTATGTTTGTTAAATTGATTTATGACGTGATTAGAAATTTATTTATGACTATTTGGCATATTTTGAATCATCATCTCAGTTTATTTGAATTTGTTTAGATAAAATAGTTATTTAATTTATTATTGAATATAAACTGCTACTAAATACCTGTTATTTATTATCTGTTCTATATTGATATTATTGATTTAATTAGATGATGGTCGTGATAAATGTTTGATGACTGATATTGGATGAATGGATGTTGTATTTTATATTGTTATAAACTGCAAGTTGTTATGGACTTTTATTTCATTCGGGATTGTGGTTTGAAATGATATATGACCATATTTATATTTTAAATTGTGGATTGAAATGATAAATATCCGTATCACTTGACCATAGGATAGAAAATTATATACGAACACCGTGGTCCATATATATAAAATATTTTGAAATGATTTCTATGGTTTTGTAAGGAAATATATGGTTTTATATAAAATTGATTTTAGATATTATATAAATGTTATTTTATTCTTGATATTAAGCTATGTATAAAGTTGTTTAATGTAGAATAAGTTAAATAATAAGTTTGATTTTGTTAAAGATAATATGTTAAGTATTTAAATTATATTTTAATATGGAGCTTATAATGATTTAAATAAATTAAGGTAGGAAGATAAATTTGAAATTTATTTGAAATAGAATTTATTTAAGAATTAAACTCAAATAAGTTTGATGTAAAAAATTATTAAATTTGAAATTTTAAAAGGTATGATTTTTATAATTTGAGTTTGGTTTAAGGTAGATTAAATGAATATTTCAAGTAAATGAATTGAAGGAAATATTTAGTTATTTGTAATTTGGGTTTTATTTAAATTATAATGGATATATTTAGTAAAATATTTCAAAACTAAATAATGGAAAATTTAATTGTTGAATCGTAATTACCAAACTTAGTTTTGAAATTGTCGAATACTTAAAGTCTGAAATATATTGAATTTGAAATGGTTTATTCTGTGGATTAAACCTATTTTGAAATCGATAAAATTTGGAATAGTTTATTTGGAAATCGAACCGTATTGAAATTTATGATTTGGGATTTGGTTAAATTTAAATTTAGAAATTCGATTTTTTGGAATTGATTTGTGAAAATGAAGAACCTAGTTTATTTTATAAAGTATTTTAATATTTAAACCATTTAAGTGGTGGAAGTTATGTTTCAAAGTTATGAGTTGCAAAGTATTATGGTTTGAAAGTGTTATATTTCAAGCGTTTTGATTTCAAAGCGTTATGACGTTGAGAGTGCTTTGATTTTTGGAAAGGACATATTTGAAATAAAAATGATATTATATTGATTTGGGTTTTAATAAAATGATATCATATTGGTTTGGTTTTTGAAATGGAAACGATATCGTATTTATATGGTTTTGAAATGGATATTATATTCTGGTTTTGAAGTATAAATTATTTTGAAGTGACAGCGGTGTTATAATAACGTTTGGTTGTTAAAGAGACCGGGATCGGAAGTTTCCATACTCTCTGTGAACTCCGAAAACCACTTTAACAACCGTGTACGCGGTGGAGATTCTTGAATGAAATAGGATGGCGACGATGTTTCTTTGAGGTATATACGTGGACCCGACTCTCGTGAGTTGGCATAAGGTGGCTAAAACAGGAGCGATTCCGGGCCAGTGAGGTAGCTCCTCTTATCGGACACACTCCTTCGATATCATTCTTTTATTTTATGATTGATTAGGGCCTTTTTTATTTTGGGGGTGTGGCTAGAGGTGGGCGGTAGCTACGCGCTAAGCGTCACCTCCAGTCCGGATAGTAATTGGTATATCTACCCTGGCATTGCCTTGTTGTGCCGTGTCACCTGCCCTAGCGCGCTTTGTACGAGTTTGGTTTTCTCCCGTATCCCATGGAGTATCCTCTGCCGGCTTCTCGATCAAGAGGGACTATGATACTGGATGGACTACTAGGACTATTACGTGGTAAGGGCTATATGGTTAACCCTTAACGCTATTTTAATGTAAGTTTAATTTACTAATAGACATTATTATAATAGCATATATTACTACATAGTAAATAGTTTAACGGATCCTTAGAAGATGTGAATCCCGAACATCTCTTAGGTTACTGCACTCACGTTAGACACTGGATAGGAGATGTCAAATCCTGTAAACATCTCCGACGCCGTTTACACTCATATTTATTTACCTTTGATTTAACTTACATAAGATCTTTTAGTTCTGACTCGAGTGTTTTGTCTTTTCAATTCGCTCGGGTCAGCCTAAGCATTTCAGGATTTGAAGACCCTATAGCTGGAGAACGAAGACGAAGATTGTATTATTATTATTTATTATATTTCACTGCATCATGTATTCCGCTGCATTATTTATTATTCTCTGGTAAGTGTAACTCTGATATGTATTGTATAAGTATAATCGAATATTTTGTAAAACAGCTTCATGAACTGTTTATTAGATTGTTATATTATATCGTTCCGTTGCAAGATTCTATTTTGGTTTTCCTTTCTCTTCTTTTTATTATTTACCCCATAATAATCCGCCCTTCTGTATGGTTTGAGTCGGCACATGTGTCTGTACAAAAGGCGGGATGTTACATTTGGTATCAGAGCTTTGGTTTAGCGATAAACCTTATCTTTGTGGGGTCTGACTCTTTATTAATAGGGTAGTAATATCCTATGATGAGTCGCTGAGCGTATATATATGAGAGAGTGTATTTGTTAGTGTTATAAAAGGTTTTAATATTGTGTTAATTTGTTCCGTTTTGTATTTATAAATTCTGGTTGGTGCATAGGATACTATGACATCAATAGGGATTTCTAAACACTTAATAGGACAGACCGACACAATATTTGTTTTAAAATATAGGTAAATGAAATAATTTTGCCTATTGTATATTTTTATATATAAAATAAGTTTTTTATAAAGGTTATATTTGGTTGTAATATATTGGTTGTTAGGTAGTGAAATTTATAAATATTGATTGGAAATAAAATTTGAAGAAAATAAAATAAATGAACATCGAATGAGTGAATGGAAATATAAAAATCTGTGAGAAATAAATGTAAATTAAAAAGATAAACCATTATATGAATGAAAAGGAAATCAAACAACAAAGGTTATGAAATTTAATTGATAAAAATTAGCTTGATCTATTGTTCGGAATTGTTGTTTGTTTGGTTTATGGTTGTTTGGGCAATGATACTTTAAAATTATTTGGATGTGTGTATAATCTATTCAGTTTTATTTAAAACTATTGAGTAAATGGTAACTTAATAGTTTTTTGCCACTCTGTATAATTTAAAAGTGTCTAAGCCTGAACTAACTACTTGTTTTGGATGATGTAGATGAATAAATTGATTTGTGTTGATTGTATGTGATGGTTGTATGATGTGATTGCAAGTGATTGTTGTTTATATTGGTTTGATTGTTAGTGGGTGAAACAACTTAAATATTTTATTTCATATAATTATTAACTCTTTTTGGATTATATAAGTGAAATACAGGTTATAGAAGCAATTACTACTGCTTTTGGTTTCATAATTAAGCGTTGTTTTCCCGACAATAGGTACGTTTCCGGATTACGGTTTTGTAACGTTATTATATTGTTTTTCCCGTGTTGGGATATATTATTTGGAAAATATATGTTACATATTGTTATATTTGATATTATATTTTCTCCCGAGCCTCTTTGTACAAAGGAGACTCTGCCGAAATTTTCCGTAAATTTTAGACTTAGAAAAAAAATTTGAAAAATGTTTTCCAAACTTTATTAATTTGAGTATAAAAAGGATTTAATACTTATAAATTGATATATTTTATTGAAATTGTTAAATTTTATAAATTTATTTGTTTATAAAATTAATATTTTGAATAAGATGTATTGACTACTTAATTCTTTTTTCTCCCTTCTCTTTCCTTTTTGGGAATGAAAAGTTTTGAGTGGGAGAGAGTGTAACAAATCGTAAATTTTAGATAATTTAATTTGTTAATATAATGAATTTGGATATTTAATATTGGAAGAGATAGAGAGTTGTAAAGTAATAATGAAATTATAACTAAGATGAAACGTTACAAGGTTAATTAAAGTTAACAATTAATGAACTGGAATGAAATTCCAATTAAGCAAAATAATTTAAAAGTTATAACTTGGTTATAAAATGAATATAAGAAAACAAGTGTAATACCGAATCAATTGGGGGATTTGTATATAATTATTGATAATTGGATAAAAACAGTGTTATGTAAGACATTGTAACATTTGTTTGTTAATAATAACTTATAGGTGTAACTGAAAGTTGATGGTAACAATTATTGTATATTATCTATTTATTTTAGCTTGAGTTTTAAATTGGAAATAAATTTCAATAAATATTATGTTAATGTAAATTAAGTTAATATTTGAAAATAAGGTCAATTCCATTTATAATATGACGTTTGGTTGATTAAAAGAATGGAAATCAAGATTTATTAACTTGAATTTAAATTATAGAAATTGGATTTATTGCAAATAAATGAAATTAAATATTTAGATATTACGTTAATGGGAAGTTAAGATGAAACTGGGAATATTAATATAATAAATCATGAACCCAATGTTAATTTCATCCATTTGACAACAATGAATTGGATAATAGAATGAAAAGTAAATTAGATGGAATTATTGGAAATTAAATTTATAATTTCTGAATTTGATGAATTGAGGTTAACACTAAAATTGATAAATTAATCAACTCTAAATTGACATTTAAATTGTTCAAATTAGTGTAAATGATTAAGAAATTTAAAAACGATAAAAATTGTCAATTATAGAATTAAAATTGAAATTTTGATTTAATTAATTAATTTTTAATTTATTTAATTAAAGTAAAGATAGACATTTTGGCCACTGACTTGAATTTTGACGAAAACAGTTTCATCGGATCCGTAACGGTGAATTTTTGAAGGATTTCAATTTCGTAACGATTAGATTTGTCGTTTGATCGTATGGGCTCGAAACGCCTCGAAACCAATTTAATTGAAATCAATTGAAATCAATTTGAAATAACTTGATTTTTGCATAACTTCTTCATACGATGGAATTTGGACTTGAAACATGTTCCATTGATTTTAAAATATTTTAAAACATTTATTTCAATATATGGGTTGACCAATTTTCGTTTCGGAGTCGAAACGTGCTTTTCGGGTCGTATATCGTTCAAAGCCCAAATTTGATCGATCCACTTGTTCCTATATTATAGTCTGCCTATATATATCCGGTTATAAACCCTAGCAGCTTTTCTATTTATCATTTCTTTACGTATAGAAATTTCTGTTGCTCCTCTTTCTCAACGGTAGACAAACCCTAAGATTTACAACCCAGTTTTAATTCAAAATTCAACTTCAAAAAAAAAAATCAAACTCCTCAATATATATCGAATTTTGTATTGATTTGAAGCTCTCGACGAGCGTAAGTCAATTCTGCTATTCATTTTTGGATCTGGATTTCTGGTTGGCTGGAATTGGTCGATTTAGTCACGGCCGTTCATTGGCGTTTGATGATCTTCAACGGATCTTCGATTGGAGGGTAGCGTTTTGTAGAGGGGACCGAGGGGAGTGCTCAGCGTTGTTCGCATGTCGATCTGATGGTTGGATTTTCACCAAAAATTCACTAGGGTTCGGCAGTTTTTTTGGGCGGCGCTGTGATCTTTAGGCCGATCGACGTGTGTGGTTACCAATGGGGTCGGTGTGGCCTGGGTAGTCGGGTAATGTGGCTGGATGTGGTCGTAGACGCATGAGGCGATGGCAGCACGAGCGTGTAAGGAGGCGGCTAATCGAGCGAGCTAGGGTTGTTGAACGAAAATTTCACGTGAGGAGGAAGGGATGCTGACGTGTTCCGGTTGGGTGAGTTGTTTTGCCTTATTTTATTTTGATTTTAATTTTTATTTCCAAACGTTCTAAAATGCACAACTTTTACATACGAGGTCCGTTTCACGCGTGGTTTTCTCCATTAGGATCATATTGGAATTTCTGACATTTTTGCGCTAGTTTGTTTAGTTTCTGAGACTGTTTGAATTTTGGTTTTAAATTGGATTTAAATTCAATTTAAATTTAAAAGGTGAGTGTTTTAACCCACTCACAACTTCTAAAATTTCTTATGTTTGTTAAATTGATTTATGATGTGATTAGAAATTTACTTATGACTGTTTGGCGTATTTTAAATCATTATCTCAGTTTATTTGAATTTATTTGGATAAAATAGTTATTTAATTTATTATTGAATATAAACTGCTAGTAAATACCTGTTATTTATTATCTGTTCTATATTGATGTTATTGATTTAATTGGATGATGGTTGTGATAAATATTTGATGACTGATATTGGATGAATGGATGTTGTATTTTATATTGTTATAAAATGCAAGTTGTTATGGATTTTTATTTCATTTGGGATTGCGGTTTGGAATGATATATATAACCGTATTTATATTTTAAACTGCGGATTGAAATGATAAATATCCGTATCACTTGACCATAGGATAAAAAATTATATACAAACACCGTGGTCCATATATATAAAATATTTTGAAATGATTTCTATGGTTTTGTAAGGAAATATATGGTTTTATATAAATATTGATTTTAGATATTATATAAATGTTATTTTATTCTTGATATTAAGCTATGTATAGAGTTGTTTAATATAGAATAAGCTAAATAATAAGTTTGATTTTATTGAAGATAATATGGTTAAGTATTTAAATTATATTTTATTATAGAGTTTATATTGATTTAAATAAATTAAGGTGGGAAGATAAATTTGAAATTTATTTGAAATAGAATTTATTTAAGAATTAAACTCAAATAAGTTTGATGTGAAAATTTATTAAATTTGAAATTTTAAAAGGTATGATTTTTATAACTTGAGTTTGGTGTAAGGTGGATTAAATGAATATTTCAAGTAAATAAACTGAAGGAAATATTTAGTTATTTGTAATTTGGGTTTTATTTGAATGATAATAGATATATTTAGTAAAATATTTCAAAAATAAATAATAGAAGATTTAATTGTTGAATCGTAATTACGAAACTTAGTTTTGAAATTGTCGAATACTTAAAGTATAAGATATATTGAATTTGGAATGGTTTATTCTGTGGATCAAACCTATTTTGAAATCAATAAAATTTGGAATAGTTTATTTGGAAATCGAACCATATTGAAATTTATGATTTGGGATTTGGTTAAATTTAAATTTAGAAATTCGAGTTGTTTTGGAATTGATTTGTGAAATTGAAGAAGCTAGTTTATTTTATAAAGTATTTAAATATTTAAACCATTTAAATGGTGGAAGTTATGTTTCAAAGTTATGAGTTTCAAAGTATTATGGTTTGAAAGTGTTATATTTCAAGCGTTTTGATTTCAAAGCGTTATGACGTTGAGAGTGCTATGATTTTTGGAAAGGACATATTTGAAATAAAAATGATATTATATTGATTTGGGTTTTAATAAAATGATATCATATTGGTTTGGTTTTTGAAATGGAAATGTTATCGTATTTATATGGTTTTGAAATGGATATTATATTCTGGTTTTGAAGTATAAATTATTTTGAAGTGACCGCGGTGTTATAATAACGTTTGGTTGTTAAAGAGACCGGGATCGGAAGTTTCCATACTCTCTGTCAACTCCGAAAACCACTTTAACAACCGTGTACGCGGTGGAGATTCTAGAATGAAATAGGATGGCGACGACGTTTCTTTGAGGTATATACGTGGACCCGACTCCCATGAGTTGGCATAAGGTGGCTAAAACAGGAGCGATTCCGGGCCAGTGAGGTAGCTCCTCTTATCGGACACACTCCTTCGATATCATTCTTTTACTTTATGATTGATTAGGGCCTTTTTTATTTTTGGGGTGTGGCTAGAGGTGGGCGGTAGCTACGCGCTAAGCGTCACCTCCAGTCCGGATAGTAATTGGTATATCTACCCTGGCATTGCCTTGTTGTGCCGTGTCACCTACCCTAGCGCGCTTTGTATGAGTTTGGTTTTCTCCCGTAGCCTGTGGAGTATCCTCTAGTGGCTTCCCGATCAGCAGGGACTATGATACTGGATGGACTATTGGGACTATTACATGGTAAGGCTATATGGATAACCCCTTAACGCCATTTTAAAGTAAGTTTATTTTACTAATAGATATTGCTATAATAGCATATATTACTACATAGTAAATAGTTTAACGGATCCTTAGGTGATGTGAATCCCAAGCATCTCTTAAGTTACTGCACTCAAGTTAGACACTGGATAGGAGATGTCAAATCCCGTAAACATCTATGATGCCGTTTACACTCATATTTATTTACCATTGATTTAACTTACATAAGATCTTTTAGTTATGACTCGAGTGTTTTGTCTTTTCAATTCGCTCGGATCAGCCTGAGCATTTCAAGATTTGAAGACCCTATAGCTGGAGGACGAAGACGAAGATTGTATTAATTTTATTTATTATATTTCACTGCATCATGTATTTCGTTGCATTATCTATTATTCTGTGGTAAGTGCAACCCTGAGATGTATTGTACAAGTATAATCGAATATTTTGTAAAACAGCTTTATGAACTGTTTATTTGATTATTATATTTTATCGTTCTGTTGTAAGATTCTATTTTTTTTTCTTTCTCTGCTTTTTCTTATTTACCCCATAACAATCCGTCCTTCTGTATGGTTTGAGTCGTCACGTGTGTCTGTACAAAAAGGCGGGATGTTACATTCCACTTGCACTCCCGGATTGGGGGTAATGCATAGCAGCTACTACCGCCCACCTCGGACATACTCCCATATCAAAATCGAGGGGTGGCCTCCAAAATCAAACACAAAGTCAAAGTATAGTATCGAAGAAATGTGCCCGCTAGGAGGAATGACCTCACTTGGCCCGATATTGCTCATGTTTTGGTCACATCTAAGCTGACTCACGGGAATCAAGGTCTCATAAGTACCCTATACTGAATCGTTCGCCAAATCGTCCTACTTCGTTTTTGAATCTCCACCACATAAACAGTTGTTAAAGTGGTTTTCGATATTGGCAGAGAGTATGACAATATCTGATCCCGGTCTCTTTAACAACCAAATGCTTATTTCACATCGGATGGTTCTTTTACATTTCAAAAGTCAATTCATACTTGATATCAAAATATCATGTTCGATTTCACACCATATTACTTTCGAAATCATTTTCACTTTCAAAACCATATTCACTCAAATATGTCATTTCACAAAAGGGCATCAATTCAAATTCCAACTTAAGTTGTATCACCATCAAGGATTTAAACTTCACTTTACACCTTCTGAAATCTTAGAAAATAGCTTCGGTAATTATAAATAGTTTACATAGTTTTAAAATAGTTTACATACATTTAAAATAGTTTAAATGGTAAAAATAGTTTAAATAGATTTAAATTTGATTTAATTATATTTAAAAATATATAGATTTAAAATAGATCAAATGGATTTAAATTATCTAAAATTGGTTTTAAATATATTAAATAAAGATAAAATAGGTTAAATAGATTTAAATTACATTAAATAGATTTAAAATAGATTAAATAAATTTAATTAGGTTGAAATTGGTAAAATAGATTTAAATTGGATTAAATATGTTATATTAGATTAATGTAAATAAAATAGTTTAAATTGATTAAAATAGTTAATTCACTTAAATAGTTTAAATTAGTTTAAAATAGATTTCAAAGTTATATCCAACATCTCTAATAACTCAATTCTGATAAATTCACTTATATTTGGCACCTCAACTTTAAAAATTCAAATTTAAATCTCTTAAACAATTCATTAAATCAATTCCGATTTCAACATTTACGCTTGAGTTTCGAAGATAATTCAGTTTATATAAATCAATTTCTATTTCAAAATACCAGTTAACTGAATATAAATTTTTTAAAGAATCAAAAATCATTTAATTAACCAATCTTGTGTCCGTATATAATTTTCTACCCTAGAGTCAAGTGATACAGATATTTATCATTTCAATCTGCAATTTAAAATTTTACGGTTATATATCATTTCAAACCGCAATTCCGAATTAAATAAAATCCACAAAATCGCTCGAGTCTATCATTTCAACCCATAACGATTTTTCCTACTCTATAGATCGTTCGGGTATGTATCATTTCAACCCATAACAATTTTTCCCTACTCTATAGATCGTTCGGGTATGTATCATTTCAACCCATAGGGAACTTGCAGTTATAACAATATAAAATACAACATCCAGTCATCCAATGTCAAAAATCAACATCCATCACAAATCATCATCCAAATCAATCAATAAACATAAATAGATAACTAATAATCAATAATAGGTATTAATTTGACAAAATAAAATTTAATATTAAATTAAACTATGATTAAATGCAATAAAGGTCAAATTTAATCAGAAAGATAATTTAAACATACCAACATCAATCAATAAACTTTCTAATCACATCATAAATTTAGTTTAACCAACATAAGGTAGTTTGGTAATTTTGAGTGGGTTAAAACACTCACCTTTGAATTTCAAATCAATTTGAAATCCAAAATAGGGCCTAAATTTGAAGGTCTCAGAATTCGTCCAAACTAGTTCCATAATGTTCGAAATTTTCGATACGATCTCAGAATTCGTCCAAACTAGTTCCATAATGTTCGAAATTTGAACGGTCTCAGAATTCGTCCAAACTAGTTCCATAATGTTCAAAATCGAAGCTTGTATGCAAAAGTTATTCCAATTAGAATTTTTAATTTTTTAATCTAAACAAAAATGGAAAATAAAGGGTTGACACATCACCTTTCCTCTCTGACAAAGATCGCGCCTACGCTGAAGCACAGAACCCATGAAAACATGTCCATTGCTCTGCGTTGACCATCGATTACACCACCCACAAGCCACTGTTTACCTTGGAACGACCACCCATGACCGCCACATGACATTGCGCATCAACTCCCTCCTGTCCGATCGCGAAAAGCCCCACCGGCCGCCACATGTAAGCCATGAATTCGAACCCTAATTTGCAATTTCCGACCGCTACTGGTAGTATTAGGTCATGAGACCACCACCAATCGACTGCACATGATGCTCTCTCTAAAACCTATATTCCAATTTCCGAACTCATTGCCAAAATCAAAAACGCCCAAATCGGCAATTAGGGTTCGCGATTTGAGCCCTTTGATCGTGATTTTTGATCGATTTATGCACTGTTAGGAAAAATGAACACTATACGTAGGTTCCATTCTTCGAGACCTTTCCAACGATATAAAATATGATATAGTTTGAGAAGTTTTAATTTTCGATTTGATTTTTGATTTGACATTTAAATCTATGATTAGAGTTTCTGCCATCGAGAAGGAGCAGCGGACAGATGGAGTTGTACATATAGCAATGAGGAATAAAAAGGCTGCTAGGATTTATAACGGGCTATACATATAGGTAGATTAGAAATAGAAATGAATGGAAAAGATTGATTTGAAAGTTGAACGATAAACGACCCAAAAAGCTCGTTTCGTCCCCGAAACAAAAATGGATCATCCGGTATGTCAAAATAGATGTTTTTGATTATTTTAAACTCAATTGTAATGATCTCGATTTTAAGCCAAATTTAAATTGGTAATTAATACAAAATTTTGGATTAAATTGTGAATTAATTTGATTTTTTCCAAATTTAAATATGATATTTGTTTGTTTGTTTATTTATAAATAAAAACTTATTGTAAATTGAATTGTGAATTTGAATTTCAAAAATAAATATTTTTTAAACAAATTGGATTTGAAAACTCTATTATTTAAAACTAATAGAAAATTTGTTTTCTAATATGTATGTATATATATTGTGATTTGAAAGTTATATTTTGAATTTGATATAAATAATTTTCAAAAACCATTTAAAAGTTAAATTCTATATATATATATATTATATACATGTGTGTATATTTATTAATGTATAAATTAGATTTTAAAATCGTTTTGTTTAAAAGGTTATATAAATGTTTATAAAGGAAAATGTATTTATTTAAATCAAAATATAATATAAAGTTATAATTAAACTTCAGTAGGTTAATGGCTTCCTTCTGGCGATTCTCGCTCGAGGCGTCTGTTTTATCTTCTCTGTGATTTCCCCTCCCCCCTTCTTTTCGCGTCAGCCATTTCATGTCCTCTTCTGCTTCTCGTCCCTCTCCTCCGCCCCTTCCCTCTCCCTCTTCGACTAGGTCTGGCCGCCCTTTCAAATCCTTGTCAGCTTTAAACCCTAAAATTCATTTGCTCACTGATTTTCCTCCTCTTCGTGCTTCCAACCTTTCAACTGCAGTCCCGTGTGAAAGTATTCAAGTTGCGACTTCTGGTTTTGTCCCATCTGGCGCTGTTTCGCCTTCCCCTGGATCCATTGAGTGTTTGCCTGTGAACTCTAACCATGGTACGCCTGCGATGTACTTCGAGTGTGGTGTTGGTGGTCACGGTTCGTCTGCATTGATCAATGAGTGTGGTGTTGGTGGCCTGATTGGAAGTGAAGTGGGGTTGGTTGAAGATGCTATCTCTGAACGATGCATGTCAACTGTTTGCTTAAATGCTACTGGGGATCTTGGTCCATTAAATAGTGATGTTTGTTTGAATGTGTCCAAGGTTGTTGTTCAGCCTGTTTTGCCCTTCGATGTGGTAGGTTCTATACCTTCTGCAACTATGCCAGCATGCCCTAAGTCTTGGACTTCTTTATTCAATTCGCTTCCTCGAAACGCCGGTGATTATATTCCTATTGATTTTGAAATTGTTGAAGAGAATGGAGTGAAGATCCCCCCTCCTAATGTATTCCAAGCCGGAGTTGATTTTTGGTCTGATTATTTGGTTGGTTTCTTCCTGGAACCAAATCACCGTCTTCGTGATCCGTCCTTGTTATTACGAAAGGTTTGGAAGCTGCGTGGTAATTTGAATGTGAAACTGATTTACTCCTTGTATTATCTCAAGTTTACTTCCGCTGAGGATCGTCAGTTAGTTCTTAGTGTCGAGCCTTCTTTTTTTGCTGGAAGGCCCTTTATTATCACCTCCTGGTCTCCTACTGCGGCGAGTGCTCATGAGCAAGTGCTATCCATCCCCATTTGGGTGTACTTTTCCCAGATTCCCTCTGCGCTTCGGCCTTTGCTTGGGTTGAACTGGTTAGCCTGCAACATTGGAAAATTGAAGTGTTTTGACACTAATACGGTTGCTCGAGATAAATTGATGTATGCTAAGGCTCTTATTGAGATTTCCCCCTTCAAGCCTCTCCCTTCTTCTATTCCGGTTCAGCTTGTTGTTGGGCATGTTGAGGAGGTCCGTGTTCGCTATGGCTGGGTTCCAGATATTTGTTCCTCCTGTCAGTCTTTTGGCCACCTGGCCATCTCCTGCTTGTATTCCAAATCCTCCACGGCTGCTCCAAAGATTCCTCTACCTCGCCCTCCGCTCCGGAAATGGATGCGTAAAGTGCCTCTTCCTATGTCTGATCTGGCTCCGCCTCTATCTGGAGATACGTCTGTCTCTCCTATTGTTGTTGTGGTACCTGTTGCCTCAGCTTCTGCTGTTGCTGTTCCAGATTCTGCCCGTGTTTTCTGGGATGAGTCTGAGAGGTGTTGGGTTGACCGCATTTCTGATGTGAGATTTAGCCCGGAGAACTGTTCATTTTTCAGATTTGTTTCCGATGATCAGAAGGACCTTCGATGCCTTTATTATCGAGAGGGTGGTGATTCTCTTCTTTTTGATTTGGATGGAGTGTATGCGAGTACAAATTCGGTCATGCTGGCTGATCTTTCTTGGGATCGTTCATTTATTTATTCTCCTGATGCTACGGATTATGATCCTTGTCTTGCTACCCTTTTCCGGCCCTTTGCTAGTCTTTGTGGGAATGTGCCTTTGGTTATTGATGATGATGGTGATTCTTCCTCTTCGGAGGAGTCCTAGTCTTGGTGTTTTATTTAGTTACTGTGGCTTCTCTGCCACATACCTGTGCTGTATTTTTCCAGTTTTTTAGTAGTGTAGGTGCTTTTGCCTTACTCCTGTACTTCAACTTTATTACTTTCGTAATAAAGGTGGACGACCCACTATAAAACCGGCTTGCTTTGCAAAAAAAAACATGAAAATTACAAGTGTTAAAAGTATAACATGGAAAAAAATTACAAGTATTAGCCTAATGAGTCATGCATAAATACAAGTGGCATATTTTTCTTTAAATTAAATTTTATTAAAAAGGGAAATGCATTAATTTAATAATAGAATTGTATATAAAAAAAATAAACCTATGTAAATATGATAAAATAAGGGGTTTAAATATAAATACTTACATTTAGACTTTTGTAAACATTTTTAACAAGTATAATGATATAAGTTTAAAATGAGATTAATAAAAAGGTTAACCTTCTTTCTTTTAAAATTTTAGTTTGTATATATGTTATAATTTATTAAACAAGGATTTAAACATAAAATTATAAGTTTTTAACATTCGCAAAATAATAAATACATGCATTGACAAATGGAAGCTAATTATAACATGAATTAACAAGTGTAGAAGAATTATTTGGTGAATAAACAAGTGCCATTGTCTTTTTGTTCTCGAAAATATGAATTAGATTAAAACAAGTTATTTATATATACATATCTCCTCTCTTTCTCAATTTTCTTTTAAACATTCAAAGGAAAAAAATTGAAAATCTGAAAACCAGAAACAATGTTTCAAAATTCTGATGCAACAACAATCAACAAAGAAAATTCAGGTTGCAATCCATCTTCAACCCAGCTTAAATTCAGATCATCTCACTTCAAGTTCGGATCAAACAATTTCCACTCTTTAGTTTTAAAGAAAAGAAAGAAATTCAAACTGAAAGTTTTATGAAATCAAATAACAACACTTTCAAGATCAAGTTCAAACCTGAATAAATCAAAACAAGTTCAAAGAGCAACTCAAATACATAAGGATTCAGATCAAATTCAACAATCCAATTTTCAGATCAAAAATAGAAGCATGTTCTATACTTTTATATAACTGTGAGTAAACTCTTAAACCTATATATATATATATATATATATATATCTTGATTTTCCAGCGATAAATTCCTGTAGTATGACTGTGAAATGTTTGTATAGATGTAAGTATGCCTGCATGTATGTATATACATGTAAATGATGTGTGCATGTCTGAGTTCAAGTACATATATCTCTGTTCCAGGTTTACAAGTTTTAAACAAAATTCAAAAATTAAAATCTCCTCACCTATTCTCTATTATGCTTTAATATTTAAGCCAAAAGTGTTTGAATCAACATGATTTGAGTTTTAAAAATATTTTTAAGAACAATTAGTTTATGATTATGTGGAAAAATTAAATTTACAGTGAAATTCAAAAAGCATGTCAAATTCGAGTGTTATGATTACCAGTTGCGCTTACATCTTCTGGTTCGACTTCGAAAAACATGATTTTTAAAAATAAATTCAGGGTTTTTAGTATAGTATGGAGTGAGGGATTCATGGTTAAACAGAATTGGGTTTTCTGGCATTTTCTGGTGAACATAGAGGTCATGGGAGTTAGGATCGTGGCTGAAGGAAGGTGGAGGACGTGGGAACTCAGGAAAAATGCTCGAAGCATTTATAGTTGGTCGAGGCAGAGGCACGATGGCTTTGTAGGGTTTAAGGATTAGGTTGGGTCGACATTGTTCCTCGAGTTTTGCGATGTCGTAGAGGCACCGGAGAGGATATGACCAGAGGGAAAAGTCTCGTTGGTCGATGACGCAGCTATGGTCGTAGTGGTGAGGTGGAAGACGGTCGGGATCGACGTCGTGATTTGATTTTAGGCGATCAGTTAGGTTCCAGTTTTGAATCGATTTGCTTGATTTTGATTTTCTGGCATGTTCGTCGATCTGGGTATTCGTGACGATGCAGGCAAGGTTCGGTGACTTGATGATGGACGACGACTTGGTCAGAGATGGTTAGCCCGGTTGTACATGTGCATGAATTATCACCTGTATTAGGTGAACGTTGAGGTGTTTGAGGAAAAAGAGGCTACTCTGGGATGGTCATGAGAAAACAAAGGTTGGAATCGAAGGAAAATATAAACGCGAGTTACTCGGGTGTGTTATCTGGTTTAATTCGTGTTTGACTTGGGTTCAGGATAACAGTTGTAAAAAGTTAAAATTTAAACAAGTTTTAAAAAGTTTAAATCAAGTTTTAACAAATTTTGTTAAACTAATTATTTTATACAATATGTGTTTATTTGTGGATTAATTAAAGGTGTCAAATTCAAATTATTTTAATTAATCAAGTTTGAAATATTTTAATATATATACATCCGTGTGTATGTTTTCATTAATTAATTCTTAAGCCTATTTTAAAAATAAGGAATTAAATAGCTTAATTAAGAAGTTGATTAAATAGATAAATGGTTTATCTTAAAATAATATTTTTAATCACTAGTTAACATAAATTTTTTTAAGTTATATTATATGATAATGATAATTTATTTTAAAGGTTTATTTAATAAGATTTAAATATTGTAATTAAGTGATCAATTAAGATAAATGATTTATCTATGATTTATTAGGGTCTTGAGTAATTTATTAATGTAAATAATATAAAGAATGATGATAATTACTTAATAAATTAATGGCTGATTAACTTATGTGATTAATTAAAGGTTAATTAATAAATTGTTTATAGGTTCATTACTTAATTAAAGGGTGACTAATTAATGGTAAGTAATAAAAGGGCAATTACTTAATGAAGATTAATTAAGCATAATTACTTAATGTGATTAATAAAATATTATTACTTAATTAATGGGTAATTACTTTGTGTAATTAAATTAAAGGATAATTGATTTATGTGATTAATTAATTAAGGTAATTAATTTGAGGGCAATTAATTATTTAAAGGTTAATTAATTAATGAAAGTGATTAAGGGATGATTTATTAATTAAGGGTTAGTCAATTAATATGATTAATTGGGGATAATTAATTAAAGAATAATCAAATGATTAAAGGTTAATTATTTAATGATCAAAGGTTGATTGATTTATTAATTAAGTTTGATTAATTAATAATTAAATGTTAATTTAATTTATTATTAAAGGTTAATTAATAAATGATTAAAGTGGTTTGTAATTAATTAATGTTAATTAACCAGGATTAGTAATTTATTCATAACTAATTAATCTGGTTAAATTAATTATAATCAAGTGATTACTTGATCTTGCTTATGGTTGTTTGGATTGTGTTGAATGCTTTGAATTGTTTGATACTCTGTTGTGTGATGTTCTGTAATGTGACTACTTTGAATTGAGCTGTGAACTGTGATAAATTTATCTGTTTGTCTATGAATGAAAGATAAGCGTTATAGAAGTATGCCGCCTATCGATATTGTCGTGCATGAATTGATGATGTTTGTGATATGTTACTGTTGTGCGTAAAACCCTTGGACTACACCATAGATACACAAATATGGATTTCACGTGGAATTGGTTAAGTCACGGATATTTTGAATTTAAATATTGAAATTTTAATCCAATTGGTTTGGAAATGAAATTGAGTTGAATATGAGGAGATTTTGAAAAGAAAGTTTGAAATTGAAATTGAGTTTGAATATAATATTTCTTGTTTAATTTTAGAAATTATTTTGGGAATTATGGTTTGAAAGGGTTTTACAGGTTATACAATATATATATATATATATATATATATATATATGGATTTTAAACCAATTTTGAAGTATATTGAATAAAAAATTTTGGGAATATAAATTAATTCAAATAGAACTTGCCGGATATACGACAGTTCGTTGATTTTCCTTTGAAAGGCTATAACTTGAGTAAATATAATCGAATTTTCCCGAAATGGAAAGCATTTGTTTTCAAATGATAATTGCTTTCATATAAAGAAAGAACTTCCAGTTTTTGTTAAAAGGATTTCAAATTCGAAATGGAATTGTCTTGAAAAGCTATGAATGAATCTTTGTTAAAGATTGGTGAACATTGTTTCAAATTGAAAAGGATCTTAAAAGTGAATCTTTTTGTTTAAAAGATTAAAAGTGGAAATTTGTGTAAACCATTCAAAAAAGAAGGTTTTGGGCTTTGAGTTGTGACTTAACTAAGATCCCAATATATCCATATGGTTTTAAAATTAGCGCTCATTATTCGATTTAGTCAGGAGAGGACTTTACGTCATAGAACCCATTCTGAATAGTGATACGATGAAATAGATAGCATTTGAAGACGACGGTGAAGATCGGGTATTTTCGAGAACGAAAGGATTGTCCTTCGAATGTCTCTGCACTGAGTCATGCCGGTATAGTGATCTCTATATGTGATGGGTATTCCGATCAAGATTGTGAATACCCGGATTTGCATAGGCTTCTTTGTGTAGTGCCTTCGGTTCCATCGAACCCGGAACGGACTTGTATGGATGTACATCTAACATTACACTTTGAGATGTAAAGCTGGTTTCTATTAAATACATTTCTATTTGGTGGTGAAGAATTTATTCTCTTAGCTTAACACCCTTCTCTAAGACGTATGAGCATAGAGGTTATGTAGTTGATATTTACTAGTGATACACTCCCAGTTTGGTAATGTGGCATGTTGAGTGCTGCTGATCATTTGTTGATCAAAACATGGCTTTTGTGAAAATCATAGCTTTGTGGACGAGACTTCGTCGGACCTCACACCCCGAAAATGGTCGAAACAGGAAGAATGCAGCATGGTTATGAGGGTCGCGCCCGTTGGGTTATGTGCATTTCCTTCTGGATAAAAAGTGGTATGGAGCCCAGATATTTAACTTATGTGGTTGGTGCTATTTGTTGATGAATCCCAGGAGAAATGTCGGTGACGACCGGGGGATGGCATACTCGTGATAGTTAGTTACCTAGTTACAGAGGTAATACGTCCTTGTGTTGGCAGAGAACCGGTTAGGTTCTCGAGGCATCCCTCCAAAAGCGTACCCATGTGGTGTAGGAAGTTCCTTAGCCTGACCATTTGTTTGAAATCCAATCATCCAGTAAGCGCCCTGTACGGTTTTAGTTGTAGAACCTGCCATCTAACATGGTAGCTATAGTAGGCATACTATACTGGTACATATGTTGGCTAAGATTAATATTATACTTGCAAATGTTTTCTGCACTATGCACTAATAATAATATCAAAAGGATTTTCGCGTATCAAGCATGTTTGACTATTATAAGGAGAAATCTTCTCCAATTGTGCCCTTCCATTGTGTGTGTGCGGGGATGCCTTATGGTAGTTTCATTTTTAAAAAAGCATTACATATTTCTTTTTACTTCTTTTGTTGTTTCTATTTGTTTTCAAACAACTGTTTTTGTTTGTTCACACCAGTCCCATGACTGACCTGGAGTTTATTGCTCCCTTTCTAAACTATAGGTGCCCATAATTTTCCACAAGGGGAGTATAGAGTCAGATTTTCAGTTAATCAGCTAGTAGATGTAGCTTTTGGAAATCTTTGAAGTCTTTGGTCTTTCGAAGTCTGTGGATTCGAGATCGGATTTGTTTCACCTGCACCGAGTTTGCTTAACTCCGTATAATGGTGGTTCGAGCTTCTTGGTTTGGCATCTTTGGAGTCTTTGGAGTTTGGCATTGAAGATATTATTTTCCACTGCTTTCGCTGTTCATTTTTCCACTGTTATATCTATCTCTGATATATGGATTGATCACTTCATTTGTATCAGATGTTGTATCATTTGTTGTGTATCAATAAAATCATTCATTTTGTTTCCGCTATGTTGTTTATTTAATGTGTTATAAGCTCCAACGTGAATCGAATTTCAATGTTTGAATCTACGACATTCGAATATGGGTAAAAGTATGGATGTGGATTTTCAGACGCTGGATTTCGGGTCGTGACATTTTGGTATCAGAGCTGAAGGTTGAGTAAGAACTTTAGCCCAGGAGTATAACACATTAGGTAACTCATTAGAGATAGGGATACAAATGCCCTAGAATGAGTATATCCCTAAGATATCTTGTCTGTATGCCTTAGTAAATTCTCTTACTATTCACTGATAGTGAGTATGAGTGCAAGAAGAGGACAAGGTAGAGGACAGGGAAATACCACTACAATTGGCCAATACCCTGTAACAACAAGGAAACAACTTTTTCTATCAATCTCTTTTGATCATCATCCAATTTCAATTTCTTTGATGGCTTCCAGGCAGCTACAAGAAGAAGCTTTGGTGTGATGATGGCCCTACGAATCGTTATAGAAAAGGTTCTAAATTTCTATTTCATATTCTCATCATCAGTTTCCCATCAGTTTTTCATTTTTAAACTTTAATGAATTTGAAATTCTATTTAAAATGAATTGGTTAACAAAATATGAAGCCAAAATTTGATTGTAACCATTTGTCTATTATTTGGGGTCCAGACATATTCTGCGAACGGTTAGTTTTCCCTTCGGACTAACCAACACCCTGCATATTTCGTATATCGGATGAACCGAGTATCTTGTGAAATATTGTATAAGTTCATTCTCGTATGTATTGATGATATTCTAATTTGGTAAGCCAAATATAGAATAAATATTTCAGCTTGGTCTTTGTGTGTTCATCTATTCTTTGGTTGTCTCCCCGTCTAGCAAATTTTGAGGACGAAATTTTCTTAAGTGGTGAATCTGTAACGATCTCGATTTTAAGCCAAATTTAAATTGGTAGTTAATATAAAATTTTGGGTTAAATTTTGAATTAATTTGATTTTTTCCAAATTTAAATAAGATATTTGTTTGTTATTTATTTATAAATACAAATTAATTGTAATTGAATTGTGAGTTTGAATTTCAAAAATAAATATTTTTTAAATAGATTGGATTTGAAAACTCTATTATTTAAAACTAATAGAAAATTTGTTTTCTAATATGTATATGTGTATATATATTATGATTTGAAAGTTATATTTTGAATTTGATATAAATAATTTTCAAAAGCCATTTAAAAGTTAAATTCTATATATATCAAATAAATGTGTGTATAATTATTAATGTGTAAATTAGATTTTAAAATCATTTTCTTTAAAAGGTTATATAAATGTTAATAAAGGAAAATATATTTATTTAAATAGAAATATAATGTAAAGTTATATTTAAATATTATTAACATGAAAATTACAAGTGTTAAGAGTATAACATGGAAAAAATACAAGTGTTAGGCTAATGAGTCATGCATAAATACACGTGGCAATTTTTTCTTTGAATTAAATTTTATAAAAAAGGGAAATGCATTAATTTAATAATAGAATTGTACTAATAAAAAATATAAACCTATGTAAATATGATAAAATAAAGGGTACAAATATAAATACTTACATTTGAACATTTGTATACATTTTTAACAAGTATAATGATATAAGTTTACAATGAGATTAATAAAGAGGTTAATCTTCTTTCTTTTAAAATTTTAGTTTGTATATATGTTATAATTTATTAAACAAGGGTTTAAACATAAAATTATAAGTTTTTAACATTTGTAAAATATTAAATAAATGGAAACATGAATTAACAAGCGTAGAAGAATTATTTCATGAATAAACAAGTGTCATTGTCTTTTCATTTTCAAAAATATGAATCAAATTAAAACAAGTCATTTATGTATACATTTCTCCTCTCTTTCTCAATTTTCTTTCAAACATTCGAAGAAAAAAAAGTTGAAAACCTAAAAACCAGTAAACAGTGTTTCAAAATCCTGATGCAATAATAAACAACAAAGAAAATTCGGGTTGCATATCCATCTTCAACTCAGCTTAAATTCAGATCATCTCAAATTCAAGTTCAGATCAAACAATTTCCAGTCTTCAGTTTTAAAGCAAAGAAAGGAATTCAAACTGAAAGTTTTATGAAATCAAATAACAACACTTTCAAGTTCAAGTTCAAACCTGAATAAATCGAAACAAGTTCAAAGAGCAACTCAAATACATAAGGATCCAGATCAAATTCAACAATCCACGTTTTAGATCAAAACAGAAGCCTGTTCTCTACTTTTATATAACTGTGAGTAAACTCTTAAACCTATATATATATATATATATATATATATATATATATATATATATATCTGTGTGTGTGTGTGCCTTGATTTGCCAGTGATAAATGCTTGTAGTATGATTGTGAAATGTTTGTATAGATGCAAGTATGCCTGCATGTATGTATATATATGTAAATGATGTGTGTATATCTGAGTTCAAGAACATATATCTCTATTCCAGGTTTACAGGGTTTAAACAAAATTCAAAAATCAAAATCTCCTCACCTATTCTCTATTAGGCTTTAATATTTAAACCAAAAGTGTTTGAATCAACATGAATTGAGTTTTAAAAATATTTTTAAGAACAATTAGTTTAAGATTATCTGGAAAATTTAAATTTATAGTGAAATTCAAAAAGCATGTCAGATACGAGTGTTATGTTTACCAATTGTACTTACATCATCTGGTTCGACTTTGAAAAACATGATTTTTGAAAATAAATTCAGGGTTTTTAGTATAGTATGGAGTGAGGGATTCGTGGTTAAACAGAATTGGGTTTTCTGGCATTTTCTGGTGATCGCATAGGTAGGGGCCTCGGGATCATGGCTGAAGGAAGGTGGAGGACGGGGGAACTCAGGAAAAATGCTCGAAGCATTTATAGTTGGTCGAGGTGGAGGCACGATGGCTTTATAGGGTTTAAGGATTAGGTTGGGTCAACATTGTTCCTCGAGTTTGTGCGATGTCGTCGAGGCACCAAAGAGGATCGGACCAGAGGGAAAAGTCTCGTGGGTCAATGACGCAGCTATGGTTATAGTGGTGAGGTGGCAGATGGTCGGGATCGACGTCGCGAGTTGATTTTAGGCGATCAGTTAGGTTCTAACTTTGAATC